>JAWZYU010000011.1:65657500-66907500 GCA_038380435.1 Ryuthela nishihirai | reverse complement strand
TCGAAACTGATACATTTGCAAGTTTCTTAATCAGTGATTTTTTTGATAGCTTAATTTCTTCAGGGAGAAACTCAGCTGAAGTAATTATTGACATTGATACTCGTTTAATTTTGGTTTGAAACTTTAATATTTAAAATAAACAATATTTTTTCTTGCACATGCTGTATGAAATATGAAATATGTATGTAATATGAAATTAATAAAATTTAAATATTTCACATTTTCGCAGACCAGAGTATACATATTTTGAAATATCATATTATTTTAAAACGATTTATCAAGAGGTTTGAAAAAGAACCTTAACAGACAAAAATGATTATTGACTTGAAAGTTGCATATTGGAGATTAATTTCCAACAATATTAATGTTTGCTTTTTTAACATCCTTCTCATCAAGCTTTGCAACATCCTGTATTGACGATGCGATGAAAGCATTAATGCATGTTTGCAAAAATCATTATGGTCTATACGGATTTCGTCAGTTGCAGCGTAATCTTAATTTCTTATCATCTGCAATTTCATCGAATCCCAATAATAAATTATACGATTGTTTCAGATATTTGATTTTTCAGGAAATTACAGTGGTCATTAAATATCCATTAGCAGCTCTAGGATCCGTTGTGTTCATCCTAGAGGCATCGAGTCTGCAGTTCGTTGTTCAGTGTTTCATATTGCTTCAGAAGCAGGTGTTGTTTGTATTATAACTTAAAGAATTGCGGAATGCAACTAAAGGTAATCATCGCAAACACTGCGAAAAATTTATTCGCAAGCTGTTTGGGGCATTGCTGTATCAAAATATATCCATGAATAGACCATAAGAGTTTTCAGTATTTGATGGAATATAGCTTTTGAAAAATATATGTTCTTTATTTAAATTAATTTTATTTGTAATTAAATAAGTCCCACATGAAGTGTGAAGCCGTTATATTTATTTCGTGTAGAAAGTTTGTTTGGATTGTTTTACCTCTAAGCGGCACCTTTGTGTACATAATGGTCTTATAAGCAAGCCGGATCTTGGAAGTGGCCAGTTATCAAGGAGGCCAATTACTAAATATGTATATGTATATTTAATGCATTTTTTCAAGAAATTTTTAAAGACGTGTAAAACGGAGGGGGAAATGTTATAGAACTGTACCCCGAGGGCTCAGAGAAAGTTGGGGGAAGGAGACCCATTGGAACAGCTGTTGGGAGACAGAAGGTTACCTCCCGTCAAGGCCATCCAACGTGTTCTGTAATATGCAAAGGTATGGCTCCCCGCACACGGAGCCACGGCTTAACATCTCATCCGAGGGACGGTAGACTTTCCAAACCCATTGGTGTCCCCCAGTGACCAGGACAGGGCGGGGAGTTTTGCGAAGATAAATCTCAACTCTGGCCAAGGTAGGATTCGAACCTGGGTACTACAGATTACGAGCCTGACACTACCGACTGAGCCATCCTCGCCCTTATTACTTAACTATATATATTCTTATAAATTAATATAAATTATACTTCAACTTTTTAGCTTCTAGTTATTGCATGTTTAGTATGCTTGTTCTCACATTTTTCGGACTTTGAAATGTATAACGGTATGGAAAGCAGGAATATGCATCTAGAATTCTGTTTAGATAGTGAAATTCAGCTATCACTGAAGCGTTAAAATTTAGATAAACTATAAATAAGATCGAAAGAAATCAATGTCGAATATTTATTTATTTGTTATATCAAATAAAATATCACATGGCAATATATCTTTATATTTTTAATAAATGCTAATGATTAAAAAATGCAGTACATAGCGAATGTAGTCAACATAAATGTAAGAGAATCCTACACTTCTGTAGCTCCTTTTAATGCCGAGTGTTTGTTTATGAAATATAATCGTAACAGAATATGTGACTTAAATATAGAAACGAAGTATGTGTTTGATGCTTTTTCTGTTCTTTTATCAAGCATTTCGCACAAAAATGGCCCAAGGTGGAAAAACGCTCCTTTTCTTTTTGCTTATTTCAGATACTGTAGGTAGAAGGAAACCAACGATAAACGGCTGACAATTGGTAAAAACTTCGTGACATAAACACAACGTGCTCGCCCATCCTCTGTTACAAATTATACGCTTGGACGCGAAAGGGCGATATCTCTGAACTTTAATGTAGCGCAACACTGACAGGAACTCGTGTTTGCGGCCAGAGTTAAAGACCACACGACCTGGCAGTGCTCTCTGAACAACTGCGCTGCTTGTAAGTTTTGAAGACTAGGAGGAGTATTTCGGGAAAGAAAGATCGTAATTATAACCTTCACTAAGAGGTCAATGTAGCAAGTGATTCGATAAGCTGGAGACATTACCTTCTTTGCCGGAAGTTAGTTTCTGAAGAGAGCGTTCAGTCTGTTAATTTTTATCTGATAAACGCCAGGAAAACTTTCTTAAATATAATTTATGAAAATACGATATTTTAAAATGTGGCTTATTCAGGCCGAAGTTGCAAAAAT
Organism: Ryuthela nishihirai; assembly: GCA_038380435.1. Taxonomy (NCBI): domain Eukaryota; kingdom Metazoa; phylum Arthropoda; class Arachnida; order Araneae; family Heptathelidae; genus Ryuthela; species Ryuthela nishihirai. Next base: position 66,905,032 of record JAWZYU010000011.1, on the reverse strand, counting down.
CACTGTTGTTGAAACGTTGTTAAATTTTGAGCGATGTAGTTTAAATTTAATTTAAAACTGAAGATATAAATTTTTTATAGTATTTGAAATATCACTGTTAAAGACGTCATGTCAAAAGTGTTTTGCATTTGGATGAAATGTTTTAATATGAAAAATTAAAAGTATATATATAATATATATTAATATAAAATATACAAATTTAAATAAAATTTGAAAATGATATAAGTAGTCTTCAATAACATTCCTAGATTAATATATTGTACAAAAAATATGTAAAATAGCAGTTATTAATTTTCGAATGCCTAAAAGCTTTTAAATAATACGATACCCAGAAACTACATTCTACCACATATACACTGCTCACAAAATTAGGGGAATTTCAAAATGAATATGAAGCGATAAAAAAAGGAAGCATTTTATTTTTTTTATTAAGCAAGAACATCAGAAAAGCAAACGACAAGTCAAAGAAAGATTATGCAAATGAGATGCAAAAACAACTTTTATTTCATTGGTGAAAATGCACTATACAAAAGGCTGAAAGTACTGGAGTATCTGCACGTTCCCTGATCTTGAAAGTGCACATCCTGAAATTTCCCAGCCCTTGCAATGCCCCTGCAACACGATTTCCCCGAATGCAAAGCCTGGAGAGCCATAGGACGTCTTGAAGCTCGTCAAACACAGACGACAGTGGCAACAGCACTTGGAACATCCCAAATCGTGATTAGCAGACTGGAATCGCTTTCAAGAGACTGGCACTGTATGAAGAAGACGAGGGCAGGGTCGCCCATCTGCCACAACAGCAAGAGATGACCGCTATTTAACCTTATTGGCAAGAAGGAACAGGCGCAGCAATGCAACAGAGCTGCGGGGACAGTTTCTTGCTGCCACTAGACGATGGATATGCACCCAGACCATACGAAATCGGCTCCATCGTGTTGGACTGCATGCCCGGCGACCAATGGTATGCATTCCGTTATCTACTGAACACCGTAGAACCCGTAGAAGGTGGGCTGATGAGCATCGTCATTGGACCCGTGATGAGCGGTCAACTGTCCTCTTCTCTGATGAGTCACGGTTCAGTCTGCAGACTGACAATCATCGTGTCCTGATCTGGCGTGAACGAGGAACACGGGAGAATCCACGTTTCATGCGGGAAAGGGACTCCTTCGGTGGTGGTGGTGGAATCATGGTGTGGGCTGGCATCAGCATTGGTGGTCGTACCGACCTTCACGTCATCAGAAACCGATCGCTGACTGCTCTCAGATATCGAGATGAGGTTCTGCACCCTATAGTGGTACCCTATGCTGAATCAGTTGGAAACAACTTTCTTTTCATGGACGATAATGCAAGGCCCCACCGTGCGCATCTCGTCAACAACATGCTTCAGGAGACAGGAATCGAACGCTTTGACTGGTCTTCATGTTCTCCAGACCTGAATCCCATTGAACATGCTTGGGATGCACTGGGAAGACATCTGGCAAACCGTCCAATGTCTCGCACAACACTTCATGAGCTGGAAGTTGCCCTGGAACAAGCGTGGCAGAGGATTCCACAAGAACTGCTGGACATTCTGATCCTGTCAGTGCCCCATCGCTGTCAGTATGTTTTGGCAGTCTTGGGTGAACATACACCCTACTGAACAATCAATATGTGGCACTCTCGTCCAGATTGACATGCTTCTGTTCACCCCCACCAATATGTCATTTGCTACTCAATCACGACAATTGAGTTTGCATATCATTTGCATAATCGAACAACTTTGACTTGTCGTTTGCTTTTCTGATGTTCTTATTTAATAAAAAAAATTCAAATGCTTCTTTTTATTACCGCTTCATATTCATTTTGAAATATCTCCTAATTTTTGTGAGCAGTGTATCTTTCCGTTAACTGTATTGATAGTACCTCATAAAATAGATAAAGCTACACATTGTAACGACAGATGAATGTGCAACAAAAAGACCATGATGTGATATGTCATTTGTGATGTTCGCGTGTGGAATAGCGTGAGATAATCGTCATTAACCAATTGGACCAGAGAGACTACAAAATAAATATAACGATGTGTTTTAAGAAGGATTTTGTGAAGAACTAGATTGATTTAGTCTGTGCACTTATTCTATAGAAGAATCTTTATTGCAGTGTGTGCGGAAGTTGTGAAAATTGTAAAAAGTGATAAAGAAAATCACCAATAAGGTATTTGAAATATTTGAATAGTTTGTTGTTTAGGAAAAGTTGAGTTATTAATTTCTATTAGATTCGAATACAGTTACCATAAAGAAATCCAATTCAGGTGATGTATGTGAATGTCTCCATAATATCTCTCAGAATGTGTCCATGAAATCTTCTAGTAGAAAAGCAAAAAGAGGCTTAGTGTCAAAGACTTGTTAAAGGTAAAACACCAGAATTGGAAGTGTAAACGATAGGTTTATTTTCAAAGATGACTGTGTGGCTTATTGAATGTTAATTAAAATATTTTATTATATGAATAGAATCTGTTTGAATCGTAGTACGACTGTTTTAAGTATGGTAGACAATTGTTAGACAATCTCTCAGGTTTAATTTCATGAAATACATTTGTGATTGGATTGAAATATTATATTTGCGAACTGCTTGCCTAAGCAATTAAATTAGTTTATTTATAATTTTGTTGGTAAGCATTCTTTTGAACCCATGCTCAGTTTTCCTCTATTAAATTTATAACAATATTTTCGTATCATGGAGATAAATTCTTTCTCTACAAATATAGGACTACTGACGAAATCTTACTGTTTCGTAACGGAAAAGAAATGTTGAAGTGTAAAGGCTCAATATTTTGGAAACTAGGTAACGAATATTAATACGTATATTGTAAATGTGTTACACAGGGAATTTCGTTTTACTTTTAAATTTATATTTGATGGAAATTAGCAATACATAAGATACATGGCAATTTTTAACTCCGTTTTTCCGTTTTCGCAGTCAACTCCGTTTTCGCTGTCAGACGCATAAGTGCTAGATAAAAAGAATAAATAAATTTTATAGTAACAGTCATTTTAATCAAAACAAATTACTGAGCAGTTGAAGTAAAATATTAAGTAGGGAGAACTATGGAAATAGCGGTTTTGTGAACACTGGAGCAATAACGACGTTAAAAGAAGATAGTGAAATTTTCTGGATTGACTGTTTGAATCCTAATAGTTTAAAATGCAAATATAGCTCGCTAAACGCAAAATATAATAGACATTCCGCCTTATATTAAAAGCGTATAACATTAAAATTATATATATATATTCCAGTTCTTTGTTATGTATTTCTAAACTTATGAATTTAAAAATCTTGATAACGCATGATTTTCACGGATTCTGTTCGACGAAAAATGAGACTTAGTATCCTCAATATATAAGGTATTTGGTATTCATAATTTGCAAAAATGTAACAAAAGTAGATATCCAGTTAGAGACAAGTTTAATATATTGGTGGACATTAAAAGTGCAACACCAGGAAAGACAAGAGATATCAAAACCATGTTTAGTGAATATATAGCTTATGTTACAAGGATCAAATGATTACAAATACAACTCGGTTTGACATGTGGAATACAAGGAAATCAGTATCTTGCGTAGCCACCATGAGCGGCAAAAAGCGCTGCTAGAGACGGTTCGGTATTGCAAAGATGAGACGTCGGATGTGTGTTTGGGGAATGTCAGTCCATGAAGTTTCGATACGTAGCAAAAGTCATCTGTTATAGCAGCTGCTGGTGTCTGGTGTGCTACTCGTCGTGAGATCATGGACCACACATGTTCAAATGGGGACAGATCCGTTGAACGCGCAGGCCAAGGCAGAAGTGTCATATTGTGACTATCCAGGAATTGTTGGACGATACATGCCACATATGGTCGGGCATTGTCCTGTTGGTAAATGGCACCAGAGATCCCCTGAAGATAAGGTACGATCAGAGGCTCCAACACCTCAGTGATGTAATGCTGGTGGTTCAAAATACCGGTAATGCCTACAAGTGAGTGCATGGGTGGAGTCCAATGGAACCCCATACCACCAGGGGCCAGACCTGTTAGGCGCTGCATCATGAATGCCTCACTGAGCCTGTCGCCGTGACACGGATTCGTAAATCATGGTGCTGCATACTGATGCAGGATTCGTCTGAAAAACGATGTGATGCCATTCGCACATCCATGCGCAAAGTACTTGGAACCATTGCAGTCGCATACGCCTGTGTTGTAGAGACAATGGTAGCTGAAGCAATGGCCGCCTAGCAAAGATGCCACGATGCTGCAGACGACATCGAAACGTATGTGCGAACACTGGTTGATATGTAACACACCCCAACTGTTGAGCTAAGGTGTTTGATATGGCTGTATGATCATTCAAAGCCATGTGCACGAGATGTCTGTCTTTTTGTTCGTTTGTGTGACAGGACTGTTGAGATCCCTCACGTCAGTGAGTTCGTTCCTCTTCTACCCACTGACGCCATATTCTCATCACTGTGGCAGCATTCCGTCCAACACGAGCACCGATGTCTCGGTATAGCAAATATATAATTTGTATTGTATAGCAAATATATAATACCATAATCCGCCGGGAAGGCGGATTATGGTATTATATATTTTGATATAGTATATATGGTAGTATATTATATCAAATGAATTCAATTTTAAAAAAATTGAGTAAATTTCGAAAAAATAGTATCCCGATGTCTCGGTATCAAAATTCTCCCTCGATCAAAGTCGGTAAACCTGGTTGTATGGATGCCATGTTCTTCGACGGGGCATACTTGATCCTTTAGGGCACAAGAATTGCTAGCAAACACAATTCCAGTGAATTAAACCGGTTCTTTTTAATCTACACTAATATCACTTCCAGCGGGCGTTACTGTCACACATGATGTGCGTATGTGCTGTAATTTGAATCATTTACATGTTCTCCCATTGGCTACCCATCTTGCATATTTCGGGATAATCTGATCCCTTCTTCCTGGTGTTGCACTTTTAATGACCGACAGTGTATTTAATACTAATAATAGTATGTTTTTATTTATAATGTAACATACACTCAGTTTCATATTAATGTAGGAGATCGATTATTTACAACTTATTTCAAATGTATAAGAAGCATTCTACTTGTTTTGCTGCTGTTATATAAGACGCAGGATATTTTAGGTGTTTTTCTAGCGAAAAATACGGAGTCTTCTACATCGGTAATTACGGTAATTAAGCATCAATTACGTCTGACACGAAAGGAAAATGAGATTCTCAAAAAGCTTCAAATTTGTTTTTACTGTTGAACTGGAACACAATATTCCGTTCTTTCTTGGTGACATACCATTACCTGTTTCACGGATAATTTACAGTTGAACATTTTAATATTATCTCCGACTGGTTCAAGCCGTAGATTGTGAGTCGCATGCGGCTCACTGTAAAATAATTTTCACTTCCTAAAAAAAATTATCTATATATATATATTGAATTTGTCTCATTTCTTCCAAATTTTCGACCAAACTATTTTAGATGCTTATCTAAACGATTTTGTCAATTCATAGTACATTTTAAAAATGCATATTTTTGATAATGAATCAAAGTATTTTTTGATTTCTTAATTTTTTTTTTATTTATGCCTCTTTTTGAGAATATATATATATATGTTTCTAGATGTTTTTACTAAGCTTGGATTGGATAACTTTACTACTGAGCTGCACTTTTTGCACACAATGGACAAAACGGCCAGGTTAGAAGAATTTCACACAGTCTCAGAGAAGTTTGGGGAGAAGGAGACCCACTGGACAGCTACATATGGTAGCCTCCCGTCAAGACCATCCAGTATGTTCTTTAACGTGTATAGCGTATGGCTCTCCCGCTCAGGGGGCCACGGCCTAACAGGTCGAGTTGATATACTCACATCCGAAGGACGTCGGCCTTCTCTAGCCCATCGGTGTCCCCTACTGACTGAGGACAGAGGAGGGGGAGTTTTGCGGAGATAAATCTCAGCGCCTTACCCCCAGGTGGGACTCGAACCTGGAAACTGCAGATTACGAGCCTGGCGCGCTACAGACTGAGCTACCCCCGCCTCACTCTAAATTTGGATTGAATATTCCTGCTCTAGTCATTCAAGGCTTTATTTACTGTTGATGCTCTCTTGTTAAATAAAAAATTAATTCCCCTTAAGCATCTGCTTGCCACAGAGGTCTGACTGGAGGCTCTCAGTGTAGTACATCGTAGAGATCTGTGAGGAAGGCGAGACCTCAGCAGAAAGACAACACAGAAAAGAAACATCTAGAAGTTATCTGCGACGGTCGAGTTAAATTCTGTGATTATCGAGTTAAATACTGCGATCATCGAGTTAAGCTAGTCAAACACTGCCATCTCGAGCATTAATTACTTCGATTAAGTATTTATTTAACATAGTCGGTTTATTAACAAAACGTATCCTTCTGTTCTTGTATAGCTTAATGAATTTTTGAAGTCAAAGAATTGATTCATCTACTCATTTGTCTTTTACATGGAAAGAAACCATGTAAAAGACAACTACAAATAATGCGAGAACAACATGAAAGTAAGACGGAAAATTTCTACATGGAATATATGCTTTTCGTCTCAAACTGATTAAATTCCCATTACATCTCTAGCTAAGCGATGCACTGAAATTCCAGAAATACCATTAGAACAGTCTGGTTCGAAGGAATTCAAAGTTCAGAATACGACAGAATAACGAACTTTACTGGAGAACTAATAGTGAAGATGTCAGCCTTGTTGAGTCCACCTATTCTTCTGTAGCCCGAAATATATAGATAAGGTTTTCCTTCAGATGGAGCTTGGAGCTTCCCATCTGAGACGGCAGCCTTTGGGTGCGATGGTGTGTCATTTGTCATCAAGGACACAGCGCAAACAAAGAAATTGCAAACAACAAAATGAAATTGCGTTAGACGATATGGTGTTTCAAATCAAACTGTCACTGCAATCATAACAGATGGCGCAATAAAAAAGAAAATATATCGCTCTTTTTTCAGAAAAAAAAATATATTGAAATTTGTTGCGTTAAGGTAAAACAGAGCTCTTCAAGGTTTGGTAAATACGAGGTATATCTACTTATTGCAAGTTTTATTTGAAAATATTGTATAATTGATAAGAATCTCTCCCATTTCTTCATTAGCAGTTTATTAATTAAATAAGAATAATGCATTAAAAATATATATATTAATCTAAATGTATAAACATAATATGTATTAATCTAAATATATAAATAAAATATGTATTAATATAAATATATAAATATAATCGGTATTAATAATATAATATAAATATAATATGTATAAATATAAAAAAATGAATAAAATTAAATCGAAATTATATTAAAAAAAATTGAGTAAATTTCGGAGAACAGACTGGGCATTTTGTCTTTTCAAAAATCATTTTCTTTCTCATGCACTGTGGTGTTTAAGACAGAGTTGCGGAAACCGACTCATAGGGCAGCTGTTGGCTTCCCATGAGCTCCATCTGATTTGTGCTTAAACGTGCTCAGCGTATGGGTCTTCCCTTCACACAGGGGCCATAGTTTAACATTTAATGTGACTGACGGTGACCTTTCACCAAATGCTGATTCTTTTCTTACCGAGGTCAGACTGCGGTAAGGTTGAAAAATCTGAACTCAACACACTTGAAAGCAGAACTTGAGAAACTCAGGTTAGCTTGTGCGCTCGCTAATGCGATGCCTCGCACACTTCGTGGTGTACGACCTTAATGTTTTCCTTAACAGTCCTATTCTTGCACAAACGCAGTGCACAAAAATCCACAAAATGTGTATATACCTATATATATATAGATAAAAAATACACAAAATGTGTATCCACCAAAAATCCAAATATATATCCACCAAAATTCCAGAAAATGCATATATATTTATACACAAACAAATAATCCTCAAATGTATATATACCTATATGTGGAGAGACAAAAAAATCTACAAAATATGTATATAAATATATATAATTTAATGCATATACATTAAAAAACATATACATACACCATAAATATATATATACATTTTTATAGTATATATATATATACACACATATAAATTTGTATTTTATAGTTATATATATATAAATGTATACATTAGCCTTTATATATATATGCATCAATAAAGATTAAATATTTCATAATAAAGATAAAAAAATCCACAAATATATATATATGTAAAATGTTTTGTATATCTACCTAATATAAATATACTGTATATATATATATGTGGACAAAAATCCATACTATATGTAATATATATGTACATAAACAAAATATTCACAAAATGTATAATATATATATATATATACAAGGGCACAACAGAAATATTTCCTTGGGGGGAGTCAAAAAGCAACAGAAAAAAGTTCAATGTATCAAGATAGAAATACTTAATTCATTAATGAGTTCAGTGCGAATACAGTAATCATGCGTACTTCATACCAAAATGCAACTAAAGGTGCACGTAAAGAAAACTAAAAAAGGAAACTTATTGTTAAAAATGCGTGTAATAATATTTTTCCTAATAATAAATAAAAATAAATGATATGGTTTCGAAAACAAAAGAAAATGCAAAAGAAAGATTTAATTTCGTTAAAGAAAAAAACAAATGTATAAATTTTTTCTACAACATGCAATGCCTTATCCCTGCACAAATTATGCATACTTTGAATAATCCGAAAAATACTTTCTTGCCTAGATTAACTCACTCCATAAGTTGTCAATTGGAAAGTGTCTATTAAAGTTCATAACAATCCCCTACTTTTTCGATCCTCTTATATTTCTAATTCTTACTTTTATGTTTGGTTCTTGTTTTTCGCTACTGACAGTAACTAATCGCTTCTGCAGAACAGAAGTAGTGAATTATTAAGCGAATGCTATTTGCAGCGTATTGCGTGAATTAATTTATCTTGAATCACGAAACAATGTTAGTTGTAAAGATCCTGCAGCGCAGAAGTTGTTACTTGTGCTCTTAATGCGGCCGAGGAGAGAAAGGAATTCGGGCCATTTGTATGAGAAAGGAACATCTGAAGTTTGTCTTTCATGTCATGTACATTCCAGTAGTTGTGTAAAGCGAATATCCTAGATCGAACATTGTAATAGAACTAGCTCGTGTTTTAAGCAGTGTCTCTGCTTCATTTTGTAGTAAATTAAAAGGACAAAATAATAGGTGATGTTAAAGAATTTCTGAGTTTTAAATATATAAAAGATGTTTAATGTATTAACAAAAAAGCGCTAAAACATATCAGGCAGCAATATGGTCATTGTCTGTAGTTTTGAAATTATTACGGATGGAATCTGTAAAAATATTATGTTCACTTTTAATGAAAAGGAATATCCAAAAATGAAACAATGTTTCCTTGAACCACATTCAGATCATTTCAGTTGTTGAACAGTTATCTGCAGCTACAGTGCCAAAGTTCTGCTTCAAATTAAACATCGATGTTTGTCTTGTTCGGATTGCGATTTCGTCTTTCTCGCGGTTCTCTTCTGGAGGCTATTTTCAATATTAAGTACAGATGAAATTTGTACAGAGCGATCAAGGATTAGGAAATCCGTACTTCTCAACGGATATAAATATCGTAAAGGATTTTATTTACTATTTTTCGCCATTGTGCTTCTTTGCTCTTCATTAGTCATAAGTGACCTCTCCTCTAAAGTCATCGGTGGAACATTTTTTTTTTCTGAAACCCATAGTTAAATTTGAAAAAAAAAATCAATTAATATCTTAGCTTACATTAGTGCTTTATAGTAATATTCAAATAACGAATATTAAGATTCGTAAACGAAAATAAATGTCAAGTATGAAAAACTGAAATAAATATAAGGGGTAAAATATTATTACATATAAGCCCAGGTCTAGAACATAAATAAGGAGCGGAGGAATAAGTGATCCCAGTAAAATGAGGTGGCCAAGATCGAGAGAAAACAAACCAAGACATCTTTCAGTATAATCTTTCTTTTTCGTTTTAGGGGTCTGTAACAAATGTTTTCAAGGAAAAAAGATAGAGTAACACATATGTATATGCATATGTATTACATTTTTCGCCTCTATATATGTTTAATATATTTGTCGACGTTGTTCGAGTTTCTGGCATTCTAAAAGGATGGGGGACATAGCATACACCACACACACTAGATTCGGACAATGAATACTCATCATCCCAAACAATTTGTTTCATCTAATTCCTTTAATACGCTTACAGTTTTTATTGCAATAGGCATTAGGAAAATGGAAGAACTCGATAAGCTTAGATATTTTTCATATTTTTTTTGTTCTGCATTTTTTTCGCTCTGAAATTAAACAATCAAAATTTGTAGATACAGGTATTTGTAAATGAGGCGTGTCCTTCATAATAAATATATCAATTATGGCTTCAGGTTTATTTTCGAAAACTATTTGAATTAATTCTCAAATTTGCTTTGATATTTATTTTTCTTTGCAACGTAATAAGCGATGTGATCTAGTTTTCAAACTTTCTGGAAGTTAATTAAGGTTTTCGTTTTTTTTTTTGGTGTTACTACAGGATATTTTTGCATTAAGTTTATTATGCACTGGTTAATCGAGTCTTTGTAAAAGTTACGTTTTACAAAAAAATTATTCAGCATCATGTTGTTATAGAATTTTGGTCACAGTGTATTGAATAATCACAGTGTATTGATTTATAAATGGCTTACAAAGTAAATTTATAAGTATCGAATTTAAGGTTTTTTTTCGAAACGACACTATCATACAAGTTTTATGGTTTATTTCTCATATTGCTATTTATGATTTTCGTAATATTTGAAATGCAAAATGCGTTGATAAAATGTAACCAGATTATTCCGCAATAGGTATGTACGTAAAGTCGTTGAATACGATGACCACAGGTAAATTAATGTGGACATACGCAAATGCATATTCCTAGCACGATGACAACTCAGAGGTACAGAAATGTGGTTCTTGACCCTTATTTGGCCCTTTTTTTTTAACAATATGCATATACAATAGCTGACAATTTCATTTTGGAGAACTATAATACAAGTCCCCACAGAGCTTGAATTGTCGACCAATACCTTGAGGTGAACACCATCAATTGTTTGGAGTGTCCAGTATATTATTCCGACTTCAATCTAAAAAAAACTATGCTTCAGATGCTCGAGGACTGGCCCATCCAATCCGCTAATCATTGAAAAGAACTTGAAAATCATAAAACATGTAATCAACACAATGAATCTGCCTCATTTCTTACAATTTTTCACCATTCCTTTTTAAATGTATAAGTAAAGTATTTTGCTAATTCATACTACTCATTAAATATGAATAACTTTTTCATCATCATCATCATCCTCAAACAGCCATGAGCTACGGAGGTCCAATCGGACCGTGCTATTTAGTTCTCCAAGCATATCTCTCCTGAGCAACATCTGCTGCATCTGGCCACTGCACATCAATTCTATCAAGGTCCTGTTTGACATTGTCTGTCCACCGCATACTAGGTCTCACCCCTCTTTCTGAGACCTTTAGGCACATTGTTCAGAACCCTAACCAAGAAATATATCTTGATTAAAAATGTAGTTTTTCCAATTCATTACTCATTAGAAATGTATATATTCGATTCAAATAGAGAATTTTTCCAACAGCTCTTTCACAATAAAGCTTTTATGTTTTCTTAGTTTGCTCTTCACTAAGTTCGGGTTGGAAGCACCTGATTTAGTGTAATAAAGTGGTAAAGAGTGGTTGTTATGAGGTTTAAATTCATCCCATTCCTCTCTCTTCTGTTCTCGTGTGGAAATCTTTTCAGGTAGAGGGACTTATTTTTCGAGAACTATTCTTTCAGAAGGATAGATAGATACGAAGTAGCTCTTAACCTAAAAACAGTTCAGAAAATTATTTATCCTTATTTTTATGAGAAAATTTTTACGGGAAAATGAAATTTTCAGGTTCTAATTCTCTGATCAGTACAACGCAAGTAAATACAAACAGTAAACTAATATTAATCACCGCAAATAGTAATTTTAGATAATTAATCTAAGCGAGGGAAGTGACGTATTGTCTACCCAACCCTTATCATTTCTGAAGGCATTTATTCATCTCGGCATTGTTCATATATAAAGTTGCTAAATTAAATTCAGTAAAATCAGTCAGCTTAATTCTCAACAGAGCTAAACATTTTTTACAAGAATAAAAAATATTCTCGATATCGTACAATTATCAGAAGAACAATTTAACCTTTCTTAAAAGTAAAAATATTTACACTTTTAATAAATCCCTTAGCTTCAATATCTACACTGATGGTATAGTTATGGTGCGACCCCATGTTATTTCAAAGGGGAGTTTATTTCGAAGCGCTGAAACGTCTAACATATTTTTTTTTTGTTTTATGAAAAAATGTGACTGAAGATAAAGATCTCATTCAAATCTATGATATCTAAATATCTATCATTTCAATAATATTCATTCGGCCTTAAATTGGTTGGTAAAACTAAAAATTTAAGAACACAGTCTGCTATTAGTAGTGCTACACATTTTTCGTTTCAAAACAGAGGGGTAGGGGGGCTCAAGTAGCTAACGCGCCATACTCGTAATCTGCAGTTCCCAGATTCGAGTCCCATCTGTGTCAGCAATGAGATATATCTCCGCAAAACTCTCTGCACTGCCCTCGGTCAGTAGGGGATATCGATGAGGTTCGAAATGCCGCCGTTCATCGGATGGGACGTAAGACGTGGCTCCGTGTGCTGGAGAGCCATACCCTGTGCATGTTAAAGAACCTAGTGGATGGCCTTCACTGGAGGCTCCTATTTGTCCCCTAACAGCTGTCTAGTATGTCTTCTTCCACAACTTTCTTTGTCTAGTGACTTCACAATTTAGCCCACTGTCTGAAAAAAACGTTCTGCTGAGTGGTAAAACGAAACATCTTCAAAACAGATGAAAAGTAAAAGAATCGTTTATTGAACCAAAAAAATTTTATTCCAATAAACTTTTTAATATTAGAGTTATTTTTCTATATTTATTGCGTAAATTCTAACGATTTTATGAGGTTATTGTTAAATATTAGTTTCCGTAAATCTGAAGACTGAAAAACAAACATTGAAAATCAAGAGATACCGTAGATTCAGCTTAGTGAAATGGATTACCCTTTGAAGAACTCATGCTGCTTCTCGTGGATAATTTAACCCTAATAATATCTATATCTGATATTGCTATAATATAGAGCTTAACTTTCAGAAGAATTTTTTCACGAAAAAAAGAGAAGCTTGAACAGATATAGGAATTAGGTTTTGCCCTATTATAATATGGGATGCATCTGAAAGCAGGGCAGAAACTAGAAAAGGGATATATGTCGTCACCCCCCACTTCTTTGAGAATGCTAGCAACTGAAAAAAGGGGAAAATGTTTAACAAACAATATTTTAAGTATTTTTTGACTGTTACAAAACATAATGCGAAGGAAAATATTTTATACCGGTTCAGTCCTGGCTGCAAACAGTCGCTTGCCCAATGCCACCATCCTTTATTTTTTTCCCTAAATCAGAGCCTGACTGAAAGCAATAAACATTTCTATTAAACCACTGCATTTTACCAGCTGCATTACAGCTATCGATATTTCAACGGTAATATCATTCCCATTTAGTGATTTGGACAACTTGCACTTTACTATATCCAAAGTAATCACCGAAGAAAGTAAGCTTTGGAGAGCATCAACAGTTTCGACAACTGAATATATTTACTTTCGAAAATTCCCACTGATTTTTTTTTTTATTATTTATTTCTACAAAAGTGTATTTCCTTTCCTTTATTGCAAATTGCCGGTAAGTGCGTTGATAGTCATCCAACCAAGAAAATCATTTTTATTTTAATAAACATTTAAATATTACAGTTATTTTTTCTATATTTATTCAGTAAATTCGAACGATTTTATAAAGTTATTGTTGAATAATAGAGTTCTTGTAAATCTGAAGACTGAAAAAAAATGTTGAAAATTAAGATCTAGAAAAAATAAAAAGATCTTAAAAATAAGAGTTCATTTGAAATCTATATTTAGTGTAGTGGTGCATTAAACAATCGATTTGTTTTGGCAGGGGTGCACACACCTCTTTTGGCATTGCCACGAATAAAAAAATATTATATTGAATGTGGGCCAATAGTTGGTAAGGTAGTGCAATGAAATGAACAAAAAAAAAACACTTTGTTTATTAGATTTCACTTCTCACATGTATAGGTACAAAATAATAAGAAAAATAAATAAATATTGATATAAAATTTATTTTAACTCAAAACTGAAGTCAATTTGTCGAGCAATATGTGAAGGATGAAACTGGATCAGAGAAATGAGCTGCGGAACATTGACTTCAATAAGGTTATAGCAAGTTGTGTGCTGTTATTAAAACTTTCGTCATTCGTCTCATTAAAATAAAACATCATTCACTTTATTAGAGTCACATTAAAAATTATTTAATGTTTTCCAATTTTCACGCCGGCCAGGTAAAAATTTTAAATGGGCCAGAGTTTGTGCGTGCCGTTTAGTGGCTAGTACACTATGTAGTATACTCATTCTTCCAGTTAAGGGAATCTTTGCATCGCCTGTGACATAATTGCTGGTGATAGGCGCATCATCACCAAACTGTGTTTAAATTGTAATAGAACTGACGATATAAAGAAATCGCATGGGATTTCGGGTTTTAGAGTAACTTATAGGGGAGGAGTTTAAATGTTTTAATTTTTATTATATAATATGGTTTTTTTCTATAAACTATACAGATAGATATTAAACAGAAATGTTGCAAGTAGGGTTTCCTTTACTCTACTTGCGATATTTCTGTCATCTCTCTTTATTTATATCTCTTTCCCCTTTCTTTTTGTTTATCTCTTTTTTCTCTTAACTTATAAAGTCTTCAAGTTCTCCCAAGATCAGAAAATAAAACGACCGTTAGCAGTGTCTAACGTAGTTGTGGTGAAGATGTTTTTAAAGAGTGGATAATGATGGGTTAACAAATTTTAAAAGAAAACAAAGGGATGATATAGTTCCTGTTTAATATGTTAGTGATAGATTCATTGACTAATCCTGAACGGTTCAGTCAAATAAAATAATATACTCGGTTTCTAAACCTATTAATTTCATTTACTTACTTGATTTGTCTGTTGAGAAACTTCCTCTAGACAAACAGGTAGAGTGTTGCCCAGAATTTGAACTCATATAACACCCTCAGAAAAGTTTAACAACCATCCTTCACAAAGAGGGGTATCGAATCGAAACACAAGTCTGATCTTAAAGGAACATTTTGAGGAACATCCGATAGCTATATTATATATTTCTCGGTTTGAAATCTTCTCAGTGTAGGAATACTTCGAATATAAAAAGTGGCGTATTGACTTGATTGTTTTATTTGATATGAATTCTTATGGTGATGTAATTAGAGGAATACTTCATGACATCTAAGAATTGAAGCATATTGTTCTCTTTTTTTTTCTTCTTATGTCTTCAATTGTTGGTTGGTAAGCACACTATTCAATAATACGATCAGACTAATAGCATTTCTAAACATCAGTTGTTATATGTACATCGGGAATTTTAACAAATATTACATTAATTCTAATGTGCATATTTTTTCCAAGTTGGGAGATATTAATCAGCAGTAGTAGGATAACATTTCACTTCAAAAAAAACTCTTGAACTAGGAGGATTTCTGATGGAAACATTTTCATCCAAAAATAATTTTGAATAGCACAATTAAACGTCTATACCTTTTCAAAAATGAAGAAATTTTCTGATGAATTTAAGGAGGAAAGGAAATTGTATTTATACATTTTTTTTCAACTGTACTAAACAAAAGCAGCACCCATTTTATATTCATTTCCCACGAAATCAACGTTCTGTTTGACTAATTTCTCAGTTAAATGAAAAAGAAAAATTTTGTCGCTGACTTCATGATTCAAGTTTTTAACTTTGAAATTTTAAAATAAGAGTGGCATCGGCGAAACTCATTTATTCACAAAAGTATTTTCTTGAATTATATGTTAAACACGTAATCTATGTATTTATTGTTGAAATATGAGTGCAGAAACGAGTTGCTATTTGAAAAGTTTTTAAAGTTAACTACAAAGTGGAAACTAAATATATGCTTAGTTGCTAAATTTCGAAAAATTCATTCATTCAATAAATGAATAAATCTCCCGATATTTAGCAGCTAAGCATGTATTTAGCTTTCACTTCCTAGTTAACTTTCAAAACTTTTCTAATAGGTCGCAAAATTTCTAAATATATTAAAAAATATATTGAAAAAAGGGATATTTGACTTTTCAATCTTTTAGTTGACCTCGAAATCTAAAATCAAACGCTCACCCATTTCTATGAAACATTTTTGCTAGTTTTCTGCATTCGCAAAAAAAATACCTGTTTCAAGATTGCAGTGCAATAATTTTGTCAGTATACCTTCGAGCACCTAAAATTAAATCTCTTAAATTAACCAGGCAAAACGCATTATTTATAACTTTACTAACATAAAAGATATAGTATTATAGCGTAAAGTAAAAGTATTCCCTAGAGCCGATTTCACGCTTCTTTGAATTTCATATGCTATTATTCATAATTAGCATTATTCTTTAAGAGTTTAGAGAATTTCAACTATACGAAAAGAACTCAAAGTGCTAAAATGGCCCTGAGCGGAATATAAAACTAATGTCAAGACAGTAAAACATTTACCTAATAATTATAGAATCTTCTGCACACATACTTCCTGTAATGTTCAAAGAAATGCAATACTTTTAAACCATGTATTTTCCATTGTTGGCAGCTGTCATTTTCAAATCCGACGCCTTTAGTTCCTAAAGTTTCCTTTTTTCGCAAAACTAATTACTAACATAAACGATATTTGAAGAGCTTGCACGCAAAACATGTCAAATCCGCTTTTCGCAATATATTTGAACTAAGGCGGAAGAAAAATCGCTATGCCATGTTCACTTGCTATAATAACACTATTTCAGAAAGAAAATCGTCAAATCTCAAAATACTTTACACGCGAAAAAAAAAAACCATGCACTATTCTGTCGCCATTAAACAATAAACAAGTTTCATTTGCTTCTTAATGACTGTTTAGAAAATGGACTCCCGCAAAGAAAGCGATTCTTATATCCAGTTATCCAGTAATAGAAGTTGGAATCTTTCCACTCTTTCATCAAAAGTATAATTAAAAGCTTGGGACTCTTTTGAAAATAACCATGAACTCGAAATACTTCCTAAGATTGAGGATATATTTCCGAATCATTTTTCTTCAATTCTTGATATGAATATAATGATAGTTCATTAATTTTTATTTGTGTCATCCATTTTTAAAGGGTTCCTAAAGATTAAAGACGAGGTTTTTATCCAGTTTTTCATAAGATATTAAGTATTTGTTTTTGTTTTCCCCTCCTCAGTTTTTTGCTTAGAAAACAAGATAAATTTATGCATTGCTTTGATCAAGTAATTATACATATATCAATGCAAGTGCTGTATTGTTACGTAATCAATTTTAATATGTTTTAGGGTTGGGTTGTTTTGCACACAATGAGCTAAATGGCCATGTCACAAGGACCCGAAGGATCAGAGATGGTTCGGGGAAGGAGACACAATGGAGAGCTGTTAGGAGACAGATGGTAGTCTTTCGACAAAACCATCCAGCGTATTCTTCAATGCGCATAGGTTATTGCTCTCTCAGACACGGAACCATGACTTTACTTCCCATCTGACGGATGGCTGTCTTTTCAAGCCCATCAGTGTCGCCTACAGGTCAAGGGCAAAGCTTAGAGGAAGATATTTTAGAAAATGAAATAATCTGTTGGATTTCAAATGGTTTAACTGAGAAGTTAAATTTAATTTGATCAAATGTGGTTTAGTCCACCTTATTCTTATATACATCAACACACCATTATACTTCTTTGGCAAATTATAACACTTTTCTATTCGTCTCACTAAAATTTGATACCGTGGCCGAGTGGTTAGCGCGCTTGGCTACTGATCTAAGGGACCTGGGTTCGAGCCCCGGGTAAGGCATGGATGTATGTGTCGTTTTTCTGCTGAGGTCCTGTCATCCTCTCAGACCTTCTACTCTGACATATAAACTGACAGGCTCCTGTCAGACCTCTGTGGCAAGCAGCTGCTTGAGGAGGTGTTTATTTAATATTTTTTTCCAGGCGGCAAAATAACTACAGTAGGATAGTATTAGAAATGATGCCTGATCTATTGAACTATCATGGAACAGAGTTGCAAACACACACAACTACTGTTCTCAGTCAGAAAGAGGACACCAATGGGCTGGGAAAGGCCACCATCTGTCAGATGGAATGAAGGAAGGTAATGTAAGAATATTGAAACATAAGTAGGAAATCGATTTCTTGTGAATAACACATATTCAAACGTTCCCCGACTAATGTAAACGTTCCATTCGGCAAATATTTATCTAAGTTGAGTTTAACGTAAGTCGGACCCACCTGCACACATAAATCACCCCTATAACCTCTATACTACAATCAGATCTTAGTTGTTTCTTAGTAATGAATTCTTAACCAGAACGCTGTTTCGTAATTTTATTATTGGTTTAAGGGTACAGATCCTTTCATGTGTTCTTCTATACGTTCAGCATCCTTTATTATCGCATTCAATCTTGACACTGAGAAACCGAGGTCACGAGCTACGGCCGATAAACTTTATCCGCTTAATATTTCTTTATTAAGTTTATTTTCTTCTCCAAATCAATTTTAGTGCGTTTATAAATGGGTTGAGCACTTTTACCATCTCCTTCCCCCTTTCCAGTCATGATAACAGTACTAAAAATCCCTAAAAATAAGGGGTGGGGGTGGCTCAGTCGGTAGCGCGCCAGGCTCGTAATCTGTAGTTCCCAGGTTCGAGTCCCAGCTGGGTCAGCGTTGAGATTTATCGCCGCAAAATTCCCCGCCAGCCCACGGTCAGTAGGGGACACCGATGGGCTTGGAAAGGCCGCCGTCCGTCGGATGGGACGTTAAGCCGTGGCCCCGTGTGCTGGAGAGCCATACCCTGTGCACGTTAAAGAACACGCTGGATGGCCTTGACGGGAGGCTACCATCTGTCTCCCAACAGTTGTTCCAGTAGGTCCCCTCCCCCAACCTTCTCTGAGCCTTCGGGGTCCATGTGACCTGGCCATTTAGCCCATGGTGTGCAAAAAAGTGCCGCTTAGAGGTAAAAAACAACCCAACCCTAAAAATAAAAATTGTAAAAATACGAAAATTGCGTGGATCTGCGTTCAGTGACGCCTACAACAACGAGAATGAGAGTCACATGAGAAATGTGCAGGTTGTAGATCACGTGAAAACTGTGTAGGTTGCAAAAGGTTACCGCATTGCCACAACACTGGCACATTATAGTGTTATACAAAATTATTCTAACCCATAACTTTAACATTGGGTTTATAAGTCCGCATTTACGTGAGTCGAGTATAGCCTAAGTCGGGAGTACTCATTATGTCATTTCAAAGCGAAATGTTCAATGTATGAGAAACATTCATTTGGAGAGAGAGTAAATATAAGGCTGAGATTCTTTTCTACGCCGCACGAGGCGATTTCTTCACAACCCAACACCACCTGAGGGCTGCTGAGTGAGTAGTGACGATCGCTGCGAGTGGTTAGCGTGATTGGCTACTGATCAAAGAGACCTGAGTTCCAAACGCCATTAATACATGGATGTGTGTGTTTTCTTTCTGCTGAGGTCCCGCCATCCTCATAATTTCGGCTATGCGTATAAACTGTCAAGCTCCTCTCAGACCTCTGTGGCAAATTGCAGCTTGAGGGATTATTATTTTTTACATCAGATTCTAGACAACTTGTTTTCTCTCCCATTACTCCAATAGACAGTTTAGTTGATAACTGAGCCATCATGGCTTTCGTTAGAGTAACAATTTAAACTATTCATAGATAATTTCGCAATGCATAACATTAAACATTTGTTATTGTTATTAACATAAATAACAACATTTATATATAAATTTTTCCTATGCATTTGGCATTCTAAACCTGTATTATCATATGTTTCCAATTCTGTTCTCTATTATGTTTCTCCGTTATTTATTTTTATTACTGCGTAAGTATTGATTTTTGAGTTGTAAAATTTGAATTTATTATGAGTTAAATACGAAACTCTGTAGTGCTAGAATCTATCTCAGGTATTTTATAGTTACGGCAAATAATAATCAATTTGTTTCTTTTCCGTTTCTATCGTGATTTTTCACAAAGCTAATAACGACACAAAAGAGGTCTTAAATACTTTTTTCCTATTTGATAAAAACAACAATTAAAAACTATATGCCACCCTTCCTTATGCAACCTAAGCGTAATTTATGAGCTTTCGAATTGTCTCATAACTTACTGAATGAGACAATACCTTTAATATCACAATTCACAGTAAAACGTAAACCACGGTACTTCATTTTTGAAATTCTTTCTTTTAATCCTTCTTCTTTTACCTTCATCTAAACAAACACTTCTTCTTTTGCCTTCATCTAAACAAAAACTTCTTTTATCTTCATCTAAACAAACCTTCTTCTTTTACATTCATCTAAACAAAAACTTCTTCTTTACTTCTTTTACGCCTCATCTTTTACAAAAAACTTTACTTCTTTTACGCCTCATCTTTTACAAAATGTCGTTTCTACATCATTAAGAAGAGCGCTTTTCTGGAAACGAACTTAAGTGGAAATTGAACACTTTGCATACACATTCTTCATTTATGCACATCAAGAACAAAATAAATCTCAGCCATAACTCCAGTTAAGGACGTTCCTATGAGGTCAAAGGAAGCAACTCACTTCACCTCTATAACTTCATTACCCAATAACTTAAATAATTTTGATACATGATAATAAAATCAATTATAAGCTACGAAACGAAAAGGCCGTAGTTCGGCTTAATCCATAGGGTGCCAAGCTTGTAATCTACAGTTTCCAGGTTCGAGTCCCAAATTCCATCGTCGAGATTTACGTCTGAAAAAAAATTCGAGTTTTTATTTTGACCTCATGCGACCAATTGGACTATCCTTGACCGAACAACCACTGTCATGAAAAGTAACGTTCCTATCTGATATTATTATTTGTTATTGATTTTACTACAAGTTGAAGCAGAAGGGATAATTCAGTATTTGCAGTTTTGGAAAAAAAGTTTCGAGTTGTATTTTTAAACTGGTAAATTATTTATCAATGACTAGCATTTAGACAATATCTTCGAATCTGTGGAGAGCATATTCACTGGGGTCAGAGGCACTGAATAAGTCGCAGAAACCGGAAACTGAGGTTACACAAATTATGAAGAAATCTGGAAGTTATTCGGAAATCTAAACCTTTTGGAAGACATCGCTTATACTTAATGTCAGTTATACTCTATTTCACATGAACAATGGAAATGTAAAATCTGAAGATCAAAGAAGGTAGCAGGGAATGAAAAGATGCGACACTCACGTGTGTTCTAGAAAGAGCAACTCGTAGTTGTAATACTCTGCTACGGCAAATAGTTCCACCCTTTATGCAAGAAATAAATATTTTTTTCTACGATAAATTACTACTATGTGTAGTGTTTGAAGTGAGCAATTAAAATTATTACGTACAATTTTGAATTATTGTAAAGTACACGATGACGGATAATTGCTTTTGCACCAGTACGTTCGCAACTAAAACAGTTGCCGTAGAAGATGAATATTGATATATTCTCAGGCGCCTCATCGTGTTTTTCTATATTCATTCGTGGTTAAATGTAATAAGCCACGATTAGACAACAAACTTTTGAGGGAGACTTGCTACTCCATTCATCGTGTGAAACAGATTACAAGAAGTTAAAAGTCTATTACGCTGAAAGTAGAATACTTTTAGATTAGGTTGACTCGTAGTATTTGTAACTGGAACAATTTGATTAACGGTTAAAACCGAATATTTAATGAGTATGACATGCATTTTTTAAAACTGTTCGAAGGAAAATCGGAAGTTAATAAGAGATACAAGATTTAAATAATTGAATTAGATCTATTACTAATTTTTACTGCAAGTCATTATTTTAATTGTATACATATCTATCGTTATATTAAACCATAATAGAAAAGAAAAATAAGAAAAATTCATTACGAAATTCAATATATTGCAAACTGGTTGAAAGATTTAAATAATCAAGATTTAATAACGACTCATCAATAATTCTACTAA
Organism: Ryuthela nishihirai; assembly: GCA_038380435.1. Classification (NCBI taxonomy): domain Eukaryota; kingdom Metazoa; phylum Arthropoda; class Arachnida; order Araneae; family Heptathelidae; genus Ryuthela; species Ryuthela nishihirai. The sequence continues at coordinate 66,882,855 of JAWZYU010000011.1, read as the reverse complement.
TATAATTATGATATATGATATACTAGTTAAACCACGATAAAGCATGGCGCAGAACGTCCATTGAATGAAACATTTTTCCGATTGGTAACGTACTACTCCATAGATTTCAACTCTCCATCTGTAACGTACTACTCCATTCACAACTTTTATCGATAACGTACTACTCCATTCATAAAGGTAGGCGACGGCAGCACCCTCAGAAATATCTGATTGCAGAGGGTTTAACCTTGACACGCTGCAGCTACGACCCCGATCTCTAAATCTTACACAGCAAGATACAAATGGGACTTACCGGCTAGTAGCTGCAGAATCAAGGGGAACGAATATTTCTACCACTAATGACGTCCCACCACGGATGTACAAGAAACGAGTGACCGTTCGTTCAGAATACGCCTGTTTTATAATATGCTATTAAATGATGATAGATATATATTTTATTTTCTAAGGATGCTGTAAGCTACAAACAATACAAACAACTGTAAGGTACAAACCAAAAATAAGGTTGCTGTAAGGTACAAAAAAATCCGTGCCTGTGTACAAACAATGATATCGTTTGTACACAGGCACGGATCTCAAAACAAATCGGGCGAGGGTGGCAAACGACGCAATGGAACCGGAAAAAGAGGTAGGAGGGGGGGGGGGGGGAAGAGAATTAATTTCCATTGCAGTTTAACGTTTTCACCTTCGTGTCAGAAATTGTTACTTTTTATAATTCATGAAAAATGGGTGAAATCTGCTCACGTTTTACATCTTTTGCCCTCTATTACCCTTATTAGCATTCTCAAATAGGGAGGATGATCCCTCCCCCCTAGATCGCGTCCTGTTTGTACATATGAGATGAATTTGTCGTTAATCATTATTTCTATATTAGTGTGCTTGTCAATATATAAGAGCTGATTTTGGAACAAAAGAAAAACTGGTCACATCTGCTTCTGCCCTGAAATCACAGTAAAGTTGTGACTGAAAGTTATCAAAGACGAGACCAAAATTAAATATTTTCCTGAACTGCCCTGGATATCAGCCCTACAGATTCGTTATAAAAACATTCTAATATTATTTCCACTGTTCCAGTATATTTTTCAAAGTAATTCATAATATACGAATTCGGCAACAATAATAAAACATTTTTGACATATTCAGTCACTGAATTCTCTACATTCTTGTGAATAGAACTCTGCAATACGCCTTTGTAAAGGAAACCCATCTTGATATATGACAAGTATTTGCTGTTACCGTAGCTCTCACATTCAAAAAACATCTCATGAATTACACAAGGACACATTTGTTATTTCTTTCAAAATGTCAACACAATCCACTATCTATTCGTCTACTTCAGACTTGATTCAGTCCCAGAAGCAAACCCTTTCAATCCAAAGCTGGCGCTCTAAATCCACAAATACTTCGGCACAGCTATAAATATATTCTTTATTTAAAATAATTTGCTTTATATTATAACCAGTAGACTTTGGTTGGAAAAAGAATCCCAAACCTATGCAGTCCATAGAGGTGCGAATGAAGTAACTATAACAAACATCATGATGGTACAGTTTAAATTTTAGCAGTAGAGATACGTAGAAGAGTAACAAATATATAAAACTCTTCATAAAAATATTTTATATTATACACTGGTTCAAAGAATTAATAACTACTCTCAGATTTTAAAGTACAGTAAGACCTCGTTGTTTCGTTACTTCGTCTCAGGTGCAGTACCGTCTTTTTAATAAATATATATTTCTGTGATTTACCAGAACCCATTAATAACATTTGTCAAATTTTCAATCTATGCTTCTGATTTGACCCTTTGGTCTGAAACAAGACCATTTACAAATGTTAAAAAGAACTTAGAAGCTGTAATAAAATAACAACAAATTATTGCATGACAAATGATACTTAAAAATGAATAAGGAAGAATCTTTATTTTTACCATTGGTCGGACCTAAAGTTATAATCCTACATTTAAATATAATTATTGATGACAATCTATTACCTAATACAGAACAGAATAAATATCTTGGATAAACTTTAGATTCCAAAGTCACACTGTTCATACGTTTGTGTAGAACTTTCAATGTAAAACGTGTACTATCAAAGTTGATTTTAAATGAAAGATGTAATTCTTCAAAAGTAAATTTTAATTTTAGCTAAATAAATAAATGATAAATAAATGCAATATGAATATATATATATATATACAGGTCCAGATCTGCAAAGACATTAAGGGAGAAAGAGCAGGCGACGAAATTGAGGCGGTAAAAGAAAAATGAAGGGGCCAAAGACTGAATCTCCATTGCGATGTAACATTTTGCCCTTCGTTTCAGAGAAAAACATTTCAGGAAAAATGTATGAAAAATGTTTAATCATTTTGGCCCCCTTTATACTTACTAGCATTCATCGAATGAGGGGCATGGCCCCCTTCTTCCACCTGTATCCAAACCTGGGTTGGGTAGCTTTTCCTATGAGCGACACTATTTTGAACACCATGAGCTAAATGGCAAGGTTACAAGGACCCCAAGGGCTCAGAGATGGTTGAGGAAAGGGACCCACTGGACAGTCCCGTCACGACCTCCAGCGTGTTCTTTAACGTGCACAGGATATGGCTGTCCCGCACACGGGCACACGGCTTAGCACCCCATCCGACGGATAGCGACATTTTCAAGCCAATAGCTGTCCCCTACTGACTGAGGGCAGGAGGGTGTTACATAGATAAATCGGAACGCTGGTCCAGGCGGAACTCGAACCGAAACTGCAGATTGGAAGCACGGCACACTGCTGATTAAGGGACCCCACCCCATATCTAACCCCGTGTATATACACCGAAAAGTCAGAACATTATGACCAGTACATCTCTATGCAAATCGAAACAACTGCCGGTAAACGACGGTGCATGTGAAGGTCATGAAACGGTATAAATAACACCTGATACTGAGCTCTGTTAATCAGTGTTACTCTTGTTCTTCAGATGGGAAAGGCAGTGGATAAGTGAGATAAATAGGCAGGTGGTCATAATGTTTTGGCTTTTCGGTGTATATAGACTATGGTGAGTGAGTCCCAATTGAAACCTGATGACGTGATGACGGGTCAGAGCATTTGTGAGAAGGAAGATTTGTGGAATTCTCACAATCATCCATGGTTAGCACCTTCAAAAAGTGGTCCGAGGAGGGAAAACCCACGAACCAACGGCAAGGTAGGGGCCGATCACGGTTCATCGGTGCTAGAGGTGAACAAAGGCTATCCCGTATGATATGAAGCAACAGAAGGGATACTATGGCGCAATTCTCCCGTAATTAGAATTCTGGTGACGGGAGTAATGTGTCACAATGCACAGTACATCGAACCCTGCTGAAAATGGGACTGCGTAGCCACAGGACCTTCTGAGTGTCCATGCTAACCTACAACGGGCATGCGAGCATCAAACCTTGACCTTGAATGATTGGAAGAAGGTGATGTGGTCCGATGAATCTCGTTTCCTGTTAACCACATGGATGGCTGGGTAAATATATGTCATTTATCTGGAGAAGTGTTGGCATCAGGATGCACCGTGGAGCGAAAACAAGCCGGTGGAGGAACTGTAATGCTTTGGGCAATGTTCTGCTGCGAAACCCTGGGTCCATCATTCATGTGCCGGAAACTATGATATCTCCCACCTATTACACATCATTGCAGACCAAATACATCCTTTAATGACAACGGCATTCCTATCTATTAGTGACTTCTTTCAGCAGGATAATGTGCCATGGCCACACTGCCCGGATTGTTCGAGAATGGTTCGCAGAACATGAGGAAGACTTCCAGGTATTGCTCTGGCCTCCAAATTCCAAAGACATCAATCCAATCGAGCATCTGTGATTTGTGTTAGAACAGCATATCCGATCTGCGGCCGCTCAATCACGTAACTTACAAGAATTAAAAGATCTCCAGTTAAACGTGTTAGTATCAGACACCACAAAACACTTTTAGAAATTTTGTAGCGTTCATGCCTCGCCGGGTAAGAGCTGTTCTGGCGTCATGTGGAGGACCAACATCATGTTAGGCAGGTGGTCACAATATTTTGGGTTTTCGGTGTATATAGGCGATGGTGAGTGAGTGAGTGGTGTGATAGGGGATCACATTAATCCTATTATGATGCAGAAATGGTAAAGCTCTGGAAATTTGCATTTAGGGGTAATTTGGGTCGTAGATCTCGGGAAGAATCGAAAATTTCACCTGCGACGAGCCCTTCAAAGTCAAATATAGGCCATGTAGAAGGCACCCCTTGATCTAGGACTTCTAGAAACGTGAGAATTTGTGTTTGTGAGTGTTTCAGGCTGTAGATCACGGAAATGTTAAAAAATATTTGGATATGGAGGACCCTTCGAGGTCAAAGATCAAATTTAGATCTAGTTGTGCTAGAAGTCTAAACATTAGTGGTTGCAGTTATTTGGGGTCGTTGATCTCAAAATTGTTGTCAACTTCAGGATGTGATGATTCCTTTGAGGTCAAAGGTCAAACATCGATGCTCTAGTCTAGTATTTTTAGAAAACTAAAAATTGATGGTTGGGATATTTTAGGTTATGTATCTTAGAAATGTTGCGAAATTTTGGATGTGATGGGTCTTTCCAGTTTAAAGGTCAAATTTCTATATACCGAGGATAGAGAACTGAAAATTGGTGCCTGTGGGCATTTCGGATGGATCAGAAAATTGCGAAATTGTGGATGCAATGCGTAATCAAGGTTAAATAGGGGTCAGAATGACGATCTAGAAATCAAAAGTGCAGAAGACATCGATTGATTTCTAGTATATGCAAACACCGAAATGCCAATTTATTAGGTACACCTACCTAGTAACCTGCTGCGCCTCTTTTGGCTTTCAGAACAGTCGGAATTCTTCGGGGCAAGGAACTTACAAGATGCTTGATACGTTGTGCAGGAATGTTGTACCATGCGGAAATGATTTTGCCGTGCAATGCCTGCAAATTGGATTGTTGCACAGTCTCGCTGCGAATAGCCCTTACCAATTCATCCCAAAGATGCTCGATAGGGTTAAGATATGGGGACTGTGTAGACCAATGAAGCAAGGAAAACTCGGTATGTTCCTGGAACCATTCGGCAGCAGCACGTACCTTATAAGCATGTGATTATCATGCTGAACGTGTCCATCCGAGTGAGGATAAACTGTACCCATGAAGGGATGAACTTGGTGAACAACGGTACTCAAATACGCCATGATGTCCCTATATTCTTCGATGGGCATCTGGGGGCCTAATGTGTGTCAGGAAAACATTTTCCACCCCATCACATCGCCACCTCCAGCTTGTACTGTTGACATCAGACAAGATGGTCAGACAACAAGGTCTGTGAAGAAAGCAAGACCACAGCAGAAAGAGAACGTATGAAAACAAATATCCATTAACAAATATCCAATAACATCCATTAACAAATATCCAATAACATCCATTAACAAATTTCCAATAACAAATATCCAATATCACCTGATACTGAGCTCTGTTAATCAGTGTTACTCTTGTTCTTCAGATGGGAATATCCATTACTAATCGGTGGACTCGAATCCAAGTCCCTATGATCCTCAACCAAGCACTCGAGTCACTAGGCTAGCGGTTAATTTTTTAAAACTATGAACAAAAATATGTCAATTAAAAACATCCACTAAAGGAATTTTGGAGAGAAGGATGATGAAGCTCAGACTTTTATACTCTTACTCTTGTAAAGATGTACCACTGTAAAATCCACCTGCTAGAGAAAATTACTACTACTAGTTCAAGACCTACAAGAGCCTCTTAGTTACTTCTCTTTCACTTTCGTACTAATCTTTTACTCACAAATCTTTCCAAATTTAGTTCGTGGTCACAAAAAATTTGCATTCCGTTTGTTTGCAGAAGCATTAACTTCCGTTAAGCCCTCTCACAGGTACAGAGAGGCCCGGGACACTTCCAGATTTTGAAGCCCCTAGACAATGTAAAAACTAATTGTCGTTAATATATACCAATTTACCAATGATTTTTATTCTAATTTCACAAAATCTATATAAAACTGTACTCCTTACAGTAGTAGTCCTCGGATAGTAACTTGTTAGTTTAATATACCATAGTAAAGATCTGTGAGTAACGTGAGACTTCAGCAGAAAGACACCACAAGAAAAGAAATATATATGCCTTATCCAATGCTCGTCAGTTAAAAATTACATTTTCTACTGTTGAATTTAATATCAAAGGGTAGGAGATTTGCTCTGTGTGTAGTGCGCCAGGCTCATAATCTCGAGTCCCACCTGGCCAGAGTTGAGATTTGTCTCCGCTAAACCCTGACGCTGCTCTCGGTTGGAAATGGAACAACGATGGTCTCTGAAAAGCCGCCGTCTGTCGAATGGGACGTAAAACCGTGATTCATCTGTCTCCTGGCGGCTATAGAGTGTGCCCCTTCCCCAACTTTCTCTGAGCCTTTGGTTTTTTCTGATCTGCCATTTAGCCCATTGTGTGCAAAAAGTTCCGCTCAGAGGTAAACAAGCTAACTCGAATATAAAAGACAAAAACAACAACAACAGCAACAACAAAAATAAAACATTGACAAATATCTAAATTTAAGGCTTTCTTTTGAGTCTAAGGCCAGACAAAATGAACTTTCTGATAAAGTTCTTTTTTGAAAAGTTCTTTTTTGTCAGACGTGCCCGCAACGAGAGTTAATTATTCTCCCACTCTTTCTTATGTTTTTGATGACATATTCATAGCATTGAGCAATTTCAATCGTACGTCCGATTCCTAAGAACCACAGACACAAAAATGGTTTAATTTTGAACCAATTTAATCGAAAGACAGTTGAAATTGCGTAGCTAATTTTAGCATCACATGTTTTTCTTTGTTGCAAGAACTGGACAAAACGCCATTTAAATGCAATGTCACCTTAAATTCCACATTTTTGTAAAAACCCAGATTAATGGGTAAAACCTCTACTCTGGCAACACTTTGTAACATTATCTGTTACTGCTCTGTAGTATTTCGGGTTACTTATCCATCTATTCTACATTTTCACTTATCTACACCACATATTATTAGGCATTTGCACTAAAGATTTCTTGAGGAGACCTGGTTTATTGGGTCCGTACTTGCATACGGCTTAGCTGCTTAAATAAAAATAATTAATTCTCCCTCAAGCAGCTGCTTGTCACCGAGGTCTGACAAGAGTCTGTCAGTTTATACACCATAGTAGAAAGTCGGTGAGGATGGCGGGACATCAGAAGAAAAACAACACAAATATCCATGTCTCCCGTGCTCGAACTCAGATCCTTTTGATTAGCATAATCAATATAAACTAGATGACCTCAACCTTTTATACTCCCATTCTTGTAGAGATGAACCACTGCAAAATCCACTTGGCAGAGAAGTCATTACTACCTCAATACGTACAAGAGCCACCTGGTAACTTCTTATTAGTGTTTTATCAGCAAATCTTTGCAAATTCGCTTCGTGGTCCTCAAAAAATATTTCAATGGCTTCAATGGTAGAATCGATAACTATCAGATGGGCCTGGAACGAGTGTTAGGGAGAAAACAAAATTTTTGTCATCTATCCTTTTGTATATATCTGAGGAGACCGTAATTCTCAAACAATTTCAGACGTACGTCCGATTCCTAAATACCACTCACACAAAATGAGGTCCAGTTAATTTATTTTGTGACGGTTGACTAATTGAATTGTAAGCCAGTTGCAATTAGAGACTGTTTTAGAATCAGAATTGGTGCAGTTGTTCGCCAAAATTAGTCTTATTTTATTTTCCTGCAAGAACTCCACAAAACACTCCGCAAACAAAATGTCCCTTAGACAAGAAAAAGAAAGAAATAAAAAACATTGCTTTACATCTAAAACCCATAATCTGGCAACACTTTTGTAACCCAGTCCTGTTACTTTTCTGTACTACTTATGGTTACTTTTAAACAGTTGCGCAACTGCGTATTTTTTTACTTAAAAAAAATACCCCCTCAAGCAGCTGCTTGTCACAGAGGTCTGACAGGAGCCTGTCAGTTTATATACCACAGTAGAAGATCTGAGAGGATGGCAGGACCTCAGCAGAAAACAGCACGAACACCCATGCCTTACCCGGGGCTCGAACCCAGGTCCCGTAGATCAGTAGCCAGGCGCTCTAACCACTCGGCCACGGGACGCTTTTTTTTTTTTACTTAACTACATAAAAATATAGTATGTATTTACATTAGTGGATTCTTGGGAGGAGGGCCGAGCTGCTGGTTGTGTGGGATTGGGCAGGGGTATGTATTACAGAGTTAGGGGATAATCTGAATCAGGTTGCTAAAGTGTTGATGCTTCCTCACCTACTGGTACCTGTTAGGCTGAGATAGAGGGTTGAGATTCATGTTTTAGGCTTTACATTTTTTAAAGTAGAAAAGCTACGACGTTTTAGAGTTTTCACTTTCTTTTCTTTAAAAATTTCTCAGCTCAAAATCCCTACGTATAGTTTTGTCCTTGAGACAGTCCTTCAACCTTGACGTTATGGCCCCACCGGAAATGACTCGTCACAGAGTCTCACGAAACCCACTTGAAGTTAGCCAACCCCTCTGGCGTCATCATCCTGTAAAAATCTAGATTTTAGTTCCATGCGCCCTAACCAGGTCACATTGGTCTCTTGTTCTGGTAGAGTAAACAACACTAAAGGTACAGAAATTTACGAAGCCCAACTAAACTATCTGTGACAACAATTAGTATCACACCTACAATGCAGGAAATCCCTATGCTTTAACCTTATATATATGAATCTAGAATGCTGAAAAACAGATATAAAAGGTAAATCATTGAACAAGTTCCACCTCCTTCTCTTAGCCGCCATTTTGGACGATGCAATATTTTCTAAGAATTGATTCAAAATCTAATCCAGACTTGTAACCTTTACCAAGCAGTCATCTAAATGTCACAATCCTTATTATCCGAAAATTAGCAATCCAACTAAACTTTTGTGGCATCACCTCACCCATCTTGGATTCTGACGTCATGGTCAGATGTTTGTATAGACTTGTCCAGAGTTTATTTCCTGAAGCATCTTTGAAAATGTAACCAAGTCTGAGTCGTGATAAAATGGAAGTAAACAATCTCTCTAGTGGCCTATTTTCTTAGAAGGTTAATGCGTAATGTTATTTTTAAAGGACGGTGGAGACTGTTTTTCTGATGATTACAACCAAATGACAATGGTCCAGATATTTATTTTACAATGAGACTATGATGATTCAAAATTATGAGGCACAGAAGATCACGACAAAATGGTGGATGGTTCTAAAATATCTTTTTTTCTACTTTCCCCCAAGCAATATGTTCACACACATATGTGTTTCAAAAACATTTTTTTCTAAGCGCTTAATTTTTAAGAACCTTTGGAAATCAGTAGTGATACATAAAAATCGAAACGCCTACTCTTATTCCTCATCCATGAAAATATACTTATTTCTTCGTTGAAAGGTATGGAATTTATGATACTTTATTCTCGTCCCTATAGCAAGGGTTCCTGTGATTTATGAACACCTGATGTTGCCTGTATAAAATTGAACACCCAAACACTGAAAAGAACAAAGTTCTAAAAGAACAAGAGTCAAGAATTATACAAAACTGAACAACTTTTAAAATCAAACAAATATAAAGACCAAGAAACAATTTCTTAACAGCTGCGTCAGACATATGTATGTGAGATCTGGGCAATAAAAACGAGGATCAAAACATGGTTATAAGCATTGGAAAAATGAAAGAACTTCTGAAGATCTCATGGACTGAGGGAGTATTAAACGAAAAATATTTGAACAGGGTTAATGAAGAAAGAAACTTAATTCAAACCATTAAGGGAATATATCAACTAATTGTACATATTTTTAGACCTGAAGGTATCATATTGACACCATATAGAGAACACAAGCAAAGGAAGACGGCGACATTCTGACATTAACCAAATCAAAATATTATATAATATTTAATTGATATTAATTTTATCTACTACTGCAGTTCACAATATGGAACAGTGCGGCTGTTCCTTATTACCGCTCAAAGCCGTATAACCGCTCACGAGCGACATCATAACGAACCCCTTGGGGTTTGCCATGATGGTCCATAGCGTTCAAGCTAAAAATTCTACAATGGCTCCTTAAGTAGTAAAGAATTGTCCAATTATGTTACAAATATATTTTCCTCTGCGACCCTAAATTTTACATGTTTCATAATTATAGGTAATAAAATTTTATATTTTATAATTATAATTATATAATGTAAATTTTAATTTGGAGCTTTTTAGTCATTGTTACTCTGGGAGTTCGCAACATATTTTTATTTCAGTTGAAAGGAATTCGCGGAAAGAAAAAAATTTGAGAACCACTGTACTACAGGTAAGTTAAAATGCGCATATTATAGAAAAGGGTGGAAAGGTGCAATAGATCAATCTACGGATTAAACACTTGACTATGATTGTTCTTTTACTTTTAAGTTTAGCACTCAACAAAATATTTTCTAGAAACTCATAAGCTATGATTTTGAAATGGTTGGTTAAATTATTTATTAGTGAATACCGTTGTTTCATTTATGTAGATCCCAATATATATTGAAGCCCAAATAACTAATATAATACTGTTCTCTTTCGAAGAACATTTTTTTTTATTGAACACGCTTAGCGTATTCCGGAGAGTAGAACATAGCATCTGACAGAGGCTGCAAAGAAAGAGAGGCTATTGACTAGGGATCAGGGCACTCCATCATCATGTAATTCAACAGCCCTTTGTATAGAGAGAAGCATTTCGTGTTGGGGAAGAGTACGTCGCAGTGTGATGGATGAGCTAGCCATCGTTGTCAACAACGTAAGACGTGGACAGAGTCCCTCTCCAAACAACGAGGTTAGGATGTTTAAAGAGTAGGGTAAAGGAAGACTCATCTTCACCTGACGACAGGATAGCACGTCATATGAATTGTGAGCTGTTGCAACATTTCCATTACTCAGTACTGCTGTTAATGCGTCACTAAATGATCCCATGGGGCCACCGCCCAGCTCCACACAGAAACCCATTAAGTGCAGAGATGCAGGGTTGAGAGATGTGTCTGTATGGCTGGTTGGCGATATAACAATTGACGACTCCCAGAGGTAATCTTCTAATCCATACATGCTCTGCTTTTCGTTATGTAGCATGACGTGTCCTTATTTGTTGCATAATAATCCGTAAATGCTGATAGCCACGAGAAAAGGCAGGCACTGTCAAAAACATTTCAAAGTATAGACTCAAATACAAACTCCATTAAACACCGATAAAAAAAGTTCCAGAAACAAAATCGCCTACCACCACTGTGAAAAGCAAATCCCATGTGCTTGCCTGACATTGTAAAATGCTGTTTTCACGACTGCCTGATCTCTGACAAAAGTAGATTGTGGAAAGGAACATTAGGAAAGTAATTCATGTATGAACTTTTAATCTTTCTGATGTGTTCAAGAAACGTTTGATATTTTCTCTTACATGAAAGATGTGTTATGAAAAAATAAGTTAGTAACTTTTCTTTTATCTAGATTTTAGCAAATGCCATCTTTTTTATTTGCTTGCTAAATATTCGCTCCTCTGTGGCGCAGTGGTGTTACATTGGGCTGCAATGACTGCAGTTGCTGGGGTCCGGGTTCAAGTTCCGAAATGACATGGTTGTTTGGGTGTTGTGAACTCCATATGATTCAGTGGTCAGCTTTGGGTTGTTTTAGGGTTTATTTACCCCTGAGGGGCACATTTTTCACACAATGGACTAAATGTCAGGTCCAAGGACCCCGAGGGCTCAGAGACGTTGGTGGGGAGGGGATCCACTGGATAGTTGTTGGGAGACATATGGTAGCCTCCCATTAAGGCCATCTAGCGTGTTCGTTAACGTGCACAGGGTATGGCTCTCCCACACCTGTGCACGGTTTAACGTCCCATTCGACGGACAATGTCCTTTCTAAACCCATCGGTATCCCCTACTGACCGATAGGTAGGGCGGGGAATTTTTGTAAAGATAAATCTCAACGCTGGCCAAGGCTGGACTGGAATCAGTGGTCAGCAATGGCTGTGGTTTTAGTGTAACATATCCTTATATGAGAAGGCGTGTACAAATTAAGAGTATTTTCTAGGATTTTTCTCCGTTCTATATGTTAAAAATATAAAATAAAAGCATTAAAATTTCTTGCAGGACATTTTTATTTATCAATGAGGTACTTGCTATAATACCTTTACAGCAGTATAGGTATGTGGAAATAATTTGGAATTTAACAATAAATGAAGTAATTCCTTTAAAATATTGCTTCGATAATATGCTTTGAAATTACTTCTCAGGATAACTGAATGCCAGTAGGTATAATGATATTGGATTAAGAAAAATAATGAGTAACTATTTTTGACAAATTACAACAATAATCTTTCTCTTACAGTAGGGTTGAGTTATTGAAAATTAAGAAAATAAAAAAATACATATCTTCCCATATCCGCCCTAAAAAGTATTAAAAAAAAGTAAAACATATCGATGGGGCAATCAGTCACTGGATTCGTATTCACTTTAAAGGAAGATAGAAGGCCGAGAATCTTGTTGAGTAGGTAAATCGGCACCCAATCTCCCTTTGAAGTGAATATGAAATCTGTGGCTGATTGCCACAGATTAGTTTTATTTTACAGTTTTTAGAACGCGTATGAGAAGATAAGTATGTTTTACATTTTTAAATTTATTATATTTTTCTCTTTGTTACTAAAAACACCTACCTTCAGACGTTTTCGTATGATATATGACTCATAAATATCGACCACAGTTTTCCTCCCCCTGTTTTTGGAGGCGTGTTTGAAGTAGCTAATGACATTGGAGATATCACAAGTTTTAATTTGAGATATAACAAAGATCTCCTAAGAAAATCCGCCCCCTTTTGGGAGGAGGAGAGTGGGGGGGGAGCCAAATTCGAAATAGGCTACGACGATTTTCATACGAGTTTTCATTTGAGACCTACCCGTAATTGTATGCCATCGCGTTCGAAAAATATAGCGGAACAATGGTTTTCATATTCCCCCCCCCCTTTCTAGGGTGAAGAAAGCATGAGGGTATCTTTTTAAGAATCTGTATCGTAAAAAAGCATGAATTTATTTATAACCTATGACACTCCCCTCGCCTCATAAGCTTTGATTTGACATATAAATCCTTAACTTTGACCGTCGCGTTCGAAAGATATAGTGGGAGAACTGTATTGACAAACGCAAAAGCCACAAACCGACAAAAGACGAACGAAAGGCAACAGGAAGATAGATAAAAACAGACAACGATGTTGTTACAAAACTCTTTTATCTCCCAGATGGGAAGTTAGGTAGGCATCCGTGGGTATATGTGCCCTGCCATGTAACTTTAAGGCACTTTAGAGAGAAGTGCACTCATCAATCCACAAGTCTTTATTCCATCAGGAACATTTAATTTCCGATAATATTTTTTGTCCTGAAACGACGATATGTGGTTTAAAATCATTTCTTAGAGGTCAACGTGTTAGCTGAATATAACTGATTCGAAACCCAGATAAGACATTAATAACTGTATGAACTCTTGAACCTCACATAGCATTTCTGCAGAATGGAATATTCAGAGGATCCTATTTCGAGGAATTTCAGAGGATTATTTCGGTGAAAGTGCTTTGTCTGAAGAATGTTTTATTTTTTAAATCTCTGGACAATATCATAATACTTACGATACTTACGGCAAATTACTTCATATTTGGTGCACTTAGTTTGTGTTCCAAATTGCACAAAAATACATTAAGTTGATTAAATATAATGCAAGTACATTTCACTTGTTATTAAATTTAATTTTTATGATGATAGTTTCTATTAACTTTACAGCTTCCTTGAAATGAAGCGTTTGAGATTGTTGTAAGATGCTATTTATATTCTACAATTTTTTCAAACTGACCTAGAGTTTTTAGATGTTAATAACAGAATGTAGTATTCGCTTGAATTAACTAAACAAGCATATGGCAAACAGAAAATGAAACATCATTTAATCTGCTAAGGCTTACGCTTCAAAATGGGAAACATCTGCAGCTTCTTTCATTTCCGGGCAAAACGGATGAAATATTTGAGGAAGTATCAATGTTTACATTCTTCGAAAGAGTATATACTTAGGGCAGAAAAGGATCATTCATAAGTTTTTAATATTTAAGAAAATTAAAGTCTGCCAAAAAAAAGCTGCAAAGATATTTTGACTTCCACATTTCTTCAAAATTCAACAATCTTTGTTGTAAATCCCAAAGTTACAAAATTTCAGTCATTTTCCTCTTCCTAAAAATAACATTATTGAAATAAACAGAATAAAAACTGCGGATTGTAATTTAAAAGGCAAGTTTTTTTAAAATGAAATAAATTAAAAAACAATTTGTGTGATCATTGCAATTCAAACGAAAGAATAAAACATTATACTGAACTGTCGAACTTTTGAGACAAAAAGATGAGTTTTTTGATATTTTGATAAGTGTTGCAATACAAGAATTGCATTTGAATTCAGTTTTGGAAAATGAAAAAGGTAAAACCATAAAAAGTTATAGATTTACCTTTAAACTTCTTTAAGAAATGAGATGTATATAACAGAATCTGATGATTGTTATTTTTTATATTCTACATTTCCTTGTTGGGATAGACAAGTTTAGTTTTCATTTCATGGTTTTCTGAAGCAGAGGATTTGTATTGTATAACATGTATAACATTTAAGAACTTAATATTCCTTATAAATAATTGACTAGAATAATAAAGATTAAAAACTTCGTGAAATATTACTTTCCGAAAGGATTTTTGTTTGCTTTTTATTCAGATTAATTTAATTCAATAAGAGATAATAAACGTTCTTTAGAAGGCGAGCAGTTTTTAAAGCAAATTTTGAAATTCTACCCAATTTAAGCATGTTTGGCTACTGATGAAAACCCGGAGCTGGACCATCTGCTTGAGGGGATATTTATATTTTTATATTATTATAATTATGTACCTTAAATTAAACGTGATAGATTGATCTCAAGTGACATCAGGGGCGTAGCCATGGGGGATGAGGGGGAGGCTCCCCCCAAAGTAACTCGGAGTTGACAAAATTCGAAGTGACATCGTAAAATCTAGGTGAGTTGTGAAAATTTTTAATTTTTTTGGGAAAATTAAGGGGATTGTCAAAATCGAGGCAACTTGGCAAATCTAAGGCAGTTTGGAAAATAGAGAGACAGCAAAATTTAGAGCAGTTGGCAAAATTCCAAGCCATTTAGTAAAATACAGGTAAGTTCGCAAAAACGGGACAACTTGGCAAAATCTTGGGGAGTTGGCAAAATTCGGATGAGATGTAAAAATTAGGATTTCTTCTGTAAAATTATGTCGAGTTGGCAAAATCCAGGGACAGTTGGCAAAATCGTGGGGAGTTGGCAAAATTCAAGTGAGATGTGAAAAATTTTGATTTTTTTCTGTAAAATTATAACGAGTTGGCAAAATCTAGGAGAGTATTAAATACACATCATTAATCAAAACGAAAAATTGCAAAACTTAGGGAGATGGCAAAATCTAGGGGCAGTTGACAAAACTAGGGGCAGTTGGCTAAATCTATGGGTAGTTGGATAAACTAGGGGAAGTTGGAAAAATTCGGAGTGACTTGACAAAATTGCGGAGAGTTGACAAAATTCAGATGAGATGTAAAAATTGCAATCTTTTTTCTGTAAAATTATGGCGAGTTGTCAAAATCCAGGCAACTTCTCAATATCTAGGAGAGTTGATAAAATTCAAAGTGACTTTGCAAATATCAGGTGTGATGTAAAATTGGGATTTTTTTCTGTAAAATTGTGGCGAGATGAAAAAATCGAGGAATCTTGGCAAAATCTAAGGCAGTTGGCAAAATTCGAATCCACTTGGTAAAATACGGGCGATGTGTAAAAATTGGGATTATTTTTGTGAAATTAAGGAGAGTTGACAAAATCGAGAAAACTTGGCAAAATCTAGGGAAGTTATCAAAACTGGAAACCACTTGGTAAAGTACAGGTGAGTTGTAAAAATTGGGATTGGTTTTGTGAAATTAAGGAGAGTTGGAAAAACGAAGAAATCTTGGCAAAATCAAGGGGAGTTGGCAAAATTAGAAGCTACTTGATAAAATACAGGGAGTTGTGAAAATTGTACTTTTCTTTTTCAATTAAGGAGAGTTGATAAAATTCGATGTAACTTCGCAAATTCAGGAAAGATGTAAAAATTGCGTTTTTTGCTGTAAAAATACGGCGAGTTGGCAAAATTCGAATCCACTTGGTAAAATATAGGCTAGTTGTGATAATTGAGATTTGTTTTGTGAAATTAAGGAGTTTTGGAAAAATTGAGGAAACTGAACAAAACGTAGGGCAGTTGGCAAAATTCGAATCCACTTGGAAAATACGGGCGAGTTGTGATAATCGGGATTGGATTTGTGAAATTCAGGATAGTTGACTAAAATCGATAAAACGACAAAATCTTGGGAGTTTTAAAAGGTTTTAAAAGTTTGTAGTGATTCGGCATATTTATGAGAGATGTATAGATTGGGATCAGTTTTTTCGTGAAATTAAGGATAGTTTCCTAAATAAAGGGAAAATTAACACGAACTTTAGTCAAACCGGCAAAATGTTGGAGAGTTGTGAAAATTGCGTCAACCCCACCCCCCCACCCCCCTACGGAGCGGAAATCTAAGTAAGTTTGCTCAGTTGGCAAAATTTGATTCCGATTTGGAAAAATTTTGATTCCCTCCCCCCTCACAACCATAGTCCTTCGCTACGCAACTGAGTAACAGTTGGAACAATCTCATAAATCATTCCCATGAATTTTACTATTTTGTTTTACTTCATGAATACGATTCGTTCCCGAGTAGGCTTTATCTTCGTAAGAGGTTGGAAGTAAAGTTATACAAAATATACGGAAAAGGAATGGAGTCACCAAAAATGTTATTAGAATTAACGTTCGTTTAAGTTAAACTTCCTTTAACAAAAAAATTGTTCTCATCTTTTAAAAAAGAAATTTCATCTTGATATCAAGTGTTTTTGTCATATACCATTCTGCTTTCAATATCTCCATTCAGTGTTATAAGAGATAAACATTGTTCCTCGCTCGGTTGGATATGATTGCATAAACCTGAAATGCGTTTCTTCGTAATACAATTCATAAAGGCAAAGAAATGTCAACAGTGAGGCGTCGCTTCCCTGTAGCCGGAGGGAACTACCTGATCTGATCCACTGCGCTATGAACGTCTTCACCAAACATCAAAAGTGAAATGACTTCGAAAGTCGTAGCCCAAATGTGCCGCCGAAGCAGTTTGCATAACGTATCGAGTGACGGAGTAATACTTGGCAGATGCATTTCAGACGACGTCCGACAGAGGATCGTGTCAGAATTCGCAATGACCGCCGTGGCAGTTAGTGATGAATGTGCCGAGATACAGGGAATCAGGAATGCGATTTGCTGTAGGCATTGATAAGCGCCACCTACACGAAAGCAGCAAGAAACATTTGAAAGCAAAGACACTGCCATGGTTTAGAAAGGATAAAAAAAAACTAAAACATTTGTCTTTCCGAGTTTCTCTCCTGAACAAGCTAAAAGTTTTTTTTTATAATTTGCAACTTTCCATAAGCAAAAGTTGAAAACCTATGTAAATGCTAGGTGTGAAAAAGCTCGTCCACCTAGAGTGAAATCTGTACTGCAGCTGTGTCCCAGAAACCACATTTCTTTCAGAAAACGCATATTAGCATTCCACGGGCGAATCACACGTAAAACAAAACTGACTAGGCATCGAATTCTGTTGGAAGAAAAATTAAAACGCTGAACTTTAAAATAAAGCTTTTTTAAAAGAAAAAAACTCCTTGTTATCATATATGAATTTCATTTAATTTTCGGATGCCTGAAATATGGGATGATATATGTGAAATGTTTTATAAATGCTTGTTTACACGTTTTGTCAAATCTCATTCTAGCATAAATTTATCTCTATTCTAATGCGACTGGATACTGCATTTCGAATTTCATTTAATATTTAATACATTTCAATTATATTTAAAATGAGATTTTTCGTATAAACACTGAAGAAAATCAAACAGCACTAGTACGGCAACAGCTTATTATATATATATGCAAATATAAACACACAAGTTCATGACGAGGCGAATAATTACTACATTTTAAAAAGAGAAACGCTTAATCTATTTTTCCCGTATGACGACTCTAAATAATATTTCAAATTTAATATTTTGTTGTTGAATAAAATTATAGCTGGCATCGAGTCTCTTCGCTCCTCAGAAAAAGAAATTAAAGGAAACACAAATCATTAGTGCAGTAAGAGTATCTGTCGTTTTCTAAAGAAGGATTTCCGATATACTTTTCCTTTTAGTGCAGTCGGTACTGCAATATATACTTGATTAGGTATAGTTCCATGTTATGTCACCAATAACTGAGATTCAAAACTCAGTAACTTCTTAAATAAGCTTTTTACGCAAAAAATATGACTGAAAATATTTTAAAGATCTCAATCAAAGCTATTTAAATCTCGATATACAACAATATGCCTTCAGTATTTAAAAAGTTACAATACAATAAAATTTTAGAAGTTCACGTACCACTCATGACCAGACTGTTTTTTCAGCAAAACTATTTCGATGAAAATATATGTTCGCAAAGTATTATTCATTTTCAATATTTATCAAGGGTCTTTCGTATTTAAAATAAAACAAGGTATTAGACGATTTTTCAGTTTTTCTATCAAATATAATTAAATATTATTCTGATTAAACTGGAAATTTTAACAAATAATGTAATTTTGATTTGATTTCGCCTCAAGCAGACCCTCGCTGTGGCCGTCTGACAGAAATCCCCCATGTGCATTCGTCAGTGAAGATGGCGATTGCATAGAAAAACAATATGAATAACGAATATCCATGACATGTCCAGGTTTCATTCCTTGTACCTTTATTACGCAGTCAAGCATATTAATAGCTCAGACACTAATATAATTAAAATAATATTAAACACTAAGCATCACGTTCTAAGATAAGAGAATAAAAACATGCATCAAATTACATTGTAGAACATTTTATCTTTTGCTTTAAACGCGAATTTTTTTGCCTACGCAGCAATTCCATTCAATTACATTGCTGCTAATGAAATGTAATAATAAAAGCATTGAGATGTGATTTTAAATACTTTAGAAACGAACCTGACAAAACAGATTTCCCAAATTAGCGTCATTAGTTTTCCTTTCCCTAAACCTCTAAGACTACCATTGGACTGGTCTTAATTTCTAATCAAAATGAAATTACTTCCACGCACACTTTAATCAATGTCGTTTCTCAACAAGGCTCGATATTTGTCTTACCTCCACATTCAGATTTCTACACGCATATATTTTAAGATGGTCATTAGCACGTTCGAAGTTCCCTGGAGACTGCCCAATCTGCCGATGCCTGAAATTTGCCTTGACTCAAGGGCTGAACATTTTCTTAATAATTTCAATGATGTTCGTCGTTCGGTCCCTGTATACTGAGGCAATAAAATTATTCATTACTTCTAGTGAGAAGTGAATATGGGGATATTAAGGTATATAAACTAAACTTAATTATATGTCTTTAGGCATAGGCGAGGTGGGTTGAAATCGATTACTCATAACTTTGGCATTTTCGGGGAAAGTGGTTTTAGCCTAAAATATTCTACAAGAGAAAAGGTTTTTAAATAATGCCAACAATATGGGATAAATGTGCGGTTTAATTTTATAGTCGAGTATCTTCCTAACATAAATATTATATTCACTCTAATGCATTGAGGATTGCGGGTTATATGACAAAACAGAATTGGTTAAAATTATAAATCCGAAATGTGATAAAGCATTAGTTTGTCGCTATATCTATTTCGTTAATTGACTGTATGATGAGAATATCACTAGCTGCGGAAAAGTCATTCGGTTGAAACAAGCAAAATAAAAAGAGCTCTCAGAGGGTTGATGCTATCTCATTCTTCAGAATTTTTATTCACTCATTTAACTTCAAGAAACACGTGTCTCAATTGATATGGCACTGATATTTGGAAGTACTATAAAAATATTTTATAAATTTGTTTGAAAACATTGGAGGTCATATATCGTTCTTGCGTCTGGTGTTATTTCTTTTGGGTTTAATGATTTCAATTGCTCACAATTGCTTTCTTAGAACACGGAAAGAAATGATTCTGTCAGAATACGGATTTATTAGTTAAGCTCTACTCTCACTCCCAATTCATGCGTCAAGCAGCTGACTTTATTCGTTTTAAATAAAATGTTCCTGCTGTACCTTTCTGATCCCTGCTGAACGTTAAAATTCTGATGTGCTGTCATTGTTTTAAGAGACTTTTAAGAGATAGACTGTGGAGATATCACTTGACGAATTGGTGATTTCTCTATAATACCATATTTCCTCTCCATATTGAACCAAAGCTTTGATTCATTTAAGTTCCTCTGTTGACAAAAATTTAGTTTTTCGATAAATGCACTGTGCCTTACTCTAATTACATCAGTTTCCAGTACGAACTGTTTACAAGCTTGTGAATATGCTAACACTGGAGCTATGGAGACAGCCTATTTTACTTTCTGGAAGACAGTTTCGCATTCAATGGTCCACGTGAACAGTCGATTCTCCTGTTAAAGTGGCTTTACAGTGTTGGAAATGTTGGAAAGGCCCTTATGCTCTACGGTTACCGTCCCAAGAAATTTAGAAAAGGTGGACATCCGTCGAACGTGGTCAATTATCTCATGGCTTTGATCTATCCACGATTGATATTAGCTTCCACAGGTGTAAAGACACGTGCGATGTAGTGCACCTCTTATGAATTAACTTACACTTCATCAGATTGAGTTTGTTAGCGTGCATTGCTCCAATACTAGGCGAAGATTCAGCAGATAATCTTCAAAATGTTTTCTATCATGATGATGCTCAAGTACACCAAACAGCCAAAGAAATCTCCAAAAGCGCCGACTCCATTAGGAGTTTCAGGGTCATTACACTTGCAAAATGGCGTTACCTTCAACTGCCACATTCTGTTTAATGTGGTAAAAAAAACTATTCCATTACGATTATCGAGGTGTATTCTCAAAATCACATTTGAGGTTTTAAGCATGTCATCAGTCCTCGATAGTGGTAAGTAATCCTTCTCACTTTACCTCTGTTACTTGGTGACTAGGTTTTTGCGTTTCTCGAAGTAATGATTCCACCCTGCATTCCCACACGGTGGCCAATACTATTGAGTTATATCTACAATAATGAAAGATTTCTGTCTCTGTGTCTGTCTGTCTGCGGCAGCCATAACTCATAAGGAAATTGTGGTAGACGAATCTGGGGAAATCATTAGAAAAATTGTGGTTTATAATTTTACAGAGTGTTTGTGGTTTTCATCCATGTTGCGGTGCCAAAATTCAAGTCGAAATTTCGAAAGTGTGTGTGTGTGTGGGGTGGGGGGCTTTCTAGAAGCAAAACTATTTTCAAGCTATTCTTATGGGAAACCGAAGTCGCTGCCAAATTCTTTGTTGCCATTTATTACTCCCTATCTGTGAACATAAGAGTCGTCATAACAACTCGTGCATCTGCCTCCGTTGCCAGATCCAACACATTCCAAAAGACGTTATTATTTTAAAGCATCTTATTACAGGCAGGAACCTGATTTTTTTTTATCCCCTCACGGGATCACACAGGGAAATCTCGCATACAAAATTCTGAATATTTCAGTCGAGTATCAAAGGAATCCACAGGGTACAAAAATCGAAACAGAAATAAAAATATCGATAGTTTGCGTTGATACGAAGCCACAGGCTATGTGAGAGCGTGCTGACGTCAGAAACGCAAACAATTCTTCGTGTTGAATCTGTGTGGCAAAAGGCTTCGGTGTGTGTGGGGAATACTCACGAAATTAAACGTTAGGTTAGTGAAATAATAAAACACAGTTTAAAAGTGAGATCTGGGTAGCAACGAGTGCTTTCAGCTAGTAGCAAATAAAAGTTGTGTCACGAAAGTTATTGGCTATAAAATATTGACACCCTCATTTTTTCTTCCTTACTTAAGGAGGAGTAACACGTAAACGATTTTGTCTTCTTCAGAACCCTGAGACTGGGAGTAACGATTTATATTAACGAATCACATACTACATCAAATTATACTTTTCTCATCTCATCCCCCAAAAAGGAGAGTGAAACTAAGCGTGGTTGATTGCACATGTTACTGTATATGTCCAATTAAAATTTCTGATGTGACGAATAACAGGTGGAATATAAAAATTATTATTCCCCAGATCAGAAGAAAGATTGGTTTTTTTAGCTAAAGAAAGGCACAAAAACAGTATATATATTTATAACGGAATATATAAATTGAAAAAAAAAACAATTAAAATTATACCTGTTTACTTATATATACCCTTAGCATTTAAAGAATGAACATATCAATGATAAAAATCGTGTAGACAATTCATAATAACTTCAAAGGAAGATGGAAGGCAAAACTAAAGTTCCTGGTGAATTTGAAAGAAAACTAATGTTGGCGTCCTATTTCCTTTTGAAGTTAGCATAAATCAAATAAGTGATTTTATCATTGACATGGTTTATTTTTACTATTCTGTTAATTATTATTTAAAAAAAAAATGTGTAGGTACGCAATTTTTTCTGTTTTGTTTTAGTCACATCATTTGAATTTTTCTTTTTATTTATTAATTTATTTATTTACAACGTTACAATCATCTGGGAGCTCGGTGTAGCGTACACAGAATCGTGTCGAATCTTAACAATGATAAGTGCCCGACAACTTCCATGTCGCTTATTAGTTGTCGCATTTTCACCCTTTTGGCTCATGGAAGTCGTTTAGAGTCTTTTTTCCTCTGCGAGAAACTTCTTTGCGCACAATACACCAAATTGCCGGGTCATAAGAACATCGAGGGATCAAAGAATTCTGGGGAGAGGAGTCCACTGGACTGTTAAGAGATTGATTGTAAACTCCCCGTCAAGGCTAGACAGCGTGTTCTTTAACTTGCTTAGGATAAAGTCTCCGGAACACGGGATGACGGCTTTATGTGCCTTTCGACTAACGGAAGCCTTTCCAAGCCCATGGGCTTGAAAAGAAATTTTTCTAACGAAGAAAAATTTCTGACCGAGGACAGTGTATGAGTTTAATAACACTGGGCAATACATTTTCATAAAAGTCATGCCTCTAAGATAAAAGTAACCATTTCTTAAACATTTCAAGGTGCTGAACACTAATATGACAATGAAAATGTAAAATTGACTACGATTTCTGAGAAATCCGCAATTGTTTCTTACATAATAAAATAATACGTACATATGGAAAGTATCGGTAAAACTCCGCTTCTATTTCCGACGTCGCTTTGCCCGTCACTTGAATAGCTGCTCAGAATCATCTCTGGCGAACGTGCAACAGTAATCAGCCAACATTGAATTGGACCGGTTTCTCTAGTATCGTTTCTCCGCCGTTGCAATGTCCTGGTGAAAACGTTCACCATGCTCATCACTAACCATGCAGCAGTTGTCGTGAAGAACTCTAAGTGGTAATGGAGAAAGTGGTTCTTTAAGGATATATTGCAGCCAAGTTTGTGATACAGAGACAACATGTCCTTAACCAGTTTCTTGTAATTGTCTGTCCTGATATTTCCGAGGAATTTAACTGACACCAAACGAAACGCGTCCCAAGCCTTTTTCTCATCACCATGAAGCAAGTTGTCGAACATCTGGTCTCTGAACAGATCGCGGATCCGAGGACCCACAAAAATCCCCTCTTTAATTTTCGCTTCGCTGAGTAGAGGGAATTTGTCAGCCAAGTTCTTGAAAGCTGATGCAGTCTGGTCCATGGCTTTTACGAAGTTTTTCATCACACCTAGTTTGATGTTTAGGGATGGTAGCAGGATTTTGTGCTTTTCTGTCAGTGCTGGGTGTTCCACATTCTTCTCTCCAACCTTCAGAGATTTTCTCTGAGGCCAGAGTTTCTTCACGTAGTGCAAAGTCTTTGCTCAGCTGTCCCATTCGCATACGACACAGCAGTGCATCGTATATCCCAGCTGCAGATCCATCAACAGAGCCACTACCTTCAAGTCACAACAGAGATGTCAGCCATACTTGCTGTATTGAAGACAGTTCAACAGCTGTTTTAGGTTGTCGTAGGTTTCTTTCATGTAGACAGCGTGTCCGGCCGGAATGGATGAAAGTCGATTTCCATTATGCAGCAACACCACCTTCAGGAATCTTTGAATAGTCGCCATTCTTTAGGGTCATGCTTAATTCCGAGGATGTTCATCAGGCCATCTACATCGGAGAAAAAACAAAGTCGTCTTCCTTTCTGAAGTAAGGCGCAAAATGCTCATGACGAGTTTCAAATGAAGTCACTCGGACATTTTCTTTGAGAAGATTCCATTGCTTAAGTCTTGATCCAAGTAACTCTGTTTTGGCCTTGGACAGCTCCATATCGCGGAAATTATCGTTCATTTCTTCTTCGGTGAGAATGTGTGGCGCAGATGACACACCGTGGCAGACGAATGGATCATCATCAGACACCAAAGTCTGCAGAGAACCCAACGTTGGTTCGCCTCTCTCCTCATCGTCTAAATCGATGGAAAATTATTTTAGAGGTTCAGGAACGGAAAGGCCTTCGCCGTGCGGAACTGGTCGGAGAGCAGATTGTATATTCGAGTATACTCTATTGTCCACTTATTTTTCCTTGTGATGCCTCCAAAAACAGGTGGAACCATGGAGAAATAGCAGTCATTTGCCTGATTGCTTGGCTCCGGGGGTTGTGTGTATGGCGGGCTGATGCAATACAACGCAATATGTTGCCATCTGGAGTTTAAAATACAGCGTTGCGAAATGATTACCTATGTACATGACGATCTCTGTCTCTCCTAACCAAGAGCCAATCGACAAATTTTATTGTCATTTTCGTGTTCAATACCTCAAAATTACTAAGATTGGCTATTTTCATTCCAAAGCCTTTTTCTGTATTGCTCAGTGTAATCTACATAATAAAAGACGTCTGTTTGTCTGTCTGTCAGTCTGAGGCAGCCATAACTCATCGGGAAATCAACGTACACGCTCCAAACGTTCAGAGAATGTTTCTGGGTGGTCCAGATTACAGTGCCAAATGTCAGATCAAAAGTCCAAAAATGGGGGCTTGCTAGAAGCAAAAATATTTTACCATGCAAATTCCTACGGGAAACGAAAATCGCTGTCAAATTTACTGTTGTCATTTATTGCTACATAACTATGAAAGTAAAGAGTTAAAATAGCATTTAACTCTTCTGCTGCAAATCTGATGCCGTTGCCATATTCCCCACATTTCCAAAAACATTATTCATGCGGTTCATTGCAGCTAGGGATTTGATTTTCTAACCAAACATGGGGTCAGTCACTGGGAAACCGCCTACGAAATTTGGGACCTTTCGGTAAAGTATGTCGGGAATTACAGAATGCCAAAATCTGACGAAATAAATATCTCGATCGTTTGCCACGGCCTCTGAGAGCGCGCGCCGTCAGCAATGACCTTTGCAACACCGGGATATTCTTAGTGTTCAAACAGTGATAAAATGTCGGGGGAGATACTCACATTAGTGCAGGAAACAACAAAATATGCAGATTAAAAGTGATACACGGGCAGTCACAATTTGTGTAGAAACGAAGCAACGGGTCAAGTGGGAACCTGATTTTTAAACGAGTCACTGGGACACACGGGGGAAATCGGTTGTCGTAAATCAAAGGCATACTGTACTTTTTTATTTTATTCCTTAATTATTGAGTATTTTGGTTAACGTTTCTTTTTGTTTGTATATGTATATTTCAGACGCGTAACTCTTTTTTTTAGAAAAGCAACAATGATAAAGTAGAACCAATAATGTCTAGATGCATGTATTTTAATACATCGTACGTACAAATGACTGTCTGTTAATAAAGTTTGAAAAGGATAAATTTATTATTGTGAAATTATTGTCGAGTAATAAAGATAAGCAACAGTTTTTTTAAGGATTTCTACTCTACACGTGACAAGTTATAATCTTTAATCAATCGGAGTGAATTTGTACATGCGTACAGTCGCTCAAAAAATATCCAATCGTTGCCAGACATTTTTTTCTTAATTCTTAATTCTGTAATCAAATTCTGTAATCGAAAGTTTTTTGAGCGATTGTACATTGCCAATGGCAATAAAGTTCGTAACAGAGCATTTCAAAAATTACTACTCTATGTGTTTAAATACTTATGATATCTTTTTTACGGAACCTAACTGTTTTTTATATTTGTTTTTAGTTGTTCACGATTAGATGATTCAGACTATATTTAAATTTAAATATAATTTGTTTAAAAAATTTTTTTGTTTCTGCAATTCATTTTCTACATCTTTGCTGTGTTAATTGACTTTTATTTCATCAGAAAAATATAAAGTTTTTGAATACATTGATCATTTATTTCCATTTTCAATAAAATCAATTTGAACTATTTCCAAAATGCACTATCAGTATTTCTCATTGCATTTTGCTATCATTTAATTTGCCGATAATTAGTTTAAGAAACGAACTATAACTTGCTTCAATACCTCAGTGTTTACTGTCACAATTTATCTTGGATTGTATCTGTAATTAAATAATTCTGCTTGAATTGTATTTGAATCAGCTAATGCAAATTTTGAGAAAATCTACTAAACCGAAATGTATTTAAATAGACTTTTAATTAATTGGAACTCACACAAAAATATATATTTCTAGTGAATTTTCCTCTAAATCAATTAGTAGAAAACTTGTGTATGATGATACATTTATTTTAAATTGCTTTTTATCTGGATTGCACTTAATTTACTAGCTATTACCATTTCTATCATAGCAATAATGTTTAAGCAATTAAAATTACATCGCTTATGTTATAAATTAATTTCAGAACATTTAGCAATTCGAAACAACTATTTTAAGGAATATTTTAGGAAAGGTTACCTTTACGAAAAGGAGGTAGTCTTTTCCTTCACACTCAGCACTTACAAAGAAAGCTACAAAACTATCTCTATCATTAAACACTTTCTTGCTTCGAGAAAAATTGCAGCAGTCCTGTAGTATCTAGGGCATTGTCGATAAACTGTATCATTCCATTAAACACTCCGACTCTTGTGTCGTGTGATGAACTCTTTGTGTGGAGTATAGTTTCCTTCCTCAGATACACTACATCACTGCCACCGTAAATTAGTTCAGCCGAGAGACTTAATGAGGCTAATAGCCATTACGGAGGCCCTTGAGGTCTCCCTTGTTTGGCTAAAATGCTGTAAACACGTCGCAGAGACATTTGATGCTGTATTGAGTTAGATGTTGGTAATGCAGCCGCTGACAGGCCTCGCTTGTGAAGACTTCCAATCAGCCAGCAATCGGATAAGCGAGCCCTTATGCGGATAGGAAATGCCCAGCTAGCTCTGCCCTTTGTGGCAACCTGTTCCACACATGGGTACCGAAAAGAGAGAGGTGTTTCGCAGCCTTAAGTAAAGAAGTAATCTACTTTGTTCTTCATTCTCGCCAGGATCTCTGCTATATGTCACTGAGACGTTGCCATTCTCCCCTTGCGGTGAGAAAGGAAAGCAAATTGCAAACTGCCCTCTTATCTGCAACAGCGCACACAAAGTGATTAAATCCATTAGCTGCACAACGCCATTTGAAGACTGATTTCGTTCCAGTATGCAAATGGGGATGATTGAAGCTGCATTTCAATAAATACAGTGGGTGCTTAGGCTTGCCTCTCCAATCCGAATGGCTGTTCCCCGAACAATTACTATTTTAAGACGTTATTATTAGTTCGCAAACGTTATTACATTGCATAGGATTAGGGTTGCCACATAACCGGGTTTGACCTAGAATATCCTGGTGTTACCACCCATCTACTAGATCGTTCTTTGAAAGCTATTCATTGTTTTGTTCGTCAGTCATAATTTGATTGTTTTTATCCAATAATTAGCAAAAATAAAAAAAAGTATTACAAAGTCGAGTTTATTTGTTTTACTACTGAGCCGTAGTTTTGTCCTCACAATGGGCTAAATGACCAAGTCACAAACACCCCAAGGGCGCAGAGAACGAAAAGGGACCCACCTGGACTGCAGTCCAGTGGGTCCCTTTCCGTTCTCTCAGCCTTCTCTTATCGTTCCATCAAGGCGATTCAGCGTATTCTTTAACAATGTGCAAGATATGGACTCTCCTGCACATGGAGGCACTGCTTAACGTCCCGTCCGATGAACCAGCGTATTCTTTAACAATGTACAAGATATGGTCTCACCTGCATATGGAGGCACCGCTTAACGTCCCGTCCGATGAACTTAGGCCTTTAAAAAGAAAAAAAAAAGACTAATCCAATAGATACCTTCTTCTTGGTTTGATCCGGGGAAAGTCTGTTATGTCTTGGCACTGCACGGATGGGATAACGGCTTGCTGACTTGCTACAATGCCTCACTATAGAAACATCAGGTAAATAAATGAATTACACTGCTGTCTAGGTAGTATCTTGGTAGTCTTGGAATCACTCTTCACAGTGTTACAGATGATCGTGCGAAGTTCATTGGAAAAGGTAAAGCTGACCGTGAAATCTTGGACTACATCGTAAGTCATCCTGTACATGTAGCAGACATCCTTGACGAGAGTATCCTCGATTTCAACGCAAACCCAAAGAACGTATTCTGATCCGTAAAACTGAAGAAATACCACTCTTGTCCAGAATAACTGATGACAAGTCATTTTCGGTAATAGTACTGGTGGTAGAATGCATACATATCGCTATAAGAAAGGAATTCGTGAACTGTATGCTCCTGGCAGAGAGTTCTGGAGTTGTCTCTAATGACGGTCACTTATGTTTCCAGTAGAGGAACTTCACACATGGAATCATGGTGACAAGAGCATTGATCGAAGCAGATAACATTCAAGTGGCCATCAGAGCGATGAACTGTTTAAATAATCTTAGACTGCTTGGGAAAAGTTGTCTGCGAGCCTATAACTGGGGTACCAAAGCTTAGAATACTATTAATCTGGATGAACATCAGAGCCACAAAATCTAAATGAACATGACAAGAAGCTAGTAGTGACTTCTTGCTCGTGATCAGTATTTGGGAGCTGAAATATTCGATATTTTATCATCTAAGCTAGATGACTATGATAGGACCAGCTTATTATCCATCATACATACTGTATATAGGAGATTGTGAGTGATTGACAGGGGATCACGCTAATTCTAACTATGGTGCAGAAATGGTAGAACTCTGAAAATTTTCATCTAAGGGTAATCGGGATCGACGATCTCGGAACAGATCCAAAATTTGACCTCCGACGTGTCCTTAGATGTCGAATAGTGGTCATGTAGTGGTCAAACCATGATCTACAAGTGTTTAGAAACGTGTAAATAATTTTCTGGGAGTGAAATACCACCAGACACCAATTCGTTTTGGGTTGTAGATCTCGAAAACATTACTAAATTTTGGATCCAGTGCTCAAAGGTCATATTTGTTAAAGATCGAATCTATCGAAAATCTATCGGTGGTACAGAGAAAAAATTGGTTCCTGGAGATTTTTTGAATCATAGATCTGGGAAATACTGAGAAATTTTGGATGTGATGTCTCCGAGGTCAAAGGCCAAATATAGATCTACCGGCATTAAAGGGCGAAAAAGTGATGCCTTGGAGTTCTAGATCTCAGAATGAAATGTTGGAAGCAATGGATCCTTCAAGGTCAAAGGTAAAATTTGATAACCGGTGCTTGAGAGCTAAACTTTGTTGAAGAGGACTACTTCGGGTAGTACAATTCAGATATAAGAAAAATTTTCCAAATCCGATATCACATTCAAGGTGAAATAGGAGTCGAAGTGACCAGCTAGAAAGCAAGAGGTGCCAAAGTCACCGATTGATTTCTAGTGTAATATAAGGCTCAACATGATTCTGTGCACACTGCTAAAGCTTAGCGATGTCACATGCCATGTACACTACTTCCATGGGAAGCGGGATGGGGCTGCAATTTAGCGACTTGGCGGCTGGAACTGTTCGACGATTTGATGTTAAAGTTCTGTCTCTCAGTGGTAGTACGTAAAATAAGTATGCGCTCAGGAGAGCTGAATAATGCTCAAAATTGTCAGTTACGTTGAATAGCTGAATTATTACAACAGAAATCATGAACCTTCCAAGACGTGTTCTTGGTTTGTATTGTGGGCGGACATTTATACCAAAAAATCTTACGGCTGAGTCGATAGCAAACCAGGCTGGTAACCTGCAGTTCTTAGGTTTGAGTCTCATCTGTGCCAATGTTGGGATAACGGGAATTATTGAGTTAAATGTTGTAAGGGGAATTGAAATGAGTTGACAATGTTGAGATAAGGGGAATTATTTATTATTTCTTTCGCTAGAGAACTGTTATCCATTCTTAATATTATCAAAACTGAAATCTGAGACCAAAAATTGGCTATTAAAAAGTTAAGATTATCAAAATAATTGGCTATTAAAAAGTTAAGATTATTAAAATATCTCTTTTCTATATTTAATACTAGCTGAACGTACCCGGCGCTGCCCGGCTATCACTTTTAATATGTATTTTCTTATTTTCACTGCACTAATGATAAATTTTGTAAATACCCCCTCCCCGACATTTTAGCGCAGATTTTCAACAGAAAGAAATATGCCAGGTGTTTAGTTGGATCGTTGTTGACGTCAGCGAGCTCTCTCATAGCTCATGGTTTAGTTTCTGCGTAAACTATCGAGATTTTTATTTCCGTTACCACAGATTTTGCTGCATTATGGCTCCCGTGATATTCGTTCGCACGGTCCCCCGTGTGGTCCCCGTTCGCACGGTCCCCCGTAGAAATGCTATATATAGCTCCCTTCACTGTAACAACAGTGATGAAAAATGCTGATAAATAACAAAAAAATGGAAACTGCAAGAAGGAAAACTGCTACAATTCTTATATATTCACGTGGTCCTGTGATTGAAAAAATGGATCAGTTACTCTCATTGTGCGTTGACGAATAAAATGAAAGAAACATTCCTCTCTCACAAAGTGTCATTTGTGATGAAGCAAAGAGTTTGTGTAATAAGATAAAAAAAAAGGAAGGAGGCGAGGAAACTTTCGTAGAAAGCAAAGGCTGGTGGCTCGCTAATTTCAAACAGCGAATTGAAATTTGCAATATAAAAATAACAAGTGAGGCTGCCAGTGCTGATGAAGAAGCAGGATGCGAGTATACTGAGCATTTCAAGCGACTCATAGAGGAAGTGAATACCCACTTGCCTTGCGTTCAATGTGGGCGAGACCGGCCATTTTTGGGAGAAGATGACTTAAGAACTTTGATCTCCTGTGAAGAGAAACATGCTTCTGGACTTAAACCAACCAAGGACTGTTTAACTCTTCTTCCTGGTAGAAATGCTTCAGGAATTCTAAAACTGAAGCCATTGGTCGTTTTTCACTCTAAAACACCGAGAATGATGAAGGGGCTGATTAAAGCAAACGTACCAATCATTTGGACTTCAAACAGAAGGTATACAGATCATTTTTTTCAGTGGTATATCGCTACTGTGACAAAAATAATTGTCCGAGGAAGGCCCTACTGTTGTAGGACAATGCCCAGGAACATCCACCAAACATTTGGGAAATAAGGACGAATGTGGATGTAAAAGTTGAATTCCTGCCGCCAAATACCCCTTTTACAGCCAATGGACCAGGGCGTCATAGCAGTTTTAAAGCCTAATACCTACTGCAGACATTTAGGAGAAATGGACGACTGCTACATGTCTGTCAAAGAATATTGGAGGTCCTATAATATTCTGAAGGGCATCAGCAACATTGATGCTGCCTGAAAAGAGCTCACATCAACTTGTATGAATAGTGTATGGCAAAACGTGTGACCTGAGTGTGTACGTGATTTCAGGGGATTTGAGAAAGTGCCCAAATTGCAAATAAAATTACTGCAATTCCTCAGTAGATAAGACTTGACAGCGTTGAGCCTGATGACGTGACTGAGTTGTTGGAGAGCCATTCTCAGTCTCTTATATATGAGAAACTGAATGATTTGGATGCACAGATGACTCAGGATCAGCAGCAGCAAGAACAAGAAGAGCTCGTTTAACGGTCAATAAAAACCCATGATTAACAGAAAGTTTTGGTTGAGATTGATATGTACCTGCAGGGACTAGGCAGCATCGATATTGACTGGGAACGAAACGGTTCTATTAGAAGATGATCAATTCAGTGTTGCACCTATACTGTCATGTTTTGCAGGAAAGGCAGCAGTGAAAACAACCCTCCTTTCTAATTTTAAAAATAAATTTGAAAATAGCTTTTAACTAATCCAAAGATGGCAGAAGATGATCCAATCGACGCTGACGATCCAAAACTAAGACCTTCCTATCGTCAGCAAAGCGTACCTATTTATATTATACAGGTACGTATTACGAAATAAATATGATTTTATTGCATGTATATAATGTTTATGTTTAAAATATTAAAATATTTATATTATTGCATGAAAGAGAGTGTCAATTTTCGTACACGTTGAACTTATCTCATTGAAATAGATCATAATTCGGGCTTCAATTACGCCAATTCGATATACGCCGGCATTTCCAGGTACCAACTCCGGCGTAAATCTAGAGCCTACTGTATGTCCATTAGATTATGAATCTGGAATGCATCCCCTCCATTTATATTACTTCGTATGATAAAATTGGGTTCGACTAACAAGATTTTATCTTACAAAAAAAAGGTTTAAAGGACACATGCATATTTCATTCTGGGACTGGGTTTTGATCGAAAGAGTATAACCCTTTATTTTATATTGTTTGAATGAGGAATTATGTAAGATTCCTTTCTGTAGAGTACTGGAGTACTAGTACCAGAGCACTACTAAAGCATACTTTAATAGTACCAGATCACTACTAAAGTATACTTTAAGACTTTCTATCACATTATTTCCTGTAAATAAACGCATTATTTTATTAAACATGGGGAGCTTGAATAAGATAAAACACTTAAGCCATAAATCAAATTAGTATTCTTGTAGACAATTCTGTTTCAAAATTTGAAATATGAAACACTATATTCTCGAAATTCGAGTATAATATCAGGTATAAGATCATAGTTCTGAGGCTGATATGTTCCTCTACAAACGTAGTACGTTTTTCTTTTGTAAGCCATTCAGATCAAGAGACGTTTTTTAAAGAGAAATAAAGCTATAATAATATTTGTTTGAAAGGAAAATTATCTTTCACTTATTTTATTTTTTAATCGTAATATGGCTATTATATACTTTTTCTCAAATACAAAAATACAGAAATTTCTATTTATCTAATGCAAGAATTGGGAACCGGCGGCACTGAGCCATTGAAACACGCACTTGACACTTTTTGGATCATTCAAATGTGAATTTTGTTTCAGTGGATTGCAATAAAAATAAACAGCGCAGAAGCTTGGCAGATGATATTTTGAAAGTTTTGCTGCAAATCAAATGCTCTAAGTACACTTCAAATTTGAATAAGTTGGCCGAGAACATTTAAAATCAAAAGTCACACTGAAGAATGGCAGTTTTCTTAAATAATTTTCCAATAGTTTTATTGTATGCATTTAAATATAACTATTTTAAAATATACGTTATGATTTTATATTCTTTAATAAAATTAAAAGAAAATTGCGGCTCTTTTTTGTTGTATTATCTCTTGATCGAATAACAGTTCTCGATACAATATTTCAAAATGTTATAATATTGTTGTAAATTTTAATAATAAAAACGGAGCATGAGTTCAAAAGTATACTTACCAAACATAAATATAAGGGAAGTTATTCATTACAAAGGTATAAAACTATACAAATAAAACAATCTTATCTAAACACGTTTTAGTTTTCATCAGTATGAAATTAAACCATAAAATGAATGATTTCTTATGCTCGATGAACATATTGCTCCTTCGATCTGATTACCATGTCTCTCGAATAACATTCATTTTAAAAATAAGTAATCTTTTCGTCTAAATTGCCGAACCACTATCAAATAACATCAACACAATACATCCTTTTTACTACTAACAAAAACTTCTCCGTTTTCTCCTGAATTCTTATTATTCAAAGTCTTTCTCTGTTCTAACAAGCTGATGACGTAGTTGTCACGCTAAAACATGCGCGAGTGTCAATGACACATCTATCATGGTTTCATTGTAGCGCGTTCATCTGTCAATAAAAATATATTTAATAATTAAGTAACAGAAGTAATTGTATCGAAACTGTCAAGAAATTATCAAGGATTCCTAGTTTGACTCCATTGTACTTCCTTTTTATCAGATTTATTATAAACATTGTGCGTTTTGAAACAATTAGAAATATAGAGTATTTAAAAGAAAGAATCGCTGCAGTTGTTTGTAAGGGTTACATCAGACATTCTGAGGAGAGTAGGTACGGCAGTTGAATATCACACCACCAATGAGCGCCCACACTGATGATGTCTGTTGAACATAAAACAAAACTTTCACAATTTCTTTGACATTTTGTACACACAATTGCGTTTATTTAGGGTCAGATCCAGAGAAAATTAAGGGGGCGTCTGGTCAGTGACACAAGTGAGAGTTCAAGAGACTGGATTTCCATTGCAGCCATAACCTTTTCCATAACCTTTCCCTTTCATTTTAGAGGTTTTAAAAAATGTTCATTCAAAATGCGTGAAACAAATTTAATTATTTTTATAATAATTAGCCAGCATGTAAGGCATCATAATCTCTAGACCACAGAGAGTAATCGTTTCCTTTAAAGTTTAAAGTCTCTGGTGGTCTAGCAGTTATGACGTCTAGCATGCTTCTGGGAGATGTGGGTTAGAATCCCACTCAGGGCAACCATTTTTTTTCAGCTAATTATTTCAAGTGTTTCTTGTCTACCTGTGATACTTTATTACTAATAATTTTTGATCTCCATTTCCCTTATTGGCATTCTCAAAGTGAGGTGGGGGACAAGGCCCCCTTCCCCCCCGTAAATCTGACCCTGCTGATGTTACTTGATTATTTCCCTAAAATATAGCACTCTAAAATATGCATATTCTTTATAAGAGCTCTGCAGTTCTTTCCACTTTATAACGAAATTTAAATCATTAATTCCAAATTAACAGAGATTATATACATCTTTTCAATTGATTCAAATTTATTATTAATATTTAACTGCTTCATCACAGCAAAATTCCAGAGGTAATTTTTAATGTAAAAAATGAAGTCAGAGTGAAAATCCTAACCTAGAAACTGACATTAATGGCTATTTACAGATACACATTAATGTCAGCGTGACACTGCACGAAGTTGTATTTTACCCTATTTAGAAAATTTTGCCTTCCCCTTTCATGTCAAAGCAAGCATGCAACAGTGGTGGCTTTTGAAAAACGATCCCATTTCCATATTGTCAGCCATGAATGCAAACCTTTTTGAAAGGGTACAGAGTCGCTTTATGTGGTCGGTTTCCTGTGGCCACACAATGAAACTTTTATAATAGAAAGCTCACTGAATCGATTCCGCTTTGTTATAAGAACTAATGATTTCATAAATGAGGCAGTATATTTATCTTGTTGAGGAATACGATAGGTAAAAGATTCATGTCATAAAACTCCTTTCTCTTGTTCCATAATACTGAAGGGATTGTTGAAGAGCAACTAGTATTCAAACTTCGGATGCCTTTTCACTCCTGATGCGGCTGCGATAATAGATCACTAAAAATTCACGATCACCAACAGGTGATTGAACCTTTTCAATAGATGGCACAAAGTCATGTGCAATCCATGAATGAGGATGAGTTATCTAAGCCGAAAAGTCATGGATGATCATTGAAGCTGCCTCGCGTAGAGCATACTTTGATGACATAAACTTCGCACATCGGAAATGATGCTTGGTTCCAATTCACTGCACTTCCTCCAAAGCTTTGATAAAACATACACATA
The DNA here is from genome assembly GCA_038380435.1 of Ryuthela nishihirai. Lineage (NCBI taxonomy): Eukaryota > Metazoa > Arthropoda > Arachnida > Araneae > Heptathelidae > Ryuthela > Ryuthela nishihirai. The sequence continues at coordinate 66,846,933 of JAWZYU010000011.1, read as the reverse complement.
AATATAGATTATATTCAAGACACTCTCCTGCTGTTTTAATAATTAAGGCCTAAAGCATTTAAAATTATCGTCGATGAGAACAGCTTCAAAAGCTATATTTATTAAACCTTAACGTTAATATTTAGCTAATATATCATATTGTGCGGAAGATAAAAAAGTTAGGAGTGTCAACGTGCGTCATTTCTCCTTTTTCAGTAATATTTAAATGTTATCGTTATTTACATATTCTTATTTAAGCCATGCTTTCAGGTCATTAATGTGAACAATGATTTTACTTTCAATATATGAAACTGACGCAAATTCCAGTCAATCAGGCAATAATATGGAAATAAATATATTAAAATCACTCCCCGCAAAGAAAAATGTTTACGTGTGTTTCGTATGAATTGCACGAAACAAAAAATTAACAATATGGTTGTTAGATATACATATTTCCACCAAATTTATTGTAATAAATATCAGGTTTATTTATGGTAGTACACACCGAACCCACCCATATTCGTCATAGAATATGCGGCTGCAAACGCAGCCCGGTGCCGGTAGGGGGTGCAGAAGAGGCGGCACGGCTTAAATGGGCTGGATCGGCCAAACCCCAGCATTCTCGGCCGTTGATGTTTGCGACAAGCCTGGTGTTTACGAACAGATATGCCAATCACTACTCTGCCGTTGTGCCGCCTGTATCAACGTTGGTGGGCGGACGTTTGAGTATTTGTTGTAATGATCGCCAATAAATGTCACTCTGGAAACCTCTGTGTCTGTCCATCATTTCCGACTCCTCACTGCGTTTGCGGTCGCATATTCTATGACGAATATTAGTGGGTTCGATGTGTATTAACACCCCCTCACGTTTGGGCCATGAATTCAGGGTCACCCTGTATGTATAAGGGGAGTTCAAAAAGTTCTTGACAAGCATCTGCAGAACAAAAAACATTACACTTACCTCCACAAAACTTTTACTGTACTTTAAAATACTCATCTACAGCACCGACCAAAAGTTGGAGACGTCTACGCCAATTCTAGAACGCTTGGTGGTACTCCTGTTGGAGAATACTCCGCAACTATGAATGAACCCGTTTTGCAAGGCTTTAGCACCCTTGAAAAAGGCTTCCTAGGAAGTTCATTTTTAATTTTTGGAAACACCCAAAAAATTGCTCGTGGGCAAGATCCAATCAAATTAAAGGTAAGACGCGTAAAATCACATATCCTCCAAGCTTTAGCAAAATTTCAGCAAGAATTATAGACTCCCTCCACCGATGCTTCTACATGAGCTTTCAATAACCATAAATTAACTAAAAATATGGGTAATTTTACCAAAAAAGCTATTATTAATACTACTAAGTTCACGAACAGCAGCGGTAGTCTCCTTCGGTCTTCCTGCACGAGGGAGGTCTTCGAAGCTCTGCTATCCTTCTCTAAATTTGTGCATCCATCCCGTAACAATGACATATGAGCTGGCATGACTCCCCACCTGGCATCCACCAGCTTACACCACAATTTCTATTAATAATATTAAGATAAAAATAGTTCAACGAAGAATTAGATACGAAAATCAATCCTAAAATAAGTGGTATAGAGCAGTATCGTGTAATGCAAAAGGTGTAGTTTTTTTATTTTTTCATGTTCCAGATAGGCCATAATTCGCCTCGTTTTGTGAGCACTGGCATTGTCACGAAGAAGAGCCATTGACAAGCCTGTTTTTAGATGCTGTTTTTCATCTACTTAACCATTTTGGGCAAAAAAATGTTGGTGCAGTAATCGCCATTTATATTCATTTTTTTCAGGAAAGGGTCCACGATTACCACTCCTTGGGAATAGAAAAATAAAATCTGAACACTCTCTTCTCTCTTCCTTGAGCGAAAGTCTTGTCGGAGGATTTGGAGATGAGGTTCATCTTCTGCAACCCAACCATAGTTGTCGATATTTCTGGGAGTTCTATAGTAATAAAACCACATGTTATCACCTGTAACAATGTCTGTTATTCTTTTAGGGCCACTAGGTTCAAACATTGCCAGAATCTCCTTGCATGAGTCGACTCCAACCATTATTTTCTGTTCTGTCTGTTTGTGGGATACCCATTTGGCTCAGCAATTTCGGAACTTTAAATGTTGATGAAAAATTGTTTCCACACTGCCAATCGATACACTGACATCTAATGGTCTGTGTCGGTTTTCCTTAATGAGTTCACGAACAGCAGCAGCGGTGGTTTCCTTGTTCTTCCTGCACGAGGGAGGTCTTCGAAGCTCTGCTATCCTTCTCTAAATTCGTGTATCCATCCTGCAACAATGATATATGAGCTGGCATGACTCCCCATATACTTATGATAAATCCGCATGAATTCTTTCGCGTCGTCCCCAAACTGCATCCTTGTGAAAGTGCAAAATCTTTCCTCTCTTTTAGCAGGCTCCATAGCAACAGCTCACAGATTTCGGAGACCGAACTTTACGCGCCGTCACCTAAGAGAGAAATGATGATGCTGCTTTGATTTTGACACATAATGACAAGTTTAGACAAGCATTAAAATAGATCGTAGCTTGTTAACTTCGGAGAAACGTGTGCAAATCTACAGACACGGTCAAGAACTTTTTGAACGCCTTCCATGTTGTTATATATATTAGTTTTTTGATATTTTACTGCTTACTGCACGAATGAGGAAAATTTTTACTTGTATTAGAGTGTTTCATAAGCGCCTTATATCTATATTTTATTCGCTGTATATATGCATTTAAAAAAAAAGGCAGGAATTATCATTGACTACCTCTGGAGTAATTAGAATAGTAGTTCTTAATCGGTGTGCAGTGAGCTTGCGCCAAATATGCTCCGGCATTCACATGAAGTCTAAAAACTGTGGTGTTTCGTGAAGACGTTAACCCAGCACTGACTATGCCGCGACGAAGTGAACTCAGTACTATGTTCGCAGAGACGAAGTCGAAACAGTACTAAGTATGTCGCGACGAAGTGAACCTAGTACGAAGTGTGTCGTGGGAAAGTGAAACCAGTAATAGGTGTGTCGTGACGAAGTGAATCTAGTACTGAGAGTACCACGACAAAATGAGTCCGGTAGTCAGTGTGCTGGGGCAAATCAATCGCAGTATATGTGTACCATGACGAAGTGATTCTAGTAATAGGTGTGCCGCAACGAAGAGAAACAGGTACTGAGTGTTCCGCTATGTGAAAAATGTTCAGGACCATTGAATTTGAGTAGTAATTTCAACCAGTTTCTGCAATTTTCCCACGACCTCGAAAATTTTACTTTTCGGTATTTGTTTATTTTTCAAAATTTATTATTAGTATCAAGAGTAAATCATCCCCTATGTTTAGTATTAGGTTTAATTAAGCCCATTAAAAACATGTAGCTACCGAAATATTTCACATTTAAAATCTTACCGAAAGCGTCAAAATGAATTTTTTTAGTCACGAAACATTTAAGAACGTGTCTATCACGTGGTAATAATCGAATATAGGTAGAAGAGGAATGTAATACGTTTTTATCAAATATTTAAGCATATATAGTATTTGTGGGTAAGGCACTGAAAGAACAATAATGAAGGTAGAGCAGCTTAAAAAAAACTGTATATTGTTATATTTCCTATTTCATTATTTTATTATGTTTCCTAATGCAGAATATATTACCTTTTATTCAATTTTGCCAATTTAGACCATTCTGGATATTATTTTACAATGAAGCATTGTTTTGACATCAATTAAATTTTGTTTTATTTCATTCATAATACGAACAAATGCAATGGTTTCATAGTACTGCAGTGTAATAGAAAGAAAAAAATGTATTGAGTCGTTTTACCTATGAACGGCACTTTGTGTACACCATGGGATATAAAGAGACTAAGAGTTAGAAAAGGTCGGGAAGGAAACCCACTACAAATCTGTTAGGAGACAGAGAAGCCTCCTGGCGAAGCCATCCAGCGGGTTATTTAACGTGCACATGGTAATGTCCCAGTTGCACACGGAACCGCGACTTAACGTCTCATTCGACGGAAGGAGCCCTTTCCAAACTCAGCGGTTATTCCTTTCTAACGAGAGCAGTGTCGGGGTTAGTAGAAAAAACCCTCAACGCAGGCACAGTTGGACTTGAACCTGGACACTGATGATTGCGATCTTGGCGCACTACCGATTGAGATCAGTCCGTTCCATTATATCAAGACCTAAGAAAAAATAGGTATTGATATAAAATGATAGCTAGATTATTCTTTGAAAGAAATAAAAATTTTAAATTATTAAAATATTTATTAAAATAACGTATATTTCCAAATACCAAAATAAATGAGCACTGAAAAAATAATTATTAGAAAACACGTTGGATCTGAAAAAAATAAAAGTGGGAATAGGGTCGCAAGAGACTGGAATTCCATTGCGGTATAACATTTCCCATTCTGTTTTTGAGGTCTTTTAAAAATATCTTGAAAAATGCATGAAATATGCATAGGTGTAATAAGGGGCAAGGGCATACATAAGCAAAGGATTTTTTACCCATGTTCCTAATGTCTCTTATTTTGAAATGTAAACTGTTATGATTAACATGTGTTATTCATATCTGTGTACTTTAAAGCTACTGTTTCTTAGTCGCAATTTCGAGGTTTTTAGCTGCTTCAAAGCAAATTCCTTTTATTTAGTTACAGACACTGGATTTCTGTTTCACCATATTTTGGTTCTTTTCAGGTCACTGGATGCACAACGGATTGATGTCATTGTTAGTATCTCTTAGAATTATCGTTCTTTATAACACTTTTCGTTTTTCTTACGGGTATTCTTATTATCTTTCGATTTCTTTGTGTTATTATCGTTAAATATCAGAGTTTTCAAAGAGGAAGATATATATTTTTCCTTTACGTAACCTTTTCAAATGGCGAACACGTAAATTCTTTTGAACCTTGGGTCTGTCGTTTATTTTTTATTTATTTATTATATGTTGCCTAATGATCATTTCAATGTTAAACAATTAATGAATGATTCGTATAAAAGAGGATAATTTATTCAATTATCCCAGCTTCCATAAATCTTTAAATGCTGAATGAATATTTTTGAAACTCAGGATTAAATATATTTTTATTATGATCTTTAATTTATCTTTAGTTGCATTTTTCCAGTAAATGCACACTTTAGAAGTTATAGAGCTTCGAAATTAGATTCGCCTTTTCATAACACGGATTATCTAATATAATAATTACAGTGTAGCTGTTATGTCATTCTTTGCGTTACAGAATTTTGTTTCTCGTTAGCTATCATGTACTGATAGAAAAGCGCTAAAATTACATTGTTTGTTGAATGTTGTCTCAGATGATAGAAATCCTAAAGTATCAAACAATTAAAAAGGTGAGATATAGCCTTTAGCCTGGTCAACTAGGGTCTCAACTTCGACAAAAACTAAGTCGAGTTATGCACATGCCTTTCATTACATCCTAAAATGTTCATAATACGGTATTAATCCACAATACAGTGGCAGTTACATTACCACTATTTCGTGGTGCAGCTTCACACTGTATTCTGAAGAAATGTTACACCAATAACGGTAAACACAACACTGCATTCCATTATGAGTTTCTACTACTAAAAGCTGATTAGCTGGTGTCAGGAATTATTCGGATTTAAATTATTTAAATGTAGCATCTAACATTACAATTGCAGCCTAGAGAGATTACCAGAAATTCCAGTCTCACTTTCATTAAAACTGTAACATTGATATTAATCCCAACCAACGATATGATTTTACTATCAAGTTTAGGCAAATTGTCATCCATCCCTGATATTGGTAGTGAGAATCTCAAACAATTCCATAACTAAACTGAATTGAAATTATAACTCTCGGATTATTTCATTTTTGGCAAGAAAATTGCTTTAAAAAAGTCTGTTTATAATTCTGAGTATTTAAAGCTTATACTATAGACGAAACCACTACTTTCCAAAATGCAGACAAAAACAATACTTTCCAAAAAAGACAAATAACCAATCTCGTTTTATTTTTATTTTTTAAATGTACTATTAAAAAGAAGTTGAAAATATCTCAAATTCATTTTAAATTGCATTTGTAATTTCATTTATTTTAATAATAGGTTATCATGCTGACTTCATTTAATTATTATATCATAAACTAAGCTGTATTTTAAATAAATTTGTGGAAGGCTTTAGAATTACTTAACAGGAAATATCTGGATTGGATTAATTAAAAAAAAATCAGAACTTGTAAAACTAAGAGATGAACACTATCCCACTCATTAGGTTAGCTGTATCACGCAAACAGTTATGGTAGAATATGCCTATAATTTGTTGTTGTAGAGACGATGAAAGTCCATTCATATATCAGCCACGATGAAAGAGTTTCTGGTTTCAAATATCTCATAGAACGTAAATGTGCAATCTCCACTTATCCTAGTGATGAAACGGAATCAAATAACGATGAATACTCAATACAGTTCAGCATGTATGAACTTTTCAAATGCCGCATATTAATCTAGATTAATATTTTTTTAAAAAGAGGTTGCCGTTTGCAAAACATTTGTGCACCACTGCGCTACATGGCGTTGATGGGAAACTTCCATCTGTCTCCAACCAATTGTCACGTGAGTCCTCGTTCCCTACATTCTCCGAGGCTATGGGGCCCTTGTGACCTGGCTATTCACACAAAAGTGCCGCTCAGAGATAAAACCCAAGCTAATACCATCTATTGCGATTACAAAATTAAAACCTGTCAATTAAAGAAATATACGTAAACTCCTACCTTACCCAATTAAAGCTGTAGAGTCAATTGCAATTCTCCCACTGTATTCTTTCTCCTGATTTTTAAACATTACATACATTACATACATTTTTTAATTTTAACAAAATATCTGACTTAGGATGGATTGTGCTATGCAATCTAAACGCCAGTTCTGACAATTTAGGTCTTATATATTCCAGATCCTGTCAAAGAGAAATGAGAACTACACATTTCGTGGCTTCATGCATTAGTCGTTTCATACATTGTCAAATCATCTGAAGGTCTCGCTGAGTAGAAAGCCAGATGGCCATCGAGTTAGTGTCATTAATACCAGCGCCTGTTACTTCGTTATGGACTTTGACACTCGTAATTTCGAATGAATGATACTGCATTAAATAGCTGCTTCTATGTGTATGCCTTAACTAATGTATACTATGCATAAATTTTTATATCTAATATGATCTACATCGTAAGCATCTAAATAATCTATATCGTCAATAGTTATTTTATCGTAAAGTTAAGCCAAGGTTTAACTGCTAATCTTTCCAGTTTATGGTCGAAAGTTATTGTTATGATTTAACTGCCACTTGAACCACTGTAGCATCCGTTAATCTTTGAAACATTTCTCATCTGCATGCTGGGGTTTAAAAACGAATTTCGTTAGGTTTGGCAGAATCAATTTTCAAAAATTAATTATTTTCATCACATACAGAAAATTAAAACCTGTTAAAACTGTAGCCTATATTAAATATATTTGGATTTGAAAAGGTCAACAATTAGTTTACTCTATTACACTTAAAAAGGTAGTATATAAAATCCTTTTATAGATATAAGATGCAAGATAGCATTACTTAATAACGATAACTTTTATTTTAATTACAGTATTCGTTATAAAAGTATGATACCCAAAAATATTGTAATATCTGATTTTTAAGTCACTTGAAAGTAGGACACTGTCATAGGTTTAGTTTATTAGTGCATTGACTCGAGACATATTCAAAAGTAAATACAGTTTCATTTTAGGAGTTATAATCACAAAATCTTTAAACGTATATTTTAAAGTATTTTAACAACAGCTTCCAAATTTAGATTTATGAGCAGTTGTAACAAGGCAAATTTTGAGCAACGGGTATATGCAACTGGATGCAAGTGGCTCGAAAATAGCACAGGTTAACAAAAAATACAAGAGTATGTCATAAAATGTAAATCTGCATTGTATCTTTACAAAATCAGAAATATGTATTTTGCGAATTACAGTTTCTGGTAAAAGAACCTAGAAAGTAGCAATATTTATATATCTCAAAAGCCGATTATACTAACTGCCACTAAGTCATGAACATATATCATTATACTACTTACTATGATATAGTACATTATTATGTTTTAGTAGTTTTAAACAGCTATTGTTTCTATTTTTATTTGCCCATTTCTATTGCCCATTTTTCTCCTTTTCTCTCCGTTGATATCCAAGGATTTATTGAAACATTTCATTCCTTTTCTTCCCTTCTCTTCGTTGATATCCAAAGATTTATTGACATCTTTCATTCCTTCTGTGCTTTTCCCTCCGTTGATATCCAAGGATTTATTGAAGCCTTTCATTCCTTTTCTTCCCTTCTCTTCGTTGATATCCAGAGATTTGTTGACATCTTTCATTCCTTCTGTGCTTGTCTCTTCGTTGAAATCCAAGGGTTTATTGACGCTCTCATTTGTTCTATTTTTTGGAATATTTAAATATCGAATAATAAAAAAATATAATGGTTTTTAATCCTGTCAAGAGACACGTCTTACAGGAAACTAATTATGTTTAATGGATATACCGAAATATCTTCACTAAAAATATGAATGTAATCTCAATTTTACACAATGCTAAAATTCATTTCTCAGAGAAGAGTTAACCTCTTTTGAAATATTTTCCCGTAAACTTGAGTGATGAGTATCTTCTGCAGAAATATCGATATTGGTGACGTTTCATAAATGACGCAAGATGTAGAAAGATGATTTATAGGAACTCATTGAATGAAACAAACAGTCTCTTATTGCATGATTAAAAGAAAAAAGACCCCCTTTATTGATGTCTTAAAAACAATTTCTGATAGATAGGATTATCTTTCGAGTTCAAAATCTCAAGGCTCGAGATCTCAAACAGAATTCGTCCCAAATTTTCACACGAAATCTTATATGTTCTGTTAAAATATAACGATTTTTAGAGCTTTATTACATTTTATGTGATGTAAAAAACGTACAAAATGCCAATTATTCCTTTTGTTTTCTGTTTAATTATTCTTAATTAAAAAAGATACTTTCCTATACAAAGGACGGAGATAACCTAGAAGCTGTATTAGGTTTCTCATACGACATACAAACACTTACCCGTGGACCCGACCCACTGGTCTTAGTAGCCAGGTTTACTAACCACTAGACCAGGTAGGGTCTGGAAAATAAATAGAAAATGCTAAATACTGAAAATCCAAGTAGTGTTCGTATAACAAAAATTATTTATTTGCATCCAATAAAAACAGAAATGTACCAACAGTAAAATTGTTTTGGATTTGTTGATTGAAATAAACAGATATAGTTTTTATTTAGCATACACCATGCAAATAAATACTAAATATAAATTGATCTGTAATGTAAAATGTATTGAATAGGTGGTTCTCAGTTTTTTTCCTCAGGTGTATTCATTGTTAGTCTTCAAAATCATCAAGTACATTTATCACTTTCCTTAGAGAATATATTTCCATCGTACAACACAAACATACACTTCACTGCAACATACGAAAAGTACATTCCATAACCTCACACATAACCCTTATCCAAACCGCATGACACACAACATTGCCTTTCTCATTCTCTTTGAATACTGTTAGAAAGCTTTTCTTTGCAATGAAAAATCTACAATTTGAAGGGTAAAAATTCACAGAACGTTATATATAGAATTTATTTTATAGAACGTTATATACCTAATATATACCTAAATGTAAAGAAATTTTATTTCCTTCCTTAGAGTATGATTTGTAAAAGAAATCGTTAAGAAAGGTTTTCTTCTTAAACAATTGAGAAACATTTACCTTTGTAGCAGTCTTTGAGAGGCGAACGGGAGTACATTGCCCAAGAGATTCGTTCACTTTGAAGCTTCAAAGCACTTTTTTTCCTGTTGTTTACTTTCGATACATTGAACTATTTAGAGCTGTGTATAAATGGGAAGCATTTGAAGGCTACGAAAACGCTTGGGTTAATTCGATTTCTTCGCTGTTTACATTGAAGCAAATCTTTGAGAATGTCGCTTTTTTATCTATTAAATTTTTACATATTAAGCTTTGTTACTTGTGTTGCAGACAGTGCAGATAAAATTATTTGAGTACACCAAGCATTTGCAAATTTTTATTTACTAACATTTTCGTAACTGTTGTTTTGTAGACTAGAAACAATATTTGTAAGGTTTGTAGATTGATTTTAAAGTTTTTCGTGTTATTCTTTAACACGTCTAATCAACAGAAATTGAACTAAAATTAAAACGTTTTGCATTACACATAAAATCTTTCGTACCTCTCCAATGCTTGACATTTATGCAGTAATATACAGAGTGTACTTGTCTAATATAATTAATACATTAATAACGATACTTAATTGTAGCTTTTTTTGGTTAAATATAATATAATCAAGAATATCATAAAATGCGAAAACGTAATCGTACAAGTTTTGGGGCTAAGCATTTTTTCACTTATTTTCAGAAATAGAAATTGATAAAAAAAAAGATCACAGTGAAGACGTAGAAGTTAAAAATTGTTACTTCTCTAGCGATTCTGAGCCATTTTTTTCTCGTGACACAACTCAATAGGATCAGTACTCTTCACTTAGAGGCAAGTGAGCAGAATACGGAATAACTCGCAGCAAGAGAACGAATCGATCCTGCAGACATTTTTCAACCTTTGGGGAAAGACGACAGTTTAGACGTTCACGGCAAAGCAGCTCATACTCCCTTATTACACGGAAATATGATACACTGTCCAAATAAGTTTAAGAAAAATGGAGCGAAAAACGCTCCATCCACTGGGGAGCAGAAAGCGTAGGATTTCAACCTTCTTGTGAAACATGAGAAAGGAAACATTCTCTCGTAACTCGAAACAAACAAAAAGGAAAGTTATTGTTTCCCTCTCTGTGGTGGCACAGCTAACTTTTGCTTCATCTTTCCATCAACAAACATCAGCAGCCACGGCGATGTATCCTCTAATGAAGAACTCTAACTTCTTTTTCTGGCTGGATGTGTCAACTTTCATATTCGTTTAATAAGCACAGGGGAAAAAGTGTTTGATGTGTCTCACATAGTTGATGAGTAGACTTTATTTTGTTTTGAGGTATTTTATTACAAGAATGAGAGATTAAAAAGGCCAACTCCTCTGTCTTTTGCTGAATGACGTTAAAAAAGGAATTTTTTCCCGTTTTATTATTATACACAAATCGGAGCACATCAAATTTTAAGCATAAAAATTGTAAATTTGCTTTAGAAATGATTAAAAGCAGCAAAATAAAGTGCGCAGGATGTTGTTTATCCTTTGAATATCACCTCGTTAAAGCCTATTATGATTACAAATCTATAAATATAATCGTGGCATTCACCGAAAATAACTCGTTTTCTTGACTCGTTATAATTAGTTATAACGCCCCAATTTTGCTTTATTCGAGTGAATGCCATTGTAAAGATAGGGGCGTATATTGGGTATCTTGGTTGCATTAATATTTATGAGGTAAAATTTCAAATTTAAAAAATGCTAAATATAATGACTACTTTAATATAACCACACTTGAAACGAAAAGTGTCTACTTCATGAAGCTACATAATATTTACAAAAATGATAGTAATTTCTCATTTCAAGAATGACGTTCTTTACCAAATGTTCCAAATCCATGTTTTCACAACATACTGAATGTTTCAAAGTGGAAATCACCACTCACATACTAACATAGTTAATGGAAAAAAATTCAACCCATTTAAACTAAAATATGCAATGTGAATAAATTAACAATCAAATGCTTAATAGAAGTAGAGTATGATGTTAAGCCCAGCTTGATTCTTTCAATGTTTGGATAGATCTTAAGAAAACCAAAAACATAGAGCAACACACACAATTTATAATTTTTATGCTGGTTGTTGTCTTATAAAAATAAAGGAATAGTCTTAGCTTTAACGTTTAAATTTTCAAATACTCCAAAGACATTAAAGGTACTTTTTTTCTTTATTTACTCATGTGTATTCTTTATGCTTTTCTTTGCATTTGTTGTTTTAATTTGTTAAATTTTTCCATTTAGAAAATCTAAGTTATTGAACCCATTTTGGGAAAGGGATGGGGCACACCAGTGATTAACGAAGACTTGGGTTATTAACTAGTATAATGCAATATATACAGTGCTCAAAATGGAAATCGCAACACCGCGAAGGAAGTGAAGTATACACCCGAAACTGACGGGACGGAAGCTATGAGGGTAGATGTGCAAATGATCAAAAAACGGAAAGTGAGAACCCAAGGTATGTGTGTTTATTGCAGATTCATCACTACATAGTAGGACCACCTCTGGCTGTTATGCAAACCTGTAGATGTCTCAGCATCCCATCAATCAGAGCACATCATGATGGTTAATGTTGTCCTGAGGTATGGTTAATGTTATCCTGAGGTATGGCGTACCAAACAGCAACAAATTGGGTATGCAACTGTACCAGGTTCGCTGCTGGAGGGAGCTTGAATATAATATAATTTTACATAAAAGTGTAACTTACGTAACTTACAATTATTTAAATTAAATTTTAACTTATTTGTAAAACGTATAACTATTTAACAACTGGAAATAGAGATTTGACAGATTTGACTAAGATCTTTAATTTATCTTCAGTTACATTTTCTCATAAAACGCTTAGTTTAGAAGTTATAGAGCTTCGAAGTTAGCTTCCATTTATATAATATGGAAGGATTCGGTCATAATTCAATGACCACTCAGTATATATGTATATATATATATATCATTCAATAAAAGCACAAAGCCTGAACTTCAGGTTCATAAAAATGAATATATCATCATTAATTTAAAGTTAACGTAGGGAGTAATAGAAAAAATTAAGTTATCTGAACATTGCTTTCGTAATCACACTGCTAAAATTGCATTGGCTATTTAAACGTTGAACAGTATGCTACTGACTTTTACTACATAGGGAGTGAGCGATGATTTTGGATTTCTGCCAGGGAATAGTGCATCTGGGGAACTAAGAGCTAATGCCCAGGCAGACCATGGTTTCGGAAATACTGCTCTTTCGAAAGCCCTTTCTTGATGACAAAGTCCAAGTTTGTTAAGTCAAACTACTAGCTGTTCATGCCAGATTTCTCTCCTTCTCAGAAAAGGGAATCGATAGCTAATTCCAAAAAAATAATCTGTCAATATATACAGAGTATCAAGATTTCGCTGGTTACCGCATTACTGAGGCTCCTCGATGGCCTAAAATCCAGCTGGCTACTTGATGCACTTAACACACAATTTCACTCTGTGCACATTGTTTTCCAATCTGCTCTCCACAGCCTATGTTCAGTGTACCTTGTAAAAAATATGCCTTTCGCCTCCGTCCATTACAATTACTCTCATGAACCGGACCGATTGCCTGGAGAGGGAGAGAAAAGGCTCCATTCCATATTCCAGGTTCATACATAGCCGTTTTCATCATTGCTGTCACATCTTCACTGTGGTCTATTGTATTTCGCGCACTTGGTTTCCAAATTTAGATCCTGAATACAACAGACCAGTTAGAAAACCTACACTCGTCTTCGCGTGGTGCAAACCGTTAGTAATTTTTGAAGGCTATATCCTCTGAAGGGTAGCCGAAGGAGATTGTTGTTAATCAGTTTGCATTGTCTATTTGGTTTCAATTTTCATTTTTAAACATTTAGATTTAAAGCCTAATAGGAAATGACGAACTTTAGAAGGTTTCAGTGCTGAGCATTTTGATTAACCTCGGTCGAAAGAAAAAAAAAACTACTGCTGGGTTTTTTTTCAATTTACTTTTTTATCCTAATTCAAAGTTTATAGATTCACAGAATATGTTATCAGCTGAATTATCCATATCAACGTTCATACACAATATTGAATCTTTGATTCCAGAGGCATTACTGATCCTACAGGAGTAATATGTCTCATTTAGATCAGTATATCTGGTTCTTGAAAAATTACACTTTATAGATGGTATCTAAAAGATTGAACTCTTAAGTAAGGAGCAGAGGTTGGTTCAGTGGGTAGACAATAGGCTAATAATTTGTAGTTCCCAGGCCCCTGCCCCTCCTGTGCCAGCATTAAGATTTATCTACGCTAAATCCCAACTCTTCCCTCTGCCAGAAAGGAGACACGACTTGAAAGGTCCACTGTTTATTGGATGGGATGTAAAGCTTTGGTTCCATTGGCATGAGACCCTACTCTATGCACTTAAAGAACACACTGGATGTCCTTGAAAAGAGCTTTCGTATGTCTAACAGCTGTACAATGGGTCCCCTTCCTCCAGACTTCACTAAGCCCTTGAAGTCCGCATAACCTGGTCATTTAGGCCATTGTGTGCAAAAAAGTGCAACTCAGCGACAAAACAATCCAACCCTTATGAAATAAAAGTAGTTTTTGCCCTACGATTACAGTTAGGGGATGGTCAATATTTTCTCCCTATCTCTCTTTGCAAACCAAATTTGTTTGTTGTTGTTGTTTTTTGCAGTAAGAAAGCCAGTGTGAAAAAAATCCAACAATTCGCTTTCTGGACTCGGTATCTCTTGGTTACGCGCAAGTTGCTCTACCATTTGTGCTAAGGCTTGGGCAAATTATACTTGCTTAAGAAAGGTTATGATGGTTGTGCTATGAAGCTTTATCATGTGATTCTAATGTCGAGGTGCTTATCCGCTATTTATAACGACGAGAACCAAGCTTTTAGAACCACATATCGAATTATTCAGAGCGTTGAAGCTCTAGATGGGTTGGGTTGTTTTACTTCTGAGCGGCCTTATTTGCACACAATGTGCTAAAGTGTCATATCCCAAGAACCTCCAAGGTCTCAGAGATGGTTGGAGAAAGGGAACCCACTGGACAGCTGTTAGGAAACAGATTTAAGCCTCCCTTCAAGTTCATCCAGGGTGTTCTTTAACATGCTCTGATATGGTTCTCATGCATATGGGGCAACGGCTTAACATCCCATCCGAAGGACACCGCCTTTCCAAGACATTTGTTGTTCCCTAGTGACCGAGAGCAGGGCGAGGAGTTTTGCCAGATAAAATTCAATGGTGGCCCAGGTACGACTCGAACATGGGAACTGCATATTACGATCCTGGCGCGCCCACGACTGAGTCACCCCATCCCAGCTCTTAGTGAAAATAACATCCCACACCGTGCGCCGTCTGCCAATTCTAAGTTGCCTTTTTTTCACACGTGCCTTGGTACTACAAAATGAACATCACTGTAATTAAATTAATTCCTATTAAACTTTTTTTATTTAATCTCACAAATCATTTTCTTTATAGAGTTACCAAAAATATGAGGACTCTTAATCAAAATTATAGTTTCGATACTATAAAAAAATATAAAGTTTAAATTATAGTCTCGAACTTTATACTCCCACAAGAATACGAAAAAAGTAAACTGGTTATCAGGGTATGCAAGATACCATAAGGATCGATAAAAAGCAAGTAGTGAACGCTAATCTCAGATTATTATATTCAAGGTTCGGTGATGGGAGCATAGAAATAGTGGCATTGTTGTTTAATAGGGATGCTTAATTACCTGTTGCTACAGTTTAATGATCGATGGGAAAAGAAAAGCTTTTTAAGAGAGGAGATTCGAGCTTACTTGGTCAAGGAAAGGAAAATAACCCACTCAGATTATGCTAATGACGTGGACCACTTTTCAATGATATTCACGCGATGAACACTTGCATTAGAGCTGCTAATGATGTTGGTAATACGTTAAGCTTGTTAGTAAATATAAAGAAAACTCAAATGACGAAAACTGGCCCAATCTTTTGTGCTTTAGTACTTCTGAATAGTTGAGTTTTGCAGCACATTTCTCAAATTAATTATCTGAAAGTTTTTTGACGGAAAACAGACGTCATAAATGGAATGAATGAATGAAATTGACTTATTCTCAATACTCAAAGTACAAACACAAATCATAGAAATGAAGTATTCACGAAGTATGCAATATTTTCTATATATTTAGAGAACAAATCGAAACAGAAAAAAAAAAAGAAACTATCAATCTTACACGTTTAACACCAACGGGCAATTTCTTTGCCCGTCCATGTATTAGAAAAAAAAAATACTACCGTAATTTTCACTTCAAGAAAAATATATAG
The DNA here is from genome assembly GCA_038380435.1 of Ryuthela nishihirai. Classification (NCBI taxonomy): domain Eukaryota; kingdom Metazoa; phylum Arthropoda; class Arachnida; order Araneae; family Heptathelidae; genus Ryuthela; species Ryuthela nishihirai. The sequence goes on along the minus strand of JAWZYU010000011.1, from coordinate 66,830,863 downwards.
TATAATAATAGTAATTGGAAAGAAATGGAAATAAATGTGAAGGCAACATAATAACTAGTAGAGGTAAAATGGGACACAGAAATATAAAATACGAACTCAAGAGTTGTTCCACATTTTGAACAAATAAAAAAAATTTTTTTAACCTTTTTAAAGCTATTAGGAATTTTTTCTTTTCGATTCTTAAATCTAACCCTAAGCTATTAAAAATTTAGGTGTCAAATAAATAAAATATCGCTTTGTAATATTTTTGTGAGGTAATAACAGTATATGATAAAAAAAGGTAACATTTTCTACAATTGTAAGGTAAATGTAAATTAACTATCCAATGCTGATTTAAATATAAAAATAACAATATTTTAAACATATAAATCTGCCTAATAAAATTGAAATAATCAGTATTTATCAAATTTACAGTAGAAAAGTTATTTTTATTAAAAACAAACTATCTTTAAACATTTAAGGATCTGTGAAGAGGAGAGAAAAATAGGCAGATATACCTAAAAGCAATATGTGATCTATATAACAGTTAGAACCTTTCTAGGGTTTACTGTAATAATGAACTTTGACCGTTTGCAAGCAGGACAACATAGAGCTTCACATTTTGTATTCTAAATGATTAAGCTGCCTCTCGGATATTAAGCTATTTCATAAGCAAATGATGATATTAGATGAATTGTCATGACTTCTTTACAACAACTTGTTTAGAGAGAGATTACTTTGCTCTGGACATGTTGCCAGCAACCAATACACATTGGCGAATGCTGTAAGTTTGAATGGTTGACCTAAAATCTCAAGGAAAAGGAATATACTTAAACTGAGTTTGACAGCAATGATAAATAGTACTTGAATTATTCTAAAGTTGCCAAATGTAATTGCTCGGGATAAAAAAATTGTTTGAGAGATACGTTGTATAATCTGGTTGAGTCTTCATAGCTTATGTTTAGTATACATGCATATATTTGCGCTTATTTTGCAAGAATATTTTCCCAACAATACATGAACCTGACGTATCCTAAATGGCATGTTTCCTCAAAATCGATGTCAAATGAATGGCTCATATGCATTAATTGCAAATTTTCTATGGAGACTATGCTTCCATTTATTCACATCGATGGTTAATAAAATTACCTAGCTTATACCATCTGAAATCCAAGAAAACATTCTTATCAGTTTAAGAAAATGTTATGAATTAAATAAAACTAGACGCATATTCAAAGCCCAGATTTCGCCTGGCGATAAACAAAAGCCATTGTTTAAGTAGAAAACAAAGAGAACGTAAATGATCCCGACATTCGTTCAGAAAAGAAAAATAAGCGCTACATTGTGAGCAAATAATATTAGCATTTGTTCGAAAGAAAGCGGAGGTTTGAGCATATCACGAGGAATATATTACATTTGTTAAGGAAAATAAATAAAGTTCACGAGGTAGGTATTTATGCGAAGGGCAGAATGTAGCGGGGGGAGGGGGGGGAAAGGTTTAGTGTTTTACTTCCTTACACAGAAATTAAAATCGTTTTCTCTCAAAATAAACCAAACAGTTTCATTACCCTTTGAATATTCTTTACTTTGGTCTAATAATTATGTTTATGCTCATTGTTTCGAATGAAAATTAATATAACCAACAAGGGAAATTAGAAATAAGGACACATATCGTCTATACGTCAGAGAGTGGAAAGTCTCTGGATAAAATAAATGAGCTCTCGTGAAAAATGTTTATTCAACAAAACAATACATATTTATTCAAGATATCTGTAGTTCTATATGGTTTTAAAGCGTTGTATCTATTTCAAACCAAATGATTTGAAATAATACACTGATGCAAGAACCGAAAATTAAAAACACTTAAAAAGATCCGAGAAAATATTTTTTTTAACTTTTAAATCTCCAAACCGAAGTGGCTGTTGATTAGAGCACGTTTTCTGAGCTGAAAACAATTAAAATCTCGTAAAGGAATCGTTGGACCGTCAGTCGTCTCCGAGATTTACTAACGATAACTTCAATTTTGCTAAACGTTGATATTTGTTGAAGTTTAAATATCATATGATCTTCTTAATGCATTCATTTTCTTTTGTTTCTTTAATGCTTGATAAAACAAATTTCGTTTGGATCTTTTGCTATCATTCACTATTTCAATAGCAACTAAAATAAGGTTAATTATTTATTAAGTTAATTTATTTAACCTTAATTTATATACTTGCACTATCAAATTAAATTGCTACACTAATATTGTTTTATGTCCACTACTGGCTAACTTATGTGTTAATAATTCCGGCCCTCGATCTATTCAAGGATTTAATGATTGATTATCATGCACATAAAGGTTGGATATTCCTATGATTTTCTCTATGAAACTGATAATTTCAATGAGAAATATTTTGTTGACATAAAGGATCTATCGACTGTTCCAACAGGCAAAACTTTGTGCATTGTGTTAGCTCAAAACTAAACAGTGATTAGCAACGACTTCGGTCTTAATAAGGCATATTTTTGTATGATGAGACCTGTACAAACTAGGAGTAGTTTCTAGGACCTTTCTATGTCCTACATGTTTTAAACCAAAAACTTATTTTCCCTATGATTTTATCTAGATTCGATCATACTCCTGCTGCACATCCCACTACGTACAGTTCGCTCATTTTCACCAGGCTGGTCGAACGTGTGGTCCTTTTTTTAAAAAAATAAGTAAAATGAACACAGCAGAATCTATGAAACGAACTAAGAGGCAATTTAGTAATTAATCAAAATTTATTGAAATAGCGAAGTAGGAATTGTAGTGTAACTCCAAAATACGATTCACTCATTAAGATGTATTGGTTAACCTGATTCCTTTCTTCAAGTTGCATTTTAAAACTGATTACTCTTTTCGGTATTTTATTACGAGACTCACTATTGTATTATTATTGCTCTAACCAGTACCTTTGCACGTGTTTATGATAGATTGAGAATCATTTACTACTACTAATAATAATAATCAGGGGCGCGCTGCCAAATGTTTAAAAACCACTACTGAATAAATTAGAATGATGTATAAAATTTAATTAGAACTCAATAGTAAAGACACAGATTCCCTGTTGGTTCGAGTCCCACTAGGGACGAAACTAATTTTATCAATAAAAATCATTCTTGAATTCTATGTAAACAACAAATATGTGGCTTTACTACTATAGATTGATTCTCACATTAATAACACTTTAGCGTGTGTGCTATTTAATTTACACTATTTCTGTCAATATTGAAATGCTATCATTCCCGATCATAGATGGCGCCACGAGGTACAGAAACTAGGAAGTTTTATAGTCACAGTTTGTTGTGAAATGAACTAGACGTTGATACTTTAGTGGCTGGAACAGCTACTATACATCTGGGACACTTGGATTCGAGTTCCACTCGCGGCTAAATATTTTTATTTCAGCAAAATTATTTCTTAAATTTGAAATATTGTACTTCTTTTTTATTATAAATCTTTTTATTGAAAAATATATAGGTTATGCAATAAGGTCACAATTTAAAATTTAATTTAATGCAAATTCCATATGGTTCATAGATTAATAAATATATGTATATTTCTCAACTCTTTGATGATCCCTGGTTTCTGTTTGCACCGACTTGCCGATCTTCAAAAAAAAAAAGCAGAGCCTGCTCCAGAACGTCACTGAAAATAATATACCAAAAGCTTTATTCTGTGGTAAGACAATAGGAGTTGAGATGTCCATTTTCTTGCTTTTGAATCAAATGTTGGGTCAAATTATAGGGGCGGACTGCGCAGAAAAATTTTGACCTTAAAACAATAAACATTCAATAGTGAGTGCAAAAAATGTAATGCAATGGTATAATCAATTTCTGTCATTTCACTAGAGCAGTGGTTCTCAACCTTTTATGCTTCACGTACCCCCTGAAAATGTGTATGTAACTGGTGCACCCCTCGTATAGATGGATAAAACTATAGTTATGGGATAACAATGGGAATAAAATAAAACACTGACTTTGTTACTAGATCTAGCGACTTTTGAGCTCTCACGGCGTACCCCAAAAAATTTTACCGCGTACCCCACGTTGAGAACCCCTACCGTAGAAAATTGTTTTCGAAGAATAAAATGATAGGTAATTAGACAGGCTCGTCAAGCGGCTCATTGTAAAATAGCTTACTGCTCATAAAAGAGGTAGTCAATATACTGAATCAGGCATATTTGTTCTGATTCTTCATCAAACATTTTTAGTGCATAACTAAATGGTTTTGCCAATTCATAGTACTCATTAAAAATGACTGGGTTATGTTGTTTTACCTCTGAGTCGCAATTGTTTTTGCACACAATGGGCTAAATGACCAGGTCACAAGTGGTGGCAGGAGATCCTCTATACATAGGTTAGGAGACAAGATGGAAGCCTCCAGTCAAGGCCATCCAGCGTGTTCTTTAATGTATACAGGATATGACTCTTCCGCATAAGGGGTCACGACTTAATATCCGATGCAATGGATGGCGTCCTTTCCAAGTCTACCTCTGTCCCTTACTGATCGAGGACAGGATGGGGAGTTACGTGGAAATAAACCTCAACACTGGCCGAGATGTAACTTGAACTTGGGAACTACAAACTGAGCCAATCCCGTCCCATTAAAAATGTATATTTTTGATTTTCAGTCGAGAAAGGTTCTTTATTGTTTAAAATATGCAGTTTTTTTCCAAATCATTACTCATTGAAATGCATGTTTCCGTTTTTAAGCAGAGAGGTTTTCCTACGACTCTTTAAGAAAATAGTTTTTTTTTTCCTTAGTGCCTCTTCACTAAGTTGACTTGGACGGGCCCGGTATAGGACACATTGTTCTTGATGTCATCATGCTACAATATTCGCCAAGAATAGTGTTTTCATCGATTCTTCATATCTGAAATTTAACTTTTTTTACTTTTCTTGAGAACATAATTCTCTATTTAGTTTTAACTGTATTACCGTGTTTCCCCGAAAATAAGACCGGATCTTACATTAATTTTTGCTCCAAAATGCGCATTAGGGCTTATTTTCAGAGGAGGTCTTAATTTTTCATGTGCAGCAATCTACATTTATTCATGTACAAAAATTACAATTATTACAAATATTATTATATATGATTTAATTATACAATAATATTATTATTTTATAATTCAATACGTCCGTCGTGTGTTGCAGCGGACGTACTAAATGCGTCCGTCTGGCTGACGATCTTAACTGAGGCTTATTTTTGGGGTAGGGCTTATATTACGAGCATCCTGAAAAATCATGTTAGGGCTTATTTTCCGGTTAGGTCTTATTTTCCGAGAAATACGGTAACAATATATGAGCATAAATTCGAAAAGCCATTTTGTCTTAGGAAATAAAATTTGCATATCCTAATCGTTTTGCATATTTTTAATCACAGATGGCTGGAACATTATTAGATTTTCAAACATACGAGAATTACTGCACAGAAATTAAAACGTCATCATTGAAATATCATTGAATGCAAATTCAAAAGAGCTGGCGAACTAAGTAGATTTCGTTGTAAACTTTAGAGTAACACTTCCTGCTTTTTCAGTGCACTTAAAACAACAACCTTACTTACATTGCTTTGAAGCGAGCAAAGCCCCGCTACTAATGCTGTTAGCTTTCTCATTGGCAATGGGATGGACATTTGACAGATCTGAGCAGAGTTTCAATTTACCTGCAAGCGTGTTAATGATCATTTAAAAACAACTATCGACATTTGTTCATGAAAGTTTGTCAGGGTGTGTCCAAAAATGTTGGGAAGTGTGCGAAGTGGTTTATTAAAAAAAAAAAAACTCCACCATATACTCCGAATTAAAACAGAAACTACCTTGTATAATAATATGTTTTTCAATATCCTATAACCTTTTTCTTCCATAAATTGCAAGACACTGAATTTCCAATTTCCTTCCTTGAACACAATGTTCTGTTTGTTCCACGACTGCAAAAATAACAGACTCCACCGGCAAATTAAATGTAAATAAAATATAAACTGGCTCTCTGAAATCACATGTATATTGGCTTTACTGTAATTTTCTGACATGGAATAAATCTTATTATATAATAGGCGTAATTCGAATGAGCGAACGAACGAGTGTGCAGACGAGTGGACACGTGTGTCTAGTATGTCCATGGTGTGACTTCATTAGTGGTCGATATTTTCGGTTCCTTGTGATTCCGCAGGTACCTGACCGATCTGTTCCAAATTTGGTGCGCTTGCCCCACTTATGACAAGTTGTGTTGATCTAGGCGATTGGATTCCTAACCGCCGTGGGCATTAAGCAATCCCTCTGCAAGTGTCGGAAATTTCTGAAGGCATTGTCATCGCCTACCTTGTGAATGGAATAGTAGTTTATCAATGAAGAGTTGTGAATGGAGTAGTAGGTTAACGATGGAGAGTTGTGAATGGAGTAGTAGGTTATCGATGGAGAGTTGTGAATGGAGTAGGTTATCGATGGAGAATTGTGAATGGAGTAGAAGGTTATCGATAACTTCATCTTTGAAATATATGGAGAGTGTAAAGGTGTAATAGGTTATCGATGGATAGTTGTGTGTGGAGTAGTAAGTTATCGATGGAGAATTGTGAATGGAATAGTAGGTTATGATTGGCAGTTATGAATGGAGTAGTAGGTTATCGATGGAGAGTTTGAATGGAGTAGATAATTATCGATGGAGAGTTGTGAATGTAATATGTTGTTGATGAGAAAAGTTATGAATGGACTAACATTTTATGCCAAACGTTTGGCTGAGTTTAATAATCACATTATATATATTACCCACACTTTCTAGGAGGAGGGACGGAAAGACGTGTATGAAAAGGCGTTATAGGTGGCATAAATTGTCGGTGTCCCTGTGGTTTCGTGGGTATTTGAACGATCAGTGACGAAACTTGCTGTGGTGGTCCCGCTTAGTTCTAGCCGTGTTGGGCTCACGGATAGGGTTCCTAGAGTCCGTGGATCAGGAGTGATCCTTCGAAAAGTGTCCGAAATTTCTTGGGGCGCTGCCATCGCCTACCTTATGAATGGAGTAGTACGTTATCGAAGACAGTTGTGACTGAAGTAATGCGTTAATGGTGGAAAATTGGGGATGAACTTATAGATGGGAAGAGTTGTCAATGGACAAACGTTTCGCGCCCACCTGCACTCGATTCGATTTGAAAAAAATATTCTTTTAAATCTTTCCATCCAGAATAAAACCTATCGAAGTCATTTCATGGCACCATAATTTGGAGGTGAAAGGTTAGGAAGCTAATTTACGCCTGTGAATGTGGTATTTAAAATTCGATTGACAATAATGCTAAATAGCTATATTTGGCTACCGAATCTACTGACTTTCCCCCTAAGCCGGTTATTAGCAAATAAGCATCATATAATATTAATTGATGACCTTTAGAATAAACGATATAATGAGTATAATGAAACAATTCCCTGATTAAAGGAGTCTTGCGATATGACCTCCGAAGTAGGTGTCAATATCAGGCCTTGATATTTCGCAGCCCTTAGCCCACTTTGACTCTGCTGTCCCTATCTACAATTCTGTTCAGAGCTATTTAAGATAATTTACCTACAGTTAATGTTCTTTTAAATTTAAACGAAAATCATCTAATGAAAAATGGGCTGTACTTACCCACGTCAACCTTTATCGCAACAATGGTAGTTAGTTTATTCACAAATTTGCCTGCCCCCCCAAAAAAGTTGCCAAGTGCGGTAGCATGGCCCTGGGTTGGGTTGGGTTGTTTTACCTCTGAGCGGCACTTTTTTGTACACCATGGGGAAATGGCCAGGTCACAAGGACCCCAATGGCTCAGAGAAGGTTGTGGGAGGGGACCCACTGGAACAGCTGTTGGGAGACAGATGGTAGCCTCCCGTCAAGGCCATTCAGCGTGTTCTTTAACTTGCATAGGTTACGGCTCTCCTGCACACTGACCACGACTTAACGTCCCATTCGACGGATAGCGGCCTTCCCAAGGCCTTCGATGTCCCCTACTGACCGTGGGAAGGGCGGCGAATTTTTAGTAGATAAATCTCAACGCTGACCCAGCTGGGACTCGAACCTGGGAACTACAGATTACGAGCCTGGCGCGCTATTGACTGTTGCCCATGGCCCTGGGCAACAGTGAGTCACTGCTATTGCCAATCCGTTTACTTCTTTTCCTTGTGCTCCTGCCTTTTGTGTTCGGTTAGGTCAAAACTTGTGAGTTTCGTATACCAGGTTAAGCTGTATTAGATGAGGTTAGATTAAGTATGCAATTAGTCTTTCTTGTGATGTGGTTTTGTTCATTAGATTAGGTTAGTATTGACCAGGAATCGGGAACAGGAGTATCATAATTCTAAAACAAGGCCCTTGGCTCTTTTTGTTTTAACATTCATGTAAAGAAATTATTTTTTAATAATTTTCACTGTAAACAAGTACAGGAACTGATTGACAGACAATAGGTTGAAAGCATTGATGCAAATTAAATGCTCTAATTACACTACGAATTTGAATCAGTTGGCGGAGAAGACACAAAAGCACATTGAAGAATGGCAGATTTTTTTAAACAATCCTTTTCAGTAGTTTTATTCTATACACCTAAATATACTTATTTTTAAATTATACGTTATGATAGCATTTTTCTTAATACAAAATTATGTTCGTCTTTTCACTTTGCAGTAATGACTCTTGACTCAATAAAGATTATACTTTTCGGCTCCAAAAAAACTTTTTTTGTCATTTTTTACTGTTTTGGCTCTTGACTCAATAAAGATTATAATCTTCGGCTCCAAAAATTTATTTTTTTTTGTACTTTTTTTTACTGTTTTGGCTCTTGACTAAATAAAGGTTCCCGACCTCTGCTATAGACTAATTCAAACTTTTGTTTAGGAAATTTTCATTTCATTCCTTTGTTCCATTAGAATGTGCATATCCGAATTGTCGCATGAGCTTTAAATATTTCTAGTGTTTGTGTAGTGCAGAAATGTTTTGAACTTTATATCATTAATATGACTCTATTAGCAAAACTATTTCAATCAACTGTAATTCATCCAGTAAGCACTCTGGAAATATTCTCCTCCATCAAATCGTGAGAAATGACTGAAGCCTTAATTTGATCATCAAATTTACCTTCCCAGTTCCGAAACAGATGATGACGTCGGAATGGGACATTTTCATTTGCATAAATAAATGTTCCCCACAGAACGAAACATACCATCTAAGATAATTTACAAGTGGTCAATTCAACCTAACGGATTCAGTTTCTCTTTCCGACCTAAACATTCCCAGATCGCAATATTGTTATTGGCAAAGTCTCAGAGGCTCCATTAAAACTTTGGCGAATGCATCCACATATCGTGTTGTTAGTTGCTTCGACTCAATATACAGATATACGAACGATAAATATGGGATGATAACTGCTTGTTATTAAAGGATATTCATCAGAGTTGAAGTTTCATAATTTTTATGATCAAATCTTATTGCTAAAGCATTATTGATTGTTTATCGTCAACCATTCGTCCGATTTATCAGCTCATGTACAGTCGCTCAAAAAAGTATCCGAACACCATGGTTGATTACAGACTTCAGAAAAAATATCTGGCAACGATTTTTTTAGAAATTAGTGATCTGGCAACCTTCGTGTCACGTGGCCTGCATCACTTTAAAGTAGCATATAAAACGAAGATGTTGGACAAATACTGAAAACTAAACAAGTCCACAGATTCAAAATAATAGGTCATGTCATCTGATACATGATAGAAAAACTTGAGAATTTTGATTTTTAAAGCTGCAAGCTTTCAATCGAAATTCAATTATATTTACCCTCATTAACCAAATACTTTTTTCTCCAAATGCATACTGTAAGCAAAATGTCTTTAATATTATTTGTGTCATCAGTCTTATTTGATATTAAAGTCATATTATTCTTATTTTTGGTTATTTAATATCAATATCAGTAACCAATATGAATAAATAATTTTTTCCACTTCGCCGCCTGTATAGCGTAGTAAGTTGTCGGGTGTTGTATTCGATTCCCGGGATGACATGGTTGGGTTTCCGTATATGCTATATGCAAAGCTACGACAAACTGAATTCAGCTTCTTGATTGTCTTCGTCCTTTTAAAAAAAAATCCTGACCCTTGTTTTGAATAAAACGCTATCGCTTGTCTCACAGTGTAATTGACATAGAGAAGGTCATTGAGTAAAGCGAGACCTGAGCTGAAAAATAACATACATCAGGAAGAAAACTCCCATATCTATATCAAAGATTCGAACTCAGAATCCTTTGCACCTCCATAGTAAATAAACAGATTACCTATAGAAATAGATTTCAAGAGTTATTAAAAACATCTGAAAAAATAATCGCTGACGAGGCGGGAATCGAACCTGAAACTCTCTAGATACATGCTAGAGCGCGTTTTCATCTATCTAGAGATCTAGTATCCCGCTTTAATAGATAGAGCGTTCTGGTATGTATCTAGAGAGTTGCGGGTTCGATTCCCGCCGGGGCAGCAATAATTGTTTTGATGTTTTTAATAATCATTTACACCTCTTCCAAGCACGCTAACCACTCTACTATTGGGATCACGTAATTAAAATATACTTCGAAACACTACAGAAATTATATATATATATTTAAACTTGCATATAACACATTTTACAACTTTTACTTCAGTGGGGAAAACAACTATTAGTCTAACTACAAAATCAGAGATAAAAAATGAATCTGGAGAAATGTCCATAGAAAAATTTGTAGAAAAACAAATGCACTAGTAGTTAGTACAGCCATTGACTGAACCAGACTCAAAAATGAAAGTTTTAAGTGCTACAAGATTGGCGTGAATACAGCAAAAAATAAAGACATATTGGAAGGAGAGAGTTGAAAAGAGATCGAAAGGAGATAAATGAGCTGGAAGAAAATTGTGGGAAAAGTTTGAAAAGAGAAGGAAAGATGGATGAACTTGTTTTTCCATCGCAGTCGACAAGATTCTGAAAAGGATGCTGAAGATCAAGCAATGAACTAGTTCTCTGCCCTTTTCTTTTGCCAGAAACGTATCTTACATTCCTACTGCCACATCTTTTATCGCCTGTTTTTTCTCTGCTGGTATTCAGGCAACACTATAGGTCGTTCGATATTATTCCTCTCGACCACTTCGCTGTAAATTATTCCTAGATCAAGAAGAATGCATAAATCTCTACCTTGGTTGCCGCTTCTGTCAGTTTCCCTCTTCGTAAATGCTTAATGCTCTTTTCTTTTCAGCATCATCAGTGAAATAAAATCACGTGGCTTCAGAAAATTTATTTCCTGCTGTAAATTCTTTCTCACATATGCTAAAAAGCTTTTTTTCCCCCAATTATGGTAACATAACTGGTTTAGGCACATTTTTTCTAGGGATTCACATTAAATTTTCAGCGTAATAAACTTTGAAATATCAAAGGTGAAACTTTATTTTTAACGTCAAGAGTTATTATTTAGTGGTTCATAAATATTTTTCTCTTAAAACTAAGTTACTTATAATGACCTTGCTGTTAATTATTTACATCTTAAAACAAATTTATATAACTATTTTAGTAATTGAAGAATAGTTTTGGTCTAAATATTTCAGGTTATAAGATTATGTGAAAAATTATTGAAAAGACTGTTATTTCAAATTTTTGAATAGAATATTTCATTACAGCAAACTTATAACTATCGTAACGCAATTGATGAGTTTGTTGCATAAATGATTGAATCCTGCTAGCATGATATTGATTTCTTAAATACAAAACATCATTAGTTAGCAACAAAAGTCAAAATTCAAAGATGTATTCATGCACGGTTTTCATGCGCGTTCATGCACGTTTTGTAGACAAGGGCAATAAATTTTAATAAAGCATCAAGTACAATTATGAGTAATATCTGTTTTAAGGTACGGTAAGCGAAAATATTCTTTCTGAGAGTAGAAGAAACTTTCATGTTTAAAAACGCAATAGTTTAAAGTGCATTTGCAGGAAATAATATTCTGAAAATAATAATTTGTTTCACCATGTTTTATAACTTATAGAATATGGTCAAACAGAAATCATTATGCAGAATATATGATGTTCATATTATGAGCCATTTTATCCATTTTAGCGATATAACTAAAATGACATTATTTTTTTTGTGAGAAGTATTTTTAATAATGGTAGACTTTGGTTATTTTTATTAATCTTTCATTTTCAGTAATTTTCATAGTCCAAGTATTGAATTAAAAAACTAAATATTATTTGAGAGAAATGTTAATTTCGAGGACTTAAAAATGTATCTGTCAAATTGCTCTGAAGATTTTAAAAATGTGCAATTTTATTTCAACTCTATCAAATATTTTCTAGATATAAACGCTCTCGCATTACTTCGTTCGTATCATTTTGTTTCTGTTCACCAGATGTGAATGCTGACAAGACATATTCTTTAGAATAAGAAATACTTGGCATTTTGTTTCTTATTATGGAACTAAACATGTCATTTTCGCAAATATTTCAGAACTCATTGTTTGTCAGTTATTTTAATTGACAATTTAATTAAATAACATAGCTTTAACTCTTCATCCACGTACATTTCGTAATTTAGAGTTCTATTTTCTATATTTTACGGAACATTTATCTGTTTTTTTTTTCTAAAATTTGTCCAAAAATATAAATTTACTTTTCCAACGGGTATATTTCCATTAACTTGTTAATTGCATCCTTCAAAATGCATCTTTCTTTGTTACTGTTAAACATACTGTGATAGGTGGTGAAGGGAACTTATGTAATGATTTAATGCAGTTTTTGGTGTTATTCTTTAGCATCCATAAAAGGAACGATTTAAAACGTATAGTGAAATTCCAGATCACGCCTAAAACATCGTTACATTTAATCAAATGTTATGGTGTATTAAACTGGATATATCCACTCATTTTATTCTTCAGCAACTCGTAATTTTCCTAAAGGTATTACGTGATCATTCCTGCAGTTAGACTTTCTTTTCCATAAAGTTTGGAGCAATCGAAAAATCGTCTATTCTGTGCTGTGCGAAGCTGGAGAGAAATAATCAGGATGATTTAGCCTGAACAGCACTTTTGTTTGCGTAAGATGTATTAAATGGTGAGGTTTATACGAACCCAATGCTCAGAGCTGGATACAAGAAGGAGATCCATAGACAGCATCAGGAGACAGATGGAAGCTCATCGCCAAGATCATCCACAATGTAATTTAATGTGCATAGGGTATTCAGCTGCTGTAGAGGAGGTCACAGTTTAATGTCCATGAAGCGCTGTCTTTCCTTCTCCTGCGGTCTTCCCTTTCTCGTACAAATATTCAGGACACGAGAACAAGAGTTAAAATCAGCGGCAAAGTTGGGAGCAGAATGGAGGGTTTTAAAATAAAATCTCCCCGTTTGGGGAAAGTTTATTTTTATTATTTCACGATTTGGAGAAATTTTATTATTAAGAAATAATTAGTTTATGAATTTATATTAAAAAAAACATCAGTGAAATTCAATTAATAAAATAATCAAAGGCGCGCCATTGGTTAAAATCATGAACTTACTTCACCCAGAAACTAGGCTACCCATTCTAGAAGTCACCACCATCTTTTAAGCAGAATCTTTGATAATGTCACCAGCATATAGAACTATAAGTTGGTGAACAGATTATGAACAGAATGAATAAATTTATATAGAGATATGAACCAGAAAAGTGGAAATATCTAGAATGAAATGAATGGAGGATGTCAAATAACACTTAATTTTATCCACAGCTCATCAGTTTTTACAGGGTAATTTACACTATCATGTTGCATTTATTCATATGATAACAAAGGTATAGAGGAAAAATTGTCAGTAACCTGGTATCCGAACCCGCGACCTCCTTACAACATGCGACCTTATAACCGGCGCTCTGCCCGCTGAGCTGCCGGCCGCCGAACGTAATCCTCTGTTGTTGATCTTAAGGTTTAACCATAGTTTCAGTTTCAAGACGTTTCCTGTTATTAGGAGGTCGTGGGTTGGAATCCCACCCTGCTAAAGACAATTTTTTCTCTATACCTTTATCATCATATGAATAAATATAGCATAATAATGTAAATTTCGAAGTAAAAACCGATGAGCTCTGAGTATAATTAATAACTTCATGGCAAATAATGATTTGCCAAAACATTAAAATTGGGGTTTGCTCAAAAAAATAATGCCATTTGGGTTGCTCCCGTAATATGACTTGCCTGGATGGCTCTTAAGAATAGTCTCCAAATGCAGTAAGAGACGGCTTCTTGAGACTGAACCTATGAGGTGAGGCTTAAAATCAACATTAGAGAGAGATATTGTCGGCGGTCGGCGGCTCAGCTGTCATAGCACCTGAAATGTTACCAGGAAATTTTGGGTTGATCCCACCCGACTAAACACAATTTTTCTTATATACCATGGGTCGGGATCAGGCGGTTCTGAGCACTCTAAAACTCGGCTCTTGAAGCTTTTTGATTCAACATTTGATTGCGGCATTTCTTTCATAATGATATACATTAAAGACAAGCAACAAAGAAAGTTGTCACACGATAGGTTTTTAAAGCACTGATGCAATTCAAATGCTCCAAACACACTCCAAACTTGAATCTGTTGGCCTGAAAGTCAAGTTTAACAGTCACACTAATGAATGACAGTTTTTTTAATAGTTCTCTTTAATAGTTTTTTTATATACTTGAATATACCCATTTTAAAGTTTATGTTATTGTTTTATTTTGGATAATAATAAATATAATAGTAATAATACTTACTATTTGTCCGATTATCGTACAATGATAGAATAAGCAAAACGAGCTGTCCATACTAAGAGGGTGGGGGGGGGGGGTGATTGGCAGTTGAACGATTTATATCAATACCTTCTGGTTTTCTTATCTGCTTCTTTGAATATGGGTGAGTGGTATTCATTTGTTCCTGGATGTTGTCCGTTCATGCTTTTATCTATTGCTCAACATCCTCTCTCAAAGTTATCAAAATAAATAGGATTCATTCCGTGTATTTGCTGCAGAGAACAAGTGTTTGTTCTTTCACTGTTTATGTCTTGGCTTTTCTCTTAAAGTTTTATAAATAATAATAAATGAATAAATATCCCCTCAAGCAGCTGTTTGCCACAGAGGTCTTACAGAAGCCTGCCAGTTTATATGCCAAAGTAGAAGATCTGAGACGATGGTGCCTGTCAGTTTATATGCCAAAGTAGACTATCTGAGAGGATGGCAGGACCTCGAAGAAAAACGACACATACATCCATGCCTTACCCGGGGCTCGAACCCAGGTCCCTTAGATCAGTAGCCAAGCGCGCTAACCACTCGGCCATGAGACCTCTTCAAAATAAATTGGGATTAACTTATTTTGCCTAGCACGCCTTCAAACATACTAATACAGAAGTCCGAACTAAAAATGATTTTGCATCCGTGAAATTTGGTTGAAACATCCTTTGTCATTGACAATATGACACGTGGTTAGTAATAGCGATTATTTCTAGAGTAGGCACCAAACATTTCCGATTTCGCTCCCGAGGAAGCATTTCAGATTTGCATTTGGATTTGTAAATATCTATCATATGTTTAAACCATATTACTTCACGTCTCTCGCTGAAATACCTATCCTGTCTCCATTTGCAATTATGTAAGACTAAAGAAAGATTTTTAATTTGGACAAAATGCACGAAAATTTCTGAATATTGTATACACATTTTATTTTCCCCCTTTTATATACACACTAGTTACCACGCCAAAAGTTTGGCTCGAAACGTACTGATACCTCTCCCCATCGATAAGTTAATTCAGAGCTTTCCACAATTCCATTCACAATTAAATCCCGTAAAAAATTCGGCGCCAAACGTACTGATACCTCTTCCCATCGATAAGTTCATTCACAGCTTTCCACCATTCCAGTCACAATTAAATTCCGCAAATAATTCGGCGCCAAACGTATATCCATTGATAACTTCATTCACATCTCTCCACAGTATTACTCACTATTCAAATCAAAAGGTAGGTGACGGCAGCTCCCCCACAAATTTCGGAAACTATTCGAGCGGTCACTCCCGACTCACGTCAGCTAGGAACTCGACCCTAACAGGGCTACTACTAAGTGAGACCACCCTACCAAATTTGAGACGATCGCTCAAGTCCCCTCGGAACCACTGGGGAAACTGTCAATTTCTTGCCCGATTGGTTCGTCCGTTCACCCGTTCGGAATTACGTCCATCATATAATATGATGAATATTTATATTTTAGTTTGTCCTTCGCAGTATGCGTGCAAAGTAGCGGTAATTGTACATGTATATATTATAGATGTAATATACATGTTTCTATTTGTTTTACCTTCACTCTGTTCAAAAATAACTATAGGGGCAAGACCCCATTGCCACTCCGTCCCTAGATCCGACCATGAATTATTATTCATGATCGGATCTAGTTCAATACTCATGTAATAAATCTACTGATTAATAAATAACATCTGATTATGAAAACAGTGATTATCATAAGGTAGTGAAATATTACGTTATATGCAGACATCTAGTTACCAATTTTGGCGTAAAGTTTACATATCCCTTGGAGGCAACTCGTTTCAATATCACACAGCTTATATGCTAATAGTAATAGTAAAACAGCATTATGCTTATTCGCATAATGCTGTGTTTGCTAATTTTAAAGTTGTTTTTCAGTAATATAATATTATTATATATAAAGGATATATAATGACTTAAGTATCGAGCTGCCATTCGTTTAGTTCGTACTACTATAACTACCACCATGGGTAATACACCTCTATCGTTTAAAATAGATACGTAAATTCACGGTTTATGGGACATATTCAATTTTCTATCAGGGAGGAGAGAACCTAACGGAGAATTTAGAGACTACATCCATATCAATTACCGGAGGACTTTAAAAGAAGATGCAGGAGATATCTCAACGCCTTATGCTGCATATATTCAGGTTTACAGAAGCAAGAGCCAAAATAAAATTTCTGCAGAATGTTATTTGGTTGCAATATTTATACTTTGATGGGTAACTGACAGAAGGAGCTGGAAGTAAAATGGTACGTTTCGCCAACGATCAAATTGCTTCTCTAACGTTCAGCTTTCGCAGAGGATTTCTCATGTCTCACTGACGTCAGAGGTAATCGTATTCTTGTCAGCTTCTAGTGTCGTTCATCCGTTGGCAGCCGTGTCTCAAGGGAATGTTTTACGACATGTCATCAAATTCGAGGTGTTCCAAAAGCTGGTTTCATAAGGCTCACTTACACAGCTTGACATTTAATATTCACTCTCATGTTCAGTGAGTTACAAAAAAACTTCTTGTATTCTCGGGAGTTTGTTCACTAAATGCACTAAATCTGGTTTTCATTCCTTTCCTTAATTCAATATCTGATGTCAGATTTTTTATTTTTTATGTAAATCTTTCGTCGGTTTTCCTATCAAGTGTTTGTCTATTACACCATTGAAAAATATTAGCATTGGTTTTATGTAAAATGTCTAAAATATACCATGGTAACTTTTCACGGGGATAAAAGCTTGTTTTTATGTAACGAGTCTTTTTTTCTCTGTTAAGGTAGAAGATTATCTTTAAAATGTGCAGTATCAACGATTAAATTACTCCTCTAGCATTCAACCTGCTACTGAGTTTAGCTTTCTCTAAATAAATCTCGAATTCGAAAAGCTGAATTTTGACGCGACTCTCTTATTCCGTCAGTGGTCAATGCAAGGAGCATTTAAAATTACTTAATATTATTCCATTAAAATAGAGATTTTTAAACTATCTGAATCTACGAAACCCTGATACTTAACTTTCTTTTCTGAAAGCATTACATTTTATTTTTTACTTGAACGCTACACTTAATTTATTTCTCTGAAACATTAATCAAGAGGATGCTAACTAAATAGTCATAAAATTTAATTTATTATCGTTAAGTGATCAATAGTTTTCTGAAAAAAATTCTGAAAAATATAACATTTTTATTCTTTTTCTTATAATGATAATTGAAATACATTCCACTTGCAACAAAATGAATTTCAAGAAAATATATCTTTTCTGTTGGAGATGGGAAATGTTGTACTTACTGTTGTATTCAAGTCAGACAAATGATGAATCATGAATTTTTTCATATTCTCTCTAAGTTAGGGTGACCATACGTCATCGTTTTCCGGGAACAGTTTCTGGATTAAAGGCTCTGTCCCCGAGGAATAAATGTTCCGGAAGTGTCCCCGAAATTGGGATTTAGATATTTTTAAAATATTAAATTCATTGTAGAGCTTGAGCAGATCTTTAGAAAAGAGTGGTGGCAATACTGTTATAAAAAATGTTTTGTACTGATGCAGATGACTGAAAAATTGAGGCTAGAATCATCATCAAAATGAGAGTGGTATCCGGGGGGACACGAGTAGAGAATGCATGTCTTTCTTCTACTTGCTGACACCATCGCGTGCGTTGTGGTTGCCGATGGTTTAATTAAAATGCAAGTTGTTAAGTTCTATCTCTATTTTAAGAGTTTTCGGCGCCCTGTAGCTCCCCAGATACTTGATCAGACAGGTCGAAATTTTGGAACATAGAATCTCCTATGAAACCATATATGGGTTAAAATATCATCTCCTATGAAACCATATATGGGTTAAAATATCATCTCCTATGAAACCATGTATGGGTTAAAATATCATCTCCTATGAAACCATACATGGGTTAAAAACTAGATTGTAATGGGATGGGGTGTAGAATCTCGAACGGTTTTGCGATTGTGGGAGATCTGTCAACGGTGCGGCATCTGGCAATCGCTTTGCCGCGACTTTCTGAGCTTTTGAATGAAGAAATCAATGAAGAAAACTGCCGCAGAAGAATTTCACTCTCCATCCAATTGAAAGAAGTTTTCAAACAAGAATTTAATATGGACGGATGAGAAATCACGTATAATAGTAAGCAGCGCGAAGGTTTTCCTGCACGTGAAAACAAATCTCCGTGCCTCTTCTGAAAGTTTTAGTTTAAGATTTGCCGAAAATAAAAATATTTTATAGAATATTCATCCGTATGAAAAATACATACAATAACGGTGTTTTTGTTAATTAACCTAGGTCATTCAAGTTTTATTATGTGCCATTTGATATTAGGGTTATTATAATTTTGTGCAATAATCTATAAAATGTGAATTAAGACGATTGTGTAACTAAATGAAAACTTTTGTGTTACTTTTTAACATAATAATCTCAACAAAAGTCAATCCTTCAGATCGAATTTTGAGAAATCTCCGATATTTTTTTTAATCTGGTGAACCTAATACCTAACCTGGTCTGTCCTTCTGATAAAATTTTCAAAAGTTCCGGATCTTCTTTAAATCTGGTCATTTTACTCTAAATCTCCTTCACAAAGTCCAAGGGTTCCGCGAGTCACGCTTTGAAAACTTTTGCACTAAACACAATTTTTTAATTTAGATGAAAACATAAATCTTGATTTTCATAAAATAGTCCTATTTTCGGGTAAATGTATATTTATGAGATAACGCCAACAAAGATATAAAAGTTTCATAACACCTATCTCTGTATTCTGTACTGAATATTGGAATTATTAAAAATAATAAAAAAACTGCTGACGACATTCAAACAGCGTTTCTATAAAATGAATCATTTAAGCTAGGGGTTCTCAACGTGGATTCCGCGTACCCCCAAGGTGTACGCGGTAAAATATTTTGGGGTACACCGTGAGAGCTCAAAAGTCGCTAGATCAAGTAACAAAGTCAGTATTTTATTTTTTCCCATTATTATACTATAACTATAGTTTTATCTATCTATACAAGGGGTATGCCAGTTACATACACATTTCCAGGGGGTACTTGAAGCATAAAAGGTTGAGAAACACTGATTTAAGCAAGTGAAAAATGACAAAATACAGGGTGTTTATAAAGTAACTATTCATTTTCCCGTAAATTCTGACTGACCATTTTCTGTTCCAGGTTTTGTGAATCATGCTGACGACTGAAGAAAAAAGAGCAGTAGTTGAGGCACGTCTGCGAGGTGTGTCCTTCGAAGGGGTGAGACAAGAGTTCACTCGTAAATTCCATTAACCACGGCCAACAATGGCAGCAATCAGATCCTGGTGAATACATTTCAGAGGACAGGGAATGTTCATGATGAGAAACGTTCTGGTCGACCTTCAGTATCACCATAAACTGTGGAACGCATCGAGGATGCAATCAATCGTAGCCCTCGTGCATCAACAAGGAGACTAAGCAGAGCGTCTGGTGTAACGCAAACGGTTGTTTGGAAAACCCTACGTTTCGTTTTGAAAAAACGGTGTTATCATCTACAGATGCTTCATAAGCTTCACGAGGAGGACTATGCAGTTCGTGCGGCCATGTGTAAAGATCTTTTGGATGCCGTGAAACGAGAAGGTCTCATGAATAACATTTTGTTCAGTGATGAGGTGACGTTTCACATATGTGGACCTGTCAACAGGCACAATTACAGGATTTAGGCTGATACCAAGGCGTATGGCCCTTTCTGTTTATCTGAGAACACAATTATTGGCGTTATTTATGGGATATGCTGGATATCTTTTTGGTGCTGCAACTTGTGTCTGATGGAATTATTGACACATTTATCTTCCAACAAGATGGGGCACCACCTCATTTTGCAAAACTTGTCAGTGACTACCTACATGGAACCTTTCCGGGTAGGTGGATCGGAAGAGGTACGTCAGATTTTGGGCTCCAAGGTCACCTGACCTCATACCTCTAGTTCTTTTGTGTGGGGTTATATCAAATCAGAGGTGTACAAGGTGAAGATTAACAACATTAATCAACTGAAGGTGCGGATCACAGCTTTAGTGGCTAAGATTACACCTGATATCTTGGAAAGGGTTTACCGTGCTACCAGTGAACTTTGGGATGTGTGACACACACTTTGGACATTCAAGGGGGTCATGTTGAATCGTATTAATGTTCTGTTGTTTTCATGTTTTTGATTCATTTGTAACACAAAGAGAGTTGGTAAAAGGTTTGTTCACAGAAATGGATTGTTACTTTATAAGCACCGTTTATATTAATACAAAAGATTTTTCATGAATCCAGTGGCGTCGTCAGAAATTTCTCCAGGGGTGGGGGAAAATGTTTGAAAGGATCTTTTAAAGAGAGCGTCACTGCTAATTGTTTTAGATAATGGGCATGATTTCTTAGAATATATTTAATCATATATATATATAGCGTGGTTTTATAACCCAGAACCTTCGTTTGTTACAAAAAATAACGGTAATTGCATTTGTTACAAAAAATAACAATTCTAGTCAATTATTTTATTTGTTAAGATAATTTTTAAATAATGCAAAGGAAAAGTTGTTTCTTTGTAAAGTTCCATAACCAATGGGGAAATTCTGGAGGGATTAAAACAACAATGTTTAACACACTGCAGGTTTTGGAAACACTATTTTTATTTAATTTTTAAACACCATTAATAGTCTCCTGGAATTTCCCCCCCCAAATTTTCAATTACACGATGAAAAATTCAAGCAGAGAAATGTATACCTTTGTCAAAATAGGATAATTTAGACGTTTCCAATCATAATTTATATTATTTAAATATAACTTTGTTAGCAAAAAATTTTATCATCTAAATCTTGATTTTCTGGTGAAATATTTTCAGGTGCTATTTTCAGGTAAATGTATATTTATGAGATAACGCCAGCAAAGATATAAAAGTTTCATAACACCTATATCTCTGCATTCTGTACTGAATATTAGAATTATTTAAAAAAATAAAAAAACTGCTGACGACATTCAAACAGCGTTTCTATAAAATGAATCATTTAAGCTAGGGGTTCTCAACGTGGATTACGCGTACCCTTACGCGTAATCCACGTAAAACAATCAGAATCACATTTCCGCGGGCGGAATATATGTTCTAATTCCCCACCCCCTCTCTCTCTCCGCGGAAGTCCATGAATGTATCTATTTCAAGTATGCGCAATTAATGATAGAATTTATTTACACATCAAAGTTTTTATGCTTACAGAATAATGAAACGTCAATGGAACAAAGAGTGGGCACTTAAGACAGCGCAATTGATGAAACAACAATTTACAGCCAAACATCTATATTAATTAAAAAAAATCAATACAATGAATCCCTGCATAATGTATTTAATTCTTTCCACAAGAAGTTTCGTTATGTAAAAATTTTGTTATTCGAATTTGGGAATATAACATAATATTTATTATAAAAATATAACATAAATATAACATAATATTATTAAATATTTACATAATTCTTTCCAAGACTACCGTAAGTTAATCTTTAATTTTTTCGACCTCAAAGCTATTGTTTATAAAATGTGAACCCTAATTTTGGACAGATAAACGTTATAAGAACATGGTAAAAGGTTAAATTTAATATAAACATAGTAAAAAACTCAATAATGAAACACTAAAATACTACAATAAAACAATATATCTCAAGTTAAAACAATTGATAGAGTTAGGGTATTGATGAAGAAGTTTGGGTAGGAAAGTGATTAATTTTTTTCAGGAGAGTAGGTTGTTTTACCACTGAGTGACACTTTTTGCACAAAAAGGGGTTAGATGTCCAGGTCACAAGGACCCCACGTGATCAGAGAAGGTTGGAGGAATGTAACCCATTGTACAGCTGCTAAAAGACAGATGGAAATCCTCGTCAAGACCATACAGCATGTTCTTTAACGTGCACAAGATTGTGTGGATCTACAATAATCCCACAAACTGAGCTACATTTTTCATCCCATCAAACGGATTGCGGTCTTTCGCAAGCCCATGGTGGACCCTTTCTGATCGAGGGCAGGGGTTTAGCGGAAATAAATATCAACTCTGGCACATGTATGGCACAGAAGGGACTCGAACCTGTAAAAGGCAGATTACGACCCTGGCACGCTACCGAATTAGCCACCCCCCACCCCCCAAAAAAATTACTTGAAGTAACGTTTCATATAACGGCTAAACGTTAGAGCAACTGCAAATTGTTTTGAGGCAGTGTTTTGAGGCATTGAATTTTATCAGTCCCCACCACCATGCGGGGACTGATAAAGGGCGCTAAGCACCGTAACGTTCCGGGCCCTGTGATCTCATAGAAGCATGATTTTTTTCATAATAATAATTGCTTACTTACAGAAATTCAATTGAATTGGGGAAAACCTATTTTAAGCTTTCCATATAAACTCTGAAAAGAATGAGTATTGAAATCTTGAAAAAAGAAACCGAAATTTTTTATCGCAGCCCGAGCCACACCTGCTACACCTGTGTCCCTGAAAAAAGAAAAAAAAGTGCCAGTCCGCCCCTGCCCAAGACCTCGTCATAACGTGTCAGATGCTCTGATAGTTAGCTATCAGCCATTTGAAAGAGAATCTCCTACCATTATAACCTTTGGAAAATTGGAGCTAGTGCAAGCATAGGGATTTTCAAAGTTGCTGGATGATGACAGCGACAAGATAATCTTTCCACAAGCGAAACACAGTAAACAATATAAATAAAGGCAATCGAACTCATAAATAGACGTCCTAATTGACTGAGGCTATAGAAGCCCTCTGGTTGAGCAGTTTACTTAGAAGCCCTCTGGTTGGCAGAAAGTGATGACCGAGTAGCTTCTTAAGCAATTCATCATACAAGAAAAATTCTTTATGTGAGTTAAAGCAGGGCCTGCGGGAGGCAATTCGTTAAGAGAAAATTCGTTATCCAAGTACTACTTTATGCCAGGTTTCACTGTATTCTAAACATCAGATAAAAATCAACCTTACATACCTTATACCTAATAATACTTTTATATTGGGCGGTGGCGTGAATTGGCCCAGTTGATGGCGTCCCAGACTCGTAATCTGATGCTCCCATGTTCGAGTCCTTTCTAACTGCGGTGAGATATTCTATGTTATCTAATAAAAGATATCCAACAGCTCCCCTTTTCTGCCCAACTCAGATCCTTGTAATCTTTGTGTCCCTGGTTATTAAGCTCAGTGTGTGTTAAAAGGTGATGCTGAGAGATTAACTAAATAATTCATTATGAGAAAAAAATTCAAAATAAAAAAATAGTGCAAAAAAGAAGGAAAAAGATTTGTATTCTTTCCTTTTTGCAATATAAATAATTGATTTATAGGTAAGAAGATTGAGGATAATTAATATTTAAAATGAGCTGTGTACTGTAAATTAATTATTAGAGATTAATATCTAAATCCTGATATTCAACTTTCAACAAAATACTTTATTTTCATTGTTCATTTGTATCGACGGTGTTGCAATCATTGCATCGTTTGGGTCGAAGTTCGAGTTCATTGCATCGATTGCGTCGAAATACTTGTAAAATGTTCATAATGAGCATATTTTAATATATGTGTTATAAGTGCCATGCTTATTGTATTCTAAAGAAAATACACTGGATTGTTCACATTCTCGATCCATGACTTTTATTTTGTCAAAATGTAAATCTGAAATAAATTGATTGGTCACTATAAACCACTTTAATTTAATACTTTTGTTTATTTGTCACTTATCAATTTTCTTTTTTCAAAGGAATAATTTTTAAGGCTTAATATTGCGAAGACCATTAGATACATATTTGAATATTTTAAAGTTGTAAATCTGAAATTTGAATGAATGTCTGCTTAAAGAATTTATTTCTAAGTCCTGTTTGTGCTAAGTATAAGCTACGCTACTTTATTGGTTTGATTTATATACGACGAGAATGTAAACATATATATATTTAAGAGGACCCTTTTCCATTTATTCAAGAATATCGTGTTGGATAATATATTTTGTGAATATATGCGGAGAAAGAACCATAAAATGTGGTTGAACAGCTTTTATTGTTCATTCTAAAACACAATATTTCATCTTTGAAATTTAAGCAATTTTACGTTACATATCTCGATTAACCAAATTTGTCGTGTCGAGTATGCGATTGTTTATTTATCGTTCGTTATGAACTTTTTGCCTATGCCGTTTCATTTTAGTTATTAAGCACGTTTCTTAATATTTTTATGTGATAGTTTTGTGATTGTCTTCTGTATCTCGTTGTGAGCAAAGTTTAGTCATTATTGTCATAAATGCAGTCATTTTTATAAAAACAAATGAAATTATTAACGAATGTAACAATCGTAACTAACTCCTTGCCATTATAAATACACCAAGAGTAGAATTTCTTAAAATTAAGTTTCCAAATCAATCTACTGATTGCACAGCACAAATTCATTATTAATTATACTAGTTATTAATTATTAATAGCTCAGAAGGCTTTTTTCGCTTGTTTAAAACTGAAATTGATGCAACGCTTTGTATGACATTATCAACAAAATCCGAACATTTTTGCATTACTTAAATCTATCTAGTCGCCGAGATAAATAATCGGATTACTTTGTTTTGTTCTATTATGAAATCTAGAAAAAGAAAGGGGGAAGTGTTGTAAGTGTAGAAAATAATACATTGTTTACATATCGCAGTACTGACAAATTTTGAAAAAAAAAAAGAAAGTTTTACGTGACAATTGTAGTTACTGATGACGATGATGATTATGCCGTGATATGACAGCGCGTAACATTAACGTACAATAAAACACAACTCATCGGACACATGCATAAAACAGAAACTTGATCAAAAGGCTGATTTGACTGGCACTAACTGTATATTTCGTTAGCTTAATGCATTTTAGACTTGTATACCACGACCACTTTCCTAACTTGACCAAAAATAATACTACAAGACGATTACAAAAAAGGCGAATGCGGAACACATTAGTGAGCCTATCATCAGAGATAGGATATAAAAAATCGAAGAGCTTATAAAAAATTCAAATATTTTTGCAAAATGTTTAAAAAAAGCATTTTTCTTTTTTAGTTCGCAAAGCTCATATCGGACGGCCACTTGATAAAAAGAACATTCCTTCTACGACTCTCATGTGTACTTCTATTCAAGAAACATTTTTGTGGGAAAAAAATAGTTTTGCAGATGAGTGGGATCAAAAACCACACTTCCAAATTGCATGCCAAGTGTTCTATCCATTAAACTATCAGCAGTTCCACCATTTATCTACTAATACTAGATACGCCTAAATGTTACGAATTGCGTTAGAGAAAAATAATTCTTACCTATGCTGCTTTTAAAGCAATATGCTCTGCGATAGAATAGAGGAATTACGGGATTTTTATAGCATTATTGAGCGTATATAACAAACAATAATAACAAAAATACATTCCCAGAAAACATATCGAAATCATTTCCCTCCTTCTTAAAGCAATGGCAACTACTGAATTTAAATACCTACACTTCGAAGAATTGATATTCAATTGAGTTGTTTTACCTCTGAGTATCGCTGTAGGGCACGCAATGGACTACGTGGTCAGGTCACAAAGACCCTAAGAGAAGGTTGGGAAAGGGGTTCCACTGGACAGCTATTGGGAAACAGAATTGAGCATCCTGCCACATCTAGCATCTTATTTAACGTACATAAAGTATGAGTCTCCTACAACGGTGTCGAAGTTCGTTTGTGTCGCCTTAATCATCGAGGTCAGAACGGGTATTAGCGGAGATAAATTTTAACGCATGCACAATTGGGACTCGAACTTGAGAACATCAGATTATAAGGCTGAAGTGCTACCGACTGAGCTACCCCCGCCACACACATACATATGCAGTTCTGAAGGTGTTTGGTTCTGATGTAAAATTAAAAAAATTAATAATGAAAGCGTTATCTTTAAACGCGGGGAATTAATTTTTATGAAAAACAAAATAGCATAATCATCATTATTTAACTGTGGGTAAACGCAAATTGCAAACACTTTGCAGGTTATGGTATATTTGCTTCAAAAGAGGTAATCAAACAGAAGAAAGGGTTTTAAGAAAAGAAAACAGTAGAACGAAGAAGTCAATAAATTTCCACGAGATATTCAAGGAGTGAGAGTTTAAACACATCAGTCAATAAACACACAATTTAAGCTTTAGTGCAAACAATACTTTTAATATATAATTGAAATATCAGTAATATTTATCTGTTTAATTTAAAATCTTCTTTTAATTTAATAATAAATTTTCTGCTAAAAACAATATTTTTTTTAAAGTTAAGTGTTTCCATTATCCTGTTTTCATTATATTTATTACATTAGCATATAAAGTTTGACTAAGCTATTGAGAAGCCTTTAAAATATAACATAGAAAAATTAAATAATTCCGAGAAAAATACCATCTCATTTTAAAAATATTCCTGAGTAAAATTTAAGTAACTTAAATACCATTATTTTTTCCATTTGAAAATAGCAATCATTAATGTCCTGGAAATAGTGACTTGTAATAGAAATATTCGATTCGCTTACGCATTGTTGCAATTTTTTTCTATAAATCTAATAATGAAAATAATTGGATTATTCTCAATATTTGAAAAGAAATCATAGACACTTGAAATATTCACAAAATAAACAGTATTTTTCTTAAATATCTCGATAACGTATCCAAACAGAAAAAAATGAAAGCGTGAGAAAAGAAAATATAATTCTTTGCACATTCGATGTTCAACACAAAGAGACAATTTTTCTCACCAAGTGACAATTTTTTCCCTTCGAGGTATTATAAAAATATACCTTTAAAAATAAAAAAAAATAAATAAATAATAAAGGCATTACATGGGATTTATGCAAATAATCTTTATTCTGATGATATTGATACAGAGACTTCGTTAGCATGGCTTAGACATAGTGATATTTTCATCGAGACGGAAGGATTCATCCAAGCAATTCGAGACCAAATTATAATGACAAGAAATTATAAAAAACGTATTTTGGAAGCTACATTGAGGATAACTATAGATTATGCAAACTGCCTGTTGAAACTATATAACATATTTCCTCTACATACCCATTGTTAGCTAATACAAATTATCTACGAAAGACATAATAATGTTGCAAAAATTGTTCATTAAGGATTGGCATAGAATTCCCATCTAACTGATAAAAATCTCCGTAATATAAATATGAACCTGAAATAATCCTTGAAAATAAATTTTATAAAATTTACTGGGATATAACTATTATTACTGATAGATCGGTTACTAATAACCGACCACATATAGTACATATTAATCTACCGGAAAAAACAGCTATCTAACAGATATTTCAGTACCTCTTGCTGATAATTTGCATAGAGTGGAAGCAGAAAAAATCAGAAAATATGGAGAGCCAAAATATGAATTGCAGCAACAATTTGATCTAAAATTCATTCCAATCATTCCAATAGTGATATCGTAAATAGTTGGTTGCAAAGAAATTGAAAACTTCTCTTGAAGCTTTTAATATTAATCAAAAGTTAATATGAACATGAAAAAAACAATATTATTAGGTACCAGAAGAATTATAAGGAAATTCCTCAACCTGAAGAGGTTTTATTCAGTCTGTGTTTGATGATATATAATATAAACACCTTTGCGATTTACAGTACTAGACGAACTGGGCACCTATTCTCACAGCTCTTATATAGAACGACAGGATTATTAATCCCTAATAGCAAACACCTATCATACTGGAAGTTATAGTGCTGCTTAATCACTATATGCTAACTTCTTTATTAGGTGTTTTGAACTTGTGAAGACTTTCAGGATTCAACTTTGGTGAATACTTGGATTGAACCCATTTAACTTTAGCTTCACAGTCTTATTTGGGATGGATACTTATGAGACAAGAAAGAATCCTATGTTGTTGAAGATTAGCTACTATTTATTCCAAAATAAATATCCACTTAATTACTTTGATATTACGAAGACTTTTTGGACTCAACTATTTGAATTTCATTAATTATATTTCAATTAGCCAGCATTGTTCTTCAAGGAGGATTATTTGAAACCTTCTTACAGTCGGGCTACTTAAGTATACCCTGTAAAGAATTGTACCCTTGAAAGTGTATTTATTAAATCTATATAATAAAATGTGCCTGTGGCAGCCGTAACTCATCGGAAAATCAACGTACACGCTTCAACATTTATGAGAATGTTTCTGGTTGTGGTCCGGGTTGCAGTGCCAAATTTCAAGTCAAAAGTCCAAACTGTGGGCTTGCTAGAAACAAATATATTTACCATGCTGTTCCTACGGGAAACGAGAATCTCTGTCAAATCTATTTTTCCAATATACTGCTCCCTAACTATGAACGTAAAGAGTTAAAATAGCATTTCAATCTGCTTCCGTTGCCAGATTCCCCACATTTCCAAAGGCTTTTAGGCGTTCCATTGCAGTTAGGGACTTGATTTTCTAACCAAACATGGCGTCGGGCAGGGGGAACCCGCCTACGAAATTTGGTACCTTTCAGTGAAGTACATCGGGAATTGCAAAATGCCATAATCTGTCGAAATAAATATTCGATGGTTTGCCCAGGGCTCTGAGAGAGAGAGCGCCAGGTAAGCAATGATTTTTGCAAAACCGGGAATTTTTTCGTGTTCAAACTGTGATAAAATGTAGGGGGGGGGGATTTTCATCAAATAACCATTAGTGCAGGAAACAACAGAATATGCAGATTAAAAGTGAGACACGAGCTGTCACAATTTGTTTAGAGACGAAGCCCCGGACCAAGTGCAAACCTGATTTTTAAACCAATCACTGGGGCACACTGGGGACGCTGTGCAGAAAATTTGGACCGCGGACCGATATCATGGGAGCCGTAGAGCGGCAACAACTGTGGTAACGGAAATAAAAATCTCGATAGCTTACGCCAGTGCTGTCCAACTTCTTTAAGACCACTGGCCTTTTTTTCCTTTGCCAATATTTCGCGGGCCAAAAAAAAAGAATAGGATAGGATAGGTAATTGAAAGTCAGTTCATGTCACCTCCAAAAGTTATTTTATTTATACGAAAAAAAATAAGTAATAATAAACCTCAAAAATTTCAAAAATTATTTTATTTATATGAACAATAATAAGTAATAATAAACCTCAAAAAACTCAAATTATTATTTGATTTATATGAAAAATAATAAGTAATAATAAATCTCAAAAATCTCAAATAATATTTTATTTATATGAGAAATAATAAGTAATAATAAATGTCAAAAACCTCAAAAAATATTTTATTTATATGAAAGATAATAAGTAGTAATAAAACTCAAATTGTTTTATTTATACAAATAATAATAATAATAAACTTCAAAAAATTATTTTATTCATATAAAAATAAGTAATAATAAACGTAAAATATTATTTATTTACAGGAAAAATAATAAATAATAATAAACCTCAAAAACCTCAAAAATTATTATATTTATACGAAAAGTTAATAAGTAATAATAAACCAATATATATTTTCTAAACCTTAACAAATATTTAATAAATTTCATGGGAACATTGTGGCTATAGTTGTTGGGCAATAATTTGTTTTACGTCCATATCAATAGTTGTTGTTGCGAGCCGAAGCATATGTTCAAGTGTACAGTCTTTAAAGCAGTTTCTGTATCTTGATTTTATATATTTCATATCAGAAAATTCGCGCTCCGAGATATATGTACTTCCGAACCTAGAAATTGTTTGGAATCCAAAATCTTTTATTTTTGGATATTTTTTTTAGGCAAAAGTTTGAACTATTCTACTTCAGTTTCTCTATTAGATGCAATAATTGGGTCGGCCTGAAGATCACATAATTCCATTTGATATTTAGGATCTACGGTGCTAATATCAATATTCAATGGATTACTGAATAAATTTTAACTTTCCTTAAGTTATCAAATTGAGAAAATATTGTATTATAATATTCAATTAGGATATCTAATTTAGGAACAAATTTTTTTTAAATTAAATGTTTTACTAAGTTGCTTCATTTTTTCGTAGAACTCTTTACAAGTTTCAAAA
Source organism: Ryuthela nishihirai (assembly GCA_038380435.1). Classification (NCBI taxonomy): domain Eukaryota; kingdom Metazoa; phylum Arthropoda; class Arachnida; order Araneae; family Heptathelidae; genus Ryuthela; species Ryuthela nishihirai. The sequence continues at coordinate 66,800,070 of JAWZYU010000011.1, read as the reverse complement.
TGAATTAAATTGTTTTCCTGAAAATTTGACTTCAACAATTGTTGTTTGTTTCTACACCCAGTAACATGATTATAAAGATACGTTTTGATCTTTTCCTAAATAATGTTTTATTCAAGACATTTAAATAATCTGTAATGTCGTTAGGAAAGCAAGTGAACATAGAAAATTTTCATCAACAAAACTTGCTATTAAATCTTCATCGGTGCCCACTTCTGTGAGAGTAAGATGGAATCTCTTGAGGCATTTTCCGGCATTTTCATTTTATTAATATTACAGCGAATATTGCTAGGTAAAAGCAGATCGCCATACTCAGCATGCAGTTCGTCCAAAAAAGATTTAAATTTTCTGTGTTTAAGAGAACGATTTCTGCCACGAATTAAATTGGTTAAACGGAAATTTTAACAACCTTTTCCATTATGTCATTTAGTCTCAGCGAAATGCCACACAATGTCTCCTGGTGCACAATACAGTGCAACATTCGACAATGCATGCCGTATGCATGCGCAGTGAGAGCGATTCATGCTGTCGTTAGACGCTTCTTATTACTGCAGCTTCATAAAACATTTGTTTGATGACGCCGCACCGCTCTTACAAGGTTTCAGAAGTTTGCCGAACGGCTTAAGAATGTTTTGTAAACTTTATAGAATGAGTAAGTTCAAGATTGCATATCAAGTAAAGTAATATAAGTTGACAAAAATTATAAAGTGGATTACAGATATTTATTTAAAATTTCAAGTAAAAACTTGGTTTTGTTCGCTGGCCACAAAGATCCTTGTGCGGGCCGCTAGTTGGACAGCGCTGGCTTACGCAGAAACTAAGACACGGGCTAAGAGAGCTCGCTGACGTCAACAACGATCCAAATCAACATCGGGCAAATTTCTTCCTGTTGAAAATCTGTGCTAAAGTGTCGGGGGGGGGGGGGAGGTACAGTCGCTCCAAAAAGTATCCGAACGCTATGGTTGCATACAAAATTCAGAAAAAAAATCTGGCAACGATTTTTTTTAGAAATTAATGATCTGGCAACCTTCGTGTACGGTACACGAAGGTTGCCAGATCATTAATTTCTAAAAAAATCGTTGCCAGTTGTTTTTTCTGAACTTTGTATACAACCATAGCGTTCGGATACTTTTTTGACCGACTGTACTTACAAAATTTACCTTTAGTGCAGTAAAAATAAAAATATACATATTAAAAGTTATATTCGGGTAGCACCGGGTACGTTCAGCTAGTAATGATAATAAATGCAAGGCAACAAAAGAACTGGTTGGGATAATAATCGCACAAAAACAAAAAAATAAAAAATCAGAATATCAATTATTATCTCAAGAGTTGTTCCAATTTTTGGACACAAAACATATTTAATAAGAAAGTTAGTTCAATATTATTGCTGAAAGCCATGCAATTTTTCATCACTTTGTGTAACTGCGTAGAAACTACTGTACACATCAAATATCAGGATCTATTGCCAAAGTTATAAGACACCCACAGGCGAAGATTGGATAACGTATTTTCGGATAAACTGCTATGTGCAGACAACTAATAGCCTGATGATACTTCGATCGAAAAAAAAATACAACTTCACATCCTAAAAAAGAAATTGAAAGTAGACCATCATCAATAAATTGTCCTTAATGTGAGTAGTGGTAATAACTGGAAGGCACTAATAACAATAATAAAAGCATAAATTAATTTCCACGGCTATAATAACACAAACTCCCTATTTCGAGAACCTCGCCATGTGTTCTGTGCTCATTTTAGGTTTCAAGTTCTTATGCTACAATTATGTAAGAGTAATAAGCTGAATGAAGTTTCTATTTTTTGTGAATTAAACTTAAATTTTAATTATTGTTTAATCATCAACTTTCGTGCAAGAGACACAACTCTAATCTTTTTTTAATATATGTATTTTAAAGAGTTTGTGTCTGTTAATCTCTCTCTATCATTGATCAAGCCCTCCATCTAAAGATAAGACAGAAAAAAGTGCTTTATTAGACATAGAACTTCCTCTTATAACGTAAAACAATGCATTTGACCCCTGACCTTCCTTTGCCCAAAAAAAGTTTCGAATTGGTGCACATTTTCCTAGCGTACCGAGTTATATTTCAAATGAAGATTTTAAGGTGAAAAATTCTGACGAAAGGCGTGTCATGGTTTCCTGAAATTACGCGCTCTATATTCCGCCCTAAATATGGGCGGGTGCAATTTCATGAGTTTCGATAGTAATGAGTTGTGACAATTAGACGCTTGCGATTGAAGAGTAGCATCTTTAACAGTGGTGGCAAACATAAATTTATCGAAGAGCTATTAGGATCAAAACTAGAAGAACGCCTATCGCCTCTAGAGAATATAGGAATCTCGTTTCCAGAGAAAATATAATTTTTTGTTTACCTACTTTGCACTCTTTAAAAGTTTAATTTCAACTAATGAATTATTGGTAAAATGCAAATACATTAAACTCTTGGTTATCCGGCATTTGTGGGGGAAGGTATTAGTTTAATTTTTTTCGATGACTCTTATCACTCCGCTGAGGAATCTATTTTAGCTGCATATTTATTTCCCTCGCTTTGCCTAACACTTGACCTTTTGCATACAACCTCTGTCATTACGATAAAATTTCATTTTTTTCTCATCAAACTTTCATTAGTAATTGTCTGAATTACCAATGCTATATCTTTTTCATTAGTTACAGAATCTAATTCCTGTATATTAGATTCTGTAACTATTGATCGAACTATCCACGGAAGATGCTATTAACGCACTTTCGAATAATAGATTTGCTACAAAATTAGCAAATCTGTTATTTATGTCCATTATCATAACTCCTTATTATTTTTAGTCATTTTTCAGTAGCAATTTCTTTCTACCATTAAAATATGATTCCTTAACATCTACCCTTCCTATCTAGAATAATTTCTCAGACTCTTTTTTTATAACTCCCTGATTAACCTTCTCGGAGTTACAATTATATAGAACCTGTATATTACATATTATTCCATAAATTAAGGAAAACTCAGAAAATTATGATAAACAAAAAACTATCTGAATGATTTCAATGAAATTTGATGAAAACATGATTTACAATGTTAGTTTCAGAATGGCATAATATATTTTACACTAAAAACACTTTTCGTCAAAAAAATAACATTTACAGGAATTGTCCAAAAATGAGGTGTCAGAATGAAACGTGCAAAGTTCTTCAATAAGAAGTGTGATCACCCCTGACAGCAATGCAGGCACGACAGCGATGCCCCATGTTACTTATGATGTTGTGAATCAGCTCAATCGAGAGTAACGACCATTGTTCCTTTAAAGCAGTAAAAAGCTCCCCCTTTGTTTCAGGTGGCGTGTTGAGGGTAACAACACGTCTCCCTAGAACGTTTCACACATGCTCAATCAGATTTAGGTCGGAAGATCGAGCTGGCCACTCCATGGACATAATGGTCTCCTCTTGAAGTTTATTGTTCCACTAGTCGAGCTCTATGTGGACGAGCGTTATGGTCTTGTAAGATGAATGTTTCTCCTATTGCACCAGAGTAAGGACGTACATAAAGGTCCAGGATGTCATCTCTATACCTTTGAACATTGAGGTTCCCACTCGTCAACACATAGAGTTATGTGCGTCCATCTAAGGAAAAGCCACCTCAAACACACACGCTACCTCCGCCGTAACTATCTTTGACGGATGTTACTGGGATGATAGTGGGTACCTCGTCCTTTCCATATCAAACAATGTCCAGAATCACTCTGCAAGCAATCTAGACTCATCTGTGAAGAGTACGGACTTCAATTGCTCTTCTGTCCAGTTAACATGCGTGCGTGTCCAATTCAACCGCTCTCTCCTATGACGTGACATGAGGGGTATACAAATTACTGCCCTTCTAGCGTATAGACCTCCCTCATGAAGCCTTCTACTCACAGTAGAAGCTGATACAACCCTCCCAGTGGCTGCTGCAAGAGAGGATCGTAGCTGAGAGGGAGTAGACGTCCTGCTCCTTCGTGCTCTTAATCGCAGATATCGGTCTTTTACAGTGGTCGTAACTTTAGCTCTTCCTCGGCTAAACTTCCAAGAATCGGAATCCCTGCTACGAAATTGATTCCACAGTCTATGGACCACAGAAGGACTCATATTCAGCCATCGTGCCACGTCTGACTTTTAGCCTGTCAGTTTAACACAAACGTATCTTGCAAAAACTCCGCTATAATCTTAATCTATCGCCCTCAGTTCTTTCCTGATTTAAATATTATCTCAACGACCGTGTTATCCGAACTAAATATAGCACTTATGAGTTTTCAACACCTCTTAATATCAATCGGGAATTACCTCAAGGAACCATTCTTAGCCCATTTCTCTTCAACCTTTCTGTTAACAATCTTCTAGAATCCTCCAACAACTACAGTATTTTATGTATGCAGACAATTGTTTTCTTTCTTTTACCTCACGTTCTTTCACTTCTCTAAAACAAGAAATAAAAAATAATATTCATGATATGCTTCATTGGTATACTAAAAATGGATTCACTGTCAATATCAAGAAAACCAATATTGTTTTTCTTTCAACTTCAAATTCTTCCCCGCCTGACACAAACAAATTAATAACACACATATTACATTTTCCACTTCCATGAAATACTTAGGTATGACGATAGATAATAATCTTGACTTTGGAATTTACATTAATAAAACCGTCGCTTCAGCTTCTGAAAGAACTTATATATTAAGGTGCATTCAAAATTATATATCCTCCTATCCCGCAAAGTTCTACAAAATTTATATCCGACCGAAACTTGAATATTGTGCTTCCACTCTTTTTGGTATTAATAAAAGGAACTGTTATAAATTAGAAAACGTTCAAAATGAATCTCATAAAATCATCAGCAAAATCTATTCTAACAAACGATAATCTCTAACACTTACTGATATTCGTTCCAACTACCAAAATCCCACTCTTGAATCTAGAAGAAAGATGTGGTTTATTACCCTTATTCACGACACTATTTATAATAAGTCTAATCCCCTTCATTCGATTCTTACATTCTATATTCGATTGCCACATCGCCATATCCTTCGCTCTGAAAATAAAATGTTTTCTACTCCCAAGAGTTGCAAAGCTAAGTATGGTGAAATTTCTTTCGTCTTTCAAGCAACCTCAACTTGGAACTCTCTACCGAGCAATATTACTTCTATAAATTCTAAAACAAAATTCAAAAACTATATTACTCCACTCCTATTAGAATATTGAAACGTTTGACCAACATCTACTCACCCCTATTCCCAGTCCATATCTTGGCCCTTTGTCTGGATTATCCACAATCCTTTTTTCCCCTGTTCATTCATTTAATATTACTCTCTGTTGTCTTAAACCTTCTTCTTCCCCCTAGGGTTTACTATTTTTTATCATATTTCATATTATATGTTTGTCTTCATCTATGCAATTTGTCATTTTGTTTATATTTGTCAAATAATTATGCAAATCCTGTAAACATGTTTGTATTTTTGTATTATCATCAATACTTCTTTTCAATTTCTCAAATTGAAAAGAAGTTTAAATTAATATCCAAAATTACCTTACCTTGGCTTTACTGTAACCCCCTGCATGAAATAAATAATAATAATACTTCGAACCGGCCAATAGCTCTCCACCGCAGTTCATTTGGCAAATGATGTCTCGAGGTCATTCCTACAAAACAGCTATTTCGAATTTCTTTACTCACATTTACAACACAAAATATCGATCCAATCCAAAACACCCGTTTTTATGCCGCTATCCGATTACGCAAATTGACGCAACCTAGATTAATTTCCAGACGATATGCTCACTCAGCATTACTTTACAGGTTACATGAACAAGTTTGGTAAGGACGCTCGATTTTTCTCATTTTTTCCATAATTTATGGAAACCAGTGTATAACGTAAGATACATCTGTTAATTACTTGATTATTATCAATTATTTTAGATTATTATCATTAACTATTGATTATCATGAATCATTTTAGATTTTTATCGATTGTTTTAGATCCACCTATACTTTCTATAGAAACATTACTCTCTTGTCTATAATAAATTGAATTTTATACTTGATAATTATTCTGTACATTAGGTTTAGACATCTTATCAAACCTGAATTTATTGTTGTTCTCAGAATTATATTCATCTTCTCTAAGATAATTACTCTTTACATTCGAATCGTCTACCCTCTCCATCTGTCACTGAATCTTTACCTCTGAATCAGTTACCTTCTCTATTTGATTTTTATCTTTAAATTCTATATGGCATATTTTTTCTCATTAGAAAGCTATCTTTAGTCTCAAATTTAGCGTCTTCTGTATGAATAATATCCTGGATTTTAGCTACTACTTCTATTTTATTATCGTCACTTCTTTCACAGACAAATATCATCTGCTGTAAAAGAAATAAATTAGACTGACGTGACACTAATCAAGTGCTCCATGGAAGATGCTATTAACACACTTCGAAATAACCATAAAATTCATGCATATTTATTAAGCAAATATACGTCATTTATGAGAAACCGTAGAACGCGCATCAAATCAACTAAGATTCCAGAAGAAAATGAACTTTCTACAAATACAAATTCAGGTCTAGACAAAACTCTAATTAATGTGTCTGAAGAAGTTTCAAATTCGGAAAGAAATCGATAACTTGCTTTGTCATCCCAGCGGGTTCTGTAAAGTGTAATTAAGTGTTTGCTATTTCAACGTCGAACTGATGTAATCCATCTTGTATCATCAGTAAAGTTTGTTTTATTTATAAGTGCAATCATTGTTTGCGATTTTAAATTGTTCTACCACACAGCGCTACATATTTACCCAATCTTTCTGCATTCTGATTAGAGAAAAACTAAAAATGGGACAAATTATATACATTTATTTTACTCTTGATTATTATTCATACGTCAAGGAATGATAAATTATATTTGTTAATCGTTAAAGGCTGACATCAGCGAAATTTTAATAACTCAACTTACATTCAAAATCTCGATGCTAAAATAAAGTAAGTAATGATATTTATATGCTGAAACATGAATTTCAGTCTTTGACATTTCTGAAGATTTAAATGAAAGATATCGACGTAGTTTATAGGAAAATTATTCATCATTGGATAAAAATTACAGAGGATCAAATGTGGAGCTTCTCTTTACGAACTTACTTTCATTGAAATTGATAGACTGACTTTGCAATATTAACATTGAAAGTTTTGATTGGAATAATTTAAATTTCTTGGCCATTTATAATGTCGGTCGGATAAAAATCTGATTATTATGTTCATTTTCCTGAAGGTAATATTAGAAACATTAAGCATATAAAAATAATTTTATTTGTAAGAAATGAATGTTACCTAACACAAAGAACGGAGATAACCTAGAAACTCTATCAAAGTATACCCTGGCTTTTTACAGCATAACAACATTTTCAAATGGACACTATTTACTGTAACCAATTAATACTTTTTTGTATTTAACCATTCAAAGGCAATTCTTGACCCATTTTTTTGGTATTGAGATAAATCATTCGCATTTAGTTATCAAACTTTTCATACTCTTTTCTCCAAGGTTCTTGGTTGGATTTTACTATTGTGACTATATTAAATTCGATAAGTCCGATGACGACAAACATAAGTTAGTAAAATTTAAAGCTAGCTAATAAAATTTTATTTTTTTATTAAAATAAACTTCAAGTGTTTCTGGCATATACCAATGATTAGAGATAATAATTTTTACTGTAGGTTTGTGTGACTCGAACATTGAAAAAACATTATTATTTATAACATTGATCAATAATGAATTTCTTTTCTGAATAAAATAGGGTGTAATGAATATGTGTTTCAACGCTGAATTCGAAAATCACCTTCGTTTTTTCCAGTATGCAGAGTTTCCAAAATGAAAAATTCCTGTTTCCTCCCAAAGAACACACTAACTTATTTAACGAGACACATGTAAAACACTGTTTGTAAAGCCAGTTTCCCAGGTTTGTTTTCTAACTGTGCCAACGTTGAGATTTATTTTCGCTAACCCTCACCCTGCTCTCGGTTTAAAAAAAAGGACAACGATGCTTGCAAAGGCCGCCGTTCGTTGGCTGGGATGTTACATGCGGTTTCGTGTGCAGCTGAACCACACCCTCTGTACCCTAAAGAATACTATGGATGGCGTTGACGAGAGGATACCATCTATCTCCTAACTGCTATCGAATGAGTCATCCCTAAAATTCTTTCAGATCCATTTGGTCCTTGTGACCTGGCAATTCAGCCCATTGTATAAAAAAATTATGTTCAGAGGTTTCAGAAATAAAACAACTTTTAAGTGCAGCAGAAAAAAAATATTTCAGAATATATTCCGTACTGTAAGACAACAGCTTCAATATTTAATAGCTACAAACAATGACGCGATTAGGGGAAAGTGACCCCACAGATCCTTTAAGCCCTCCATTATCTTTACTAACATTTCGCAAAGGGGATTTTGGGAATGTTAGTAAAGGTAATGGAGGAAAAAATTATTAAACTTATGCGATTATTTAATGCATTTTTTAAACATTTTTAAAAATCTTTGAAACGGAGGGAAAATATTCTACTCGAATGGAATTCACTTCTCAGTTCCCACCTTATCACTTTTTTTTCCTGTTCGATCGATTCACTCGGCCCTCTTTTATTATTTCTAGATCCGGAAGCTGGCTGCAAATCCTATTTTACCCTTTCAATTAGGCGATAATGTTGTATACCAATGTTTCGTGAGCGCACTCAAGAATAACTGAAGTTTCTTACGTGGCATTCACTAAAACACCAGAAAACTACGAAATGGATAATCGAAAATAATTAAATCGCTTCTGGCGAATATAAACATATAATGCTCCTTTTCAAAGAGAATGATTTCGCCGTTTTCGGACTTTAGTGCACGCTAACGGTGAAAATACGAATTTTTGGGATTCGGAAAACGTGAATTGTAATATTTTATTACGAACTATCGAATTGAACTTAAAAAGCTGCATTTTCCCTTCCCCCTGGATATTACAGAACAAAGTGTTTGTCAATGTAAATCCCTTTAATGTTTTAAAAACGTAAAATTGTCATATACTCTGCTACAGAAATATAATATTTCTGCGATGAATAATTTCTTCACAAGGTTAAATTATTGCCATTTTCAAAGTTTCGTTCTTTCTATTTTATAAATGAGTTAGAATTGTCGATTATTTCGTAATTTATATATCGTAATAATTATTAGGTACCTATCCAATCCGATATATATATATACATATAATTTTTATCTAAAAGAAAAAGTTAAATGACTTTACAAGGATCGACGGATGAAAAGGGAAACAATAGCTCGTGTTTTCAAAAAGAGCTAAAAATTAAGCTTTGGTAACAGAAATTAGATTTAGATTCTAAATTTTCCTGACGTGGGACGTCATGCTTAACTTATATGGTAAAAATTAATTGGATGATCTTGTTCGAGAATTAAAATTATGAAATAAAGGCAAAATTTTGGATTGTATTTTCGAAAGCTAGTACAGATTTTTGTAAGAATCAATCAATAGTAAAGGTACACATTGCCTACAAATATATAATTCAAGAAATATATGTGAATATAGATATATATTGAATTCTGCGTTAACAGGTAATCTATGTCTTTACTATTGAATTTCATATTAATCATTCATTGATTCTTATATTAATAACGCTTTAAGCCTGAATAACTATCTAATTATTCACATTACTACTTTCTGATAATGTTGAAAGATTTACGTTTGCGATCATAAATGGCTCCACGAGCGACAAAAATCGAGAAGATTTATAGTTACATTTAGTTGACAAATGAACCAGTAACTGATAGTTAAGTTGTTAGACCCCTGACATATTTTCAAGAGACGTCGGTTACGTGTCCCACTCACAGCGAATTAGTATTTTTGTGTTTTCCCTAGTCACAAAAACGTTTCTAAATTTCTTTCGATTATTGAAATTCTTTATTGTTGTAATGATGTTGATTAATGCATGGTAGCTATCATTAATGGATCATTGTGGATCAACAAACGGGAAGAATGGGCCTGTTTATTGATTCTTTTTACAGGTTATGTTATTACATAGTAAAAATAAAAAAAACATTAAAATGAAAAGTGGATAAGTCGGAAATGAAACGTAAATCATCTATTGATCTTTCGAAATTCGCCTATCTACTGAGCCCCTATTAGAACCAACATAAAATTAGCAACATTCCTCTTTTCTAACGCGACTTTGGCTGTTGCATGAGGAAATTTGTAGCAAAGCATTGCATCTCTTCGACTTGAACTTTTACCTTTTCAAGCAATTTTTAAAGGTCCTAAACAGGCACGTACCCAGGATTCAGTTCCTGGGGGGGATAATTTAGTTTTGGAGGGGCGATATTTTAATCCAAGGGGATGGGGTCTGATAATAAAATTCGAGTAAGATTTTCCAACCGATATATTCCACCCTTTAGGAAAGGTTAAAATAATTCTATTCGAAAAAAAAAATATAGTTATTTTTTAAATGTAATTTTAGTTTCTGACATACTTTGGGTGCTAAAATGAAATTATCCAACGACAAATGTTTTAGATTTCAAAGCCGGTAGACGAGTTTTCGTATAAGATGACCGGATTTTCGGGAGATGGGGAAAACTCCCTGCCGGGGTTACGTTCCTAGTCCTAAAATATGAAACTCTAATAGGGAGATACCAGGACTACAGGAAGAATGTTCAAGACATTCCCATGCATACTGGGGATGCTCAACGTTGTTCCTGTTTAACGTTGTTACCTGTTCAACGTTGTTACTGATATGGTTTGGGGCGTACGTTTTCATTCAACAAACCAACGTTCATTCTCAAACATATTGAGCCTATTAGACTTTATTGCTTGCACTCAAATGCCCATAATTTCTCAATATCGCTGCATCCAAAAACTAAAATTAAATCGTCAATGTACCTTACATTTTTGAACTTTGGACGCCTTCATGTGCGATTTGTCTCGAATCCAAACAACGTCCCACGTTCAAGTCAATATTTACCACTGATTGTGGTGTCAACAAGTTAGATTGGAAACACTTGGCTTTATTTTTCCATAACTTTTTTTAGTACAAAATTAAAGTCTCACGTAGCTAAATGCTTATCCGCAGAATTCCAAATACAGTATACAATTAGTACATTATTACATTAGTTATAATTTTATATAACAAAATTCAATATTATATTTTTTTCTTTATATATATATATATCCATTTACCTGTGTGAGGGCACAGCAATCGCTTAGTTCATTGCCCAGATATAGTGTTGTCCACTTTTCATCTGTACGACCCTTATTTATCCGTTTTCTCTGAGTTGGCCCATCTATTTTTACACAGAATACTTAAGTAAAATTTCCTTGTTTAACTGAGAGAAAATTAAAGACAATAGTTTCATTGACCCATAAATAAGAGAATTAATGAAAGACGATTCCTTCGAAAAGATCTTCAACTTTCTGGAGCTACAAGTTTATATATCTTTAATATTCTTTAAAATGTTTCAGGAAAGAAACCAGATGGAAATTCCGAAATTCTGATTGGCAATTTACTACAATAATTCAAATTATTTCACAAGTACTCAATGGCGGTTTTAGGCATAGTCAACCTAGGATTTTGCCAAGTGACCTCAGACACGCACAAAAATATGCTTGTTGATAAAACAGGAACTCAGTTTCGTATTATTTTACTAAAAATAATTATTTTTCGTATTGTAAGTTTGCTGTAGTTACAGTATTATACCTTAATAAAAATCTTTGTTTTATTGTATCTTTGTGTCATCTTGACTCACACAATACAAGCTTATGTAATAGAGGCCTCGCAAGTCCACACTTACCTAGGGCCTCTTACATTTTAAAGTCGCCAGTGTAAAGTACTAACTGAGTTGTTTTTCATTCAAAGGGAATACAGCATCAAAACAGTCACAGTATTTGTCATCTGGTAATTACTAACTTTTAGAAAGGTGAAATTTCACAGCATACACTTTTTATAAGTTGTCATGCTGTATAAACATAATAAGAGGATTGTTTTGATTTGCAACTACTTCAATTTTTTTTTTAATTTGAATATAATTTACAATTTATAGCACTGATTACCTAGGTATGTTTCCAAGTTATCTATGTATTTTGATGCTTCTTTTTAATAAATTTGGTGCGAAGAAAACCTTTTACCCACATGTCATCGATTACGTAAAAGTTACATGCACCTTCAAATTGAAATGCTATTTTCCTGTTTTTATTTTCATGCATTACAGTACCTATCATCAATCTTAATGCATTTCATTATATGTAATGAAATGCATTAAGAGAATGACCTTATAAGAATTTGAAAAAAAAAGGAAAAATCGCAACAGTTCTCTTTATAAATGTATCGTTGTTTTCTACTCAACATTCGTTGTTTGTGTTTCTAATATAATTAACTATTTTTATTCTTTAAAGAGTTTTTTCATATGTTTTAACATTCGGTTCGGTGATTAACAACGTTTTAATTATTGATTCTACCGAACTGCTGAAAACTGATTGGATGACGCCACTGGTTGTAATACTTATAGTAATATATTCCAACCAATAAGAAGTAAAGAAGCAAATTCACAGCTAACAATTAATGGAGAGTAAGCTAGCAATATAATTTAATCATGTGTGAAGTATATGGTAGGCCTAACTTTTGGGTAATCTTCAGGTTACTTTGTTTGTGATTATAAGATGATGAGAGATGATAGTAAAAGACAATAGTAATTGATCATTAAGTACAGATTTGTGTGTGAAAAAAATACTTAAATTTTTACCAATAGCAGAAAAAAGCGAGTATTTAAAACAAATAATTGGACCATTTTTATCGTCTATTCTACTTTTATCGTCGTTGTAATCGTCTGTTCCGTGAATTAAAGAAGATGGCGACAGATCCTAAACTGTCACATGTTTATTGATTTGAATAAAGCAAATTCTCATAAGACTACTTAGGCAAATAGTAGAATCTGAAATATTACGTCTAAGTACATATTAAAACCATATTCTGCAAAACAACAATTCTATTGAATTTTATATCAAGCATTCAGTCATTTAATGTGATGAAAAATTCTTCCCGATCTCAGCCTTTTAAAACATAAAAATAACATAGTAAATGGAAATGACAGAAAATTAAAATAAGTTGTATTTATTATATACGAAACATCCTTTATGCAGAATTTAACTAAATGCTTTCTGCATGAACTTGAGATAAGAGGAACGAGGGCTTGATTTATGTTTCAATTAATTTTACAAATGTGAGAACTCTTGTGCTGAACTACACATGTAAAACAACGTGTATGTGAAAAGTGGTTTGTGTTTGTTCAGGATTACTAATGAGAGCAAAACATCTTACAACTGGTGAGTGGATGCAAAAATAAAATAATTGTTTATATTCTTAATAATTATTAATTAATTAAACCATTGTCTGCGAAATAAAAGAATGTTAACTTATCTCAGTTTCAGAAATTTTACTTCTATAATCAGTTTCGCTCTCTTCGGATGATAGATACTGTAATGCGAAAATTGCATGGTATAACGTGTAAAAAATTAGAAGAAACAATAAAAACAGTGTCGTAAATTATTACTCCATTTTGTGGAATCGCAGAGGCTCTTAAATTTTGTATTTGACGGAAGATTGAAAAGTTAAAGAGATGTATCTTTTTAAAAATGTTTAGGCCATGAAAAAATGGCAGATTCTTTCATGGACATTTAGAGTACGTATAGAAAAACATCTAATCGTAAAATAACCATGCATAAATTATAATTATATTTATTTAGACCCTTGAAAACTATAGTAGGGAAACGACATCATCAGTCTCTTAGTTTGCAGAAATGATAACATCAGCCTGAAAATACTGATGATATCAGTAATGAAATATTGAGATTCGTACTTAATGCTTCTCCGAAAACGTTGAGGAAACTAAAGTGAAACACTCAATGAATTACAGAGGTCTTACTAGTTATTAAGAAGTTAATTAGAAAGTGTAAGTTAATATATTTTTTTAATTTTACAAGAAGCAATTCAAACACATTCGGGATGATATCGACTCAATCGGTCGTACGTCAAAATTATAACCTGATTGAATAACAAAGTATCACAGGAGATGTTCTGTGGGTATTGGTACTCATGAAATAGTTAGCTGAAAAATATTTAGTTTGGCCGTGAGTGGGATTCCAACCCAGTCTCCCAGTAACATGCCACGTGTGCTCACCATTACACCATTAACAGCTAACCTTTTCTTAAGCTAATGTGGTTTATAGACATAACAGCATATTATATGATTCGCCGTGGGAAAATAGTATATGACTTGTCAGGAAACGAACAACCAAGTTGCCTCATATGATGGAATTTAATATTTGTCATTCACGTTCATGGAGCTAAATCGCATATTACTGGGAGACGTGGGCTTGAATCCCACCTACGGCAAAACTAAAATTTTTATCTATTTTAAAACCTGATGATTTTATGTTAGAATTTCGATGTTTCTCCGCAACTTCCTGTTCCACCCTTGTTAAGGAAACAGGACACGATGGAGTTCGGAAAAATATCCGTTCATCGGATGGAACGTTATAAACAGTGCCTATATCCATGAAAGTCTACTAACTATGCCTTAAAGGAAAATTGGCTAACTCCCTCTTCCCTCTCCAAATGGGTGTCTAGTGGATCCCCTATTCCACTCAGTTCGGCCCTTGAGTATCCATGTGACCTATCGATTTCGGCAAATACGAAAAAAGGGTCTCTTATGATAAAAAGAACCCAACAATAACCAGACACTTTCAGTTTTTATGGTTGTGTTTCTTTTTTTACAGTTTTACAGGTTATTAGAATTCTAACAAAAATGAATGGAATCGTGTAAAACTTAATGCATGATTCTGTAGTCTTAAAGCACAATCAAAGCGCCATAGATATCACATCGGAGACAGAAATGAAACTGAAAGAACAAAACGAATCTCGCTTTCTGAATCTCAATGAGCAAACTCTGAGATAGGTCAGAAAGGATACAGATGAGAACATTACCAAGTAGAAATCCTCAAAGACGCATTTGCATATGTCCCGAAATTTAGAAGCGAAATCTCAGGGAAAACATAAAAAAAAAACATACTTGCAAATATCCAATATCAGGAGCAGAGACACGCGCAAGAAAACAATAGTAACTAAATTCTTAAAGTCAAGTGTTGGGGAAAAAAGGAAATGAAAACACGTTTATTGAAAAATTTCATTTTTTAAATATTCACTATTGGTGCTTGTATAAGAGGGAAGAATAACAAAATATTAGCTAGGACAACGCAACTTCATGCTAATTCCTTCCGGATTTCGCAGCAACAAATAAAAAGATTAGAAAGATAAACCAGGAGCGAGTGACAGAATAACAAAGAGAGCATACGTAACTACGACTATACTCCATAAATCAGGCGTCGCTTTTTCGTCTTTTCATAGGGAATTTTCCTGCTATTCTAATTTTCTATACTCACGATTTCTTCCGTTCATTAATAGAACTTCAGTAGAAGTAAGGCGTTGTAAATTCTAATCGCGTATAATCTAAAACTTCAGGCAATAAAATTATAATTGAATTTCTATATCCGCTGCATTTCTAATATTATATTTATAACATTTCAGCTTTTGCATTTTAGATTTATTTTTAAATGACACAAAGATATACTTGAAATTGCTCTTACTTAACAGATTAAATTTCTAGAATATATGTGTTGAAAATACGATTATTTTTGAAACGAATTGTAACTCGAAATAAAGAGATATAACATTTAAAGTCCTAAGCTCATGGTTTAAGCTCTATTGAAATATATATTTGATATATTAAATCCGAATATCCTCTGTATCAAATAACATCGGTTAATCATCATTCGCTGTTTCCTATTCTTTATTTGAAACGATGGAGAAAATATTAAAAAAAAAAACAATTCAATAAAAAATAATCTCTACAGCATCTCAAGAAGAGCAAATGAACAAAATAAATTCAGTTATTCAAGACAAATATAACCTAAAAAGAGTTTAATTTAGTATTTTGTAATTGTTTTTAAAAGTCCACACATTTGGCTGTACTAGTTTTTTTTTGTTCAAAATAAGAACTTTTGTTTGACAGTGGCCATATTTCTAGGACCTGAAACCCATTATTGAGAAGGATGAAAAGCTTCTGATAACTATTTAAACTGGTATTATCATTTATTCCCGTACAATCCAGTTGTACGGGTTACTGTGGCATCAAAATGTGATATCTCACAGCAGACCGCAGTTTATATGACAGTATCTTAGTGAAATGGACGACGACCTTTTAAAATCAGACCGTTTCCTTTGTCATTTGAGGGGTTCCTTTCAACGCCTATTAATGTATTCTTTCTCACTGAAGTTTTCCTTTACGATCCCAACAGTTTCTTCTTTATAATCGAGAGCTTCCTTATCCGGACCAACAAAATTTTACCTGAAGTCCATTAAGACGTACTTTATTATCAAAAGCCTCCTTCCAAGCCCAACAGTGTCTCCTTTCCAAGCTCATCGGTGTCTGCTTTCTCTGTGAATGATTCCTCTCAGGTGTATCTGTTTCTCTCTATCAGAGGGAGTTTCTTTTCTAAGCCCAATAGTGACTGATTTCTCACAAAAAGTATTCGTTCCAAGTCCATCAGAGTCTCCTTTATGATCGAGGAATTACTTCTCAGACCAAAGATGTATATTTTCTTACGGAGGATTTTCTTTCCAATCCCAGAGTGTCTTTTTATCAACGCGGATTTCCTTTCCATACCCAATAGTATCTTCTTTCTCACCGTGATTCCTGACACACTTAATACTTCAAATCTATAAACTTCAGAATTATGATCTTCGACAGATAGCAACTGAGTCAAACATTCTCGACTATATTTTATATTGGTAAATGTTAGCTGTAAGTCTGTAAATGGTAACTAGGTAGTCAGTGGAAGGAGAGCTATGCACCAATCCCCATGTGATGATGCCTAGAACTAGCCAGGCCGAGAACCTAATTTTCGACCACGCCTTCTCGTGGTGCAGGCCTTTAGAACCTTTCAAAAAAGATACTCTATTGTGGAAGCGAACGGAAGAAGAGGGCTGCCAGATTAGTGTGGCCTACTGATTTGGACAACTATGTCTACTTTTCTTTTATTTCTTCTACCTTGCTGAGGACTGGTCAGCCACACAGGGTCCTGGTGCTCACCATATAAACTTCCCGGACTGGACTTGATTAAGGCTCTGTGTTTGTTTATCTACCCTGAATTTGCTGTACTGGTGAGCTTCTGTGGATGGAAAATCTTTCACTGTGTTTTCTGTTTGTTTGTGATTTGACAGCCCCAAGTGAATAGATTCACAGGATATGTTTTATCAGCTGGTGGATAATCCTGAGCAGAGGAAGGCACTTGAACTCTTGCTTCTACGGTCATCGGCAAATTCTACATTGGAGGAAGTCTTCCAGTGTAGATGGCTTCAGGCTTTAATGGTGGGGGAACGATTCTTTGCACATGCCTGCGATTGGGGCTCTTTGATATTGTCGGCATTCCCTCTCTCAATAAACACAGTTTCCTTAAACATCCCACTAACCATTTTCCCTCCATAGGTATTTGCAATGTTATGACTCTGCACAAACTTATTATCTTGATGTCCTATAACACAAGAATTAACCCTTATAATTTATATATTCTCGGCTTGCAAGAAACCAGATGGACAGATAAAGGTCAGATTCTTAAAAATAATCTTAAATTTCTCTTTTCAGGAAGTGAAGATAATAAGCATCACCAAGGCGTGGGTCTGCTTCTCAGCAGACACGCTAGTGATGCTCTTCTAGGATATGAGTGCATTAATGAAATATTTCTTACAGCAAAATTTCAGACAAGCGTTAAAGACCTGAATGTTATCTGCTGTTATGCCCCCACTGAGGATGCTGATGAGGATGAGAAGGATAGGTTTTATGAACAACTTCAGGATATTTTGAATTCTGTCAAGAAAGGAGATATTACCCTTGTTCTTGGTGACTTCAATGCCAAAGTTGGTACTGACTCTGACCTTTAGGGAGGGGTGATAGGCCCTTTTGGTATTGGTAGCTGCAATGACAATGGGCAACGTCTCCTACAGGTAAGTAAACTGAATGGTCTGAGAATAATTAACACTTATTACAAACACAATGACATACATAAGTACAAATGAGTTTCACCAGATGGACTGCATAAGAAAATTATAAAATATATATTAACAAACAGTAAATGTGCAAATTATGTTAAGAATACCAGGTAATAAAAGGGAGCTTAATTTGGATCTGACCATTAACTTGTTAAGAATGTCTTTGAACTTAATTTAAGAAGGGTTGTGTTAAGGTTAAAAAATTTACCTTTAATTATGAAGTTAAAGTTTTTAACTTTAGAACACTTCTTAAATTTAAGTTCAAAGACAATCTCAAGGTAATGGATCAGATTCAATTTCAAGGTTGGTATTCAATTTTCAAGGTTGGTATTCAATTTTCAACATTGGCATATAAACGTGGTGGAAACGTTTTAAATTGGCTTTGTGGAAACTAATAGTACTTTTTTTTCAGGGAAAAAGGAGTACAGGAGAAAACATTATTTGACGGATAAAGCACTTAAGCATATTTCAGAAAGAAAGAACTACAGGAATGTCTTTAATCAATACCCTACTAGTCCTAAAAGAAAGCATTACAGAGAGGAAGCAGTTTGACAGCACAACAGCAGAGAGCTGTACCAGAGAGTTAATGTTTTGTGTGGTAGAAAACGGACAAGTATACAGGGATTGAAGGATAAACATGGTAAGGTTATAGAAGATGATGATTCTATAACTGATATATATGAGGCTATATATGACGCTAGGTGGGCTGAGCATTTCAGTGATGTTCTAAATAATGTGGATAGTTCTACTCCCATTGTTTGCAATGATGATAGATGCATTGATGGCTTTAATGTTGGCCCTATAACACAATCTGAAGTTATTTTCGCTGTTTCTAAACTTAAACTTCATAAATCCCCAGGGGTAGATTAAATTACTACGGAAATGCTTAGAGCTGGGAATGTTTCATTTACCACTTGGATGACTGAAATTTTGAATATCTTTTATGATAAAGGCATGGTTCCTAAGGATTTTACCAGAGCTATTTTTATCCCTATTTTCAAAAAAGGTGATTGCAGTTCTTGTGATAACTACGGGGGTATCAGCCTACTCTCTGTTCCAGGTAAAGTTCTTTCCATGATTGTGCTTAATAGAATTAAGAATCTGGTTGACAGTCAATTGCGTGATGAGCAATGTGGATTCAGAAGTGGTAGGGGATGTGTGGATCAGATATGTTCACTTAGGCAGATTCTTGAGAAATGTTTAGAGTTTCAGAAACCTTTGGTTGCTAGCTTTGTTGATTTCAAAAAGGCTTTCGACTCTGTTGAACGACATAATTTGTAGTTGATTGTGAGATCATATGGTACACCAGACAAATTAGTTAACATAATGAAAGCTCTCTATAATAACACTGAGTCGTGTGTGAGAGTTGGTAAGGCTTGTAGCAATTGGTTTAGCATTACTTCTGGTGTTCGACAAAGTTACATTTTGTCTCACTTTCTCTTTAGTTTGGTTATTGATTATGTTATGCGAAATTCACTTCAAGGGAAAAATTTTGGCCTTAAATGGACTGGAGATACGAAAATATCTGATTTAGATTATGCTGATGATTTAGCTCTTTTGATGCAAATGATGTTGATGAGATGAACTCTTTCATTCGAGCTGTTGATGAGATTGGTAGTAGAGTAGGTTTGGTTATAAACAGAGAGAAAACTAAAATGATGAAAATTGGTCAGGCAGGCTGTGATTCAGTTAATATGAGTGGTTGCAGTCTTGAGCAGGAGTCACAGTTTAATTATCTTGGGAGCTATGTAACGCTTACTGGTGATGTGCGGCATGAGATTAACAGACGAATAGGGATTGCTGCCGGCACTTTTAAGAATCTATGGAAAGTGTGGGGAAATAGGCGTCTACACCTAAAGACTAAAATTAGACTGTATAATAATTTGGTTCCCTCTAGGGTTAGTTATGGTAATGAAACGTGGACGCTTTGTAAACAAGATAACAGGAAACTAGATGCTTTTGATTCTAGATGCTTACGCAGTTTTTTTTGGCATTAGGTGGTTTAAACGTGTTTGGGCATTAGGTGGTTTAACTTTGTAATAATGATGAGGTCAGGCAAAGGAGTCGGCAACCTCCTTTAAGTAGCATATTGTGCAGAGAGAGACTCTTGTTTGTTTGACCATGTTGCCCATGTAGAAAATTACAGATTTGCGAATAGGGTTATGAACATTGTGACTTAAGACCTCAGAAGGAAGGGGAGACCTAAGATGAGATGGGCAGACAATGTCAAACACGACTTTATTAGAATTGGTGTATACTGGCCAGATGCAGCAGACAGATATGCAGACAGAGATGTTCATGACGGATATGCTTGGAGAACTAAATTGTGCGATCTGGTTGGACCTCCGTAGCCCATGACTGTTTGAGGACGATGATGATATTAAAAATCCATGTTTAATGACAATGACGACTTCATTTATGAGGCAAACCATTATATCGAACTACAGGTATTTTAACATGTGTTGAAATTATTTCATCCATGATATATAGTTACAATGTACATTTTGATGCCAGTTTATTAAGTACACCTACTTAGTGGTGTACTTGTGTCTTTTTTGTTTTGTAGTGTGTTGCGCCTCTTTTGGTCTTCAGAACAACCGGATTCGTCGAGACACGGAACTTACAAGATGCTGGATGCGTTGGCAGGAATGTCCAAACATGCGAGAGTGATTGTGTCGTACAGTTGCGCCAAATTTAACGTCGTCACAGTCTAGCTCTGAATAGCCCTTTCCATCTCATACCAAAGATGTTCGATATGGTTTAGATCCGGGTGCAGTCTAATGAAGTAAGGAAAATGCATCGGCATGTTCCTGGACCATTTGGTGATGATATGTGCCCTGTGAGCAGGTGCATTTTTATGCTAAACGTGTCCATCCCAGTGAGGATAAACTGTATCCATGAAGGAAGTAGCTTGTTTAGAAACGATATTCAAATATGCCTTGATGTTCAGATGTTCCTCGATGGGTATCAAGGGACCTAATGTGTGTCAGGAAAAAAATCCCGTCACCACCAGCCTATACTGTTGACACCAGACAATATGGCTTTATGATCTCCTGTCGCTTCCGCCAAATTCTGGTTCTTCCATCAGCATGATGCAAAAGGAATTTTGATTCGACCCACCAGGCTACACTTTTCCAGTCTCAACGGTCCAGTGTCAATGTTCCTGCACTCACTGGAGATACGCTTTTGTGTTCTTCACTGACAACATTAGCATCGATGATGGTTGGTGGTTTTTGTAGCCCTTTTGCGACAAGGTTTGATACGTGATGCATTCAGAGATGACTTTCTGCACCCCAATATTTAATTCTGCTGTGATTTGATTGATTGTGCCCCGTCTGTTCCCTTGCACGATTGTAGTACGTTGTTTTCATCCACAGGATTGCTTATCAGTGGTAGTATTTTGCTTTTCGCACTATTTTCGGTAAACCATTGAAATGATTTGAGTTAAAAGCTCAGGATCTTGGAGAGTTTGGAGGATCATGGGGAGTTGGTAAAATTCGGAGTGACTTAGCAAAAATAAAGTAAGATGCAAAAATTGGGTCAGGGGCGTAGCTTTGGGGGATGGGGGGAGTCTCCCTCCCCCAAAGTAACCCTGAGTTTGCAAAATTCGAAGCGACTTAGTGAAATC
Source organism: Ryuthela nishihirai (assembly GCA_038380435.1). NCBI lineage: Eukaryota > Metazoa > Arthropoda > Arachnida > Araneae > Heptathelidae > Ryuthela > Ryuthela nishihirai. The sequence continues at coordinate 66,778,282 of JAWZYU010000011.1, read as the reverse complement.
TAGCTGAGTTGTGAAAATTTGTAATCTTTTTTTTTTGGTAAAATTAAGGGGAGTTAGCAAAATCTAGACAACTTGGCAAAATCTAGGGTAGTTGTCAAAATCGAGGAAACTTGGCAAATCTCGGGCAGTTGGAAAAATCAAAACGGCTAAATCTACAGCAGCTGGCAAAATTCGCAGCCATTTAGTAAAATACAGGTGAGATGGCAAAATCGGGACAACTTGGCAAAATCTTGAGAAGTTGGCAAAATTCGGAGTGACTTGGCAAAATCTTGGGGGAGTTGGCAAAATTCGGAGTTACTTAGCAATATCGTGGAGAGTTGACAAAATTCAGGTGAGACGTAAAAATTGGGATTTTTTTCTGTAAAATTATGGCAAGTTGGCAAATTTTAGGAAAATTGGGAAATCTTGGGGAGTTGGCAAAGTGACTTTGCAAAAATCAGGTGAGATGTATTTTTTTTTCCTTCTGTAAAATTATGGCGAGTTGCCAAAATTGAGGAAATTTTGCAAAATCTAGGGGCGGTTGACAAAATTCTGAGTGACTTGGCAAAAACTTGGGGAGTTGGTAAAATTCGGAGTGACTTTACAAAAATCGAGTGAGATGCAAAAATTGGGATTTTTTTCTGTAAAATGGTGGCGAGTTGGCAAAATCTAGGGAAGTTGACAAAATCGAGAAAACGTTTCAAAATCTAGGACAGTTGGAAAAATTCGTATCCATTTGGTAAAATACGGGCGATTTTTGATAATTGGGATTGTTTCTATGAAATTAAGAAGAGTTAATAAAATTGAGAAAACTTGGCAAAAATTGGAGAGTTTGAAAAATTTGAAGTGACTTGGCCAATTTATGAGAGATGTAAAATTGGGATTGGTTTTGTATAATTAAAGAAAGTTGGCCAAATCAAGGAGAGTTGGAAAAATTACACTGACTTGCTACAATTCATGCGAGATGTAAATTTTGGGATTATTTCTGCGAAAATATGGCGAGTTGGAAAAATTTGAAAATACATGGCAAAATGCAAGAAATTTGTGAGAATAGTCGAGGACGGGCGTTTGGAAATGCTAGAACCAGCACACTAGTACCAAATATCATGCCACGTTCAAAGTTGCTCAGGTCGCTCGTTTTGCCCATTCTGACGCTCAACTCAACTCTAACTGGTGCTCGAAGATCTAGTCTGCATTATTTATGCCGCACTCCTTGGTCATTCCTTGGTCATTCCTTGGTCATTCCTTGGTCACATTACGTGTTGGAATTAATCATTTATATGACGAGGGGTAATAAACGAAATAATCGGTCATCTGAGTGTAGCTTTAAACTGCCTATTTAAAAAACATTCAAACCAATTTTAAAAATATTGTCACAAATCACAGAAATTTTACTTTAAATGTGAAAAGTTATTTGTTCAAACAAATGAAAATTTTTAATTAGAAAATGTTGCAAGATCAAAAATGTCTGAAACGTCCGATTTTAAAGAATTTAGAAACATTTAGATTATTTCAACACCTAATCGAAAATATTATTTGTTGCATTATTTTAAACCTTTCACTACGTATGTAATTTGATAACTTTTACCATGATACTTTTTTTCTAATTGTAACTCTTATCGTTTTCGTAAAATACAACAACGTAAATAGCTGTTAGATGACAGACGCTAAATTCGTGATATCATCAACTTTGTTTCCAATGATTATTTGCCTTTTTCTCCGGCGCCATAACTGGAGAAAACTCCAAGAAAGACCCACTTTCCATTTAAAGCCTAATTAATTTTCCGTATTTGGAAATTTGAATATCTCCTTCACTGTGAGTTGAGGCTTCCTTAAAATGCATAAAATCGAATTGAACCCTCTTTGGTCAATTTTATCATTTTATTGACTTAACTTTGGGTTTCGGGTCCTGGAAATCTGGCTATTGCGGAAATAAAATTCCTATTTTAGATGAAAACAATTAGCACATCCCAAGTCTTACAGGTATTGCCTTTTAAAAACATTTTATAAGCAGACGAACTTAAAACTTTACCAAAAAACATTTCATGAAGAATATGAAACTTACAGTTGTGGCATGATTCCGAAGAGAGAATCAGAAGCGAACTTGGACTCTTTACTCAACTTGATTCTTACTTTTCCTGATACAACAATTGTTGCTTAAGAAATATTCAATCTATGATATTTGTAAAAATTCAATAACTTCTTTGCCTCCTTCACGACCTCAACCATCCACTCCCTAAAAGCAGTGCGTAGAACAGTGGTGTATTTTCGCAATAGATTTGATGTGATCCGCATTCTCATGATTCAAGATAAAGACTGCATTTTTTTCTGTAATCGATATCACACGAAAAAAAATATTCAATTTAATATTAGTCTTATAAAATTGCAATGTCAACCAAGGATACTAGAAGGAACTTTGTTCATTTTGAAGATCTTGGTTGAACAGCAGTTGTTATATACGGATGGACTACGCAGGTTGTTCTGGAGGAAGAGAGGCAGGAAAAAATGGTTCCATGCGGAGGCAAGAAAATAATTCTCAATACACTCCACATATAACTTATACTATATATTCATTGCTCTGTGAGTACGAAATTTATAATGTTCTATATTTAAGGTTACTTTTTTATGATAAAATATGCTGCAATAAGGTTGGTTTTATAGTTTTACCTCTGAGCGGCACATTTTTGCACACAAAGGAGCTAAATGGTCAGCTCGCAAAGACTTCTAGGGCTCAGAGAAGGTAGGGAGAAGGGCACCCACTGAGTAGGTATTATATAACAGATGGTAGCCTACCGTCAAGGCCATCCAACGTGTTCTTTAACCTGCACAGGGTATGGCTCTCCTGCACACTGCGCCACAGCTTAATTCCCAACTGGCGGACAATAGCCTTTCCAAGCTCACCAGTGTCCCTTTTCTGACTAAGAACAGGATCGAATTCAGCAGAGATAAATCTCAAAGCCGACTCATTTAAATGAATGAATGTCGATTGAAAGTAGTGAGTTCCCAACTGGGCCCCCCACGCACTATGATTTCCCCCTATGACGTCACCAGCCACGGCTATATCTGCCACTATTAATATTCATAAACGACCACGCCCCCTTAATAATATTCATAATTAGTAATTCATAATTATTAATTAATCGAAAATTTATTAATTAATTAGTAATTAATTAATCACCCTTTATTAAAATCCTTTATTAAAATTTCATCCCCCTTTATTAAAAATTCCTCCCCCTTTTGCTAAAAACCTGTGGCACCCTCTAGTGTATAATGAGTACTATATTTGGGAAAAGCCCTCTAAATTGCTTAAAATTACAGGTGAGTCAACCACGGGGGGCCTTAAAAATTCAGGCAGGGTTTTTAATAAAGGGGGCCGGACTTTTGATAAAGGTTTTTTTTTTTAATGAGGCGAGTCAAAAATTAGAAAAATTACGGGTAAAACGTAATTTTTCCAAAACACGCAACAATCGTTCGGAACCATACCCCGGACCACGTTTTATGACAGATGGTTTTACAACCTGAAAAGTCCTGCGAAATTAAAAAATATTATTCCAAACGGGGAATCACAAGGAGACCACGTTTTATTGATGGATGAATCTTGGATCAACCCATGTGCTGTCGACCCCCCTTTGCTTCCGTTTCAGGCGTGATGTCTTACAATGTGAAAACCCACTGGAACTCTTGATCGTAGTTTTCGGACTCGAAATTTTTCAAAGTCCAGAGACGGATGACAGCCCCTCTGACTAAACCCATATTGTCTACCTCATTTCAATCTCCTTTCGTTTCAGGCCATCACAGGATATGGAAACAATATTTTCCATCCTCTTATCGAAACATCCCATTTGTGATAGGTCAGCTATTTGTTTTAATGTACCCCATCGGAAGAAGACAAGCCATTTTGAAATTACGCACCCCTAAACCTCCTAGTGTTGCGTCTGTCTTATTTAGTCTCCATAAGGTTGAAGGATGTAGCCATCAGATATCTGTGTTTCTGCACTTTCCGCATCAGGACTTGTTTCGGAACGATAAATTGGTTTTAAATTCTTATCTCTGCCATGTCTCAATTAATTACTCTCCGTAAGTATATCCGTTACGTGACATGGTTTTATTCCTAATACTTATTGCTGCTGTATCCTCAGTACATGATGCAAACTCTTTCCTAGGAATTAACACTACACAGTAAGATAACAATTTCTTCCTCCGAAGAAAAATCAGCTATGGGAGTAATAATTTTTTTTAAATATACAGTTTTAAACGCTCTCACAGTTTTTAAAAATCGTCTCTTCCTCCGTTTACCGGCGAAAGTCTGATTCATCACACTGATGAAATTCGTGTTTCGGCATCAGTTCGTTCATTACGCTTTACAAGGTGAGTTGTTTTCATAGGATAAATTCTGTAAAGATTTTTTTGTACGTGGCAGAATGCTACAGAAAGTAAGCAATGCTAAAAGTAGAATTCATACGTTTCCGCTTGCGTTTCTGCTTACGATGCGTAAAAAACTTTAGTTCCAACATGAATATATGTTAACAGAGTAGTGGACATTAGTTTTAACAAATACACTAACCTACTATAAAAAAATAATACATAACTCTCACGCGATCGTACCCTCTCAACTTACCTGAGTTAATCAACCGAAATTTTATTTGCAACTGTACTGATAGTCAAAATTTAGCAAATACTTCAACGATTATATCAGCATATCTGTGGAATAACCTACATGAGAAAGCTTGTTCAATTCGGTAACATAAAAAACCGTCTAACTGTGCTCTGACATACATGTTCTGATCGGGCCTCAGTAAAAGAATTCTGCACTTTTGTCACGAAAATCGATGTTTTCACGTAGAGCTTACAAGAAGCGACAAACAAAAGCTCCTACTATCATTGTCATGTGATCTGCTGAAATGGCCTGGAGACACACCACGGCAACAAGCTGCCCAACTGGTGACATACAAAGGTCACGGGGCCACTCACACACTGACCTATGGAAAGCAGATAAACTGAAGCATATCTAATTCCTTTACTTGTGAGCAGACTGCCCGCTCGTGCTTTTATATTCCTCAACGATCTTTTGAACCCTAATGAATAAGTTAAATAATTACTGTTACATGTCGAAATGCTGCACTTTATCAGAACAGGCCAACAGAAACTCTTCCTGTATGCTGCCTTCGGATCTTTTGGGGTTAGGTACACAGCGGTTTATCGCGTGCAAAAACTCCAATCTGTCAGCTGATTTTAAAATGTCCTCTTATATTGTTCATTACAATTAAAGAAACAGAAAATTGTTAATGTCATAAGAAATGCGAGACGTAAAACGATACCGATGTAACAAAAAAAGTATCATTTAATAAGAGTTTCGCAAAATGTGTGAAAATTTCAATCCCAGTGTGATATGAAGTAATACGAAATCTTTAGCATTATTCCCTGCGTCCTTTGTTAGGCGATAGTGTTAACATCCACGAATTTTCAAATGGCATTCAGGAGTTATCACTTAAGTTTCAACTTCTTTTATTCTTTTCAATCAATAAAATGGTTAGCACGCTTGGCTACTGATCTAAGGGACCTGGGTTCGAGCCCCGGATTAGGCATGGCTGTTTGTGTCGTTTTTCTGCTGAGGTCCCTCTCAGATCTCCTACTGTGGCATATAAACTGACAGGCTCCTGTCAGACCTCTGTGGCAAGCAGCTGCTTGAGGGGGTATTTTTTTGGCCGTCCCGTGGCCGAGTGGTTAGCACGCTTGGCTACTGATCTAAGGGACCTGGGTTCGAGCCCCGGAATTAGGCATGGATGTGTGTGTCGTTTTTCTGCTGAGGTCCTGCCATCCTCTCAGATCTCCTACTGTGGCATATAAACTGACAGGCTCCTGTCAGACCTCTGTGGCAAGCAGCTGCTTGAGGGGGTATTTATTTTTTATTAACCACGATAATGCACAGATTGTGCAGAACAGTTCCGGTGGTTACTTCGATGCAAAAATGGCGCAGGGGGGCGATCTTTCTCACAGTAGCGATAGGACCATGCACTTTGGCTAAAAAACAAACCTGGTTCATGCATTTCCCATAGACAATTAAGATTTGAACTAAAAAGTCATTAAAACCATGAATTGACTGATCTGATTGATAAAAAATATGTGAAACATAATGTACTGAACTTGAGGGTTGACAACATAGTGTGATAATATAGACAGGGATTGCCTTCCTCAATTGTTTTCTCTATACTATCATAAATTGAGAAACCTCATTGCTTGAGAAATGATTCATGTAACTATCAAAGATGAATAGATCTTTGTAAAGTTTAACTCTCCACACAATCTTCTGAGTTAATTCTGCTATAGATGTTTAATTCTGTCACGATCACAAGGGATGTTTTACATATTCAATCAAGAACTTTCTCTTTTTCTGACATCTTATTCGCTAAATGTACTCATCAAAGTGTCTATCTACAAAAGATACTATGCATCAGACGTTAATGACTTATCATTACACAGACACACTACCTATCTGATTCAGATGTTGTGTAAGCATTTAGAATGAAAGACAACATGATTACAAGTTTGCTTCACTTCACTACCATACAATCTTAGAGATAAACTCATTATATACCTTAATCTTCAGATGCATGTTTCTACACAGATTCGTAAAGCTCTCATTATGTATTCTTTGCTTTCTCTCACACAATACCACTATCACACATCTCACAAGATAATTAAAGTAACTTGCTCAAACACTGATTCATCTTCCACATATGCATATTTACTTTCATCGTACCATTTGCCGAAAAAGGTAAAATCGCAAGCATCATCTGAGACAGATTATTATTTTCCCATATATCTTTACAATGAATTCGTCACACTAACCTGAAAAGAGATGAAATGGATACTCTTCAGTACTTTACCCACGAAGCAGCTATTAGTTATGATAGTCATCAGATTAAATGTTTTAAATCCATCCCACAAATAATTGGTTAACACACATGGCTTCTGATCTAACAAAGCCAAGGTTTGAGATCCATAGTAAGACATGAACGTTTGTGTTGTTTTCCTGCTAAGATCCCAACATCCTCTCACCCCTTCTACTGTGTCATATGAAAGGATCCTGTAACTGATATGACAATTAGCTGTGCGAAATCGTATTTATATTTTAAAGATACAATAATTTCGGACTCGCTAGCTAGAGAACGATATATTAAATTCCTTGCTAACGTTTGATTTTAACGATCAGATAGTGTATATATTATCACTTTTTCAGTTCATACTAATAACTTCCAACTTCTAAAGGAAATATAATCTCATTATAAGCGATTTCATACAAAGAGATACGCACTCTATGGTTCACATTTAAATCTATAGAGATTACGATCACTACCCATGGAACACATCTGTGAAAAAACACGCTATGAACGGGTTTGAGAAAGATTTTAGCCCATGGGGTGCTGCACTGCAGGAAAGCACACCATCTTCCACACCAAAACCTACATGAAAGTTATGCTGTTTGGGTTTCAGAAAGATTCTTTAGTACACAGGGCACCACATTACAGTAAAGCACATTGTCTTGTGCGTATGTATATGTATGTCTATTTCTGCGAATATGTTAATATGTATATCTGTATGTTTGTTTCTCTCTCTCTGTGTGTAAATACCTATGTTTCTACGAATTGTCCGTACGTGTAGGTGTGTGCATATATGTTAAGATGTAACTGTGTCTTCATGTTTGTTTCTCTGTGTGTGTTAATGTGTGTGTTTCAGCGAATTGTGTATGTGTGCGTGTGTTTTTGTTTCCATTTGTGTTAAGATCTTTATATGTGTGCGTATGTGAGTGTGTGTATGTTCATGTATGTTAATATGTTTGTTTCTCTATATGTATATGTTATCGTGCATGTGTGTATGTGTTAAGATGTCTGTATGCACATAGTCGTTTCTCTGTATGTGTTAAGATGTCTGTATGCACATAGTCGTTTCTCTGTATGTGTATACGTCTTCGTGTTTGTTTCTCTCTCTCTCTGTGTGTGTGTGTATTAAAGTGTCTGTATGTGTTTCATCTTTATGTGTATATGTTATCGTATGTGTGTGTGTTTGTTCACATGCAAGAATAAACATATTGTCTTTCGGACACTTGCTTGCTACAGAAGAAGCTAACAATTTCAAACGAGACTAGTGGTTATGCCAAATATCACTGATCTTAACCTTAATACTCATATTTCAGTAGGTGTAAGGATTTTTCTTCAACACGTTCGAATATTTTTTTTAGCACGACTGTCTTACGTTACGTATTATGTTACGTTTTCTATCAGGCGTCTCGTAACGAACAAAACAAGTGTGTTTTTGTTAATACAGAAGAGGCCATACAAACGAGAATTTTTCAAACTTAGAATAACACAACATCCTGATGCGATTAGAACGAAGCGGAGGGATACTAACAGCTGAACCATGACCTGAAACGGGCGAAATGCTTGTTGTTCCGCGCAAGGGGGCGAAGGATGTTAAAACATGTAATAATCTGAAAAGGGAAATCCAGTTGTTTCAAAAAAGAGGGCCCTTTATGGTAGAAGGATTTTGTCTTTTTTCAGCGGTATTACGTATTTTTATCTCTTTGCTCCCTTGCGCTAAACAAGTGCGTAATTTCAAAATGGCTTCTCTTCTTCCGATGGGGTACATTAAAACAAATAGCTGACCTATCACAAATGGGATGTTTCGATAAGAGGATGGAAAATATTGTTTCCATATCCTGTGATGGCCTGAAACGAAAGGAGATTGAAATGAGGTAGACAATATGGGTTTAGTCAGAGGGGCTGTCATCCGTCTCGGGACTTGGGAAAAATTTCGAGTCCGAAAACTACGATCAAGAGTTTCAGTGGGTTTTCGCGTTGTAAGACATCACGCCTGAAACGGGAGCAAAGGGGGGTCGACAGCGCAGGGGTTGATCCAAGATTCATCCATCAATAAAACGTGGTCTCCTTGTGATTCCCCGTTTGGAATAATATTTTTTAATTTCGCAGGGCTTTCCAGATTGTAAAACCATCCGTCAGTAAAACGTGGTCTGGGGTAAGGTTCCGAACGCTTGTTGCATGTTCTAAAGCAGGTCTTTTATGTCTCCCATACAGGATACCAGACCATATTACCCCTCAATATTTTTCATAATTACGAATAATTTGTTTTTAAATCAGATTTTTTCGCCGTTTTCCTTTTATTAATTTTTTTTATTTTTAGCCAATAGCATTTTTTTTCATTTTCTGTGGGACAGTCTTTTAAAACAGTTACTGTGGGATAGTCCTTAAAAGGGGGGCGGAACTGTTGATAAGGGGGGTTAATGAAGGGGGAGTAAAAATTGGGACTTTATAATTATTTTTGAGGATTGCATCAGCCATTCTGAGGGGTTGCCACCGAAAGTTTAGTTGGACTTGGAAAATTTCAGATGAGTGTAGATACCAAGGAACGGGAGTTTGTGATCGGTGAAGGGGGAGTTTAATAAAGGGGGCGGAACTTTTGATAAGGGGTTTTTTAATAAGGGGGTGTATATTAATAAAGTGGGCTGAACTTTTGATAAAGGTTTTTTTCTAGGGGGAATCAAAAATTGGAAAATTACGACTAAAATTGAAGGCTTTTTCTAAAAATTTAGTACTCATAATATACACTAGATGGCTCCACCAACAATCTTTTCCAGGTGTTAGGAAATTCAGAGGTGATTAAAAAATACAGGTGGATCAACCAGGGGGACCTAAAAATACAGCTGAGTCAACCAGGGGGTCTTAAAAATACAGGTAGTTTTTTTAATAAAGGGGTGGAACTTTTGATAAAGGGTTTTTTTAATGAGGGGGAGTCAAAAATTGGAAAAATTTCTGGTAAAATAGAGGGCTTTTCTAAATATAATACTCATCAAATACACTAGAGGGCGCCACGGGGTTTTAATAAAGGGGGAGGAATTTTTAGCAAAGGGGAAAGGAACTTTTAATAAAGGGTTTTTTTTTACAAAAGGGGAGAAAATTTTGATAAACGTTTTAATAAAGGGGATTAATTAATTAATTATTAATTAATGGTAATTAATTTAAATGATGAATTATTAATTATGAATATTAATAATTGGGTGTGATCGGTTATGAATATTAATGAGGGGGTAGTAATGGGGGAGCCTAATGGTGTGGTAAGTGACGTCATAGGGGGAAGAACAGTGCGTGGGGGGCCAAGTTCAGAACTCACCACTATTGAGTGAATTTGAGGAAGGGCAATCACACCTAGAGGTCACAAGATGACTGTGAGCTCTTCTGTAAAAATCAAGTCTCGGTAACGATTTCGAGAGAACAATAATGTTCCCAGAAGATAAACAGGAATCTTCAAAGAGTCGGTAGCAAAGGAGGAAGTATATTTTAAATTCATAGGTCAAATACGTAATCACATAGCTCAACTACGTTCTCACCTCTGAGGGCTACTGAAACTAGTTTTGACCTCCATCATTTAGCAGGAGGCTTCACTAAAGTGGACTTCATGCTCACCGACCAGTGTGTTCTGTGACCCTCCATACTATGTCATGGAAGGAAGCAACTCAACTAGACCAGAAAACATGGTGATTTGTACAGGGCACTTAGTTTTCTTTACTGATGAATCAAGATTTGCCCAATATAGAAACTCAAAAAAGATGCTTATCTGGAGGGAACAAGGGATTCGCCATCATCCATCAAACATCGTTGAAAGGGACTTTTATGGAGGCAACAGTGGAGGTCCCCTCCATGAAGATGGGAAACGTCTCTCCAGACGTTTCCCATCTTGGCGAATCACATCAATCCCTATGTATTTTCAACCGATACGATGACAGAGCAGAGGTGTAGAGAGGAGATCCTCGACTGTTACATGCGATATTATGCAAATGCCGTGCAGGACATTTTCATTTTTCAGGATGATAATGTCTATATCCACAAAGTTCGATTGGTCGACCAATAACTGAAGTTGAACACTATTAGCCGTTGGAAGTAGCCAGAAGTTCTCTCGATCCCAAAAATCATGCTTTACATGTTCTAGGAAGGTGTGGCGCAGCCCTTGATTTTTCCTCCACACAGTCATCACTTGCTACAAATGATTCTTGTATGTGAATAGCACTTCACACTTAATATACTCTGTGTAACCTTATATATATTAAGAGGCACCATTGAGAGGCTTGTGTTGTTGTGAGAAGGATCACACATTTTACATGTCCTCAATTTATGTCTCAAATGGAATGTCACTTCCGATCACTTTTACCTTTGTGACATTTCATTTTCAGGGATACAATAATGAAACATTTGTTACATTCTCAGTATTAATTCAAAACGTCTACAGTCACTTCCTCACTAACTTTCTTGAAGCTTGTTGGAGTAATATTTGCTTTATAATTATTTTTCTAAAAATTATCACGAAATTCCAAGTCAGTTTATTAACCCCTAAAGGGATATGTCAATGATGCGGAATGGAATCAGAACTGTAATCAGAATCAGACCTCTATCTTCAATAGCATTACAGATATATAAGACATTCTCATTCATCATATTAACAGGAAGGACTGAGTAATATAGGGTAAGGTTGCCTATCTCCGTGATACCTATAATTCCACAATAACTATTTCAATGTTTTAGTGGTATCTAAATAAATGTGAGAAACGTGATGATTACTTTGAGGAACACGTTTATAAGTGTTCTCTGTTTGAGGATTAAAGCAATAATGTGATGCACATACATCGTCTTCTTAAACTAATTTCTAAGATGCAGGAATTAAGTGTTTGGCATCCGTTTCTTAATTATTGTAAGTAGAAAATAAAAGATAGTTTATGATAAATATTTTGTATTGTTTACTTAAGTATTATAGTATTAAGAACCCTGTAAGGGAGTTAAAATACCACTATCATTCAATAAAGACTTCTGTCACGTACTTAGGAACCTTGTGTTTTTGACATAAAATGTTAAAATATTTTACTTTAAAATGGATCATCTGTTTAGTCAACAACACCGTATATATATGTGTGCAGTTTATGGTGCACGCTTTCATTTGAAACAATTATATTTAATTTTAAAAATAAACGACGTGAATAAAGAAAAGCAAAATAAAAAAAAATCACGGAATTAGGCAACATTACCCTTACCCTTGAATTTATTATGATCACCAACAGTTATTATATTGCTTAATAAAGTTCTGAAAATCTGCATTCTTGTCTTCTCACAAGTATAAACAGAGCAGAGAAGACTATACGAGAGGCCAGAACTGGGAATTTTTCATTGCACTGTCTGGAAATGGGAAGATGACATCGAAATTTAATTTATGTTGCTAATACAAAAAAGAAAAACTTCTAAATTTATCATGAACTATTACAGCATCGTTGGAAACTTTCAGATGTTAAACTTCAGTACAGTCGTTCAAAAAAGTATTCGAACACTAAGGTTGATTACAGAATTCAGAAAAAATATCTGGCAACGATTTTTTTTTTTACAAATTAATGATCTGCAACGATTGCTTTTACAAATTAATGATCTGGCAACGATTGTTTTCACAAATTTGTGATCTGGCAACCTTCGTGTAACACGAAGGTTGCCAGATCACTAATTTGTAAAAAAATCGTTGCCAAATATTTTTCTAAATTCTGTAATCAACCATAGTGTTCGGATACTTTTTTGAACGACTGCACCTTCAGTATTGAAATTTATATTACAATTTCTTTGCAAAAGTTTCGATCAAGTATTTGCTTATGAAATGTCAATACCACACAAAACAATGATGAATGAAATAACTTATTTAGTAAAATAGAAAATAGCTAAAATAATAGGACCCCGTACAAAATTCTCAATCAACCACGAGTACGTAGATCCAACAAGATTGCGCAATTTAGTTCTCCAAACATACTGTCTCTGTCTTAAACTTACAGATGCTGCATTTGGCCACTATAGACCCATTCTAACGAGGTCCTGTTTGAAGTTTCGCTAATCTGTAGTTTGCTTATGGACAACATGGCCAAACCAACGCAGTCTCGCTATCTCTGATCATAACATACTGCTCAGAGGAGGTTGCCGATTCCTTATCCCTAATCTTATCATTACTTACAAGTGAAACTATGTAATGTTCTAGATATTGCCTCCACATAGTTGATTCTAAAAGATGTAGCTGTTCCCTCAACTCCCAGTAGCTCTGGCCCTGTCTGAAAAGGATGAAATGAACATAATTTATTTTTACACATCAGCATAAGCTAACTTTGAGTCAGCTTTAGATAAAACCAGGAAAAGAACATAACTAATTTCAATGACAGATATCTTTAGAAGAAGAAATTTATTGACAATTGTACGATTAAAAATAACAAGAGTGTAAGAGTTACAACCACGTGTGATGTTTGGTCTGTAAAAAATATTTGTATGTAATAGATATGAACTAATATGATGTTTTGTTTTTATTATTTCATCGTAATTGACTATACGTTTAATAAACATATATTTAAACTTTTAAGGAATCGTTGATATTATACTTACCTAAATGATATTTTATGCATTCAAACACATCTTTTTATCTTAATACTCCTATACGCACCTTTTGATTACGATTTCTTGATCTAAATGGACATCACTCCCAGAAGAACGTTAAAAAGAAACAATTATATGTTTGGAAAGATATACTGTGAAAACTGTTATTATTTAGCGTATATTAACTGCCATACTAAAATGATAGAGAATGTTCATATTATATCAATGGGAATATAACTTGGAGCTCTATAACTTCTAAAACATGAATTGCACGGTGTGGTTGGACCACCGTAGCCCATGGCTCTGCTTGATGATGATGATGATGATGATGATGATCAAAGAACATTCATATTTATATAATAATGAAATAATCATTAAGCAAACGTGTTAAATGTAAATATATTTTATTAAATGGTTTGAAGCAACGCTTATTATGGAGAGTTTAATTACTTTTGGTGTAAATGCTTTTACATGTTCTGGTTTGAAATATTCCCGCTTACATAACTCTTTAAATACCTAACGAATAGTGGTGAAAATTTAAAAAGATTATATTATGATCTTTAATTGATTTTCAATCACATTTTTACATTAAATGCATATTTCGTAGATTTTAGAGCTTCCAAATTAGATTCCTATTGACATAACATGTGAATCCCATTTTGATAAGGTGTCATTCAACAGACTATTTTTCAGAGAGATTTTTGATTTAGTGATTAGTATATTTTTAGTGGAAACTTTTAAGCATAATTTGTACAACTTGATGTGCATTTTTCAATAAAAAAGTACAGGTGAACAAAGGATTTTGTAGGAATTCTCATAAACTAACACTTTTGTAAAATATGTATAATAAAACTCTTAATGTAGTGTGGTTAACTATGAAAAATGATGCTTATTGGTATACAGAAGGTCTGCCTCATGTAGAACTTTTTTTCCGTTGGGTCATTTGAAATCCGTTGGGTACTAACACCGTTCTCGAACAATTGATGAGCGGAAACAACGTGTCAAAGAAGAAAGCAAAAAAATCTGTAAGGACTCATTGCAGGCAGTTTCTTGGAGAATGGAGCATCGAGTTTGTGATGCAAACCACTCACTGCGTTGCATTTGAACATTTCTTAAGATAAGCTAACGGTACGGGCCTTTTGTCACACCCTGCATAATAAAAAATAGAGGACAAAGGTTGCCGTGGTTCCAAATCAGAATTGTATCACAGGTAGAGGCTCTTATTTTTAATACAATTCGGGATGACACACAGAAAATTCATTTATGAAATTTGGGAAATTATAAGAGGTCTTAATCTCTTATAATTAGAAAAAAAAGAAAGATAGAAACTTTTAAATGTAAAAGAAAATGTTAAAAATATTACAACGTTTTTCGTTTATTTAACACAACTTTAGGAAGTACAATAATCAGCAAATGGGGCTAACGGTAATAGCAGTTACATGGTTAGCGTGCAGAGGGTGGAGCAAAAGGACATTAATTCGAATCGGATAAGACCTGGATATTATCTTTCTGTCTGTGTGTTTTTCTACTAAGGCTTCGTCTCTCAGACTTTTTCTACAGCAGTGTTTACACTGACAGAGTATTTTGAGAACTCCATGAGAAGTGGACTGATTGAAGAGTAATATTTTTTATTACTTTTTATTTTCTTTATTATTAAGACAATCCCTTCCCACCGGGGTACGCCCCTGGTGTAGGTCAACTATTTTATTGGCGATTGTCTCGAAGTCAGTGTGTGGTATTTGGGAGGAGGGGGAACAACAGTCAATGGAGTGGCACGTGCTTCTAATGTGCATATGTCACTGAGAAACTGCCATCAGTTATGTCAATATGTATTGCCCTACACGTTGCCAGGAAAAAGCACTATTTGAGAAACATTTTTTTGAAGAAAATTTCTCCTGTACTCGAAAGTGTGAACTGTTTTAAAAATCTGAAAACAGTGGTCAAGTTTATGCAAAATTACAAAATATTGATCCAAGAATCATTAACTTGCTGCTAATACTTTCTGAGATCTTGCACTACATGTCGGCACGCGCGCTACATGAAGTCAAAAATACTTATAATATAGCTGAATAGTAGGGAAACAGAAAAGAGAATTTCAATGGCAGATAATTAATTAAAACCATCTTTTGTCCGCTACTGTCAGCTGCTCAGAATCTTCTTAGTGCAGCTAAGGCTCAGTTTGTATATCGCGTTTGTTATCTAAACTAAACTATATCGAAGTCAATTCTACCCATGATTTGGCCAGTTAGCTGTGCTAAAGTAGTTTTATCGGTATTATTAGCAGGTATTAAATGCGGGATATTTCTTAAAATGAGAATGCAAAAAAGGTAGAATAATATATGTTTTTTAAAGTAAGGTGCGATTTTAGAAAAATACATTATAATATCGTACGACAGATCCTTTCCAGAGGAAGAGCGAATGGAACAGAAGGATTAGTTACGCCCTTGTAACTGGTGGAATAGAAGATTTTGTTCTAACGAAGTATCTTCTTTTACCAGCTAGCATCTTAATAACTACACTGGCGGAAATTGAAAAAAAGAATAGCCAGAAGGAATTCCTTTAGGAACCTCATGTTATGAAAGGTTAATAGTTAAGGGCAGTAGAAACCGTGATCCAAGATTGACGGTCATTGGATGGAATAATAACGTCACTGCGAACGACAACATGCAGATGTACGCAGCGCGTATTTAAGATCTAGGGCGTGAAGAAAGAAGTTATTCATCGTGTGTCGTGTTGTTCAGTGCTCTTTGAAGAAACTGCCTTGCCTGGACGACGCAGCACACAACATTTGTTCAATTCGCGGAGTTTGAGCGAGGTCGTATAGTGGGTCTTCGGGAAGCAGGTTGGTCTTTTCGTCAAATTGCACACCTCTTTGGATGAGAGATATCGGCAGTGGTATGATGGTGGCGTCGATGGTCAGAAGATCATTCTCCACTCACAGACATGATTCCGGGCAACACAGAGTTACGGACGCACGACAGGATGAGGATTGGCGTAGAGGCGATGGCAGAGCGGACGGCTACAGTGTCACAAATTCGATCCTTTGTCGTACCAAGAGTATCTACAAGAACAATAACAATTATCTTTTGGAAGCAGGACTACGGGCACGCGTGCCGCTGGCACGGTTACCACTGTCACCTCGTCACTGTCGAGCACGTTTGCAGTGGTGTCAAGAACGAGTTCATTGGAAAGAAGAATGGCAGTCTTGGCCTTCAATGATGAAAGCCGATTCTGCTTAGGGGCGTCTGATGGTCGTTTTACACGTCCGAAGGCGATAAGGTGAGCTTCTATCGTGCATCCGCCAGCATTAATGAACTTCTATCGTGCATCCGCTCTATCCACTTCTATCGTGCATCCGCCAGCAACACAAAAGACCCATGCCGGGTATCATGGTTTGGGGAACAATTAGCTATCACTCTCGTACGTGTCTGGTGTTTGTACAGAGTACACTGAAGAGCAATATGTACGTCAGCGATATCGTACAGCCGGTCGGCTTGCCATATTTGAATGTAATCCCAATTGCGATATTCCAACAGGATAACGCCCGCCCACACTCTGCCTGGGCAACTCAACATGCTCTTCAGGCAGTGAACCAACTCCCTTGGCCAGCACGCTCTCCGGACTTGTCACCAATCGAGCATTTCTGAGACTGGATCGGACAAAGGCTCTTTCACGGACTGCGGCAGGTAACGACCATCGCTGAATTACGCGTCCAAGTTGAAAGCGCATGGAATGGAAATGAATTACTTCACATTGTGTGATCACTATCCTTTCTCAACACGCTGTTTCTACTAAATTAATCTCATTTTATTGGTGAATATCATTTTCTCAACACTTTGTTTCTACTAAATAAAGAACCCTTGGTACGATAGATTAAGCTTCAATTGCTAATGGTGTTCTTTTTTCAATTTCCGCCAGTGTATATAGAAACACTCTATTATTATAACAAGTAATAAAAATTATAAGATTGTGCTCTGAATAATACCGAATTCTCTGGTAGTTTCTACGTTTTGATTATTTATTACCCAATTTCATTTACACAGAAAAAATTTGTTTACATATTGCGAGTATAATACACCAAAATTCCGTGTTTCCTTGGGGCCGCGGTGTCTCAGTCGGTAACGCGCCAGGTTCGAGTCCCAGCTGGGACAACGTTCAGATTTATCTCTGCGAAACTCCTAACCCTGCCCTCGGTCAATAGCAGACACCGATGGGCTTGAAAACACCACAGTCCATCGGATGGAATGTTAAGCCGTGGTTCCGTGTGCGGGATTACCATGTCCTGTGCACGTTAAGGAACATGCTGGATGACCTTGACGGGAGGCTACCATTTGTCTCCTAGCAGCTATCCAATAGATCCCCTCCTCCCAACCCTCTCTGATCCTTCGGAATATTTGTTACCTGGCTGTTTAGCCCATTGCGTGCAAAAAATTGCCGCTCAGAGGTAAAGGAACTCAACCCGTGTTTCCTTAGATGTCATTAGAGAAAATAATTTGATTTAATCAAACTCAAAAAATTTAAATTCATTTGGGCTTTCGTCTTTGCATTAAAAACACTTCACGTATAGGATAAACAAGTTTACCCATAACAGAGCATTAAATCCCTGCCTCTTCTGAACTCCAACCACGTGCTCGCACCTGAAGATTGTACAAACTGCTTTACGTCATGCCAAGTCTGCGAGAGATTGTTACCTTAGTTGGCTAATGTATTCTCACTAGAAGATATTTGTTCTATTCATGCATCTGTGCACAGACATTCTTACATTAACCTTTGTTATACACACCGGTTCCCAAAAATTAAGGAAAAACCCAATGTTAGGTCCGTGGGAAGGTAACGTAACAATCCCGTCTATTCATGCCCCTTTCTTTATAACTTCTATTATATATATTTTTTCTAAACGTGCTATCTGATAATGATCTCAATGAAATATATCAACATCTCGTTTTTCAACAATATTCATTCAGTATTTAATAAGTTATGGAAGCTTGAATTTAAGAATAAAACTGCCAAAAAAATTTATTTCAGAAGTTAATTAAAATTTAGAATAAGTATTATATCAATGAACTAAATAAAATATGTCTGTATTTTAAAAGTTTTAGTAAATAATTCTTTCACTGTTCGTCAGTTGTGTATCAACTAAATTGTTAAATATTCCAACTTCAATAACTCATTTATTACTGAACGAATATTGTTCAATATCGGTATACTGACGTATTTGATCGATATCTTTACCTGCTATCACATTTTTCAACACAAAAACGAAAAAAAAAAAGTTATTTCAGAAGTTATAGAGCTTCGACGTTAGCTTTCCATTGACATAAAAGTGTTGTTCCTTAATTTTTGGAAACTAGTATACAATAACCTAAAGATTAAAATTAGGCTGTATAATAGT
This sequence comes from Ryuthela nishihirai, assembly GCA_038380435.1. Lineage (NCBI taxonomy): Eukaryota > Metazoa > Arthropoda > Arachnida > Araneae > Heptathelidae > Ryuthela > Ryuthela nishihirai. Next base: position 66,759,454 of record JAWZYU010000011.1, on the reverse strand, counting down.
TTGGTTATTTATAATGTTAGTTAGGATAGTGGAGCATGGACCCTTTGTAAGCAGAACAACAAGAAACTTGATGTCTGTGATTCCAGATGCTTGCGCAGTATCTTGGGCATTAGGTGGTTTGACTTTGTAAATAATGATGAGGTTAAAAAAAGGAGTCAACTCTTTTGATTGAGCAACATTTTGTGCAGAGAGATACTGCGTTGGTTTGGCATGTTGCCGGTATGAAGAGCTGCAGATTGGCAAACTGGATTATGAACAGTGTGCCTAAAGGCCTCAAGGAAAGGGGGAGACCTAAATTAGAATGGGCAGAAAATGTCAAACAAGACCTTGATAGAATTGGCTTACGGTGGCCAAATGCAGCAGCTGCAGCTCAGGACAGACACGTCTGGAGAGGAAAATTACACAGTCTGGTTGGACCTCCGTTGCCCATGGCTGCATGAGGATTTTGTATGTAGTGTACAATGTTCGTCAAACATTAATCACGTATTATGTCTGTATCTCAAAATATCTTAGGATAAATTCAATCAAATCTTACAGAAAGATACAAAGACATTGTTGCAATAAGTCATGAAAATTTGGGCCAAAATGATTTATATATATATACTCTAAAAAAAAAGAATAAAGAAAAGTACATGGAAACGACAGGGTAGTTTTTAACACAAAACTTATTAAAAATAGTCAGTCGGAAACGTGTTCTGTGCTAGCATTACTGCAGTTCTAGTAGCGTCTATTCGTACCTTCAATCACTGGTGTCGGTAGGGGCAAGGGGAAGTTATCTCATTCCCCCCACGTGGAAAAATTATCGAAAAATTAAATTATTTGAATGATATAAGTTATCCCAAAATTAAGTTTTTTCCTTAACCAAAATAACTTTTAATGATTTTTTTTCACGTTTTCTTTTGTTTTTCAGAAGCATATATTTGTTTTTATTTATTAATGTGACAAAATATTCTTAGATGCATTTTTAATAATCATTTTCCATTGTTTTCAATTCGTTTTTTTTTTTTTGGCCATCCTACTGCTGTGTGCATCGTTGTAGAATTCGCAATTGCAATCATTAGTGAAAGGTTCGGCTTAATTATTTCTATCGAAGATATATATATATCGAATACATATATATAGAGAGAGAGAGAAAATAATTTGTTTAATCAAACTCAAAAAATTAAATTTATTTGGGCTTTCGTCTTTGCATTAAAATCCCTTCACGTATGGGATAAACAAGTTTACCCATAACAGAACATTAAATCCCTGCCTCTTCTGAACTCCAACCACGTGCTCGCAATGAATTATTACACCTGACTGATTATTTGATCTATGTTTCCATGTCAACATCCATTTACTCAATAAGATAATCTTAAGAATGGGAAGACAATAGACTTAAGAATGGGAAGACAATAGACTTAAGAATGGGAAGACAATAGACTTAAGAATGGGAAGACAATAAAGCCCACTGAGCAATGAGAGCGGTCCTGGAGTGTTCACAGTCGATGGGAAATTGAAGGGAGGCAATACAGTACATCTCTTCAGCACATCCAGCAAATGTTCTATCCGGTTTAGACCCTGAAAGAATGCGGTCTACTCCGTTCGTTGGATCTTCCTCAATACATTGGTTGGTCAGTCGTGCTCTGTGTTGACGAGCATTGTCTTCTACACTGAAGTGCCATTGAATTAGGGATAGCATCCTAGTAACGTGTTGGAACCCATCTGGTCCTGATAACGGCCGCCACACGACGAGGCAAGGAATCCACAAGCTTGCGTAAATGTTCCACAGGTATGGCGACCCATGCATCCTCCAGAGCTGTCCACAATTCTCTCAAGGTGGCCGCTGATGGGACACGGATTCGAAAAATCTGCTCGTTGGTATCCCAAAGATTTTCGATGTGATTTAAATCTGGGCTTCTAGGTGATCAATTAATTATTTCAAAGTCAGCAGAATGCTCCTACAACCATGCAGTACCAATGAGATGAACAGTTGTCTTGCTGGAAGACGCCATCTCCATTGGGATGCATGATGGCCATGAATGAGTGTAAATGGTCAGCCATGAGTTCTATATACCAGAATGCATTAAGAGTCGTCGATACACGAAGTAAACGGTCCCACAAACGTCCAACTGAAGACACCCCACGCCATCACTGAGCCACCACCAACTTGTACTGTTCCGACCTGGCATGCAGATCCATGGTTTCATGGGGTTGGCGCCCTACCCTCAGTCTCCCATCGGCATGATGAAGTTTTAAAACGGGATTCATCACTCCAGGCTATCTGTTGCCAATTTTCGATGGTTCAGTTTCGATGTTCTTTAGCCCAGGCAAGGCGTTGAGCCCAGCGTTATGCCTTTAGAAGTGGGACTCTCGCTGGTCGGCGGCTCCCGAAGCCGAGATGATGAAGTGAGCGTTGTACGGTCCATGCACTGACTTCCCCCGCTGGAACCCGCATTCAGATGGGAAGTGATTTGAGATGTCTGGCCCCTATCGGTCCATACGATGCGGGTCAGACGGCGAGGCCCACGATAATTCAAGGCTGGTTGTCCTTTGCAGTTTGTCCGGATGCTTGTTTTTTCGCTGGAATTTTCATATTCTAGAAACACTCTTGAAACTGTCGTATGAGAAAATCCAAGTTCGTTGACAATTTTAGAGATCGAGAGTCCCATCCGTCAGGCACCTACGATCTGCCCTCTGTCAAATGCATCTAAATCCCGCACCTTTTACCTTTACGCGTCTCAAAACGAATGCTTGGGGAAGACAAATCTGACAGCTGTATATGACCAGAGTTTCAGCCACGCATGCTAGCAAATGCGGGACTTGCGGTCCTGAATTTGGATAACGTCTCCTATCCCTAATTCAATGGAACTCCAGTGTATTAGGAAGGATATTGTCACCTACTCCAGCAGCATAGGGTGCGACTTAGGAATCAAGGTTCCCATCACCTCTGATTCACAGAAGCTCCATAAAATATTTTGAGGTGGATACGGCAACCCAATGAAAACACAGGCCTCACAGTCGCACCTATATTCCCAGTAGCATTTCTCTCAAGGTATTAAAAGGATATTGGGAGTTCCCACCTCTATTCAGACCAGCACACGTCTGCTGTCCAATTGTAGAGGCAATCTAGGCTCGTCCATGAACAGGACGTGAATTCGTTGTTCTGGTTTCAAAGTTATGTGATCATGACATTATTTCAAGCGTTCCTGTATCTATCGTCTGGATGTTAATAGGACACCCACAACAGATTAACTAGTCTAGTGAAAACGTCTATTCACAGTACAGATATCTCCGCAAAATTCCCCGCCCTGCCCACGGTCAGTAGGGGACACCGATGGGCTTGGAAAGGCCGCCGTCCGTCGGATGGGACGTTAAACCGTGGCCCCGTGTGCGGGAGAGCCATACCCTGTGCCCGTTAAAGAACGCGCTGGATGGCCTTGACGGGAGGCTACCATCTGTCTCCCAACAGCTGTTCCAGTGGGTCCCCTCCCCCAACCTTCTCTGAGCCTTCGGGGTTCATGTGACCTGGCCATTTAGCCCATGGTGTGCAAAAAAGTGCCGCTCAGAGGTAAAACAACCCAACCCACAGTACAGATAGGTATCTGTAGTCCTGTGTTTGCAATGAGGCCTGAAGGCCATGATGAAATTTGTTGCCAAATATAGTAGAGTAATATTGCGAACTTCTAGAGCGGGTTTGTAACCTTAGGATGCCTTTAAACAGACCTCCTGATAAATGGCTTATTTGGAATTGCAGCTATTGTTTTGAGAATACAAAATAATAGACACCAAAGAATAATGACACTTCCGTGATTGTTTGAGAAGCCTCGAACCAGGGCCATCTTAAGTGTTACCTAGGCCCCTAGGAAAAAGAAAGTGCTATTCAGTCTACGTAGTAAATTTCCCTGTTGTCAGGATATGTGGTAAAGAAAAGGGGCCCCAAAAATCACGAGTTCCCAGCATTTCACTACTTTGCCTATGGCAAAATATGACCATGCATCGAGCCTTCCAACAGCTCTCCATCGTTTTGAACAATCGAAATTTGGGATTCTCAACGTGGGGTATGCGGTAAAATGTTTTGGAGTACGCGGTAAAATGTTTTGGGGTACGCCGTGAGAACTCAAAAGTCGGTTACACAGTAAAATGTTTATAATTTTATAAGATTAAATTGTTTATGTCATTTTTGTGTTTATCGATATATTGTAATTTATGAATACAAAATTTAATGTTTATATATATATACATTAAATAGTTTATATATATATATATAATTTATTTTATTCCCATTGTTACACTATAACTACAGCTTTATCTAGCTATACAAGGGGTACGCCAGTTTCATACACATTTCCAGGGGGTACGTGAAATATAAAAGTTTGAGAACCACTGGTCTAAATAATAACAGTTTTCTTTGAGGCATCGTGAAACAGTCTTCTACTCCAGATCCATAGTGTAGCATTTCATTTCAAAATGATCGAATATCTAACGAAAGTATTGTTTTCAGATTCTGTTTTGCATATTCAATGAACATTATATGGAATTTACATGTCGATTTTTCCGAAACTACTCATTAAATTACCTAGATGCATTAAAATATTTTTTATATCTAAACGATTATTTTTACTCACAGTTTTGGTGATCCATGCTTTGATTTTTGACGAGTAGTATATATATATATAAAATACATACTAGAAATCAAACAGTGCCAAAGGCACCTATCTCTATCCCGTCACTTCAACATTTATTTGACCTCGGTTGCCACACTGGAAATGAGAATCTCTCTCATTTCTAAGATCTACTGCCGGAAATAGCCGATTTTAACCAATTTGTACTCTCCAGCTCCGGTATATCGAAATTTGACCACTGACCTCGATGATCACGACATCCAAAATTCGGCATAAATTCTGAGATCTACGACACAAAATACCCCAGCAACCAATTTTTAGCCCTTTACCAGCAGCAGATCTATATTTAACCTTTGACCTCGAAGGTCCTTCCGGATCCGAAATTCCGTAACGTTTCCGACATCTACAACTGAAATACCTCCAGATAACAATATTCTTGTTTCTAGCCTGGTAAATGGGGTGGTTCAGTCGGTAGCGCGCCAGACTCGTAATCTGTAGTTCCCAGGTTCGAGTCCCAGCTGGGTCAGCGTTGAGATTTATCTCCGCAAAATTCCCCTCCCTGCCCACGGTCAGTAGGGGACACCGATGGGCTTGGAAAGACCGCCGTCCGTCGGATGGGACGTTAAGCCGTGGTTCCGTATGCGGGAGAGCCATACCCTGTGCACGTTAAAGAACACGCCGATTACCTCTAGATGTAATTTTTCAAAGTTCTACGATTTCTGCTTCATAGTTAGAATTAGCGCGATCGTCCGTCAGGCAGCCGTCAATCACAAATAATCGTCTGTGCATATTAAACTGGTTTTCATAAATTAAGGAAAAGTGAGAAAAATCGTGATAATACGCCAAACAATTGTGCGATCCTCATTAAACTTGCTCATGTAACCAGTAAGGTAATGCCGAGTGAGCATATCGTATGAAAAATAGTCTAGGTTGCGTCAATTTGCGTAATTGGATAGCGGCATAAAAACGGGTGTTTTGGAGCGGATCGTTATTTTGTGTTGTAAATGTGAGCAAAGAAATTCGAAATAGTCATTTTATAGGAATGACTCGAGATATCATTTGCCAACTGAACTGCGGTGGAGGACTATTTTCGGGCTCGAACCAGACAAAAGCCAATCAGACGTGGCACGATGGCTGAATGTGAGTCCTTCTGTGGTTCATAGACTCTGCGATAAATTTCTTAGCACGGATTCAGCGTCTGGGAGGTTTAACCGAGGAAGGGCTGGAGCTGCGACCGCTGTACAAGACCAATATCTGCGATTAACAGCACGAAGGAGCAGGAAGTCTACTTTCTCTCAGCTATGATCTTCTCTTTCAGCAGTCATTGGGAGGGTTGTATCAACTTCTACTGTGCGTAGAAGGCTTCATGAGGGAGGTCTGTACGCTAGAAGGCCAGTGATGTGTAAACCCCTCACGTCACGTCACAGGAGAGAGCGGTTGAATTGGGCACGCATGCATGTTAACTGCACAGAAGAACAATGGAGATCCCTACTCATCACAGATGAGTCCAGATATTGCTTGCAGAGTGATTATAGGCATGGTTTGATATGAAGAGAACGAGGTACTCGCTATCATCCCAGTAACATCCGTCAAAAAGACTGTTACGGCGGAAGTAGCTTGTGTGTTTCGGGTGGCATTTCTTTAGGTGGACGCAGAGATGTGTTGACGAGTGGGAACCTCAATGCTCAAAGGTACAGAGATGACATCCTGGACCCTTATGTACGTTCTTACGCTGGTGCAATAAGAGAAATATTCATTTTACAAGACGATAACCCTCGTCCACACAGAGCTCGACTAGTGGAACAATAAACTTCAAGAGGAGACCATTATGCGCATGGAGTGGCCACTCGATATCCTGACCTAAATCCGATTGAGAATGTGTTGGATGCTGCAGGTAGACGTGTTACTGCCCTCAACCCGCCGCTTTCAACAAAGGTGGGCTTATTACTGCTTTAAAGGAACAATGATCGTTACTCCCTGATAAGCTGATTCACAACATCATAAACAGCAAGGGATATCCCTGTCGTGCTTGCATTGCTGTAAGGGGTGAGTACACCCTTATTAAAGAACTTTGCTTCTTGCATTCTGACACCTCATTTTTGGAGAAGTTCCTATATGTGTTATGTTTTGACGAAAAACGTTTCTTGTGTGAAATATTTATGCCATTCTGAAACTAACATTGTAATTCATGTTTTCAGCAAATTTCATTAAAATCATTCATATAATTTTTTGCTTATCATAATTTTTCTGAGTTTTCCTTAATTTATTGAAAACGGTGTAGATATAAAATGAGAATTTTGAACTTTACGTTGGTAAACAGAACTCAAGTTTTGTCGCTATAACTGGTGCAAAAAATATAAATTTCCGATAAACTGGAACGAAATAAACGATCATGCAATCTCTCTACACTCAAATTATTTAATGTCATGTTTGAAAATGTGTGAAAAAATAATTGCAACTATTCCACCTTAATAATACCACAGAAAAACTACTCTGGTATAAGATCTTTAGTTAATTCTATTGAAGTCGTGACGTGATGTGACCGAGTGGTTAACGTGCTTGGCTACTGATCTATGGGACCCGGGTTAGGCATGGATATTTGTGTCGTTCTTCTGCTGAGGTCCTGCCATCCCCACAGACCTTCTACTATGGCATATAAACTGGCAGACCTCTGTAGCAAGCGGCTGCTGGAGGAGATATTTATTATTGATATACACTTGGAACAGGTCACCATTGTTTCTTAGTATACACGTAGTTAAAAAAATAATATTTTTTTTTAAATATTTTTCCACGTACAGTTTTTACCTTTTGTTATCGATTTATTTTTATATAGGATTTATTTTAGTGAACTGTTTATGACGTAAAACATTAATATGGCTAAATAACCTCCATTATGTTGAATTTATTCACTTTCCTGAAGTTACGTTATTAAGTTTTGCTGGTCAAATGATAAATGTATTGCATTTTTACATTTGTGAATAACAGTCAGTTAAAATTATAGCTATAATATTATGGTAAGTTGACCTAAAATCGAGAAATCTTTATTAATTTATATTAGAAAAGATTTTGATTAATACATTACGTATCAATTTTTTATGCGGATTTCTAAATATTGAAAAAACTTTAGTGAACATTTTATCAAAAATATTTTATACATTTTTACGTCAATTGAACTTATTTTTCAATTTAATTGAGCAAATTTACTAAAATTTATTAAAAGACCATATATTTGTTGACTTTTTTTTTCTTTCACTAATTCCTTAATTTTTGTCATCATGATTTACATAAATCATGCATTGGACGACTTAACGTCCTGAATGTCCGTAATCTGAATAAAATCAGGAAAACCTGAAAGCAATTTTTATCCAGAATTTAGCAGTAGTGGAACTTTGCCAAAATAAATGTCGCGCACCGCTCTGCTACAGGCAACGAAAGCAGATTGCAAGCATATGGATGACTCGAGCAGCATAAGTGGGAGAAGCGTGCAATGGAAGTTACGCGCTTAGAATTTCCAAAACGGCAAACGGCATAAATTCATGCTAGGTATGCGCGACGGTAGATAACTCTTACTTGCAGAACTCTGAAGCCTAGTGTAATGCGCAGCAATGGGAATTTGAAAAGGAAAGTTTAAATTGTTATTTTTATCATTCCGGCAAGTTTCCGAGGTTCTAGTAGGAAAATTGTTTGGCTTTGAGAGAGGTTTGTGTTCGAATCCAAAGAAGAAGCAATGAGCATGGATGATTTTTTATTATTTCTTTTTTTCTATCATCGTTATCACGTTCATAATTTTATCACCATGTGAAATTTTCGTACCACGGAAACATATGGAAGGGAAACTTACTTTTTAATTTAAATGGGCTGATGTGCAATTATTTCATCTGCAATAAATATTTGTTTATGGTTTGTACAAACCATATGAAGTGTTCGAACTATTAGCCATTCTGCCTTATTTTGTACCAAACTATAGCTATAATTTCATAACACTAATTTTCACCATTACCATTAACGGCCGCAAATTATAAACCAAAAAGATATTTTTTTCAAATATTTCAAAGGTACTTTCGATATTTGTATATACCTATATATGATGATTTCCGCAAGAAAACGTTTGCTGCGATAATTGCTATTCATATTTGAATAATAGTTAATTTAAAGACGTTTAGCATCATTCTCAGGGGCCTAGGGAAGGACTATGGTTCGGAGGGAAATCAAAAATTTTCCAACTCGAAATTCAAATTTTTCCAACTGAGCAAACTTACCACATTTCCTCCGTGGGGGGAGGGGAGGCAATTTTCACAAATCTTCTGCATTTTTGCCATTTTCCCATTTCTAATTTTGCCAACTAACTGTAATTTGACATTAGTTTTTTTCCAATTTTGCCAACTAGCCATTATTATTATTTCACAGACAAAATTCCAATATTTACATCTCGTCTAAATTCTATCAAGTCAATGTGAATTTTGCCTTCATTTGTCAAACTCTCCTTAATTTCACGAAACTAATCCCAACTTTACATCTCTCTTAAATTTGCCAAATAATTTCAAACTTTTCAAAAACCCATAGATTTTGCCAAGTTTTCTCGATTTCAGTCAACTATCCTGAATTTCACAAACCCAATCCCAATTATCACAACTCGCCCGTATTTTCCAAGTGGATTCGAATTTGCCAACTGCCCTACATTTTGTTAAGTTTCCTCAATTTGCCCAACACTCCTTAATTTCACAAAACAAATCTCAATTTTCACAACTCGCCTATAATTTACCAAGTGGATTCGAATTTTACCAACTACACTAGATTTTGCCAACTCGCCGTAATTATACAGAAAAATTCTTAATTTTTACATCTTCTCTGCATTTACCAAGTCAGTTCGAATTTTACCAACTCTCTTTAATTGCACAAGAAAGGCACAACTTTCACAACTCTCCTGTATTTTACCAACTGGCTTCGAATTTTGCCAAGAATTTTTGGTTTTTTCAACTATCCTTAATTTCACAAACCCAATCTCAATTTTACAACTCACCTGTACTTTACCAAATGGTTTCCAGTTTTTCCAACTTCCCTAGAGTTTGCCAAGTTTTCCCGATTTTGTCAACTCTCCTTAATTTCACAAAAACAATCCCAATTTTCATATATCGCCCGTATTTTACCAAGTGGATTCAAATTTTGCCAACTGCCCTAGATTTTGCCAAGTTTCCTCGATTTTGCCATCTCGCCACAATTTTACAGAAAAAAATCCCAATTTTACATCACACCTGATTCTGCAAAGTCACTCTGAATTTTGCCAACTCCCCCAAGATTTACCAACTCTCCTAGATATTGCGAAGTTGCCTCGATTTTGCCAACAAGCCATAATTTTACAGAAAAAAAGATTAAAATTTTTACTTCTCACCTGAATTTTGTCAACTCTCCATGATTTTGCCAAGTCACTCCGAATTTTGCCAACTGCCCCTAGTTTTTCCAACTACCCCTAGATTTTGCCAACTCGCCATAATTTTACAGAAAAAAATCCAAATTTTCATGTCTCACCTGAATTTTGCCAACTCTCCAAGATTTTGCCAAGTCATTCCGAATTTTGCTAACTTTCCCTATATTTTTCCAATTTTCCCTATATTTTGCCAACTCTCTATGTTTTGCCAACTCGCCATAATTTTACAGAAAAAAATCCTACTTTTTACATCTCACCTTATTTTTTGCCAACTCCTCACGATTTTGTCAAGTCACTCCGAATTTTGCCAAGTCACTCCGAATTTTGCCAACTCCCCAAGATTTTATCAAGTCACTCCGAATTTTGCCAACTACCCAGGATTTTGCCAAGTCACTTAGAATTTTTCCAACTCCCTAAGATTTTGCCAAGTTTTCCCGATTTTGCCAACTCTACCCGTGTTTTACTACGTGGCTTCGAATTTTGCCAACTGCTCTAAATTTTGCTGTCTCTCCATTTTCCAAACTGCCTTAGATTTGCCAAGTTGCCTCGATTTCAACAACTCCGCTTAATTTTCCAAAAAAAATTACAAATTTTCACAACTCACCTAGTTTTTACGAAGTCGCATCGAATTTTGGCAACTCCGAGTTACTTTACGGGGGAGCCCCCCCCCCCCCCATCCCCTCCATGGCTACGCCCCTGATCATTCTTAATAGTTATTAAGAGAAAAGTATATGTTCGACTCCTTCCCTCATATATACCGCGCATCCATTTCGCACATGATTCAGGAAATTTCATAAAATCGAAGACACTGTTTTCAAACTTTTTGTATCTATTGTCTATAAAAATACCAGAGCAAACTTCTGGTATGCGGACAGCTGAAAAAAAATAAATATCTATAATAGAAAAAAATACGTTCCTTTGGAGCATTATGATAATAAACAAAGGGAAACTTGAAATAAATTAAAAAAAAAAAACTGAAATTTAAGAGTATAGTGTTTATCTTGTGTACAACTTTTTTATAGACTAATTCACATTAGTTTCAACTTCACACTTAAATTTCGACAGTTTTATTTTATGTTGTGATGAGATCTGTGCCACATTAATGAGAAAATGTTCATATATAATCAGAGTTTATTTATGTGTTTTTAGATCAATTAATATAAAGCGTAGACAACACAAATTTTCAAAGGAATCTTCTTTAGTATTTTCATGTGACATTTTGCATTTGCCCACCAACTATCAATGATAGACGTAATGCTGGTAGGTAAACATTACAAATAATAACCACATGCCAAAACAGTGACGCTATGCGAATTTCTCTTCCATTTTCCTCTTATAACTTCTCCATTCACGATTAATTGTCGAGGCGACCAGTGACATCACCCACCGTTACCAGATTCCCAAGATTAGGAAAAACATTTGTAGTTCTTTTCCATTACAACTAGGGACATGATTTCCTTATCCAACACATAATCACACAGGAAGAACCAGAGTACGAAATTTAGGACCATTTGATCAAAATAGGGCACCGAAATCTGTAGAAAATGAGAAAAAAAATATAAACCTTTGTATTTTGTACATCACCACGCCGCAGATTTGGTTGGTTGGTTGTTTTACCTCTGAGCGCACTTTTTTGCACACAATGGGCTAAAGAGCCAGGTCACAAGAACTCCGAAGGCTCAGAGAAGGTTGGAGGAAAATACCCACAGAAACAGCTCTGAATTTTGGCTATAAAACAGCGTTGAATTGTTGGGAGACAGATGGCAGCATCCCGTCAAGTCCATCCAGAATGTTCTTTAACGTGCACAGAGTTTGGCTCTCCCGCATACGGGGACACAGCTTAACGTCCCATCCGATGGACGGCGGTCTTTCCAAGTCCATCGGTGTCTCCTACTGACCGTTGGCAGGGCGGGGACCACGCCGCAGAAGAAACACTCGGATTCTCTTTAACTGCTGTTATTTATTATGATGATACTTGTAATATATTTGGCATTTGCTATATTGAAATTAATTGCTCTGCCAGCCGATTTTCTAGGCAGATGTGAAATAAGCTTTTCTCTATAATACGTCATATCTAATATATATAGACGATTCTGAGTGATTGATTGACAGCTGAGGGCTGAATGACAGGGGATTATGTAATTTTAAGTATTGTTAGGACAGATGAACGAGCAACAGTGACTTCATGAATTAACGCAACTTGAACACTCGTGTGTGCTTCTACGTGAGATTCAATTTAGTCAACGAATTGGAACTGAGAACGATTCGGAAGAATGAAAAAGATAGCAGTGCAGTGTGTAAAAGTTGTGAGATCTGAAAGGACGTTCAGATAGTATGAGTCAGTGCGCGTTAAGTGAAAATAATTCGTATATTTATTAGTGTGTGCACGAGTGTTTGTTTTCTGTTTATTAGTAATAAAAGTTTAGTGAACTAGCACAGGACGAGAGTTTGTTTACGTCTGAAGATATTCAAGTGACATGGCAAACAAAGTGAAGAGGGAGTATTTTAGTAAAACAGACAGAGCTGATATTGTACATTGTGTACAAAAAAGTTAATGACTTATGTATGACAGTAGTTAATTTGTTTATAAAACACTTCATCCATATTTTTGTAACAATTTGCATTGTATTGTAATTGGTTTTAAAATATAGTTATTAATACTCACGCTCAGTGCCTATCCATTTTAAAATTCGCAAAACTATGATGCAGAAATGGTTGAGCACTGAAAATGTGCACCTAGAGGTAATCCAGGTCATAGATCTCGTAAAAAAACCGAAATTTGATCTCCGACATGTTCTTTAAGTTAAAAGGAAGTCACGTAGATGTCAAACCTTGATCTACGAGGGCTAGAAGCGTGAAATTGGTGTCTGCGGGTGTGATGTGCTTAGATGTCGGTAACGTTACAAAATTTCGAATTCGGAAGGTCTTTCGAGGTCAGAGGTCAAAAGTCAAATATAGATCTGCCTGTGTCAGAGGGTTGCAAATTGGTGCCTGCAGGTATTTGGAGTCATAGATCTCAAACATTATGCCAAATTGTGGATGGGATGGGTCCTTCGAGGACAAAGGTCAAATTTCGATATACCGCTGTGGGAGAGCTAATAATTGGTAAATAGAGCTATTTGCAGAAGTAGAACTCAGAAATAAGAGGATTTTCAGATCCGGAGTGCGTTCAAGGTTAAATAGGGTTAGGAGTGATATCTAGCAACAAGAGGTGCTGAAGGCATCGAGTGATTTCTAGTATACTATACAGATGATTGTTAGTGATTGACTGACAACTGACTGACGGCTGACTGAATGAGAAGGGTTCAAGCTAATTCTAAACTGTCAAGCAGAAACGGTAGAGCTCTGAAAATTTGCACCTAAAGGTAATCTGGTTCGTAGATATCGTGAAATACCCGAAATTTAACGGGTATTTCGCGACATCTACTCCGACGTGTGCTTCAAGGTCAAATAGAGGTCATATAGATGTCAACCTTGAACAAAGGGCGCTATAAACATGAAAATTGGTGTCAAGGGGTGTTTCGGGTTGTATATTTCAGAAACGTTAGAAACTTTGGGATCCTGAGGCAAAGGTCAAATTCAGATCTACGGTGCTAGAGATTCTAAAATTGGTGTCTGGTAGTATTCCCGGGAAATTCCGATCAAGGAAACGCTTTTCAGATGCGATGGGTTCTTCGAGGTCAAAGGTTAAATTCCTATTTGACGTTGCTAGAGATCTAAAGTTCGTGAATAAGGTTATTACGAGCAGTAGCACTCATAAATATTGAGAATGTAAATAGTCAAATGTTCATTTGACCTTGAATCCGGTGTCGTATTCAAGGTCAAATGGGGGTTGTAATGATGGTCTAGGAATCAAGAGGTGCCGAAAGCATCAATTGATTTCTAGTAAAAATATTTCTGATGAATGAGATACCTCATAACAAAAAAAAAGCATCCTGTATTATTCGCATTAGTAATAAACTGCTCCAGTTTAATTACTGGAGCAGTTTATTATTATATATTACTGGAGCAAATTAAACTGGAGCAGTAAAAAAACTGCTCCAGTTTATTGGAGCAGTTTATTATTATATATTACTGGAGCAAATTAAACTGGAACAGTAAAAAAACTGCTCCAGTTTAATTTGAACAGAAAAACCTGTGTGTCTTTAAAAATGCTTCCCGTGCGTTAAAATATTTTTCGTGTATCACACGTTTGCCATTGCTAGTATAGACTATATACATGGGCATTATAGAAGAATCCCATATTTTATATTGTTATTTTATTGAATAATTATGCGACAAATTAGGTGTATCCAAAATATCAAGAAACTCTCAACGTTTCCTTCCTATAACGGCGTGGAGTTAGTATCACATGATGGGTTTAATATCACAATAATGTCTTAAATTCCAAATTTCCAAATCAATGGATTGGTAGAGGTGGACCAATTTGTGGCTTGCGATTAGTCCCGACTTGATGCTATGGGATTTCCTTTTGGGGAGTACATCAAAACCTCGTTTATTCCGAAAAAATTCTTAATTCACAGGATTTAAAGAAAAGAATCACTGTAGCTTTTGCAAGGGTTTCATTAGACATGATGAGCCGATTATAGATGGAAGTTGAATATCACACCAACAGTAGCGAAGGTATGGAAGTCTGTTTCAACATTAAACTAAAATTGAAATTAGTGTTATCATTCTGCAAAACTAGTTGCACGTTTTGCAGAATGATAACACTAGTATCATCATAAAGCTCAGATTAGAGAAATCCGAATATTTTTCAGTTTCATTTCAATGCATTTCTACTCAGAGTACAGATTGTTGCTTATATCATCCAAGTTTCTTTCTTACACGTTCTTCGCTGATACAGTCGCTTTCTTCATTCGCGGTCGATCTCGTTTCCTCACTCCCTCGAAAATAATTTTCGAAATCATTTTTACTAATCGATGTTGCATGCTGGAACACATGGCTACATTTGCACGTAATACTTCCTCTCAAAAGATGCTTCTCGGGAGCAGTTGACAACTCTCAGGACGAACCTCATTATTACCCACAAAATCGAATGACGAGGTCCAAAAATAGTTCTTAAATATCTGCTTTCAATATATTCCAATATCTTGTCATCGCGCATCAACAAAATCTGGATTGTTTTAAAACTTCGTGTAGCTATATTGGTTTTGAGTTGTTGTTCTTTCTCAGTCTTAATTATTTCTCAAGGTTCGCATTTGATATTTCACTGGTATTTGTTTTAGCTCTCAAAGTAAAAAATAGTAGCGTTTGCGATTGAGAAAAAAACAACTTAAGAAAATGTTGCTTTCTCAGCCACATTTCTTTTTTTGTTTTGTTTCTCAAAATAGTTAAGGTTAATGCTACCTTTATTAACCACATATGTATCTTTATTTATATAAATTCGCGTGTTAGGACAGTGTGAACGATTTAAAATCCAGTCCAAAGTGTAGAGCTGTTTAAATAACGAAAAAGAAAAATACTCTGTTTATTAGGGGAAATTTAATAATACCAGGCTACCCCTAAAATTATTCAGCATGATAGATTTCCATGATGGGCATTTTCACCGTACGCTGTAATTGTATTGAAACTTGTTTGTTACATATATATCCTGGTAACTTTGAAAATATATTTTACCCAATATTGGCTTGCTATTTAAACGGTAAGTATATTTGTTGTGTCCATACTGCAAACACAACAAAGGCTATCTAGCAGAATTTCTTTAGTGAGCGTATTGTCGGGAGTGGCCTTTGGTCATCGCGATCCACAACACCACTTTTTTTTTCTGTGAAAATATCTTAAAGAGAGAGGCTATCGCAATAATCCACGAAACCCGCAGGAACTTAAAGATAACATTGAACAGACTGTTGCCTGCGCTGACAAATAAAAAACTCGCAAAAAACAATGTAAAATGCGTGGAATATTTATCTTCCAAAAGGTGGTGGACATCTTAAGCATCTGCTGTAATTGTACTGAAACTTGTTTATTACATTTACAACATGTTCACCGAAATCAGGCCGAGTTTAAATCTCAGTCCTCACATTTCAGCAAATATGTTATGATAGATGGGAAAAAAGTTTCCTTGACATATATTAGCAGTTGCTTCAAATCTAGTTGCATCAATAAAATATTATTACCTCTAACCATGACTTCGATCGTCATTGTAATTGAGTGCAGAGTAAAGAGATCTAGAATCGTGTCCCTGATAAGTAGTGAGTGTTTCTTGTGTCGTCTTTCCGCTGAACTTTGGCCTTCTTCAGAAATCTTCTCTATACTGTATTATTATAATGACAAGCTCCTATCAGTCCTTTATAGCTAGCATTTTTAGGGCTAATTTATTTTATTTCACTGTAATTTAGGAATATTAGCCACTAGAAGAAATTTTCAGGATGCTAAATGGACTAGGGCTCCACTGATTTTAATGGATTCTAACAATGAATAACCTAACGCCTAACATTAGCAGTGTGCACCCGACTAATGTTGTGATTGTGGAAAGAAATTTTATTCATACTGACGAGCATTGCATTTGAGACATTAAAAGGTATGTAAATTAAGGATTATTCTGATAATGAAATCGGTTGCTCATTCGTATTAACTAAAAACTGGAAAGATAACATGTCGCATCTGACGAATATGGAATATTCTTTTTCAGGGAAAATGAAGTTTTTCAGTCTCCTAATATTGCATCCTATAACAGTAGTAATTCGTACTAATGGGCGAATAGTAAATAATCGACCATTTTAGCGCTATAGCAAGCAAAAAAAATTATTTATCCCTTAAAATGAAAAGTTGTATTTTCTTATTCCCTGGGGTTAAGGAGCAAATTTCGCAGTGTATATGATATTAAAATACTTATTTATTATTGATATTTTGAAATATTATTGAAAATCTTAAAATTAAGCACTAAATGGGCAAAAGTTTGCAATTTTTCAACTCTTTCCACAGTTAGAAGGCAAAAATTATAAATTTAATCAAATGCTATTCAATTAAAATACATATGACCATCAATCATTCTGTTCTTCATCAATACATTCTACCCCCTGAATTTCTAATTATAAGAATAAATATTTATTTTGTAATATTACTTAAGTTCTACATTTTCTACATTTGGCGCCCTCTAATGATGATAAATCAAAGACATTTGGAGGATATGAAGATGGTAAATCAAAGCCATTTGGAGGATATCGTCATATTTCGTTAGCACCTATTCAATTCAAAAATAATTTTTCATTAATCTCAAAATAAAAAGTTGATTTTTTCCCACCCACAAAGGTGGTGAAGAGTGAAATTGTCCCACTCCACCACTAAAATATCAAATGTCTAGTCCAAATAAATTGTTTGCAAAATTCTTTTAAAATTTTCCACCGTCATAGAGCTCAAATAAAGTTTTTGGAAGATTCTGAAAGTCAGAATCATGATAGTTTATCAATACCTATTTAACTCAAAATGATTTTTGAATTTATCTCTAAAAACAAACAATTTTCAACAAAAACACGAAAAACGCGCCCTCTGAGGGAAAAGGTGAAACGTCATTGTTGAGAACTCAAACTTCATGATATTCACATTTCAAAACCAAACTTTCAAATTTTTAACGTAATTACATCGCCGCGATATTAGTTTGAAATTTTTGAAATTTTCAAAATTTTCCACTATTAGAGGATGCATTTATAGCTCTAGGAAGATTCCGAAAAGTGCAAATCGAAATATTTATTTAATACGTATACAACCCAAAGAGAATTTTTAAATTTTTTTGCAAAAGCAAAAAAGTTCGATGTCTACGGACGAACAGACAGACGGAGAGACAGACAGAAAGACATTTCATATTTTTTTTCTGTGTACTTTTTATTGTTTGTGTGCAATAGTGCATACCTATTAGCAGTGTCCAAGTTTATGGCAAAATGAAAGCTTCCGATTATTTTTGAAATGACAAAATGTTATTAATATAATTAAAAATGTTTAAAAATGTTTTAAAAATATGGGATTGCTGGTAACCAATCAGGCTGCCAATTTTATCTTAAACGTGCTATTCAAAATATTTTATTTATTCATAATTTATTAGCATTTCAACTTAACTTTTTAAATATGTTTAATAATATATTTGCCCCTCTTCGAACTTAACCAATCAGCTACTAAAATGCTTTCTATGAACTTTGGAATCAAAATTTTCCGTAGTACCCAAAGTAAAATTTTTAAGAGCACCCGGAAATTGATATAAAATTATGTTTTTAAGAGCCAATAAAATGAGATCATGGTGGTCGAATAAATATTCGAAGAAATTAAAAATAATTTTAATATGCTGAAAAATCAATTAGTTAAATTCCCTTAATCCGCTCTTTGCTTCTTCATTTTCTCACAACTTGTTACTGATTTTATTGATTTAGTGTTTAAAAATATGTAATTTTATATTTATATGAAGGAATTCAAGTTGAATATAATACATTTGTGCATCAATTATTTGTTCATCCCACGATTATAATGATTTGATCTATAAAAGTATAGTTGTAATTACTTATTTCACAGTTAAAGCAATTGTTCCTCAAGGAAGAGAATGCACCCAAACAAATCACTGATGGGTAACTTTCTTCTATCTCCGTTCCCACTTTTTCATTGCAGTGTAAAGGAAATATTTCAGCACTCTATTTCAGACACTCGAATGCAAACACCAACGCAGAATTCAATTGTCGATGCTGAACGCTAACGAGATTGTTGAGTGCGATACTTAACCGTCATTGGGGATAATGCAAACCCAAAGAGCTTCAGAAACCTTAAGCGCCAAGCTTGTCTTTCGAGCTTTAGTGTTAGTTCCACAAAGATATTCTCAGAAAATTTAATCATCTGATGCAGATAACTCGATGGACATCTTAAGAAGCTTTCTGTAGAACGTTAAACTTTTGCTGAAATAAAATCCTTATGCCAAGGACAGTAAATTAAATATGTATAGAGAACTCATTATTACTGAAATAAGTATTAGAAAAAATATTGCTAAACACCGTTAATACATCGTTATTTTTCTGTATTGTTAAAAAGACTCTGCATATCCATTAGAAAGAAAAATGTCTTTTAAACAGAGAACTTATTATTTGTTTTAAACCACCGTTGTCCTCAAACAGTTCTTAATTATTTAGTAATCCAAGTATAAATTAGATGTAACGCTTTGAATTGGACGTTATATTACCTTTGAATTTTTATGCGTAAAAAATGTCAATGTTGAAAGAAATTATGAAATCGACAAATGATGTCGTAGCACCAATAAAAATGAAACACGCAACCACGGTAGCATCTAGAAAGGGGGCGGGGGAAAGCAAGGGGTCCCTCCCTCCCTCCTTTCAGAATGCTAGTAAGGGTAATGGAGACACAAAATTGTTAAACTTTTGTCTTTTTCAGAAATGGCTGGAGTGACTCAGTCGGTAGCGAGCCATGTTCGTAATCTGCAGTTCCCAGGTTCAAGTCCTGCCTGGGCCAGCGCTGAGATTTATCTCCGAAAAAATCCCTGTGCTGCCTCGTAAGTAGGGGAGAGCGATGGGCTTGAAAAGACAGCCATCGGATGGGAGATAAAGCCGTGGCCCCGTGTGCTTGGAGACCCATACCCTGTGCACGTTAAATAACACATATTTGTCCTAACAGCTGTCCAGTGTGTCCTCTCCTCCAATCTTCTCTGACATCTCAGTGTATTTGTGACCTGACCATTTAGCCAATTGTGTACAAAAAAGTTCCACTCAGAGGTTTATCTCTGAGTGTCACTTTTGTCTATGTTTATTCCTATATCTATTCTATCCGTGTCTGTTCTATGTCTAAACCCATGTCTATACTACCCGATTTGCAAGAAATGTTTTAAGACTTTTAAAATAGAAGGGAAAATGTTATATTGCAATTAGCTCTTGCCCTTCCCCCTTTTCCGTTTCGCCCGGTTCGATCCCGAGCCGTATTATTCAATAGGCACAGTAGTATTGTGCTTATGGCCAACTTAAATATGTTTTACCTTTTTTTTCCCCTTTGCATGACAAAAACTGTAGCAAAGATCAATTCTTCAAGTTGACATCCATTAAATCAGCTATTAAGGCTTGTTACATACGTTTTGCTATCCGGAAAAAGTTATTCAAAATAATTTTGATTCCCTCATCTACCAATCGAAATCCATATACCCATAAAAATGCATCTACTCAAGGGTTTACGAAACAGAAATAACTAAGGCCTACGAGGACCTTAATCGGCCTTGATTCGATCGAGTTGCTTGCTGTCCCCCATTTTATATTTTTTCTAGATTCGGATTTGCACATAACTAATAGCGAACCATCATTCCGCTGATTTCCTGGGTTATATAGCAAAGGCTCTAAGGGTGAAATAAGATGATGCATGATTTTCCTGTCTAAGGACCTAAGGCTGAAAGAGGATGATGCATGGTTTTCCTGTTGTTTATCTAGTTACAGAATTATGTAACGTTTACGAAGTTTATGCCACACTCTAACAATGGGGAATAAATCGATATTCTTTAATATGCAGAATGTGTTAAAAGGGAAACGGGTCACTTTTAAATGTACGTTTAACGTTAGTCACAGCAGAACTTATAGAGTGATTCTATATGCATTTAAAGCGGTTTCCCGTCCAGATACGAGAGCATTAAAATTGACATTTAGCGTTGAAGTGCATATTGCGAAGAGGATAAATGATTATCTTTTCACAACGGATCATTGTTCACAGCCTGCACACCAGTACGATATATTATTCCTCACATTGTTCTGTAAACTGAAAGAGTATTGTGTGGCTCAGTATGATGACCAGTTACCCACTGAAAACTTTTCAGGGAACAAACTGATACTATCTCGATTTTCATTACTTTCCGCAATACATTACCCTATGTTAAAGACATGAACATATTAACGTAATGTCGAAGTTCGTTGTTTATTCGCAGCATTTCTACGAAAATAATTTTTCATACTTAACTCCAAGCCATTTAAAGGTGCTAATGATTCAATATGTATCGTACCAGTATCGTAACATACGTCAGGAAAATATCCAGACATTATTAATCTGAAACTTGCTTATCATGAGCTCCTCATTGTTTAAATAAGAATTTAAAAAGCAGCATCCCAACGTACGGAACTTTCGAGTTATAGATTAATTCGAAAGCAATATATTTTAAATAGTTTTAAGGAACAATCAGTATGCTTTTGAGGAACTGTCACCGGGTCTTTCATCGCTCCTTTCCATTAGAAAAACTCTAAAACGCTGTTTAGTAAAACTTACGATAAACAGTTGTTTGGTGTATCTTCATTTTATTTGGTAGTTGAAGCTCTTTCAGATTGGGTTACTCCATTTTAATTAAAATCTATTAACACCTTTTTTATTAACAGAAAATAAACGATTTCCCCAAGATTTAATGTACACTATACATTTGTTTTATATTTTGGAAATCAAGAATGGGTTATAGGTAAAGCGACCAGAGTTTCAAAACTGGAAAGCAGGATGTGCAGTGATGACTGTGAATTTTACTAAACAGTATTTTAGAGATTTATGGATGGAAAGGATAGGGTGGAAAGTTAATCAAGTTTTAAAAAAATATTAAAACGAATACTCACGCACACACACAAAAAAATATACACATATAAACAAAGTAACCAATACTTGATGTTTTCACGTTGAATTCGAAGAGGAACATTTTGGCCCCCTCCAGCCATTCTGAGGAAAGCAGGACATAGACCCGAAAGTCGGGACGTATAGTCACATTAGTTATAGAGGATTTTGAATCTAGGCCATTGTTTCTCAACCGCATATAAACTGACAGGCTCCTGTCAGACCTCTATGGCAAGCAGCTGCTTGAGGGGGTATTTATTTATTTTATTTAATCTACGACCCGATGCCCGATCGTAAGTGACCCTTGTCGAACTTCCAAAAACATACTCAAACTTTGGAAGCATATTGTACTTACAATTTCCAAAACAGTAACGTCTTGAATGTTTTATAAAACTATAATTTGATTGGAAGTGCATACATTTTATTTCCTGTTATTAAAGTTTTCCGTCGCTAGTAAAATAATGAATTGATTCGTATGGAATGACGAGGGGTGATATGTCACCTTAGTATTCAATGGCGTTTACAGAATGCCATAGGTATCATATAGAGAGATCATATTTGGACATTTTAGAGGGTCATGTGACGGACCTGTAAATGGTAGCTAGGCGTAAACTGGAAGGAGAGCTCTGCACCAATCGCTAGTGATGATTCACAGAACCGGCCAGGTCTAGCACCTAACGTCCGACCCCGACTTCTCGTGGTGCAGGCCGTTAGTACCTTTCAAAAGAGATATTCTCTTTGGATGGGAACGGAAGGGGAGGGCTGCCAGTTCAGTATGGCCTACAGATCTGGTCATTTATGGTCATTTTTTTCTTTTTTTTTCAACCCTGCTGAGGAGTGGTCAACTTCACAGGGTCCTGGTGCTGACCATTTATACCTACTAGACGGGACTTGTTTATGGATTTGAGCTTGATTATTGATCCTGGACTTGCTGCACTGGTGGGCCTCTGTTGAGGGAGAGTCTGCCGCTGTGCTTTCTGTTTGCTTCTGGGTTGCCAGCTCTAAGTGAACAGAGGCATGGGATACCTTATATCAGCTGGTGGATAATCCTAATCAGAGGCCATCGCAGGTACCTGAACCTTACTTAGCTAGTTGGGCATCGTCAAGCCTAAACTGGAGTAATGTGTCTCAGGCAGGCCATGTGGCTCTTGAAAAAGTCCACTTGAAAAGGTGGTGCTTGAAGTTCCTACCAGCATCGGTGACTTCAGCCTTTAGCAGAGGAGGAACAGGTCTTTGCCCCATGCCTGCGATCAGGAGGCTGTTTGATATTGTTGGCCCTACCAATCTCAATAAACCTAATTTCTTTAAAAATCCTACTAATCATTTTCTCTGTGCAGGAACGTGGAACGTGAGGACATTACATAAAGATTATTCTCTTGATGTCCTCATGCAGGAATTCCAGCGCTATAACCTAGATATTCTAGGCTTGCAAGAGACCAGATGGACAGGTAAAGGTGAGATACTCAAAAATAACTTTAAATTTCTATTTACAGAGAGGGAGGATGGAAAGCATCACCAAGGCGTGGGTCTGCTGCTCAGCAGACATGCTAGTGATGCTCTTCTAGGATATGAGTGCATTAATGAAAGGTTTCTTACAGCAAAATTTCAGACAAGCATTAAAGACTTGAATGTTATCTGCTGTTATGCCCCCACTGAGGATGCCGATGAGTATGAGAAGGATAGGTTTTACGAACAACTTCAGGATATTTTGAATTCTGTCAAGAAAGGAGATATTACCCTTGTTCTAGGTGACTTCAATGCCAAAGTTGGTACTGACTCTGACCTTTGGGGAGGAGTAATAGGCCCTTTTGGTATTGGTAGCTGCAATGGCAATGGGCAACGTCTCCTACAGGTAAGTAAACTCAATGGTTTCAGAATAACTAACACATATTACAAACACCGCGACATACATAAATACACATGGGTTTCACCTGATGGGCTGCATAAGAATATGAATGATTATATATTAATTAACAGCAAATGGGCTAGTTCTGTTAGAAATACCATGGCATATAGGGGAGCTGAAATGGGATCTGACCATTACCTTGTTAAAAGTGTCTTGCAACTTAAACTTAAAAAGTGTTGTGCTAGGGTTAAAAAAATTACCTTTAATACTGAAGCTCTGAAAGACCCAGTTATAGCTAAAGCTTACCATGATAGGTTACTTAGTCATTATGACAGTCATGGTTTGCTTAATACTGAAGTTGAGGAAGAATGGGGCCATTTTAAACAGGCTTTTTTGGAAACTAACAGTACTCTTTTAGGGAAAAAGGAGCAGAGGAGACAGAATTATTTAAGTGATAAGGCACTTGAGCTTATTTCAGAAAGAAGGAACTGCAGGAATGTCCTTAATCAGTACCCTACTAGTCCTAATAGAAAGGATTACCGAGAGCTTAATAAACGTGTAAAGGATCAGTTAGCTACTGATAAGAATCTTTGGCTTGATGGTTTGGCTGACAAAGCCGAGGACGCAGTTAGACAGCACAACAGCAGAGAGCTGTACCAGATAGTTAATGTTTTGTGTAGTAGAAAACGAACAGGTATACAGGGATTGAAGGATAAACAAGGTAAGGTTATAGAAGGTGAGGATTCTGTCATGGCTAGGTGGGCTGAGCATTTCAGTGATATTCTAAATAATGTGGGTAGTTCTACTCCCATTGTTTGTAATGATGATAGATGCATTGGCAGCTTTAATGTTGGTCTTATAACACAATCTGAAGTTATATTGGCTATCTCTAAACTTAAACTTCATAAATCCCCAGGGGTAGATGAAATTACTACAGAAATGCTCAGAGCTGGGAATATTTCGGTTACCACTTGGATGACTGAAATTTTGCATAACTTTTATGATAAAGGCATGGTTCCTAAAGATTTTACCAGAGCTATTATTATCCCTATTTTCAAAAAAGGTGATCGCAGTTCTTGTGATAACTATAGGGGTATCAGCCTACTCTCTGTTCCAGGTAAAGTTCTTTCCATTATTGTGCTTAATAGAATTAAGAATCTGGTTGACAGGCAATTGCGTGATGAGCAATGTGGATTCAGAACTGGTAGGGGATGTGTAGATCAGATATTTTCACTTAGGCAGATTCTTGAGAAATGTTTAGAGTTTCAGAAACCTTTGATTGCTAGCTTTGTTGATTTCAAAAAGGCTTTCGACTCTGTTGATCGTGATAATTTGTGGTTGATTGTGAGATCATATGGTATACCAGACAAGTTAGTTAACATAATGAAAGCTCTCTATAATAACACTGAGTCATGTGTGAGAGTTGGTAAGTCTTGTAGCAATTGGTTTAGCATTACTTCTGGTGTTCGACAAGGGTGCATCTTGTCTCCTTTTCTCTTTAGTTTGGTTATTGATTATGTTATGCGAAATTCACTTCAAGGGAAAGATTTTGGCCTTAATTGGGCTGGAGATACGAAAATTTCTGATTTAGATTATGCTGATGATTTAGCCCTTTTGGCAAATGATGTTGATGAGATGAACTCTTTCATTCGAGCTGTTGATGAGACTGGTAGTATAGTAGGTTTGGTTATAAACAGAGAGAAAACTAAAGTGATGAAAATTGGTCAGGCAGGTTGTGATTCAGTTAATCTGAATGGTTGCAGTCTTGAGCAGGTGTCACAGTTTAATTACCTTGGGAGCTATGTAACTGATACTGGTGATGTGCGGCATGAGATTAACAGAATAATAGGTATTGCTGCCGGGACTTTTAAGAATCTATGGAGATTGTGGAGAAATAGGCGTATACACCTAAAGACTAAAATTAGACTGTATAATAGTTTGGTTCTTTCTAGGATTAGTTATGGTAGTGAAACTTGGACGCTATGTAAACAAGATAACAGGAAACTAGATGCTTTTGATTCTAGATGCTTACGCAGTATCTTGGGTATTGGATGGTTTAACTTTGTAACTAATGATGAGGTTAGGCAAAGGAGTCTGCAACCTCCTTTAAGCAGCATATTGTGCAGAGAGAGACTCCGCTGGTTTGGCCATGTTGCCCATATGGATAATTATCGATTGGCGAATAAGGTTATGAACAGTGTGCCTAGAGGCCTCAGAAGGAGGGGGAGACCTAGGATGCGGTGGGCAGACAATGTCAAACAGGATCTTGTTAGCTTACCTTTTTGGCACAATTTTTTGGAACCTTAAATGCTTATGAATAATAATTTCCACACTTCCAATCGATACAATGGCATCTACACATAGTACCTAAAGGGTGATATGAGGGTTCCTTAATTAGCTTACGAACAGCAGCGATGACTTTCTCGTACAAAGCCTTCTTAGGTCTTCCTGCACGAGGGAAGTCTTCGAAGATCTGCCGTCCTGCTCTGAATTTGGATATACATTCCGTTACAATGTCATTTGAACAGGAATGTTCCCCATATACTTGTGATAAATTGACATGATTATTTTTCCATCGTCCCCAAGCTGCATTTTTGTGAAAATGTAGAATCTTTCCTCGTCTTCAGTGGGCTCCATAGCAATAGCTCACAGATTTTGTAGGCCGAACTTTATGGGCGCCAACGAAGAGAGAAATTATGATACGTCATTTGTTTTTGACATAACAACAAGTTTACCCAAGTTTTCAAACAAGTCATAGTATTTATCTTGTTAGGAATGAGTGCAAATCTACAGACAAGTGTTAAGAACTTCTTGAACATTCTCCGTAATGTTAAAGAGGATTTATTGAAAGATTATTTTCCCTATCAAAAGCAGCCCGTGGTCGACGAATTAGATTTAAAAATATTTCAGCACATTCCGCTAACTCTAAACTGGAAATCAACGATTAATATCTCAAAACGTTTTACTTGTATAGTCGAATTTAAGAAACCGAATTCGCAATTTGCGACAGTTTATTGTATTGCTTTCCGCAATTTAGAAAATAAATGCATGGGGTATATTACAAAGTTTACAATGTTAATATGACAGTATGTAATACATATATATATATACTATATATGGGATATTTCTATGATGGCTGCAAAACTTGTCTTACTTAGTAAGGCACAGATCAAAACTAAATAAAACACGGTATTACAGTTAATGTCCCCAATGCAGAAAAGGTGAATCCGGGACACTGAAGTAATCCGAATGATCCTAATTTTCCTTTAGTATATAAACTTGCGTTATATATAAAGATTCTGCTTAAGAAACTTTACAAAAAAGTGTATTAGCCAGCTAAAAGAAAGTCTTTTCATTTTTAATTGTAAATTATTTAATTTATTTTAAATTGTTAATTTGTTTATTTTTTTTTATTTTTAATTGCCATCATTTATAATTAATTGACCCATTTTATTACATATGTAGATATACTGAATTATTTAATTACAAAAATATTTTACTAAAATATGATGTAGTTATGGAATTTTAGAAAAATTCGTTTTTGAGAGAAAACAGTACGGAAACAGAGTGGCCGTCGTGAAACGCTGATAATGTTTCCTATTACCTAGGTATTACCCAGCAAAGAGCAGTTTTCTTCAAAGCAGTGTAAAAGACAAAAAAAATTAAACAAACGTTATCGAGGTTATTGTCAGCAAAATCTTTAGCAGCCTTAGCGTTGACATTACTGACCACCAAAGGTCATTAATAAAGCATCGCTTCAGCTATGCTTTCGTAATTGTTCTTTTGTAGCTTGCAGCCTGACCGTCGTCGCATCCGTATCTTTTCCACTCGGTGTGATGGAGACGCTGACAGTCCTCACTTGACATCTTCCGTCAGTTCAGCCAGTCGTTAGTAGAGGCGCCAGCTAGAATTCCAAGCTGTCGGCACCGCAGATGTCAGCGACCAGCAGCGGGTGACAGCCGCTGTCCACTCTTTGTATGTGTGTACGCGTCAGGTACCACCAACACCCCGGATAGGTCCAGCCACGGCACGCTGCACTGGCCAGGAAGTGGAGGAGTTTCCGACAACTGTGGAATCTGCTGTTCACTGCCCTTTTACATCTGTCGGTGGGAGCAGTAACTGATTCACGGAGTCGCCAGCTGGATCGTATCGTAAAAAAGAGCCCTAGCGAAAGGGCAACTCGCTTATATTCTTCACCACAGCATTTAGCTCAACGGGATGGAAAAATGAACCTATATCGATAGGTTCCGTACTGTAAGGCGATAGCACTTCTTTTTATTACGATGCATTTCTTTGATATACTTTGCTATGTACTACTTTATGAGCGCTACAGATTTAATAATATGTATTTGGTATTGGATTTTACTTTTCATAAATGATGAATTGAGTTGGATTGTGTTACCTCTGTGAGGCATTTTTTTGCACATAAAGGACTAAATGTTCAGGTCACAAGGACCCCAAGGGCTCAGAGAAGGTTTGAGGATGACATGCACTGGGTAGCTGTTAGGAGTCTCCCGTCAAGGTCATCCAGCGTATTCTATAATGTGCCAAGGGTTATGACTCTTACGTACTGTACAAAAGCTCTATCGACTGAAAGAATATCGAGTGCCGCCCTCCCTCATAAATGATGGTATATAATTACCAGAAAAGAGAATATCAGAAATAATTTAATAAATTTTTATGTGAAAAATTATTTAGCGTCTTTTATTTCAGAGAGAATGGAAACATCCTGCTTAGTAATAATTACTTTTTACGATTCCCAATACCAACAATACGCAATGGGAAATTTTTAAAACCAAACAATGAAAACACAAAAGGAATTACCCATTACGTGTTTAGTGGGTTCAATTGGGCGAAGTTGGGTAAAATATCTGCCCATATTACCTACCTTTCTTTATGTAATGGTCTTCTTTGCTTTTGTTTCATTTTGAGTTTATTCAATGTATCTCCAAATTAAACAGTTTTGTATTTATTACTAAAGAAATAAATATCGCTACTTTGGGATATTTATAAGCACTCTATAGTATTCTATCGTCAACAAATACTTTTTATCTTATTATATTATATTTACTTATATAATTACATTTATCATATTCGCTACGAACACGATACAACACAATTTCTACTCACCTGTCCCCTACTGTTATTAGCATATTTAGCCCTTCCCC
Organism: Ryuthela nishihirai; assembly: GCA_038380435.1. NCBI lineage: Eukaryota > Metazoa > Arthropoda > Arachnida > Araneae > Heptathelidae > Ryuthela > Ryuthela nishihirai. The sequence goes on along the minus strand of JAWZYU010000011.1, from coordinate 66,730,858 downwards.
CGTAGAGTACTAGGTAAAATTGTGGACTGATCTTACTATTTGGGGATGGACTTTTCCATTCGCTTTCAACTCATAGTACATTGATTGTATGGAGATTCAGACCGCATCAGTAATCACCGTTTTACATTTTAGGGAAAAGAATTAATAATATTTAGTTAAATTGGATTGTTTCTCTTATCTTTGAGTACTTCTGTGCACTCGATGGGCTAAACATCCAAATCGAAAGGATTCCAAGGGATCAGTGAAAGGCAGAAGGAATGGATAAACTTAATAATTGCTTAGGGACATATGTAACCTACCATCAAGGCCAGGCCAGGATACAAAAAAAAAAAGAAGAGGTGGGGTGGGGCAAGCGACGTAGTTGAGCAGGAAAAATGTAAGAAAAAAGGGGAGGGAGTAACAAGAGAATGGATTATCATTGCAGTGTAACATTTTCCACTTCTTTTATAGATTGTTTAAAACTTTCCTAAAAATGCGTAAAATATATACACAAATATATATTTCATTATAAGTATACACACGTTCAGGTGCGAATCTAGAAAAAATCTAGGGGGTGATGGGGTGTGGGTGGGCAAAACGTAATTGACCCAAAAAATGTTAATGGGGTGGGGGCAAGAGACTGGATTTCTAATGCAGCATAACATTTCCCCTTCCCTTTTTACATGTCTGTAAAAATGTTCTTAAAAATGCATGGAATATAAATAAGTTTTTATAGGTTTTGCCTCTATTACACTTACTAGGATTCTAAACGCGGGGGTCATGGCGCCCTTGCCTCTCCTTGATCCGGCCTTGCACAAGTTTATTAACTTTTGGCTTCCATTACCCTTACCACCATTCTTAAAGGAGGGAGTATTCCCTTCTCCCCCTTTCCCACCTTGATCCGGACCCGATCAAGTGTCGTAAAGCATGATTCTTCTTTTCAACGAGAATAGCGTTTCATCTTCACAATAGGCAAAGCAAAAAGGAAATTTACATGAAAATAATTTTTTTTAAACATATACTTAAAAAGAAAAGTAAGTTTAATTTAGAAAGCACACATACTTGTTAGCTCGAAATGCTAAGAACAAATTAAGGTCTACCCCTTTTGTGTTAAAAGACAAAAGCTATTAAAAAAAAGTCCGTCACGAACTTATTAATTGCTGAAAATACTGCACACGAGCTCATGAGATCCTAGTAAGTGTAACATAATAACTTTATCGTTTTATTTTAAACTTTTTTGGAAAGACAAATAACAATAACAATAATGATTAATAGACAAATAATTGGAAGCATTGTGGCATTGCAAGATTACGGTATTTGACCGAGATGATAGGCATCGTAGATATCCGAAAGCAATGGGTTGGGAATTTCTGAAAATAGTGAAATTACAGGGTAAGATGTGTTTTGACTTAATGCTCAAAGACTGGAGAAATTTTTATCTCAAAGTAAAGAGTTATGATAATAAGCCCATGAGTAGGCTTAAACGGTACATCATGATTCAACCCTAACGTGACTATTAAAATAATTGTCACCGAAGAATGAGCTCACCGAGGCTTAGGAGTGGGCATTGTAACTGGAAATGCTTCTCCCTAGATCAATGGTTACCAACGTGGACGTCACCAAAGTGACGTCTCCTTTGGATTTGATTTTGTACACGGTATAGACGTATTTTCTCAACTACTGTAGTTTGATAAATAAAAATTAAATATTCCCTCAAATAGCTGTTCACCACAGAGGTCTGACAGGAGTCTGCCAGTTTAATATGCCATAGAGAAGAATCTATGAGGAAGGCGAAACCTCAGTAGAAGGACAACACAAACATCCATGCGTTACCCGGGGTTCGAATCCACGTGCCTTTAATCAATAGCCAAGCATGCTAAACACTCGGTCACGGAACAGCTAGTTAAATACATGAAAGACTATTTGATTACTAATTACGATGAAGAATCAAAAAGTAGGAAACTGCTACACTAGGGCATCCCAGGAATGCGTATAGGATTGAAGGCTGAAGTTCTTCCTTGTCAATCCATATTGTCAATGGTGATCCAACTGGTTCGGTTGAATTGACTGTTTAAAATATCATCGATCACCGAACAAGTTGCTAAAAGAAAGAGAAATATAATATTCAGTTAAATAAGCCATAAGGAAATATTTCAGTATAATATGCCATAAGGAGGTATCTCAGCATAACATGCCACAGAAGTCTGTCAGTATAATATGATATGAGGAAAGTTTATTAAGTAGCTCCACAAAGCAACCACGAGCTATACGTAATGCTAGAAATCAAACGGTGTATCAGTCACATCCTGATTTTTAATCATTCCTTTCTTCCCCTATTTGACCTCGAATGCGACAACGGATCTAAAAATATCTCTTCATTTCTGAGTGCTACTGCCGTAAATAGCTCTACTCACCAATTTTTACCTCTCCAGCATCAGTATATCGGGATTTGAAATTTGACCTTGAAGGACCCATCGCATCTAAAATTCAACATAATTTCTGAGATTTATGACTCAAAATACCGCCAAGTACCAATTTTTAGCTCTCTCCCACCAGTACATTTCTATTTGACCTTTGACCTCGAAGGATCCGTCACATCGAAAATTCCAAAACATTTCCGCTATCTACGACCCAAAACACTCCCAGGATACGCAATTTCCAGATCTCTAGCATTAATTGATGCTAGTGATCTAGAGATATTTAAATTTGATCTTTGAACTCGAAGGAGTCCCCCCCCCCCCGGATCCGAAATTTCATAACATTTCCCTGATCTACAACCCAAACCACCTCAAACACCAAATTTCACATTTCTAGAATTCATAGATCATAGTTTGACCTCTATATGACCTCGCGTTGACCTTGAATAACACGCTGGAGGTCAAATTTTGAAATTTTCCTGAGATCTACAATGCGGATTATCTCCATATGCAAATTTTCTGACCTCTGCCATTTCTGCATCATATTTAAAATTAGCGTGATCCCCTGACAGTCAGTCAGCCGTCAATCACTCACATTGATTGATTGATTGATTGACAAGGGGATTACGCTATTTTCTAACTATGATACGGAAATGATACAGCTCTGTGAATTTGATATGATCCAGATCTTAGATCACGGAAAAAAATCTAAAATTTGGCCTCTAAAGTTCAAAGTCATATAATGGTCACGTAGTCAAATCTTGATAAAGGAATGCTAGAACCGTGAAAATCAGCATCTATGTGTATCTAGGGATGTTTTAAAATGGATCTCGGAAACGTTACCAAATCTCGGGTCCAGGAGGTCCTTCGAGGTTAAAGGTAAAATTAAGATTAATCAGTGCTAGAGATCTAAACATTGGTGCCTGCGGGTATTTCGGGTCGTAGATCTCAGATATCGTGTGAAATTTGTGATCCGACATATTCTTCGAGGTCAAAGGTCAAATTTTATCAACTGGTACTTGAGAGCTATTCTTTGAAGACTAAGGGTATTTCGGGTCTTATATCTTCGCACAATTATGAAAATTTTGTTTAAACACCGTTCAAGCCGTGTTTCGTTTTCAAACACGGATTGTTCCAGGTCAAACGCAAAATTCAATATACCAGTGCTAGAGAGGTAAATATTGATTAATAGAAATATTTCTGATCCTGAATCTTAGAAATGTTAAGAAATTTGAGGTCCAGTGCCACTTTAATGTCAGATAGGGGTTAGAGTGAAAATCCAGAAAACAAGAGGCACTGAATGCGCCTCTTGATTTCTACTATGTAAGTAAAATGAAAATAATAACCATACTTACTTTTTCAGAACTGCAATACATCTTTAGATTAGCGTCGCATTGTTTAATGCTTTTCCCACTTATCGCCGTACTTTAAATAACGCCACTATTTATTTTAATGTCGTTTCAAATTTGCGTTAAAGCCCTTCGTTCAAAAACTGAACGTATTCACAAGCTCATCTTCATTGCACACAGCGCTCAAGTAGTCAGCATCGGAAAAATGTTCTGAACTGAAATTATTTGGATTTTATTTCTTTACTAGAGATCTTGAACTAGTTAGAGAGACCACTAAGAACTCCAAAGGGATTACATTATTTGGCAAGTAAATAATCTGATGGATTTAAATTATGTTATTTACGTTTTCATTCAAATCTCGAAATAACATATTTTGTTAATAAAACCTTCTTGGCATGAAACCTCAATATCCTTTGACGTTATATTTAAAATATCCTTTGAGGTTATATTTCAAATATCCTTTGGTATCAAACTCAATTTGAGTTTCTATTACAGGTACATTATTTAAATCTTTAATAAAATACAGGTTGCTTTGGGAACGAGTGATGTTTAAAGTTTGGGGAGATGGCATAACCACCAGAAAACTTTCCAGCAGTAGTTTGAATAACTGTAATTGGTGTGGTACAGAAACTTTCATAAGTTTTATGCATTTGAAATAAGTTTTATGCATTATTCAAAGTTTTATGCATTTTGTATTATTTTATTGCTCTAACATGTAATTTTACATTTTATTTCACGTATTTATGTCCAGATATGGATTGTAATTTGTTGATAAGTTAGAAACAGCTATTTCAGGTTCCAAATGTCCTAAACTTTATTTGGGAACATAGAATTTTTATGTTTCCTATGGAAAATTATTCTTTGTTTACCGTTGTTATTTTACTTAAAATAAAAAAGAATAAAATAAATACCCCCTCAAGCAGCTGCTTGACACAGAGGTCTGACAGGAGCCTGTCAGTTTATATGCCACAGTAGAAGGTCTGAGAGGATGGCAGGACCTCAGCAGAAAAACGACACAAACAGCTATGCCTTACCCGGGGCTCGAACCCAGGTCCCGTAGATCAGTAGCCAAAGTAAGTACTGTATTTTGTTATCTGATAATTCTAAAGGACTGTTTATGATTTAAACTAAACATGACGTGGATTAAAATGGCAGAAGAATTGTCAAAAGTCGTGTTTTTCTTGAACGAATGAATGTCATTAAGCCGGAAAGCACTGTTGTTTTATGTCCGGCAGGGTTGCATTAGCTGTGAGAGGCTCTTTTGACACAAAATGAGCTAAATGGCCTTGGCCAATAGTATCCCAAAGCTCAGAGAAGGTTGCGGAAGGAGATCCGTTGGATAACTTTTAGGATGCCTCCCGTGAAAGCTATCCCATCTTGTTCTTTAACGTACGAAGTGTTTGGCTCTCTTGAACAAGAGACCACGGTTTGACGTCCTGTCCAACGAATCGGCCCAACGAATCTTTCCAAGCCCATCAGTGCCATCTTTCTTTTCAAAATCTAACTGGAGTTACCAGAGAAAATACACAATGTACACACATTTGGAACTCGAACCTAGAAACTGCAGATTGTGAGTCATCCGCCGCCCCACTGTTTTGGATCATTCATGTGTTGAAAACTTGTTTTATTCGAAGGCTGTATTTTTCAATCAACTGAAAAATAATACTAGCTGCAATGAATTCTGTACTCGTCTGACAGTTTCTGCAATAGAAACAAGAAGTACATCTGTCAGGTGGTAGTGTTTTTCATTACATTTTTTCCGACATTTTGTTCTTCCACTTCCTTTGCTTTATGTTCAGTTAATTTAAATCATAAACAGTCCTTTCGAATTATCAGATAGAAAAGAACAGTACCTTTCTCATTAGCAAAGAGTTTCCTTTCAGCCTCATTGCTACAGTAGGGCTTTAGAAATATGAAGCAGTAAACTCTTGCTGGTGTGCAGCTGAGTGCGTTAAGGTGCCCTTTGCGTGAGCTGTACTACTTATACTTGGGATCGAACCACTCCAGCGCTGCAGGTGATGTTTGCGTGTTCTATACTACTAGATCTGGATTGAGCCACTCCGAATCGCAGTGAGGAATTATTTTTCGATGACAAAATATAATCCTGTCTAAATATGCAAATGTTGTAAATAAATGTCAATATACATGTCAAACAAAATATAGAAAAATGACATTTGCACTTTTAAACATGCAAGGAAAACTGTAAAAAATGTCACTAGATGGCAGCACACACTTTATTAATAATGACAATAGATGTTTGGCTAAGTATTAACCGAAGTTGGTCCCAAAATTAAGCCCACCACTATCCAGTTAAACGCTCAGTGACGGCTTAACCTAACCACGATCCATGTGTATTGTTTGCCATTGAACTTTCCCATCTACAAGATGTGCTCGCTTTCAGCTCAAAACGAATGGAATGACAGGTAACACTGTAGACAAGAAATTATTAAGTTTGTTCATCAAATCAGATGATTTACTTAAGAAAATGCGGTTCACATCAATAAGAAGTATGGTGTCCGTGAACTGCGATACAAGCGTCCAAATATGGCAATAGACTGTCCAAAAGGTGTCGAATGTCATCCTTGTGAACATTAATCCATTCCTCCATGCACCTGCGCCGTGAGTTGGCAACAGTGGTAGGGAGCTGAGAAGCGGTGATCAGTGAACATCTCATCATATCCCTAATGTCTTTGATGGACAACAGATCTGGGAAACTTTCATGCCAAGGAAGCCCATCTACATCACGTAGGGACTGTCAGGATGTGAGAAATATATGTAAACGGGTTTCAACGCAATATTTTGCCAACCATAACGGTCAGATATGAACAACAATGTAACTGATGGTTTTCTCTTCCATGATTATGGGTATTGGCCTATTATGACTAATTGGCCTATTATGACTAATTGGCCTATTATGACTAATTGGCCTATTATGGCTAATTGGCCACCTCTGTCCCTGGTGTGCCTCCAGATGTACATACAGCTGTCATTGGATGCTAAACAGAAACGTGGTTCATCACTAAAGACAAGAATTGGGATCACGTCCCCAAAAATGCCGCCCAAGCAAACACAGGTAGTGAAGAATAGAGTCAAAAATATTAAAAAAACAAACAGCGTGAATGCAGCCTTGATTATTGCAGTCATCTTCTACTCATGATCTTCAACACAGGCACAGAACAAAGATGGTGTTTGATGTTGGAAATTTACGGCTTGTGACATATCTGTCTCCTGTCGATAATCGGCGTATCCGTCGTTCCTCCAGTTCTCATGTTCATTCTGATGCCACCAGGGCTTTGGCCGGGTACCGTTTGCTGTACCCATTGTAGCCAAGAGCGTATAGCCTTTTAGACATCATATCCTATACGGCTCCCGTATATTCAGCTTCTAGCAACCCAATCATTCGACCCCTTCAAATCCTGTCAGCTGCACATAACGTCGCTTTATGCATTTTAAAGGTAATGCACACTCTTCTCAGATCATCCACTCACCATTTTGTTTGTCCCTTGATGTTTAACACCACTTTTATAACGTCTTCGGATCTCCTCATCAGCGTGGCACCGGATATGTTATTGAACTTTCTATGAGCCCTTCGGCTTCACATCGAAATCATTTACTTCAATATAAGAAACAACTCTGCATACAAATCGTCATGGCAATCCGTCCATTTTTTTCTATGTTGGACAATTTCTATGACGAGCAGTGTATATTAGAAGTAGAGTCAGTTTTCCATTGCTCTTTTGCCAATATCCTGAGGGTGGTGTGGTTCTTTTGGTAGAAACTCAAGGCAGAAATCTGCAACTCCCAAGTTCGTGTTCCAGCTGTGCAAGTTTTAAGATTAATTCCTCCTTGCTCTTGGTCAAAAAGGGGACTCGGATGGTCTTGGAAAAGCTGCCATGTTGAGACATAAAGTCATTGTCTATATTATCTATATTCAGGAGAGCCCGATCCTGTGCACTTTAAAGAACACATTGGATGGCTTGACAGCATCCTTCCATCTGTCCCCTCACAGCTGTCCAGTAGATTCCCTTCCCATAAAAAAATGAAAACATAATAATACAAGCAGCTGCTTAACACAGGCGCCTGCCAGTTTATATGCCATAGTAGAAGGTCTGCGAGGAAGGAGAGACCTCAGAAAGACAACACAACCATCATCTATGTCATCACCCGGAGCTCGAACCCAGCTCCCGTTGCTCAGTAACCAAGCGTGCTAACAACTCAGCCACGGGATGGCATAAAAAGTTTTCGACGATGAATGTGATTCAAACCCACACCTCGCAGTGTTTATGCCAGGTGCTCTAACCACTAAGCTATCAGCAGTTCTGACAAAACATAAAGCCTCTATGACTATTTTTAACCTGGTCATTTAGCTCATTTTATTCACAAAAGTACCGCTCAGAGTTTAAACAACCCAACACAACCTTTCTGAATATTGCAATTTTCATTGGAAAGCAAGAGAAGTTTAATTGTATTAATCAACTTCAATCGGATATACGTTTCTTAATGTAGACCACCAATGTATAAAAATATAGGAATGCGTGATATTTCTTTCAATATCCATGTTGTTGGAGCAGTGGAAATGAAAAACTTGAATGTGGTTGATTTATTGTGGGTATCGAATGAAATAGTTTTGCACTTAGGGTTTTTCATTATTTTCTTTGGAATTGAAAGGACAGTAACAACGTTCTTTGTTCACTTTATTAGGTTACAATCTCATATTATGTGAATAGCAACTCAGAATCGGAGCTCAATAACTTAATAAGTTTCTTTCAAAAATATGACTGAAGACACATTAAAGATCTGAATAAAATCTATCTAAGTTTAAATTAAAAAAAAGATTCGTTTATATTTAGAGAGTTACAAAAAATGCAATATTTAACAGCAATAATGTTAGTATTAATGATTGATTTCAAAAGTCAATTTGGACAGATTAAAACGAAGACAATAATCGTTATATTCATATTTGATAAGATATGTCCCGGATCTAGAAAGAAATAAAAGGGAGGAGAGCAAATGACGCAATAGGGCTGGAAAAAAGTAAAAGGGCGGGGGGAAAGGAAGAGACTGGATTTCCATTGCAGTGTAACATTTTCACCTCCGTTATAGGAGGACTTTAAAAATTTCTTAAAAAAATGCGTGAAATATGCACAAGTTTAATGATTTTCCCTCCGTTATCCTTGCTAAGTATTCTGAAAGAGGTAGTCACGCTCCCACCCCAGATCCGGCCCTGCGTACGAACATACTGAACGCACGTTGTTGGAAATCGGGATTTAAACTGATCGGATTCGAATATTTAATTTATCTTCCGTCATATTTTCCCTAAATATCTAAGAGTTAGTTTTGCATTTGACTGCCTGCTTACTTAACATGGAACTGTACCTAATAAAGTGGCCTTTGAGTGATGCACTCATTATCTAAATTAGTTCTTCATCTGTTAACTATTAGATATATGTACGTAAAAGACGCATAATAATATTGATACGACAATATGGATAGAAAATATCAGCTTTTACTTTGCCTGTTTTCATACTTTAAAAATTCTAGAGTGAAATGAATTTAGATTTTATTTCTAAATTTCAGATGTTTACAAATCACGATCAGCCCGCCAAATAGGAGGTTGTGTGGCCCAGTCAGTTGATGTTTGACAGTTGGTATCGACAGGAGACAGATGTGTCACAAGCCGGAAATTTCCAGCATCAAACAACATCCCTATCTGTGCCAGAGTTGAGGAACATGAGTAGAAGATGACTATTTTTGCATAATATTTGTGATTACCGGATAGCACTGATATCTGTCATTCTGTCTCTGAAGCTATTAGGAGCATCACTGGACAGCCTCCCGTAAAAGCTATCCAATTTGTTCTTTAATGGTCACAGGATATGACTCTCCACGCACTGGGCTTTTTTAAGATAAATTTGTTTTTATTACATACTGAAAAAATGCATTTGCGTTTATATTTACACAAATTCTGAATCATTAAATGATTCAATATCCCACTCGAGTTAATTTGGCATTGTGGGATAATAATACTAACATTTTGATAGTTAAAGTAACTGTATTTAAAAGTGAAAATTTTACATTGGAAGTAGAGTCGTCCTCGTTTTAAGCATTAATAATTATCTAATATCACATTAGAGTGGAAGGCGGCCTTTCCAAGCCATCGGTTTCCCCTAATTGACAGAGGGCAGGCGGAGAGTTTTGCGAAGATAAATATCAACATTGGCCCAAGTAGGACTCACACCCAGGAACTGCAGAGTATGGGCCTAGCGCATTGCCGATTGAGCCACCCCTGCCTCAAAAACAGCAGCATAATCTCCTCGCAAGCAATAAAATAAATATACATCTGAAAACGTTTAGTTAAAACATTGGAAGAAATTATTCATATTTAGTACATTGATTATTTGTTTTATGAACAGCAATTTCTTTTGTAATGAGCCGCGGGTTTTATACTCCCACCCCTAGTCTATATGAATGAGGATCATCAACGGAGGACTGTGAGGTCTCGTCATCCATTACATTGCATACCGTTCGTCATATCACAATTATCAGCTAGAAACTGTTCTAAAACATAACCTATTACAGTGACTCCCAAGAGATTTTTTCATGAAGCCGCATTGCCGGCCATGAAAAGTTCGTTGAGAAGCAATAAGAAAAACGAAATATCAATCATTTATGAATAGATATTATTATTGCTAGACATTGTTTATTCATTCATAAGAACATATACAGGGTGAATCTGAAAATTGGGCAAAACTTTACGGGGTGGTAGAACGCAGCTATATGAGCAATATTCGTCATAGAATGTATGGTCGGAACGCAAGCGGTTAGAAGTTAAAAGGTAGTTTTCCACTGTCACATTTAAAGAATGAACACAAGAAGGAGAGGAGATACTCTGTCTCCTCTCCTTCTTGTGTTCATTCTTTAAATGTGACTTCACTTGCATTCCCGTCAGCCGCACCGTACACAAAGTGCATATCCGCCATTTCGTGGTTAGTATAACCAGCCATCCTCTCGGCAATCCAAGGTAGAATTGCCGTTGGGTGCGAGGACCGACCCTTTTATACCATTTCCAACGCCACCTAGCGGCTCGCCGTTTGCGTTCCGCCCATACTTTCTATGACGAATATTGCTCGTATAGCTGCGTTCTACCACCCCGTAAAGTTTTGCCCACTTTTTCAGATTCACCCTGTATACAATACAAAATATATAGGACCCACAAGGCTAAGTAGCTTATCTGTAGGTAATTGAATAATTCATTCATAATACATGCACACATGTTCTCTCAATTAATAATTTATTAAAGAAAAATTAAAATTAAAATAAGACAAAAGGTAAAATGCAAAATGTTCATGAAATATACAAAATTTAACATAGTTATGTAATTTATTTAAGATAATATTTTAAATTTATTTTTATTCTATTTTAGCTATTAACATTTATAATTTCACCAGGAATTAAATTAAAAGGATATGAAAAATAAAGAATTTAATTAATTAAATTAAATTAAATATTATAATTATTATTTTAATTATATATAGAGTAGACTTAGAGAAAACAAATTTTTTGAGAATATAAAAGCATATATTTTAATTTTTAACATATAATTGTTTAGTCATCATCAAATATGCACAGACTGTGTGAAGCTCCATGTAATTTATGCGTTTTTGTTTCAAAGAAAGGCTTTTATAATAAAATAACGAATGCCGTAAATTTGTACATACATATATTGATGCGCTTGCTTGTAAATTTTTCTTTTGTGTGTCGAGAATTTTTGTGAAAAATGAAAATTACTATTCATATTTTTTTAATTTCAAATTGATGAAATTTGCTGGTAGCCCACACTTGAGAACCAGTATTCTGCAGAGTCCCATCAAATTATTTGAGAATTCCCGTTTAATTTATATCGGAAGCTAACTTCAAAGATCTATAACTCTACAATTAACTTTTCATAGAAACAAATATGACTGAAGATAAGATCTCAAAAATATTTATCGAAATCTGACTTTTTCAGCAATATTCTTTAGATATTTACAGAGTAATGAAAGCTGTAATATTTAACATCAACAATGTGTTTCAAAAACTTAACATACTTGTCAAATGTTGAAAGAATTATTTCCACAGACCTCTGGTATATACATTTGTTCTAATACCTGGTTTGTAATAATGCTTAATAGTTATGAATAATTTAACATCAGTAGTAACTTCACATGACTGGCACTGATGTTCTTAATGATTTGAACTTCCATATCTCTTTAAATTTGGAACAAATATTGTGGCTTTGATTGGGTTCTTTTACCTCTGAGGGGCACTTTTTTGTACACAGTGAGCTAAATGGCCAGGTTACAAGGACTCCTAGATCTCAGAGAAAGTTGGGGGAGGAAACTCACTGGACAGCTGTTCCTCAAGTCAAGTCCTCTCGTCAAGTCCATCCACCGTGTTCTTTAGCGTGCACAGGGTATGGCTCACCGCACACGGACCACGGCTTAACGTGGTCCCGTAATGATCCATTCCCAAGTCACAAACATTAAAATTAATAACACCCATAATACAGTTTTCACTTCCATGAAGTACTTAGGTATGACGATAGATAATGATTTTGACTTTGGAATTCATATTAATAAAACCGTCGCTTCAGCTTCTAAAGGAACTTATATATTGAGGTACATTCGAAACTCTAAATCCTCCTATGCCTCATTGTTCTATAAAATTTACATCCGACCGAAACTCGAATACTGTGCTTCCACATTTTTTGGTATAAATAAAAAGAACTCTTAAAAATTAGAAAAAGTTCAAAATGAAGCTCTCAGAATCATCAAAATCTATTTTAACAAACGAGAATCCCTAACACTTACTGATATTCATTCCAACTACCAAATTCCCACTCTTGAATCTAGAAGAAAGATGAGGTTTATTGCCCTTATTCACGACACTATTTATAACAAGTCTCATCCCGTTCATTCGATTCTTACACCCTATATTCGATTACGACATCGTCACATCCTTCGCTCTAAAAATAAAATGTTTTTTACTCCCAAGATTTTCAAAGCTAAGCATGGTGAAATTTCTTTTGCCTTTCATGCAACCTCAACTTGGAACTCTCTACCGAGCGATATCACTTCTTTAAATTCTAAAACAAAATTCAAAAATCATATTACTCCACTCCTGTTAGAATATTGAAATGTTTGACCAACATCTTCTCACCCCTATTCCCACTCCCCAACTTTGCCCTTTGTCTGGATTATCCGTAATCCTTTTTCCCCTGTTCATTCATTTAATATTACCCTGTTGTCTTAACCCTTTCAGGACCATAAGGTTTCTAAGAGTAAATATTAGTATGTAACTGTTTATTTTAGTTTGTTTAGACGTAAAATAAATAAAAATCATAAGAAAAATACATAACAATGTGTAGTTTTTTTTGGAATTTTATGGGAAATATTTTTCCCAATGGACTATAAAGGCAACACAAATTATAGTTAGGCTTATTATGCAATGTCTTTTATTTATTAGTTTATTAGAACAAAATGTTAACTAAAATAATACAAAATTATGAAATAAAATTACTATACAAAATGATGTGCTAATTATGATATTCTGCGAAGCAATTTCTTTTGGTAGTGAGGCAAAGATGGACATTGCACATAGTACATATATTATGCGTCCTGACAGTTCTGTTTTTGTTTTCTAAACGTTCCCGTTTACGTAATTGCGTTCGGCATACGTTCTATTTTGACATTCTGTATAAAAAATGCAGATAAGGTTATAATTAAATACGACAATCACCAATTTTAAAATGGGAAAAATGTTTCCTTTAGTCGTGAAAGGATTAAACCTTCTTTTACTTACCCCTAAGTTTACTATTTTTTTATCATATTTCATATTACATGTTTGTCTTTGTCTGTTCAACTTGTCATTTTGTTTATATGTATCAAATAATTATGCATTTCCTGTAAACATGTTTCTATTTTTGTACTATCATCAATATTTCTTTTTAATTTCTCAAATGTACTAGGACATCAAGCCACTTGAACGTTTAAATTAATATCCAAAATTACCTTACCTTGGCTTTATTGTAACCCCTACATGAAATAAATTATTATTATTATTATTATTATATAATTAAATCTCGGGTGGGACTCGAACCTGGCACTGTACCGACTGAATCACCCCAAATATTGCGGTTTCAGCGCTTGGCTACTGATCAAAGGGACTTGGGTTCGATCCCAGCGTAAGGTATAGATGTTTCTGTGTCTTTCTGTTGAGGTCACACTTTCCTCGCAAATGTTCTCTAAGGAGTATTAAACTGTCAGACCTATGTAACAAGAACCTGTTTGAGGGGTAATATTTTTGTGAATCGTGAATTGGATAGGTTTGGTTGAGATCTTTTTCTTCAGTCACGTTTTTCATAAAAAGATCATTATAGAATTTATGAAGCTTCGAAATTAGCTTGCCATTGGCATAACATTAAAATATTCTAATTATTTCGTAGGGCATTGTGCAAGCATGAGAAATGACATTGTGCATAATTGAGCACTGAATAACATTTCTGTGTTGCTATCAAGATGAGATTTAATCTGTCAACGAACATAATGACAGATTAGAGCAATAGATTGTCCATCCCGTATAGTCGACACTAAACGTTGGCATTGGGAGGACAACATCCTCTCATCCGTACAACTGTCAACCTCAGTGAAATGCTGCCAGCTATCTTTAAAACAGCATCTTCTGTGTTTACTCCAAACATTGCAAATATCACCTGACACACGTTATTTATGTTTTGCCTCACCTTCATGGTCACCCGATCTGTCACCGATATAGTTTATCTGAGATTTTATGAAGCGGATGATTACTTGCATGCTTCAGCCACTTTAGCATCTCGCCCAACATCGTGAACGCATGCAGACGTCATGGAGAGACTTCCCACAGAACAACATTAGACACAACATTGACTCGATGTCCCTATGCTTACGAGATGTATCGAAACCTTTGGGGAGAACACTTATTTTCTCCATTTCGTGTTTGTTTTTATTTCTGCCTTATAGTTTCTCCTTCAACTTTCTATTTCTTTTATTCTATAACCGTGTTTCTCAGAATGTGCGAGCAGAGCCTGAAGTTTCTGTAACACAATTCAGCATGAACCTCGTACCTGAAACCAGGTAATAAAATTCTATGGAACTCATAGGAACAGTGCTAAAATTTCGCAGGATACTTAAAACTTATCTACAAGTTCCGCGGTACGGTGACACAGTTGTCGTTTCGTAGACTACATGACGTCTTCCAAAATAAAATTCCTCACCTCGAGCCAGAAAAATTAAGAATTAATTATTTAAATTCATATTTATATGTGCATAATTTGAAGGACAAAATCAAAAGAAAATCATGTTTAAACTTTATTCGAGAATTCTATAGCAATTAAAAAAATTGTTTCTTTTAATCTTGATTTTTTTAATTTTCCATTCACCTTGCTAATACATTTACTCAATGGTTTCCAACCTCTCTCAGTTTTGTACATTATTTAGAATCAATATATTTCTGATTTCTGATTCTTGTTCAATATACGATTTTCTAAATAAACATTTGAATTCAATTTTTAAAAAACGATAATAGTATTTGTTTTTCAATTCAATTTTCAACAATATAGTTTTTCCTCTGATAACCCAAAATCAGACCTTACCCCTTCAGCCGTTTCAGTAAACTAAAATAATGGATATTTGAGACTCTTCACAGTTTTCTTTAGCATTAAACATTACCATGGTGATGAACAAAACTATATTCCCTCCACCACGTCCCAATTATGTCAGCGTTGAGATTTATTTCCTCGAACCTTCACTCTTTCCTCGGCAATTTGCTTTCTTCACACCTCAGTTAGAGGCGGAATAACTGGAGATAATTTGGTCGCTTTCTTCCCTTCATTAACTGAGAATAATTGTATCGGTTAGCAAAGAGAAGCCACATTAACCAAAGCCTTCCCCTTGGCGGAGAAGGTGTATAAATTTTGAGAATGAACTGATTACTCACTCTGGTTTGAAAAAAATATAACATTAAGATTCAATACTTCATTTTTCATTATGGGATAAATTGCCATAATTTGAAATACTGAACGCACAACTTTCGACTTGTAGGCACTGCTAAGACTTAATTTAACTTATTCTCTAATTTAGACATGTGATAATAACTTTCAACCAGAGGAAAGATGAGTTACTTCGTACCTAATGTGTAGGGAGTATTGTCTCGAAGGTTGCGTTGGTGTGGCTAACGATTCAGAAAATTTGGCGTCCCTTACGTCAGGTGGGAGCTTTGATGGAATAAAGTCGCACTCCGCTACACTTGATTGCTTGCATCACCTGGATTCAGCTTGCAGCAATAGCTATCCATGCCTCTTAAATTATCCCACTGGGTTATAGTCTCGAGGATCTTAGTCTCAACATATCTCGTAGTCTGGCGCAGTCTCCCAATCTCGAGCTGAACATCCCTTTATTCCCGTGTAGCTACGTTCTGGGCTCAACTCTGAATAGTTGGTTTGTTTTATCTCTGAGCGGTATTTTTTGCACACAATGGGCTAAATAGCCAGATCACAAGGACCCGAAGGCTCAGAGAAGGTTGGGGGTGGAAACTAACTGGAACAGCTGTTGAGAGACAGATGGTAGCTCCCATTAATGCCATCCACCGTGTTCATTAACGTGCACAGGGTATGGTTCCCCTGCATACGGCGTCACGGCTTAACGTCTCATCTCACGGACGGCGGCCTTTCCAAGCACATCGGTGTCCCCTAATAATCGAGGGAAGGTCGGGGAGTTTTGTGGAGATAAATCTCAAAGCTGGATTTCTGGGACTCGAACCTGGAAAGTGCAGATTACGAGCTTGGCGCGCTACCGACTGTGCCACCCCTTCCCCACAACTCTGACTCTCTGATCTGGCATTCTGAAAAAATCATACTTCGATGTGCCGGGGCTGAGCTCAGTGGCGTCTGTCCACCATCCCCTACTCTCGACAAAGTCTCCTGTCGATCTAGATAGCTTCTAAGGCTTAACTCGAACTAAACATCTGACCTGAACCCCAGTTCCTTTCTTTGTTTTGTGTTTTATATTGCTATCCCCACCCCTTTTCCTGAATGTGATCGGTACGTTTACTAGCGCAACTTTTCCATGTTCCCCTGCTGGGTCATCGTCGCAAGTTGGGGGAACAGCATCTGTATGTCAGCTAACTCGTTTAATATCCAGCCAGGACTGGCGAGTCGGCATTCCAAACCGATCTCGTGTCACGTGTGTCCAGCGGTATTTCGACGCCCAGAGTCGAACATCGCCAAATCCCCTGTGATCGTTTTTCTGCGGTGTCAAGGAAAGGGAATTTATTGTCGGTCGCGCGGTGATTCGAGTCGGTGGGGGGAGTTTTGTGTGCTTGTGGTCGGATCCCATTTTGTTTACTCTTGGTGCCACTGAACAATTCGAAAGAGATATCAGTATTGTTCCTTGTATGTGTCTGGGAGGGTCAGTTCTGCATTCCTTGAGTGCAGCTGTCCTGTCATCCCTACGTCCTCTTGAAGAGAAAATGCAGTTGGCCTTTGGGTGGACGCTATACGCGAGAAGAATTTGAATTTGGTTTAATTACCTTCGTTAGGCCGAGAGAATTATTGAGGCATAACTAGAGAGTACTAAGAAATGATATCTGAACACTCTCTTAGTATCAACTTAAATGTTTTCCTTTACTATACGTTCAGAATCTTGCCCTGGAGGGGCGGGGGTGGCTCAGTCGGTAGCGCGCCAGGCTCGTAATCTGCAGTTCCCAGGTTCGAGTCCCATCTGGGTCAGCGTTGAGACATCCCCGCAAAACTCCGCGTTCTGCCCACGGTCAGTAGGCAACACCGATGGGTTTGGACCTGGCGGGGGTGGCTCAGTCGGTAGCGTGCCAGGCTTGTAATCTGCAGTTCACAGGTTCGAGTCCCAGCTGGGTCAGCGTTGAGACTTATCTCCGCAAAACTCCTCGTTCTGCCCACGGTCAGTAGGCGAAACCGATGGGCTTGGACCTGGCGGGGCGGGGGTGGTCAAGACCGTCTGAAGAGAAGGCCTGATATCACGTGACTAATGACGTCAAAAGCTGGGGTCGTGCATCGTATCATAGCTTGAGCCAGCGGATCTGATTCATTTCTAATTCGATGTGTGTGTTATTTAAATGATTTAATTTCCTATACTGAATTGAATCAGATATCAATTATAACGCAAATTATCATAAATGTGGCGAAGAATTTCATTCTTGTAGGAAATATTTTATTTTCATAGACATGAAAACACCCTCCATTTCTCAATGGCAAAAATATTTGCCATTGAAAATTTTTAATTAATTATATTTAATTGTAAATGGTATTATGCGAAAGTGGAATTTTAAAGCATAATTTTGTTGATTTTTTTTAATTTTGTAAAATTTTTTAAACGAAATATATGAGCTACATTTGCAAACATATTGGAAGAGATAAAAATCTATTCTCAGGTTAGCAAAATATATACATACCAACTTCAGATAGGACTTTAAAATTCCACTTTCGTATAATACCATTTACAATTAAATATAATTAATAAAAATATGTGTAACTATTTTCCGGTAATATGTTTATTGAATATTTTTGCCATTGAGAAATGAGGGTGTTTTCATATCTGTGAAAATAAAGCATTTCCTACAAGAATGAAATTCTTCGCCACATTTATGATAATTTGCTTTATATAATTGATATTTGATTCAATTCAGTATAGGAAATGAAATCATTTAAATAACACACACATCGAATTAGAAATGAATCAGATCCGCTGGCTCAAGCTATGATGCGATGCACGGCCCCAGCTTTTGACGTCATTGGTCACGTGACATCATGCCTTCTCTTCAGGCGGCTTTGGTGTGGCTCAGTCGGTAACGCGCCAGGCTCGTAATCTGCAGTTCCCAGGTCCGAGTCCCAGCTGGGTCAGCGTTGAGACTTATCTCAGCAAAACTCCCGCTCTGCCCATGGTCCGTAGCGGACAATGATGGGATTGGAAAGCCGCCTCCGTCGGATGTAACGTTGAGCCGTGGCCCCGTGTGCGGGAAAGCCATACCCTGAGCACGGTAAAGAAAACACTGGATGGCTTTGACGGGAGCCTATCATCTGTCTTCCAACAGCTGTTCCAGTGTGTCCCCTCCCTCAACCTTCTCTGAGCCTTCGGGGTCCTTGTGACCTGGCCATTTAATCCATGGTGTGCAAAAAGGTGCCGCTTAGAGGTAAAACAACCCATTTTTTCTTTCCCTGGCCCCACGATTCTAAACCGGTGCATTAACTCCTTCTAGGACAAGCCATATTACTTGCTTAACTACCTCACTTTTACAACGGTATACAAATGAGATCTTGCTGTTTCTTCACTAACATTTGCGAAATCTCCCGGCTAATTTGATTTTGATCGAACTCGATTAACTGTTCAAATCTTCATCGTTAATGAGAGACGATCTTCCTTTCCAGGGTTCATCTTGCAGCGTCTCATTGCCGGACTTGAACTTCAAAAGCGAATTTGGTGCTATGCATTCACTTAGTGTCCTAATCAAATATACTAGATATGTTTAAAGCTATCTATTCTGCTTTTCACTCAAGTTAAAATTCGTAAAACAAACAAGCATGAATAACACAAGTTGTAATGATAGTTTTGGTAGTAGTAATGTTGCTAATGAAAACTGATTGCAAATGATACTTTGATTAAAGAAAATGAATTAGACGATAATCCTAAATTTATGTCCCAAAGCAATAGAGTGTAAAATTGAAAAACCTTTCTAGGAAATCTAATATCTTCTGCCTCGTTATACATAAAATTCAAATATAGAGTTTCTTTTGGCGTAATATGGAAATTCTACGATTGTTTTCAATTATTTGAATATAATTAATTCAACTCATTTTGTACATTATACTGCATACTTATTAAAATAATTATTTAATGAGAATAAACAGCAAGCTATGAATATCAGCAAGGGTGATCTTCCTGTGACTAGACAGAGCGTAACATTAATGGTATTATAAACGATTTAAAAAAATTAAATTCCTTCACTTTTAAATTGGATTTAATGTAAACAAATATCAGAAATATCAGACTTAAATATACACACTTGAATAATTTAATAAAATGCGATGTATTGAAAAAGTCAAATAATTCATTACGGACAATTAATTGCATAAAAATAGGTTTCCTTCTTTTCTCACGTTCAGCATTTCATTATCGATAACTATAAAAATAACAATGTCGAATAACTTTTTTATGTTTAATGTATTTTCCAGCTGAAAAACTGCTTTTTTTGCGTTTAGTGTTCTTTTTAAGTTTAGGCCAGAAGTGTTACCAAACTAGAAATGAGTGAACCTTGGGATCAGTTAGCTAAGAGACCATGTCTGACTTAATGTCGATACCTTTTTCTTTATACTCTTCGTATTTTAATATTGATGGCAAAAGATTTGCTATTAATCTCAAAGTAGTCGATTGATGAAGCGATTACGCTGTAAAAGTTTCTCATTAATAATCAAACTAGCTTTTCGTTCCTGCGTGTTCGTAGTAAAATTAAAAACTTTTGACGTGCAATTTTTTTTTATTTTTATTTTTGCTTTGATATTTATATTATCGAACTTATGATCGAATACGCTTAAAGTGTCTATCTCTAAAAAATGAACGAGGAAATAATGTCAATTGGAAAATCTTTTTTTTAGTTGGGTGAGTTGTTTTACTCTGAAAGACACTTTTTCTTTTTGCATAAAATGGGTAGAAAATAAAGAAAGAGACCCGCTGGACAGCTGTTAGGAAACCGTGGAAGCTTCCCTTCAAGGCCACCTATCGTGTTCTTTATCGTTCACGGGGTATGGCTCTCCTGCAGAAGGAACCAAGGTCTTACATTTTATCCAACGGATGGCGATCTTTTCCAAACCAATTATCTGTATGATTGCAGGTTGGGGGCTTTTAGTGGAGATAAAACTGCTGGCACAGGTGGAGCTCGAAAGTGGAAACTATAGACTACGAGCCAGGAGCTCTACCTACTGAGTCAACTCCATTTTTATCAGGAATAAATCTTATTAAAATTATTTCATAAATGACAGAAATTGAACGTGTATACATCTACTCTACCTCCCCCAATCAATTCAGGAATGTCAGATTAAAAAAAAATATATTATGTTTTCTCTTGCTGTGTTATTCAGTGATATATTTTTCGTTTTGCTATATTGTTTCCGTTGTTAAATAAATATATAAAATGCACTTCTGAAATTATATAGCAATAATAATGCTCCCATCATCTGATGCTTTGATGCATATTTTTATTGATCGACATATTCTGTGGTAAAAAATGAAATATTATCATTTTTATATCGATGTTCTGGAGCTAATTCTTGTTGGCATAACTTCCGTTTTTCTCTGTAATCCTGTTTCACATCTCACCGCGAGTAATGTAATATTTGTCACATAATCAGCTCTTTAATACATATGATTAACTTTCTCCCGTTTCTGCTCTTACTCGTTAACTACATTCTGCAAAATGCTTTTTGAGTTATTAACATTGTGAATGCATATTGAAAAATTCAGAAGGGATCGATTGTTTTACCTCTTAGCGGCACTTTTTTTTACACAAAATAGTCTAAATAGTCAGGTGACATGGAACTCAAATGCGCAAAAAAGTTGAGGGGAGGGGACCAACTGGACAGCTGTTTGGAGACAGATGGCAATCTCAAGTCAAGGCTATCCAGAGTGTTCTTTAACGTGCACAAGTTATGGCTCTCCAGAACACGGGGCCGCGGCCTTTCTCAGCCCATCGGTAGCTCCATTTTGACAGAGGGCAGATATAGGGTTTAGTGGACATAAATTTAAATGCTGACACAGTTAGGAGTCAACCCTGGGAAGTGCAGATTATGAGCCTGGCACACTAACGACTGAGCCAACGACAGCCCCAAGAATTCAAAAGAAATAGATTTTTGCAGATGATTATTACATTTATAATTATTTAACTGAGCCAACGCCAACCCCAAGAATTCAAAAGAAATAAGAGATTTTTGCAGATGATTATTATATTTATGAATGGGTAATAGACTTTTGCTTCATTATTCGATTTCAAGCTTTTCCAGTACATATTTCTGCCCATTATGAGCCAAATGGCTTTCTTATGAGTTGAGTATCTAACTACTTGACTCTGTTTCTTCTATAAGTAAAAGAGGATAAAACCGACAGCTTCTGAAGCAACTGCGTAAGTGTAACTAAAATTCATATACCTCGATTCATTAAGTATTTGTCAATACCTGAAAGCGTTACTTATACTTTGAAAACTAAGACTAATTACAGAAACCACAGATTAAGTTAAAAACAGGTAGTATATCTTAAAATCAGTCTTAAGTTGTGTTTATCACAACAGATAGAGCACTTTCTCCCTCATAGAAACCAAAGTTGAGGATATAAGAATAAACAAAAATAAATAATAGCCGTAGATTTCTGCTCCTATTTATAAATCTTAAAGAAATAGATTACTACGGAATACCGCGAGAACCTTATAGAAATATGCTGAATGATTTAGAGTCTTTCTTGATCGCTTTTCCCTTGTAAAACATCAATTAATGCACAAAATTATGACAATACTCGAGTGTAATGCGTTTAAAATATGCAAATGGGATTTGTGTCTCTACGGAAACTTAGTTGTTAACAATTCAAAACTTAATTCAAAATGGAAAAGTTTGCAAAATTTAATTTGATATATTTTAGTTACAATCTTTTAGCACAAGATGTTTTCCTGCATAGTTTTCATATCAATCACCGAGTATGCTCATTAAAGCTATTCAGGCGTTTCTTGTAAAAACCTCATTTGTCAGTGCAAATTGATTTTTCAGAACAACAGGCTGGAAAAACGCTTGCTGGCAATTTTATCATAACAATGGCTTTTTTATCATAACATTTGATTTTTCAACAGCTTCTAAACTATACAAATATGATTTTTATGGAAATTTCTTTGTTAACATAGCAAAACCTAGATCTCAACATTTTTGCGTTTCCAAAAATTTGCTGTAAACGGTTCTATAGTACTATTCCTACTTTTTTAAAGTCTAGAACAGTGGTGTCCAACGAAGGCTTTTTAGAAATTTGGAAGGTGTTTTCTTGAGCTTTTCGATAGAAATAGATTAAATAGAATATCTTATAGTTCTCAGAATATATAAATATACATGCTTTCTGTATCCATGTTACAATTTGACGGATGCAAAATACTCGTAAATGTGCATTCGAAGTAAATATTTTAGTTTTGTACAAAATTTTTTTTTTACAATTCCGTTCAGAGAGGCATTATAAAAAGTAAGAGGGGTTGTGCTCGAAAGTATTTGGAGACCACTGGTCTAGACTATTATCAAGGCGAATATTTTGAAAAAAAATATTCATAAAGAAAATAATTTCCATTTACTCTCCAGGCTAAAATATACTGACCGCTGACTGTATTTCAGATATTAAATATTATTGACATTATATCTTGGCAAATGTTAGATATAAACAACGAACGGCTTTAAAAGAAATATTAAGAGCTTGTCCTAAAAAAAGTACAACGTAAGTTACAAAGTCTGCCGATATGACTTTGGTCGAAAAGTGCTTAATTTCCATCGAATGGAGAGGAAAAGCGAAAATAAATTACTTTTATAAACATAGAACCTAAATTTATCTTGAAAGAGTGCGACAAAAAGTTACTGCTTCCTGTACTTCTATTGCATGATATTTGCGTGACTATTCCTGATGATTGAATCAGGAAAAACCTTTAGTTATTCATAAAAGCTATGATTTTTCCGTCATTTGGGTGCGGAAAAAGTTGCATTTTTTCTACACAACGGTCAAACCGTTTAATAATGTTTTGTAGTAGCAATTCTCATTTACCCCTCTAGTTATCTGCCTCATCACGTTGCTTTAAGCTAATCCGTGGTTTCATCGCCCTATGTCAAATCGGGGCGACATTAGTAAAAGATTGCCGGCAAGTACTGAATATAATTTAAAAATGCCAACACTTTTAAGCTAAATTTATTTTCAACGCTTTTGATCAATGTAATTAACAATAGAAGGCGAACTCATTTACCTTTTTACTGATAATGTAGGTTTATTGGTATAGTAGGTGAGGAAATTCATTCGTAAATAATTTATTTCGATGATTTTCGAATTAAGAAAAATAAATAAAAGAAAAAAAGTCCTTATCTATTAACGAGATAAAAATTTCAAATAATCTACTATGGACGATATCGATTTGCGAAAATAACATTTTGCCCCCACTCTGCTACTCCACAAGAAGAAATAAACACTTTTTGATGAAAATGCACCTCAGAAACTTTCACCATGCACCGAAATGATGAGATATAAACTGTCAGCAATACGTTTTCACAAACCAGTAATATTTTATTTTCAGACAGCAAAACAGGAATGTCAAATCAAATAGGTATGCATTTTATTTGACTGAATATAAGCATTAATATAATATTTTTGAATGCAGAAAATTGTCTCTCAGCATATAAAGACTGTTATATAATCTCCCAAATACAGGTAAAACTTTTGAAAAATTCTGCAAAACGACACTATCATCAAGAGCAACGTTATTTATTTATTTAAATAATGTTACATTAAATATGAAGTAATAAAAGCAAAATACTAGCACCATATTGAAAATTTTGCAACCATCAATTTACATCAGAATTCACTAAAAAGTTTTTTATGGTTTCAGATCTAAAGTAACATCATCTAAGTTTAGTGCATTTTTACCCCAACTGTGATGATAGTGTTGTTTAAAAAAATAACTGCAGTCACTAGAATTTTACTTTGTTTTGCACGCGAATGAAGTTAATATTCATTTCCTTTATTTAAATGAGACGCAATAAGGATACAGTTCTAATTAAAAAGCAATTCTTTACCGAAAGGGAGGGTTTCTTATAAACTTATAAAGAAAAATGTGAGAAAGCTGACATTAAAACGGAATCAAATTTTCTAAAAACTACACGTCAAATATAATCGATTTCAAATTTCTTCTGAGGCCTATAACAATAAGTGTACAAAAATATATCAGGTGCTGCATTTTTAGAATTAGCGTGTCGTAACCTTTTGCATATATAGCTCAAGAATTTGAATATATGCTCAATCTGTCATTATCAAATTCGTTTGCAAAACTAATTTGTCCCAAAAAATTTATCAGGAATGAAACGATAAAAAAATTACATTAACCGCCCACGCTGAAATCTACTGCACGCGGTTTTCATTTGAGATATTAAATATTATTTTCATTATATCTTGGCAAATCTTAGATATAAACGACGCCCGGCTTACAAGAAAGATTAATAGCTTGTCCTAAAACATGCTTAACGCCCTATTTACTTTCAGACTACGGAAGTTCTTACCGTGAACTACGGTGACCCCGAGAAGCAGAAAGTGAAGCATCCTGAAAGGTATCCGAGAGCTGCTAGATGCACGTCCGCACACACCACCCGTCATCCACCTACTGGCTGCCGGCCCACAGCTCCACCACCTCGCGGGACAGACGCTTCTCGCGACGCCAGGCGGTGCACGCCTGCGAATTCGCGCCACCTAAGATTACACTTTCTGCCGCGGTTCGATCAAATATAGTTTGCTTTCCACTTCACGATGGACTCGCCACAAAATTTAGGCCATATCGCATTGATTTTACGTAAAATCGAAGAAGTCTATTACAGAACATGTTGTGTGATCGTGTGTTGTACCGATGGGTTGAAAACAAACATTTTCGAAAAACATTGGTTTATAATTAAGCAATATAATCAGCCTATGAATTTTTAATACGAAATAATTGGATATTATAAAGCGGACATTTTAGAACAATCAAATAATATACGTATTTTGCTAGTATCATAGAATAAAATATGCCATGATAAATCTTTATATTCTCCAAGATTATGATATTTAAAAAAACAAACGTCTTATTGAACCTTTAATAACAATTCCATATTTAAATGTCTTTTTTGTCAATGACAAAGAAATGTATTTTTTACCAAAAGCAATCTTTGTCTAAAAGTATCTAGAAAAGCCTTTGCTATTGTAATATTAACTAAACGCAATTTCTAAATTTATTTCTAAATAATTATTTTGTTAACCTATTATATTCAGTTAATGCAAATTTCATGTAACGTTAAAGTTCGATATAAAATATGCCGACATGCAACATAAAGCAGAAATTCTTCCGTAATAAAAACAAAAGATCTACATTTATATTTAGCTTTTTAGTTCACCATTTAAAGTGTATACATCTGAGAAAAAAGGATCGTTTAAAAACTTAATACCTTTAATAATCAGCTTTTTTAATTTTAATGTAAAAAACATGCAATTAAGATTACTTCAAATTACTCTCCGTCATCGGCTGATTCTTCTTCAATGAGAACTGAAAATTTTCTGAAGATGCTAGCTT
This sequence comes from Ryuthela nishihirai, assembly GCA_038380435.1. Lineage (NCBI taxonomy): Eukaryota > Metazoa > Arthropoda > Arachnida > Araneae > Heptathelidae > Ryuthela > Ryuthela nishihirai. The sequence goes on along the minus strand of JAWZYU010000011.1, from coordinate 66,704,700 downwards.
TTAACTATTCGCCATCAAACATAATCACTAGTATCATTTTTATGGTCGGCAAGGGAGGGAGGGAGACAAGAGGGGCAGTACCCGCCCTGGACAAAATATAAAAAATACGTTTGTATTGAATAATATATGTGTATCAAAAATTAATGTTTTTTCCTTAATGTTTTCGGAAGATGCAATTTATTTTCATTTATTAATATGAGAAAAGCTTATTTTACACATATTTTCAATAATAAGTTTCCTTTTTTTCTCTTTCATTTTGCTTTTGGGCATTATTAGTTTTATTATGGAATAATATATGCATTATTATGGAATAATATATGATTGCTGTATTCTCAACTGCCCTCATTAATGAACGGCTCGACCCGAATAGCTCTATCTTGAAACATTGATTCGTTTTTTTTTTTGTCTCGAATCTCTTGAAAAACATTTCTGCCTACGCCCATGATCCTGGTCAACAGATTATAGTGCTTATGGTCTTTCATGTATAAAACAGCATGGTATATGACAGAAAATCTTTTCCTGTAGCCCCTTAAGTCGAAATATGATTGATATTTCAAGGAGAAAAGATTAAAACTTCCAATATGTAAAATCATGCTCGGTTTTACATCTCTTATTGACCTTTTCTTCGATGAATTCTTCTTGAATTTTAAAAATGTCAAGCTGTGTTTCTTTTATTTATCGACTCTGGTCTTGTGTTATGTCCATGAATTCGTTCTTTGCACAAAGAATGATTTTTCATTTTAGTAACTACCAGGGCCGGATCTACATGGGGGAAATCTACATCCCTTCTTTGAAAATTCTAGTAATGGGAATAAAGGTATATAATTATTAAACATGTGAAATTATAATTCAATCCCTTGACTCCCCCCCCCCTTATTTTTTTCTAGATCCGGGCCACGTATTTATTCATCATAACGTTCATCAGACAACTTTAAATTTTTTCACTTTTCGGAATGTTTTCAGTTCATTCTTCATTTTTCAGATTTTTAGGCTATTAAATTCACATATGTCTCTAAATACTCATAATATGATTAAAGAGTCGCAGAAAGCAATTTTGAGATGTTATAAAAATGATATTTCAATGATATGAAGTATTGGCATCACATAAAGCGAAGAACAAAGAAAATAGAGCTGTTGTGCAAGAACTTCAAACAGCTCATGTTTTCAGCTGTATAACTTGTGGTTTTCAGGAAACAGAAATCACACATATATATATGTGTTACAACTAAAACCAGAATTCAGTAAATTCTAATTCTAACTAGTCAATATTAGAATGAACTACTGATCTTCGGTATAACCTAAATTAACTAGTTAAAACTGAAGTTAACGGAAGCTAAGTGAGAAAACAAAAATATCCTTTAGTAATACCAGTACGCTATTTAAGTTTCAGTTTTTTTTTTTCAATTTGAGATGAGACATGCAAAGCTACTAACTTATCTGCAATTTATAGTGTGCAAACGATCATACCATCCCTGATACTCGAATCCAGACCCCATAAGTTGGAATGGCCCCGTGAACCAACTCGATAGCAATGCGTCACCGAGGCCGCAAAGCTGGTTTTTGTTGAAGGCATTCCCAGTCAATACTAGTTTTATTTGATTTTACATAGGGAAATTGAGAGTTAAAGGGCAAAGAAAAACACTTTCAAAAGGAGCATGAACACCAGAAATGTTTATTAAAAGCAATCAAATTGGACTGCAATTTATTTATATTTACAAAATAAGTAGTTGTGACATTTTGAATGACACAGAATGTTCTTTACCGACACAAGCATTAATTTGAAAAGTAGTTTTTTCCACAATTACATCGGACAAATCCTTGGTCTTTCCGCACAGTTGCTTTCGTTAATGCTCCTCGCAACGACAGTTCTTTGCCTCCAGGCATATCATCCACAGACAAAAATGACGACCTTCAAACATTGAACGCAGATCGACTGTTTAGTATCATGAGAACCTCATATCTTGTAACAATCTTGCAAAACTCGTTTTCAGTTTTCTTCAATATAACACCAGTTATGCTCCTTAGTGCACCTTGAGCTCTGTAAACATCTCGAATTTGGACAGTAACATTTTTCCCAAATTTTTGCAGTTGGATGGAACTCGCACTAATCATTTTCATTCGTTTTGTCTGAATTTGCAAGTTTTAGCTCGCAAATTTTCTGGCAGTGGTTATTTCTCATTCCTTAATGCACATTAAAGTAAAGAACATCTGCGTCATACTTTTTTTCCATACAACTAATAACATTGACACTACAGTCATGCACCGAACGTGAATAGATTCCCTTGGTTATTTTTATTGCACAGAGAAAATCATTTTTGGATGATTCTGAGCAGCCCTTAGTTTAGAGATCGATGCCTTGAAGCTTCTTTGGGGCCCCATGTACCATCATCATGTTGAAACTCTCAATATTTTTCCACCGCTCTTCACTTTTTGTATTATTCTTGTATTATTTCTTCCTCATCTTGCAAGTTCATTAAGACCTTCTACAGCTTATTTTACAAATTCCCTTCCATTTCCAGATTATATGCTGCGTGGACGCATAGTGTTAAAAAACGTTCGGTTCATAAGCTGTTCCTCAGAAGAAATGCTTTTTAGTACACGCTGCAATATAAATTTCGTTAGTTGGTTTGACTTTGCAAGTAATGAACAGACAATGTCAAATATGACCTGATTAGAAAAGACATACAGTGGTCAAATGCAGCAGCTGATGCTCAGTACAGACGTATGTGCAGATGTAAATTGCACAATTTGGTTAGATCTCTTAAGAATTTGTATATATGTATGTATGTAGGTCCGGATCTAGGAGGTGGAGGACACGACACTGGATTTCCATTGTAGTGTAACATTTTCTGCTTTGTTTTAGAGGTATTAAAAAAAATCTTGAAATAATGTGTGAAATATGCACATGTTTAAAATTTTTTGGCTTCCATTACCCTTACTGGCATTGCCACTTGCCCCTTATATCCGGTCCTGTATGTATGTATGTAAGTATGTATGCATGTATGTATGTATGTGATATCTTGGTAAACAAAAATTAAATACGATTGACCATGTGTTTCAGTTTGCGTATCAATCAGACCACCTCTCAATGGCTGTTCAACTCGGAAAGCAAAAGAGGTTTTGATACTAAACCGTTTTTCTTCTTGGATTTATTTATTAACTTCACACATATAGAGGTACAGATTGTTTATATGGGTTGCAACAACTGCGCATTTCATTGAAGTTTCCAATTTTAACATGTGACCCTCACTGTTCTACAGCTGAATGAGTCGATTCATTCACGTCAATTTTTCATCAACTGGTAAATATTAATATCATGTTTGTCATCATGATCGATTAGTTTATAGATATTGCCATCTAACATATAAGGAAGAAAGTCTGTGTGTCTGTCCGCTTATGCACTCAGCCCCCAGAAGAGCTAGAGGCTCTAAACCAGTGTCTCGCAAACTGTGTGCAGCGAGAGATTTTCAAATTGATACTAGATATTCCAAAGATTTCATTTTGACTTGTGTTATCGACGTGCTTTAATAAAAATCTTTCAGATTTTATCAACTGAGATATTGTAAGTATTTATCAAGCTTTTTCCAAATTTTGGTATTTTTGATTATTTCAAGCCATAGAATGGACAAATATTTTAAACAAACACCGAGTTATGAATTAAAGAACGAGAGCAAATCTTCGAGTAAAACCAGGCTGATGACTTCAACAAAGCTCAAATATAATGACGATTATATAGAATTTGCTTTTATTCTTTTTTAGGTGTGCCGCGGAAAAAAAAAATTAGATTCTGTGTGCCGCGGAAAAAAAATTAGATTCAGGGTGCCGCAGAGTAAAAAAGTTTGCGAGACACTGCTCTAAACTTTGCCGTCACCCAGGGGACGAATATAAACAGACTATTTGGGAACCCGCTGCGGTCCATTAAAATTGGGGTCGGCAGGTTTGAATTTCTGAAAATCCCCATAGACTTAATATTAACGGTTGAATGTTTTTCAAAATTACTGTTTCCAATGATAAATTTGAAAGAATAATGCTTCAAACTAATTTCTTTCCGATTTCGCGTGATAAAGTTATTGTTCAGGTTTGTTGTCTCAAGAGCGCGAACATCCGTAGATATTGAAGTCGTTCTATTTAATTTAAGCACGAGCGGAACACGATATCCTTTGTTGAAATGAAAGCTTCAAAAACTGATAAAGTAGAGAGCAAAGAAAAAAAAGTTGATAAAGTAGTATGTTAATTAATAAAAGTTTTAATATGCTAAGTAATAAATAATGTTTTTATCTCGTTTTTTAAAAAAACACGAGATAATAGTTTCGCTTTGTCTTCTGTCTGTCTGTCTGTCCGTATGTAGACATCGAACCTTTTTGTTTACAGAGATAAATTAAAAATTCTTTTTTTACTGGATAAGTATTGATGAACTACACTGGTTTCCATAATTTAAGGAAAAGTGAGAAAAATCGCGATAATTCGCCAAACAATTGTGCGATCCTCATCAAACTTGTTCATGTAGCCAACAAAGTAATGCCAAGTGAGCATATCGTATGCAAATTAGTCTAGGTTGCGTCAATTTGCATAATCGGATAGCGGCATAAAAACGGTGTTTTGGAGTGGATCGATATTTTGTGTTGTAAATGTGAATAAAGAAATTCGAAATGGCATTTTGTAGGAAAACCTCGAGACATTATTTGCCAAATGAACTGCGTGGTGAGCTATTGGCCCGCTCGAAGCAGGCCAAAGCCAGTTAGACGTGGCATGATGGCTTAATGTGAGTCCTTCTGTGGTCCATACACTGTGAAATCGATTTCTTAGCACGGATTCCGCGTCTCGGAGGTTTAGACGAGGAACCGCTAGAGTAACGACACCTATACAAGACCGATATCTGTGATTAACAGCACGAAGAAGCAGGACGTCTATTCCGTCTCAGCTATGATCCTCTCTTGCAGCAGCCACCTGGAGGGTTGTATCATCTTCTACTGTGTGTAGAAGGCTTTATGAGACGCTAGAAGGCCAGTAATTTGTATACCCGTTACGTCTCATCCAGGAGAGAGCGGTTGAATTGGGCACACATGCAATTAACTGGACAGAAGTGCAATGGAGGTCCATACTGTTCACAGATGAGTCCAGATATTGCTTGCAGAGTGATTCTGGACATTGCTTGATATGGAGAGAACGAGGTACCCGCTATCATTCCAATAACAGCCGTCAAAGAGACTGTTACGGCGGAGATAGCGTGTGTGTTTGGGGTGGCGTTTCCTTAGGTAGACACTCAGACCTCTATCAGTTGACGAGTGGTAACCTCAATGCTCAAAGGTATAGAGATGACATCCTGGACCCTTACGCATGTTCTTATGCTGGTGCAATAGGAGAAACATTCATCTTAAAAGACGATAACGATCTCCTGATCTAAATACGATTGAGCATGTTGGGATGCTCTAGGGAGACGTGTTGATTCCCTCAAACCCTCCCCAACCAGAAACAAAAAGGAGCATATTACTGCTTTAAAGGAACAATGGTCGTTACTCCCTACTGAGCTGATTCACAACATCATAAACAGCAAGGAACATCGCTGTCGTCAAGACTACCTAAGGATATGTCGTGCCTGCATCGCTGAAAGGGGTGACCACACTCCTTATTAAAGAATTTTGTCCATTGCATTCTGACACCTCATTTTTAGGACAAGTTTCTGTAAGTGTTATTTTCTGACGAAAAATGTTTCTAGTGTAAAATATTTTATGCCATTCTGAAACCAGCATTGCAATTCACGTTTTCATCAAATTTGATTAAAATTATTCATATAGTTTTTTGTCATAAGTTTTCAGAATTTTCCTTAATTTAAGGAAATTAATGTATTACGATATGCAGTTTCCGATTGTCTCTAAAACTATAATTATGCCCTCTAGCACTGGAAAAAGTTGAAATTTCGAAAATTTCAAATACATATTTTAGTGATGTATTTATGCTGTAAATTTTGGTAATGGAATGTGAAGGTCACGAAATTTCATCTATCAACAATGAGTTGGCGCTTTAGACTCAGAGTTTGGAAAAACAACTTTTTTTTCGCATATAATTGTTTGTATTCATATATAAAATAGGAAAAGATTCTTTTATGTGTTAGTTAGGAATTGATAACACATCATGATTCGCATTTTCGGAATCTTTCCAACACTATAATTGAGCCCTCTAACGATGGAAAACTTTGAACATTGCGAAATTTCAAACGAAAATTACAACGATATATTAATGACATAAATTTGAAATTTTGCTGGTGAAATGTGAGCGTCATGACGTTTTCATTGGAAACAATGAGTGATAATTAGAAAACTATATTTTAGTCGGATTGGTACTAACGGAATATTATATAATTCGCATTTTTCAAATACTTAGGTAATTTTAATATATGTTTGCAGACCACTAAATATGGAACCGGCAAAATTATTAAAACTTTACAAATAATATGTATTTTATAAGAATTTGAAATTTTAGTGGTAACTTTTGAATTGATATTCCACTGATAGCAATAATCTACTTATGTTCTGGGAGAGAGGAGTGGAAAATGCAACTTTTTAAATTTAAGAATTAAAAAAGGAATACTTTCACATTGTATAATTACTAATAAAATACTATTTGCATTTTTGCCATCATCGACTAGCTCATATTAAAACGTTTAAGGAGTGAAAGGGTAGGCGAAGGAAAAACTTCATTCTCTTTGAAAACGAGATTCTCATATGCTCCAGAGGCGAAATGCGTTCTTCTAGTTTAATAATAATAATCAAAAACCGCCGTCCCGTGGCCGAATGGTTAGCGCGCTTGGCTACTGATCAAAGGGACTCTGGGTTCGAGCCCCGGGTAAAGCTTGGATATGTGTGTGTCGTATTTCTGTTGAGGTCCTGCCATTCTCTCAGACCATGTACTAAGGCGTATAAACTGACAAGCTCCTGTCAGACCTCTGTGGCAAGCAGCCGCTTGAGGGGATATTTATTTAATATTTTTTGTAGGACCTACCGTATTTCTTCGATTCTAAGACGCACTTTATTCCCATATAAACGACACTAAAAAAGGGGTGCGTCTTAGAATCACAGTTTTTTTTGGGATTTTTTTTTTTCGGATTTTCCAGCGCTTTGCACTCGGCACCCCACATTTTGTTTGAACGTGGAAATCCCACTTTCAAGTGTGACTGGAATTGGAGAATAAAGTGGCGTGGGTGAAATTGGCGGAGAAAAAAAACGGAGAAATTGTCAAATCCTCGGAATAGGGGATATAATTTTTAAAGGCAGTCGTGGCTGGTGCGATAGACTCCTGCGTCGTAGCGGGTTATCGTTAAGGCCCCAGACATTTATTTGTCAAAAAATCCCTGCAGACTTTCAACAGAATGTGATTAACTTTCAGCGGCATGTGATCAAATTAAGTAAAAAAGAAACTATGAGTTTAATCAAATTGGAAATGCTGATGAAAACCCGGTCTTCTTCGATATGCCTCGAAATTACACCGTCAACGCTAAAGAAATCAAGATTATAAACACGGGCTACAAAAAGCATCGTATCACTGTGATGCTATGCATCACCGCTGATGGTCGAAAGTTGCCATCATATTTCAATTTAAATCGAAAAACCATACATAGAATTAAATTTTCCCGAAAGATGTTATTGTGCGTGCAGAAAAATAACGGATGGATGACGGCAGAGCTTATGGAAAAATAAGCAGAGCTTATGGCTAAATGTTGTGTGGAATAGACGTCCTGGAAGTCTTCGTAACCCATGCATTTCATGGACATTTGTCCGAACAGGTAAAAAAAATCGTACAAACACATGATGAATTGGTTGTGATTTCTGGTGGAATGACTAGCCAACTGCAGCCATTCGACGTTTCAGTCAACACTTAAGGATTACTTGAGAAAGGAATATGAAACCTGGCTGTTGACTGACAACCTTCCGCTGGCACCTTCCGGAAAAATGAAGAAAGCGAATGCATCAAAACTGGCGTAACAGCTTGGAAGCTAATCCCAGAAAGAATAGTACTCAGTTATAAAATGTTGCATTACCAACGCTCTCGATGGCTCAGAAGACGATATATTTTATGGGATAATGAAGATAAAGACGGCTCAGAAGAATCAAACTCTGAATGTGAAGTAGACTATGATATTGATTCAGATGCAGATATCGACGGCTCAGAAGAATCACTCTAATATTGATTCAGAAGGAAGCGATGAATAATCTACCTACTAATAAATAGATATTATTGTTGTTAATAAAATTGAATTCTATTATAATAAAAACATTTTAGATATATTTTAGCGTTTATTTTATTTATTTTGTTTTTCTTACAATCAAAGCTTTTTTTTTTCTGTTGGTAGTACTGAAATTAAGGTGCGTCTTACAATCGATGGCGTCTTAGAATCGAAGAAATACGGCATATATATTTTTTGAGCAATTCGGACCATATTTTTCTTTTTCCTGCAAAGTTAAAAGTACCTGGCAAACTCTATCCGAGGAACTTTGGTGGTTACGAAATGATTTGAAAAAGTTAGATTATCTAAGCGAGGCAATTCCGTTTTTTTTTGGTTTAGAAACTTCTCTCGTGGGGTTCATTCGGTATCTTAAAATATGTCCATTTCTTTCCTTCCCTAAAAGTGGCAGAAAAAGATTAAACTGAAGGGGATTGATCGTAATGATTTTTATGCCAAATGAAAGCTTGCGACGTGGGGAGTGTCATCTACTCTATATTTTAGAAAGTTTGAGACCCGAGCAACACCGGGTAAATCTCCTTGTCTTCTACAGTAACCGGTCACTGAATTTGAAACCGTTATTCAATACCGAGTTGGACCTCCTTTAGCTCGAATTGCAGCATGTATGCGGTTTGGTATAAATTCCACAAGGTGTTGGAGTGCCTTTACATCTCCAACATACAAGGCGTTCATCAGACAGTTCTTTAACTGGCTGAGATTTGACGAAATATGACTTTGATCACGGATCTGTTTTTCTGACATGTCCCATACATTCTCAATGGGATTCAGATCCGGACTTTGTGATGGCTAGGTTAGATGGTGGAAGTCGCTATCATACTCGCTGAACCACTGCTGACACATCTTGCGCGATGGACAGTAGCATTGTCGTCCATGAAACAGCGATTGCCTGCTGAATAAAAAGTTAACATTGCTGGATGGACTTGATCGGCAGCAATATTCAGATAATCCTTGGAGGACACCCGATCTTCTAGCAATATCAGGGTACCGTTCCGTACCAACAGAACGTGCCCCACACCATGACACCGTCTCCAGAACCTTGAGTTGTTGGCAAGCTGGGTCCATTGCTTCATGGGTGTCCCGCAGGGGCGTAGCTATGGAGGGATGGGGGGAGGCTTCCCCCCAAAGTAACTCGGAGTTTTCAAAATTCTAAGCGACTTCAAAAATCTAGGTGAGTTGTGAAAATTTGCAATATTTTTTTCTTTGTAAAATTAAAGGGGAGTTAGCAAAATCTATCGTAGTTGTGGAAATCGAGGCAACTTGGCAAATCTAGGGCAGTTGGGAAAATCGAGACGGCAAAATCGAAGCCACTTAGTAAAATACAGGTGAGTTGGCAAACCTGGCAAAATCTTGGAGATTTGGCAAAATTCGGAGTGACTTGGTAAAATTTTGGGGAGTTGGCAAAATCTTGGAGATTTGGCAAAATTCGGAGTGACTTGGTAAAATTTTGGGGAGTTGGCAAAATTCAGAGTGATTTGACAAAATCGTGGGGAGTTGACAAAATTCGGAGTGACTTTGCAAAAATCAGGTGAGATGTAAAAAATTGGGATTTTTTTTCTCTAATATTCTGGCGAGATAGACATTAATTTCTGAATTGGCAAAATTTGATTTTCGAGTTGGAAAATTTCGATTCTGCACCCCAACCGTGTCCAGTGTCCACTCACGGTGTTCCTGACACCAATGTAGACAAACTTTCAGGTTCTTCGCAGAAATCTGTGGTTTCCGTATAGGCAGTGACTGCTAATACCGATTCTCTTTAATTCCCTGCTCATAGTTGACTGAGATATGGATCGGTAACAGCCTTCATTGCATGTTTAAGTCAATTGCTGCACACCGGAAGTCCTGTTTCCCCGTACAAGCATTCTGAGACGACGGTGATCTATGTTTCTAAATGATTGTCGTCGCGCCACACTTACGCCTCTTCGACAACCAATGTGGGTTATTTTTCCACTGATTAAAGACTCTCGAGATATCTCACTTTTGAGAAACTAATCAGCTCTGCTGTTTTAAAAATCGTCGCTCCAGACAGACAGGCACCCACAATAAGCCCTTTATCAAACCTAAAAATACTTTTGCTTTTCCCATTGTGATCAACACTACTGACAATTACTGACGAGCAGCAATCTTAAATAGTTGCCTAGATCAGGTGGTGACGCACGTGACCACGTATTTTGCATATACACTGACGCAAGCGACGTTTACACACATCTGCATAAAGGTTTCTAATTCAATGGCCGGTGTGTGCATATTGAAGAGCACTTTTCTATTTTACCAGCTTTCGACGGCTTCACTTTCGTTAATAACACACTGCTATTCAAAATTTAATGAAGTTAAACAAAAATGAAAATATCTCAAGAAACCCTTTTTAGAATTTAACGGAAGTTTCAGTGTAGTGAGTTCAGTTTCAGTGAAATGAAGAATATATCGGAATACTTGTTATTTAGAAATATTAATTTCCAATCAAAGAATGTAACGGAAGTTGTTCCAGTTATGCAAAATTATAGATAACAAGTGATACTGAAATTAACATAATTTAGTTATGAGTGTCCTGTGGCGAATAGTTAGCATGTTTGGCTAATGGAAAGAGACCTGGGTTCAAGCCCCCGGTAAGGCGTGGATGTTATTTTTCTGCTAAGTTCCCGACATCTCATAGACCTTATACTACGGCATGTAAACTTAGAGGCTCTTGTCAGACCTCGGTGGCAAAGCAGCTGCTTGAGAGGAGTGAGTATTTTTTTCTCGTTTCAAAGAAAAAGAGACAATAGTTTCGCTTTGTCGTTTCTTTGTCCGTGCGTAGACATCGAGCTTTTTTGTTTAGAGATAAATTAAAAATTCTTTTGCATGGGTATTAATGACATATTACGATACGCTCTTTCCGATTCTCTCTAAAGCTATAATTACGTCCTCTAGCGGTGGAAAAAGGTGAAATTTCGGAAATTTTGATTGGTACTAATGAAGTATAATAATTCACATTTTTCATATTCTAGTAGTAAAATTAAAACTTAAGGAAAGTTTATGCCTGAGCTCCCTATTCCTCAAATTCTAGTAGTCACAAAATAAGTTTATAATTCTTTACATATCACTGAAACGATGAAACAACAGAATTGTTATCGAGTTTTACAAATAATATGTAATGAATACGAATTTGAAAAATACGTGGTAATTTTAAGAGATATTCCACAGACAGCAATAATCTACCCACTTTTTTGAGAGTGTAGGGGGAAATGCAACTTTTTAGATTTAAGAATTGAAATATGAATACTTTTATGTTATATAATTACTAATGAAATACTATTTGCATTTTTCCCATCATCCGCTAGCTCAAATTGAAACTTTAAGGAATGAAACATTAGGTAAAGGAAAAACTTCTTTCTCTTTGAAAATGAGATTCTCATATGCGCCAGAGGCGATAGGCGTTCCTCTAGTTTATTTATGATTACCCCTAATCGCAATACAATTGCAAACCAGCTCTCATGCTTCTAATAAGGTTATCCAACAATGCAGAGGGCAGAAAATCCCACTCCTCTATAAGAAGTATTTTCTCAGCTCATTATAGTAACCTAGAGGGAGTTGACGACTTGCACCTCTTCTTCCAAAGTATTTCATGCATTTTCAATGGGATTTATGTCTTAGGACTTCGTTGGCCAATACATTATCTGAATATTTTCACTCTCAATTAATTCCACCACTATCTGAGCTCTATGTGGGCGAGCGTTATCATCCATAACAACGAAATCTGACTCAATGACACCTTTAAAAAAGTATAGGATTTCGTATCTGTATCTTAGGACAATTAGAGTCCATCCTGAGAAGACATGCAGGTCAGTGCGGCCATTAATAGTGACATCTCCTTAGAACAATACATCACTCCCATCCAAAAACGGTCTCTTCCCACAATATTTAGGGGGTGATAATGTGTCCCACGATCTCGCCGGATGCATTGGCGCCGAGAATCACTTCTTACGCCAGTGATATCATACCTATGACAAGCGTGTCAAAGGCGTCTTTTTGTTGGCACGCCACTGGAGGTGAAAACAAATAAGTTTACGGCTACGTAGAGACAATGGTACTAGAAACTCAATACATATTTATGGATGAAACATTGGTAGCGAAATGGCGACGGTGTTGCTATAATTAGTTACTTATTGATCATTAATTTCAATGGTGGGCCCATCTGTTTAAAAGATCTCGTTAAATAACTAATTAAACATTGTACAAAAAGCTACATCAAAAATAGACTTACTAAATCTATCAACTATTCATTAATTTCCTTTAAAGTACTTCTCTATGTCTTAAAATTCAGTTTAAGTGTCGGTTTGCTGCTACCTCTGAAACAGCCATCGCACTCTCTCAGCCAATGGAAATTCTTCTCTTCGTTCTGATAATGGTGGCATAGCGTCAGTGATGCACTGGACATAGTAATTGGAACGTTGTGTGCAAGTTTGTGCATGTGATTGAATAATTTGGTTTGGTAATAAAAGTCTTTTTTTTTTTAATTTTACCATATATAATGGCAAGTCTAATATTTAGTGTTCCGTATCTTTATATTTTAAACCCATTGTATTTTTGTATCGTTTAATTTTTATTGTATGATGAAGGATATGTAACATTATAAATAAATTAAGCAGCTGCTTAATTTATTTATAATGTTAAGTATATATTTATAATGTTAGCAACTGCTTGCCACACAGGTCTGACAGGAGCCTGTAAGTTTATATGCCAGAGTAGAAGGTCTGAGAGGATGGCAGGGCCTCAGCAGAAAAACGACACATACATCCATGACTTACCCGGGGCTCGAACGCAGGTCCCTTAATCAGTAGCCAAGCGCGCTAACCACTCGGCCATTGTTATAATAAAAATTAATAGCATTTAAAGTATTTTGTAACGTTGGCACGCGAGCTCGAAAAGATTCACCATCACTGTCTTACTCTATATCGTGATTCATCAGAAAAGAGATCTCGTCTCTTTTGAGAAAATCATGTAGATGCTCTTGTTGAATTTTCAAGATCGAAAATGGAAATCAATAATTTTAAAGTGAAACTTTACAAACCTTCTGTAAAGCTCTTTTCAGACTTCTTTAACAAACTTTTTTTTAGCTTCAGCTATTGCTTCAGGATTTTTTTAATAATACTTTTTTTCGTATCCTTGCAAATCTGTTGAAGAATAACATGCACCAAATTATTATCCTCCTTTTCTGTGAAAAATATTTGTATAGTTATCAAATTAACTTACATGTCCGATAGCTAAAAGAATGCTTCTAAAGTTTATGAAAGGACCAAGATTTATACTATCGTTTCATCCGAAGAGGAATTCATTAGACTGTAAGATGTCTTCTCATATTGTAGATAATTAAGTGACATAACATTATATTTTAATTGCCATCAACTAATAGCTAACATGTTTGGTCTTATAGTGAAAGTAAATTAATTCCTGTTAAACACTTATTTAGAATCTCTTTTCTTTATAGCTGGAGTAATTAAATGCGTCTCGTGTTTACACCCCATGTCGAGGTGGTGATGAGTTGGTTTCATGCCAAACTCTCATCTAGAACATTTCTCTAATGTTATACCCATCATCATCATCATCATCATCATCATCAAGCAGCCATGGGCTACGGAGGTCCAACCAGACCGTGCAATTTAGTTCTCCAAGCAAGTCTATCCTGAGCTACATCTACTGCATCTGGCCACTGCACACCAATTCTAACAAGGTCCTATTTGACATTGTCTGCCCACCGCATCCTAGGTCTCCCCTTCTTTCTGAGGCCTTTAGGCACACTGTTCATAACCCTATTCGCCAATCTATAATTATTCATACGGGCAACATGGCCAAACCAACGGAGTCTCTCTCTGCACAATATGATGCTTAAAGGAGGTTGCAAACTCCTTTGCCTAACCTCATCATTAATTACAAAGTTGAACCACCTAATACCCAAGATGCTGCGTAAGCATCTGGAATCAAAAGCATTTAGTTTTCTGTTATCCTGTTTACAAAGTGTCCAAGTTTCACTACCATAACTAACCCTAGAAAGAAGCAAACTATTATACAGTCTAATTTTAGTCTTTTGGTGTATACGCCTATTTCTCCACACTCTCCATAGATTCTTAAAAGTCCCGGCAGCAATCCCAATTCGTCTGTTAATCTCATGCCGCACATCACCATTATCTGTTACATAGCTCCCAAGATAATTAAACTGTAACACCTGCTCAAGACTGCAACCATTCAGATTAACTGAATCACAGCCTGCCTGACCAATTTTCATCACTTTAGTTTTCTCTCTGTTTATAACCAAACCTACTCTACTACCAGTCTCATCAACAGCTCGAATGAAAGAGTTCATCTCATCAACATCATTTGCCAAAAGGGCTAAATCATCAGCATAATCTAAATCAGAAATTTTCCTATCTCCAGCCCATTTAAGGCCAAAATCCTTCCCTTGAAGTGAATTTCGCATAACATAATCAATAACCAAACTAAAGAGAAAAGGAGACAAAATGCACCCTTGTCGAACACCAGAAGTAATGCTAAACCAATTGCTACAAGCCTTACGAACTCTCACACACGACTCAGTGTTATTATAGAGAGCTTTCATTACGTTAACTAACTTGTCTGGTATACCATATGATTTCACAATCAACCACAAATTATGACGATCAACAGAGTCGAAAGCCTTTTTGAAATCAACAAAGCTAGCAACCAAAGGTTTCTGAAACTCTAAACATTTCTCAAGAATCTGCCTAAGTGAAAATATCTGATCCACGCATCCCCTACCACTTCTGAATCCACATTGCTCATCACGCAATTGACTGTCAACCAGATTCTTAATTCTATTAAGCACAATCATGGAAAGAACTTTACCTGGAACAGAGAGTAGGCTAATACCCCTATAGTTATCACAAGAACTGCGATCACCTTTTTTGAAAATAGGGATAACAATAGCTCTGGTAAAATCCTTAGGAACCATGCCTTTATCATAAAAGATATTCAGAATTTCAGTCATCCAAGTGGTAACCGAAACATTCCCAGCTATAAGCATTTCTGTAGTAATTTCATCTACCCCTGGGGATTTATGAAGTTTAAGTTTAGAAACAGCCAAAATAACTTCGGATTGTGTTATAGGGCCAACATTAAAGCCACCAATGCATCTATCATCATTGCAAACTATGGGAATAGAACTAACCGCATTGTTTAGAGCATCACTGAAATGCTCCGCCCACATAGCCATGACAGAATCATCACCTTCTATAACCTTACCTTGTTTATCCTTCAATCCCTGTATACCTGTCTGTATTCTACCACACAAAACATTAACTATCTGGTACAGCTCTCTGCTGTTGTGCTGTCTAACTGCTTCCTCGGCTTTGTCAGCCAAACCATCAAGCCAAAGATTCTTATCAGCAGCTAACTGATCTTTTACACGTTTATTAAGTTCTCTGTAATGCTTTCCATTAGGACTAGTAGGGTATTGATTAAGGACATTCCTGCAGTTCTTTCTTTCCGAAATAAGCTCTAGTGCCTTATCACTCAGATAATTCTGCCTCTTCTGCTCCTTTTTTCCTAAAAGAGTACTGTTAGTGTCCAAAAAAGCCTGTTTAAAATGATCCCATTCTTCCTCCACTTTAGTAGTAAGCAAACCATGACTGTCATAATGACTAAGTAACCTATCATGGTAAGCTTTGGCTATAACTGGGTCTTTCAGAGCTTCAGTATTAAAAGCAAATTTTTTAACCCTAGCACAACACTTTTTAAGTTTAAGTTGCAAGACACTTTTAACAAGGTAATGGTCAGATCCAATTTCAGCTCCCCTATATGCCCTGGTATTTCTAATAGAACCAGCCCATTTGCTGTTAATTAATATATAATCAATCATATTCCTATGCAGCCCATCAGGTGAAACCCATGTGTACTTATGTATGTCGCGGTGTTTGTAATATGTATTAGTTATTCTGAAACCATTGAGTTTACTTACCTGTAGGACGCGTCGCCCATTGCCATTGCAGCTACCAATACCAAAAGGGCCAATCACCCCTCCCCAAAGGTCAGAGTCAGTACCAACTTTGGCATTGAAGTCACCAAGAACAAGGGTAATATCTCCTTTCTTGACAGAATTCAAAATATTCTGAAGTTGTTCATAAAACCTATCCTTCTCATCCTCATCGGCATCCTCAGTGGGGGCATAACAGCAGATAACATTCAGGTCTTTAACACTTGTCTGAAATTTTGCTGTAAGAAACCTTTCATTAATGCACTCATATCCTAGAAGAGCATCACTAGCGTGTCTGCTGAGAAGCAGACTCACGCCTTGGTGATGCTTATTGTCGTCCCTCCCTGAAAAGAGAAATTTAAGATTATTTTTAAGAATCTGTCCTTTATCTGTCCATCTGGTCTCTTGCAGGCCGAGAATATCTAAATTATAATGGTGGAATTCTTGTGTGAGGACATCAAGAGAAAAAGCTCTTTGCAGAGTCCTCACATTCCAACTACCTATGGAGAGAAAACGGTTAGTAGGATGTTTAAAGAAACTATGTTTATTGAGAGAGGGAATGCCGACAATATCAAACAGCCCCCTAATCGCAGACATGGGGCAAAGACCCGTTCCCCCACCCTAAAGGCTGAAGCCATCTACACTGGAAGACTTCCTCCAATGTAGAATTTGACGATGCCAATAGAAGCAAAGGGTTCAGGTGCCTGCGATGACCTCTGCTCAGGATTATCCACCATCTGATAAACATATCGTGTGAATCTATTCACTTGGGGCTGTCAACCCACAAACAAACAGAAAACACAGCGGAAGATTTTCCCTCCACAGAAACCCACCAGTGCAGCAAAATCTGGATCCATAATCAAGCTCAGAGCCATATATCTGTCCAGTCCAGTGGTTTATATGGTCAGCACCAGGACCCTGTGTGGTTGACCACTCCTCAGCAGGGTAGAAAAAAAAGAAAAGTAGCCATAGTTGTCCAGATCAGTAGGCCACACTAATCTGGCAGCCCTCCCTTTCCGTTCACTTCCACAAGAGAGTATCTCTTTTGAAAGGTACTAACGGTCTGCACCACGAGAAGGCGGGGTCGGACATTAGGTGCTAGGCCTGACCGGTTCTATGCATCATCACAGGGGATTGGAGCATAGCTCTCCTTCCAGTGACTACCTAGCTACCATTTACAGACCAATGTTATACCCACCACGGCACAAGGAAATACAGCAAAATATGGATTGTTCAAAGGAACGAAATGATCAAAAATTCACAATTTTTATTTAAACTCTTCTCCTGCACTAAATCAATCGATTGATATCAAAAATTTACGCGAAAAATTAATAATAATATTTTGTTAAAATCAGCATTTAGGATTACATTTTAAGTCAAACTCAAAACAAGTATTGAAATAACTCACCAGGGGATTAATAACATTTGAATATATTGTACATATATATATATACACAATGATTTTAGGGAAGATTACAGGTGTCCCTCGATTTACGAATGTAATTCATTCCTCTAAAAACTGTTCATAATGAGAAAATTGATATATCCAACAACTCTTCCCCATTAATTTCAATGCAAAATATTATCACTGTCTCTTGATTCCAGAAATTCAACAATTTGTTTCCTTTATATATATATACATATATACTGAAACTAGAAATAACCTCTTGATTTTTAAATCATCATTTCGACTTCTATTTGACCTGGAATTGCGATGATAGATCGGAAATTTCTTAAATTTTCTTAGATATACCTCACGAAATAACTCTATGCAACAATGTTTAGCTTTCTAGCAATGGTATACAGAAATTTGACTGACTTTGAAGGAACCATCGTATGGAAAATTTCACCTGTTTCGCACCAGGCACCACCATTATCGAAAAGGTAATATTTGTGGAAAACATCATAAATTTTCTTTTGCGAAATGTAGTCTTGATTTTTTTTTTCATCGTTTGTTTTTGTTTTCGGAAGCATGTTAATTGTTATATATTAATATTTAAAACTTTTTCCCTATATTTTCTACAATAAGAAGTATCCCATTCTTCTGATCTCGTTTTCAAAGAAAACGAGATAAGGAGACTTCTTTCTTTGAAAATGAGATAAAACTAATATCTCGTTTTCTTTGAAAACGAGTTAATAGTTTTGCTATGACGTCTGTCTGTCCATCTGCAGACATCGAACTTTTTCATTTATAGAGATAAATCTAAAATTCTTTTTGTGATCGATAGGTATTGATTAAATATTGCCATCTGCACTTTCCAAATCTTCTAAAGATATAATTGCGCCCTCTAACAGTGGAAATTTTTGAAAATTCCAAAATTTCAAACGAAAATTGCAAAAAACATACAGAATGGTCTAAAAGTAATGCCCTTTCTGTATGTTATTATTTTTATATAACAACAATATTAACTAAACCCACAACTTGGCTGAGCAATTTTCATCACTTTAGTTTTCTCTCTGTTTATCATCAAAGCTACACTATTTATTACCAGTCTCATCAACAGCCTCGAATGAAAGAGTTCATGTCATCAGCATCATTTTCCAAAAGGGCCAAATTATCACTACATTTAAGTTAGTAGTCATTCATCGTTTACGATTAAGTTTAGTTAATATAAAATATGCATTCGGCAAACTTCGATCGTGACGGCCGTAACCCTCCGTTTCCATGCGGGCATACCGAGAGCGGCGACTATCGTATCGCTAAACGCCGATCGTTCTGTGGGAACGGAGAAGCTAATTTTGGATTCATTTATACTTAGCTATACAGTACACGTAGCAGAATGTGGTAATAGAAAAAATCTTTCATATAGAAGGAAAACATTTCACAAACAATATATTATATGATTACAAAAATCTGTAATTCATTGATTATTAAAGGCCACTGTTCAGAAATTGCTGACTTACATACAAAGTGCCAATTTTTATAATTTTCAGGTGAGACAAAATAAATTTGACATGTTTTTTTTTAAACCAAATTACTTTATAAAATTCTTATTCCATCACTTTATTGCCTTAAAGAAAGCTGCTGTTAATAGTTATCACTTATTAGTGATTAAGTTAGATCTTGATAATATTTTAAGAAGGTTTTCAAGGGAGGACCCTCACTACAACGACCACTTGACGCCTTGCGAGCGAATCCAAAAATTGGCTTCTCCTTCCCAGCGAACGATCGGCGTTTAGCGACTACGGTAGTCGCCGATCTCTGTATGCCCGCACGGGAAGCGGAGGGTTACGGCCGTCACGATCGAAGTTTGCCGCATGCATATGATATTAACAAAACTAAACTTAATCGTAAACGATGAATGACTACTAGCTTAAATATAGTCATCATTCATCTACATATTAGTAATGGATATATCACATAAATTAACATTAAAATACCGAAGCAATAGTCAGAAGTATATATTATTGAACGCGGTAAGCCTAATGCACGTTCTGGGTCGAATTCTTTCAACCCACTTTTTTTTCCATTTAATTAGATCAGCCTGGTAAACACTGTGCAATTGTTTCTATAGTTGTTTAGACAATTCGCAGCTGAATATCTTCCGATAATAATTATTTTTTTTATATACTAATGATTCGAAAAACTGCGGCGCACATGGCGGCTGCATTGACAACACTAAGCCACGTGACCAGTTGGCATAAAAATGGCGGATAGGTCAGCTTCCTTTCTAGGAGCCTTAATCCTATGTGAGTAAAGAGGTGGATTCAGCAGTAACTAAAAAAACTTTAAATGTTAAAGAATCAAGTGATAAAAAATTAAAAAAGGTAAATATCATGAATCATATTTACAATTTGGCTCTACATAGACAGGAAATTTAGTAGAACCAAATCCACAGAACGTTGTTTGCTCTGAAGTCCTGTCACAAAATTTTATGAAACCATCTCTTTTACCGCGAAACTTTGAAACAAAACATGAGCATTTAAAAAATAAGCCTTTAAGCTATTTTGAACGTCTTTTGAAAGACTTGAGTTGTAGAAAAACCGTAATTAAGCATTTTTCTGGTGTAGCAGAAAATGAAAGTGCACTTAGAGCGTCTTTACAAAGTAAGCCTTCAAATTGCCAAAGGATAGGCGTACACAATAGGCGAGTCACTCATTCTTCCAGCAGCGGGAGAAAGGTCAAAAAGAGGCAAACCTTGTCAGAACCATTCCTTTGTCAAACGACACAGTTTCCAGGAGAATGAAAGATATGGCTGTAATAATTAAGGAACAACTCATTCAAGCTATTCAATGTAGCACATGGTTTTCCATACAAGTGGATGAGTCGACAGACGTAGCTCAATTACTTGTTTTTGTGCGTTAAAAATTCCAAGATGCAATATTTGAAGATATTTTATTTTGAAAACCTCTCAAAATTTCTATTATGGGTGAAGATATTTTTAATATGATTGATTCATTTTTTGCCGAAAACAACCTTGAATGGAAAAATTGTATTTCTCTACGTATTGACGGAGCAAAAGCAATAAGTGGTTATATCACGGGACAAGCAGGTCGTATAAAACAAGTTGCACCAGAATGTAAGTTCACTCATTATTGTCTTCACCGTGAAGCGCTGATAGCTAAATTTCTTCCTGATGATTTGAAAAGAGTTTTGGATGAAAGTGTACAAATGGTTAATTTCATCAAAACCCGATCTTTGAAGTCTCGACTTTTTTTTCTATTATGTGTGAAGAAATGGGTAGCCTGCATAAGAGCTTGCTGCTTCACACAGAAGTACTTGGTTGTCACGAGGAAATGTTCTTTGCCGTTTATTTGAACTTCACAATAAAGTACGCTTTTTTTTCATGGACCATGAGTTTCGACTTTCTTTGAGACTACAAGACTTAGAATGGCTTCTACGGTTCTCTCCAGTAGTCTCGGTCTAACTCTTATAAGGCAGTATTTTCCACCCGCTGATGAAACGCAAGAATCCCTTCACATTTGAATTGACAAAATGTAAACTTCCCTTGTCCAATAAAGAAGACTTGATTGAGATATCTTGTGACAACAGTTTAAAAAGCATTCATTCCAAAAAGACATTGGTTAATTTTTGGATTGGAGTGGAGAAGGAATATGCGACTTTGAAAAGAATTGCAGTCAAATATTTGCTACCCTTCAAAATAACTTATTTATGTGAAACTGGTTTTTCATATCTAACTGCTTTAAAAAGTAAATATAGGAACAGACTGAATGTTGAATACGACTTTCGATTCTACCTTAGCAAGATAACTCCAATCATTGATGAACTGTGCAAGCGTTAACAAGCGCAACCATTTCACTGATTACTCAGTAAAATGCTTATAAATTTTACAAGATTTGTTAAATTGTTCATGTCATTTTTTTGTGTTTATCGATATATGTAATTTATGAATACAAAATTTAATGTGTATATATATTTTATTTTATTCCCATTGTTGTACTATAGTTTTTTCTATCTGTACGAGGGATACGCCAGTTACATACCTATTTCCAGAGGGTATGTGAAGCATAAAAGTTTGAGAACCACTGCTCTAAATACATGCCAGAGCGCTCTGCCGTTCAACCACGCATCAGACGCTAAAACCTTCCAGAATAAGACATAAATTTTTCACTGAGATGTGGCGGTCTTATTCTGGAATACTTTAGCCTATGATGCGTGATTTAACGGTAGAGCGCTCTGGCATGTATCTAGAGAGTTGAGGGTTCGATTCCAGCCACGTCAGAAATATTTTTTTCACATATTTTTAATAATTGTTGAAGTCTATTTCTGCAGGTAATCTATATATTTACTATGGAAGAATTTTTAAAAATAAACACTTAAGCGTGATTGACCTCTTCATTAATATCGACATCATTAGGAACAACTGGAAAAAGTTGCCTCTCTAGAAGTATACATGGCGCAAGGTCCGCCACATCTCAGTGAAAGATTTATGTCTTATTCTGGAAGATTTCAGCATCTGATGCGTGGTTTAATGTTAAAGCTCTCTGAAAGAGTTGTGGATTCGATTCCTGCCTCGTCAGCCATAATTGTTTTCAGATGTTTTTAAGATATTGGTAATATTCATTAACTAGCATTATTGCCGGTGTTGCTCCGGTCTTGAAGTAATGACTCAGAGTAGCAGGTGTATTCCGAAGGAATGTAAATGAGTTCATTGTAAAACTCGTTTACATCCGTGGTGTCGTCACTGTTGGTGGAAATTTTGAGCTCCTCGTACTACCGCAGGTACTCGACTGATCGGTTCCCGAATGGGTTGTGGTGGTCCCACTTACGTAATGGTACATAGGATTTAAAAATCGGGTTCCCAACTACGGTGGGTGGGGATTACACCCTCCGTAAGTGTCGGAAATCTCTGGGGGCGCTGACATCGCCTACCTTATGAATGGAGAGTTGAAAGTTAAGAAGACTGGAGAGTTGAAGAAGAATAGTACGTTATTGTAGCACAAAGGGTTCAATAAATAGCATTTTAGCGTCCAAAGTTTGGGCACGCCAAATTTCCTGGTATCGCAATCCTTACAGTGCACTAAGTCAGGGTGAGATGAAGCTGTAGACGAAGTTTGGGGGTCCTAGCTTTGACTGTCTAAAAAGAGATGTCGACAGACAGAAAGAGAGAGACAAACAGAGAGACAAACTCTCTAAATTGTATAATACATTGTTTCCGTCGCTCAATTTTATGCATCATAATAAGTTGCAACTGCAACCTCAGAACACATTTCAGTCGGTATAAAAATCATTTAAAATGATGAAAATTATGAAGTAACAATAGGGCTAGAAAGACAGAACTGGATTCCCTTATGATTAATAATCGAAAGACTTGTTTTAAGTTGTGTTGGAGTGTCTTGTCTCTGAGCGGCACATTTTTTCATACAATAGGCTAAATGGCCATGTCATAAGGGTTCAAAGAAGGATGAAGAGGACCCTCTGAATAGCTGTTAGGAGGTAAAGAGAAACTTCTCGTGTTGACCATCAATCGAGTTCTTTAACATGCACTGAGTAGGGCTCTCCTACACGCTGATCAGTGATTTAACATACCATTCGATGGACGGCGGCCTTTGCAAGCCCATTGGTGTTTAATTTCACCCTTAGATATGAACGGAGTTATTGGATATATTTCTCAACGCAGGCACTGTTGGAATCGAACCTGTGAACAACAGATTACTAGCGTGGTGAGCAACCGACAGAGACAACCTCTACCCATTCAATTTAGGATTAGTACCAGAGGCGTCTCATCCAGTGGTGCAAGTGTGTAGCTGCACCAATGCCTCGATCTCAGGGAGCCCGAAAATTAGAAACAAGAAAGTTGACCTTTTTTTTTATTTACAAGCACTGATGGCATTTTTTTTACATCTCAATTTTCGGAGGACGGAAAACATTTACAATAGGAAAGGGAGTAATTTTACATTTTCACTGTGCAAAAGAAATAGCAATGATCGATTCAGCAACGCAGGTGGCGTTTAGAAAACAGGATTTTAAAAGAAGTTAAAAACAGAAATTTTCTCATCGTTTAATAGTAGAAAACATTCTTTTTATGTCCAGGTCTTCAAGCTACTGCTACTTCCTCCCTATACTCTTCTCCACTCTCTTAACATGTGGGTGGTGTTTGCTGTCAATTGTGATGACCGCGAAGCTTAATCCTTTTATGAAGAGTGGAGTGATTTATTTAAAAACTAAATGTTTCCTCTTCAGATTCTCCTTCTTTCCCCTCTTTTTCCCTACTTTATTTTTTGTTAGTGCATATAGATATTAAGCAAAATAGTTTCATTGCCCCTTGAATAGGGAAAATATCCCGCGGTTTGCAATTCCTCTCTTTAATTTTCTCTCTTCGCAAACATCAAGCAATCCAGTTACTTGAGGTTCCCTTCTTAAGGAGAAAGAAAAATCTTTCAAGTAGTGACTGGGGGAGAGTGCTCATAATTTTGAACACGTGCAAACCGTTCTGATTATCCTCTCCCAGATGCGCCGACCGGAAAAATGTTGAATAAGGAGTGCAGAACTAAGTAGTTCACACGTGGACAAATATCAATCGGGATATACACCGAAGAGCCGAACCATTATGACCACCACGTCTTTATGCAAATCGAAGCAACTGCAGGTAAACGACGGCGCATGTGAAGGTCATGAAAAAGGTCATAACACACGATACTGAGCTCTGTTAATCAGTATTATTCTCGTTCTTCAAATGAGAAAGGCAGCGGATTTAAGTGAGTTTGACAAAAGCCAAATTCTAATGGCCAGATGACTGGGTCAGAGCATTTCAGAGACGACAAGGCCTGTGGGGTCCGAGGGAGGAAAAACCATGAACCGCCGACAAAGTGGGAGCAGACACAGTTCATCGATGCTAGAGGTGAGCGAAGGCTATCTCGTATGGTACAAGCCAATAGAAGGGTTACTGTGGCGCAACTTGCCCGTAATTTAAATTCTTTGACGGGAGTAATGTGCCCCAACACACAGTAAATCGAACTCTGCTGAAAATGGTGCTGCGAGCCGCAAACCGCTCTGAGTGCCCATGCTAACCTCGGTTCATCGTCAAAAGCGCCTACAATGGGCGCGCAAGCATCAAAATTGGACCTTGAATGATTGGATGATCTGCTGCGATGAATCTAGTTTCCTGTTCCACCATGTGGACGACCAGGTACGTGTGCGTCATTTACGTGGGGAAGTGTTGGCACTAGGATGCACCATGGGATGAAAACAAGCAGGTGGAGGAAGTGTAATGCTTTTGGCTTGTTTTCATCATAATGTTCAGCTGGGAAACCCTGGACCCAGTCATTCGTGTGCAGGAAACTACGACGTCTACCACCTAAATAAACATCATTACATACCAAATATAAACTTTCATGGCAACACAGTATATCCCTCCAGTAGTGCCTTCTTTCAGCAGGATAATGCGCCATGGCACACTGCTCGGATTTTTCGAGAATGGTTCACGAAACATGGGGAAGACTTCTACGTATTGCCCTAGCCTCCAAATTCCCTGGACATCAATCCAATCGAGCATCAGTGGTTGTGTTGGAACAGCATATCCGATCTGCAATGGCTCAACCACGTAACTTACAAGAGTTAAAGGATCTGCTGGTAATGTGTTGGTACCAGATACCACAAGACACCTTTAGAAATTTTGTAGCGTCCATGCCTCGCCGGGTAAGGGCTGTTTTGGCGGCACTTGGAAGACCAACATCATATTAGGCAGGTGGTCATAATGTTTTGGCTCTTCGGTATATGAATATGATGAATACAAAATGCAAAGGCCTGTCTTCCTCTGTCATATTTCATTAGTTTCTGGTAATTTCTTTCTAATTGAGCAGTACATGCATACAGAAGTTATCGTTTCGTTTCAACTGTGTTGGTAATAGTGAATAACTGAGTTTGAGACAGTTTCACTCCCTTTCTATTTACGATTGCTTAATTTGTGTCCCATCACGACAGAAAAGTAAACCAAAGTGTCTTGTGGATCAGCAAAAACAAATATTTGAAAAGGAAGAAAATGTTAAAGGGTTGTGCAAAATATCTATCATAAATCTTGTAAAGAAGAACCGAGAATAAATGATGGGAGAGACAATCAAAATGTGAATGGTCAAGTAAAAAAAATGAATGAAACTCAGCAGATAGTAGAAAATGATAATGTTGAAGATTTCGTAATGCGATCTTAGTCAAATTATTGTGACCGATAGAAATAAGTTGATACGGACGAAATAATGATGCTGTGATTGTCAACATTACTAAAACACATTTCAAACATTATTAAAAACAATGAAAAAATTAATTTCAAAAATCCACTCACTAGTGACTTGAAAAGAATTATTATCAATGGGCCGTGTCGACTTGTTTCCCAATTCCCTAGAGATCCAAAGCGGAATATCAGATGTTTTTTCAGAATACTATTATTATTCAACAAATAAAGATGGATAACGAATAAACAGCACGTAGGAATATTACTCTCTAGGGATTAGTGCAATATATTGCCAGGCCTGCTGGTTTACTTGCGGAAAAAATAACCTAGCTAGAGTCGCTGAGATTCGAGACTGTACCCATATTTCGAGTAATATTCAGCTACATAAGGAGTCTGCTCTTCGTATTAATTATTTTATGTCATACGATTGATGAGGAAACCATAAAACACTGCTAGAAGCATAAACTCTATTGCATAACGAAATCAACTAGTGGATTTTTAATTAAAATCTAGACCTTTAATACCAGAGTTTCGGAATAGGTGGTGAACATTACTCTAACCCTGGCGCTGTGTAATCTGCTATTCAGGGATCATGATCAGAGCAAGAATCAAGGTGTGATTTTATCAGTTATGTCTTTGCTTTCCATGCATGATTTTGTTTTGAAATAATTGTTAGAAAAAAGAAAAGGAGAGGTCCGGTAAAATATTGTTACGACAGATGAACGCGCTACAGTGACTTCATGACAAAACGTGACATGAACGCTCGCATATATGCTTGTGCGTGAGAATTATACAACAAACGAATTTGAATGTAGAACCGACGTGAAAAAGAGAAGGATAGAATAATAATATTAAAGTTGTGGAGATCTAAAAGCAGGTTTAAAGAGTCTGAGTCAGTGCGCGTTAAGTAAAAAACAAGAGTATCCTTTATGTGGTGTGTGCACGGGTGATCATTTTGTTTTGCTAGTGTGATAAATCTAGTGATCTAATCAAAGACGAAGGATTGTTTATTCTGGAGTGAAGATATTCAAAAGATATGATAAACAAAATGAAGAGGTATTAGTTTTGTAGAACAGACAGAGCTAGTCTTCACTTCTCCGTAAATGTTAATGTTGTCGTCTTTTGCCTGTGATGAACATGTGAAGAGAAAAAGCATTGAGTATAGATAATTAGTTATTTAGGAATTTAATAGATTCTAATGGAGACTTGTCTGTGTATTATTGTGGAATTTCTTGCCAGTTGGCTTGGTTTGTTTATAAATGAGTTTATCCATACTTCTATAATAAATTACATTGCATGATAATAATTATTGATATATTTTAATTACATTGAAATTGCTCAGTGTTCATCCATTTAAAAAAAATTGTAACAATATTTAAATCCTTTAATAATAAATGACATTATTCAAATAATGTAGTATCGAGCAATGTCAAGTATGAAATTTGTGATAAGAAAAGAGCCACTTTTTCTTTTATTTCAGATAGCACGAAGGATATTTCCAAAAGAGGTCAATCAAGCTTAGTAATTTGGCACTTTTAAATTGAAAATGGAGAGTATGAGTTCCCGATCAAATTGACTATGAAAGAAAATTTGCTTTGGGAATTTACTGTACCAAATGATCATTAAGCAGAAGGACAATCCAAGCTTCTCGAGGCTAACTTGAAAGAGAGAGTTCTATATTTAAATAAAATATATGGATAAAGTTATGATGGTACAGCTACGATGAGCGGTGCATATAATACGGTGGAACCTAAGATTAAATCAAATTATAGCAATGCATAATATGTGCACTGCGCGGCAGGTAACTCGAATCTGGTTTTTAATGATGCCGTGTCTGCATCAGTTAAAGTAAAAGTTTTTCGATTTAGTCCAATGATTTGCAATCATTTTCTCTAAGAGTGGTAACAGGTAGAAAACTCCAGAATTTTTATGACTCTGCAAAAATAAAAACGTTAGGCAAATCAGTTGTCTTCAAAGCATAAATCTTTGCATTCCGTGAAATATAAATTTACAGATGTACTGAAGATATTGACTCAAATATTTACTCGCAGTAAAAACAATGAAGAAATTTTAAATGCCAAAGCTTTAAGAAAAAAGGTAGAAAATTTTTAAAATATTTTTCTCCTAGTAATAGTGTCAAAAATTTTACAAATCTGCAGAAATTTAGAAACAGCATCTGTTATCTCCAGATGTTGACTTTTCAAATTCCTCCCAATTGCTGTACACTGCTCGATTCCTGCATAACTACAAATTATGCAGGAATCGAGGAATAATTTATAAATTCATTTGAGCTGCAGAAAAGATGACGTTAACGTGGGGTGTAGAATCAAAAGTTCAGACTTCTTTCTTAATTGTGTATTGCGAACTACATACATTAATCATTTTTGTTATGATGTTTCCATGTTTCACGCAGATGCGACATGTTTCGATAAAGCTATATAACTTTAACTTAAAGTATGTTCATCATATTCATCATTTTAATTTATCATTTGACTGCAAAAAGTAAAATTAAATTAACGATATTTATGCAATGTAATCTAAAAACATTGTTTGAATAAAAAGTGGTTGAACGTATCCAATTCTCACTCGGTTGCTCATTGGGATACATAACTTTGAGTAAAAAATTCAATTATTTGAAACTAGATATAAATATATAATTTTATTTATATATTTATTTAACATATTAATTTATTGTACTTTATTTTTATTTCTAGAGTATCCGAGCATTAAGAAATTGTTTTAAATAAAACACATATAAAGACAGTAGTATTCGGATAAATCTCTCCACTGGCAAAAAAGAGAATATTCCAGAGATCATCATTGCTATTTTTTAAATAATGGGCGCGACTTCTTACAATGCGTACAATAATGTCAAGTGTTTTTTATTAAAACTGAAAAACTAATTTATATAAAAAAATGTTTTTTACAAAAATGTATTTATTACAAAAAAAAAACAATTATATAACAATATATAGCAATACCAAAATCTAACTTAATAAATCAAATTTCCAGGAATTGTGAAGTGCATATAGAATAGATCTAATATTTTGTAAATGGTATATCTGTCTCGAATATGCTATTATGATTTACGCATTGGTTCTGGAAATTTTTTTGTTAGGAAACTAGTATATGATCGTTCATTCGAAACTTTGTTTAATAAGTCAGAAAACATTTCCAAAAAAATGAAATTTTTTATGTACCTAAAGTATTATTTTATATTATTGATATGTCTAGTATTTGTTGTTGAGAGTACCAAAATTGCATCAATACTTATTTAACATACGGGAGAGCATGAATTTTTAAAACAGACTTGAAATCTCAATGGATAAATAGGCTAAATTTTAGGAAAATTGTCCAATTATTCATCTCTTATTCAAATAAAAAAGTTTATAAATCTAGCAAAGGATTAAAATCGTCAATGTATGTTTTTCTAATTAACTTTTAGAAAGTGACTTTGGTGTCTCATAAGGAAACGTCACACCAGGGTCCAAGCTGATGATGTGGTGGGGAAGGCGCATTCGGTAGTGTGCCAAGCTCATAATCTTCAGTTCCCAGGTTGGAATCCCGCTTGGGCCAGTGTTGTTTAGCTCCGCAAAACTCCTCGCCTTGTCCAGGGTCAATAGGAGACACTGATGAACCTGAAAGGCCACCGTCCGTCAGATGGGATGTTAAACCATGGCATGTATATGGCAGAGCCATAGCTTGTGTACGTTAAGAAGACATTGACGAACTTGACAGGAGGGTACCATCTGTCTCCCAACAGCCGTCCAGTGGGTCCTATCCCCACAACCTAAGCTATGCCCTCGGGATCCTTGTGACCTGGCCATTTGGACCATTGTGTGCAAAAACTGCCGCTCAGAGGTAAAACAACCTAACCTAAGGTGATGATGATGAACCTTTGATTATTATTTTTGTAGATAATCAAACCTGCATCAGTTAAACATTCACTTCATATAATTATCAGTAAATAGTTAAATGTAAATCAATAATCGCTATGAAAGATGGTAAGGAATATAACCACTGACTTTCATATTGCCACAGTAAAATACTGCTTTTCATAGACTACATTGGAACATTTAACAAATTAAATAACATCAACCTATTGATCAGTTATATGCAAAAGTATACGTTAAACTATAATTATAACATTGTCTGTTCGATTGGTTTCACCCCAATTAACTCTGAGCCAATTTTACCTCTGTGCGGCAGTTCAGACTTCTGAGAAATCCGCAATAGTTTCTTATATAATAGAGTAGTACGTACATATGACACATATCGGTAAAACTCCGCTTCTACATCCAATGTCGCTTTGCCCGTCACTTGTACAGCTGCTCAGGATCATCTCTGGCGAGCATCCAACAGTAGTCAGTCAACATTGAAAAGGACCAGTTTTCCTGGTATCGTTTCTCCATCGTTGCAATGTCCTGGTGAAAACGTTCACCGTGCTCATCACTAACCATGCCACAGCTGTGGGGAAGAAATCTAAGTGAGAATGGCGAAAGTGGATCTTTAAGGACATATTGCAGCCAAGTTTATGATACAGAGACATGTCCTTAACCAGTTTCTTGTAGTTGTCTGCCCTAACATTCGCGAGGAATTTAGTTGACACCAGACGAAATGCGCCCCAAGCCTTTTTCTCATCAACCTGAAGCAGGTTATCGAACATCTGGTCTCTGAACAGTTCGCAGATCTGAGGACCTACAAAAATTCCCTCTTTAATTTTCGCTTCGCTGAGTCGAGGGAATTTGTCAGCCAAGTACTTGAAAGCTGATTCAGTACAGTTCATGGCTTTTACGAAGTTTTTCATTACACCGAGTTTGATTTGTAGGGACGGTAGCAGGATTTTATGCGTTTCTGTCAGTGCTGGGTGTGCCCCATTCTTCTCTCCGACATTCAGAGGTTTCCTCTGAGGCCAGTTTCTCGTCACATAGTGCAAAGTCTTTGCTCGGCTGTCCCATTCACACAAGAAATAGCAGTACTTTGTGTATCCCAGCTGCAGACCCATCAACAGAGCCATTACCTTCAAGTCACAATAAAGATCCCAACCATACTTGCTGTATTGATGACAGTTGAACAGCTGTTTTAGGTTGTCATATGTTTCTTTCATGTAGACAGCGTGTCCGACCAGAATGGATGGAGTCTATTTCCATTATGCAGCAACACCGCCTTGAGATTCAATTTCGAGGAGTCTATGAATATTCGCCATTCTTGAGAGCTATGTTTGATTCCAAGGACATTCATCAGACCAGCTACATCGGAGCAGAACACGAGGTCATCTTCCTTTCTGAGGGAAGGGGCAAACTGCTCATGACGAGTTTGAAACGAAGTCACTCGGACATTTTCCTTGAGAAAATTCCATTGTTTAAGTCTTGATCCAAGTAACTCTACCTTTGGCCTTGGACAGCTCCAGATCGCGAACAAGATCTTTCATTTCTTCTTCATTGAGAATGTATGGCGCAGATGATGCCCATGACGGATGTATGGATCATTATTAGACACAGAAGACTGCGGAGAATACGACGCCGGTTCGCCTCCCTTCTCATCGTCTGAATCGATGGAAAATTCTTTTGGAGATTCGGGAATGGGAAGGCCACACCATGCGTAACTGGTCGGAGAGCAGATTGTATATTCGGGTATGCTATTGTCCATTCTTTCTGATGCCTCCCGAAACAGGTGGAACCCTTCATAAATAGCAGTCATTTGCGTGATTACTTGGCTCTCTCCAAACCATAGAAACACCAAACGGCATCGCCACTTTATCGCCTTTCAGCCACTTCGGAAGATTTCTTGCACACGTACAGCAGCATATGTGTGGGGCCCAGGCCTTGTCCTGGTCCCCGATCTTGCATCGAAAATAAAACTCATACGCTGATTTTACTATTGGAGTAATGATCCTTTTCTGGTTTGCAAACGTCACTTCCCCTCAAATGTAACCAAATATAGCACTATTAACAAAGTTATGAGGCATCACTACTGCTGGATTAAAACTGCAAGGATCATTGTGTTGTATTTATGACTCAGGGGTAAATGGGAGTCGCTCAAAAGACTTGATCACCCTACAAACGTCAATACAACGCAATATGTTGCAATCTGGAGTTTAAAAATACAGCGTTGCGAAATGGTTACCTATGTACTCAATGCGGTCTGAGTCGTTTATACATGACCATCTCTGTCTTTCCTAAACAAGAACCAATCGACAGATTTTGTTATCATTTTCGTGTCCAGCACCTCGTAATTAGTAAAGATTGGCTATTTTTATTTCAAAGCCTTTTTGCGTGTTGCCCAGTGTAATTTTACAAACCATTGTGTTCGACTTTGAATAAAACATATCCACTTTAAATAAACAAAATGTCAATTAATAAATTACAAATTTGGAAAATTATCAAAATCTATGATAATACGATAACAGTATTAGTCATCAATTGTACAGGCATAACTATATTGGCTCCTTAATTGATTTAAACGTTTTTAATCAAAGAAATCAAAGAACTATGTCCTAAAACTTCATTAAACACTGATGAAATTTAATAATCTGGAGTGCATTTTCAATAATTATCGATGATACATCGCAATACTTTTAATTTTTCTATTGTCAAATAATAGGATACTTTTCTCTGTGATAATGGAATACTTTTAGAATTAGAGTATAATATCCTTTTAAAAACAGAGTTTGAATTTGTTTCAATCTTACACAACAAAGGTTATAAATTGCTCCATGAGCAGTAGTAGCAAGTAGTATAATGGATTTACACATTGATACATAAATCTTTATTTTAATGTGCTGTGACAATAAGCAGTGCAACTTATTGACTTTACTTCAAAATGCCTCAGTTTAATATTAAATATTGATATATATGTAGATAAAGTAATGTATATAATATGACCATGAAAATTAATATGTTCCCTATACAAAGAAATTTCCCTATAAAACCTATAATCTCTATCATGTTTGTCAGACTGCGCCGAAATTGGGGTAGGAGATGTAGAGATTCTTTCGACGCACTTAATAGAGGACGATCAATTAGTCCACTTAATCAATATCCACCATTACCCTAGGTGAAACCACAGGTTCGCGGGTTTTTACATCCATATACCCAGGTGTACCTCAGACTGCTGTGCTAAATGTCGTGAAGACAGATGAAAGAAAATAATGCACAAGAGTAGTAGACGGACGACATGGTTTATTTACATTCACACACATATTTACATATGGGAATGCAATCGATTCCGTGGGCCTTAGCTACGCTGAAGGTCAGAATGTAATGGCTTTACTGATGTACCTCCACTCAGCTTTCTTTAATCCGAATGCTGCTTTGATACTGCAAACATTCATATAATGAGATGAGAATCTGTACTTTACAGATTAATCTTTCATCATCATCATCCTCAAGCAGCCATGGGCTACGGGTGTTCAACCAGACCATGCAATTTAGTTCTCCAAGCAAGTTTATCCTGAGCTACATCTACTGCATCTGGCCACTGCACACCAATTTTAACAAGGTCCCAATTAATCAGGACCTTGTTAAAATTGGTGTGCAGTGGCCAGATGCAGTAGATAGACATTGTCTGCCCACCGCATCCTAGGCCTCCCCTTCTTTCTGAGGCCTTTAGACACACTGTTCATAACCCGATTCGCCAATATATAATTATTCGTACGAGCAACATGGCCAAACCAACGGAGACTATCTCTCCACAATATGCTGCTTAAAAAAAAATACCCCCACAGAGGTCTGACAGGAGCCTGTCAGTTTATATGCCATAGTAGAAGGTCTGAGAGGATGGCAGGACCTCAGCAGAAAAACGACACAAACAGCCATGCCTTACCCGGGGCTCGAACCCAGGTCCCTTAGATCAGTAGCCAAGCGCGCTAACCACTCGGCCATGGGCCCGCATGCTGCTTAAAGGAGGTTGCAAACTCCTTTGCCTAACCTCATCATTAGTTACAAAGTTGAACCACCTAATGCCCAAGATACTGCGTAAACATCTGAAATCAAAAGCATCTAGTTTCCTGCTATCTTGTTTACAAAGTGTCCAAGTTTCACTACCATAACTAACCCTAGAAAGAACCAAACAATTATAGTCTAATTTTAATCTTTAGGTGTATACGCCTATTTCTCCACACTCTCCATAGATTCTTAAAAATCCCAGCAGCAATCACTATTCGTCTGTTAATATCATGCCGCACATCACCATTATCTGTTACATAGCTCCCAAGATAATTAAACTGTGACTCCTGCTCAAGAGTGCAACCATTCATATTAACTGAATCACAGCCTGACTGACCAATTTCCATCACTTTAGTTTTCTCTCTGTTTATAACCAAACCTTCTCTACTACCAGTCTCATCAACAGCTCGAATGAAAGAGTTCATCTCATCAACATCATTTGCCAAAAGGATTAAATCATCAGCATAATCTAAATCAGAAATTTTCGTATCTCCAGTCCATTTAAGGGCACAATCTTTCCCTTGAAGTGAATTTCGAATAACATAATCAATAACCAAGCTAAAGAGAAAAGGAGACAAAATACACCCTTGTCGAACACCAGAAGTAATGCTAAACCAATTGCTACAAGCCTTACCAACTCTCACACACGACTCAGTGTTATTATAGAGAGCGTTCATTATGTTAACTAACTTGTCTGGTATACCATATGATCTCACAATCAACCACAAATTATGACGATGAACAGAGTCGAAAGCCTTTTTGAAAATCAACAAAGCTAGCAACCAAAGGTTTCTGAAATACTAAACATTTCTCAAGAAATTTGTCTAAGTGAATATATCCGATCTACACATCTGCGATCACCTTTTTTCGAAAATATGGATAACAATAGCTCTGGTAAAATCCTTAGGAACCATGCCTTTATCATAAAAGATATTCAAAATTACAGTCATCCAAGTGGTCGAAACATTCCCAGCTCTAAGCATTTACGTAGTAATTTCATCTACCCCTGGGGATTTATATAGTTTCAGTTTAGAAACAGCCAAAATGACTTCAGATTGTGTTATAGGGCCAACATTAAAGCCACCAATGCATCTATAATCATTGCAAACAATGGGAATAGAACTAACCACATTGTTTAGAATATCACTGAAATGCTTAGCCCACCTAGCCATGACAGAATCCTCACCTTCTATAACCTTACCTTGTTTATCCTTCAATCCCTGTATACCTGTCCGTTTTCTACCACACAAAACATTAACTATCTGGTACAGCTCTCTGCTGTTGTGCTGTCTAACTGCTTCCTCGGCTTTGTCAGCCAAACCATCAAGCCAAAGATTCTTATCAGCAGCTAACTGATCTTTTACACGTTTATTAAGTTCTCTGTAATGCTTTCTATTAGGACTAGTAGGGTATTGATTAAGGACATTCCTGCAGTTCTTTCTTTCCGAAATAAGCTCAAGTGCCTTATCACTCAGATAATTCTGTCTCTTCTGCTCCTTTTTTCCTAAAATAGTACTGTTAGTGTCCAAAAAAGCCTGTTTAAAATGATCCCATTCTTTCTCAACTTCAGTAGTAAGCAAATCATGACTGTCATAATGACTAAGTAACCTATCATGGTAAGCTTTGGCTATAACTGGATCTTTCAGAGCTTCAGTATTAAAAGTAAGTTTTTTAACCCTAGCACAACACTTTTTAAGTTTAAGTTGCAAGACACTTTTCACAAGGTAATGGTGAGATCCAATTTCAGCTCCCCTATATGCCCTGGTATTCCTAACAGAACTAGCTCATTTGTTGTTAATTAATATGTAATCAATCATATTCTTATGCAGCCCATCAGGTGAAACCCATGTGTACTTATGTATGTCGCGGTGTTTGTAATATGTGTTAGTTATTCTGAATCCATTGAGTTTACTTACCTGTAGGAGACGTTGCCCATTGCAGCTACCAATACCAATCAGCCCTCCCCAAAGTTCAGAGTCAGTACCAACTTCGGCATTGAAGTCACCAAGAACAAGGGTAATATCT
Source organism: Ryuthela nishihirai (assembly GCA_038380435.1). Lineage (NCBI taxonomy): Eukaryota > Metazoa > Arthropoda > Arachnida > Araneae > Heptathelidae > Ryuthela > Ryuthela nishihirai. The sequence goes on along the minus strand of JAWZYU010000011.1, from coordinate 66,668,880 downwards.
CCTTTCTTTACAGAATTCAAAATATCCTGAAGTTGTTCATAAAACCTATCCTTCTCATCCTCATCGGCATCCTCAGTGGGGGCATAACAGCAGAAAACATTCAAGTCTTTAACGCTTGTCTGAAATTTTGCTGTAAGAAACCTTTCTTTAATGCACTCATATCCTAGAAGAGCATCACTAGCGTTTCTGCTGAGAAGCAGACCCACGCCTTGGTGATGCTTATTGTCGTCCCTTCCTGAAAAGAGAAATTTAAGATTATGTTTAAGAATCTGACCTTTATCTGTCCATCTGGTCTCTTGCAAGCCGAGAATATCTAAATTATAATGGTGGAATGCTTGTGTGAGGACATCAAGAGAAAAGGTTCTGTGCAGAGTCCTCACATTCCTACTACCTATGGAGAGAAAATGGTTAGTCGGATGTTTATAGAAACTATGTTTATTGAGAGAGGGAATGCGGACAATATCAAACAGCCCCCTAATCGCAGACATGGGGCAAAGACCCGTTCCTCACCACTGAAGCCATCTACACTGGAAGACTTCCTCCAATGTAGAATTTGACGATTCCAGTAGAAGCAAAGAGTTCAGGTGCCTGCGATGACCTCTACTCAGGATTATCCACCAGCTGATAAACATATCCTCTGAATCTATTAACTTGGGGCTGTCAACCCACAAACAAACAGAAAACACAGCGGAAGATTTTCCCTCCACAGACCCCACCAGTGCAGCAAAATCAGGATCCATAATCAAGCTCAGAGCCATATATCTGTCCAGTCCAGTGGGTTTATATGGTCAGCACCAGGAACCTGTGTGGTTGACCACTCCTCAGCAGGGTAGAAAAAAAAGAAAAATAGCCATAGTTGTCCAGATCAGTAGGCCACACTAATCTGGCAGCCCTCCCCTTCCGTTCACTTCTACAAGAGAGTATTTCTTTTGAAAGGTACTAACGGTCTGCACCACGAGAAGACTTGGTCGGGCATTAGGTGTTAGGCCTGGCCGGTTCTCGGCGAGAATGATATTTAATCCTTTCCCAAACTCCTGGTTCACACAAAACTAAGTTGGTTCGCACAGAATCGAACCCTGGTCCTTTAGTTCTCTTTTGAGAAAGAGCTACGTCCCTTGACGCGATTAACAAACTTTCATCCTCTCTGCCAGCAACACTCAATCTGACCTTCATTGTTTGGGCCTCCTCTCTCTCACCCGCACTAGAGTCTCCGGCTAGTGATGGTAGAGAGAGCTTTCGCTGATGCACAGTTCCAAAGAACATGGAGCCAGCTAGCTCAAGCCCAAATCATAACTAATTAGTCACATTCCCATTTCGGACACTTCCGAAAATATATTTAACACAGGTATAGCCCCGGGTAAGGCATGGATGTGTGTGTCGTTTTTCTGCTGAGGTCCTGCCATCCTCACAGATCTACTATGGCATAGAAACTGACAGGCTCCTGTCAGACCTCTGTGGCAAGCAGCTGCTTCAGGGGGTATTTATTATTTTTTATTTTATATAAAATTACAATAAAAATACAATAACAAAATAAATTAGAGGAACTCGACATAATTTTTCATACAACATAATGAACACACATCTTTGTCGTCCTTCAACTCGAACTCAGACCCCAGCAGCTGTAGTGACAGCCCCTAGCAAAGCGATACCATTATGCCAGAGAGGAGGCAATTGATAAACAATTTATATTAAAAAACAAACAAATGCAACAAAAAGTAGATTAATACAAAATTCCTGTTTAATTACGTTCCACCGAAAGAATATAAACATAGTAATACTCAGTATAAAGCTGATTCCTTATAAAACGCTTACAGTTCTCGCCAAAAGTGCTGCAGTTTGAAAGAAACGTTAAGTGAGAAAATTAAATTTTCCATTGAAAAATTAACGATACGAAAAATTCAAAACTTCCTCGAATGCAGTAGCGACTGAATGCAAACCTAGTAATATTTTCTGTCCGCATGCTAAATGATGGATTCAGCAAAGTAATTGAAAAACACAAATCTACATAGAGGAAACATAAATTAAGGAAATTATTAGCGAGGATTTTTCTCAGAGTGATTTTACAGTCGAGTTTATTATTCTAGAGAAAAATTCTCAAGAGCATCACCTGCTACAGAGAAATGATACAAGATTGAAACTTACCAGGCATTTAAAGCTGCAGACATTCTTTAAGCAAAGATCATAAACGGTTTCAGAGGACATTTCACTGCCTGAATCATCTATACAGATTATAATGGAAAACATTCATTTCGATTATTTGGGACATTCGTTTTGCATTGTTCTATTTGTTCCATTCTATCTGCAATAGTTCCATGACAAAAAACCATATTGCAGTGTTTGCGTATCATTTAGGTAAGATTGTAAATATACTGTTTTTTGATTTAATCAATTGCCTAAGTGTATCAATAGCCGAATCTCTACATCAAGTATAATCCCGTTGAAAGCTGATTCGTTTAATATTCTTTCTCCAGAAACACGTCATGGACATTCAACGAGTATTATGATATTACTGTATAACCAAAGTGATTTCTCTGTTTAACATACTAAACAGGAAGTCACTTTGGAATGCTCACTAAGGGTGGAAAATTGAACTAAGATTGTGATAATAGCAGTGACGGCTCGTCATTAGGGTGTAGAGAGGCCAGCGCAACCAGCATTTCTGCAGTGTATATAATAAAACATTAAACTCTGAATTGGAATAAAAAATATAAATGATATTTTACATGGAAAATTTCTCTTTAAATATCTTGTCCATTTTTTTTTTCATTTCAAAAAGCATTTAGTGAAGTAATACACTGGAAACTATCTTGCGCGCCTTAATTATCAGTGCGAAATATTACGAGAAATCTTTAAGTCCCATCCACCCCACACACTAGAGGCTAAATTCTCGAACCCTTTCCTGAAATTAAATCCTAGGGTACGTGCCTGACATAATCCACAATACATATATGGAAATTTTATTACACTTACATATATATGTTCTTTACCAATTCAATCGATGTTCGTTTTTCACTGAGGACAGAATTGGGGTTAGCGGCGAAAGTCGCCGACGTTGCGCACTACCAACTGAGTCCTCACCGCTCCTGTCTAGTTGGTTAATTCGTACACAATATTATGCTCGCCCGACTTTTTTAGAAACTCACGAGTCGGCACTGGATAATAGCATCACCATAACAAACTTCTTCTAGAGAAGAGTACAGAGAAATGATAGAAGATTGAAACTTCCCAGAAATTTAACGCAATGCCCTACGTTTCATTGAGCTTGATTTATGATTTATTTTCATTAACTTCGAAATGATCTGCATGAGATTTCAGTGAGCTAAGAAAATGCACTTCAGTGACCTTTTATTAGGTACAGATTCATGTTTAGTGAATGGTAACTCACTAATTTTTTAAATAATGTTTTTATGAAAAACTGTGACTGAAAACAATTTGAAGATCTCATTCAAATCTATTTATATCTCGATTTTCGACGCTATGCGTTCATTAATCAGAGTTATAGAAGTTGAAACATTTGACAAGTTAGCTCGCTCTACAAAAGGAAAATAAAACTTTCAAAATGGGTGAAAATTGACATAAATTGTTACGTTAATTGTAAAAAAACGCTTTTACTGATGTTAATAAATTTTAGTATAACGATTGTTGCTCTCGTTTTAACTTGTCTTTATTAACTTTTCACGTAAAAAAATATTTAGGAAGTCATTGAGGTTCTGTATCTGAGTTACGAAGCCCGGATCCAGAAAAAAATCAAGGGGGGAGCAAGAAACACAGTCGAGAGTCTGAAACACTATCGAATTCTGAACCGGGAGAGGCATAATCCTTTGACCACCCTGGATCCGGCCGTATTAATTGGCATAGCTTTAAACTGTACCTAATGAAGTGGCCGTTGAGTGTATCTAGCACTACCAGTTACCACCGAAAACAAATGTAGGCCTATGGTTTATACAGAGCAAACGAATACGTCCCACCATCCTTCTGTTGTCTAAAGATATAAGGTGCTCTCTCTTTGTTTTAGCATCTATGAAATTTCACGACTTAATATGTAAACGTACATATATGCTTTAGAAATATATTTTTCCATTAACTCTCCCTCAATGCATTGCACTTTATATCCCCTTTCATCGTAATCGTTTTCAACATATATTTTGTGGTTATGGGTTTAATACTTTTCTTATGCTCTTACTGTGAAAAGCATAAAGAAATACCATTCAGACTTAGTTTATTATTAGTAACAGAAATAGGCAAATGCAAAATAAATACCCCCTTGCCACAGTGGTCTATTTATTCCATTCTAACTGCATTTCGGTCAGTTTATACGCCATAGTAAAAGGTCTGTGAGGATGGCAGGATCTCAGCAGAAAAAAAAAAAACCGGTGCTCGAATCCAGGTCCGTGTGATCAGCAGCCAAGCGCGTTAACCACTTGGCCACGGGACTGCTAGGAAAGTGTATAAATGGTATAAAAATACCTTATCTGGCCTGTATGTCAATGGTTTCCGAAACAGGAAAAAAATTAATTGATAACTATTTAGGTATTCAACTTGAGGAAATTTTAAAATTAAACGTAAATTAATGTATAGGCTGAGTAATTAAATGTATAGGTAAATTAATGTATAGGCTGCTATATTAGTGAGGACAAGAACTACCAATATGTAATTTTTTAATTTGACAGGTTTGTGTTTTGTCACTGGAGGCATCTTCTTCTCTACAGCCAAGAAGCTTTGGAAAGTCATGCAAAGACTGGGGCAGAAAAGGCCTGAAGTTTTGTCTTTTAGGGTTAGGTAACCTCTTTATTCTTGTTGAAAGTTTGAGGGAAAGAGTTGGGTTGTTGTTGGGTTGTTTTACCTCTGAGCGGCACTTTTTTGCACACCATGGGCTAAATGGCCAGGTCACAAGGACCCCGAAGGTTCAGAGAAGGTTGGGGGAGGGGACCCACTGGAACAGCTCTTGGGAGGCAGATGGTAGCCTCCAGTCAAGGCCATCCAGCGTGTTCTTTAACGTGCACAGGGTATGGCTCTCCCACACACGGGATCACGGCTTAACGTCCCATCCAACGGACGGCGGCCTTTCCAAGCCCATCGGTGTCCCCTACTGACCGTGGGCAGGGCGGGGAATTTTGCGCAGATAAATCTCAACGCTGACCCAGCTGGGACTCGAACCTGGGAACTACAGATTACGAGCCTGGCGCGCTACCGACTGAGCCACCCCGCGCCATTGAGGGAAAGAATTATACCCTTTGACAGCTTCGGTCCATGAAATGTTTTTCTTCACTTGTAGTTTTTTTAATTTGACATGCTTCTATCTTTTCCTTGCACCCTGCGTATGTGGCTGGGTGATCAAGGCCACAATTAGGACAACAGAATGCTTCAGCAGTGCACTCTTTATATCTATGGTCTCCTGCGCATCTTTTACACTTTGTTGCGTTTTTGCACATGGCAGCTCGGTGCCCATGTTCATTGGAGTTGAAGCAAAGAATAGGCGGTTTAAAATACTCCTTAACAGGAAAGCTACAAGCTCCTAAATAAATATTGCTTGTATAATAATAATAATAATATAAAAATAAAATTTGCTTACGGAAAAAGCACAATATTATCAGTAATTATTCTTTCAGGTGGGACGCCTTTTCCCCCTTTCGAGTATCGGACCATTCTTCTGCAATGCGTAAGTCCTTGCTCCTTTAGAGCATTTTAACACTTCTGTCTCGGACAAATTCTCGCAAACTTTTGAAATTCGTCCCATTGTTTTGAAATTTCTGGCTGGGAAACGGCAAGAAATATTCAGTCCCAAAATCGTTTTAAGCGTTTTTAGTGTTTCAACTTGTTGTTGTGTTTCAAGGTAAATAAGCAGATTACATTTTTTGGTAAACCTCCCTTTTAACTTTACAATCCAAGAAATTCTCAAGTGATTTTATTAAAAAAATAATTTTGTACTAAACATTTAAAGAACTTAATTTCTTTGATTCACAAGACAGAATTGCAACTATTGTTCTATTATCTACATTTTGTGATGAAATTCTTGTCTGATTCTTCTTACTTTTACCATTTTCAACCACTGTAAAAGAATCCAAACTCATTTCAGGCTGCAGGGAGGGCAGCTCCAATTCAGCCATGTTGTCATCATCAAAATCGCTATATATCGTATTATAATCATGTCCGCCAGGCTCAGAAACAGGGTTCTCTTCTATTTCAACAAGGTCTTTCGACCTAATAGCTACATCTCGTTACTTAAGTTTACTACTACCCTTAGAAGGCCCAAATCGGCTTTACCCTTTTTCTTAGCAGATCTAGTATTCTTAGCTACTATATATAAATAAAAATGAATACCCCCTCAAGCAGCTGCTTGCCACAGAGGTCTGACAGGAGCCTGTCAGTTTATAATGCCAGAGTAGAAGGTCTGAGAGGATGGCAGGACCTCAGCAGAAAAACAACACGAACATCCATGGCGAACATCCTTACCCGGGGCTCGAACTACTACTGAGTTCATATTACATCACCGAAATCAGGAAGGGATCTTCAAAAATTTACTTAACCAATATAAAAATGTTCAGCCTGAAAGCACAGTCCAAACAGGTTCTTGATGTCAAATTAGTATATTCTTTCTTCTGTTCACTTTCCGACCCGATCACAAAAGGCGCGAAATTCAAAAAAGGACATTAATCCATTCCCGCCAAAATAAACCGTCGAACAACACATATCCAACTCAACGCAACACCCACTTTTCCTCTCCTAAACTCTGTCTTCGTTCTCAATCCACCAGTAATTCATGCGATTGTGATAGGATTTTTAAGGTAATTTTGCTAATGAAATAAACGCTGAGATAAGAGTAAAATATTTCAATATCAAATGTTAATAAAAAATGAACTCTTCGTCAATCGTCTCACATGTTCACATTTGTATTTTTTTACGATTTTTTACGAAATGTTCATGAAAGACTTTTTTTTAACTTCAAATTTTGCCGATATGCAAAATTCCGTCATAATCATATATTCCGGTAATGCACGGAACATTCGAAGAGTAGAGCAAAAGTTATTTTTGTTTAAAATGGGCTTTATTTTGCTGTAGAAATCATTTTGTCTCCCATTCGTTCAGGATTCAAATAAGTATTTTTTCCCCTTAACAAATAAGCGAGTAATTCCAATGCAGAAAAAATGTTATTAATTTAAATAAAATCTTTCATCTTCTGTAGCCATATTAAAAACATATATATTTTTTAATTAAATAATTTCACTGCTAGATTATTTTCTAACTGCGTACAGCTAACTTGACGTTTTTGGCATGCTTTGCTTATAATCGAAAAGCTTTTCTGAATATTCTTTAATTATTTTGGATGATTTCACAAACGTGTATCAGTTTGTAAGTAGAGTTCCTATTTTAAAAATTTCCGATTTGATCACATATAAAATAATGTAATTCTGTCTGAATATTTTTAACCTCATTACTATAGAATTTCTATTACATGAATCTGAGAAAATATTTTGATCTTGAGCTTATAATTAAATTCGAACGAATTAAAAAAGTTCTTTATTTCAACTTATCTTTTTTACCAACTACATTAATAATCGTAATGAAAATTATATTTTTCGCAGCCGTGAGTTGTGGTTTAAATCCCACTGCTTTTGCTCTGATCATAATCTTGTTTGCAAAGCAGAGATTTTCCCCCTCGGCATTATTTAGTTTTTAATAACAATTTGAAACTGCTGTTGTAATTTCCTAATTCGTAGACTATGACGCACTGACATGAGTTTTTATTACCATGAATCAGTAGAGTATAAGCCAAGGTATTTAAATTAGCATTTACCAGAGATAATGCTACTTTTTTTACTGGGTACATTGTCGTGGTTTTCAGAGAGACGAGTTTCCGAAATTTTTATGTGACATGTTTATTTTTTTTTCAGGCTGGAATGGCATTATCATTTAGTTTATGTTTGATAATTAGTCTTAAGAGTTCGCTTCATAAATCTTACAGGCGATCGATCTTAACAGGCATCCGAAAAATATTTATCTCATATCTTAGCATGTGCGCATTGATTTCATCTTCACGCTGACAATGCAGCACTCACTTCATACTAATATTTGTTTCTAATTCGAATTTATATGAAACATTGCTTTACTTATTCTTTGAAGGATTACACATGTAATTACCTTCTATATATTCACCTTGAGTTTTACAGGCCTTTAAAACCATTTTTGAAAAATGCATGAAATATAGGTAAGTTTAATAATTTTACCTCTATTATCCTTTTTAGCATTCTGAAAAAGGGGATATGACTTTCCCTAGATTTCACCACTACGCTTATTAATAAAAGGCTCTACTTAAATATTTCTATCTTCAAAATTTGATTTCTTTTTTGAAATTAATTTTTTGTTATTTTATTAAAATTAGCTAGCATAGATATAAAAGCATTTCTAAAATAATATGCATAGAAACAAATATAAGATTTGTATATGATTTCGTTTCATGAACTGTGGTTAATTACACACACTGCTATTCATAATTTATAAGAGTTGAATAAAATTGCAAATATCTTCATACATTTTTTTGGAATTCCACGAAAGTTTCAAGGGATATTTAGCATGAAATTACTCACATTTATCGGCTATTAAATTTTGCATTTCCATATATAAAAAAGATTTGCGATATGCAAATTAATCTGGTGATAAAAGCAGCTTTAGGAACGGTCGCTTCTGATTTCGAAATAAGAACGGCTTTATCGAGCGTTGCGGGTTAGAGTTTTGCTAAAATGCAAAAAAGAAGCCATTTTGATGACGATCAGAGGTTGAGAGCCATCGGACTCTCACATAGAAGCATAGGAAGAAGGGGTCACATAGAGAAATTAAAAAATTCATGAAATATATATCGGACATTTGAAAATTTTACGATATATACTTCGATCGGATTGTACAAGAATTCCGATATATTCTTTTTTTTTTTACAAATATTTATATTAATATTTGTGACATGAAATATCCACTGAAACTTTCGTTAAATTATAAAAAGGATTTCTTGAGACATATATATTTTTATTCAACTTTTTTAAATTTTGTACAGTACTATATACTGTCATTCAATTTCAAAGGAATTTGGAGTAAAAAAAGTTGTGAAACAAATGTCGTTAAATCAGTTTACGAAATTGTTTATGAGAACTGTCTGTGGGCTCATTTGAATTGATATTGAAAATACAACAAAAGTCCTATCATTCTGTCAGTTAAAATGCTAAAATGGTATCAAATAGTTCTAGTTACATTTCATACCAATGAGATATTCCGGTAGCGGTTAATACACTACTTTGAAATTAAAAGAAAATTTGTAGAAAAAGTGGTGGTGAAGCAAATATTTGTCGAACAATTTGCCAGCCATTTGGTGAGGAAATGTTTGTAGACAGCATAAATTAATATTAAAAGTCTAACAAAAGTTCAATGATCCTATTCCTTAAAATATCACAGTGGTATGAAAACGATATCCTAGGCGGAAAACAAATGGTAATTAGTTATCACCGTTCACAGTAATACCAGCCTTACAACAGTGTTTCATATGTGTATGAGGTTATCCGAAAGTGTAGAAGGATGAGATATATTCGCGTACAAGGGTAACTTGAAGTTCGTGGTGGGCAAATCGAAAAATGCAATACTCCAGCCTAGAGCAATCCAAGCATGATCTATGACAAGGTATCCAAAAACTCTATATCACTGGGGAGAGTTTGTTTTTAATTTTTGGTACGTTTTGTTAAGTACTAATAGATCAACAACACAAGTCGCTTCCAGCCAATGAGAATCCCGTTTTCAAAGCGAATGAAATTTTTCTTTTACCTACTCTTTCACTCCTCAAAAATGTTAATTTGAGCTAGCGGATGATGGGGGAAAATGCAAATAATATTTTATTAGTAATTATACGACATAAAAGTATTCATTTTTTAATCTTAAATTTAAAAAGTTGCATTATCCACACCTCTTTCAGAAAAGTAGGTAGATTATTGCTGTCAGTGAAATATCTCTTAAAAACCTACCACTGAAATTTCACATTTCTGTTATGTACATGTTATTTGTAAACTTCTTAACTGCTCAAGAAGAATAAAATTAAAGTACCCCAATATGTACAACCCAATATGATCTACGCACAAGCTACCAGATATCCTGAACTGATTCCAGGAAATTCTAACACTGTTCCACCAGTTACTAACCCTTTACACTCCGGAAGTTTTTTAGTATAACATAGCAGTAACTCCAAAGGATTTTAAGCAAATTTAAGAAAAAAAAATTAGGCTATTTGTAAAAAAAGAAAAAAAGACAATATGTCGCCGTAGCGGTGCCTATGGAGTGCAAGGGACTAAACCTTGAGACAAAGGGAAGTTCACAGTTAACGTACCAACTAAAAAGAGCAAAGCAAATGAAGATGAATCGTTTGACTTTGCTAAGAAAGTTAAATATATCCTGGAATTCTTCAGGAAATTGAATTTGTGATATATATATCAAAGTTAAAACATTTTGTCTTAAATTAAAGATTGCTAAGGACTCGACTGAGAGGATCTCAGTAGACATCCAAGCCTTGGATTTTGTTGCTTCTCTCTTGGATGGTTAAGTGACCGAATTAAAGATCCTTGATCTTTTACGATCCCTTGATTTTTTTTTGCTAATTCAATCCAAAGATAATGGTGTTTGACAATCGCTTATTTTACTCTTTGTTGTGTTGTTTTTAGCAAATTTTTTTGTCCTTGTGGTTCCTTTGGGGTTTATGTGTTTTAACATTTGTTATTGCCAATCAGGCATTATTTTAAACTTCGAGATATAATCCCTAGGCTTGGAGCTCAAAAAATTAATTCAAGATATCAGATGTTAACTACTCTACCAATTCCATATTTAGTAATCTGTAAAATACATGTATATATATATATCCTAAAAGTACCTTTGAAAATTGCTAATAAAAATATTTCGTTAGTACCAATCCAACTAAAATAGATTTTAATAATTATCACTTGCATTGTTTCCAATGGAAACTCATAACGTTTACATTCCATCACCAAAGTTTCAAATTTCTATCATTGATATATCGTTCCAATATTCGTTTGAAAACTGAGAATTTTCAACTTTGTTCACCATTAGAGGGCACAATTACAGCATTCGAAAGTTTCCAAAAGTGCGAATCATAATATTTTATGAATTCCTATCTAACCTAAAAAGAATTTTTCATGTATCTCTAAATACAAACAATTACCGTTAAAATGAAAAAAAAAATTGTGTTTCCTACACCTCTGCTACTTAGGCACGTGTTCACTCTTGGCAATGAAAATTCCGTGACTTTCACAATCCACCTCCAAAATTTAAAATTTCTAGCATAAATACATCGTTTACAATATTCGTTTGAAAATTTCAAATTTGAAATGTTTTCAACGCTGGAGAGCGCAATTACAGTTTCGGAAGATTTCGAAAGGGCGAATCATAATATTTCATCAGTTTCTATCTAACCCGAAAAAGAATTTTTTATTTATCTCTAAAAACAAATAATTATCTCTTAAAACAAAAAAAGTTGTGTTTTCCAACCCCTCTGGGTGTAAAGCGCCAACTCAATGTTAACAGCGGAAATTTCGTAACCTTCCATTCCACCAACAAAATTTTAATTTTCTAGCATAAATACATCATTCTCAATACTTTTTGAAATTTTCGAATTTTCGAATATTTCCACCGCTAGAGGGCGTGGGTCTGCTTCTCAGCAGACACGCTAGCGATGCTCTTCTAGGATATGAGTGCATTAATGAAAGGTTTCTTACAGCAAAATTTCAGACAAGCTTTAAAGACTTGAATGTTATCTGCTGTTATGCCCCCACTGAGGATGCTGATGAGGATGAGAAGGATAGGTTTTATGAAAAACTTCAGGATATTTTGAATTCTGTCAAGAAAGGAGATATTACCCTTGTCCTTGGTGACTTCAATGCCAAAGTTGGTACTGACTCTGACCTTTGGGGAGGAGTAAAGGCCCTTTTGGTATTGGTAGCTGCAATGGCAATGGGCAACGTCTCCTACAGGTAAGTAAACTCAATGGATTCAGAATAACTAACACTTATTACAAACACCGCGACATACATAAGTACACATGGGTTTCACCTGATGGGCTGCATAAAAATATGATTGATTACATATTAATTAACAGCAAATGGGCTAGTTCTGTTAGGAAAACCAGGGCATATAGGGGAGCTGAAATTGGATCTGACCATTACCTTGTTAAAAGTGTGTTGCAACTTAAACTTAAAAAGTGTTGTGCTAGGGTTAAAAAATTTACTTTTAATACTGAAGCTCTGAAAGATCCAGTTATAGCCAAAGCTTACCATGATAGGTTACTTAGTCATTATGACAGTCATGGTTTGCTTACTACTGAAGTTGAGGAAGAATGGGATCATTTTAAACAGGCTTTTTTGGACACTAACAGTACTCTTTTAGGAAAAAAGGAGCAGAAGAGACAGAATTATCTGAGTGATAAGGCACTTGAGCTTATTTCGGAAAGAAAGAACTGCAGGAATGCCCTTAATCAATACCCTACTAGTCCTAATAGAAAGCATTACAGAGAACTTAATAAACGTGTAAAAGATCAGTTAGCTGCTGATAAGAATCTTTGGCTTGATGGTTTGGCTGACAAAGTCGAGGAAGCAGTTAGACAGCACAACAGCAGAGAACTGTACCAGATAGTTAATGTTTTGTGTGGTAGAAAACGGACAGGCATACAAGGATTGAAGGATAAACAAGGTAAGGTTATAGAAGAGGAGGATTCTGTCATGGCTAGGTGGGCTGAGCATTTCAGTGATATTCTAAACAATGTGGTTAGTTCTATTCCCATTGTTTGCAATGATGATAGATGCATTGGTGGCTTTAATGTTGGCCCTATAACACAATCTGAAGTTATTTTGGCTGTTTCTAAACTTAAACTACATAAATCCCCAGGGGTACATGAAATTACTACCGAAATGCTTAGAGCTGCGAATGTTTCGGTTACCACTTGGATGACTGAAATTCTGAATATCTTTTATGATAAAGGCATGGTTCCTAAGGATTTTACCAGAGCTATTGTTATCCCTATTTTCAAAAAAGGTGATCGCAGTTCTTGTGATAACTATAGGGGTATCAGCCTACTCTCTGTTCCAGGTAAAGTTCTTTCCATGATTGTGCTTAATAGAATTAAGAATCTGGTTGACAGTCAATTGCGTGATGAGCAATGTGGATTCAGAAGTGGTAGGGGATGTGTGGATCAGATATTTTCTCTTAAGCAGATTCTTGAGAAATGTTTAGAGTTTCAGAAACCTTTGTATGCTAGCTTTGTTGATTTCAAAAAGGCTTTCGACTCTGTTGATCGTCATAATTTGTGGTTGATTGTGAGATCATATGGTATACCAGACAAGTTAGTTAACATAATGAAAGCTCTCTATAATAACACTGAGTCGTGTGTGAGAGTTGGTAAGGCTTGTAGCAATTGGTTCAGCATTACTTTTGGTATTCGACAAGGGTGCATTTTGTCTCCTTTTCTCTTTAGCTTGGTTATTGATTATGTTATGCGAAATTCACTTCAAGGGAAAGATTTTGGCCTTAAATGGGCTGGAGATACGAAAATTTCTGATTTAGATTATGCTGATGATTTATCCCTTTTGGTAAATGATGTTGATGAGATGAACTCTTTCATTCGAGCTGTTGATGAGACTGGTAGTAGAGTAGGTTTGGTTATAAACAGAGAGAAAACTAAAGTGATGAAAATTGGTCAGGCAGGCTGTGATTCAGTTAATCTGAATGGTTGCAGTCTTGAGCAGGTGTCACAGTTTAATTATCTTGGGAGCTATGTAACATATAATGGTGATGTGTGGCATGAGATTAACAGACGAATAGGGATTGCTGCCGGGACTTTTAAGAATCTATGGAGATTGTGGAGAAATAGACGTCTAAAGACAAAAATTAGACTGTATAATAGTTTGGTTCTTTCTAGGGTAGGTTATGGTAGTGAAACGTAGACGCTGTGTAAAGAAGATAATAGGAAACTAGATGCTTTTGATTCCAGATGCTTACGCAGTATGTTGGGCATTAGGTGGTTCAACTTTGTAACTAATGATGATGTTAGGCAAAGGAGTTTGCAACCTCCTTTAAGCAGCATATTGTGCAGAGAGAGACTCCGTTGGTTTGGCCATGTTGCGCGTATGAATAATTATAGATTGGCGAATAGGGTTATGAAGAGTGTGCCTAAAATCCTCAGAAAGTAGGGGAGACCTAGGATGCGGTGGGCAGACAATGTCAAACAGGACCTTGTTAGAATTGGTGTGCAGTAGCCAGATGCAGTAGATGTAGCTCAGGATAGACTTGCTTGGAGAACTAAATTGCACCGTCTGGTTGGATCTCCGTAGCCCATGGCTGCTTGATGATGATGATGATGATGATGATGATGATGATGATGATGATGATGATGATGATGATGATGATGATGATGATGATGATGATGAGAGGCCGAATTATAGCTTTAATGAGATTCGGAAAGTGCATATCGTAATATTTCGTCACCTATCTACCACAAAAAGAATTTAAAATTTATCTCTATAAACAAAAAAGTTCGATTTCCACAAATGGGTAGACAGACGACAAAGCGAAACTGTTGTCTCGTTTTCTTTGAAAACGTGATAAAAAAAGATCATAGAATTATTGGTATATTTCGTAAGGACAGCTAATTTTATCCATAGACAACAGACTAAGCTTTGGCCAAATAAAAAAAAAAATGGGCCACAGATTACATTTTAGGAAACAATGTTCTTTATGATTGAGGTCGAAAAAACGTATTGGCCACTCCAAACTGCTGATGATGTCACTTGCAGTATTTGGTCGACCAGTCGAGCATTTTTCTCCCGTAAAATGAAATATATTCCAATGTCGCACCTGCATGAAGTTGCACTTAAGTTTGGACCTCACCTCAATGACTCTGAAGCGTCATTATGCCGATAGAAACCATGTAGAGATTTGTGCGACCACCCACTTCAGAAATGTCTCTCTCGCCTATATTTGATGAATGGTTGCGTATCATTTGTTTCCTCTAGATCAATATCCATCTTGAGTCATCCTGCTAGAAAATCTCAACTCATCATTAAAGAGCACTGAGCGTCATTGATCCTCAGTGTAATTGTGACGTTGTCTGGCCCAGTTCAGTCGCTCCCTTCTGTGACGTGGTGGGGTCAGACAATATCTTGTCTGTGAGCAAAAAAAGATCGACTTCGTGAAGTTTCTTGCTAATAGTGAGGATGCAACAAGGGTTCTCGTAAACCCAAGGAAGTGAGAATGCAATTGAGACAATTTGGTGTGATATTTCCTGAAGATACCTGTCCTACTCGTATCTTGTTGTATTCTTCTCTTCTGGAAACGTTATTTATCTGTGGAAACCGTTGCCATGACCTTTGACTACAGGGTAACCTATTGAACCATCTCGCGACCTCTTGCGATTATTCTCTTTCAATTTGTGTAATCGCTCGCTATTTCAAACTTTCAGGTTAATATCTATATCTCTTTGTGTAACAGAAACTCACTTTTCAGCGCAAAGAATATTAGTCAAACGTCAAACGATGTCTCGATGATAGAGAGCACTTATATAGATAAGGCGAAATACATTTGATTATTCTTTATATGTGGTCAGGATATTATGTGATTTTACATAACCGAGCAGCATATTTTATATGGATGATGTATTTACTGGGGATTCAATTATCCGAGATTTTTTTCATTCATTCTAGATAATCGAGAGTCTATTATATATATTGTTATTGATTTTTACCCACCACTGAATACGAAAACTTTTGTAAAACTCTAGGATTTAAACTCTGTAAACTTAGAAAT
This sequence comes from Ryuthela nishihirai, assembly GCA_038380435.1. Taxonomy (NCBI): domain Eukaryota; kingdom Metazoa; phylum Arthropoda; class Arachnida; order Araneae; family Heptathelidae; genus Ryuthela; species Ryuthela nishihirai. The sequence continues at coordinate 66,653,043 of JAWZYU010000011.1, read as the reverse complement.
AATACGCTATGAATTCCTTCTAAACCTAAATGTCAAATTTAAAGGATATGAAATAGAAATAAAGAGTGAATTAGCATAATACCTTGACAGCTAAAAAGGTATATCTCATTACTTTCTAATTTTATTGCTTAGAAGCATTATAACAATTGTACCTAACATATGGGGAGAGGCTCAATCTGCAGAGCCAAGGCTCGTAATATTCAGTAGCAAGTTCGAGACCTACATATGCCAACGTTTAGATTTATCTCCGCAAAGCTCGCACAGTCAGCAAGGACACCGACAGGTTTGGGAAGGTCATAGTCTGTCAGATTAGACGTTAAGTGTGCGGGAATGCCATACCATGTGCATTGTAAAGAACACGAAGAAGATGAACAACTTTAAAGAACACGAAGTTGAATGGCCTTGACGGGAGGCTATCATCTGTCTCTTAATGATGTCCAGTGCAACCCATTCCCCAACATCCTCTGAACCCTCGACGTCTTTGCAACCTGTCTACTTAGCCCATTGTGTACAAAAAATGATACTCAGATTGAAGCAACCCAACCTGTAGTCTTCGGACACCGGGGTCCGCGAAGGTAATAAAGGGGGATATGAGTGCTATTTCAAATAATTCAGAAAGCTGACGGGAATAGCACATTTATTGTGATTACATAATCCCGTAAATTTTTTATGCTTTTCCCTGGAATTATATCAGTTTAGTAAGGCAACACTGGCTACATAGTTCTGATGACAAAATGAAACTAATTGTTGATGGCAAGATTTCTGTGGAAAACAATATATTCATTCAATTGCTTAATTTCAAATTATAACATAGCCAAAATATGAACAGCACATAAAGAACTAGAGATACAATCCATTCTCGGGACTTTTAGGCAATTGCGATGATCTATATTTCAGTTAAAATGCTGAAAGTGGTAAGACTTAGTAGGAGGTTGGCAGAAAGTACGAGAATTCGCAGGGATTCATGAAGCCGAAAAGTTTGTACTGCATTATAACGTATTTGATAACATTTCAGCCTAATACTATACCTAGGTGGACGTTGAATGAAAAGTATTCAAAAGGCACAAATCAAGCTAACAATACCAGTACAGCATTGAAAACTATTTATCGAACTTACATTTAATTAATCATTAATTATCGTGGTAATCTGACAACTGCTAAGGAAGTCTGACAAATGTTCTGAAAAAGCAAGCACGCACGTCGGAAGTAAGCTTGATTGTTAAATAATTTCTCGCACCGTACTTGAAATATAGAAATTTTGCGAACAAATAGCGCCATCAAGAGTTCATTTAGAGCAGGAGTGGCTAGCCTTTTTGTGCCACATATTATGTGCCACGGTCACACAGGATGAATAGAATATGGAAGGGCAAAAGAGATCGTAAAACGGGCCACTGAGAAGAAATGTGCATACCACAAATTGACCAGCTCTGATTTACAGAACGAAGTGTTAATTTGAAGATCATAATTTTTAGCGCTGTGAGCAATAAGGAGCTGAAATAGATGCTACGTATTTGGACAAGTAAATTTGGATGGGCAATAGCTTTATTTATAAGAAACTAGCAAATAATTAAAAAATTCAAAAATAATCACTTGCTAATTTTAATTAATCATTAATAAAATCAGCAAATATATTTAGTACATCGAATAAAGCATGTAGTATTGTATTAATGCGTCACTAAATCCATGGCAATGTAAACAAATCTTTACAAGTTAATTCACTACAAGAAATAAAAAAATGCAACACTTGCAAGAAGTTATGCAAATGTGATGAAATTTAGGGAGGCGGTAGTATAAGGAAATGATTAGGTTTGCAGGACAATACAAACGATTCACATGCGCGAGCTGACGTCACAGGTGCAGAGCAGTCAAACACAGATAAAGGCAACCAAAGCTCCCTGGTTGGCAAAACGTTGTCGAAATTGTTCTAAACCGCTAAAGATTCCTTTACGCAGACGTCGACAGCCGTTCCAACAGTTAACAGACTTTGAGCGTGGAAGAATCATCGGCCTTAGAGAAGCTGGTTTGTCGTACAGAGATGTGGCCAATCTTGTTGGCCGCAATCGCAGCACCATCGTACACATATGGCGCCAGTGTGTTCAAGAAGGATCCAGCACACACAGACAAGGATCAGGAAGACGACGTTGATCACAGAGCGACAGGACCGCCACATGCGACGCATGGCATTGCGTGACAGATTCGCGACTACAATGCAACTGCAAAGCGGCTAGCAACAGGTAAACTCATAGAATACCTACCAGGGGGACGGTAAACAACAGGCTTTTTCAGTTTTCATTGTGGCACTGCGTTTGCACCTCACATCTGCTCACATGCAAATACGTCTTCAGTGGTGTCGCCTCAGACAGAACTGGAACGAAAAGGAGTGGAGTACCATGGTGTTTAGTGACGAATTTCGCTTTTGTCTTGGTCAGCACGACGGTAGATCGTGCTGACTAAGACTCCTAGATGACGGCGAACACGTTGTTCGCCGTCATCTAGAGGAACACCACCCAGTATGTGCCACATCTCACACAGCTCCAGCACCTGGTATCTTGGTGTGGGGTGCCATTAGTTGGACATCTCAGTCAGAACTGGTCATCATAAGGGGATCTCTAACTGCCCAACGATATGTTACCAACATTTTGCGTCCAGTGGCTGTCCCGTTCGTTCAGAACCACAGAACCTTTTACGAGCAAGGCCAGCACGCTCGCCGGGCCTTTCACCTATTGAACACGTTTGGGACATGATGGGCCCACTGCTCCAACAACAACACCCAAGAAATGCGCCAAGCACTGTCGCTGAAATGTAATAGCGATTTCGCGTTATTTGGCGTTCTATCCCTCAGGAGGACATTATAGAGCTGTATGATAGCCTTCCCCGACATGTTTATGAAAGCATTATCCCGCGGGGCGGTTCAACATCATACTAATTATATCATTTTACCGGACAGGTAAAATGGTAATTTTCCATTTTTTTGACAATGTAATCAATCGCACATAACAGTGTATGCTAGCAGCTGATTGCGTTTCAATAAAATGGCATTAATCCTTCCAGGTGATTCAATTTTTTTTTGTAATGTATATATATATATATTCCTACGTTCTCTAAATATTGTTTTAAACCTTAAAGATTAAAAAAAGCATTTTTTTTCTTTTGACAGATATATATATATATAATTTTAGATATTAAGAAACATTGTAATTTTCTCCATAAGATGTCAAGCATTAGTTACATATATAAATTCTTGTATCTAATAATTTTAAGTAGTTGTGGCAAACATCTCGTGAATCCCCAGATGAATAGTACATCCGCATTTACTACAAGCAGGAAGAGACTCTTAGATTAAATTTCATTCAACTTGGACTGATTAATCAGATTAGGAAGAGATATTAATATTCATACCATTCGCATGTTCTGAATCTCATGGCTCAGCTAATTCTTACTGTATTATTTTGAAGACCGAGCCAGGCTATAATTACATTAATGGCAGAACAATAATAATCATATCGCAGCACATACGATTTCGTAGCATTTAGTTGCGTTTTGTAACTAGAGTATTAACTAGTAAAATATATACCTATGGGTTGAACACTTAATGACATTGCATACTATTAAGAACATTTCGCTTCAGAATTATCTAGAAAGCTTCTAACCATCTCTACGGTTCCATTTTGAATGTGCTTTCGCTAAATACGTTCATAACGTACTGAATTTCATAACTGTACTGAATTTCAGGAAAGGTAATCTTACCTTTCCTGAAATTCAGTACAGTTATCATGAATTCAATCGTCTGAAATCATGTTTTTAATAATCTGAAAACATTTCTAAAACTTCCCTAAAATATATTAAAATGTAAGTTAATCATACTAAATATGTAATTAATATAAATTTATATTGATTCATGAGTTGTGTTTTATTTCACTCTTGAGTGACACTTCCGTGCATGCAATCAGCGACAGTGGAGTATTTAGAAAATTCTAATGTCGGGATATGATGTGTTTGATAACTAATGGGGCAGGGGGCGGGGGATGACTCAGTCGGTAGCGCGCCAGGCTCGTAATCTGTAGTTCCCAGGTTCGAGTCCCAGCTGGGTCAGCGTTGAGATTTATCTCCGCAAAAATTCCCTGCCCTGCCCACAGTCAGTAGGGGACACCGATGGGTTTGGAAAGGCCGCCGTCCGTCGGATGGGACGTTAAGCCGTGGCCCCATGTGCGGGAGAGCCATATCCTGTGCACGTTAAAGAACACGCTGGATGGCCTTTACGGGAGGCTACCATCTGTCTCCCAACAGCTGTTCCAGTGGGTCCCCTCCCCCAACCTTCTTTGAGCCTTCGGGGTCCATGTGACCTGGCCATTTAGCCCTTGGTGTGCAAAAAAGTGCCGCTCAGAGGTAAAACAACCCAACCCAACTGTAGTTCCCAGCTTCCATTCCCAGCTGAGCCAGCGTTGAATTGAATTGAATAAGTTTATTTCACCCAAACTTACATATATTGGTAGATAAAACACAGACAAGTTCACAGGTGAAAAAGGAGAACATAATAAGCCATAGCTTTTGAATAAATGTTTCCTGAAATACACTTAAATTTAAAACCTTGCAGGTGACCTTAATTTATACATTTATACATTTATTTGAGCACATGAATTTTTGTGGTCTGATTCTATTATTGACTTGATAATAAGTGTAGTTTATATTTATATTTAAAAGTTAAGATGCTGCGTTAAGAAGCAGTGTTAGAAAACTAACACATCACGGTTCAGGTAATAAGTTTATATGACTGTGAATCGATGAACAGTGTGGAAAACAGTTCATCAGTATTTAAAATTCCGAAAGATCTGTGGCAAATGGGTCAATTCTCAGGGAGTAGTAACCGTGGACACCTTACGTAAAATAAATGTCTATAAATGGCCAATACTACACCTCATTATTTTATCCAAAATCATTAAAAGATGAAGGAGCAGCGTCCAACAGCAGGAATTAGATGCTGTCCATCCTACGGACAGCATCCAATCTCTTGTCTCTGTATACGGCCTCCGTTTACGGGCACCGACAAGTCGTGGCTCCGTGTGCGGGAGAGCCATATTCTGTGCATGTTAAAGAACACTCTGTATGGCCTTGATGGGATTTTACCATCTGTCTCCTAACAGCTGTCCAATGGGTCTTCTCCCTCCAACATTTTCTGAGTCCTCGGGGTCCTTTGCGACTTGACCATTTAGACCATTGTGTGCAAACAAAACTCTGCTAAGAGATGAAACAACCCAACTTTATCCTATAACTTAAACAGCTTAATAGCGATTAAATACGTAATTAAATCGATGATGATATGTGGATTCATTTGTCAAATACAAGGTACTAGTGGGTTGGGTTGTTTTACCTCTGAGCGGCATTTTTTTGCACACCATGGGCTAATGCACACCATGCACTTCTCTGAGACTTCGGGCCAGGTCCCAAAGTCTCAGAGAAGCTTGGGGGAGGGGACCCACTGGAACAGCTGTTGGGAGACAGAGGGTAGCCTCCCGTCAAGGCCATCCAGCGTGTTCTTTAACGTGCACAGGGCTCTCCCGCACATGGGGCCACGGCTTAACGTCCCATCCGACGGACGGCGGCCTTTCCAAGCCATCGGTATCCCCTACTGACCGTGGGCAGGGCGGGGAATTTTGCGGAGATAAATCTCAACGCTGACCCAGCTGGGACTCGAACCTGGGAACTACAGATTACGAGCCTGGCGCGCTACCGACTGAGCCACCCCCGCCCAGGTACTAGTGATCTTACCAGAAGTGACGCAGATTCAGATTTGCTAAAATAAAATCATTCGTCGGGGGGAGTTCGTGTGTCTAGTTGTATGCACATGCCTGGGATGTCGCTGATAAATAGAGTTCCCAAATGCACTCAAAAGACAATGATTGACCTGATGGTTTGTAGCATAACATTAGAAGTAGAAGAGAGACTGATCCGCGACGGGTAGCTCAATGGTCAGAGCACTTGACATACCATCCAGAAGTCGTGATTTCAGATTCCACCCGGCTCAAGACAATTTTTCTTGAAAACCTATATTCATCCTTTGTGATTAAATGCTTAGTATATCAATCAAGAGCTGTGAATTTATTTGTCAAAATCACAATATCATTTGGAGTTAAACATATTGGAAATGATTCAAGCAATTGAGTTTCAATTTGAAACCACGGTTGCTATTGGCCGAAAAATTAAATAACGTCTTCTTAATGAGCGAAAAAATTGAAAAATATAGAAAATTTTTAGCGAATATTGCAAACAAACAATTAATGCTAGTTACATTTATATTGTTAAATTTCTTCTCCAGAAATGGAACGCATTATACAGCAATTCTTCGTTCTTGCTTACAATAATCAGACGGAGCTGGCTTAAAACAGTCACATCTTATTACTATACATTCTAAGAACAAAGAGTGAAAGAAACTGCTTACTAAACTAATTATAATTTTGACAATGGGTTAGATGAACCATCAGTTTTAGCACGAATGCCTGAATTGGCTCGTAAATTGTTTGACAATTTTATTTCGGTTGCCTTCCAGCCAGTGGCGCACTCAGGATTAAATCTTTTTATTCGAGGGGCCCGCTTGCCCGGCTAGGGCAAACGAAATAGCGTTCGGTCCGCCCGATTCGTTCGCCTTGTGTTCACAGCGGCCGTGATTCCCGAGAGCTAAAGCTAATTGTTTTCTAATATTTAATTATTTTTTCGAATTGTACAATGACGGTTTTTTTTTTGCAATGTGTCGGAAATTTAAGAATTGTAGATTTCATACTACTAGATTTTAAAATTTTCTCATATTACCTCTTTTTTTTGTAAATTTCGTTTTGCCTAATTTACACCTTGAAAAGTTTTTTTAACTGTATTTAATGGGGCTTTTTTCAATTTCGCTAATGATTTTGGAAAAAATTTATTGCAGTTCAACGACTGTATGATGGAAAAAAAGGAGATCAATTATTATGTATATTTTATATTTAAATATAGGTATATCGAACAAAAGTAATTGTGAGAGATTCGTTTAATGTTTCGAGTTAGGCTTACTCAAGAGTTTAGTGTTAGTCGAAAAATTTGGAATAAAAAAGATCTAGATGAAACCAAGCAGTTTGATCTTTCTACCGAATTCCAAATTCACGAAACAGTATGATGCTAATTCAATGTCCAAAAATTATTATATTATCATATAATTTCATTATATATATATATCATCAATTATATATTTCATCCCGTTATCAACTATTTTTACTAAAGAGGTGAAGAACGGTGGCAACTGTCCTTCCTGATATATGAGAATAGAAATGATATTTGTGCACCTAGCTCTTAAGCTGAAAGTGTAAAATTTTCTAAAAACATTAAATAGATCAAAATCATTATCATATTATATAATAGACGTCTGACACGCTTTTCTGGGGCGGGGGTGGGTAGCTTCCCAGGCTCGTAATCTGCAGTTACCAGGTTTGAACCCCAACTGGGACAGCGTTGAGATTTATCTCCGCAAAACTCCCCGCCCTGCCCACGGTCAGTAGGGGGCACCGACGAGCTTGGAAAGGCCGCCGTTCTTCGGATGGGACGTTAAGCCGTGGCACCGTGTGCGGGAGAGCCGTGCACGTTAAAGAACACACTGGATGGCCTTGACGGGAGATTACCACCTGTCTCCCAACAGCTACTCCAGTGGGTCTCCCTCTCCCAACCTTCTCTGAGCCTTCGGAGTCCTTGTAAACCTGGCCATTTAGCGCATAGTGTGCAGAAAAAGTACCGCTCAGAGGTAAAACAACCCAACCCAAGGTATCTAGAACTGTTTATATGTAACAGATATTGAATGTTTCTTCCTTTCTGACTTTCACATTTCTGGATTGCTAGAAATTTTTTGTTTTCATTTTTTGTGTATTATATTCAATGTGACAACTGATGTTTTCAATTTAAATTGTTTCTGCATGCAGATCTCACGAACGATCCTACTCTTGTGAGACCTCAAAAGTTTTTGTATGCTATTAAATATTATCTGAAATAAAAATGATCTTATCTTATCTCTATCTGTAAACTACGTCTGTACGATGTTTCCGTGTAAAAAAAGGAAAAGTACGACTTATATTCTCAAGAGAAAACGCGTTTTAAATGTCATGTATTGAGCTATGCATACTCCTAATTCACCAATTCTAACTCTCAAAACAGTAATAAAAGCAAATTTAGAAACACTATGAAAAAATATTTGAACAGTAGCACTGAAGTAAAAATTCTAAACCAAAGATAATTTGAATGAAAATGGAGCTTCTCTCATTAACATGAACAAGATGAAAAATATATATCCTCTGTCATATGTGGAATGCTCGTTTCCAAAGAGACATGAGCTTTCGTTTTCGAATTTTGCGTTAACAGTGAAAATTTGAACGAACGGGTGATTGGTAAACTGTGAATATCAATATTTTATTATCTATGCACCTTTTTAAGAACACAGATATAATGTGCATCTCTTAAAAAATTGCGCTTACACTCCATCTTTTATTAGTAACTCATTGCTACCAATGCAAACTGCTTAACCATCTGTTTTTTTATACCATAATTTCAAACATTTAGCTGTAATAAATTGTTTGCAATATTCGTTAAAAATTTCTATATTTTTCAACTTTTTCGCTCATTAGAAGGCATTATTTAATTTTTCGGCCAATAGCACCATCTAACAGTGAAAAGTCGAAATAATAGATGATTGAGAAAGTACTAATAGTAATATTTTGTTATTGCCTATAAAACACAAAAATAGAATAAATCTAAAAAAATTCTGCGTTCCCCATCGCCTTGAGGATAAATGAACAAATCGCTACTTTTGCTGTAAACATTTTGATCCCGACATTCCACCATCAAAATTGCAAATTTATAGCATAATGATATCGTTTGCCATATTCGTTAAATGTCGGTCATTTTCCAACTGCTTCCCTTTTAGATGGCACTATTAAAACGTTTGGGAGATTGGAAAATCCAGATATTTCGTCACTACCTAACCAACCAAAGAAGTTTTTTTTAAACTTATCTCTAAAACAGTAACGTTGAACGAAAAGAGAGAAGAAACCTAAAAATAAAAATGAGATGAAAAACTCCAGTAAGTTTCAACGAGTTTTCGACTCAAATGTGTTTTATCACCTTAGTATAAACTGGTACTCTCAAAATTAGAGTATCAGCTATTGTGAACACAGGTAAAATCATACTGCTATTTTAGAAGTTTCCCTGAGTAATTTCTGGAAATATTTTAACTGTTTTAACTAGTAGAACCCTAAAGATACAACCTTTTTAATGCCTTGGAAAAAGGATTTTAAGAAAGGCCACGTTTGCTGTTATAGAATAATTACGACGAGTATTTGTTAGTTGACGGACACATTCTATGTGAAAGAAATTGTGTTAAATTATTTTGTCATTCCCTCGCTTTTGTCCGTATAAATCACAAATTTGGCTAAATTGTTTATTAGCCGGTCGACAGTTTTTTAATCTCAGCGTGTGATTTATAAATGGTAAATATAGCATAAATCAATTAGATATTTTCTATTTCTTTAAGCAAAAAAAAAATACAAAGCAGCAGAGATTGAGTGTCATTACAGACAATCTTGAAAAACCATTGGCAAGCTATAACGTTCAAGCCTGGCTCAAGAAAAAAATATTTTATTTTACGATATTTTAAAATTAAACCATAGAGCTGGAACCGTGACAAAAGCAAAGGGAATTTTCTAGTTGATGTTCGGACTAGAATATGACATGGATATTTTTGCATCTTATATTGGACGAATCAAATATTGGAAAGAACACTGTGACTGGATCGAATCTCTCCTACACTGACAAACAGTAGAAGGTGGAGTAAACATCAATGATATCCTAATGCTATTATTTCTGTCGTCTAAGAATTTCGCCAGTCTTATCATAACAAATAATATATTTAACATGATAATACTGTATAGATAGAACAAAAATCTCGACCTGTTATAGGGTCTCCTGATGCATTTCATTTTTAAATTTCCGGTATTTTTTCCATCTCAATCTTGCCCTTCGAGCAACACTGATTAACATTCGGGCTAATCAATCTAATACCTAAAGCTAATGTCGTTGCACTGATACGAACGCAAAGAAAGCAATGAAGAAATCAACAGCAGCAAATGTTCATTGACTTTCATGGCAGGCTGCCAAAGCCCCAGCAGTGGTCGGTGTTGTCCGTCATTTGTGGGTTTCTTTATATTCGACTGCGCATGCGTGTTTCGTGTCGAAGCCCGAAAAAACTACGCTAAGCCGTAGTTGATTGATCGCTGGGTAGACAAAAGAGCTGGATGGCTTAAATATATATTCACACAGTCCGTAGATAATCACTACGTATTGTATAAATTTCAAATTTACACTATATTTAATTTTGAAATGTATACAATTATTAAAGGAATGTACAACGTGATCAACTGGCATTCGTGGTATAATATTTCAGATTAAATCATGAGTACTAAAGAGCATAACTCAATGGAGATTGAAATTAGATTTTATAGATGATGGATCAAGGGTAAAAAGAGAATGGATCAAGTGACTGGATTTAACTAGAACTGATCAGAAGACTATTCGGTGCCTGATTCTTTTTTTCTCTCTTAGAAACTGTTCTCACCGAAAAGCGCAATATATATTCTTTTGCCTCCATTCTAGTGGTCTTTAACAGCAATATCAATAACTAACTTTTTTCAGTGATCCTTTTCAGTTACCGAAATCAAAACTAACCTGCCTGAGATGCGTTACTCCAATTAAGGGTCAGCGATGCCCCGAAAAGCAAGGACTCTCAGGTAACTTTGATATACTCTGATTAAGATTTTCTACCAGTTGATGTAAGGTGACCTGTAAACCTGTTTAGTGAAGAATGTCAACCCACAAACAAATGGAAAGCATAGAGTAAATTTTTCCGCAATAGAAGTATTCCGGTGCATCAAGCTCAGGATACAAAATCATGACCAATTCCACTAGGGTTAAGATATTTTACTTCCGAGTGGCACTGATTTTTGCACACAATGGACTAAATGGTCAGGTCACAAAAGCCCCAAAGACTTATAGAAGGCTGGGGTAGGAACCTACTGGACAGTTATTAGCAGACAGATGGAAACCTCCCGTCAAGACCATCTAGTGCGCTCTTTAGTGTGCACAGGGTATGGTTCTCCTGCACACGGAGCCACGATTTAACGTCCCACCCGACAGACGGAAACCTTTCCAAGTTCAATGGTGTACCCTTTCTGACCGAGGGCAGGGTAGAGGTTTAGCAGGGATAAATCTCAACGTCAGGACAGGTGGGACTCGAATCTGGAAACTACGTATTTCGAGTCTACGCCACCGACTGAACAGGGGCAGGGATGACACAGTCGGTAGAATGCAGGGCTCGTAATCTGCATTTTCCAGGTTCGAGTTCCTCTTGGCCCGGCTTTGAGATTTATCTCTGTAAAACTCCCCGCCCTACCATCGGTAAGTAGCGGACACGATGGTCTTGGAAAGACCGCCATACATCGTGGTGCGTGTGCGGGAGAGCCCATACCCTAATGCCCATTAAAGAATACGTTGGATGGCCTTGACGGGATCTGTCTACTAACAACTATCCAGTGGGAATCCTACCCCCCCCCCCCCCAAACCTTCACTGATTCCTTGGGGGGCCCTTGTGACCTGGCCATTTAGTCCATTGTTGTGTGCAGAAAAGTGCCACTCAGAGCTAAAGCAACTCAACCAACTGAGCCAACCGTCCATTGATATTACACGAGATATCCATTGCCATTAGATAATCCAGTGAATTTAAAGATCAGCATCAAGAGCTTTAAAGTTGGCCACTCCTCATCAGGATGGAAAATAAAAACTTCACTATAGATAACGACATCAATAGATCAAACTGATCTAACAGCTCTGCCCTTCCGTACCGAAGAGAGAGTGTGAAAAAATTAAACTAAACATATTTTTCGATCATGTTGCATTAATTTTTCCTACAACCGGGTTGAGCGTAATCATCATCAATCGCTCCTTGGGAAACCATTGTCTAACATCTCGTAGCAAACATTCCTAGATATATATTTCAGGTACCACTAAGGGAGAATATTAGAAATGATGGAAGTTAAAGGGAATTTCCAAAAAAGAAGTTATTCTCTTTTGTATCTTCAGTAGAGTTTGAAAAAAGGAATTATTATTCTGGTCCGAGGATCTGGTATTGCAAAAACGTTCAGCGCCTATCAATGTCAGGTATAGAAGTGTGTATGTTAAACAACACATATATATATACCAAATTTCATTTTTTGTTTGAAAAAAAAAACAGCTTACAACATTACTTTAAATGATATCTTCGACATAAACGAGGTTGATTTGAGTTTTTAAGATGAATATATGCATTTCATTTTTAGCATTCCTATGAACGAATTCAGTTTAACATTCCCATTTGCGAATTAAACTTTGTTCAATTTATGTTATTTTCAGTAATGTTATTTTAGATATTATTTCAGCTAAGAATGAGGGTTGTTCTTGAACTAGAGTTTTCTGCCGAATATGTGGTAGATTGTAGGAGATTTTCTAATCCTTAAAATGGAGTAGATTAAGAATAGGAGCGAAATAAGATTTTTTGGGGGTTATATTGAGGTTGTCGGTTGCAAATAATAAAATTCAATGTTATTAGAAGGTGTTGTTATTTTACAAATGGTCGTGGAGGTTTCGTTTTGCATTTCTGCTTTTATATTTTCCTCTTTCGTCTTGCAGTATTCTCGCTTAGTTGTAATTACCAATTTTTTACTCTGAGTTGATAGTATGATTTTGAACAATTTAAGTATGGTGAATATCACATTAGAGTTTAGGAGATATTTCAGACTTTGAAATGAAGAGGAGAATGGTGAATAGGAATGAAAGATAATTTTTTATCTGGAATAACGATCTGATTTTTGAGTTGTGAAGTTAAATATATATTTTTCCCTAACGATATCAGTAGATCAAACTGATATGACAGCTCTGCCCTTCCGTTTACAGCTGTTATGAGAAGAGATTATAGCCTTTCGTTAAGGCCATACAGCGCATTCTTTAACGTGAATATGTTAGGGCTTTTTTGTACGGGATCACTGTCCTATCCGAAGGATTGCAGCCTTTCCAATCCCATTGGTGTCCTCTACTGACAGAGTGCGTGGGGTTTTGCGGTGATAAACCTCAGCGCTGGTCCAGCTGGGACTCGAGCCTGGAAACTGTAGATTAAGAACCTGGCTCGCTACAGATTGAGTCACCACCGCTCCAATAGACACCGATAAAATATTACTAATCGCATTTTATCAATCTTGAAATAATGCTTAATTTACACCTTTAGAAGACGTAATATTTGGAAAATAAACGAATATTTCAAACAATCTATTCACGTTAAACAACGTGAAATTTAGTTGTGAGAGTGTGGCAATCATGTGGTTAACTTTGACAGCAACGATTTTGCCACCTTGCTCTAGGTATGAATGGCAGTTAATAAAAAATAAAAATGTTTACTGGTGTAAGCAAATATTGCTATTTACATTTTACAAATCTCTCATTTATTTTACATTCCTACTCTTAGAGGAAGCTAAATTTGGATAATCGTAAAGCTTTGAAAACGAGTATTCTATCTTTGTTTGGTTCGAGTCTCTTGTTCTGCCTTCGGTGAGAAAGAGGACACTGATGAGATAGGAAAGGTCATCTTCCGTCGGAGGGAAGGTTAAGCCGTGTTTCATTGTTCTAGAGAGCCACTTCTCTGGACGATAAATAACACGTTGCACGGCTTTGAAGGGAGGCTTCCATCTGTCCCTTAACAACTGTCTACTGCATCCACTACCTCAACCTTCTCTGATCCCTTGGGGTCTTTGCTGTTACCCATTTAGCCCAATGTGCAGGCTAAATGAGCAACAACAAAGACCAAAAGCATTTACTAGAGGAGACTGGGCTTTTTAGTTTTCCATTGATTAAGGGAAATAGAAAAAAGTGTAATAAGAAAAAGTTTGAAAGCTTTATAACGGTATGTAGACTGAAGCGACTGCAGATGCACAAAAATAAGTCGATATCTCTGAAAGAGCTATGTATGGGGCAAAGGCTAAAAAGTCTTGTGATGGTTAATATCTCGACACCATACATGAAGTGAAATGTATGGGAAAAGTTTTGCAAAATGGGAGAAATTTCCCCTTTTTTGTGTTTATGTTAATCTTGACATAATTTAAGAGCTTCACGACGTAGAATCAACACAAAACAACTGTAATCCATTAAAGCCGGGGTTCTCAACGTGGGGACGCCATGAGAGCTCAAAAGTCGCTAGATCTAATAACAAAGTAAAAATAACCATTGTTATGCTATAACTATAGTTTTATCTATCTATACAAGTGATACGCCTGTTACATACACATTTCCAGGGGGTACGTAAAAGCATAAAAGTTTGAGAACCACAACTCTAGAGGATGGTTGTTAAAAAATCCTCTAGAGTAGGGTTCTCAACGTGGGGTACGCGTTAAAAATTGTTAGGGGTACGCCGTGAGATCTCAAAAGTCGCTAGGTCTTGTAACAAAGTAAAATAACCATTGTTATACTGTAATTATAGTTTTATCTATCTATAAAAGGGATACGCCAGTTACATACACATTTCCAGGGGGTAAGTAAAGCATAAAAGGTTGAGAACCACTACTCTAGAGGATAGTTGTTAAAAAAATCCTCTAAAGTAGGGTTTCTCAATGTGGGGTACGCGTTAAAAATTGTTTGGGGTACGCCGTGAGATCTCAAAAGTCGCTAGATCAAGTAACAAAGTAAAAATAACCATTGTTATGCTATAACTATAGTTTTATCTATCTATGCAAGTGGTACGCCTGTTACATACACATTTCCAGGGGTACGTAAAAGCATAAAAGGTTGAGAACCACTACTCTAGAGGATGGTTGTTAAAAAAATCCTCTAGAGTAGGGTTTATCAACGTGTGGTAAGCGTTAAAAATTGTTTGGGGTACGCCGTGAGATCTCAAAAGTCGCTAGATCTTTTAACAAAGTAAAAATAACCATTGTTGTACTGTCATCATCATCAATACTCATCAAACTTTGAATATTTCTGCAAAGAAAATTTAATAACCATTGCAGACTCATTCAGGCATAATTTTTGTGGATCCTTACGTATATATATATGTTTTTTTTAATTATTATTCATTTTATATTCATTCATTTTTTAAGTTTTTTTTAATTATTATTCATTTATCTTTTTTATATTGCTGTACTGTAACTATAGTTTTATCTATCTACACAAGGAGTACGCCAGTTACATACACATTTCCAGGTGGTACGTGAAGCATAAAAGGTTGAGAACTATTACTCTAGAGGATGGTTGTTAAAAAAATCCTCTAGAGTAGGGTTTCTCAACGTGGGTACGCGTTAAAATTTTTTGGGGTACGCCGTGAGAGATCAAAAGTTGCTAGATCTTGTAACAAAGTAAAAATAATCATTATTATAATATAACTATAGTTTTATCTATCTATACCAGGGGTACACCAGTTATATACACATTTCCAGATTGTACGTGAAGCATGAAAGGTTGAGAACCACTGCATTAATGTATTAGTTTCAAATTGTTTTCTATATTTTCATTGCTCCATTTAAACGTATTAAAAAGTAACATTTCAAAACCGTCTTAGGTAAATAATACAAAACAAAGGAACAATGACACATGTTGCAAAGGTCCATTAGTTGGTAAAGATGCTTCAAGTGACAGTAGATAGATCATGTACGCCATTATCAGAAAGATCATTGTCTCTCTGAAGCTACGACGCGGAAAATGAGATTACACTTTAATAATATAACTGGAACTCGGTAACGGCTTTTCCTAAAGCGAAATCATGTCTCGCTACTGATGCTTTCCTTCCATGTGTTTGGGTAGTTCTTTCTAGTACATGGTTGGCAAAATGCACGTTTTAAATGAGTTACATTATAAAAATTTCGCTGAGGAGAAACTGAGGAATTTGTTTGAATGCTCGAAAGATATGAAATCATTAACAATTTCGACTTTTTCTATTGCACTTTGTATAAATATGTTCCATCAAAACAGTAATTAAATTATGCCAAAAAATTCAATAAAGTGGATTTTTTCGAAAGAAATTGAATAAGAGTTTCAGAAATTTAAGTGATAAATTACGTGATTTTGAATAATTGACAATAAGAGATAAACACCTGTAGGCGATATACTTTAAATAAGTATGTAAGAAGTATTGTCATTAGTCGGGTGTGAGCAGAACCGCCTGATAATATGTCACGTGCTCTGACCGCTAACCTACCGGTCGCCAAACAATAATCCTTCATTGGTGGCTTTAAGCGTTATAGCATTGGAAATCTATTTGACTGCAATTGAAGATTCTGCTCTACAAGACATCTTGCAGGTTAATGCACACGGCAAGAGAGATATTTTTCTTAGGCGATGTTATTTGTTTTTAATTAATTGTTTTTAATTCTACAGTATAATGCTTCACGCCACTAAAAAAGGATGATTGTTCGAAGGCCGGTAGCTCAGAGATCAGAGCACTTGACATGTTATTAAGAAGTCGTGGGTTCTCATCCCAGTCGGCTAATGATAATTGTTCTTCTGTAATTATTTAATCCGTCATCTCATGAATTTTGCAAAGGTTATAATAATGTTTAAATCATTCTAGATAGAGTTAATAAGTTTAGTAAATTTGATCAATCATTCTACCTTAATTCTATTCAATCTTACTGAATAAAAAATGTAACAAATATCCCCTCAAGCAGCTGCTTGCCACAGAGGTCTGAGAGGAGCCTGTCAGTTTATACGCCATGTAGAAAGTCAATGAAGGAGGTGAACCCAGGTCATCAGTTAACAAGCACGCTAACCACACAGCCAATGAGCGTATTTACTACTGATACAAGCTAAAAATATAAAAATAAGATATTTTACCTCTGAGCAGCATTTTTTTACACATATTGGTGAAGCTGCGTGGTCACAAGCCGAGAGCTTGAAGCCGAGAACTGATTATGAGTGGGAATAAATGGGCTGCTGTTAGGAGACAAATGAAAGTTTCCTCTCAAATCATCTGGCGTCTTCTTCAACGTGCCTAGAATATGGCTTTCTCGCACACAAAGCTAAGTTTTGATATCCATACGACAGACGGAGGCCTTTATCAGCCATTAATATAATCCTTTCTCATAAGTATAGAATACTGCTTCATGGATAAAATATCAACGAAGGTACAATTGCAGCTTGAACCTGGGAACATCAGATTAAGAACTTCGTAGTATTTATCTACCAACTCCACCCCTATAAAATTGGAGAAAATCACCTATTTCGAAGCATTAATTATGTGATCAGATACATAAGACTAATTGGATGCAAAATTGATCTTAACATTTGAAAAGGTTTACTTAAAAATAATATTTTCACAAAACATTCAAGTGAAAGAAAAGCACTCTCCCTTCAGGACTAGAGAACAGAACCTTATGTTTACGTGCCATTTGCTCTGCTTTTACCCAATGGCGTTCCTGTGTGTTTAGCAGATCCTGTAAGAATTAGAATTTTTTATCCCCCAATCTATAAATATCAAATTTGCCCATTCTTTTCTGCACAGGAAATTTGTATAAGGAATCACAGCCCTGCGTATCGCTATTCTGGATAAAGGGTTATGTCAGTATTCATCCATTAGCAAGAAACTATCTTGTCGTGTTGCTATTGAGTTATTTTAACTATGAGCCGCATTTTTGCCAACGCAATAGGGTAAATGACCAGGCCAGAGGAACCGCAAAGGCTCAGAGTTGGATAGGGGAAGCGACTCACTGGAAAACTGTTAAGCTACAGATGTATTTCTTCTGTCAATGCAAACCAGTGTATTATTTAACGTGCACACGGTATGGCTACTTGCACACGGTATGGCTACTTGCACACTGAACCACCACTTAACATCCTGTGTGGAGGACGGCGGTCTTTTCAAGTTTATTTGTGTCCCCTTTCTTACAGAGGCAAGAATAGGGAAGATAATCTTTAATGTTGGCACAGTTGGGACTCCAACTTGTGAACATTATATTATGAGCCTTGCAAGTTATCGACTGAGTCAAACGCGTCCCTGTCAATCTGTACAGACACAAACCCGAATCTAGAAATAAATAAATAAATGGGGGGCACAAACTCAGTCGAGCCAGAAAAAACAAAACAAATTGTGGTTTGTTTTACCTCTGAGCAGCACATTTGTTTGCACATAATGGGCCAAATGGCCAAGATACAAAGACTCCGAAGGCTCAGAGAAGGTTGGCCTATCATCAAGGCCATCCAGCGTGTTCTATAACGCGCAGAGGATATGACTCTCCCGCACACGGAGCCACGACTTAACGAGGAATGGGGGGGGGGCAAGAAGAGACTGGATATTTCTGTTGCTGTATAACATTTCTCCTTCGGTTTTAAAGATCTTTAAAAAAATTATAAAAAATATGTGGAATATACATATGTTTAATTGTTTTTCCTTTATTACCCTTACTAGCATTCCTAAAAGGATGAGGGGCATAACCCTCTTGTCCCTCCTAGATCTGATCCTGTGAAGACAACATATATGTTAAACATTCTCGTTACAAGTATTTCGCAATAAAATATCTACATAGTTTTTTTTTTCATTATACCCCAATTTCGCTGTTTTTTATAACAAATATATCTCGATGATCCAGCACCAAATTTTTTTTCGTGATGTGACTTCTCTCTAAGCTTTTGGAAAAAAGGAAAAAAAAACCCCGCCGAAATGCGATATGAAATTCAAATAACATCGGTCACATCCGTCTCTTTGCCGCGAGACGCCCACGTGCCACGATACCAGAGAACGTAAGGAATGAAGTAGTTTCCTCACAGAGAACTTATGACTCATCACCTCACTCCGCCCGCGGACGAAACACAATGATGCGTGACAAACGCAGAATCGTTGACGCTCTACGACCTCGTTGTGATGGATCATAATCTCATATGCATACGAGGGAAGCAGAGCACTTCTGTAGGTAATTAAGATGGAAATCGTGTGCGTCACTGAATTACAAACATCACTGCGTATTGTACTCGACCACTGATAGCTGTAGCTTTGCTGATGCGGAATTACGTGAAGAGCGGTACAATGGGGCGCAAAGAGGTGAGCTCACTTCATAGCTCTTGCGCTTCAGTCGTTCTCATTTTTTTCCCCTTCTTGATATTCCATTTTTTAAGGGCTCCGCTGTCACCAAGTACAAAGCTTTTATCTGATACATATATAAGTGAAATAATTATGCTGATTATGCTGTTCAGATCACAAAACTTGATAACATAATTCCATTAGTTCACCGCTTACAAATAAGCTTATGATCGTAATTGGCTTCTGAGAATGAAATGTTAGGAAACAGATTTATTGCAAAGTTTAATTCAAAATATTCATAGCGTTGGGTATCTTAAAGACTATTAGCATTTCTAATTAATGTATGAAGTTCAGATTTCTCTCTCGAAATTCTGTACGTTATCACAGGGTATTAATTGCATGCAGAACTCATTTTTTACCATAATGACATTAAGTAAAAGTCTCATTAGTAAATGTCCTTTTCTAGTCTTAATTTACTAAAACAAATAAACAGAATCAATTCTTATACCCAAGGATTTTTCGATAACAGACTCTATTCCGTTTTCAACTTTTCCGCAATAATGTTTACATGAGAAAAATTCTAAAAATCATTTAATTAACCTGCCTGCTAATTAGGATTTTCCGAAAAAACATTACAATTAATATTTCAGTTCGCATCTTCTCACAGTCAACAAATTTGCAATTTACGAGCTAGTTAATTTTAATTCGTCTTATTCCAGTTATTAAATACGAAAAGGAATTAAAATGCAAAACATAATGCTATGCAACAGTGGTTTCAATAAGTTAAGGAGCATCTGAAAAACTCAGTTTTTCTCGAAGACCCTTTGCACCTGCTGAATATGAATCGGAAGATAAGTGTGTATAAACAATGTGCGTAAGAATAACTGTTGTTAGCAGCTCAGATGGGACAAGCACATTGAAAATGTTCTGCAAAAAGCAAACATGGTTCGATGCCAATCTGGCCCATTGATGGGGAGGAATTCTATCCTCTCCATTGATCATAAGTTACTACTGTACCATACAGTTCTTAGACCTGTTATAACATATGCAGCCCCCATATGGGCTAACACGACAAAGGCAAATATTGAGAAACTCCAGATATATCAAAATAAAATCTTGAGACAGGCAGTAAATGCCCCATGGTTTGTGACCAACAGACAAATACATGGGGATTTAGGCGTCCAACATATTTACACCCATATAAAGCAGATCTCTAAGAAATTCTTAGAAGCTGTGGACAGGAATCCTCACGATTTCATTACTAACATTTTAAAGTATGATCTTGATTCTATGAGCAGATTCAAGAGGGCTAGACCATTGGTTTTCGATCTGGAAGCCGTTTTGGTCTAGTATCCTGATCTACCATATTTATCATTATTTTTCTGTCCCTAGGGGCTCACCTTTTGGTGATTTCTATCTTGTCCTTTGTGCCTCATGCCACTTTTTGCATACCCTGAGATGGAGAAGGTTATGGGATCATACATCCTGCTACTTCGAAAAATCAGAATTATGCTACATGCTACATATAACTATTGTAAAAGAGGAATAACACTTTTAATCCCAAACTGATATAAAAATACAGGAACAAGTGGTCTATCATGCTGTTGATAAGTCCCTAGCAGCGATATGGATAGTGTCACCCGCAACGTTTCCTCTTCAAGGCATGCGACATGAACTAAAATTATATTTCGTGTTTACCAAAAAAATAATTATTCATACATAGTTATAACAAATCTAGAAATACATATCTATACTTGTCGATCTGACTTCAAACAAAAATTTACTTTCTAACAGATACTTTTGAAAGAGTGACTCAGAAGATTCGAGTTCGAACCAGGAACAACCCACAAGGTAGTAAATACACAGTCATGTAGTCATGTACTCACTAACTGTAGCTGTGATGAGTAGAGGATTTAATAATAGACAAATGCAAATTTGGCTTAAACAATAACAAAAAAAAATTGAAATTTATTTAAATTTTCAAATCAACATAATTCCTCCACCAACTAATAAAGTTGGATAAATTCACATTACAATATGTTATCATATTTCCAACCGACTCAAATAAATTTATTTAAAAAGTGACAGTCGAAATATTAAATAAAAGTGACAACAATCAGATTAATATGAATTAAAATGATTATACCCTGATTTAAGATATATCAGCGTTAAGAGTATTCACTGACGTAGCAACACAGAAATCTCTAAATCGGTTCTGTTCATAGGGTTGAACTAGGACAACGTCTTTATCTTGAAAAGGATATATGTCTTCAAGCTGAACAGAAATTATCCTTTCGGTTTTAGGCAAAATTCTATGCTTTCTTATAATCCTAGCAAATTTCTTTTTGGGCACAGAAGAAATAAAATTTACATTTGCACCTCTACCGTGCATTTTCCTTTCGTCTGTGTTTCCAGTTACTGTTAGAATTCCTCTTCCCATATCAAAGTTAAATCGGTGATGCCTTAACAAATCTATCCCAAAAAGGGTGTTGTACTGTTTACTCGTTTTCTGTCGTGTCACAAAACTCGGATACTTGAAAGATTTGCCAGAGAGTTCAAACTGGATTTCACAGCATCCTTCAATCGGAAAAGATTCACCTGTTATTCCGAAATATTTTAACATCTGTTTGGATCCGTCTCATAGGCATTTTAGCACAAATTCTTTTAAATGTTCTCATATTCATGAGAGAAACCGACGCTCCCGTGTCAACGAGTATGCGTAGGGGAACATTCCCAGATGATCCTTTCACAATGGGAAGATGTGAATCATGTTTTGTTGCGATGAACCTAACTACAGAGAAATTTACTGTTCCTTTCTCTGAAGCCGATACGCTCTTCTTTGTTCAACTCCCTCTGCGTTTAAAGGATTAACATTAGCATTTAGGCACCTGTCAATCTAATAGTTCATTTGTTGGTTTGGGTCATTTCTTGCGATGGGAAATTTCCTATCTCCTTTCGCATTTGGCACACAAAATCTAGGATTTTCTCTACTTTGTCCAAAGACAGAAATTTGAGAGGGCATATTACGATTTCAGACTTTAGGAAATTTTGGGCTAATTCTTTTTTTACAATTCCTCACAATATGTCCCTTTCCATGACAAGAAAAATAAACTACATGCGAGTTTGTCTATCTTGGAGTTTGTTGGGGAGAGTTTCTCCCAAAATCAACTCTCCTATGAAAGGATTGAGGTTGACCCCTTTCTGTCTGCATACTACAGAAAGTTTCTTTTACTTGTGTCTGGGGAATGTATGCATTTTGATTTCTATATTCCCCAGGTGAAGTTTTCAAACAAACTGAATTAATTCCCACGTTCTGAATCTGATCGGCTAAAAGTTGAAGTGTTTTGTCAGTTTTATCACACTTGTATCTCAACTTCTTCATAAGTACATGTAGTGACTGGGGATCATTTACATTTTTATTTTCCTGTACTGTATTTACTTCTCTCGTTTTGGACATTAACAAATTATTTTGTTGTTTCTCACAGAAAAATCTAGAGCTTGATCAAAATTAAGGGGATTCCTGCTCAACACAGGTCGTTTGACTTTATCCGATAGTCCCGCGACAAATTGAGATAAATGTGTTTAATCTAGAAGCGTTTTCACTTCCTGTGATTCCTCTGATTTTTGTGGCATATATTTATGCACCAAAGCTTTCAATCTAGTGGAGTACATTATCACATCTTCCTAAAGAGTTTGTGTCGCTGTGGTAAACTTATGAAGTCTCACCGAGAGAGGTTCTTTTGCATCGAATCCATCGACTACACACTTCCGAAAATTTGCCAATTGTGTTTCTTTTCTGAGCTCAGAAGACTCAATTAAAAATTCCATCGCCTTCCGTTAGAATTTTGATTTTATTACAGTTAGTGTGACCTGCTCAGAACATCCTGAGATTTTCGCCTCTTCTCACACAGCTTCGAAAACTTGTGCAGCTGTCCCGCCAGGACATTTTAGCAGGAACCAAATTAATGAACCCGGCAATGTTCACAAAAGAGTTTTGGGCACTGTTGTTTTCATTGTTCACACTAGGGACTTCCTGGTTTTCTATATTAATCGTGTGAGGGTCTGATGTCTCGGTGCGTGGTGGGTGACGAAGCTTGTGCAATTTTTATCGCTAAGTTCTATATTCAAAACTTACTTTCTATTTTACAAACAAAACTTAGTATTTAAGATGCGAAACCTTTCCTTACAATTGTTTTATCAGCATTGACATGGGTTCGCAATGACTCCAATCCACTTAATCAAAATGCATTCAAAACAAATTCAATATCTTTAATGCAAAACATTGTTGTCATTGTCTAACAGAATTATCTTACTTTAATATATATTTTTATACAATTGATTTCTCATAAATATTACAATTTCCGTAAGAACAAAAGTTCAAAATTATTTACCAATTTAATAATCTATTTACCTCTCAACTCATCCTGGTTCTGTCGTAAGGACGCCAGTTTGTCACCCGCAACTTTTCCTCTTCAAGGCATGCGACATGAATTAAAATTCTATTCCGCGTTCATCAAAAATATTTATCCATGCATAGTTATAACACATCTAGAACTACATATCTATGCTTGTCGATCTGACTTCAAACAAAAATTTACTTTCTAACAGATACTTCTGAAAGAATGTCTCAGAAGATTCGAGTTCGAACCAGGAACAACCCACAAGGTCACAGTCCACAAGGTCACACACCACAAGGTCAACCACAATACACAGTCATGTAGTCATGTACTCACTAACTGTAGCTGTGATGAGTAGAGGATTTAATAATAGACAAATGCAAATTTGGCTTAAACAATAACAAAAAAAGATTTAAATTTATTTATATTTTCAAATCAACATAATTCCTCCACCAACTAATAAAGTTGGATAAATTCACATTACAATACGTTATCATATTTCCAACCCACTCAAATAAATTATATTAAAAAGTGACAGTCGAAATATTAAAGAAAAGTGGCAACAATCAGATTAATATGAATTAAAATGATTATACCCGATTGAAGATTTGTCCATAACGAAAACGGAGTTCCGCTGGACTACAGTTGTTCACTCGGAAATAATAAACAATTATTTCGAAGACAGGAGACCGAACACGGGTGGTATTAGCACCATCACCCCGCACAGAATCCCTTCGCCGGCTGAAGCGAGGCAATAACTCAGGCAATTCCGGGAATTCTCCGACACTAGGGGGCAATCAGATGCTATCCCCGGGCAAACACAACGTCCGCAGTTATTTCACAAGTGGGACGGAGTCCTGTTGCCAGATCCCAAAAGTACAAAAAAGGAAATTATAAATACCAATAGGTCCGCGACCTATCAGCAGTAATCCACATTTCTTTTCCAAAGCATGTCAGAGCTCCAGAAGTCTTGCAGGAGCGGGATTCAGGGGAACAACCCATCTCCTGAAAGTAGCCATGTATGTTCTATCAGATTTAGGTGGAGAGATCGGACCGACCACTCCATGGGTTTCTGTTGTGAGTTAATAGTGCTGTTCTTTGGATAGCAATTGACCAGGTGACAACTGAGCGAGAGGATGTTATTTTTCTCTAGAAAGAGAATATCACCTTTTGCCCGCACAGATGATTCGACGAAGCAGTCCACTACTTCATTCCTGTATTTGTGACCAGTGATGTAACTGAGGGGAAGCATGTACAGATATGTGTGGCTACCCAAAGATATCATTCCCCAAGCCATGACACTATCTCCACTGTAGGTATTTGTATTATTATACATTCACGGATATTTGTATCATGATAGTGTGTTCCTGGTTTCCTCCATATCAGCCGAGCAGCTAATCACTGCATTGCAATGTGAATGGCAAATATCTGCATTGCTGTGATTAATTAATCATATTGCTGAATTAATCACTGCATTGCAATATGAAGGGCAAACTCGATTAATCCTGAAGAGCACAGACTGCATTGCTTCTAAGTTCAGTTGACATGACGTCTGTACCAGTTTAAACGGTAGTCATGCAGCATTGGGTTAAGGGTATGCACACCATTCGCCACTTAACAAATAGGCATACTTCATGAAGATTTTGGCGTAAGGCAGTAACAGATATCGCCTTTACACTCGCTGCTGCAATGTCCTGCTGCAGTTGATGTCGAGTTGACATCCTGTTTCCCAGGTTGTATAACACCGGATAGCGGTCCTCCCTTGAGGCTATTGCCCATCGTAGTCCTCTACTAAATCGTCTGAATGTGTTTTGCCCTTATCAGAATCTCTGTCACATTACCGATCTGGTAACATCTGCTAAGTTTTGCCTGCTTCGAGCTCACCTATAACTATCCACTCCACTTCTTCCGATAAATGATGTCTGGCATATCTGCTATCTTGAAAACTCCACCTCGCACTTCCCAGAAGAACGGGAGTACAACTACGAAATGGCCATTTTTAACGCTTAAGGCATTTGCATATACCGCTTTCAGCGACATTCATTTGCATGCCATACCTCAATCCTGAGTCGTATTGTACCTACATGAGTTTCGCGCATTTATATCATCGGACGTTTACGATACCTCAAATTTTTCATTTGTTCTTTATTTTATGGTAACTATTGTATACGCATGCGATTGAAAATTATCAGCCAATGCCTCGTTCCTTTCTTGGAGAATGAAACGAGGAGTAATAAGTGTACTTTTGTTTATACTTCCATATTTTAATACATTTCCTGTGGAACTATACTTCGCAAATGGAGAAGGGTGTAATGTAGCCCAAAGAAGTGAGTTCGTTTCATAGCTCTTTAATAATAGTTCTATTTTTTCCTCCTTGTTATTCTATTCTAAGGGCTCTACTGTCTCAAGTACAAAGTTTCTATCTGCTACAAACGTAAGTGAAATAATTATGCTGATGCTTTTATGTGAAATGTGTGAAATAAAAATAAATGCTTATTGCCTACCTAGTTTTAAAGTTCATGATAAAATAGCTAAATTTTTCTGTGAAAGAATACTAAGTATGCTTCTACAGAAGTACTTGAATGTAAACTACTTTAAGTATCCAAAGTACCAAAGTAAAGTTCTACACAGATCCGGAAATGGGGGGGATGTCCATCCTCCCCCCTTCAGAATGCTAGTAAGGGTATTGAAGTCTGAAATTATTAAACGTGCATATTTCACATATTTTCAAGAAAATTTTAATTCAAACAATATTCTTTGGAACTGGGCATTCTACATTTGTCAGATCGTTATTCTTCTTCTCTTAGAAAATATTGTTACAAAACTGCAGTATATATTCAGCACTTTCCACCCGCATATTCTCGTGCTTTTTTGAAAACCACATTCTTGCCAAATATGCAAAATATACATTGAAAGGACAACTAATTATTTAATATTTAAACTCAAAAATTAATGTTACCCTGCAATGGAAATCTAGTCTCTTGGTCTCCATTTTTTTTACTGCTCGATCCCTTTATTTTTTTTCTTCTAGATACCGGCCTACTTCCACACACAAAATTGTACTCAGCAAAAAAAAACTCAAAGCCAACAGAGTATAAATCATAAAGTTGAAGAAGACTGCGAATACAACTTATATGACCTTATATTCATAGGTTCGGTTTGCAATAATATCACTAAATTGCGTCCTGTCGATGCAAAAATTACCTTGCCTATTTCTAAACGAAATATGAAAAATTTATTGTCTTCTAAAATACATACTGTAAATAAATTAGAAATTTCAATACGCAGAGTTTTTGGTGATTGAGAATTTCAACTAAACCTTTATTGGTGTTATTCTACATATAGAATTATATATTAAAAAGAGTAGAAAGTTATAACTACAATAATGGTAGAAATTCTAAATTCCTTTATGAAATAAAATCATTTTACAGTAAATTTCCTTTCATAAGAAATTGAGAAATTAACTAGAAGAACGCATATCGCCTCTGGCGCATTATGAGAATCTCCATTTCAAAAGAATGAAGCTAATCGTTTACTTACTTTTTACTCTTTAAAAGTTTTAATTTGAGCTAACCGATGATGGGGAAAATGCAATTTTGTTAGTAATTGCACAACATAAAAATATTTGCATTCTATTTCTTAAATTTCAAATTTTTCTTTTCTCATACTCTCAAAAAAGGGGATAGATTATTGCTGTCAGTAGAATTAATATCTCTTGACACTCTACCACTGAAAATTAGAACTGCTATCATAAACACATCACGTGAAACATTCATTGAAACTTTCGCAATTTCCATGTTTAGTGATCTCTAATGATATAATTTAAAACTAATTAAGGATTTGAAAAATGCCTAATGTTTCATTAATACCAATCCAATTAAAAAAGTGTTTTTCCAATTATCTCTTAAGACAAACAATTTCGTTTCCCACCCACCATGGGCATAAGAGGTCAACTCATTGCGGCCAATGAAAATTCTGTAATCTTCATATTCCACTAGCAAAATTTAAAATTTCTTGCATAAATGCATCGTTTGTAGTATTTGTTTGAAAGTTTTGAATTTCAAACTTTTTCAACGTTAGATGGCGCATTTATACATTTATGGAGATTCGTAAACTTCAGATCGTAATATTTCATCAATACCTTTAGAACGCAAAAAGAATTTTCAGTTTTCTCCAAAAACAAACATTTATCTCTTAAACCAAAATAGGTGCATTTTCCCACCCACCCTGATTCTAAGGAGTCTACTCATTGTTGCCAATGGAAACTTCTTGAGCAGCACATTCTACCACCAAAATTTCAAATTTCCAGCATAACTACATCATTTCCAATATTAGTTTGAAATTTTGGAATTTTTAATTTTTTCACGTAGGAAGGTGCAATTATAGCTTTTGGGAGGATATTCAAAAAGTGCAAGTCGCAATATTTAATCAATAACAAGCCCAAATACACAAAAAAGAATTTTAAATTTATCTTTATAAACAAAAAAGTTCGATGTCTACGACAGACGACAAAGCCAAACTATTAAAGCCAACTATTATCTCGTCTTTCTTTTAAAACGAGATAAAGAAAACGTATAAAAAAGGGGTTGTGTGTAAACCATTGTAAAAATGGCCAGAGCTAGAAAAATATCACTTGGCCGCATAAGCGTTATCTGGATGAGATTGGAGTAGAATGATACATCTGTATAATTTTTGCTCGTTTTTAAGAACAAAAATGTAATTTTTTACGTTGTCGTCTGTAGACATTGGAAATTATTGTCTTTTTTTTGAGAAAAATTAAAAATTTTTCTTGAGTTGGATAGGTATTGATAAAATGTCGCGATTGGCATTTTCCGATCTCCCGAAGTAGCACAGTCTCTGATGGAAAAAGTTGAAAAGAGCCAAAATTGAAATGAGTATTGCAAACGGTTTATTTATGCTATAGATTCAAAAATTTGGTAGTAGAATGTGAAGATTAGGAGGTTTACAGTAAATAGCGAGGGTTTGCCTTCTTACTTGGAGGGGGTGCGAAATTTAAATTTTTTAGTTTTAAGAGATAAATGAAAAATTATTTTGCTTTTTGTAAGTATTAATAAAATTAACTGCATTTTCCATCATTCATTAGTTTAAATTTCCACTGTTAGAGGATGCTAAAATTGGAAAATAAAATTCAGTTCTCTTTGGAAAGGAGCATCCCATATTCGTCAGAGGCGATATGTTATTCTTCTAGTCTTCCAAAATATTATTACAAAACTGGTATGTTTTGGAAACCACTCACCTAGTAGTTTTCCGCAGAGCATATTCTTGCCAAATACTCGAAATATACACTGTAAGGACAATTTATTATAACACCCACCTCCTAAAGTATATGTGCACCTTTCGCGCTCCCAACAGCAGCAATATGTCGCGGCAGGGACTCTGCCAGGTGTAGGAAGTGTTTGTATAGTATTGTGGCCCATGATTTCAAGACAGCTATCCATAAAGCGCCCAGAGTTGCCGGTGGTGGGGTTCGGGCTCGAAGGCATTGCTCCAATTTGTCCAACAGATGCTCAATAGGGTTCAAATCTGGAGAGTGAGCGGGACATTCTAGGGTTGCGAACTCACTAGAATGCTCCTCCAACCAATCCTTCACCCAAACGGGAGCAATGTGACAGGGCGTTGTCTTGTTGAAAGAAGCCATCCTGCTGTAGGAAATGGATAGTAATGAACCAGTGTAGGTGGTTGGAGAATAGATTTAGATAGTCTTGTGCAGTGATGATTCTCTCTATAGGTACAAGAGACAACAAGATGGCCCATGTAAACATGTCTTAGACCATCCTGTAACACCCCGACTTGAAAGTTGCAGTTCATAGCCTCGTATGGTCTACCCCACTCACGCATCCTCCCGCCAGTGTGTTGTAGTTTGAACCTCAATTCGTCAGACCGAGCTACCTGTTTCCAGTCTTCCACGGTGTATTGGTGATGTTCCTTTGCCAACTGCAGTCTCATAACCTGGTGAGATACTGTTAATAAAGGTACTCGATGTAGGCATTGGTTCCCCTATCCCAATCATACCATGGTACATCGAATGACCCTTGCATCATCATCGTCATCATACTCAAGCAGCCATGGGCTACGGAGGCCCAACCAGACCGTGCAAATTAGTTCTCCAAGCAAGTCTATCCTGAGCTACATCTACTGCATCTGGCCAATGCACACCAATTCTAACAAGGTCCTGTTTGACATTGTCTGCCCACCGTATCCTAGGTCTCCCCTTCTTTCTGATGCCTTTAGGCACACTATTCATAACCCTATTCGCCAATCTATAATTATTCATACGGGCAACATGCCCAAACCAACGGAGTCTCTCTCTGCACAATATGCTGCTTAAAGGACGTTGCAGACTCCTTTGCCCAACCTAATCATTAGTTACAAAGTTAAACTACCTAATACCCAAGATACTACGTAAGCATCTAGAATCAAAAGCATCTAGTTTCCTATTATCTTCTTTACACAGCGTCTACGTTTCACTACCATAACCTACCCTAGAAAGAACCAAACTATTATACAGTCTAATTTTTGTCTTTAGACGACTATTTCTCCACAATCTCCATAGATTCTTAAAAGTCCCGCCAGCAATCCCTATTCGTCTGTTAATCTCATGCCGCACATCACCATTATATGTTACATAGCTCCCAAGATATTTAAACTGTGACTCCTGCTCAAGACTGCAACCATTCAGATTAACTGAATCACAGATTGTCTGACCAATTTTCATCACTTTAGATTTCTCTCTGTTTATAACCAAACCTACTCTACTACCAGTTTAATGAACAGCTCGAATGAAAGAGTTCATCTCATCAACAACATTTGCCAAAAGGGCTAAATCATTAGCATAATCTAAATCAGAAATTTTCGTACCTCCAGTCCATTTAAGGCCAAAATCTTTCCCTTGAAGTGAATTTCACATAACATAATCAATAACCAAGCTAAAGAGAAAAGGAGACAAAATGCACCCTTGTCGAACACCAGAAGTAATGCTAAACCAATTGCTACAAGACTTACCAATTCTCACACACGACTCAGTGTTATTATAGAGAGCTTTCATTATGTTAACTAACTTGTCAGGTATACCATATGATCTCACAATCAACCACAAATTATGACGATCAACAGAGTCGAAAGCCTTTTTGAAATCAACAAAACTAGCAACCAAAGGTTTCTGAAACTCTAAACATTTCTCAAGAATCTGCCTAAGTGAAAATATCTGATCCACACATCCCCTACCACTTCTGAATCCACATTGCTCATCACGCAATTGACTGTCAACCAGATTCTTAATTCTATTAAGCACAATCATGGAAAGAACTTTACCTGGAACAGAGGGTAGGCTGATACCCCTATAGTTTTTCAAGAACTGCGATCACCTTTTATGAAAATAGGGATAACAACAGCTCTGGTAAAATCCTTAGGAACCATGACTTTATCATAAAATATTTTCAGATTTTCAGTCATTCAAGTGGTAACCGAAACATTCCCAGCTCTAAGCATTTCAGTAGTGATTTCATCTACCCCTGGGGATTTATGTAGTTTAAGTTTAGAAACAGCCAAAATAACTTCAGATTGTGTTATAGGGCCAGCATTAAAGTCACCAATGCATCTATCATTATTGCAAACAATGGGAATAGAACTAACCGTATTGTTTAGAATATTACTGAAATGCTCAGCCCACTTGGCCATGACAGAATCCTCACCTTCTAACCTTACCTTGTTTATCCTTCAATCCCTGTATACCTGTCCGTTTTCTACCACACAAAACATTAACTATCTGGTACAGCTCTCTGCTGTTGTGCAATCTAACTGCTTCCTCGGCTTTGTCAGCCGAACCATCAAGCCAAAGATTCTTATCAGCAGCTAACTGATCTTTTACACATTTATTAAGTTCTCTGTAATGCTTTCTATTAGGACTAGTAGGGTATTGATTAAGGACATTCCTGCAGTTCTTTCTTTCCGAAATAAGCCCAAGTGCCTTATGACTCAGATAATTCTGTCTCTTCTGCTCCTTTTTTCCTAAAAGAGTACTGTTAGTGTCCAAAAACGCCTGTTTAAAATGATCCCATTCTTCCTCAACTTCAGTAGTAAGCATACCATGACTGTCATAATGACTAAGTAACCTATCATGGTAAGCTTTGGCTATAACTGGGTCTTTCAGAGCTTCAGTATTAAAATCAATTTTTTTAACCCTAGTAAAACACTTTTTAAGTTTAAGTTGCAAGACACTTTTAACAAGGTAATGGTAAGATCCAATTTCAGCTCCCCTATATGACCTGGTATTGCTAACAGAACTAGCCCATTTGCTGTTAATTAATATATAATCAATCATATTCTTATGCAGCCCATCAGGTGAAACCCATGTGTACTTACGTATGTAGCGGTGTTTGTAATAAGTGTTAGTTATTCTGAAACCATTGAGTTTACTTACCTGTAGGAGACGTTGCCCATTGCCATTGCAGCTACCAATACCCGAAGGGCCTATCACCCCTCCCCAAAGGTCAGAGTCAGTACCAACTTTGGCACTGAAGTCACCTAGAACAAGGGTAATATCTCCTTTAATGCAGAATCCAAAATATCCTGAAGTTGTCCGTAAAACCTATCCTTCTCATCCTCATCGGCATCCTCAGTGGGGCGTAACAGCAGATAACATTCAAGTCTTTGACGCTTGTCTGAAATTTTGCTGTAAGAAACCTTTCATTAATGCACTCCTATCCTAGAAGAGCATCATTATCGTGTCTGCTGAGAAGCAGACCCACACCTTGGTGATGCTTATTGTCGTCCCTCCCTGAAAAGAGAAATTTAAGATTATTTTTTAGAATCTGACCTTTATCTGTCCATCTGGTCTCTTGCAAGCCGAGAATATCTAAATTATAACGGTGGAATTCTTGTGTGAGGACATCAAAAGAAAAAGCTCTGTGCAGAGTCCTCACATTCCAACTACCTATGGAGAGAAAATGGTTAGTGGGATGTTTAAAGAAACAATGATTATTGAGATAAGGAATGCCGACAATATCAAACAGCCCCCTAAACGCAGACATGGGGCAAAGACCCGTTCCCAACCACTAAAGGATGAAGCCACCTACACTGAAAGACTTCCTCCAATGTAGAATTTGACGATGCCAATAGAAGCAAAGAGTTCAGGTGCCTGCGATGACCTCTGCTCAGGATTATCCACCAGCTGATAAACATATCCTGTGAATCTATTCACTTGGGGCTGTCAACCCACAAACAAACAGAAAACACAGCGGGAGGTTTTCCCTCCACAGAAGCCCACCAGTGCAGCAAAATCAGGATCCATAATCTAGCTCAGAGCCATTATTCCAATGTTACCGAAATTGATAAAAAAAATGTTTATGATAAAAAATTTTTTGTTGGGGCTGTGGAATAAACATTACACAGCGAAATATAAGAAGTCTGAGAAAAAATTTTGATCATTTTGTGGTATTCTTAAATTTAATTGAATTAAAAAAAAGAAATTATAGTACTTACAGAGATTTGGGTAAAAGAAGAGGAAATAGCCTTATATAAAATAGATGGATATAAAGAATACTGTAAATGTAGGGAGAAAAAAAGGTCAGGAGGAGTAATTGTTTACATTAAAGAAGGATGGGAAGTGAACCAGATTTTTTCTGATTTTAAAACTGCTGACTTAGTGGAATTGCATATAAAAGTATTCAGTTGCGAACTTGGCCTTGTTCTAATCTATAGAGCGCATGAATTCGGTAAATTAGATTTTAATTTGGATTTATTATCTGATGATCCACACAAAATAATTTTTTTACAAATGATAAATTCAAATGGTTTCCATTCCTGTCATTCTTCTGTTACTAAGGAAAGTAGTAAAACCTGCCTAGATCATCTTTACATTAGAAATTTTAGATTAGATACTGTAACTACATATATTGTTAGAATAGACATCTCAGATCATTTTTTTGTTGGAAGTAATATAAAGTATGGTTTTTATAGAGATGGTTCTACAGAAACGGTTTATACAAATTTTACTAAGATTCAATGCACTAAATTGAAAAAGTTATTGTCAAAAAAATCATGGGGTCATGTCGGGAGACAGGTAAATGTGAATTTAGCATTTGATGCATTTCTAAGGGAATTAACTCTATTAATCAAAGATGCGCAGATTAAGTACTCTAAAAAGAAAATTAAAAACTCAAACCATGGATAACAGCAGCTATTGTTAACTCAATCAATTTTAAAAGAAATTTATATAGAAGATCTAAATCCAAAAACTTGGATGAAAATAACTACTATAGAAGTTATAAAATTATGTTAACTAATGTTATTAGGGAAGCTAAAAATGATTATTATAAAAATATTTTTATAAAAAATGGAAATAATACTAAAAAAAATTGGGAAACAATCAATGAAATGTATGACGGAAGAAAAGTAAAGGGCAATTCTCTTTAAATAATCACAGATAGAAATCATTTATTTCGGTTTGATGAAAAGCCGCAGGAATTTGTTAATAAATTTAACAATTATTTTACTGAGGTAATTTCTTCATTATGTAAACAAAATCTACATAATGAAACCAAAATAGAAGAGATAATAAGTTATTTAAAATGTAAAATGCCTAAATCTTTTTTTTTCCCTTATATACCAGAACAAGAAATTTTTGATACTATCAAGGAACTAAAGGAGGGAAAATCACCTGGTTTGGACGAAATTACAGTTACCACTATTAAAAATATTTTTCTGGAAATTAGAACCATATTTTGTAAACTTGTAAACTTTTCTTTCGTAGAAGGTGTGTTCCCTGAAATTTTAAAAACTGCCTTAATTATTCCAGTGTTTAAAAATGGTGATACTAAGGCATTTGAAAATTACAGACCGATTTCGTTTCTATCAACCTTTTCTAAGATTCTTGAAAAAATTGTTAAAAAAAATTGTTAACTTTTGGGATATTCACAATTTATTTGCCCCAAACAAATTTGGATTTCGAAAAGGTTTGAATACTCAAACTGCGATTTTAGAAATGACTACGCAAATTTACAGAAATATAAATCAAAATGTTAAAACAGTTGTTATTTTTTTGGATTTGAAAAAAACCTTTGATTCAGTGAATCATGATATATTATTAGAAAAGTTAAAAACCAGTAGTGTTAGGGGAAATTTGCTTTCATGGATTAAGAGCTATTTAATGAATAGGAAGCAAAAAGTAGAAATTGAAAAATATGTATGTAGAAAATGAAGAAACAAATGTTCAAGTTGGTGTCCCTCAGGGTCCTGTTTTGGGACCTTTATTTTTTTTACTTTATATAAATGACTTCTGTACATTGGATTTGAATGGTAAAATAATTTCATTTGCAGATGATGCTGCACTAATATATTCTGGAAAGGAAAAGCAAATTTTAGAGAATATAAATAGCGACTGGATAGAAATAAGAACGTGGCTAAAATTTAATAAACTCTTTTTAAATACAAAGAAGACGAAATATATTTTTATTAGACCAAGAGAAAATGAGATTGATTTTTTTTCGTGACAGGATCATTTTCACTCTGAAGTTTGTGCTGGAAAAATTATAATTGTGACAAAATTGAGGGGGTTGAATGCTATAAATATTTGGGTACTTTTATTGACAGAAATATGCCCTGGAAAATACAAATATATGATGTTGTTAAAAAGATTAACTGCATTATACCTAAAATTTATTATGTCCGGAAATTCGTAAATTTATCTTTATTGAAAATTATTTACTTTTCTTGGATTAAATCTTATTTGCTCTATGGTTTATTATCGTGGGGTGGAGTCTATTTGACAACAATCAAACCGTTACACTATGTGCAGAATCATAATTAGATGCATGATGAAATTAAGAAAATTTGAAAGTGTTGCAAATGTATACAATGAAATAGGTATTTTACAAATAAGGAAATTATATGCATTTCAGGTACTGAAATACATAAGGATGAATTTTAATGTTCAAACTTTACGGACATTTGAAAAGAATACTCGACTGTCAAAAAACCTTTTCTTACTTGATTTAAAAGCGAACAAATCTATTGTTGAAAAACATTATGTTTATTTGGCGCCAAAGTTTTTTAACTGCTTACCAGAGTACATCAAAGGAATAAGAAATGTTAACTTTTTCTATAAGGAATTAAGAAAATGGATTTTGAATGTGGTAAATATTGAGACTATGTTTTAGAAATAAAAGAGATTTAAATGTAATAAAATTTCAGTTGATGCTAAGTTGCCCTTAAGATGCTCAACTGAACCACTTACTAACGCACAGTTCAATATAGATTTTTATATTTTTTTTCTGTTTTTCTACCCAGTAAAGTCTTTTTATTTTTTTTTTATTTCATTTATTCTTAATGATAATTTTCAAACTTATAAATTAGTTAAATATTTACTTAGATTTTTTGATCAAGCTAGCAAAGTGTGAGGAAATGTGAAACTGGAGCATGTTGCCTTTTCATTTTATTACAACATAACTGTTAAATTTCTTCCACAAGCGAGTTATTACTCTCGTGGAAGACTCAACATTTTTTCTCAGACTTGTACTGAAAACGTAGGTAAAATTATAAAATACTAATGAAATATAATATTAAAATTTTCCATATATATGGTATGAATAAATATATGATTTTTATTCGACAAACTATGTATAAAGAAGAATATATATTAGAAAATGTAATACTTTAAAATTGTGTATCTGAGAAATACAACATTATATATATTTCATTATAACTTCAGTTCTAAGGTAAAAAAAACATGTAAATGTAAAGTATTGAATATTCTGAGAATAAATTATCTATCTATCTATCAATCTAAATATCATTTCATGCAAAGCGCAGTGAACGTCTTATAGTAGTTTTAGGGTATCATTGTTTGCTGCCAGAGAATAAATGACGGACAGTTTAAACATTTTAAACTTTTCATTTATTTATTTTTATATTTAAAATAAAATGAGGAGATAACTGAGATGCTCCATCAGGCTTGTCATAGTTTCTAATACAACATACAAACATATACATTTACATGTTCGTGAAATACTGGAACTGGAATCATATCCCTCCAGGTGCAGTATCACCATGAGCCAACGCTATACCATTGCGCCAACGAGGCATCGCAAGTCATTGCGCTACCACTGTTCCAACAAGACACTCGTTAGCCAATACAACACCACTGTGCCAACGAGGTACCATGAGCCAACGCGAGACTAATGCACCTCCGAGGTGGCCAACTGATAAATTACCAGTGCTGAATTCCATGCTATCCTGGAAGCTGTAAATTTCATCCATATTTTTGGCAGCGGCAATTTTATCATCCTTTGCGACTCCAAGTCAGCCTTACAAGCACTCCAAAATGGAGCAACCCTTTCTTTATACAGAACATCGTAGAGAGGTGCTCCAAGTTCACCTTGGCCAGTATTATGATCCACTTCCAGTTCTGTATATAGCATGTAGGAATACCCGGCAACAAGTTTGCAGACCAGACTGCCAAAGAAGATCTCCAGATTCAGATGTATGTATCTAATTTCCCTTCTTCTTTCTGTGACCGCAAGATCTTTATTTCACAGCTCATGAAGCAGTATTGTCTCGCCCAGTGGCGGGCGAACTCCAGTTTTCCTTCTTTGGGTACCTTGTAAACCTTTCTCTCACTCGTGTAAACGTCGGAAACCACACCAGAGTTGAAGAGACCCTTCTCCATCATCTCCGAGTTGGGTCCTTCTGCGGTAATTCTACACTTCACATCCTTGGTAGAGTCAGGAACCTTAACTGTGCTATCTGCACCACACCCGAGACTGTATCCCACATTCTGCTTAACTGTCCCAGCTAAGGGAGAGTTTTCTTTCAGCAGCTTAATGATATCTGAATCTCAGTTTACTCACTTCCCTTCTAGGTACTCACCAGGATAAAAATCTACAGCGAACGCGCATGCGATTGCTAACATATTTCTTTCAGAACATCGGCCTCTTCTTCAAATCTAATGACTTCCTTTCTTTTAGCTTAACTATGTTTTTTTTTTTCTTTTATTTACAGATATTAGGGGAGTAGCAGAGAAGTATCTGCTATTGCCTCCCCTATCTCCATCTCCTGCTCTGACTGGGGTAGGAAGCTTCTCATTAGAGGCTAATTTCATCATGATCTTACAATACTTTGAAACTTTATCTTCATATGTTTCTCCTCATAAAGGGTTGTTTTAAATTTTTTTTTCATTTGACTATGAGTCGCATAAAGTGGGGTAAAATAATATTACCATAATATTCATAAAATATTATTACCGTAATATTTTATGAATATACTACTGTCGTTACATATGAAAAATGTTCTATATTTCCTGCGGATAAGCTATTACCTTTGCTGGTCTCTCGGTACCCGTGGTATGTCAGATGCTGATAATTATAATTATAAACTTATGACAATTGTCACATGAAATGATGTTATTCATTCTTGACCTATGCCATCAATAGGGGTAAAAGTTGATGCCAAAAAAAAAATAGTTTTAGCTAGTTTCCTATTCAATAAGGTTTCTAATAAAGAATGATGCGTATGCAGGAAAAAGAAAGCAACATTATTTTTAAATCGTGTCTTTTAACGAAAAACGTTAAAAACTGACACATAAACTGCTTCTTTTATGAATTCGTTGTTCACTTGACTGTCAAATTATTATGGACACTGACTGTATCGCATGTGAAGTACCATGAAGCATGTCAATGCATGCAAAATTTCTTACTGACGCTATTCTTCTACGTTACTAAAAAGAGCGACATGTGTAAAAAGGTTTATCTGACTGACTTCGAAAGAGGGCTGATCGTTGGAGCGCGATGGAACATCCATAAGGGAAGTGATAGAACTCAACGGAAAATCGCGGGACACAATATCACAATTGTATGAAGAATGGTAAAGGTCTCAGAAAACGTCCGCCAATCACGCAAGTGTATGGAGAATGGCAAGATCTCAGAAAACATCCGCCAATCGCGCAAGTGTATGAAGAATGGGAAAGGTCTCAAAACACGCACGCAAATCGCGCAAGTGTATGGATAAATGGTAAATGTCTCGGAAAACATCTGCCAATTGCTGCAACTGTATGGAGAATAGGAAAGATATCAGAAAACGTCCGTCTTTGTGAATGAAGTTATCTATCGGCACACGTTTGGTGGAATGAACTTATCGAAAAGTTTTCCAGCAAACGTTAGGCGTGGGTATTATTAGAACTAGTGATAAAAGTGAATATTTTGTAATATCACTATGAAAGTGTTTCTGTGCATTTTTTTAAATTAATCTTTTTTTTTCCTATTTTAATAATTATATTTAAACTGGTTGAAAATCACATGATTATATTTTAATTGATTGTAATATTTGCCCCTATATCCATTAAAATATCAGTTCCAGCTACTTCTAAAGATTTATTTCAACTGTATGACTTTACAAGAAAACACGTGACTTTACATGTGCATTTTTGAAAATAAATAAAATCCCTTCAAGCATCTGCTTGCCACAGAGGTCGGACAGGAGCCTGTCAGTTTATACCTCAAAGTAGGTCTGTGAGGATGACGGAAACTCAGCAAGAAAACAATCTATACATTAATGCTTTATCCGGGGCTCGAACCCAGGTCCATTTGATCAGTAGCCAAGCACACGAACTTCCTCTCCCAAAATTTTATTTTTTTCAACGCAATACCAAGATGATTATGTCTCTTAAAAACGAACTATTACTTTACAAACTCATTAGAATAAATCCCTATTTCTCCACTAACTTTCTGATTTTCTGATATATTCTAATGTAAAAATGAAGCATTTATAGAAATAATTTTTGTTTTCAATTTTTTACTTTAGTAGAATATTTTTTTTCAAATTACTAATATGCTAATGGATCATGAAAATTGTAACTGTTTTTATTATTAGTACAAAAAAGCTATTATAATTTTAAAAATTATCTTTTCTTCTTAAGGTAAACTGTTGCTGTAAACTTCCAAAACTTCATGACACTTTTATTGATTTAATTCCTAGTATGCTTGTTAATTTAGCACCAGTTGGAAATTTTAATCAATAACTATACTCTTATTAAAAAAATGTAGGAGAATTAACACAAAACTTTTTTTTTTACTGATAGCAAAGTGCTGCGTTTCTTTTCCAGTGCACAACTATTATTTTGCTACGCATCGCACTGTTAAAGTAATGTAGTCCACATTTGTCTCTGAAAATTGCCGTAACATGATATATGATTAAAGAGTCTTCATCTGAAGCCTGTTTTCCTCTTCTCAGAGAAAATGTGGCAAACATCAAGAGGAACGAACCATTTATGCATTACAATGTCCTTAATAAAATTACTCTAGAACTCGACTAAATTTTCTCAGTAGAGAAAATCTGAAATATAAGAAGTATTTAACTATGACCCTCAAACTATTAATTTTAGCACGAATTTAAAAGCGATTTATGAATTTCTACCGAAATGCCAAAAAAGATAGACTGTTTGTCTCTCTGTCTGTTGGTGTCAGAGGAGCATGACCTTGATTTCCTGCAGAGCTACTTCTCTTGGTAGTAGAAAAAGAGAACGTGGATAAGCCCAAACGAAGATGCATGCTTTCCATTTCCTTATTGGTTTCACTGGGTTTGTGACGTTCGCCGAGCTGCGGAGAAGTTCCACCTCTCCACCGATAAATTGGTTGCTCAGCCGTTTGGGAGCACATCCAGAAGATATGTGATTGTAGTCCGCAGTGGCGTGAATGTCGCATGATCCAGTTATATTCCGCTAGGTGTGAGTTCTTGATGCTCTGTGGTAAACACGACTCCGGCAAATGACAATGGATATGTGGTCTCTCTTTATCGCATCCCCGTGCAGAAAGGAGCCTAGCGCCATTTACTTATTTCTGACAAGTTTATCCTTAGCCCACGGCATTTGGGTGTAGAAAACATTTTATGAGTCGCTGCACAATGCGTTTTTGGAGTTGTATTTTGTTTTACGTATTAATATAAAGTATCTAAAGTTGTCTCCGTCGCCAAAGGCGGCGACTGTTGTAAGCTTTACTTGAGCTCCCCCCCCCCCACACACACACACCACACATCCTAATCAAACAAAAAAACTCGTTCAA
This sequence comes from Ryuthela nishihirai, assembly GCA_038380435.1. NCBI lineage: Eukaryota > Metazoa > Arthropoda > Arachnida > Araneae > Heptathelidae > Ryuthela > Ryuthela nishihirai. The sequence goes on along the minus strand of JAWZYU010000011.1, from coordinate 66,612,490 downwards.
CAAAACATGTGATCCCTAGCTAGGGACAGCTCCTCTATTACCTGGATGCAAATGTTACTATTAGGTTAATCCTAAATGACACGTTGCTTTTTTATTTAATGTGAAACAGTTAATTGTGCGTGCCTAATGCTACAACTGTTAAAATTGATTGCTATACTTGTGCTGCGTTTTGGGCGCGAAATGTTATTCTAAGGATTCTTTTGAAAATTTTTAATTGGTATTATGTATAATGATCGTTTTTTTTCTTTCTATCCTCATTTTTAGTTTACTGTGTAATTCTAAATAAAAAATTAAAACGCATTAAAATTATTTATTTGCTGCTGAAGAAGAAAATTGAAATGATTTAATGTTCAGAATTCCCATTTATATACGATATATTTAACAAAATATTTACTTCTACTAGTCAATAGTCAGTTAATGAGAGCTCTATTATGTTGTTCAAGAGTTTGATTTAATTTTTTTATTCTTTATTAAAAATTAATGTACATTGCTTTTGTTTCCTGAAATTTTGGCACAAGAAAGTACTGCATATGACCATAGAAATGACAAACTTTTTCAGAATCGTTTTAGCAATTACTGTGTGTTCTTGAAAAACAAGAGGATAATACACAGAAGGTTCGTGCAAAACAAAATTCCTTCATAACCTAACCATGCTGGATATGTTTGAAGAGCATATGTTTTTTCCTAAAAATACATAAAGAATCTGAATCACAAGCACTATACATTGAATACTAGTTAAAAGTAATGGTAAAACCAATTTTGCTCGGGATTGTTTTTACATGACTCAAAATTTCATTTCTCTTACTCATTTTTTCATTTATTTTCAATTTTAAGGTTGCAGTTTTAACCGCAATCAACACATCATGATGAATCTATAAAATGTTTCAAAATATTTCTTCATGGCGAATAACGATGCAATGAAAACTTAAAGAAACAGATGATGGTTTTAATTCGTATTTTTTATTTGCTTGCCAGCAACGCTTCGTCTCGCATTATATATTTATTGGTATACATTCTTTAAATAATTCTTGTAATCTCGCTAAATATTTATTGGTGTGCGTTCTTTAAAATAATTCTTGTAAGGTAAAATAATGTTAGCCGGACACTAAGTTATCGTAAGAAATAATATAAATAGTCTGGGATACGTTCCAGAATTCTAACCATCTATAAAATGTTTCAAAATATTTCTTCATGGCGAATAATGATGCAATGAAAACTTAAAGAAACAGATGATGGTTTTAATTCGTATTTTTTATTTGCTTGCCAGCAACGCTTCGTCTCGCATTATATATTTATTGGTATACATTCTTTAAATAATTCTTGTAATCTCGCTAAATATTTATTGGTGTGCGTTCTTTAAAATAATTCTTGTAAGGTAAAATAATGTTAGCCGGACACTAAGTTATCGTAAGAAATAATATAAATAGTCTGGGATACGTTCCAGAATTCTAACCTAATTAGCATACTTTTTAATTTTATTCTTACTTTTTTATATATAATTCAAAATGCGACTCATTTTTACAGAAAAGGAACAATGCTAAAGGTAGAAACAAGAAACGGCTAAAGTAGTTTAATTTTAATCCATATACCTATAGATCGTTAATTACGTTTACTAGCGTTTCTTCTCTACACCTGACAAGTTGCAATCTTTAACCAATCAGGGCGAATTTGTATAGGCGTACATTGTCATCAGTCACCGACAATTATAATGTTTCTCATTATTTACAAATTAGGTGTTGTATAATATTATTACGACAGATGAACGAGCAATAATGAAACTGTGATGTGATGTATCATTTTGATGCTCGTTATTTGTAATTAGGAATAATTTGTGTGAAAGAAAACGTAGTTTGTCTTAGTCTCTGCAATACAGTATAAAGAAGAAATGTTTTTATTTGATGTGTGCGCGGGATGTTAAATAAGTTTATTGGTGTGGATCTTGTTAGTGAACGAGTAAGGAAAAGGAATAAATTCATCATCTTTTGCGTGGTGATCAATGTCTCAAAAGAATTGGTCCTTAGAAACCAGTGTACTTAGCAGCAGTTTGGAGTGTTCGTTGACTAAAATTTGAAAAGGAAGTCATTTTCTGTATAGTTATTTAGTTTGTTTAGGAATTGGTAAGGTTATTCTTGATAGATTGCAGGTTTGCACACAAATATGATTGTGCCACTTATCGAATGTTGTAAAAAAGCCTTATTTTATGCTTTGGGTATATGTAGGGGATATTATAGGTTTGGGTGTAGTAGGAATTATAGAGGAAACAACTCTTTGTAAGAATAGTGATATGGTGCTACGTTCTTCTGAAGGTTTATTTTCATATTGGTGAAGATAAAGATTTGTGTTGGTTGAATTTAGTTTATATAATAGCTTTCATTCATACTTTTGAAATAAATTACTTCATTTTAGAATTATTGTTGCTAAACATTATTTTTGAACTAACGTTCAATTTCCATCCTTAAATTTATAACAATATATTTATAAAAGTTACGTATCTTAACTATTTATTCTTTAAATATCGTGCTAGTCAGGGATGATAATCGTTAGCCATAAACTCAGTATTTTCCTCTTAAGACAGATCACGTTCATTAACAGGTTTCAGCAATTTAAAAAAAAAAGACAAAAGCATATTTCAATCTTATTGGTTTTCCCATTCTCAATGGCCAGTTCCAAAAATTCCAGAAATATGCAAAATACTTGATTAACCCCCTTGAATAAAAATTGTGAGCAAACTTAGTGTGCATAATGAATATGCTTTCATTAATTGAAATGGATCATGCCACAAGATGTGTTCTTAATTGACATGTTCTCTCACAATGAATTGGCGATCTGTGTTACTTGGTTTGAGAGACTAAAACTCTTGAAAGTCTGTTGCTTTTCATAGTAAAATACTGTAGTCACTTTCATCGGGCATCCCTTCGTAAATTCGCCATCTATAAAACCTTTTGACTGGTTTACAACAAAATTATTAATATAGTAAAGTTTGGTAGAATTGCTGCTTCCCTTTATTTGTAATCTACTGTCTATAATTATGGTGCCAATTTAAACCACATTATTTCAGAATAATTTTGTGATCCCTCTGCTTTCCTTCAAGATTAAGAACAATTTTTCTCTTGTACATGATTTTATAATAAAAATACAAAGTGACCTTTTTCTTTATCCCCTTTTTTTTCTTCGACCTTTTTCTTTAAGTGCGAGGCTTGCGACGTTTTACAGGCAAATCAGTTTTTCTCATAGAGAGAAACACAATAAGATGAGAAGCTGAAAGCAATCTGGAAACCCTTCCTATCAAAATAAGATTGAGAAAGATAATTTCTTAAATTTTGCAGACATTTTTGTGTCTGCAAAACGATGTTTTAATGTGTTTAAATATCAAAAAAGATTTTTAAAACTAAAAGAAAGCATATTGCCTCTGGCGCATATGGGAATCTCAAAGAGAATGAAATTTTTCCTAACTTTCCCACCCCTTAAAAACTTTAATTCGAGCAAAAGGATGATGGGAGGAAACTGCAAAGAGTAATATTTTATTAATACCTTTAGAATATAAAAAGTATTTGTCTTTTATTCCTTCAATTTAAAACGTTGCTTTTCTCACACCCTCTGAGAATAGGGAGAAGATTGCTCCTGTCACTCTCAACACTCTACCACCGAAATTTTATATTTCTACTACAAATAGATAGCTTTCAACATTCGTTAAACGTTTTGCCATTTCCATATTTATAGATCTCTAACTACATATATATATATATTAAAATTACTTAAGGATTGGAAAAATGCGAATTATAATATTACATGCATTAGTACTAGTCCAGCTAAAAAAGGGTTTTACAATTACCTCTTTAAAAAACGTTGCGTTAACACCCACACTGGGCGCAAGGATATTATCCTAACAATAAACTTCCTTTCCATTACTTTAAAACCCAGAAGATGTCGCTGTCTTTAGCTCACAATGACTGACTATAATACAGTGAGGTGAGTGAACATAGGGAAAACAATCTTTTTAACGCCGAATTCAGCAATATACGCTTTATTATGCCTACCGACTTTGGAACCCGGCAAACTAACTATAAAATCAGATTATCTAAAACCTTGAAGAATTATCATTTAATATTTTGTTATGTGGCTCTTTACATACGTTGCATTCTGTGTAGAGAGCAGACACAATTAATTTTAATAAAATATCAAATCAAAAAAGCAGTAGAAGAAACACCAGAAATGATTGCCTTACTCACCTTTGTGTTAAACAAAAACAAAATGCAGATGTATGCACCTTATTTCCATACACATTGTATTTTTCTCTTTGTGTAAAAATAACGCTTTCGCAAGCAACCACAACAAGCAAATAAATGGCAGCTTTAGACGAAAGGGCGCAAAACTAAATGAACAAATGAGCGAAAGTGCAAACGTACAAAACGATGGTCGTTCGGAATGACTCGTACTCTGATTCGGGCTTTACAAAGCGGCAGGAGATTCACGGAGAGAGACGCGTGCTCATCTCTCATTACCAAGGCACCAGGGAGCCCCAGTATGCTGCAGCATCTCCCGCTATTCTGCAGCCATGTGCTGCTTCCCTACGAGCCGCCCTCGTTATCAATCAGTCATCTGTGACACTATGGCTATTACGGATCTAAGAGAAACAAGCAGCCTATGGAAGTTGGAGTCTGCAGCCAGCAATAAGCCCATTAACAGGCGCCTTGATTTTAATGGAATTTACTTCTTCTGGTTCCGCTTTCCAGTAAAGCCTGGATTTTTTCCTTGACGGTTTGAATTATTAGCCTATGGAATTAGGACGATGAGAAGGTTGGGAATATACCTTAAGTCTTTCGTAAACTTAAGTATCCCGTTGTTATTACTGCGAAATGAATTATATCAAACATTAATTTTATCTGCATCTCGATCTCTGTCTTCTTTCACACATTATCTTTTGTTCTTATCTTGCCTTGGCACTCACTCTGGTAAAAATGTGTTTTTTTCTTGAATGCAGAAAAGAATTAGGAAATAAAAGAACCGTAGATTTCAAAATAATAAAATAAAACATTTTAACATTTGAAAGTGTTAAATATACCTTTTAAAATTTATGAAGTAAAAAAAAATTAAGAATGAGTTTGTTACTTTAATATAGGCAGTATATATTTAATACTTCTACAATGAGTAATTCTTTCAGAGCGGAAATATTATGTGTCAAAATATTTATGGTACTTAAAATCACCTTTCTTCTTTGCCCTATATTTTGAATCAGCGTATATAAAGTAAAGGGAGATAGGTGAAGCAACCCTCACGTAAATATATACTTCCTTACCCTTTTGTTATGGTGATATAAAATATCTATGCACTTTTGGTTATAAGAATCTGTAACGGTGGATTCGTATTTTACTGACAAGCTGGGGAGGCGATTAGCTCAGCCTATAGCGCACTAGGCTCATAATCTGATGTTACCCGGCTCGATCTGAGCTTGTGTTGAAAACGTTCTCTGCCAACTACCGTTCTGTCCTCGGAGAGAATGGGGACATCTATATGGGAAAGACGATCGTTCGTCGGATGGCACGTTAAGCCGTGGGTCTGTATGCATGAGGACTATAATCTATTGCAATTTAAAGAACATGATGAATAGATATGACCAGCAATTCTCATCATCTCCTAACAGTTGTCCAGTGTATACCCTTTCTAAACCATCTCTGAGCCCTTGAGGCCATTTAGTTCAATATGTGAAAACAAAGTGCAGCTCAGAGGTAAAACAATCCAACCCAACTGACGAGTTGCAGTTATCACGATATTGTTGCATTCTTATTATTATTTACTGAAAAGAGATGTCATATTTGAACATGGTTCTGGAATAATATTCATGATTCCTGCTAAAATTTCGCTCAGACGTATTAAACGAATTAGTGGAAGATTTTAGATACGATGAATATTGGTTTCCTTCCCTGACACTAGGTGTCAATCCCATCACGAAGATGTATGGAGAGTTGAACGCAGGCAGGTGGCTTCCGCAGAGTTGATGATGATGAATTTGAAACATGAGTTTAGTAGGAAAGGGACGATACTGTGCGCAAGCATCAGTCTTACAAAATGAGAGTTACAATAGTTACCCGTATTACACCCTGCAAATAGATACAACAGGCCACAGTTTTTGAGCAGACATCTAGCCCTTAGTGGAAACGCTGCAACTTTATTGGAGTCATTCTGTTTAAAATCGTTTTGAAACTGAGAAAACAGCAAGACATGAAAAATCCAAAGGCGTAAGACAGTTCCAGTAAGATCGAAAAGAAATCTATTATATAACAATCGACACAATGCAGTAAAAGTCTGTTATCCGGCATCTATGACGAATGCCTGTTTCCTGAGCTTTACACAACTTATTACTTTCTCATTGGAGTTTGTATTCTTTGTGCCTCATTTGGTCATATCATAACACATATCTCACTATAATGCTCTTAAAATATTTTATGGAGTTTGTGAATTATGATGTTTGTTCAGGGCCGAAACTTTGTACAATATAAAATTTTTACAGTCTGGGTAAGTCCAGAAAAATCATTTTACTCTGCGGGCTTAACAAGTAGATGAAACACTAAACTCCTCTGTTGCCGATACTTGCCAAAAACAAGCAAATATAAAAAATTTCAAGATATAATGTTTTTGGAAAAATGAGTTTTGTCGATAAGTGGATTGTAACCCATGCCTAACAGTTGCTCTAACCACTAAGATATGTCCAGCAGTTGTAACTTTTTAAATCTCACTGACCTTTTTGCTCATGACGCTATCTATGATCAGGAAAGGCAACTTATCCAATATTGCTGGATATATAAATGTTAAATAAGCAAGTCACTCACACTTCAGCGTTGTTAATGCAAGAATTAATTAATAATAAATTCAGAAATTACCTGTTGACATATAATTCATGAAATAATTTCGGGAGAAAACTTAAATAATTTTGGGAGAAAACGGTGAAATAATTTTTGGGGAGGGCACGGGTGCCTCCGAGTTATATACCAGGTGTTTAACCAATAAGCTATCACCAGCTCTGTCTTTTATCCCTAATTGTGACTTTTAAATCTTCACGACTTTGTTGCTCAGTGCGCCATATTCCGCCATATTCCAATATTTCTACAGTATAGACGTAAATAATGAAGTCACGTAAGCGAAATCGTTACTGATGCATAACTCAATCAATCAGAAAATACATAGATTACCTGTTGAAACTGAATTCAAGAAATGCTTTTGTGGAAAAAATGCGTTTCGCCGATAGTGGGAGGAATGGGTTCGAGTCCCACTCATCAGAGAAACTCAATTTTTTCCCACAAAAAGTATTTCTTGAATTCATTGTCAACAGGTAATATGTATATTTACCATTGATTGATTATTTTAAATACGGTTAAGTCAGCATCTCCATGCTATACATATAAGTATAAACCTGTACATTTATATGCTAATGTTTTCAATGCTAAATTCTACAATACTTTTTCTTCAAAATACCGGCAATTATACGCAACTGTAAAACTATCAAAAATAGAATGTAGTGCAAATTCTATTAGCAAATGCAGAATATGTTAAAATGAACATGAGACAACTGATTTGTTTTATTAACAAGGAATGCTGAATATTATTTAATAATAAATTACAGACAAACTCATAATGTAATTAATGAAATGTTAAAACTGATACAATCAGATGAATACATTGATAAACCTCCCACAAACTTAACTATGTTACTACTAATAATTAAACTGATAATAAAATCATCATTTTATTTTTTTTATATTAAAAAATCCTCAGTTCGACAGAAGCAAAAAAAAAACAACAAACTTTTACCTAAAAAGAATAAATTGACATAAAGCAAACAATTCTTGTTCAATCACATTATTAACGCGCAGCAGTAAATTAAAAATAGGATCAAATTTTCTTAATATTATCGTAATATTTTCCATAAAACGTTTTATGTATAAACTTTACGAATATCTGTCAATATTCATTAAGATACTTGTTCTGATATAGAGCTCTCTAAAATGATCAGTAACTTGGAATATCTTACTTCTGGAACAACTTTAAATATCAATTTTAAACAACCACTTTTATGAAAATATTGAAATAGATTCAACACAGCAAACACTAGACAAGCTACAAATAATCCATTACATTTACTTGCCGCTTTGTTTTTCTTGAGGCGATATGATGTATTGCAACTAATACATCAATGTAGGTGCTTATGTGTCGGTATATCTTTCAATCATTGCAGCCTGTTCCTTATGTTTATTTCGCTAATATACCTTAAGATTATGAATCTAAAGAATCTCATGTTCATATGACCATGGTATGACGTAAGTTTTTGAATATGTCAAAAAGTTCAGGAATTTTTGCTTTGTGATTCTTTCAACATCATCATCATCCTCAAGCAGCCATGGGCTACGGAGGTCCAACCAGACCGCGCAGTTTAATTCTCCAAGCATATCTGTCTTGAGCTACATCTGCTGCATCCGGCCACTGTACACCAATTCTAACAAGGTCCTGTTTGACATTGTCAGCCCACCGCATCCTAGGTCTCCCCCTCCTTCTGAGGCCTCTAGGCACACTGTTCATAACCCTATTCGCCAATCTATAATTATCCATATGGGCAACATGGCCAAACCAGCGGAGTCTCTCTCTGCACAATATGCTGCTTAAAGGAGGTTGCAGACTCCTTTGCCTAACCTCATCATTAGTTACAAAGTTAAACCACCTAATACCCAAGATACTGCGTAAGCATCTAGAATCAAAAGCATCTAGTTTCCTGTTATCTTGCTTACACAGCGTCCAGGTTTCACTACCATAACTAACCCTAGAAAGAACCAAACTATTATACAGTCTAATTTTAGTCTTTAGGTGTATACGCCTATTTCTCCACAATCTCCATAGATTCTTAAAAGTACCGGCAGCAGTCCCTATTCGTCTGTTAATCTCATGCCGCACATCACCAGTATCAGTTACGCAGCTCCCAAGGTAATTAAACTGTGACACCTGCTCAAGACTGCAACCATTCAGATTAACTGAATCACAACCTGCCTGACCAATTTTCATCACTTTAGTTTTCTCTCTGTTTATAACCAAACCTATTGTACTACCAGTCTCATCAACAGTTCGAATGAAAGAGTTCATCTCATCAACATCATTTGCCAAAAGGGCTAAATCATCAGCATAATCTAAATCAGAAATTTTCGTATCTCCAGCCCATTTAAGGCCAAAAGCTTTCCCTTGAAGTGAATTTCGCATAACATAATCAACAACCAAACTAAAGAGAAAAGGAGACAAAATGCACCCTTGTCGAACACCAGAAGTAATGCTAAACCAATTGCTACAAGACTTACCAACTCTCACAAACGACTCAGTGTTATTATAGAGAGCTTTCAATATGTTAACTAACTTGTCTGGTATACCATATGATTTCACAATCAACCACAAATTATGACGATCAACAGAGTCGAAAGCCTTTTTGAAATCAACAAAGCTAGCAACCAAAGGTTTCTGAAACTCTAAACATTTCTCAAGAATCTGCCTAAGTGAAAATATCTGATCTACACATCCCCTACCACTTCTGAATCCACATTGCTCATCACGCAATTGCCTGTCAACCAGATTCTTAATTCTATTAAGCACAATCATGGAAAGAACTTTACCTGAAACAGAGAGTAGGCTGATACCCCTATAGTTATCACAAGAACTGCGATCACCTTTTTTGAAAATAGGGATAATAATAGCTCTGGTCTGTAGGAACCATGCCTTTATCATAAAAGTTATTCAAAATTTCAGTCATCCAAATGGTAACTGAAACATTCCCAGCTCTAAGCATTTCCATAGTAATTTCATCCACCCCTGGGGATTTATGAAGTTTAAGTTTAGAAATAGCCAAACTAACTTCAGATTGTGTTATAGGGCCAACATTAAAGCCAACAATGCATCTATCATCATTGCAAACAATGGGAGTAGAACTAACCACATAGTTTAGAACATCACTGAAATGCTCAGCTCACCTAGCCATGACAGAATCCTCACCTTCTATAACCTTGCCTTGTTTATCCTTCAATCCCTGTATACCTGTTCGTTTTCTACCACACAAAACATTAACTATCTGGTACAGCTCTCTGCTGTTGTGCTGTCTAACTGCTTCCTCGGCTTTGTCAGCAAGGCCATCAAGCCAAAGATTCTTATCAGTAGGTAATTGATCCTTTACACGTTTATTAAGTTCTTTGTAATGCTTTCTATTAGGACTAGTAGGGTACTAATTAAGGACATTCCTGCAGTTCCTTCTTTTTGAAATAAGCTCAAGTGCCTTATCACTTAAATAATTCTGCCTCCTGTGCTCCTTTTTCCCTAAAAGAGTACTGTTAGTTTCCAAAAAAGCCTGTTTAAAATGGCCCCATTCTTCCTCAACTTCAGTATTAAGCAAACCATGACTGTCATAATGACTAAGTAACCTATCATGGTAAGCTTTAGCTATAACTGGGTCTTTCAGAGCTTCAGTATTAAAGGTAAATTTTTTAACCCTAGCACAACACTTTTTAAGTTTAAGTTGCAAGACACTTTTAACAAGGTAATGGTCAGATCCCATTTCAGCTCCCCTATATGCCCTGGTATTTCTAACAGATCTAGCCCATTTGCTGTTAATTAATATATAATCATTCATATTCTTATGCAGCCCATCAGGTGAAACCCATGTGTATTTATGTATGTCGCGGTGTTTGTAATATGTGTTAGTTATTCTGAAACCATTGAGTTTACTTACCTGTAGGAGACGTTGCCCATTGCCATTGCAGCTACCAATACCAAAAGGGCCTATTACTCCTCCCCAAAGGTCAGAGTCGGTACCAACTTTGGCATTGAAGTCACCAAGAACAAGGGTAATATCTCCTTTCTTGACAGAATTCAAAATATCTTGAAGTTGTCTGTAAAACCTATCCTTCTCATCCTCATCAGAATCCTCAGTGGGGGCATAACAGCAGATAACATTCAAGTCTTTAATGCTTGTCTGAAATTTTGCTGTAAGAAACCTTTCATTAATGCACTCATATCCTAGAAGAGCATCACTAGCATGTCTGCTGAGCATCAGACAAACGCCTTGGTGATGCTTTCCATCCTCCCTCCCTGTAAAGAGAAATTTAAAGTTATTTTTAAGTATCTCACCTTTACCTGTCCATCTGGTCTCTTGCAAGCCTAGAATATCTAGGTTATAGCGCTGGAATTCCTGCATGAGGACATCAAGAGAATAATCTCTATGTAATGTCCTCACGTTCCACGTTCCTGCAGAGAGAAAATGATTAGTAGGATTTTTAAAGAAATTAGGTTTATTGAGATTGGTAGGGCCAACAATATCAAACAGCCCCCTGATCGCAGGCATGTGCAAAGACCTGTTCCTCCTCCGCTAAAGGCTGAAGTCACCGATGCTGGTAGGAATTTCAGGCACCACCTTTTCAAGTGGACTTTTTCAAGAACCATATGGCCTGCCTGAGACACATTACTCCAGTTTAGGCTTGACGATGTCCAACTAGCTAAGTAAGGTTCAGGTACCTGCGATGGCCTCTGATTAGGATTATCCACCAGCTGATATAAGGTATCCCATGCCTCTGTTCACTTAGAGCTGGCAACCCAGAAACAAACAGAAAACACAGCGGCAGACTCTCCCTCAACAGAGGCCCACAAGTGCAGCAAGTCCAGGATCCATAATCAAGCTCAAATCCATAAACAAGTCCAGTCTAGTAGCTATAAATGGTCAGCACCAGGACCCTGTGAAGTTGACCACTCCTCAGCAGGGTTGAAAAAAAAGAAAAAAGTGGCCATAGATGACCAGATCAGTAGGCCATACTGAACTGGCAGCCCTCCCCTTCCGTTCCCTTCCAAAAGAGAATATCTCTCTTGAAAGGTACTAACGGCCTGCCCCACGAGAAGGCGGGGTCGGACATTAGGTGCTAGACCTGGCCGGTTCTGTGCATCATCACTGGGGATTGGTACACAGCTCTCCTTCCAGTTTACGCCTAGCTACCATTTACACACACTTAGGGATAAGCAATTTACCTTATTATCGAAAAATGATTAAAGTTAAATATCATTATATACTACACAACTAATTTAGATTTCGCCATAATTCATACACGGTCAGCTGGCAATGTCAGATGCTCCTCCTGAAGTCTCAAGGAGTCCATTAAAACGATTTTATCTTTGGAATCCGGTAGTTATTTTTTTGCAATTTAAAGGAACTTTTAGAGATACGTAATTATGCAATGTAGGCCTACGGTGAATTGTGATTTTTCCATTAAGTCATTTTACTTCATATTAATTTAATTTCAGTATTTTCTAGTATTATATATTATATATAGTCAATATATAATTCTTATATATTGTCTAGTTTTTTTTTTTCCATTTTATCCATTTTTGTCAACTATGCTTAACTCTTGAACACCAATGTGGCATTCTTTACAACTGCGTTATGATTTGTTTTCCTAACCATTTTAAACTTACGGTTATGAATCTCGAACAATCAACTATGTCTTCTAAAACGGCATTGTTGTCTTTTTTCACTTAATATGTTTTTCAATACCTTCTCAAATTGTATTTTTTTTTTCGAAACAATCCAGTAGAATAATACGCGACAAAAAAATCCTTTTTTTTATCAGATTTCGAATCCAACAAACATCTTTTCCCTAAACTTTCGATTACTTCTTTTCCATTTACATTCTAGGTTTTTTTGGAGATACAAAAAATACTTTTGCCAAAGAATTAACGCAACGATAAGCCTTAATTAGAGTTAATTAAGGAGATTTTTTTCCCACTCATCTGTATGTAAACAGAGCTAAAGTTAACCCCATTTCTTTTAAAGTTATATTTAGAATCCGTTCTTTCCACCTACAACTAATCTTCTATCTTTACAAATCCTAGTAATTAGAAAAAAGCTAATAATATCCACCATTAGTTTTAATTTTTTCAAGATCCTTTTACTTTAATTTAAGCATAGTGCAATGAATAACCATTTTTAACACCATGTTAATAACAAAGGGATCGATTCCAATCTTATTTCTTTTCTGCATTTATATCAAAATTTTTAATTAAAACTTATGAAATATGCGGCTACTTAATAAAGTAAGGTGATCTTCCATAGTGCTTTGAGATTATTTATACTGTCCGATTTAGTTCTTTTTGTACTGCTTTCCTTGTGTTGCACTTCCGTGTATTGCTTTCAACAAATGAATTCATTGTTGTTTTTTTGTCTATTCGATTGCTAAAAAAATGCCTTATCAGCACCAAATGGAGTTAATCTAGCACGTATTGCGGCACACGTTTTTTTACAGATGACTTTAAAAATTAATTGAGAATGGATAAAGCAAGTTTCAAGCTTTTATTGAGTTTACTAAACGACATGCTGAAAAAAGAACAGAAAAAACGCGCCAAGCAATTCCACCAGAAGGACGTCTAATTGCCAACCTAAGATTCTTTGCTAGTTGTCGCTATAATATTGTTTACGTTTTTCTGTGAAGATTTCTGAGCAAACCTTTTGATATCTTATATCAGAACCCGTATGCTGTACGTAGAGCTATGCGGTGTGCTGTCTTTGCCCTGATACCACAACACAAAAAACGAAAGAAGGGAACACAAGATAATCGTTTACATGGAGTAGCTATTTTACCCCATGCATTACTAGGGTGCGACTTATGGAGAGGCGAGTTCGATCGACAATTCTGCAGGTGGGTGATGTACCAACATTGGATCAGCCGATCTTTAATGGAGCAAATTTTTATGACGATAAATCGTCCAGAATAATTATTCAAGATTATTTTCAAGCAACGCTAACAGACAGAAATATAGGACGATGTTTTTTATGTCGGAAGATAAATCTATCAAATTGCATCAATGTACTGCTTTTGCTTTTCAGAAATCTGGCCACCTTAAATAAAGGGACTAGACAGCAGAATATAACGTAAGAGTGGCATCATACAAGGCTTCTGAGGTAAGAATCATCGCTTCTTGTCTTCACCAATCACAAGGATTCGCAACTTCAGCAGATCTCCAATGATAATTCTAAATTTGAATCAATGTGTAGGAAAGCAATTCGATATGCACTTCAAATAAAACATTTGACGGTCCCTTAAAAGAATTTTTTTCATATCCTTCTAACATCTGTTATGTTGATTTCCTCATCTTAATCTACACTGGTTTCCATAAATTAAGGAAAAATGAGAAAAATCGGAATAATTCATATTTTCATCAAATTTTATTAAAATCATTCATATATATATATATATTTTTATTTATCATAATTTTTCTGAGTTTACCTTAATTTATGGAAACCAGTGTAATATAATGATTCAGATTTTGGCGCTGTCGTCTGTTGTTCAACTAAAAAGGTATTATATTATAAATTTGGCCGAATATTTTCGAGTATTTGAATTTTGGCGAATATTAGTGCTAATTGTTTTGACATTGAGCTTTATTTCAGTTTTCTGAACGTTGAAGCATCGAAATGTTTGTTAAGCAATGAATACTTTATAGCCTTTTTTTTCCCTTTGGAAATCAATAAGTGACGCAATAAAAGGAAAGTTCATGTACTCGACTGTTTGTATACCACCTTTTCGTAGTTTAAATTTTGCAAATATACTGTTACGACAGATTAACCTGCTACAATGAACTTATGGTAGATGTGTCATGAACGCTCGTGTATGCTTCAACGTGACAATCACGTTAACTGATTAGAACGGAGAGACGCTTTAAATAATAAGAATTGTGGAGGAAAAACAAAAGATGTAGTGGAATAGTAAAGAAAGCTATAATGTTTTAAATTAGTGTTTTTGTGATGCTAAGTAAGAAGACTGCTCTTATTTCATTCAAGATGAAGCCTGGTTCCGATGGTGAAAGAGAATCAACAATGAAGTTTGTTTTTGGGTCCTCTATCAGGTAAGATCAATGTTAGATGTTTCACATCTATAAGGTATAAAGTATTGTAAAGTGGTCTTGTATTACAAATAAAATTCTATATAAATTGGTTTGTTTGTTGAATGGTAAACAATTACAAGGTAATATGTTCTATTGTGTCGTAGAAGGTGAATATTGACAGCACTGTAGTTTAAACATTGAAAATTGGTTAAACATAGTGAATCGTTCTTTTTATGATTTGACTTTATACTAAGAGGAAGAGAAATACTTGTGTTTAGATAAGATTGTTTTATTTGTATGATTTTTGCCTTTTTGATAAATTACTTCATTCATACTTTCGTTTGGTAAATATACTTTAGAATTCACGCTCAGTTTTCATCTGCAACAATACCAATACTTAAAACGTAGAGGATAAGCCATTTTGAAAACCACAATATTTCACGATACATTAATAGGAGAAAATTTATATTTATAGTATTATTTTATAAAGTTATTTCGGTTAAAATTTCTGTTTCAAAAGTGATTTTTCTATTTTATTTTATTCATTTATTTTTTCTCATCATATACAAATTTCAAAAATGTGTCCAGCAAAGCTTCTTAGCTTATCTGCAAAGAAAGAGGTGAGAGGTAAAACAATTTCCAGTCATTTTAATTCGAGTTGAACGTTTGCTCACAACTGACAATAGAAAACACATTTGCATACAATACAATTTTAAGCATGTTTAGCAAGTACAACTTCTTTGCATATATTAAGAAAAATAGCTATTTATTTATATTTCTCAATCAGAATTCGATAAACAATTTTTTACATTTTGTTTTATCTATGCATATGCTTTAGATCTAAAAATTCATTTGGTGCTCCATTAAATATTTCTGGCATTTGATACGCTTTTAATTTTTTTTTCCATAATTTTTAACAAAGCCTCGGATACGATAAAAACTGTTATTTGGAATCTGGTATTTTTCCCCATGAGTTATTTTTAATTTATGCGTGTCATGAAATGTAATTGTTCAATATTTTCATATATGTATTAAGATTTTGAACGAATAAGATGTTAAGATACGAAAATATGTCCCTTGCATTGCGGTAGTTGTTTCGAAATGAATATGGGATTATATTTTTTGCGATAGAAGATTCCCTACAAAAAGGACGGAGTTAATCTAGAAGCGATGTTACGGTAGTCCTGGTTTCTCATACAACCACTTACTCAAAGACATGCCCTGCTGTCTTTGTGTAAGTGGGGCATGTCTTTGTGTACAAACACTTACACAAAAGACATGCCCTGCTGATCTTAGTCGTCAGGTACGCGAACCACTAGACCAGATAGGGTTTAATTGGATGCTTACTATATATTTGAGAGAACTGGATGCCAACTATATTTCATTAGATAGCAATGTTAGTTGTCTCGTAAATTGTAAAACAATATTTAATTAACGATTTAACGATTCACAGAGAGATTGATCAGCTATCAGGCATACATTGGTATCAACCAGAAATTACAGTTCATATAATTTGTAGGCACGGTATCTAAGTTCTTCGCATAATTTAGATACGTGTGTATTCTATCTAAAAGTGGTATAAAGATACAGACCCCACAGAGAGAGCCGTATATATGGGGAGGGGAGTCATGCCATCCTCCCTTTCAAAATTCTAGCAAGGGTAATAGAGACAACAAAATAATTAAACTTATATAAATTTACTGCAATTTTCAAGAAATTTTTGAAAACTGTAAAACGGAGGAAAAACTATAATACCTAATTGAAATACAGTTCCTTGCATCCCCCCCATTTTTTTTTCCCATTTTCTCGGCTCGATTTAATTTTCTGGCCCTCCTTTGACTTTTTTTCTGGATCCGGGTCTTGGCCCAGGTATTTAACCTCCAGATGGCTGGAAACCTGTCATTCCTACTACTGCTAAGCGATCATCTAGTGGCAGTGACGTGGCAGTATCTCCATATAACCGTAACTCAAGTCTTACTCTGTTGCTTAAAAAACAGAAAAAAAGGATAAATGCGTAACACCATGAGTGTCAAACTTATCAACATTTTTAATGATGCTGCAGTTACATTTATTATTGTTGATGTCTATGCTATATGCACATTTCATTTTATGAGTTTTAATAACGAATTTCTGTATTATTGTTACCTAAATTTTGCATTCATAAGTTGAAGAGTGAAGGTATCGTGTTTTTGCTTTTTTCCATTATTATATATTAAGTTATGATTCACCCCCTTCACAATATTTTTATAATCATCCTCTAAGTTTTTATATCATGATTATGATTTATAATTACAGTGTCATCGGCAAATAAATATTTTTTTTACATTTTCTATATCGTTAATATATGAGAAACGTATAGAACCAAACTGATGAACTCCACTTTTTTGTAAATTTTATAAATTTCGCAATTTTAGTGCCCAAGCACGTGATTAGTGTTAAAAATTTCAGCAACTATACGACCAAATATATATTGAACCTATATCTATAATATTACTCTACATAACACTTTTCTGTTCGCATATTTCAAGCAAAGTTTTAAATTAAATCTTAGAGAATCATCAATTTTCTCAATTGGAGTTAATCAGTTGAGATTCTCAGAGGCTCATATACAGAAGGAACAGTAGTGGTCCGAGGATAGATACCTGAGGGATACAAAGTTCATCTACTAAATACATTTCAAATTTTTGTTATAAAAACCCTGTTAGTTAAATAATTTTCCAACCTTTTTTAAATATCATCCCTGTAATGCCACAATTTTTAAATTTATACAAAATAATTTCATGATTTATTGCGTCGAAGGTCTAACTGAAATCCTAGAACAAGGCAGCAGGTTTTTCGCCTTTATTCAAAGCATTGTTGAGAGCATCGGAGAAGTCCGATAGAAGTAATGCGTACTACTTATCCCTATCTCAAAGCCGTATTGAAAATCAGAAAATACCTTCTTTTATGAAGAAATGTAACGAGATTATTTGAAATATGTCTTTCTAATATTTTATTAATTGTTTATAAAATTGCAATAGATCTAAAATTGGAGAATTTACTTTTAACCCTGGTCTCATTATGGCTGTTTTAAGGGTGAAATGATTTCACTAGAAGAAATGCTTAGGATAATAAGATTGGATAAAAATTCTACGACATTAGTATTACAAGCTTTTATATGTTTAGCATATATATCATCAATATAGCAGGCTTTATTATCATTCAAGGATTTTTATTACATTTAGAGTTTCATTGATTGTTATAGGTTGGATATGCATAGATGAGGACAAAGGGAGCTTCAAAGGTAATGTGTGAATATCGTCCTCAATTTGGGTAAAAATAATAAATACCCTCTTAAGCAGCTGCTTACAACAGAGGGCTGACAGGAGTCTGTCAGTTTATACGCCATAGTGGAATGTCTGAGAGGATGGCGGAACCTCAGCAGAGAAGCAACACAAACATCTATCCCTTAATCAGAGCTCGAACTTAGGTCCCTTTCATCAGTAAACAAGCGTGCTAATCTCTAGGCAGCGGGAGGGCTCAATTTGGTTAGATTCTCTTAAATTCAGCAACCGTACCTGTAAAGTAGTTTTTAAAATTATTTGCAATTTGTAAGTTTGTCAAATTCCTTGGCGAATATTTATTTATAGTGTTCTCTACCGTTCTTCCCTTTCCAAAGTATATAATTTGATTAATTAAATCCCTCGTTTCTTTAGAGTTATTTTAGTTGCTATAAACTGACTTTTATAAATTTAAATTTTTCCTTCCTGAAAAGGATACTAATAGAATTGCGTAGGTGCTTATAGGTATTGTCGAAAACTTTATTAGCCTTATTATTTTTACAATTTAGCCATGCTTTGTTTCGGCGACTGATCACATCGAGTATTGTCTAGTTAACCACTCTTTACTGTTTTATGTAACTTTAAGTTGATGTTTAATTTATATATTTAATTGGACTATCATTACAGACATTGTTAAAGTGTTTTCACACATTATAACTTAGAAAACGTTCAAAATGAAGCTCTCAGAATTATCATCAAAATCTATTTTAACAAAGGAGAATTTGTAACACTTAGTGACATTATTTCCAACTATCAAATTCCCACTCTTGAATCTAGAAGAAAGCTGCGGGTTATTATCCTTATTTACAATACTATTTACAACAAATCTGATACCCTTCTTTCGATTTTTACACTCTGTATTCTACTACTACATCGCCATATCCTTCGCACTGATAATAAAATGTTTTCTACTCCCAAGATTTCCAAAGCTGTCAGTAGCTTGACGGGTAATTTATTTATGTTTTATTTATATATTCTGATGTTATATATTTCTCATGAAAATGCTTTGTCCTTTAAAAAAAAGAACTCAAAATGAAATGTAACTCTTTCTGCAAAGAGGTCAGCGAATTATTTTGAATTTCAGAAACAATTTACAAATATGTGTGTACAGTGGCTCAAAAAAGTATCCGAACACTACGGTTGATTACAGAATTAAAAAAAAAATCTGGATACGATTTTTTTAGAAATTAGTGATCTGACAACCTTCGTGTCACGTGATACGAAGGTTGCCAGATCACTAATTTCTAAAAAAATCATTGCCAGATATTTTTTCTGAATTCTGTAATCAACCATAGTGTTCGGGTGCTTTTTTGAGAGACTGTACACTTATATAAGCTTTTATAACAAATTATTTTTAAAAAAGTCAACAATTAGTTACAAAATTATTTAATAATCTATTAATATAGCAGTAAAATGTAAAATACACTGTTTACATATGTTTTAAAAATAAAAAAAAACTTTAGTTAAATATTGAGAAAGATTAATTCACTGAGATTTAAGCCTTGGTAAGTATTCCTCATTTCGTTGGAAAACTGCCTGAAGTTTCATTCGCTTTTCAGGCTTATTAGAAGATTGAAACGTTTGACCAACAATATCCCCCCCCCTTTCCCACTCCCATATTTGCTGTTTGTCTGGATTATTCGTAGTCCTTTTTTCCATGTTTGTTCATCTAATATTACTCTGTTGTCTTAAGCTTTCTTTCACCCCTGATTTTACTATATTTCTTATATTTCATATTATATGTTTGTCTTCGTCTGTGCAACTTCTTGTCATTTTATTTATACGTATCAAAGAATTATTCAATTCCTGTAAACATGTTTGCACTTTTTACTGTCCTTAACATTTTTTTTTTAATTTCCCAAATGTACTGGGGCGTGAAGCCACTAAACCTTTAAATTAATATCTAAAATTACTTGTATCTTGGCTTTACTGTAACCCCCTGCATGGAATAAATTATAATAATAATAATATAAATGAACATTTGCGTCATCTTTAAGCTACGCATTACTATAAAAGATATTTTAATAAACCTGGCTAACATATTTTCTGATATTATTATGATCATAGTGCTAATTCTTTTTTTTACAGAACAGGAATCTAAATTCAGTTTTAAACCATCTCCCATAATTGTTTTACCTATAATTACAGAGGCATAAAATAATAATCGGCACGTTTAATACGAGAATCAGCGTTTTAAAATTCAAACATGTTCTGCTTAATTTAATGTTAATATTATTTATACAAACCCGCTAATATTCTCATGATGACTTCTTCAGTAGTATGTCCTCTAATAGGTGGGATAAAGTCAAACTCGGAAAGTGCATCTAAATGTTGTTTCCTAAGTATTTCTTAAAGTCTCTTTAGAGTTGATTTCGTTTTACCAATGAATAGAGTATAATCGACATTTATAAAATCAAATGCAGTGAATCTTTTAAATCCAGTACTTATAGGGGTCGGATTTTAAAATGTTCCGAATTTTAGAGAGGTACAGCTAGTGGATGATTAATTTTAGAGAAGCAGATTTTAATTAATATTAAGCAATAACAGTCGAACTTGTTTATATCTGTAAACCTTTATTAATCACTAAAATATAATGCTAGTGGTTACAAATCTCAATGAGATTTGAATTTGTTAAATGTAAATAAATGTCAATATATAAAGTCGCAACAGATATAGTATAAGGTTTATTTTCAAAGCATGCCTAGTACTCACTAGTTGGATTCACCTAATGTACTTCATCCAGTTGATTATAAGGAAGCAAGATAACAGTTACAAAAAATTTCGTCTATAATAATACAGAGTGTCCCTGAATTCATGGCCTAAACGTGAGGGGATGGTAGTACACACCGAACCCACCAATATTCGTCATAGAATATGCGGCCGCAAACGCAGTGAGAAGTCGGAAATGAAGGACACACACAGAAGTTTCCAGAGTGACATTTATTGGAGATCATTACAACAAATGCTCAAACGTCCGTCCACCATCGTTGATACAGCCGGCACAAAGGTGGAGTAGGGATCGGCGTACCTGCTCGTAAACACCGGGCTAGTCACGCACATCAGCGGCTGAGAATGCTGGGGTTTGGACGATCCAGCGCTTTTAAGCCGTGCCGCCTCGTCTGCTCCTCCTACCGGCACCGGGCTGCGTTTGCGGCCGCATATTCTATGACTAATATTGGTGGGTTCGGTGTATACTACCGTCCCTCACATTTGGGCCATGAATTCAGGGACACCCTGTATATTCAGAAACTGTTCTTTTTGTGCCTATCTGGTGCATAACGTTGGCAGTCCGAAATTGTATCCTTGCATAAGTTTGCTCCTTTTTCTCCTTTTTCTAGCCTTTTTGTACTTGCCAATTTTTTGACTAAATTAAATGAAACATGCTTTCTCTTCTGTTCTCTCTTTCGCTGTTGATTTTCACTTGTAATTGTTGAAGAACGGGGAGAAATTATGCAATGCAATAACACAAGCAAAATAGAATAACACAAGTGAATACTTTGGTAGGGGCTGAAGATAATTATTTACATCCTAAAGTCCCAATGTTTGGTAGCGGTTAAAGTGGCAAATCCCTAAGGGCAAATGCGATAGAGGCTAATTGCTTTCTATATTTAATTTTTTACATTTTCGAATTGTACAATGACTTTTTTGCAATGTGTCGGAAATTTACGAATTGTAGATTTCAAACTACTGGATTTTAAAAGTTTAGTATATTACCTCTTTTTTTTGGAAAATTTCGTTTTGCTGTATTTACACCTTGAAAAGTTTTTTTAACTGTAATTTAATGGGGCTTTTTTCAATTTCGCCAATGATCTTGAAAAAATCTATTGCGGTTCAACGGCTGTATGATGGAATAAAAAGGAGATCAATTATTATGTACATTTTATATTTAAATATAGGCATTATCAAACAAAATAGCAAAAGTAATTGTGAGAGATTATTTTATTGTTTCGAGTTAGGCTAACTCAAGAATTTAGTGTTAGTCAAAAAATTTGAAATAAAAATGATCTAGATGTAACTAAGCAGTTTGAATCTTTCTATCGAACTCCAAATTCACAAAACAGTCTAATACTAATTTAATGGCCAAAAATATTTCATCCAGTTATCAACTATTTTTACTAAAAAGGTGAAAAACGCTGGCAACTGTCCTTCCTGATATATGAGAATAAAAATGATATTTGTGCATTTAGCTGTTAAGCTGAAAGTGTCAAATTTCTAAAAAACATTAGATAGATCCAAATCATTATCATATTATATAATAGCCGTCGGACACGCTTTTCTTGTACGTCCGAGGTGTGACGTCATTGGTGGCGGAAATTTTCGGCTCCCTGTGATTCCACGGGTACTTCCCGATTGGTCTCAAATTTGATGAGGTGGTCCCACTTATGTCTTGCTCTGTTGGGTTAAGAAATAAGGTTCTAGCTGCCGTGTGTCGGTATTAATCAATCTGTTAGTCTCGGAAATTTCTCGGGATGCTACCGTTTCCTACATACCTTATGAATGGTGGCAGGTAATTGATGAAAGCTGTCAATAGAGTAATACGTTACCTATCGGAAAAGTTTTCAATGGACGGATTTATGCGCTAACTTTTTGTAAGTTTTCCTAGTCTATGTAATAAAAAGTGTTCTTTGTCAGTTTGTAACGGAGTTCCGTTGCTAGAGGAGAACAATTGACTAAAGTTGAAATGTATTTTACTAGATTATCAGAAGTTTAGTTTTCATTCAATCCGAACCTGAATGGACCTTCACTGTGCACAGTTCTATGTTACGTTCTAATGGTTCTACTCGATTGAATTATAATAGTGTGCTGTGTGATATTTCACAGAATAGCTGCATTTTTTATATAAACTGTTTTGTGTTAAACTCTAAATTCTATTTCCTCTCATGAACAAATAATTAAATTTTGATAATATTTTATGCAACATTCGAGTTTTTAAAGCATTGCTTTACCTTCCCACTGGTAAGTGGCCTGATGAATCACCTCTCTCATTCAAGTTCGTAGTAGTAGTAATACGTCAATACGTAACATTAAATAATATTTTTTCAAATAAACAAAATATATATATATACAAAAACATGGTGTACCAATGGGTTCCCCCCTATCAGCACTTTTGGCGTATATAAATATTGGGCTCATCGAGAAAAAAAACATCTTTAACTCGCTGTATAACATAAAATATTGGGGACGCTACGTCGACGACATACCCCTGATTCACGATGAATAGAATGACTTCATAACGCATTTGCAAAGGGACCTAAACCAGATCTACCCAACAATAAAACTTACCACAGAATACAAGAAAGAACAAAAATTATCATTCCTGGACATCTTAATACATCGCCGAAAGCATAAATTGATATAGAGGTCCATCACAACGGCACCACCGGAATTAATACCATACAACTCAGGACAGCCTATGAATCACAAAAAGCAAGCCATAAAATACAGCTTTCTTGTGAAATAAAAAATACGCTACTAACAATACACTGTATGAAAAAGAAAAAAAATAGTTTACGAAGCGGCTCTCGATGCAGGATATTCTAAGAATCTGATAAATAATATAGAAAAATCAACTACAAGAACAGCAGACAAATCCACCCAACCTACCCCGGCATAAAACGAGGATAAAATAGAAATCAAATACAACAAAAGCATCCCCAACATACATTGGCTCACTAATATTATGCGAAGTCTAATGAAGCCATACGGATATAAAGTACCTGTCAACAAAATAAAGTACCTGTCAGCAGCAATACAATTCTAAGGCAAATTAAAACTGACAGAGATCCCAAAATCAAAATACTAGGCTGTGTTTACAAAATTCCAATGAAGACCAATAATGCAAAACAAAATAAACCCTATTTCGGCAAGACAAAACGAACAACAAAAAACGGTTCAAAGAACACATGAGTGATATAAGAACGGGGAAACAAATTACCCTAGTAGCTCGTTCCGTATACAATAGAGAACAAACACCTGACTTTAATACAGCTAAGATTATCACAGCACCGCCAACAAATTATCAGCTAAACATCTCGGGACAACTTATAATATACCAAAATAGATATCAATGCTGCAGTGACGAAGTACACAGGGTGATTCAAAATGATGGACACAGTTTCAATTGGTTATATTTCATGAACTATACGTTTTATTTGAATTTTGTAAATTACATTTGATTATACGCACATTAAAGTTTATAGATGCAGTAGTCCAAGTTCTCTAATCGCTCTACGGGTTGACTTCATTGGGCTACGTTCAAAGCTCACTCGAATGCGCTCCACGTTCTCCTCCGATACACGCGGTCGGCCCGGGCTTTTACCCTTGCACAGAAAGAGAGTTTCATCAAATTGTTTATTCCAACGACAAATGCTCTTCCTCGTTGGAGGTTTAATGTTAAACTTACGACGAAATGCACGCTGCACCGCAGTCGCAGACTCACTTTTGCTGAACTCACGAATGCAAAATTATAGTGTTGCATAGTAGCCATCTTGCTTACAACTGACGCTGCTTTGCGGCGCTAGAGTGATCTAGTGGTAGTATTCGAAACTTTACAACATCCTCTTTCAAATGTAATTTACATAATTCAAATAAAACGTATAGTTCAGGAAATATAACCAATTGAAATTGTGTCCATCCTTTTGAATCACCCTGTATAATCCCCCACACCTTGCCATGGAAGCTTCTACTTGACCAGTAGGTAGAGAAATATAAAATACCCCAAAATCAGCAGCAAACAAGCAAAGTCCGCTTCGAAGCATAGCAGAAGTCAGCCCCATCCCACCACAAAGCAATGAAATTTCCCCAAATAGCATCAACGCGGCAGCAGAAGAAAAACACACGCATGCGCGTCACGCATCCACACGGTATAGTCCCCTATAACTGTCAACAACCAGTGCCCGTAACGATGACGACACAGATGGTTAAAACCGGTAAGTACGGTTTGGTGTAATTTGTTCGACGGAAACTTATTCGCCGGATATTTGTTCGAAACGAAAATTTGTTCGTCGGAAAGTTCTTTGACGGAAATTTATTCAAAACGGAAATTTCTTTTAAAGCGGAAATTTCTTTTAAAACGGAAATTTTTTCGACGGAAATTTGTTCGAAACGGAAATTTGTTCCAACGAAAGTATTTGAGCAATATTTTGTCGACAGTTTGGGAGGCCGATAGGCTCCCTATCGTCCTCTCAATAATCTAAATCTCCTCAATAACGTCGTCTCTGCTTTGTTACTGGGAGATTTAAGGAGAGATAGTGGATCTGGGAAGAGCGGTGACAAAAGAAAAGGCTTCGTTTTAGATTAGGTAGAGTAAACACTTCTTTCCCAGATAATCTTGTTACCACTTAATTCTTTCCAGTTTTTATTATTCTTAAAAGCTATGCCGAATGGTTTAACATTCTTGGCTACTGATCAAAGGACCTGAGTTCGAGTCCAGGATAAAGCATGGCTATTTATGTTGTTTTTCTGCTGAGGTGTCGGCATCCTCACACACCTGGCTGTTAGACCTCTATGACAAGCAGCTGCTTGAGGGAATATTTAGATTTTTGTTCATCTTCCTTTTGCTTTTCGCTCGTCATTTGTCGGTTTGTTAGTTTGTGGAATTGCCAAACAATTGTTCCACTGCATCTTTTCAACGCGATGAGGAATTATGTATCAAACGAAAGCTTATGACGCAGGGAGTGTCATAGGTATCAAGAATTGACCTCCCATGCTTTCTTCCACCTCTCAGCAAGGGGAAATATGAAAGCGATTGTTCCTTTACATCTACCGAGTGTGAGTCAAAAATCAACAAGTTATACGTCAGATGAAAGCTTATGACGCGATGAGTGTCATAGATGATAGAAAACTGACCTCCCATGGTTTCTTCCCCCTAAAAACGGGAAATTTGAAAACGGTTGTTATGTATATTTTCCGAACGCGAAGGCCTACAATTACATATTAGGTGTCAAATGAAAGCTAATATGATGTAGTAGACTATTTCGAATAATAACATATAAAAAATTAAATATTAACATTATATATATATATAATTTAATTTGAGAGATATATATATATATACAGGTGTCCATAAAGTCTCTTTACAATTTAAAAAAATTTATTAAAAAATCAAATGAAAAGATAAATATTTGGAAATTATTACAAAATGAGAAGTAGATATTGAATTTTTTTTCATCATTTAATGCACCTCTATATGGGCACCATTAGTTGCACGAAGCACATCAAGACGGTACTCGATTTCTTGCCATGTTCGCTGTAACATAGCCTCATCAATGGTGGTAATGGCATCAAGTGATCTTTTGCTTTAGGTCAGTGATGTGCCTTATCTTTGTTCGATACTCGATACCTTTATCATAACCCCATAGAAAGAAGTCCAAGGGAGTGATATCTGGTGAACGCGGTGGCCAGGGAATTGGGCCATCCCTTCCAATCGACCGGTCTGGAAATGTTTGATTTAGGAACCCACGGACTTGTAGTCCGCAATGTGGTGGTGCACCATCTTACTGGAAAATGATGGTTGGTTGAAGGTCATCTAGTTGTGGTGCCACATATTCAGTCAAAAGGTCAAAGTAAACATTTGCAATAATTGATGCCTCGTTGAAAAAAAATGGACCGAGGATTCGATTGCACATGATCCCACACCACACATTAACCTTTGGACTATCTCGGTTAAGTTCACTAGTCACATGGGGGTGTTCTGATCCCCAGATTCTCATATTATGTGTGTTCAGTTTCCCTGAGACATGAAAGGTTGCCTCATCACTAAAACAAACTCGGGTGAGGAACGTTTCATCCTCAGAAATTCGTTCCAGCATGTTAACTGCAAACTCTTTTCGTCTTGATTTATCATTTGGCTCGAGTGCCTGTAAGATTTGCACTTTGTAAGTGTATAATCGCAAGTTCTTGTGTAGGACTTTGTGCACTGTTGAACATGGTAGATCTAACTGTCTGGCAGCAGTACGAATGAATGTTGTGGGAGATCGACTAAAGGCTTGTCTTACACGATCGATGTTTTCCTCAGATGTTCTTGGTCGTCAACTCCTCCCTTTATCCAACATTGTCCATGTCTCCATAAATTTCTTGTGCCATGCACGAATTGACGGGCGTGACGGTGGATCTCTTCCATACTTAGTTCTGTAGTTTCACTGAGTCTGCGTTTCCGATTTCGTTTCAATAAACCATGATACACATTGTGCCTTCTCTTGAGGAGTAGCCATTTTTTTTAGAGTTTCTTTAAAAAATACCTCTTTCATCAACGTGGTACCTGAAATACACAAATGCAATGTGATTAAAAACTTTGATAACCACTTAGTACATGGAACAAATTTGGTTAAGATATCTCATCAATTGCTTTTGTAATAAATTTTTTAAATTGTAAAGAGACTTTATGGACACCCTGTATATCTCAAATTAAAGCTTGTCACATCTACAATGTCACGGGCACAATTAAACACGACTACAAAAACAAGGTGAGTAAAAATGAGGTCGATATTCATTATCAAATAACATTTTCTGAAGGTAGGTGCTTTTAAATGACAAATAAAAAATATAAATAATTTTAAAAACTTTAAAAAGTAATCTTCCCATATGTGCCCCAAAAATAGAAAATAAAACTAAAGCATATCGATGGTGCAATCAGTCGCTGAATACGTATTCATTCAAAGAAAGATAGGACGCCGATTTACCTATTCAGCAAGATTGGCGGCTCCGTATTTTCTTTTGAAGTGAATACGGCCTCAGTGACTGATTGCACCATCGATATGATTTAGACTTATTTTCTACTTTTTAAGGCGTATATAGAAAGATGAGTACTTTTTATTTTTTTAAATTTGTTTACTTTTTCTTTATTTGAAATACTGGTACTAGAGTTATTAGAAAAAACTTACAGTTTAAAAAATATTACAGTTCAAAATTTCTAACAACCCTTTCTATAAGAAGCTGTCTGTAGCTTAATGTAATAGCGAAAACTGCGAAGAAATAAATGGCGGCAAGTTTGACTAGAAAACAAAAAAGTTTGCACTTTTCACTTAAAAAGGAAGATCTGAACCACGATGATCGTTTTCAGCTGCCATTCTTCGGTTTCCCCCTCCTACGGTGGTTCCCTCCCATTTCAGAGGTTCTTCAATCATAAAGGACATGGTCTCTAACGTGAATGGCTACGGGGAGTCCTACCCTAGCGGCCTCTCAGTCTTTCGAACAAAATTCCAGATTCCAAATTTACCAGTAAATAAGAATTCCAAAGCGGAGAACGGATTTGAAGAAGAGGACCAGACAGAAAACTGACAGTATCGGTTGATAATTTTCTACTAGGTTTACATGTAAGCCGAATTACTGCTTAAACTTCCCATCCAATGAGCATCGGATTTGCCATGAACATCAAGTGAATACAGTAGTATTAATTACTGAAGTTACTAGTTCTTTCTGGTTGAAATTTTCATTGGTTATTTAAGACCTTGGAAGGATAGAAAGCCAAAGTACACAGACGAAGTTATCAGTGGGATAGAATCTCCCACCACATCAAAATTAAGTTTCTTTGGTATGTGTGCTTGAAAACGTGTTCTAAAAGGCTTCTTTTTACCTTCGTCGTTTAATAATGCAGTGTGGTCCAACTAGTGGCACGCAAGACAATAATTAGTCTACTGTGTGTGTGTAAAAACAAACGAACTCAGTGGTAAAACAAACCGAACGACAAAAGAGTTGCGAAAATTTGTAATCAGAGAAAAATCAATGTCACAAAAAATTCTGAAAAGGTGCATTGTAAATGATCCTATTCGAAATAGGTCACTAGAAGCAATTTCCTGAATGGAATAGTAATGTTTTTTTTTTTTCCAAATTTTATGCATTTTTTCCCTATGGTCATGGGCCCGATTTGTTCCTTCAACTATATAAGTCTCTTATCTTCTAAATTTAAAGGTCCTCAAGGAGGGATGGGTCATCGGGAAGTTTCTTTAAAAAGAGATTCATATTGCATAGGGAATCCTACATATGTGAGTCTACTACTCTAAAAATATTTTCTTAACTTCTAGACAGAGATTCGTATAAGATGCAAGGCTATCTAAATTTGAAATTGAGGATCAAACTACGGTAGTGAATTATAAGGCTATAATTTTCTGGTTTACTGGAATGACTGCTGTTTCATATCAGGTTGATACTGTCCGAGTTGTATATAGAAAGTTAATCGTATTACCATAGAATATTACAGGTTATTTACGTCTGTGAGGAAGCAGTGCCTCAAGTATGAGATTGAAAAGATGATTTGTTTGATACAAGCAGAATATCTGTTATGCGTAGAAGGAACTGACTACAAGTGTTACACTCAGGTTTTCATCTTAGTGCAATGATCCAGTAAAAAGTCCACGAAATGGGGCTCTTCTGTGCCGTCCCTATTGCTTCAAGTTCGTCAAGTTGGTATTTGTTGCATTGACTCCGAATAGGGAGCGTGTAACCGAAATACCAAAGAACTGCTAAACTTTGTGGTGAAATAATGTATGCACAATCATTTTTCAATGAGTGTCAGCACTTGCGTGAAGATATTATGTAATGTACTTTTAGTGGGTGATGGCCAACTTAGATAAATGATTGATTAGTATCCGCCTGATGAAATATACCCGATGATCGTAGTCTTGAATAATTTTCTTCCATAATGCATTTCTGAGATTTTATATACTATTCACAAAAGAGTGACATTTTAACCTAAAACTTAATTTTCAACGTAACTCAATATTTATTATTGCAGAAATTTTGAAAAGTTAACACTTCTCAGCTGTTATAACGGTAATTTATTGCCAGTTGAGACACGTTCCAGTGCCGAATCTCGGCAAACGATTAATTACACGAGAAATAGAATAAAGAAAATTTGCAAAAAGAGATACCATTCCTCACAAATTGATAGAGTGCCTAATATCACTAACCCTTTTTTATTACAAACTAGCAAAATTTAACTCTAACCTAGATATGATTTCGCACAGTCTACAACTAAAGCTAACTCTTTTAAAATCGGTCTATCTTCTTTTAAATCAGTGTAATCCAATGGGTTATCTAGCTTTTGTTTGCATGGGTTTTCTGTGGAAGTAGATTAAAGAAGATATTAAATAATTTATAGATTGACATATCCTTCTATATAGGGGAGCGTCAGAAAAATTAATAAAAATGGTCCAAAAAGGTTGAAACTACTATTCTAGATTCTTCGGTAATCATAGAGACTACACTCTCTGTATGACTTGTTTTTTACTCCTATCCGCTGTTGATCAGACATATCTACCTTTTTTTTCTTGGGCATATAGGACAGAAGAGAATCCTAGAAGACACTAATGGCTTTTACAGGACTTCTCATAAGAGGACATGCATATTTAGAGCTGAGACAACACACAAAGTTTAGTTGCTGGTATAATCGCTAGTTCCCTAACCACTATGCCAATTAACTCTTTCACTTCCGGATGTGGCGAGGGTGGGGGTACTATGTCTCCCTTCCAGCCAAAAATTATTATACTTTTTCATGACGTATTTTAAAAACCTTTGAAACGAAGGAGAAAATGTTACAGAGAAGGTTGGCGGAGAGAACCCATTGCACAATTGTTGGGAAACAGATGGTAGCTTCCCGTTAAGTACACCCAGGGTGTTCTTTAACGTGTACAAAATATGGTTCTCCCGCACACGGTGCGACGTCTTAACGTCCCATCTGACGGAAGGCGGCCTTTACAAGTCCGTCGGTATCCCCTACTAACCGTGGACACGGAGGTTTTACGGAGATAAATCTTAACGCCGGCCCAGCTGGGACTCGAAACGGGAAACTGCAGATTATGAGCCTGGCACGCTACCGACTAAGCCATCCCCGTCCCCGCCCCAGTCAATCATGAAACACAGATGGTAACATTGCATATGGGACATTTATATTATTAAATGCATGAA
This sequence comes from Ryuthela nishihirai, assembly GCA_038380435.1. NCBI lineage: Eukaryota > Metazoa > Arthropoda > Arachnida > Araneae > Heptathelidae > Ryuthela > Ryuthela nishihirai. The sequence continues at coordinate 66,581,381 of JAWZYU010000011.1, read as the reverse complement.
TGATTGTTTTCTCTTGTATGTTGTTAGAGGTAAATTAAGGCATGAACACAAAATAGCACAGATTACTTTGGTTTCAGGGGTTCAGTCTTAATGTCAGTTTCTAATTCTTCTTGCAATTTTGAAGAAATAACTGGGGATAAAAATACCCCCTCAAGCAGCTGCTTGCCAGAGAGGTCTGACAGTTTATATGCCATAATAGAAGGTTTGAGAAGATGGCAATACATCAGAAGAAAATCGACACTTACATCCATGCCTTACCTGAGACTCGAACCCAGGTCCCTTAGATCAGTAGCCAAGCGCGCTAACCATTCGCCCATGTGACGGCTAATAACTGAAAATAATAATAAAATAAACATTCTGCATTGTAATTTCAGTTAATAATTAAAAATAAGGTCGCCTCAGTCTTTAGTTATATTTTGATAGTCTCTCTAGTTATTAATATCTTTTAGCTCTTATAATGAAGTTATTCAAGAATTTTCAGTTTCTAGGAATCGTATCCAGTATTTTTAATTCCAAACATTATGATTTTGTTATTGTCATGAAATAATTTAATATCTTAAAATTTGCAATCTCTACAATATGAAGAATTAGAAATGCATAGTTGTTTATAATTTAAAGGAGTTGAACAAAAATGCATATATCTGAAGAAATCCTTTTGAGAATTTAACAGAAGTTTCAGAGGATATTTAATATCAATCAATATTATTATTTACATTTGAAACGTGGAATGTGTAGGAACATTTGTCCAAATATAAAATTTAATTTTCATTCAAAGAATATACAGGAAAAGTTTTCCCATTTTGAAAAATTATAGATCACTGCAGATATTGAAGTTAACGAAAATAGGTACTGGAAGTGCACGAGGTAAGTCGGTTTAACGGCTTTTTTTTAATTTCGCGCCAACTGTGATTGAGTTCGGAAGTGAACGTAAGAAAGAAGATACCAATTTGAAGTACGAAGCTAGAGTAGTGAGGGTAGATAGGGCAGTGCCTAGAAGATCTGGATACATTTGGCACAGATAAGATCTTTTTACTATTTTCCTTATCCATGTCATAATGGCAAGAAGAGGAAATAAATAACAAATTTAGAAGAAAAAAATAACAACCCAGGAAGTTTTCCCCCATAATGATAATAGATACCATGCAGAAGCTGAACCTGAATTAAATGAAATCCCAAAAGTGAACAGTCAACAAGATATGACTAGGAGAAAAAAAAATTTTCGGAAGAAAGAGTAACAACCCAGTAATCAATCTCCCAATGATAATGAACACCATGAAGTAAAACTGAAACTGAATTGGACGATGTCCCAAGCCTACACTGCCTAGAGGACGTCTCTAAACCACCTGTCAAGTGCTACAGTCTGCATTATTAGCTGCAAAACTGCCTCCCTGACCGATATTGGTTTGGAAGCAATTAAAAAAGAGCTACCTCTTTCTTTAATATCCAATAATGCTCAGATTCACTCGCAACGAAAACGTATTATTAGAATTAGGCAGACTAGAGACTATAGCTCGCAGCAGGGAACTTAAAACTATTGGGGACCATCGTATTAAATTACGATATCCAAAAGAGCACAACGTTAACCCCAAGGCCTAATCTTAGGAAATCCCACGAGGATTTGAAATAAAGAAATTCTTGAATGCACCAAATATCAAGGAGTCACGGATGTGTATAGAACGATGATTTGGGAAAAAATGTCCAGTTACGCTACAGTATGAAAGCACTCCTAATACTAAAGTAATTGTTTTATTTGAAAACAACGATCTTCCAGAAGAAATTATCGTATATGATTTCCATTTCTTCCTCCAAGCTTATGTTCCGCCCCCTCTACAGTTGTCAACTTCAGATGTCAATGATTTGCTCACTCGCCTTCGCATGCCGTAGTCGAAAAAGATGCAAGCACTGCAGTGAACCACACCACCATTCGGAATGTTTGACCCGAATTTACTGCTACCCAAACTGCGGTGGCAGACATCCAGCCACTTACAAAGGATGTTCTATGAGAGCAGAGACTGTCAAATTCAAAAAAAAATACAAGTGGAAATGAATATCACATGGGCGGAAGCGAAAAAAATAAATGGGGTTGAACTATATATCTCACATAATCCCATTTTCGGCCGCAATTGCCCTTCCCCTCCGTCGTAACCAAGTCAGTCTTCATTCGAGAAACTTAGCACCTACATTAAAGCAGAAAATATTGTAGAGTATCCCGAAGAATTTCTTGCCTTAAACAGACCTTCAAATAACAATCGCCTCCTAGCAGCCAGAAGGTTTACCTCCAGCCATCAGTCTCATCTTTCTGAAAGTGCAAATGGTCAAGAAATATTACAGTTCCTTGTGAAAAAAAGTCCAATCCCACATAAATAACATCTTGCAAGAATTCACCAACGACCTAATGTCAATCATTGCACGGGCGATTACTGAAAGAGAGGTCACTAGGTCAAGGCAATCAGAATCAAAGAGCCGCAACCCATCGCCAAAGGCTATCGTTGAAACTGAATTTGACCTTTTCACCTTTTCCATCGGATCTTATTTTTTGCCTTCCATTACCTTCTTGTCTCAAATTATTCAGTGGAATGCTAGATCCCTTTCTAATAAGAAAATTGTGCTCTTGGATTTTCTCAAGCATAAATCGGTCGCTGCTTTGGCCATACAAGACATTGTCCGCTTTCAAAATATTGACCGTTTTAAAATACCGGAATATATAAAATGTTTCACTAGAAAAGATCTTCACAGGCTGGTTGGTCTACTTATACATCGCACCATACCACACAGCTTAATAAAGTTACCTGAGAACGATACAAGATTAGAAAGCATAGCCATCCGTATCAAGATTAAACATCTGGAACTTTCACTCATTAACTTCTGTAACCCAGGAGAGGACATATCTGAGAATATAATTGAAGAGATTATAGATGCTTGTCCCTCTCCTTGTATCATTTGAGGAGATTTCAACATCCACAGCCTCAATTGGGGAAATTCCTTTACTGATCCCCGAGGTAGAGTTATCGAGAATATCATTGACAGATTAGATCTGACGTTACCCAACAAGGGTCAACACACGTATTTTGGAAGCAACTTTAATTCATCAGCTATCGATATGACCCTTGCTTCACCTGAGCTAGAATATATTTTAAATTTGTCGACTTCAGCGGATCTGCTCACAAGCGACCATACACCCATCATTATTGAGGGATTCCCGTCATTCGCAAAAAAAAAGCTCCAAAGAAAGGAAAATTAGTTCAATGGAAAATCTTCGTTCTAAATATAAACGACACTATCAGCACCGAAACTGAAATAAATGATCAATCGTTACTGAAATTCCTAAACCAAGTTACGACCAGTCATGCAGCTAACTCTGTAAAAATTTACAAACACAACTATATTAATTTTCTAGCATTATACATTAGAAAGATGATCATTATCCGCAGAAGAGCGGAAAGAATGGCCAGAAAAAGTAGAAGGGGAAAAAGACATTAGAGCACACAAAAGACTGATTGTAGTTACTGAAAAGAAAATGAAATACGCCAGAAAGATTGAGTGGCAAAAATATGTAACGAAATAAATATATATATATCTATCCACGTTCACAGCATGGAAATTAATTAAAAAATTGGAAAGCCAGTAATACCAGATTCTCCATAGAAAAATATACTTGTGAAGCAAAATATTCACACTAAAACTGCGGCTAACAAGTTTGCTCAACAATTCCAAAAACTAAGAGAAATCCCATCACTACAACATTTCTAGAAAACCAAGACATGATTATAAACTAGAAGCCAAAATGTAGCAAACAAGAATACATTACTGATGAAGACAGAATAAGCGATAAATTTAAAATAGAAGAATTAATGAAATCCATACGCTTCTCTAAAACTAATCCAGCAGGAGGCCCAGATCAAACAAATAAAATACTAAAATATCTACTGAATAAAACAGTCAGTCAGTTACTTAACATCATTAACTACTACTAGACCACAGAAAACTGCCGTAACAATGGTGTGAAGCATTTATCGTACCCATTTCCAAGCCGAACAAAGATTAGAACATCTTTGAAAGATATCGACCCATTACGCTCTCCGCGATCATACTAGAATTAATAGAAAAAAAATTATAAAACCTTGAATAGATGATGATGCTACAAAAGAAAAAATGTACTTTATGACAATCAAACCGGCTTCAGGAAAAGCCGCAGTACAGCTGATAGCACATTAGACATAACTATTGCAGCGCAAATCAGCATTGTACTTGGACATCCACTTATCATGATCTTCCTGGACCTAAAGAGTGCCTTTGACTCTGTCTGGCACGAAGGGATGATCTACAAGCTAAAATAAATTGGAATAAAAAAACGACTTTTAGCATTCCTCACTAATGCAATAACCCAAAGAAAATAATTGCATTAAACTGGGAAACACTGTATCTGATTCTTTCATTGCCACTCATGGATTGCCTCAGGGCTCCGTTCTCTCACCTTTATTATTCAACATATATCTGAATGATTTAAAAGAGGTAATACTTCCTAGAGTGCACTATACACAATTTACAGATAATATCTGTATATGGACATCCGGACAATATTTCCATATCATTCAAGAAACACTACAAATAGTCCTGAACATGATTACTCTATATTGCGAGAAATGGGGTTTAAAACTTGAACCTGACAAATCAGTACTGTTACTAATTTATAAAAAAAGGAAAGACAGAAATGCATATTAAGCTAGAGAAGAAAAGAATAAAGCAAGTCATTATCCAAAAATATCTAGGAGTAGTTTTAGATGAGAAGTTCAATGGAGCCGAACACATCACTTATTGGCAAAATAAAAGTACCAGTATTAACAACGTTCTGAGAATGGTGCATGGACCTAAATGGGGGGCCTCGCAGGACCAAATGATTATGATGTACAAACGCTTCTTAGATCACGCGTGGATTATGGATGCATCATCATTGATAATGCTACTTCACATACCTAACAGAATATAATAGAAAATTTTCAAAATAGAGCCGTTAGGATATGCACTTCACAACTCCCCACAGTTCCTATTCCCACATTACTATCTACAGCAAGTGTTGAGCCGCACGTCATCAGAAGAAAATATTTACTATTTCAGCACTATATAAGACTTGCTACAAAACAAGCTAAACATGACCATATTGGCAAAATAGGAAAATGTTCCAAAAGAGCTAAAGCCATAGCTAAAATCAAAAACCACCCATTATATTCAGAAGTCACATCACTTTACAAAAAATATACATAAAAATCGCATAAAAATACAACAGATTATCTACCAGCCACATGGACGTGGAAATTTCCTATCATTAATTTAAGAGAAGAGGTGATGATAAAAAAAACGAAGACCTGAAGCAGAAATTAACAAACACATTATGAACGAAATTATCTAAAAGAGAAAAAGCACTGACCTCTGCATTTTCACAGATGGCTCTAAGAAACTGGATTACAACAATAGGAAATATGACCAAAAATGTTATAAAGGAGTAGACAGTAGTGTATTTCTTGTCTTTTAGTATACGGGTCGAAAAAAAACAACAACTCTGGAACGGCATTGATTTACGTCCCACCTACCTCCCTATTTCCAGTTCTGCATAGAACCATGAAAGCGTCGAGATTCAGTTGCTTTGGAAACTGTCCTTCCTGTGGCTGCTGACAGCTCCAATGCGAATTGGCGCACGGACACAATTCTATTGTGCTTTATAGTTATTGACGCTCTGGACCTATTCTGGCTCGTTCTTCTATAGCAGAAATTCGGAAACTTTTTTGGATCAAGAGATAAAACAGGAAATCAAAAACAAAAGCCAAAGTTCTTTGAGAGCCACAAATTATAACCTTAATTGGGTCAAGAGTCATAACAGGAAAAAAAAGGTATCGGTTTATTGTATTAGCAAAAATTAAACTAGAATGCAAAAATTTAAAATAACTATATTCAAATTATACCATAAGCCTATTGATTTTTATTTAAATGTGCCATACCCACCACTATTTTGAGTTTCAGTCTTCTCGACTAACTGCTTGAAATTTGAAGTATATTTAGAGGATTTGAATTGTATCAGTACCTTATCGTCTGTTAACCTGCTCTGGGCTTGTTTTTATATTAACATCATTAAGGAAAAAAGTTCGCAGCTGAATGTTGAACCAAAAAGCGTAAAGAGTTCTTAGCGTTCATTAGGCTCTGGGGCAGCTGGTTCCTTACCCCTATTGTAGAGCATTTTCCAGTTTCATAAAACGTCTCAAGAGTCTGGAAATTACACTTTTCGACACTATCAAGAATCTGGCAGTCTCTCTATCTGACTGTCCTGCTTCCATCCGTCCGATGCCTCTACACCTCTGATCGTCGTCGTCCAAATATCACTCCTCATTTTAACAAAACTAAACTGCAACGCTCGATAAAGCCGCTCTTAATCGGAATGATTAAACTGATTTTATCATCAGCTTAATTTGCATATCGTAGAGTTTTCTCATTGAGAAATGCAAATTTAATATAAATGCAAGTAAATTAATGCAGTAATGTCAATAATAATAATTTGACGCTAAATATTCTATGAAACTTAGTTAAATTTTTAAAAGGATTACTTGAGATATATGCAATTTTTTATCACCTCCTTTACATTATTAACAGCAGAAATATTTTTTCTTAACCTCAATAATTAAAGAAATGCTTTGGATCTGAGAGCAATAATTTCGGCTCAGTTCGACACGGGCTTGAACTTTTGAGCCAGAATTCACTGTGTTTCATATCTTGCCTTTCTGACAGATTTGTTCTATGTCATATTATACCGACAGGCTCCTATTAGAGCTCCATGGCTTTCTGAAGAGTGATATATTTTAGCCGAATTTCTCAAACTTCGGGTTGCGATGCATTAGTGGATCGTGAAATCAGTTTAGTGAGTCGGGAAATTAATTTAGCAGGTCAGGAAATCAGTTTAGAAGGTCTCAAAAATAGGGATGGGGGGCGGGTCCCGAAGGACCCGCCCCCCATTGGGAAAACTCGTATTGCGTTTTTTGACACTACACGAGCTGGTATGAGAAGCCTGGAAGTAGAAGATTAAGTTTGTCTCAGAGGAGACCAGTAGGGACTTGGAGTATGGGTGGCGTTAAAGGGGGTGCAGAGCACAGCCCTGGAATGAAATAGAAAATAAGTTAGAGAGTGATAGCAGCTCCTGACTCAAAGGAGTGAGTCCCGGAGCCGCAGACGAGCCAGCCCATGTCCCTCAGGTGCGCCCTAATTTGGGTACTCCTGACGGACACCGTGACCACCCCGCCTGCTACCTCATTGATCGCCTGGGAGATCCTGAGTTCGTTAGCAAACCCTTCCGTAATTGGACACCTGAGAATATAGTGCCCCTACGTCTGCATCTGGAGCCTCACAGCCACAGTAACTGTGGGTAGTAGCGATCTTAAAACGCTCCAGATATTTTGGGAAGCTCCCGTGTCCCATCAAAACCTGCGTCAGATAGTGGTCTGAGGATATCAGTGATAGACCGACCCTTTGCAAGAATGTCTTTGTTGGAGACCATTCTCGGTCGTATCTCAAAGCCTCTGCCATTCGTCCATTACTGTTTGACATAGTATAGAATTCGGGGTAGTTTTAGAAGTCTTTACCGCTATCTCATGTTGAGTATTAGTACCTGCTGAGCGGGCTAGTTGGCCTGCCCGCTCGTTCCCTTCATGACCTGCATATGCCTTGATCCAGGAAAAGTAAATTCTGGGCATGCTCTGATTGCCCAGGAGACGCTTGATCTCGTTTACAATTTGATGCCTTTTGTTTGCATCTTCAAGCACGTTGTAGGGCTGATTTTAGGGCCTCTCTGATGGCAATCAGCTCTGCTTGGAAGACTGAGCCATTATTTGAAACCTTCCTTTTATAATCATACACTTTGGCTCCTTGATTGTAGACAGTGTAGGCTAAGCCCACACCATCCTCGCTCTTGGAGCCGTCAGTGTATATTTCAGTTCCTAAACCTGATGGAAGCTCCATGGACCATGATACACTTAGTCTTCTGGTAGGATGGATATCTCACCTAGCGGTTTCATTATCAAAATCCTCGGGGTCATACTGAACTCCAAAGAATGTTGCTTTCTCCCTAGCTTGCAGGACTCTGAAAATGGTCGCTTCTTTCCCGACCGTCAAAAACAACGGAGGGATCCTTGCTAACACCAGGAGGGCATCCGTAGATGTGGTCCTGTAGGCCCTGGTGATTGGCAGTAAAGCTGATCGTTGGGCTGCGAGCAGCTTTCTACACATGATGGAGTGGTCCTTCGGGTGTCACCAGGCGCCTGCTCCATAAGTTAGGATTCTCTCTATACCCCTCAAGTAAATTTCTTTTAGGACTTCTCCTCTGAGTCCCCACGAGATCCGAGCCATTCTCCCCAGTTTGCACATCACTTTTGTGCACTTAACCTTAAGGTCCTGCAAGTGCAGGATCCAGCTAATCTTCTCATCTAGAGTAACAACCAAGTATTTCAAAGTTGCCATATGACAGATATTGTTGCCGTTCAATTTGAAAATGGGGTACCTCTTTTTGAGAACACCCTCTTTAGTCACTGTCAAAGATGTAGTCTTTGCACAGCTGAACCCAAGCTTGTAGCGTAGATTCCATCCTTCGAGAACTGACAGTGCTGCATTGTCAGCGATCTCCAGTCTCTCTCTGGAGGTCGCCGATATGACAAGCGGCATGTCATCTGCATATGCCTGGAGCCAGACACCCTCTGGTAAGGTCAGCTCAAGGGCTGTATCTGCGACTAAGTTTCAGAGGAAGGAGCCACTGCACGAACCCTGCAGGCAACCTCTATCCAAGTTTCTTGAGGCTACTCCACTGGCATGGGAATAAGTGATCACTCTCTTACTGAGCAAATTGGACACTATGCTAAAAATGTTCCTGGGACAGGAACAATCCTTAAATCTACCTAATATAGCAGGCCACCAGACATTGTCAAACGCTCCAGTCACATCCAAGGCAATGAGGGAGGTGTGCAATTTGTTTATTTTATTAACCTTAACCATGTCCACCACTTGTTTGATAGCAGCAGTGGTGGACTGGTCTGTCCTGAACCAGTATTGTTTGTCATTCAGGAAGCTGTTCTTATAACCGTGGGAGTACATCCTGTTTGTGAGCAGTTTGTCCAGTATATTTCCTATACTGGCAACAGACAAATCGGTCTGTAAAATCTTACATCAGCCGTATCTCTACCTGACTTTTTAAAAAGGACCAGGTCCGTCTGTTTCCAGGTTTGTGGGAACACACCCAGTCTGAGACAGATATTATAAAACTGGGTGAACAGATCTTTATGTTCACTGAAAACCTGCGCCACAATTTCCACTCATCATGACCTGGGGTTTTACCCCTGGCCATTGCCATTTATCACCTCCTCCACCCCCTCTTCCGTAAACGGAACGTCGTTTTCCACATCCGGTGGGACTCTGCTGTAGTCCCTGAGGAGTTGATGTTGGGCATCATCAGAGCTCCTGTCATCTTCCGGGAATAAGTCCTCTAGTAAAGCCTGGATTGTTTCAGCAAAAGAAGTGGTCTTGGTCCCATCTTCTTTGTGAACATACTCAATGCCCAGGGGTTTCACATCTTTCCCAGTAGCCAGTTTGTACTGCAGAGTAAATGGGTTCTGTGCAGTAACTTCGCTACAATATTTCTGCCAAGAGGCCATCTGAGCTTGATGGATAGCACCTTTGTACTCCACCTGCTCTTTCCTATATAAATCCTCTCTGGAACTTCTTTCTCCATTGCGGTACCTTTGGTACCTTTTCCTTAAGGCTCGGACCCTTTTTCTTTTAATACCGAGCTCTGGTGACCACCAGTGCACTGATCATCGACCTTTTTGGAGTTTTCCATTCCCAAAGGTTTTCTCGCATCCAGAACATATGCACTCGGTGATATCTCTGATGATGTTATTCAGAGGGTCACTGTCTTTATAATACTTGACAAGCACTGGCGGATCTCAGCCAGATGTGGTGCAACAAAGCATACGAGCTTAAACCAGTCAGGGAGTTTTGGTACTGCATACCGTTTTGTGTTGTGAGGAGGCGGTGTTCTACCTCCCACAAAGAACACTATATATTTATGGTCGCTGTTAGTGACCTTGTTTCTAACGCACCAATTTTGGATCAGAGGAATCATCCGTGGCGTAGCCAGGGTCAGGTCAATCCAGCTCTGACCTCTTCGACCATGAAAAGTAGCTGGTGTATCCAGGTCGTTTAAAAGTATTAAGTCAGCAGAGTTGATAAAGTCCAGAGTCATATCTCCTCTGACATCTTGCCTTTTCGATCCACAGATAGGGTGCTTCGCATTGAAGTCACCTCCCACCACTAAGCTCTTGTATTTGATCTGAGATAGGACGCTTTGCAGCTCAGTCAATAAGTCTTCGATGTTCAGACTCGGTAGGCAGTATATGGATATGGCATGAATATTTAAGCTTCCATAGCCAATCTCCACTGCTATCACTGTGGTGGAGTGATACGACAGGATGGCATTCACCTTGGGATTCGAAACGACAATCCCAACGTTTGGCTTGACCCCTTTAGTATAGAATAGCCTGCTGGTCAGAGGGAGCCCCTTATGATGTTCTCTGTGCAGTAAGGTTCTTGCACTAGAGTAACATCGATTCCTTCTTCCTTTATCTTCTGGCTGAGTAGGGCCGTTGCAGCCTTTGCCTCATTTAGATTTATTTGTAGAAATTTAAGACACTACTCAAAGCCAAAAATAGGATTCCTACTGTCCATAGTCAGTGCGCTTTTTTCGCAACTTCACTTCTCTGAGATACGACGGAAAGTTATTGTCCATCGTATCATGGTCCTGATCGTATGTGGACCCGTGTTCCTTGTTTGCTTCTTTGCAAACTACACATTTGAACTTAGTTTTTGTGCACTCCCTGAATCAGTGCTTGCCTGCACATTTTGAGCACCTTTGCGTTTTTATGGTGCAATCTTTTTGCATGTGCCCAAAGGCAAAGTATTAATAGCAAAGGAGTACCCTAACGTACTACTTCACTATGCACCTTGACCAGCTTACATTAAGCTTACCTACATCTAGGATTTTTCTATGAGAGATACTGCTAGCCTCAAGCACCCAGTGCACGGTGTTCTCATTCCGTGCTTTTACTGAGAACAGCGGGGTTAGATCCGCGTGTTCCTCTGATAATCCATTCTGGGTGCGAATAACCCTCTGGAGTTCCTCATGGCGGACCTCCTTATCAACTCCGTAGATTATAATCTTGGGTCTAATCTAGATGGCTGGCATGGCTTCCAGCACATCTTTCAGTGCTGCGTGGTTTTCTACTGCCTTTTTGAGGCAGTCCACGTCTCCTTGTGTCCCACATTCAATTATGACCCCATTTTTACCCATGGGTTTAAGTGTCATAACCCCGAGATTTAACTCGGTGGGGCTTATGCTCTTCCGTAGGCTATCCCTAACTTCAAAAGTTGACTTCTCTTTATCTTTTGAGAAGACCAGCAGGGTATGCCTTTACTTGCGGAGGCTTCTTAGCCACCACAAAACCACACTTAACAACCCCTTGACCACCAACCGCCTTTGCATATGTTGGCTTCGGTCCTGTTGTTTGTGGGAAGCACGCTGGCCTCTCAGCTCACAAAACTTGTCTTGCTCACAAACAATGGCATGTTGCTTTTTGGCTATACTTATCACTTTTGCACATGCATCTTTGTCTATCTGGAGTTGATAGAGGACCACCGTACGTTCCTCCATTATGTCTGAAGCTACAGCTAACCACTTGGAATCCGTCTGGTTACTTCACCTCAGTGGCCCCTTTGGTTCTTCAGTTTGGCATCCTGTACGCCTGCCTTTACTTGGGTCCTGTGTGCTTTCCACAGGCCCTTTAGTTTTGTCACCTTCGGGTGTGGTGGGAGGGGGAGTCTCTTCCTCCACAACCACTATAGGATCGGCAGCCTCTTTATGCTTGCCATCCCTTTTACCTGGCATCTTCATTTTACTACCTGACTCAGCGACATTTTAGGTTTCATGTCGATAAAAATAATGTTCGGCCCAGACGCTACGGAGTCCGCCCGCATTGGAGTCCTACATGGGGAGGATTCAGAGTTAAAGTTGTCGCTCGAGGTACCTCCGAGATGCACCCAGTCTATACCCAGACTTCAGATCTCCCCTTTGAGTAGAATGTGGTCTGGGCCACCATCCCACTGATCCGGATCCCGGTCCGGACCAACTCCTATCATCAGGAATCACTTCCACCCAGTTGACTCTGCAACCGCCCCCTGATCCACCCCGGATGTAGAGGTGAAACAGGGGATTGTAGAGGAGGCACGAACCGATTGATCTGAGTGAGCCAGCGTGGCAACCATGATAAACCACCCCTATGCCTTTCATGAGAACATCAAATCTACACCAACAGGCCTGCCGTTTCCCTATTTGTAATGCTACTCAATATCAGCAGCCTAAGGCCAGTGTCTTTCCTTGAGTCCAGCTTGGAGGTAAGGACCGCACCCCCTGGTCGTTTGATGGTGCAGTTTCCGGGTTACGTTCGTGGGAGAAACCACCCGGAAACGGGAATTTTTGGAAAAATAAAAAGGGAGGAGGAAAGAACCCATGCCCGAGGACCAAGGGCTCCCCCACCTACCCCGTGTTAAGTAAGTACGGGTTATAACGACCTCTGACCTAATCTCTACGAATGATTAATTCGTGACCAGATACCTGAAAGAAAAGAAAAGGATGGGGGAGAGGAGTCCATGTCCTAGAACACAGACATCCTCTCCCCCTGGTGATAACAGACCTGTATATAATGGCTCTCCCCTAAGCCTTTGGAGCAACTCTCGCTCCTTTTGCAACAATTACCTACTGTTCATATCCATTCTCCATTTCTATTTCAATCTCATCAGTCCTATATATCCCACATCTTACCAATTTCAACCAACACTACTCTCTGACTGATTTCACCTTAATTTTTTATGGTCTCAACATAATTTCTCATTCAATTTACTCACTCAGTTTATTCCTCCAAGCCTTCAACATATCTTTCATCGAACTTAATATTCTCAACTCATCTCATCTCAATTGTCTCAAATACTCCATCAGCCCACCTCCACCTGAAATCAAGCCTTTTAGGCAACGTTGACTTATTGTCAACAGACAACCATGCACAAATATGTGCTGCCCCCGTGGAAGTCATCTTAGATTGGGAACTCTTAGTCTGGCTCTTCCATCTTGGCCTGTCCGACATGAGTAACTCTGGTTGGCATAACCCTCGACTTCATTAAGGCACGCAAGCCCCCTCACCACGGCAAGGTAGCTCCCTTCGAGGGGAGTTTAGTGGGTCGTGAAATCAATTGAATGGGTCGTGAATCAATTCAATGGGTCGTGAAATCGGTTTAGTAAGTTGTGAAATCAATTTAGTGGGTCGCGGCCAACTTTTTGTTAATGAAGCATGGCAGAAAATATTGGAGTGGATCTCACAGACTGGGTCGCGATGTAAAATGTATGTCTTATTGTGGATTGCGGTCAAAAAGATTTAAAAACACTTATTAGAGCATTATATGTATGCGAGACATACACTGAAAGCCAAAACATTATGACCAGTGCGTCTTTATGCAATTAGAAGCAACTGCAGATAAACGGCGGCGGATGTGAAGGTCATGATTTGGTGTAAATAATACCTGATACTGACCTCTAATAATATGCACAATACATAACACAAAAACATAACAGAAAAATAACACATCAGTGTTATTCTTGTTCTTCAGATGAGAAAGGCATCGGACTTAAGTGAGTTTATCAAAGACCAAATTCTAATGGCCAGACGACTGGGTCAGAGCATTTCCTAGATGGCAAGGTTTGTGTGTGGTGCTAATGGTCAGCCATGGTTAGTATCTTCAAAACGTGGTCCGAGAAGGAAAAACCACGAACTGCCATCAAGGTGGGAGCCGACCACAGCTCATCGATGCTAGAGGTGAGCAAAGGCTATCTCGTATGGTACGAGCCAACAGAAGGGATACTGTGGCGCAATTCGCCTATAATTTGAATGCTGGTGACGGGAGTAATGTGTCACAACACACAGTACATCGAACCTGCTGAAAAAGAAGCTGCGTAGCTGCAGACAACTCTGAGTGCCCATGCTAACCTCGGTTCACCGCCAAAAGCGCCTACAATAGGCACGCGAACATCAAAACTGGACCTTGAATGATTGGAAGAAGGGCGTTTGCTCTGATTAATCTCATTTCCTGTTGCATCATGTGGACAGCCGGGTACATGTGCGTCATTGGGAAATGTTGGCACCAGGATGCACCGTGAGACGAAAACAAGCCGAAGGAGGAAGTACAATGCTTTGGGCAGCGTTCTGCTGAGAAACCCTGGACTCAGTCATTCATGTGCAGGAAACTATGACGTCTACTACCTATCTAAACATCATTGCAGACCAGGTACATCCTTTCATGGCAACTGTATATTCCTCTAATAGTGCCTTCTTTCAGCAGGATAATACCCCATGCCACACTGCGCAGATTGTTCAAGAATGGTTCTCAGAACATGAGGAATACTTCCAGGTATTGCCCTGGCCTCCAAATTCTCCAGACATCAATACAATTGATCATCTGTGGTTTGTGTTGGAACAGCACATTTGATCTGCGGCAGCTCAACAAGTAACTTACAAGGGTTAAAGTATCTGCTGGTAACGTGTTGGTACTAGATACCACAAGACACATTTGAAATCTTGCAACGTCCATGCCTCGCCGGGAAGAGCTGTTTTGGCGGCACGAGGAGGACCAATATCAGATTAGGGAGGTGGTCATAATGTTTTGGTCTACGGTGCATATCGTCGACGCACTTGTCACTCAGTTGTATTTTAAGTAAACATAAAACGCAACCGAAAATGCAACACACAAAAGGAAAAGACAGATTAATGTTTAGCTTTAAATACCATTAAAATTTCGACTAAGAGACACACATAGACAGAGATAGAGACAAACGGAAAACTATTCAATACCCTTTGTATTCAACAAAATATTTTCATCCGAAATATAGAATATATTTTTAAAATAAAATAACCTTCAATTTTTTTTGACCAAAATCCGGCTCTAATTATAAAATTCACACCACTATAAGATGCAGATCCTTTTCTGTAGCACTGCCCTTCTGAAAATTTTACTTAAATTAGTTGATATCATGAGACTTCGGATTCCATTCTGTGAATCACGCAATGGTACATAAAAGTTCATTACTGCCAAACAGTTTAGCCGAAAACTAACGAAGTTTCATCTTTGTAACTGTGCTTATTTAAAGAAGTACTCTTTACAGATTGTTCTATTCTTAAACTTATCTATTAAAACGAAGTTTTAGTACATTTAACAAAATATCCGATTAACTTTTCAATCAGTCATAATGCCCACCAAGTTTTATCTTTAATTTTAAATCATCTCCGCGACTGCACTGCGTGAGTTAGAAAGGAACTAGAAGTGCTTTTCGTCAATACGTCTTGTGTAAATGCAATCAAAATGTCCTTGATTAACCGGGAAGAATGATACACCAGCAGCGTCTATTGTAGGAAGCTTCGATACGTAGATGATAAAGTGACGCATTTGCGAATATACCCAAGTGCAATTATCGAGTAAAGAACTCAGTAAGAGCAACTGAATGATATTCTCGGAAAGCTTCCCCCCTACATGTCGTGAAATGGACCACTTAATGCAACATTCACCTTTTATTCCGCTACATTGTAATGTGGAAGGTTACATATGATCTGCGTTTCCATTTACAGACTCGATTTAGTTGCCTGAGAGACGAATTTCGTGCTTTGATTAAATGGATTGAGTAGACCTAGAAAGTCCCAGACTAATGGATTAACCTGATGACATTAGCGGAGGAAACAAGGAGCAGGAAGCAGCAGTAGCGGAGGAATTCAGCAGTCAATCACGAGAACCTCGCATTTCACTCATTTAGCGTACACATGCCATTCGCTCAAGAGTCGTAAGAAGAAAAAAAAGAAAGTGGAAAATGATAAAATAAAAAATGATCTTTCGCTTTTGGAGTTTTTGCCTCACAATTGAAGTATTTGGGCACAGAAGGTTTTAAAAAAAATTAGAATTTCCAGTATACAGGGTGATTACAAATCATCTGAGAGGTTTCAAAAATATATTTCCAAAAATCTAAAAGACCTACCGAAATGAAATTTACACCAATAGAAATTTTACAGTTTTTTTTTTTTTTTCTGAGAAACACGCGAGATAAGTAACTCTTGTATGCAATGATAAACAATTTCAGTTGCCTGATCTTTGGACATGCTGAGAGAGGAGTCCTCTTCCTATACGCCGCATTCACTAATCAAACTGCTTCAAATTCCTTTTGTGGAGCTTTGCCAAAAATTAAGTTTTATGTTATAACACTGATTTTAACTTTAAAAACTTAAATTACCCCTCAAGCAGGTGTTTGTTACAGCGGTCTGATAAGAGCCTGTCATTGAATAACACCATAGAGAAGATATGTAAAGAAGGTGAATTCTTGGGTTGTTTTATCTCTGAGTGGTACTTTTTTGCCAGCAATGTGATAAATAGTCAGGTCACAATAGCCCCAAAGGCTCAGAGAAGGTTGGGGTAAGGGATAAACTAGGCACTATTAGGAGGCAGGTGGTAGCTTCCTGTAAAGACCTTGCAGCACGTAATTTAATATGCCCAAAGTATAGCTCTCCTGAACACTGGGCCACAGCTTAACGTCCAAGCCGACGGGCGTGGACTTTTGCAAGGCCTTCAGTTTTAATTTGTGACCGAGGGGCAGGGTGCGGGTTAGCGGAGATAAATTCAAACGCTGGCAGAGTTGCTGCTCGAATCTGGGAACTGCATATTACGAACCAGGCGCACTACAGAGTGAACCACCCATGTCTTTATAAAGAAGACGAGAATCAGCAGAAAGGCAAAATAAGACGGAAAAACATCCATACTTTATCGAGGGCTCGAGTCCGGGTACCTCTAATCAATATACGAGCACGCTAAACATTTAGACACGGAGCGATAATTTTAAACAGAAAAATTACAATTAGGAAAACTAATACACATATGATGATAAATATTTGTCAGGAATATGAATGTCGCTTTCATATGCAGCGTAACAAAGGGAGCACATATTAAACAATAGGTGGCATTTTTTCAGTTGTCTTTTTAGTTACTTTATTTTTTTTAAATCAATTTTTGAAACCTCTCAAAAATTTAATAATCACTCTCTATTAGGAACATTATATATATATACTAATGATATTTGTATGAGAAATTCCATTTTAATGATTGTTCGTAAGCTTTTACTCTATGATATGATCATCAGACCGGTGATTTTCTATGCTTCACCCATATGGGCGAATACTACACCCACCAATATTCGTAAAATTCAAGTCTTACGAAACAAGATTTTGAGAACTGCGGTCGATGCCCCCTGGTTTGTCACTAACAGACAACTTCATAAAGACCTGGGCATCGACCATATATATACACATATAAAACGCACCTGAAAAAGATTTTTTGAGGCTGTAAGCAATAATCCCAATGAGATTACTTCTTTTCTGATTCTTTACAATCATACTGTTTTGAACAAGTACAAGGGGCCTAAAACGGTAGCATTCTCTGAGGAGACCTACAGTTTTAGGTTTCTTATACAATTTTACTGCTATTTTTAGCATTTCTTAAGTAGCCCTTATGGGCCCACCTAAGAGTGGTTTACTTATATATTTTGTTCTTACTCATGCCAAATAGGCATATCTTTATGATGGAGACAGTTAGGCGTAAAATTATTACCCGGTACGTCGAATATGATTATATGATCTACGATCTACGTTAACAGCGCTTATGATTATCAGACCGGTGATTCTCTATTCTTCACCCATATGGGCGAATACTACACCCACCAATATTCGTAAGATTCAGGTCTTACAAAACAAGATTTTGAGAACTGCGGTCGATGCCCCCTGGTTTGTCACTAACAGACAACTTCATAAAGACCTGGGCATCGACCATATATATATATACACATATAAAACGCACCTCAAAAAGATTTTTTGAGGCTGTAAGCAATAATCCCAATGAGATTACTTCTTTTCTGATTCTTTACAATCATACTGTTTTGAACAAGCATAAGGGGCCTAAAACGGTAGCGTTCTCTGAGGAGACCTACAGTTTTAGGTTTCTTATACAATTTTACTGCTATTTTTAGCATTTCTTAAGTTAGCCTTTATGGGCCCACCTAAGAGTGGTTTACTTATATATTTTGTTCTTACTCATGCCAAATAGGCATATCTTTATGATGGAGATAGTTAGGCGTAAAATTATTACCAAGTACGTCGAATATGATTATACGATCTACGTCTAATGATATTTGAGAACAAAAATAAATCTTTAAATTCATTAGTTATAAAAAGTAAAGCAGTTCCATTTATTATGTCTAATTCTCAATTGCTTGTTATGGTATACATACCTCGCACTCTCCGTTTTGAAAACAGTTCACTATTTATCTTTATATAATTATAACTTCGTGATGTATTGATTTGTAGAAAATAATTTTTTCTAATTAAATATCTTAGAATAGAATTTTTTTAATTTGAAAGTTTTACGTGGAAAAAATAAATAAATCCCTCAGTAAGAAATGGGATAGTGATGGACTTGAAAAAGGGAACCGTCCGTCGCCTAGGGCGTTAAGATGTGTCTCCGTATGCAGGAGAACCACGAAGCTGGATGGCCTTGAAGGGCTATCTATCTCCTAATAACTATCCCTTTCCCGACATTTTCTAGTCCTTGTGATTTACCATTGTGCAAAAAAAATGTTCATTGTGTACAAAAATGTGCGGCTCAGAGTTAAAAAACTCTAATCAATCAAATTATCTGATTGTTCCTTAATTTCCATTAAGTATACCTCTCCTTCTTTTAGAATACGTGAGTTTACGATTACTGCCATCCTAGGCTTCTTTGATTTTCTAGATTTATATATCTCCTGTTATTATATATTAGAGATCCCATCAAGATTATCCCTCGAATTCTTTAATTTCTGTAAGGCATAGCTCTGCTGCTCCAACATTATAATTCGTTCCGACACGCAGAAAGCAACTTTGGAGATATTATTCGTGTCTCTTTTTTCAATAAGTTTGCAAAAAAAAATTCCCATTCCTATTGTGGAATTTTTTTGTCTCTCTATTCTTTTGGACATGCTTTTACTTATTTAATTATTTTTCTCTTTTTTTCAATTTCTTTGCCTTGAGAAGAAAGCGGATAAATGGAAAGAATCTCATCTCTGCGAAGAGGTCGAGCTTTTGAAATCTCGGGTTACGATTATGGCAGTTCACTAATGAAATAGTGAAGTGATTATTTGAAAAGTTGAATAATGAGTATAAGTAAGCAAAATGGATGTTCGGTAATTGGAAGAGCACTGGCATAATGATTATGGTAAATATTGCACCAAAAAGAAGTTTTTGAACCACCAAAGAGACTGATTTTAAAAAGGTTACTCCAATTATTAACTACATTTCTATTAAGGCAAAGTAAATATACCCATTTATAAATTGATCCTATATTTTTATATAAAAGTAAATGATATGTTTAGTTCATGGTACATGGAGAAGAGATTGTTTGACATTTAAACTCAAAACTTGTTTTTAGTAAGAGACTTTCTTTTATTTTTTAACGAAATGTAATATGAACGAAAATATTAAAAAAATATAGACGTTTACTATTGATAATTTTATTCTTAATAGCGATCTAACGCTACGGAATGACTTACACTAATGATTCTAAACTCATTTATTATATAAAACTACTTATTTTACAACCAAAGGAGTAAATTTAGTAGCATTGATTTTTGTCTATTTTTCATACTAAATATCAACTTTTCTTTTATTAAGGTAAATATTTCAACTACATAATATCGTCTTGACAACAGTTTTGCAAGCATCCATTACCTGGAACTAAGGTAAGTTTATCCCCTTAGTAATTTAATTAAAGGTTGGCACCTTTCAAAAATCAAATGGCAATATTTCTACTAAAATTTCAAAATATCAGAATAATTCATTTCCCAATAAATAGGAAAATTCGTGAATTGAAACCTTTTTCACCTTTAATAAAAAAGGGAAGAAAAAGAAGGAAAGCGAAGACAAATCAAAAAATGAAATCCTATAATAAATATCCAACTATAAATATATACCTATTATAAATGTTACTATAAATAAATAGAAAGTAATTCACTTCTGTTAAACTAGAAAAAAATAGTATTTCACTTCTCTTAAAATATAAATAGATAGTAATTCACTTCTCTTGAACTATAAATAAATAGTAATTCACTTCCCTTAAACTATAAATAAATGCTAAATCAATTCTCTTAAACTATAAATAAATAGTAAGTCACTTCTGTTAAACCATAAACGAATAGTAATTCACTTCTCTTAAACTATAAATAAATACTAATTAACTTCTCTTAAAATGTAAACAAATACTAATTCACTTATCTTAAACTATAAATAAATACTCATTCACTTCTCTTAAACTGTAAACGAATAGTAAATCACTTCTCCTAAACTATGAATAAATACTAATTCACTTCTCTTAAACTATCAATAAATAGTAATTCACTTCTCTTAAACTATAAATAAATACTAATTCAACTCTCTTAAACTACAGTAAATAGTAAGTCACTTCTCATTAATTCTGGCATTTTCCCTTCTATTTATGACTGCAAAATACAACAAAATTATTTTATAGAAAATAAAAAGAAATGGCAACGCTCAAGGAAGAGATGCTGCTGAATAAGCCTCGTGGCCTTTAAATGTTAATCCAGTCTACATTGTTTATAATGGAACTTATTTCTTGTAGGCAGCACAAACGACTCCTCGGTTGAATGTTTGAGATCTTTAGCCTAGGTTGTTTGCCGGTGCTGGCCCTCAGGCCCCTCGTCAATAAACAAGTGCGAAAAAACATGAATATTTTAACATTTTCATATTCTTATAAATGCTTTAATTAATTTTAGAGCTGCATAAAAACAAAAGCTTTACGTAGTAAATAATTTCATTTAAATTGATGAACTGCTTTAATATTTCATTATATATTTCTTTTCTGTTAAAATTAACTAATTAAAAAAATTAAAAATCAAGGAAATAAACTAAGTGAATTTGAAAAAAAATATTCTTGTTTCATTAAATCTGTATTTTTTCAAGGATTTCCTCTACCCATCTGAATTTTTGACATCACCCAGTGATTAACTATTTACATCTAGTGTTAACAACATAGCCGTCATATGGCCGAGTGGTTAGCGTGCTTGGCTACTGATCTAAGGGACCTGGGTTCGAGCCCCGGGTAAGGCATGGCTGTTTGTGTCGTTTTTCTGCTGAAGTCCTGCCATCCTCTCAGACCTTCTACTATGGCATATAAACTGACAGGCTCCTGTCAGACCTCTGTGGCAAGCAGCTGCTTGAGGGTTTTTTTTTTTAAGCAGCATATTGTGGAGAGTACGAGCAACATGACTTATTCGTACGAGCAACATGACCAAACCAACTCCGTTGGTTTGGCCATGTTGCTCGTACGAATAATTATAGATTGGCGAATCGGGTTATGAACAGTGTGCCTAAAAGCCTCAGAAAGAAGGGGAGACCTAGGATGCGGTGGACAGACAATGTCTATCTACTGCATTTTTCTAGACACATTCCCGTGTTAAGTCCAGTATCTATACTTGCAAAGATAAAAATTCCTCATCTATGTCACTGAGTATTGCATACTCTGCGTCACTGACAAGATTTCATAGCTGTTTTTTACAGCCAACAAATCTCACATGAAGGATTTTATGATATATTTGCTCCTCGAATGGAATAACTAGTTGTAAGGCATGGCTGTTTGTGTTGTTTTCTGCTGAAGTCCTGCCAGCCTCTCAGACCTTCTACTATGGCATATAAACTGACAGGCTCCTGTCAGACCTCTGTGGCAAGCAGCTGCTTGAGAGGGTATTTATTTTTATTAACAACATAATAATTTCCATCCTTCATTCTCACATCTTTAAAGCTTAAAACATTTTTTACCCTTTAACAATTGAAATACCTTTGTTTCAAATGAAATATTCACCTAATGTTAATATCTGGAGCAAAGCATACGTTCATTACAGTAATCTGAAATTAATAAAATTCAAAAAATATTTACAGAATATACAGTAAACGAAAACGTACTATGGGATGCTGAGATAGATCAGAAGGGAATACAAAATTTTAACACTGTTTCGTTTTACTGAGACATTTATTATGAGACGAAATAACAAATGGAAATACCGCAAAAATCAGCATCAGCAGTCCTAGAATTTTTTAAATGACTTTCAACTTACAAAATCCACTTCGTTAATGCCATTTCTGTATGGATTGCTTACATCAAATTAATAAAAATGGATTTACAGATTTTCCTTCCAACATTTGCTGTCTTTAGAAAACCATTGAATACTTAGAGTAATCCGATATTTTTTTTGTTGTCTATATGAATCTGACTGACTAAATGACCCCCCCCCCCCCATCGTTTTCCACAGAAAATTTTAATATCTTGTCTTTATGTTGCACACGTCGTCTTTCGCCTCTTTGATACGATTCAAAAACCTCTCTGCATTGGTAAAGATCGTTTTAATTTCGATAAAGAAGAAAAACAATGCATATAAAAAACGATAATGAAAAACTGCCTGAAGGAATGGAATCATCATTAACTTGAGCTTAAAAGCACGTTAAAGACAAAGACATATAAATTGAACTTTGACTTTCATTAACTTTGCAAAATATTCAAGAAGGAGCATTAGAATGAATCAATTTTTTTCTTTAAAAAAACTTATTCTGTGATAAGAAATTTTTTAAACTAACCTCATTTATAATTAAAATTACTAAAAATAAGAATATCTTAGGAACAGAATTTCAATACGTATTTCGAATGGGCAGGACAAGAGAGTTGGGTTGTTTTACCTCTGAGCGGCACTTTTTTGCACACCATGGGCTAAATGGCCAGGTCACATGGACCCCGAAGGCTCAGAGAAGGTTGGGGGAGGGGACCCACTGGAACAGCTGTTGGGAGACAGATGGTAGCCTCCCGTCAAGGCCATCCAGCGTGTTCTTTAACGTGCACAGGGTATGGCTCTCCCGCACACGGAGCCACGGCTTAACGTCCCATCCGACGGACGGCGGCCTTTCCAAGCCCATCGGTGTCCCCTACTGACCGTGGGCAGGGCGGGGAATTTTGATCAGATAAATCTCAACGCTGATCCAGCTGGGACTCGAACCTGGGAACTACAGATTACGAGCCTGGCGCGCTACCGACTGAGCCACCCCCGCCCCCAGGACAAGAGGTGGTGGGTGATCACCCCTGCTTAGAAAACTTTAGTAAAAGGCAATTGGAAGCAAAAATGATAAAATTTCTTCATATTTCACGCATTTATCAAGATAATTTTTAAACACCTCTAAAACGGAGGGTAAAATATTTTGCTGCAATGGAAATAAAGTCTCTTAGCCCCTCTTTTAATTTTCTCGGGCTCGATTGCACCCCCCTCTCCTCCCCCGCCTTATTTTATTCAAGTTCCGACCCTGCTTATGGCGTAAAACTAATTTTAAATATTAAAATTTTATTTTTTTTTACAAAGTAATGTATTTTTGGTGACTAAGGTGACCAAAGGGTATTTTATTAATTATCAATGATTTATTATTATAATACACGAAAACATAGAATAAACACTTTGCAAAATACTAATAAATACTTAGACAAACGAAATATTATATGGATTCTTCTGCTGCCGCTAATGCACCCAGATAAATCAGTGCATGAGTACAAAAGTAACTAAGTCACGAAACAGAAAAATTCTTTTCAGATAAATATAGACCTATATTAAACTTGTTGTAGGCAAAATAGCTTGCTTCAAGGATCTTATTGATTATTATCCTGGGACACGCACATTTAACAATCACCCAGATATAAATATCCACAACACCTTTAACAAGCTTGATATAAATGTTCTTTTTTTCGTAGTTTCCCAACAGTTTTTTTGGTAGAATAAAAGGAGCGCGACGTCTTTACTAGTAAAAAAAAATGTATTTTTTAATATTGACCCAACGTTTCAATCTTATAATAGATTTTTTAAATAGGGGTCTTTGATTTTAGCCAAAGTACTTATGCTAATGCATTAAACACTTTAGCGAGATGGTGGAAATTACAACAGTAGCACATTATTTATATATGGTTTATTTTCAAGTAATTATAGTAAATGAAACCTGTGGGCTGACCTTCAAGTTGCTACTTTGGGATTATACTGCACTGAGAGCACCGATAGATTGAAAAGCAGCCAGGATATTGCAAAACATCAGAGAGGGGAGTGAAGATTATGAAGCTGAGGAGGAAGGACTGGGAAATGATCAAAGTACAGAAGATTAATTGAGTAATTGGGATCAAGGATGGTTCGGATAATCAGAAAATGGGATTTTTTTCATAACATTATAAAATTGCATATAGTGTAAAGGAGATACATGCGTTTTGAAAATTTCAACATTTTATTATTTTATGGGACATTAATTAATTAAAATGAATAATATTAATTTTAGTACACTGAAATTTCAATCTATCGTTTTTAAAGAAACTATGAAAAAAAAGCTGCATATAGTAAATCAGTGTATATGAGAACGTTGGATTAAGTTGTTTTATCTCTTAGCGGCACTTTTTTTTTTGCACACAATGTCTAAATGGCCAGATCATATGGACCTTAAAGATTTATAGATGATTGGGGAAGCCTCCCATGAAGGAGAGTGAAGGACACGAAAATGATGGAAGCATCCTGTCAAGGCTATACAGCATATTCTTTAACATTCCATCGGTCTCCCCTTTCGAACCGATGACGACGAGAGAGCAGGATAGGGCAGCTAACCAAATATATTTGATGTGTTATTATGCTAAGATAAATTTCAATGCTGGTAAAATCAGAACTGTAACCCCGGAAATGCAAGTTTACGAGACTGGCACGATACACGACCCCGCCACACACGAAAACAAACAATCAAAGAAAAAAAAAACAGCGAAAATATACCAAAGAACGCTAACGAAAAACAGAAAAATAATGATTATGCCGAGTTCTCACGTTTAGTTCAGTTAAGTGGGATTAGTGCAAAAGCCCCCCCAGATACAGTATAGGTGTCAACAACAAAATGCATACCTAAAAATTTTAACTGACTGCACTAAGTAGTATTTAATACTGTGAAAAATTCTATGCTGCAAATCAGGAATAACTGACCCAAATATAATGAAGAGCCATTAAAAATATTATATTTTAAAGCGCCCATGAAAAATTATCTATTTGGAAAGAAAACACGCATTTCTAATTAGTACTGATTTAAACAAAAAGAAAGTAATATAAACTTTACAAACTATTTAACCTACACATATTTTTCAAAACATAGTACAAATGGAGTAGGATTTATTATACAAAAAATATCAGTTACAAAACAAATATTATTTAATAAGTTAAGTTTCTCCATAATTAATATTTATAATCCAGGTTTAGCTACTAAGGAAAAATTTTTAAAGACATTCTTAAACAAATAACCGCCCCATATACTATTATTGGCTATTTAATATGCCAATAATAGTATATGGGGCTGTTATTTGGGATAATTAGTTGTGTATGGCTTTCATACACAACTAATTATCCAGGAATCTACTAAGTAATTTATAGAAAATCATGATTAATTGTATTAAATCAAAAAATAAAAACTCATAAAAACCTACGCAATCAGAGATTTATAATTGATTTAACTTTTATTTCACCGGAACTAAATGAATATTTTTGCTGGTCACTACTCTCAGACACTAGAAGCGGTGACCATCACCTTATTTTAATAAAAGCAAACTTTTAAAATAAATTTAGAAAACTAATCAATCCATAGAACCTGTTTTTATTTAAAAAAATTCTAGAACAACACCCATCCCCTGAATTTACAAAAGATTATAATATCTTTTTTTTTCACAATTAAATGATTAAACTCAACCTGCATTCAAAACCATATTTAATAAAATTCCCAAACTTCAAAAACACTACTGGAATATGAATCTCATTATTGCAATAAGTAAAAAAGCTGAAAGTAAAGCTAAAAAAATCTAGATAATGTAATGATATAAATAATTATAAAAAAATAATTGCACAAGTAAGAAAAGAAAAATAAAAGAATTATGCAGAGAAAACTGGAAAACACTCATTACTTAATTAAAAACAACTAATTAAAGAAAAGAGATTCTGCAAATTTTTTTTTAAAAATCGACAAATTCCTATTTTATATATTGCAATTCATAAAAAAATTAACTGACACTACAAACTTATTTGCAGAAAACTTAAAAGTCTCCGAACAATTAACACTAACATATTCAGAAAAAATGTTTTAAACAAAATTTCATAAAATATTAAATCTAACTCAATTATTATGGATCAATCTTTCTCTATTTCGGAACTAAATTATGCAATTAGAAACCAAATTAAAAAACTGCATCTGGAGCAGACCAACTTGGAAATAAAAATTTTAAGCGTTTAGCTCCCCAACGGAGAAAAAATTGTTGGATACTTTTTACTTCATGTGGGAAAAACATATGTACCCACTTTCTTGGTTTCACATAATAATTATTTTTCTACTGAAACCAGCTGATTACTAAAATTACAGACATTCTTATCGAGTTATCTCCTTCCTCTCTAATTCTTTAAAACTCTTCGAAAGACTTATTTTTAAAAGATTTAACTGGTTCTTTGAGACAGGAATCTTTTTCCCGACGAATTTTATGGTTTTCGAAGAAATCTTTCGGCTAAAGAACGTATTGTAAAATTAATTAGTGATATGAATATTGAAATATATATATATATATTAGCTATTTCTCTTGATCTAACACAGGATTTTGACTCTGTCTGGATCCCAGGATTGTTTCACGAACTCATTAAAGCAAACCTTAATGGGAATAACCTTCATTTCTTTTTTAATTTTTTAGCAAAAAGACATTACAAGTTAAAATATTCTCAACTTTCAAAAAAATTCTTAATAACACAGGCATTTCTCAAGGGCCCATTCCTTCTCCTTCGGTTTTATTTTTTAATTTCATGATTTAAATATATTTTTGATAAAAATATCTCATACACCTATTATGCTAATGACATAATTTTTAGGCCTCTGATCACAATGAACAAAAATTACATGAAAGACTACAAACACAATTAAATAAATTCTCATCATATTGTAAAAAATGGGATTTTGAAATTAATGGAGGTAAAACTTTTTATATCCCATTCAAAAAAGAGATAACAATTTTCCCATAGTTTGATTTAAAAATTAATCAAACTTCCAATTGTAAAATTTTATGTATTTACCTAGACTCTAAACTCAATTGGAATTATCATTTAGAAAAACAAAAAAATGAAGGACATAAGTTACAAAATATTTTAAATTTTTTACGTCTAAAAATGTAGGAACTCCGCAATACCATATGATAACTCTTTATAAAAAAATCTTATTAGAGCAAAATTAGAATATGGCTTCGAATTTCTTGTTGGCATCTCCGATTTAAAATTAAAAAAATAAATATTATTCGAAATAAATGCATTAAAATAGCACTCGATCTTCCTTCTTTCACACCAACTCTCTCTGTTACAGCCGAAACTGCTATTTGCCTTTGCAAATTAAACAAAAAAAAATATATTACTTAGATATATATTTAAACTTTATTAAAAATTGCCATCACATTCTTTTTATATAAACGTTTAAAAAGTGTATACTATAAACACCTTAAAGAAGATTTAGAAATTATTAAACTTTTAAAATTTCATCTGCAAAACAACACTTAAACGAGATGTAGCAAAATTAATCTCTGACTGGAGTTTCACAAAACCAAATATTACTACTGAGATCCCTTCTCTTAATTTTAAGAAAAATCTCCCAGAAGATGCACTTAAAATACTAGCTCAGATTCACTGAAATGAAATTTTTAAAAAATCTTATTTGAAATTTATACAGATGGATCAGTGATCCAAGGATCTGGTTCAGCATGAGCAGCAATTTGTATTCCGCAAACAAACTTTTTTGTTCTTATAAACTACTCATTAAAACATCTATTTTTCAATATTTTATAATCTATTTGCTATCATAGAAGTACGTAAATGAATTCAAAAATTTAGAAAATAAAAAAAAAATATTTTGTTCACTCAAAAGGAGCTCTAAAACGTTTTACAAAAATTCATGTATTCAGAATACAATTATTATATATACCAAATATTAACATTAAATACATATAATAACAAAATTAAAAACAATACGATAAATATCCAATGGATCCCTAGTCACGTAGGGATTTTAAAGAATGATATTTTAGGAAATTATCCAAAAACTCTCATAATCTAAGCATAGAAACTAAACTTTATATTTTTTTCAATATCACTAAACAAAATATAAAATATCTAGAATCCAACTCACAGAAAAATATTTTAAAATACATGCCTCTATTCATAATAATTTTAGATTACAAATTTCTGATAAAATTTCAATAATTGAAAATCTTCCTTTTTCTAGGAAATTCTTAAAAATAATACATAGATTAAGAACAAAGTCTACACTATTTAGAATCGAACAAACACAAACACTTAACTGTGTATTTTGCAATACACCTGAAACGGTTCATCATATTTTATTAAATTGTGAACACTATATTTTAGAAAGAAAAAAGACTTTTTAAATCTTTAGATCTCAAAATCTTGGATTTCACAGCAAAAAATTGTACTTGATCCCCCCTCTCACAATCTAAAATTGAAGATTATACTTGCATATTACTACTGAAATAATCCAGTTGGTATCAATTTTTCATCTCGCAACTCTTAATTGGTTTATTCAAATTTTTATCACAAGAGCCACAAGCTGCTCAGTTCTAGTATAAAGGAATTAAGAAGACGAGTGTGACAGAATGCTAAACGAGAATAGAGCACCATCTACATAATGTGGAGTTAAAACATATGAAAAGCATACAATAATAACATTCATTGAGAAGCATATAAAATCTAGATCAGACTATTGTACGCTTTCTAAATACGATGCACGGGAAGAAGTGACTACAGATACCGGCACTAGTGTTTTAATTCATGAATTTAAACAGTTAGAATAGTCAAGAACAATATCGAACTAGCATATCTCATTAGTATTAAAATATTTCTCATAGCTTAAATAAAGCAAGAGCAAAAATCTTAGATGAATGATTTCACCTGTATACTTCCAGTTGTCTGTACTAGTTCCAGTTGTGCTGGTGGTCATATTGTTATGAATTTAAACAGATGAAAACTGAGCTTCACTTCATTCACCTGTAAGGCGTGTAAAAGCTGTTATTTTTAGCAGCGCCCCTTATAACTCGACCATGCGTACTAATATTCCGCTCAATGGCGAACCCAAATGGGGGAGGAAAGATTATGTTTCTCATTTTAAAGCCTAAAATAATTTCCGTTTTCTAAGAAATCAATGCAAATGATAGATTATGCATGTCGTTCTCCCCTCCCCCCCCCTCCTCCGAATTCACCACATTTGAAACCTCTGCGTATGCCACTGATTCCGCTGGTGGTTTGATGTACTGCAATTCCGCTTCTATGTTTATATTGATATAGGTATATTGCATATATTTATTTCTTACAGAAGTGTTTTTTTTTTTCATGATTTTTCTTACCATTTCTTAAGTTTTACCTGGCGCTGCATTTTTCATATTTGAGAAAACTTTTGTCAGCGTTAATAAAAAGAAGGCGAGGTTTGGCTTAATTGGTAGTGCACCAACCAGTAATTTACATCTCCGAATATCCAGTTCCAGTTGTGCCAGTGGTCATATTGTTATGAATTTAAACAGATGAAAACTTAGCGTGAGTTCCAAAATAGTATATATGTATAATAAACTAAAGTATGAATGAAGTAAAACTAAAGTAAAACTAAAGTATGAATGAAGTAATTTATTAAAAATTCACAGAAATTAAACGAATTAAATAATCTTATCTAAACACAAGTATTTTTATTCATCTTAGTATAAAGTCAAACGATAAAAAGAACGATTTACTATAACACAATGCTGTCAATATTCAGTTCCTATGACAAAATAGAACCTATTACTTCGTAACATCCAATAAATAAACCAATTTATACTGAATTTCATTTGTGATTCTAGATTACCTTAGCAATGCTTATAGATACGAAACATCTAACGTTGATCTCCCCTAATAGAGTACCCAAAAATAACTTTACTGTTGATCCCTTTTCACCACCGGAACCAGACTCATCTTGAATCAAATAATAACAATCTTCTTACGTAGTATCACACAACACTAATTTAATACAATATATCCTTATTTCTTCACTACTCCCCTATACCTTTTTGTTTTTTCTCCACACATCTTATTATTCAAAGCATCTCCGTTCTAAACAGTTAATAACGTAATTGTCACGCTGAAGCATACGCGAGTGTTCATGACACATCTACCATAAGCCCTTTGTAGCACATTCATCATAACAATATTTATGACTGTTTAAACTCTACCCTGCATTCGCTGAGATAGGGTATATCGGTAGGTTTCTAAAGGCCGCTGTTCTTTGGAATGGACAATGACGCCTTTGGTACAGTGTGCAGGAGAGCTACACCTTCTTCATGTTGAAGAACAAGCTGGATGGACTGTCGCGAGGCTTCCATCTTCCTCGTAACCTTACAGTGAGACATTGAGGTCCTTGTGACCTGGCCCATTAATACTTTGTGAGCATAAAAGGCTCTTCGTTTACTGAACTCTTAGAGGTAGAATAACCCAACCTACAAAGTCACTAAAACAGACATTTGTTCAGATACAAAAATTATTATCATTTTGTATAAATATCTATATATAGAAAATACCTGTTACATATACAATATATGGAGAAAGTTAGAGAGAAACATATTTTTATTTGTGAGAAGCAAGCCTTTCAAAATAAGAACTGATACTTTTTACGGTGTAGAACTTGTCGGATCTTCATGCCTTTGCAAAAAATTTGCAATATAATATATTAGAAAAATTCTGTTTAACCTTTAAAATTATAATGAGTAAAATGAAATTTTAGGGAATTACACTTTAACCCAAAGGAAGGAAACAATTGAATTTAAGGTAAAGATATTATGAAACCAAACTTAGCGGATAAAACTTGGTTAAAAGGACAAAGTTACAAGTGAAAAAAGCAACTGAATAATAGCAGTGATAACTGGATAGACTTAGCAGAAAAGAGGATTTGCTCAAAAACTGTTGAGCAGTGGCAAGAAGCAAACTTTGCTGGGTCTAAAAGCCAAAGAAAGAAAGAGGATTACATTTTAATGCGATGCAGAGAAATAAAAGCCGTAAAGTAAAACTTTGATAGTGAGCCTTCCAAGTGGGTGAAGCATTAATACATTTTGAACGAGTCATGAACACAACAGGTATGCATTACGTTACTTATATGCTTCTCCACATATCAGTTCTATCCTGGTGCAGCTATTAATTATTTACATTTGTAATTTATTTTAGTTTTTTCTTCTGTTAATTTTAATCAAAATTTCTTATTAAGTATTTCATCTTGAAACATCGTTTCGTAGTTTCTTTTCCTTCACTAAAGTAAGTAGATAATTTTAATTTCTTTTTTAACCCGTAAAATAATAAGGTGAGCGTTGTGGACTAATTTTAACTGTATACTGAATTTATTTCACTTGCATTTAATAAATCTTTAAGAATTTAGAATTCATTTTTTAAGATCCGCTAAATAAAATGATATATTTGAAATTACATATATTTCACTTTGCATGAGCAGAACTAGGAGAACCCCTCTGGACAACCCCTCTGGGCACGTCCCTGGTTTAATGAAACGTCTGTAATTAATCAGTTGTCTCTAAACAAAAATTAGTATATTTTGAAATTTAATAAGAAATTCAGTATTATTCCGTGACTTAAAAAACGTTACAACTCGACTACTCTTCTTTCTCAGTTATTTTCTACTAGTCTAATATTTATTTAATTCATTGCTGCTTTTGATTTATGCAACATCCCAATCCAATATCATTATATTTACCCCTATGAAAGCCAACTTTTGAAGCCAACGCAACGAATATACAGAGTGTATATATATTCACATACACCCATCTTCATACCGAAGAGTTGGGTTTAAGAATTGAGGAGGTCTCAAATGCGGAAGGGCATTGTTCTATTCCACCTAGATACTGCCTAGCTATTTGCATTGTAAAAGAAATAATAACAGGAGCGGAGTATGGAGAAGAAAAAATATATAAACGATTTATACTTGTCTTCGCTTAGGGATGCCCAAACGTTTTCCTGTCAAGCACAAATTTCACTGTGAAAATCATCTTGTGGGACTACTAATTTTATTTTAAACAAAGAGAATTGTAAGTGGTATTTCTAATCGTAGTTGGCCGACAAGTTATATTTTATATTTTTTTTTATTTGTGACATATAGGACAGAGAAAAATCTTACTCCTAACTTTTACAGGACTTCTCATACAAGGACAAGAGTGGAAGAGGACAATGCCCTTCCTCCTTTGAGACCTCAATTCTTAAACCCAACTCTTCGGTATGAAGATGGGTGTATGTGAATATATATACACTCTGTATATTCGTTGCGTTGGCTTCAAACGTTGGCTTGCATAGGAGTAAATATAATGATATTGGATTGAGGTGTTGCATAAATCAAAAGCAGCAATGAATTAAATAAATATTAGACTAGTAGAAAATAACTGAGAAAGAAGAGTAGTCGAGTTGTAACGTTTTTTAAGTCACGGAATAATACTGAATTTCTTATTAAATTTCAAAATATACTAATTTTTGTTTAGAGACAACTGATTAATTACAGACGTTTCATTAAACCAGGGACGTGCCCAGAGGGGTTGTCCAGAGGGGTTCTCCTTGTTCTGCCCATGCAAAGTGTAATATATGTAATTTCAAATATATCATTTTATTTAGCTGATCTTAATGAATGAATTCTAAATTCTTAAAGATTTATTAAATGCAAATGAAATAAATTCAGTATACAGTTAAAATTAGTCCACAACGCTCACCTTATTATTTTACGGGTTAAAAAAGAAATTAAAATTATCTACTTACTTTAGTGAAGGAAAAGAAACTATGAAACGATGTTTCAAGATGAAATACTTAATAAGAAATTTTGATTAAAATTAACAGAAGAAAAAACTAAAATAAATTACAAATGTAAATAATTAATAGCTGCACCAGGATAGAACTGATATGTGGAGAAGCATATAAGTAACGTAATGCATACCTGTTGTGTTCATGACTCGTTCAAAATGTATTAATACTTCACCCACTTGGAAGGCTCACTATCAAATTTTTACTTTACGACTTTTATTTCTCTGCATCGCATTAAAATGTAATCCTCCTTCTTTCTTTGGCTTTTAGACCCAGCAAAGTTTGCTTCTTGCCACTGCGCAACAGTTTTTGAGTAAATCCTCTTTTCTGTTAAGTCTATCTGACCGAGGGCAGGGTCGGTAGAGGGTACCGATGGGCTTGGAGAGGCCGCCATCCGTCGGATGAGACTTTTAGGCGTGACAGCTTGTGGGGCAGAGTAATACCCTGCGCAAATCAAAGAACACGCTGAATGGCATTGACAGGCGACTACCATCTGTCTCCTAACACTTATTTACTTCATCCTATTCCACCAACCTTGTTGAGTTCTCGGAGTTCTTGTGACCTGGCCATTTAGCCCATTGTGTGCAAAAAAGCCCCGCTCAGAAGTAAAACAACTCAACCCATGTGCGAACCAGACCTTAGAACTCGTAATTTTTTTCCGTCTGTGATTTTTCATGAAAGTGCATTTTTACTCCAAGAAAGTAAGAAGTCCATTATTTTAGAAGAAAGGAGATATCGTAACCTACCCTAGAGCAAGCCTGCATCGAAACGACCTACGAAATAATTTCTTTGGCCAGTGAAACTATTTTGTTTTTTGCTCTAAAGTGGCACAGGCAGACCCGGATGTAGAAAAATATAAGGGGAGGGGGCAGGTGGAAAAAAACTAAAGTGGGGGAAAGAGACTGAATTTCCACTGTAGTATAAACATTTCCCCTTCCGTTTTAGAGGTCTTTAAAAATTTCGTAAAAATACATTAAATATACCTAATTTTAATAATTTATATTTCTATTACTAGATTTCTGAAAGGAATGGGGCGGGGGGGACAAGGCCTCCTTGTCGCTACCTCTAGATCCGCCCCTTGACGAAGCAAATTATTTCTTAGGTCTTAAAATTAAAATTTACTAAAAACTCCGATATATGGATAGAAATCATATGCATCTAAAACTCCGATGTATGAGTAGGACACAACACATTGTTATGTTGTTGAAAGCAAGTTTAAAAATTCAATTTGATTTATTAAGATCCCGTATTTAGTCAGCATTTGAATTGTCACTAAACAAAAGTTGAATGCCCAAATTCACAATTCCATTTCTGCTTCATCCTTGCTTTAAACTCGTATAAAGTAGATACGTTCCTATTGAAATGTGCCACGATTTGCTGGGTTAATTTAGTACATTGCATTGAAAGTTATGTTGCACCTCAGGAAATACCCACACAACCACAATATTCCGAAAATATCCTCAGATATCTAAGATGACTATAGGATATATATTAGTCATCTCAGATATCTTGTAGATATATTCAGGACATTGCGGGTATGGGATGTGTTGTTTACCTATGAGTGGCATTTTTTTGCACACCGTGGGCTATATCGCCAGGCAGGGCCGCCGACAGGGGGGGGGGGGCAAGGGGGACTAGTGCATAGGGGTCCGTCAGCAATAAGGGCCCGTCAGATTAAGTGACTTTACTTTTTCTTACAAAAATTATTCTTAGTTATACTATATATCGATCCTATAAAATTCCATAAGAATATTATTTGTTATAATACGCTTTTAAAAAGAAACACTAGTTGGATTATGACATTATCTCATTATAGTAGTTGAACGAAACATTCTTAACATCTTCTTTTGTCCGCGTTTACTTACAGCATTTGCTTGTATTTTCCCTGTTAACCACCCCACCTCTGCAGCAGTAGCAACAGTTGGACTCTCCCAAACCCAACCCGTGCGATATTGTTCATGTTTCGAGTTCCAGTAACATCGTCTGTGGTCTGTGTGTCAGTGTTGCAAATTATAACAGTTTAAAAGTCTCTTGTCGGCACATTTAGTATTGAATCTGATATTATGCTAATGTGAAGTTTAACAAATATTGTTGCCTATTTTTCAGTACTGACAATTAAAAATGAAGACTCGCAGAATTGCACAGTTTTTCTCCATGATATGTTATGTAGCCTATATTAAATTTACTCAAAAATCCTAAATCTTGCTGTGAGCTTTGCAAAACATGTTCCCTAAAATAAATGCTAAAACGTTTTATGTGACACAAACTGTGTAGGCCTATGTTTTTGCATGCCTGACTGCGCAACAGGCTTTTTTTCCTCTGAATGTCATCATTGTGTCCAGAATAATTGCTATTAATGATTTGTAAAGATAAAAAGTTTTCAAGGGGGGGCCCCGAGCATAATATTGCATAGGGGCCCATAAATTCTCTCCGCGGCCCTGTCGCCAGGTCACAATGATCCCAAAGGCTCAGAGAAGGTTGGGGGGGGGGACTCACTGGAACAGCTGTTGGGAGACAAATAGTAGCCTCCCGTCAAGGCCATCCAGAAAGTTCTTTAATGTGCACAGGGATAGCTCGCCCGCACATGGGTCCATGGCCTAACGCCCCATCTGACGGACGACGGCCTTTTCGAGCCCATCGGTGTCCCCTACTAACCGTGGGCAGGGCGGGAAGTTTTTCGGAGATAAATCTCCGCAAAAGTGCAGTTTTAGTCTGACTCAGCTGGAACTCGAACCTGGGAACTGCAGATTCGCCTGCTACCGACTTAGCAACTGCCGCTCCGTTGTGGGTATGAGTACATTAACGAATTTGTAAATTCAGAACGTTTAATCCATACTAGGCAAATAATTTTATTTATTACAACTGGAAAATTAATATCTGTGCCATATGTGTCGCGAAAAATGTTCTTTAAAAGACATACGAAAAGACAATTTTATTGCAGCGGATTGAAGATCCATTTTTAGCGGGTTTCCTGACAGCTACACCTTTTGCAAAGTTATTGCTCACTTTTTTTAAGGTATAGTTAAGTGAATTCATTGCACTTGATCCTTTAGAATACTTTTCTTACGCGATTATAAGAAATGAGCGTTTTCTCTTCTGATGGACAAAAGTAGAGATATTAAGCCGAAGGCGACATACCTTTCTCGGTAATTTTCATAATGAGAACTGACGATAAAAGAATAGTAAACCCATTATGTTATATATAATTTTCAAGATTAAATTTTAAAATAGCGCGAGAACAGAGAAAGCGAAAACGTATGATATGCTATTTGGTAAATATAATTTTTGAAAAAAAAAAGTAACTTTAAAAAACATTACGTTGTTCTGTCCACTTTCAGGTT
Organism: Ryuthela nishihirai; assembly: GCA_038380435.1. Taxonomy (NCBI): domain Eukaryota; kingdom Metazoa; phylum Arthropoda; class Arachnida; order Araneae; family Heptathelidae; genus Ryuthela; species Ryuthela nishihirai. Next base: position 66,544,892 of record JAWZYU010000011.1, on the reverse strand, counting down.
AAATTATTCTTGGCTCACTTCACTCGTTATTTAGCCACATTCATTACATTATAAGCCATTTATTGCCCACTTACATATTTGAGTTGTGCACCTCTGCCTTTTCGATTACAAAGATGTTAAAACGGTTCTAAAAATTGTTAGTTTCATTAGCAGAAATGATATTTCAGTAACAATATAGTTACATTGAAAATTTAAACTGTGGAAATAAATTTAAAGTTTATCTGTCTACTGAGGTGTATTCTAATATAAAGGAATTCCAAGATTAACTTTTCATTTATACGAACATGAATATTTCTCAATGTCTTATTCGTGGTTATGCACGTACCATCTAAGTCGAATTCATCTTCACACTACATTTAGTATACTTATGAAAGATATATTTTTAGTATAGTACTGGTAAATGTAATTATCATGTCGGTATCGAAAAGATATCTACAAATCGGAAGGAAAATCCAAAAAAACATTCGTCGAAAGATCCTTCAAAGTTATCTTTTTTATCTTCGCGCGTTTTCTCTTTTCATTTCCGCTCATTCCTTTGAGAACAAAATTTTATATTAAGGATGTCTCATCCAATGAATAAATATTCATTTCTTGTCAGAATAATGCTGTGCCATTTTAAAATATCATCTCTACTAATAGGTTCGAATCCCAACTGTGTCTGCTTTGAGATTTATGCATGTAATCCCCACCCTGCCCTTGGCCAGGAAGAGGACATCGGTGGTCCTGGAAAGACCAATGTCCGTCGGATGACATGCTAAGCCATGGTCCCGTGTGCAAGAGAGTCATACCCTGTATACATTAAAGAACTTATTTGATGGCCTTGACATGAGGTTTCCATCTGTCTCCTAACAGCTATCCAGTGGATCTCCTTCGACCTTCTGTCAGACCTTGTAGTCCTTGTGAGCGAACATTTAGTCCGTTATGTGATAAAAGCACTAATCAGAGTAAAAATAAATTAACCATCTCCATTAATACATGCAAATAGGAAAAAATAACGTGTAGTATTTTCACTCAGTTACCTTAGAGGTTATTTGAAATCCCACACACAACAATACAGAATGTACTGCAAGATTTGAATTCGCTATATAATCATATAAGAAAGGTGCAAAGAAAATGGATAGTAGAAACAATAGAGAACTGGAAGTCCAAAGTTATTTTCCGGAACAGAAACTTTCCCAAAAGGAAAAGCGAGAAAGTTTTCAGTAATGACGGTTTTCATTCAAACATTATCTATCAAGTGTATGAAAATGTCATTTACCAAAGTTGTTAACGAACATGCAATATGGAAGTCAAATTCCATGTTAAAACATACTACCTAAAAATGCAATAAATTTGCGAAATAAAGTGAAACCTTTGAAATATGGAGCATTTGCTGGATATTAATGACCTGAACTAATCATGAACATAAAAACAAAGCAGACTAAATCGAATGAACAAGGATAACGTAGGAATGAGCATATATTTAAGGAAACTTCTAGTTTTTCGGCAGTAAGGAACCCAAAGAGCAAATCGTTTCCTCTATTAATGCTGCGATTCCCAACCATTTTTGGGCCCAAAGGCCTTTTTCGCATTACATCACTAACGTCCCTTTTTACCAAGAATTATATTCTAACAGTCCCTTTGTATAAATTAAACTAATTTTTCCTGTGTAAACCTAGTTGAAAAGAAAACAGCAGTAGCGCCCCTATTATTCGTTTGACAAACCAAACGTTCCCCAAAATTCCTAAAACGCTCCTTTGCGAACCACTTCTATAATTCTTTTAATAACTAAATATGTATGTATGTGTATATATATATGCAACTAAAATGTAACGAATATTTAACTAACTTTAAATATAAATTTATGGTTAAAATATCATTTAATAACTGAAGTAATAACTATAGTTTTATATAATAATTATTTTGTATTATATTTTATTAACTAGATATATAATATACATCTTTCTTTACATATATAATATAATTATATATTATATATGTGTAAAATTTATTAAATCTATTTATTTTAATATATTAAATATATTTTAAAATCTTTCAGAAATCAATGGCCATTGAATTCTGTCAAGAAGTTGATATTTATTGTCGGTTTCCATTTAATTCTGAATGAAACAACGTTATCTACGGAAATGTATTCAGTGAAATTACTACTTAGCTGTTTGGAAAATCGCTAGGCTCCAAGCAATTAGTAAACAAACGTCTTCGAGTCAAAAACGAATGTAAGATGTAATTAAAGATTTAGTTCTTGAATTCTCGCTTAGTTTTTTTCACTCATCCTTAAAGATGTTGTGATGAACACAGCGAAAGGTTTAACTAGAGTATTAGCAACCAAGACAAATTCCAAACACATATGCAATTTGATTAGTGTGGAAGACAACTGCAGTGATAAAACCAAATGCAAATCATCGACTGAGGTATTGAAGATAAAATAACAGTGCAGATTTTGTTATCTTGCCTAAAAATAATCTTTGTTAAGGAGCATTATTAGCAAGAATAATGCTTTATCATATTTGGAATATTACGAATCCCTTGAAACTCACGTGTATAATGCACAGCTATATTTCATTCCTTTAACAAAATACGAATCATACAAGGACATCATATTATTTTCGCAACATCACTTACATCAGAATCGGCAAGGTGAAATATGCTAAAAATATTCTTTAGCTAAAATTTTCAAATAATAATTACCAATATACCAAGAACATGCCGGATGGCCTTGACGGGAGGCTTCCATCTGTTTCCTAACAGCTGTCCAATGGGCTCCCTTGTTCTAGCCATCTCTGAGGTCTTCTATCCTTCTGACTTGGCAATTTAGCTCACTGTATGCAAAAAAAGTAACTCTCGGAGGTTAAACAACCCAACTGTGTAAAGAAGCCAGCTTAAGTTGAATTTAAGAGTGTCTCTTCGTCAGAATATTCAGAAGTTTTGTCAACTGCATAATGTTATGTAACTAGGTTATAGTCCTATAAATTAATAACCGTTCACTGTTTTATATTATGAGATTGGCCAAACAACAATATCTGAACGTTCTTTTAAGCAAATTGGGACTTACACAATCCTCATAAATCCATCAAAATCACCCACTCTCCAAAGATTCCAAACCATCGTTGTATATATATTACATTTATCAGCTTACATGAATGATACTGAGTTAACGAAATTTATTTTTAGAAATTTAATATTTAAATTTAACTTTTGTGTTCCATTACGAATTTATGTTGTTGTACCTAAATATTATCATTATTTGTCACTGATATATATTTAATAATAATTATATGAAAATATGCATCTTGGTGTCTTAAATAAACCTTTCCCTAGGTCACTTTTCTTTTGCTTTTGCTATCCCGTAAAAAATCTTAAAAATATATTGGAATAATTTTTAATCATAAGAAAACGAAACAAGTCGATGGGATGATTTATGCAAGATTATGTTTTCGTTGTGAGATTTTATTAAGTTGGAGGGAAACATTTAGGAATAAATTGTGCTATAGCTGAAACGATTATTTCTCTTACAAAGAGTTGGACGTGTAAGCAATTTAAACATTTCACCAAAAACAAAAAATAGTGTAAAATTTGTTTGAAATTACAAATGAAATGTATGCATCCTGTGAACAGTAAAATCGAAAGAAGAAAGCAAATTAATACTCGTCAAATACATAGATTTTTGCGAAATATTTAATTTTTTTGTGAAATGTTTAAATTGTCAACTAGGTGGCAGAGAAATAATCGTTTTCAGCTATAGCACAAGACGTGAATGTTATCAGGTGGGTGAAAGTTCCCTCCCCCCGCCTCATGGAAATTGCTGTCAGTTAAAAATAAAATAAGACATGAAAACTTTAAATAATTGGCTGAAAAAAATTTTTGTTCTGAGTGGGATTCGAACCCACGTCTACCAGAAATATGTACGGTAATGGTCTATACGTCACATTGCTGAAAATGACTGTGACCTGTTGATGGTGTAGTGGTCATCATACCAAGCGGATAAATTGATAGTTGTTTCGGTTCGAATTCTGCTCAGGGGAAAGCAAAATTTCTTTAATGGCTACATGACACTTTCATATGATACTTTATTACTAACCTATGATCTTTTCAATTCGGATTTTTATCCCCACAGACACATAATCCTTCTCTCATCTTCGTGTTTATCCTTCTTCGCATTACTTCCACGCGAACAATTATTGTATTTTATTTTGAACCAAATTTTGCTATCCAAATCTTGCTGACCGCCCTGCAATAAAATGACCTGGTTACACAAAGAGCCCCTGTTACAAACGTATCTCTTCCATTGCTGGCATTTTATCAGGGGTTCATATAAAGTGCTGCCTGAATAAATGGAATCAGAATAATTTTAATGTAAAATTATAAATCAAATTTCAAAATATAACTTAGTTTTCCCCAAAAATTGACCCAACAGTACTATACAACGGGACGGTATTTGACAGTCGGTAGCGCGCCTGTCTCGTAATCTAATGTTCCCAAGTTCGAGTCCGAACTGGGCCTGGGTGAAGAATTTCTCCGCTAACCCTCGTTCTGCCCTGGGTGAGGAAGTGGACACCGTTTGGCTTAGAAATGGGCCGTCCGTCATTTGGAACGTTAAGCCGTGGTCACTTGTACACGTTACAGAACGCTCTAGATGGCCTTGACTGGCGGTTTCCATCTGTCTCCTAAAAGCTGTCTAGTGGGTTCACTTCACGAACCTTCTCTGATTTCTTGGGGTCCTTGTGACCTGGTCATTTACCCCCATTGTGTGCAAAATCAATGCCATTCAGACTTAATCAACTCAGCCCAAAGCACTGTAAACGAACTGATATCTTACTTTTAAGGTGTTGCTTTTTACTCTAATTTTATTTTGAAAAATTCATTTTATAAATTTTATTTTTAATTTGTTTTTCCTTATTATAAAAATTCATTTATTTGACCACTATTAGATTAGTTGTTTAGACAACTGCTTAGGTTTACGCTATTATAGTAAATAAATATAAAAAATTCATCCTATACCATTTTCTTTGCTTAAGCCTCATACCGAAAAGATTCCAAAAGTAGTTTTAGCTCACTTCAAAACATTGCGTAGCAAACTCGTTATTAAATAAACTAAATTCCTTCATCTTGAGACTGACAAAGTCGACGACGTTACTAGATATTTAAAGAGGATGAAAACGAAAGCAGAAAAATGATAAGTGCCTGCAAATTGGTCGGAAATAATCCGTGTTTGATATTTTCGCCGAGAAATCCTTCCCAAGCATTGGTGCTCGTAAAGGGCGAATGACGCTTTAAATTCAACACTATTAAGACCACTATTTGGACGCTCTGTAATTGCTTATCGATCAACGGGGATCACAGAAAGACAGAAAGGATTACCAAGGTGGCGTCGTTTATCTAAATAATGATGTTGATCTCTCCAAGGCTTTAACAACTGTGCGCTCATAATCACGAAGTGAACATCAGAGCTGATTTTATCAGGCTTCTGCATCGCTTTATAGCCTTGCAGGGACAATTATGCAGATATTCTTCGTGATGATTTCTGTAATAACGTTGCAGCCTAAACCTGTTACACTAGAGTGGAATTCATGACGCTAAGGAATTAATTGTAAGAGCAGTGATTAGTTGTTGGTTAGTACTAATAGAAAACTTTTCTGTAATTTATATAAGAATTTATCTTTCGGCTGATATTTTATGAATTTATTTCTTTTCGTTAACAGTAAGGTAATTAAGACTGTCTAGCGTGCACTGACTTACTGTTCGTTTTTCCAACTCTGTAGCTACAAGTACAGAGACAGAATTAGAGTATATTAGTAGTTGGATTCATTGCCAAGTGGTTAGCGCAATTGTCTACTCATCCAAGAAACCCTCATTCGACCACGAGGAAAATCTGAAGTTTCTGGTGTTTTTCAGCTGAGGTCTCTACCTTCTTCCAATGTATTATGCTGACAGGAATCTGTGGCAAGCAACTGTTTTGGGGTAAATTATTTTTAATCTCATTTTTTCTACAAGCTGGCGAAAAATTTACAGTTTCAATATACTCAAGGCTAACCAGAATGTGTGGAATCGCTGTACAGCTATTAAGCGGAAATTAACTCTATGACGGAAAACTAGAGGTTTTCGCTTCCATAATTACGAGTTTTTACCTCTGAGTGTTACTTTTTTGCGTACAATGGGCTAAATGGCCAAGTCACACCGATCCAAAGACCCCGAGAGCAGGACTACTGGACAGCTGTTAGCAGACAGATGGTAGTCTTCCCTTCAAGGCTATCCTGGTACTTTTCAAGTGCACAGGTTATGGCTCTCCCACACATGGGATCACGGCTAGAAGTCTCAACCGATGGACGGTGGCATTTCCAAGCTCATCGGTGTTCCCTACTGACCGAGGGAAGGGCAAGGAGTTTTGCCGCCAAAAATTACAGATTTTTTATATGTGAATTAAATTATAAACCGATAAACTGTAGGATTTGCAATTTAGAGTTTTATTTCAAAATATCAGCATATCAAAGTATATCATATTGGTTTATCTCTCTCTCTATATATATATACATGTGTGTACGAACGTAATGAAACGAACGTTTGTGACTCGAGACTGACAAAATCAACCTCACCAATTCGCCAATATTGTTAATGCTTCCAGAAGAAAACTAAAGTGTGTTTGATTTGCGTTTTCGGGGATTTCGTTTAGTAGTATAACTTTTTCGCCTCAATATGCTTTATTTGAGAAAGGTAGATAATAACTTTAAATTTAATAAAAAATATTGAATGCCACTCCGTGAGCATCTTGGACCTATTAAGTCTTGGCTTAACATTTCAATTAACAGCTATTTGTTTTTAAATTTAAACAAGCTGAAGTAAATTTTATGAAAATAAACAAAATAAAAAACCTGCAATTAATACTGGGGCAGATAATTGAAAAAGTAAACTTAATGAGCAAATATTTCATATAATGAGATATTAAAGGAATCAAACTAGTGTATCAAGAATAAAACAATGGAAATATCGAAGAATCAAAAATATCTTCAGTCATCTCATCTAAACAGTTTAAATTGTGGTGGTGAGTGTAAAATAATAAGATTGCTTATAAATAAAATTATTATTATTATTTTCTCATACTTGATGAATCCACTTCTTAATGAGTTATAACGGAAGCGATGTTCTTATGAATTGATGTAAGAATCACGTGTGCAAAAAAGAAGTCATAATTTAGGGTCTTTAAGAGGTTGATTCTTTTCTAATTATGTACCGTTTTCTCGGTCTTTCCTTTAGTGTAGATAATCTTAATTAAGATTACCAAGCAGATAATAAGGTAAGTGTCATAGTTGGGTGGGATCCGAACCCACGACCTCCTGATAGCATATCCGGTACTCTGACTGCTCAGCTACCTGCCACTGATCAGGAACTCCTATACTGGTGACTTTGAGCATTTAACCTAGGGATTAGTCATTGGAAATCTATCTGACTGTAATTGAAGACTGCTCTAGAACGTACCTTCCACGTTAATGCACATGACCAGCCACATCAAATGCCAGGGTAAAGTGTGAGTGTCTATTATTCAACATAACAGCCTTATGTTTGATTAAAGGGATGTCAGGTAAAAAAAAATATACCAGCCCCCTTGATGAGTTGGGGAAAACGCAATTGGGCTGTCGCAACAAATCTTATCAACAAAGATTGAAAAAACTCTCTCTGGACTCTTTGGAGTAGAGACGGCTGTATGACTTAATCATCCATGAACTTTCATACTTTATACGGAACAACATTTTTTTCACACAGTCATACTTAGGACTAGCAACACCCGTTATGTATTTACATTTCATTTTCAAGATGAGACTCTAGATACCATTTCTTTGTTGAGTAGAAAGGGTATGGAATGATCTTCCAGAGGACTTTGTCATATCCACTATAGTTGTTTTTAAAAAGCAAACGCTGAACTTATGCAAATATCTCAAATGATATTAGTAGTTTATCTTCATTTTCCTTCAAGATTGCAAAAGAATTAATTTTTCTGGAGCCAATTTCTTATATTTGATGCTGTACATATTCATTCAATTCCTTTTATGTTCACAATGCCGTTCTGTTTCTTTATTCTCCCATATGTAATCACTATAAACAATATATACCTTCCATTTATTGCTTTAAGTTAAATTAAATTAAAATACAATGGATTAAAAATGAAACTTTAGAATAAGGTTTCGTTTGTAAACTGCTTTACTGAATGCAGTGTGAGGAATCGCTACTCTATTTAGAGAGAAAAGAGTATAGAAATTAATTAATGTTTTGGACAATAGTGTTTTAAATTCATCGAAACGTTTAGTTATGAGATCAAATTAAATAATAGAGTTAATTCTTTCAAATCCGGCAACTCTCGGGAATTCAAAGGTGCCGTATTTTAAAGATTTTCCCTAGTGGTTGAGCAGGTTTCTAGAAGCACATTTCAATAAATATTAAACAATAGCAATTGAACCTTTTTACATCTGTAAAAATGCAACATTCACTAAAAGATAGTGCTAATGATTGCAAATGTAAATAACAATTCAATTTTTTAAATGTAAACAAATGACAATAAAAAAAATCATTGCAAATGCTGTCATGAATTTTGAAGTCAATTTTTAAATAATGAGTAGTACCACTAGGGTTTCTGAAAACTCGGGTTTTTAGGACTCGGCGAGTACGAGTCCCAAATTTTGAAACCTCGTCGAGTCCGAGTCGAGTCCGGATCTAAATCTAAACTCAAATCAATAAGCGAAAACTTTTAATATTTTGGAGTTCAATAACAATTCTCATAGCTAAAGTCTTTGTAACAAAATAAAATTACTAAAATTTGTTAAAATTAGAATTATTTATTATATTGCATGATTTTCAACTGAGATTTGTGGTCGTGCCAAGAAATTATAAAGAAAATGTACTCAAATTTATTTATTAATCAATTCATTTATTTTCAAAAATTAAACTTTAAAACCAGATATAACTATTTAAACATTTATTTATTTCAATTTAATTGCTTTTTTTGGTCTTCAGGTAGAAATATTTGAGAAATACTAACGAATTAAGAGACTTGTCAGCAAGTCTCGATCTGATTGTAGTACAGAAGCTGCCACTTATTGAAGATGTTCTTTCATTAGAAGTTGAAGTTGGTTTTATGGAGGAAAGTTCGTTTTACAGGTCATCAAGATGACTTGTTCGTTTTCCAGTATTTCTGAAAAGCAAAAATTCTTGTTTAAGTTTGCTATAAATCTCGATTCTTTTGGAGCTGGAGGTTCAGCTGCGTTTTTCAAAATTGAATTAAGTTTTTCCTCCATTGTCAATTTTTTTTTGATTTTCAACTATTATTAATTCTTGGTCTTGCGAAGCTTCCGTTGATTCATTATTATCTTCTTTTTGGTAAAGTCTTTTTAATAATTGTGTGGCTAAGTCTAAAGCCTGTTTAGTAGGTACAAATTTTGGATCTTTAAGCGCTTTGAACAAATCTAAAACTAACTCAAGATTGTGGCCCAGTTTAGCTCTGATTTTTTCTTGTAATATTCCATTTTTAATGGAAGACAATCTAAAAAACTTAACCACTTTTCGAACGTTGTTAATTATTTGATGGATACTAACAACTTCTTCCATACCCTCCTCTGTTGTTGTTCTTATTTCAATATCCGCTCCATCAGCAAAAACATCTTCATTCTCATCTTCAGTATCAATTAATTCCTTTTCTTTTTCGCGGTTTGATTTTTTCTTATATAAAGTATCGCACACCCCAAGATGTACTCCGTGATTGAGGCACAATTGATAAAATTTTGTGAACTCGTGGACTCGTCGAGTATTAGAGTCGAGTCCCGAATCCGAGTAACTACCCAAATACTCGATGAGTCCGAGTCGAGTAGAATCGAGTACAGAAACCCTAAGTACCACTAGTTGAATTCACCTACTGGACTTCAAATAGTTGGTTATAGAAAAGCAGGAGGGCCGTTAAAAGACATTCAAATATAATAAGATTGTTAGATATTGTATTCCTGAAGAAGATATTGTATTCCTGCGTTTTCTTCTCCTCTTCCTAGTTTTGTTATAATTTCCAGTCTTTTAGCGAAATTAAGCATAACTTACTTTATCATCTTATCCTCTCTTTCCATCTTAATTTTTACTCGCCGTAGGTGAAGAATGGGGCAGGAATTTTTATCATAAAATAGCACAAGTTAATAATTCACAATGGACGAAAATAATTATTTAAATTCGACAGCACCGATTGTTGATGACGGTGAAATTTGAAAATTCTTAAATAAAAATAAGATCGTCATTGCGACTGCCAGATCTCTTTCTTAATGTGCCCGGATTGAGAAAATGAAGTTCTTTTATTTATTTACTTATTTTGTTTTATTTTTCATTTATTTATTTATTTTATTTTATTTTTCTTTTTGTAAAATATATCGATTTTAAAGGGTTTACTATGCGTAGTTTTCGTTTTTTTTTTTTTAATTTTCCTGATTTGTATTTAAATTTCTTTCAAAAAATATCTTCTACTTTGAATTTTTAATTTTTTTCATTTTGGGAATAAGGCATTTGTTTATTCATACACTCATAAATATTCGAGTAATTATACTTACATGCTAAAACAAAATGCATAAATCTAAAATTTTGATACGCAATTAACAGCATTTTTTGTTTACTGTATAAGATGTAAAAGAGCAGTAATGCTTAAAGCTTTTAATTATTTTGTTTAAGATTTAATTACAAATGTCCTCATTGATGGTGTACGTTTAGTGGGTGGGCTGTTTTGCTCTTATATTTAAATTTGTTTTTGTATTGTGAAAGTGAATTTATTTTTGTATTGTGACGTAAATTTGTTTTTTCCTTTAGTAAGCTTTTGTTTTTTGGTTGTTTATATTTTAATTAAATTTATTGTAGAATTAGCTGAACTTACCCGGCGCTACACGGGAGTCACGTGTAACCTGTATATTCTTATTTTCACTGCATTAAATGTAAATTTTACCCCCGACAGTTTAGCACAGATTTTCAACAGGAAGAAATTTGTTCGGATCGTTGTTGACGTCAGCGAGCACTCCTCATTGCTCGTGGCTTGGTTTCTGCGTAAGCTATCGAGATTTTATTTCCGTTACCACAGATTTTGCCGCCCTCTGGCTCCCGTGATATTCCTTCGCACGGTCCAAATTTCCTGCACAGCTTTGCCCTTGTGTCCCGGTGATTGGTTTAAAAAACAAGTTCCCACTTGGCCCGTGTCTTCGTTTCAACAAAAATACTGACAACTCGTGTCTCACTTTTAATCTGTATATTTTGTTATTTCCTGCACTAATGGTTAGTTTTGTGAGTATTTCCCCTCCCCCCCCCCGACATTTTACACAGTTTGAACATGAAGAATTTCCCGGTGTTGCAAAGATCATTGATGATACGGCACGCGCGCTCAGAGCCCGTGGCAAACGATCGAGATATTTATTTCGTCAGATTGTGGCATTCTGTAATTCCCGAAGTACTTCATCGAAAGGTCAAAATTTCGTAGGCGGGTTCCCCGTATCCGACCCCATCTTTAATTAGAAAATCAGGTCCCTAGCTGCAATGGAACGCCTAAATAATGCTTTTGGAAATGTGGATAATCTGGCAACGGCGTCAGATTTGCAGCGGAACATTTAAATGTTATTTTAAATCTCTACTTTCATAGTTAGGGAGCAGAAAATGGCAACAGTAAATTTGGTAGCGATTCTCGTTTCCCGTAGTTCAGTGTCTCGCAAACTTTTTTACTCTGCGGCACACCGAATCTAATTTTTTTTTTCCGCGGCACACTGATCTAATTTTTTTCCGCGGCACACCTAAAAAAGAATAAAAGAAAACTCTCTATAATCGTCCTTATATTTGCGCTTTGTTGAAGTCATCAGCCTGGTTTTACTTGAAGATTTGCTCTCGTTCCTTAATTCAGAACTCGGTGTTTGTTTTAATATTTGTCCATTCTATGGCTTGAAATAATCAAAAATTAATACCAAAATTTGGAAAAAGCTTGATAAATACTGACAAGATCCCAGTTGATAAAACCTGAAAGATTTTTATTAAAGCACGTCGATAACACAAGTTAAGTCAAAATGAAATCTTTGGAATATCTAGTGTCAATTTGAAAATCTCTCGCGGCACACTACTGTGCCGCGGCACAGTTTGCGAGACACTGCCGTAGTTAGAGCATCGTAAATACTTTTGGTTTTAGCAAGCCCTCATCTTGGATTTTCGACCTGATATTTGGCACTGCAATCCGGACCACAACCAGAAACATTGTCTGAAAATGTGGAGGGTGTACGTTGATTTTCCAATGAGTTATGGCTACCACAGACAGACAGACAGACAGACTCAGAGACAGACATCTTTTATTATATAGATTTCTAATGTAGATCAACTTGAACTTGTCGATGACGTTATTTGACAGCTATTCTGCTTACCATACATTCACTAAAAGAGTAAAAGAACTAAAATTCTCAATAGAATAACATCAGCAATAGAGAACTGAAAGGAGAAAAAAAATATAATTGGAAGAAAGATAAAGAAAAAGCGGTTTCGAATATTGTTATAGAATCCAAACACAGATAAACACTGCCAAGCTTCACGTGTCTCTCATCGCTACAATGGCTCAAAAATATGCATTTTATTTTCTTCTTCTTATGGTGCAAACAGTAAAAGATTGTTATTGAAAAAATTCATCTGCAGTCGATATTTCTGTATTAATTTTACAGCAAACGAAATCTGGAGAGTTTTCGTTTGAACATAACAATGAATATTGTATCACTTTCTGAAAAATAATTTTCCTTAACTGACATAATGATGTGGTTAACTAATGCTTGATAAACTGTTTGCGTAACATTTTTATTACTTTCACCAGTTAGATTATTTGCTTTCCAAAATCTCTTACATTATTTCATGACATTTTTACTGCCATTACTTTTCATTTTCTTCCGAGTCCTATATTATTTTATTAGTTTTTTTTTATCATAAATAGCTATTGCAAACCATTGCTTTCTTGTTTTTTATACTGATATCGCGATGTTCATCATTAAGAATTACACGGAAAACAAAAATGATGAAGCTCCTTAAGTTATGAGGTTTCACTATTCGGAACTCAGAGAGCTGTACTAATCGGAAAACGTTGTCAATAGAGACAGTGGATGTGACAAGTAAGACTGGAAGAATGTATCTACCGGTTACCCACCGTTACGAAACAAATGAACAACGTGTATTTGTTGCCTCTCCATCAACATTGTGTTGATGAGCTAACTGAGAACAGACAATTGCCTATGACGTTTGTGTGGTTGAGAAATGACAAATGGTCCCAGTAGCCACCAAAGAGTTTTTTTTCCCCTCGCTGTCGTTGCCTATATTGTAGTGTCGTTTCTTCTGAAACATTAAGATTCTCTCTCGTGGAATAAATGGCCCCTTGATGTGACGCCGTCATCTGAGTCGTTGTGAGATGAAATATTGTGCTTTCAGACAAAACACTTAAGTTAATACACTCTCATCGTAAGCCTTGGTAGTGTGAGGTGCATCTATTTCTGTCAAAACCGCATTTCGTACGAAGCCAAGATCCCTTTGATGACCTGTTTATATTAAGAAAAGAAACTCCGAGCATGAAGAGAATGACTCGGGCAAAACATTTTTACTTCAGCCATATGATAAAGCATTGTGTGGCCACTTTCTCATTCTGTGTCCAGAAGGGTGAATAAATATCTGATGTCGAATTTTCGGTTGTGAATTTGGCACGTTTACGCATTAAAAGAACTGGTGCTTTGTATAAACATGCATTATCGTATGATAGTCTGTAATAATATATGTACTCTGACAGCTCTTAAATATAGTTTTCAAAGCTTAATTAAGGAAAAAAAAGGTTAATGAATATAATAAAGCTTGGTTAAGGAAAAAATGCTAAGTAATACACTAAAGCTTGGTTAAGGAAAAAAAAAGTTGAGGAATATATTAAAGCTTGGTTAAGATATAAACTAAACATATTCACATAAATTTCCACTGTTTTTATATTTATATATTTAGAAATGCGTATAAAAAATGGGAAACGTTTTTGCTAAGTAGTTAATTCAACAGAATCTTGGAAATGATATGACTGATAGCATTTCTGGCGTTTGTTACTGTTCAGTGTGCTCTATTTTAATAAATATAAATCGTGCAGATGCACAAAACAGACTAAAGACAGTAACCAGTAGACCAGTTAAGGCTGCATCAAGTAAATGCATTTTAATGTGTACTATGGATTGTACAATAAAACACGCTTATTTTCAAATCATGTTTATTTTTTATGAAAAAGGAAAATATTTAGAATATTACTTAAATGTTTTCGTTTAATATTTTTCGTGTCTATTTATTAAAATATTCATGAATTTAATATTTTAATTAAACTACAGAAATGAATGCAAACTACAGAAAGCAAAGTGCTGATTTTTTTTTATGATTGCTTCTATTTTGGTCAGATACTGGTTTTTAAACAGGTGTCCATTTTTGAACAGTCCTGATTTATTGAAATGCGATGCACCCAGCAATGTCTGAGCTATCTCATAATTCCCAAAACTATATTCTACATTAAGTTTTGTTACCAAAAGTAACATTGTTAGGTGAATAATCTATCATATTGTCTCCCCAATAAAGAAATTGCATATTAATTGAAAATAACGAAAATTTTCTAAGTCATCTCGAATCGAGTATGATAATGATTTTCTAATCAAATGGAGAAGAGAAGAATTTAGAATAATGTAAGATAATTAAAGTAATACGGATTTTTCTATATAGTGCTCGAAGGTTACAACTATTGAATTTTTTCATAATCTAATACTTATCTGAAATATAACATACAGAAAACGCTGACTTTTCTTCGATAATGAAATAAAACAATTCTGCCTGACAAAGTCCACAAACTCTTTGCAAATAAATAAGTCCCATGTTTTGCGTTTAACCATCATTCCTTAATTTTATGAGATCTTCATTTGTAATTGCTTATCTTCTAGAAATTAGAGTAACTTTGCTAAACATATTTGTATATATATATATGGCGAAATATTACTACTCTGAATTTTCGCGTTGAAAGCCAACAACACGATTATAATCACCTCATTTGTAGGCTCATCAGCACAGCTTTAGTTAAGAGCATGTTGCGAGCTGCACTAAGCTTAATTAATTTTAAGTATGCGATTATACTAAATGGACTTCAGAGACTAAGATCAATGGCTCAAAGTACTCCCATTTGGTATGGTTACGGTTACATCAACAGTCACCTGACATCAACACAAGAGTTGTTGCTAACTATCAACAAGAAAGATATATACGTAGAAATGGATGGTAACTGTAATTTCGCCATTAATTTTAAAGGAATTAAAATGGCTGAAATTTTTGTTTTATTCTTTCAATAAGTCGTTTCAATCTATATTGGATTTGATATGAATTAGAATAAATATTCAAATATTGAAAATTTAATTTTGATTGCATTAATTAAGATTTATAACGTATGTCTGAAGAAATCGGAAGCTTAATAAAGTATTTTATTGCTTGAACTTACAACCTCTGATTATAACAAGTACTAACTCAAAATGGTAAGCAAAAGAAAAAATTCTAACTAGAGTTTAGAAACTGAACATTTGTCTTTATATAATTCGAAGGGAAAATTTTGAGATATTTGTTAGTTAGTTATTTAAAAACACGAGTTCGCTTAAAGAACCACGATTGCAAAGGCTCTTTTTAAAAAGATACTCAGTTATTCAAAACTATTCAGAGAACACCACTAATGATATAAAGACGAAAAGTGGGGCCATTTTAAAAGATGCAACCCATCATAGGTTCTAAAATTTTCGAAAACAGTCTTCAAATAGCCTATTTGCAATGATGTGTACCTTCCATCCCTCTGCTGTAATACTCAATCACAAAACCATAAGGCTATTTTGCGATTAATTTAATATTTATCACATTTCATAAACATACCGATTACCTAATTCATTACGAATAGTCACGAATTCAGGGAGTGATTTTGTAAATGGGAGAGCTTTTTTTTGTTTTCGCTGTTCTTTTTTAACAAATGTTGCTTAAGGGCATTGGACAATATTATTTTCAACA
The DNA here is from genome assembly GCA_038380435.1 of Ryuthela nishihirai. Lineage (NCBI taxonomy): Eukaryota > Metazoa > Arthropoda > Arachnida > Araneae > Heptathelidae > Ryuthela > Ryuthela nishihirai. The sequence goes on along the minus strand of JAWZYU010000011.1, from coordinate 66,528,830 downwards.
TCAAAATCATGAAATGAAATCTTAACTCCAATGAGTTTTTCTCGGTTACAGTTATTTGCAGAAATACCGTAATTTTTACGCATCGGACTGTTACTGTGTAAAACAGAAGTTAATTTTGATAAACAATCTAACAAATTTCGTTGTGAATCTTCGAGTGGTTATTTTTCGTCTCTCGCTCGTTTCTTGCTGATATTTTTGTTCAATAAAAAAGAAAAGGACTTGTTATATCTTCGAACTTCGAAGCTTATTTTCATATAAAAAATTGTGTGGCATAAAACTCAGTGCGTCCTACCAACCAAATCAGAATAAAGCATTCATGAATTAAAAATTGAAATAATCCTTTTATACGATCGCGAATTAATACGGAGCACCGAAGTCTGGTCGAATTGGAGTTCAACTCCCCCAGTCAAAATAAAGACTACTAAATTTGCATAGTATTGTTAAGAACAAAGTTACAAAAACAGGATGATTCTGAAAAAATACAGATATACAAGAAAGCTGTTGGACATCAAGTTTTTGGGAGTCCTAATTTTCAATATCCATTTAATTATTATTTTTTCAGCAATGTGTCATTATCTAGTTGAATTTTTAACATAACCCTTGAAACAATTTTGTTTCAATTATAACATTTTCTTTTATTGCAACCCAAATCACTTGAATTAATTTTATATTACCCTTACCCTTCTTGGATTTGCAATTATGTATTAAAAATGTAATTATTGGCTAAAAGTGATAAAAATAATTAAATTTTGTGTATCTCTGCTGCTGATGGATCCTGAGGCTCATCTAGATTAATACCATGACGGAATGATTATTTCTGGAAAGTCTGGGGATTGACTATAATTTAAGAGAGTTCTAGAAACCCTATTAATTTTATATCACCCTTACGATTCTTGGATTTGCAATTATGTATTATATATGTGATAAATATATATGTGGTAAATATTAAACCTATGTTGAAGATCTATGCAGAGTGATAATATCTCCTTAAATTCTCGTCTACCGATTACTTGAACTCACAGAATTACAGAAAACAAACTCCTTGAATCGTTTTGTTAGTTTCTTTTCCTCAATCAAAAAGAATAAGAGACTATAAATGCCACTTTCTGTCGGACTGGGCATGAAGCTGTGGCCAACGTTGCAGGTGAGCAAAACATTCTGCTCATTAAAAACACGTGGATTACCTAGGACAAAAATTCCCATCGCTTTACGTTCAGTTGCTCACTTTTAAATCTTTCAGTTTGTCACTTTCACATCAATCAGTTGCTCACTTTTACTCCGATCAGCGGTTCATTTTACCATCGTTCACTTTCCATCGCTCAATTTCTCACTTGCCTACTTTTGCCAACCTTTCTCTGAAACTTGCATTTCTGAGATCTGGGGGGTGGGGGTGGCTCAGTCGGTAGCGCGCCAGGCTCGTAATCTGTAGTTTCCAGGTTCGAGTCCCAGCTGGGTCAGCGTTGAGATTTATCTCCGCAAAATTCCCTGCCCTGCCCACGGTCAGTAGGGGACACTGATGGGCTTGGAAAGGCCGCCGTCCGTCGGATGGGACGTTAAACCGTGGCCCCGTGTGCGGGAGAGCCATATCCTGTGCACGTTAAAGAACACGTTGGATGGCCTTGACGGGAGGCTACCATCTGTCTCCCAACAGCTGCTCCAGTGGGTCCCCTCCCACAACCTTCTCTGAGCCTTCGGGGTCCATGTGAACTGGCCATTTAGCCCATGGTGTGCAAAAAAAAGTGCCGCTCAGAGGTAAAACAACCCAACCCAACCCTGAGATCTGGCCATGCAGCCCATTCGAGAGTCTCCCTCGAGGCTCCGGACCCCCCCCACCCCGGTCCCTAAAGAAATTCCGGTCGTCTTATACGAAATCTCAAACTTGTGTAACTACTTTGAAATCTAAAACAGTTTTCTTTATAAAATTTAATTTTACCGTATTATATGCCTGACACTAAAAATAGATGTAAAAAAAAACAGTTATAAAATTTTATTTTAATCTTTTCTGTTCAGTGAAATATTTTAATAATTGGGAAACCTTACAAAAGTCTTTATCTCAGCCTCCCCCCCCCGCGAAACTGAATCCTGAATACGTTCCTGGCCTATTCCACTATAAAAACACCCAACTGAGGGATAAAACGACTCTCAACGACTTCTTAAAATTCCTTATCATTCTACACGTAACGAGTTACAGTAAATGATTTGATAAGCAAATTTTAACTCTTATATTTAAATTAATTTTTGAGACAAATCCTCAGAACTGGCAACACTGTTGTTAAATGTTCCATAATCCATTTCTGTTTATAACTTAAACGAAATATACTGAAAATCAGTATTTACTGATATTTGACAGCTGTTAGGAGATAGATGGTAGCCTCTCCTCAAGTGAGATCCCATCCCAAAGATGTGACCTTTCCAAGCCCATCGGTGTCTTATACTGACCGATAGGATATAAATCCTATTGTTTTGACTATTCACATAGCTACTTAATTGGAACCAAGCTTCATCACTGTAGAAAACTCTATCAAGCCGCATTTTCAGTATATCAAACTGTTCTTCAAAAAGGACCGAAGCCATCAACAGTAGTCTACTGTTCATGACTTACGCGAAGTCATCAACAGTAGACTCACGCTTTTTCTTTTTTCGGGTTCTTGTTCACGGACTGCGTGCACACCGATATAGATGAAGGCGTAACTGTATCTTTCTTAGCACTTCTGTACGATATTCCTGCTTGCAGTACAGTTTCCTGAGACTTCTTATACGGGAGTGTTGCAATGATATGTGCACGCCTCCATCTTAGGGTCGATGTAGTCTGGTCTACAGTCGACTTAGCGTCGCACTGTAGGTCTGGGAGACCTACAGTGTTGATCGAAGCTAAGTTTTTTTTTTTTTTAATTTCTTATCAGGTATAGGTCTCGTTTCTCGGAAACGTTTCACTTATCTGGTTATCATGAACTTCGGACGGACTTCAGCAGTTGGAAATTTCTTAGGAAACTCCTGGGCAACATGTTCATACGAATGACTACCAAAATATTGTTCCAAAATGAAAATTCGTCGTGCCTGGGAAAAAGACATTTCACTTCCTCTATGAACAAAGCTACACTGACATCCTGTGCTTGTCACACTACAATCAGCGTTTCCTATAGTTTTCTATAGTCTTATGGTGCCATCTAGTGGGAAGGAGAACAATTGCAACTATTACAAAACCGTTTACATAAACTTCAACTGTGGGTTCCGACTATTTGATCACCCTCTAAATAAAGGTTTCTTGTATTATCACTTGTGATTAACTGATATCTCCCTTGCAATGTTGATTAATACACAACACGTGAAGACACCAAACTAAAGTGCTATGTAAAGCGAAAGAGTGATTCTGGTCAAGCGTTTATTCAACACCTCTTATAACAGAAAGCCAGGGGACCAAATTTATGACGTCAGCTTAATAACTTTTAAAACAAGTTCTCAGAACTGGCAACACTGTTGTTAAATGTTCCATAATCCATTTCTGTTTAAACCTTAAAATATAAATGGGCCACTAATAGTCCTACCATACAGACACGTCTTATATATATATTTTTTATTTCAATATTATTACTCGTGGATTCTGTGTTAATCTTTATACTAATGTTTATCTATAAATATATTTTATTTAGCATTAAATTTATTTGTATTAATTAGCATTAAATTTATTTGTATTAATTAGCATTAAATTTATTTGTATTAATTAGCATTATTATATTTGATAATAAATATGGATCATTTTCTTCCTAAATAGAATATATATCTAGATGAACATTGGTATAAATATTAGCACAAGAGTCCACGAGTAATAATATTAGAATCAAAAATGTAAGAATTGTCTATATACTAGGACTACTTAGTAATATAAAAAATATGGTACATTGGTCTTCTATTATAGGAGGTAATGCTGTCTTCTATAGATAGCGTTTTTTCAGATTTTAAATTTCCAAACAACAGGACGTGTTGGTGGTATGTTATGTTACTATGGAGAGATGGGTTAAAATTGAGGTAAACAGCATTATGTATTTCATAAACGACCCGTTACGCTTTTGACTAGAATGAAGTCTTCCGCCCATTTATATTTACAACTAGGTATTCCATTCGAGGAGCAAATATATCATAAAATCCTCCATGTGAGATTTGTTGGCTGTAAAAAACAGCTATGAAATCTTGTCAGTGACACAGAGTATGCGATACTCAGTGACATAGATGAGGAATTTTTATATTTGCAAGTATAGATTCTGGACTTAACACGGGAATGTGTCCAGAAAAATGGAAGCATTCCTATATTAGGTCAATGGAGAGACAAAATCGAAAATCCGCCATTTCTACAATAAATGTTTATAGAAAATGAGATTATATAAATTTAAAAATCATTCAAATCTATCTAAATGTCGATTTTCAACAATGTTTATTGTTTATTTTAAAGCTGTGGAAACTCGAATACTTAACAGCAGTAAAGTCAGGCATCAGAACTTTGTGTAAAACTGACAATTATTGAAAGATCAATTGTATAAATTCTACAACCTAGCGTAAATATTTTATTAAATGGTTTGAAATGATATTTAATTTTTAAGCTTTAATTAACTTCTGAGGTGAATTCTTATTATTGGCATCTCTGTTATTCAATATTCAAACTTCTATAACTCTTTAAGTATGAATAGATATCGTTCAAAATCCAAATTTAGACAGCTTAATTAACATCTTAAAGTTATCTTCAATCATGTGCTTCCATAAAAATTTATTTACCCACTTACGGAACCTCGAATTTTATTCTCCATTGACATCAGATGTGGATGTTTCTATTTTTCTGTCCATTGCCTGTAGGTGTAAAGAGTTGCTGATATGAAGAAGTATATGTTATTTTCAATTAAGTTGTGTTGTTAAAGTTTACGGAATTACTGCAATACGATTTTTCGCCAACGATGAAACTGGTGACTATATTGATCACACATGTTACTGTTAAGCTTTGAAATTCAAAATATATTATCATAGAAGCAGTGGTGAAAGTAGGCCGGTACGCCGTACAAGCAATACATTTTTCAGTTGTGGTGCAGTTAACGATTCATTTCACACTTCAATGCTCTTTCAACTGAGCATTTAACAGATTATTAACAAATTAACAGATTATTTAACAAAATCTTTCCTTTTAACAAAAATTCCTCTGTTTTTAATTACATTACTACAATTTAACCCTTTAGATACCGAGATTATTTGAAAATCGTATACTTTAAGTTCCGTTTCTGCCAACAGAGAGTGCCAAGGGGGATTAAGTGGTGCGTTAAACGGGGCATGACGTTATAACGCTGAAGCCGACATGTTGAAGGTGAAATTAATGTGACGCGGTCTAAAAGACTTCGAGAGATAATTGAGAGGTATTGGGCAGATTCTGTTACCTTTATTTAAAGCTTTAAAATTACATTTTGAGTGAAGATGGCTGGTACGAGTTCTACCTAGGGTTGCAACGAGAAGTTTGAAAAAAGAAATGGAATATTATTTTATAGGTAAATGTTTTCGCTTTAATTGTTTCGTTTTATTAGAAAAGAGATTTGTGATGTATAACTAGAAGATCATAGACAACCACAAATCTTTGGACGACGGAGATGAATAAAAATGGGAATCTAAGATGATATGAAAATATTTTGTGCTAAAGGGAGGAAAAAAATCTGGAAAGAATAGCTGTTTCGAATATTATGTTGTCTACGAAGAAGCAAGTGTGTATTTCAAAAGCATATTAAGCAATGTATAATGTGCATAGAATACTAAGTATATAATCGGAAAATGGTATTAAGGAAATTATAGATAGATTGATAGATTAAAATGTGGTGGGAAGGTTAGAAACCCTTCAACTTTAGTCTTCCTGCTATCCAATAAAGAATAGGAGGTATAAATCACAATATAGGAAAATTAAAATTAAACATTTTCTGAATTTTTAAAAATTCCCACTTGTGCGGAGCAAATTTTTCTGTGATCCAATACCCTTGGATCCAAATTTCCTTTACTTTCTGCATCAAAATAGACTTCAAAAATAAAAATCAACAGATCAAAAAGGTATAAAAAATAACAGAGTCACAGTTTTTTCTTTAGTTCCTCAACCAAAAATAACCGTGAGGTTATCATTTGAGATGTTTGCCATTAGATAAAGTTTATGTAAAACACATCTTCTTTAACTGTCAATATTACACATTGTATGAAGGGAAATATAGTTTATAGCTATATGTATATATAGAGAGAAATTTTATTACAGTTACTTTCAGATTATACTGTATTGAAGAAATCAAATGTGCATCATCCATGCATCTTGGAAACATTTCATTGTCATATTATATTAAACTACTAAAAAGCTTCACTCCCATCTGTCCCACCCCCCTATCGCCTCCGGTGAACCTCACAGATATCCACATGGGTCACTCAAATTTCTTGTTTTGTCTACAGTTATTAGAGTTTAATATAATCCATTTTAATACAATATTCATAAAAATAAGTAGGTACTTAAAGTATTAAATGCATTTATGATAAACCTATAAGAATAACTTATCGCTTTTGACGAATATGGGAGCTCATTTTCAACGGGAAAAGAGTTATTAATTTTCAGTTTTTAGCACCCTCCAACAGTGGAAACTTGAACTAATGATCATGTCAACTCGATGATCTGGTAAATGCAAAAAATTATATTTTATTGTTTTCTATAAAATAAAAAAAAAATTAATTTTTTCTGGCAAAACAGGGCACACCCCACTGGAATAAAGGGGAAAGCATTGTTGGCAATATATTCCTCATGACCGCCCCGCTCTACCACCGAATTTTACAATTTCCAGCATAAATAGATCGTTTGCAATGTTTTTTAAAGTTTTCGTAATTTCTAATTTTTTTTTCTTTTTTTACAGCTATTGGGAGATTTTGAAAACGCGAATGAATGGTAATATATTAGCAATACCTATTCAATCCAAAATGATTTAATTTATCTATCAAAACAAAAAAGGTTTAATATCGCCAGACGGAGGGACAAGCAAAAGAGGAAAACATTAGCTCGTTTTTCGAAAACGGACTGAATATACTTTTGAAGTTATTTGTTATATAATATGCAAAATGAAAAAGAAAACGCAAAGGAGAAGCATAAAAATGTTAATACTTATTCGCAAAATTTTAATAATAATTTTATTTAAAAATGTTTCGCACAAAAAAACATAAAAATGACATTGCTTTTATTTATAATTGGAAATATTCGTGTGAAGAAGCTGAAAATATGTAAATATATTGCATAAAGAAACAAAAAATGCGAGACGTTCAAAACCTTTTTAGCAAAGAAACGTCAACTGGGATTCCTGAACCGCGTTACGTGACAGATGTTGGCTTCAGTGACTTGCATGGCGATTTCTGTCATGTTATTTTTACATTATTTACCGATATTCCGTCCATCTCTATCACTGGTCTATAATGCATTCTCTCTTTGAGCGATTAGCAAGGAGACCTGGAAAAAGAGCAAAACTTGACAGAAAAAGACTCTTCCGACGAAAACCGTGTCTCGTGGAGTCGTTAATGTTCACGGACAATGAACATTCACATCGGCCGTAACTAATTTGTGTTCGGTCTTAATTGCCGGCAGAACTGGAAAAAAACCGATCTGTGGTTTTAATTTTTTTATTTTAAACATTTATTCGATCTGTTCTGAGATATGTATACATATATTCGTGTTTTTTGCTTCCGTTTCCTAAATATATTTATGTATATAATTTTACATTCTGCTGAATTCAAAATTCTAACATTCCTCAGAATCGTGGAAGGCAGTTTAATGGTGTAATTGGGCACAGGAATCGACAAATTTAGGCGATGAGTTTGAAGGTTGGGGGAAGGTGAATTAAAATTTGGAATAATAATGTACAAGCTTATCACTTTACATTACGCTACTGGAGTAGCTTAATACTCATCTAATACATGCTACTTTTATCGTCACACAAAAGTTTCAAAAACTTGCATTCATGTTGCTACGTTCCTATTTTTGTTATAACATAATTTTTCAAAGATAATACTAGAAGCTACTCCTAGCGTGCATATATTTTATCATACAAGGACAGCACAAAGAGTTATGCCATCACCAAGGACTCAAACCCTGGCCCAAGCAGTGGCATCGTGAGGCAAAACGATACCAACGAGGCGGCTTGTAAATACTTTAATTATAACACTGGAAAAATTGATGCTATTGAATATATTATGAATGATATTTTAGAAATAGTTAGTAGTGATCTTCGGGTTATTAGTGACTAGTTTAAACCTAATCAATTATTCTTAAATGTTCAGAAAACTAAATATATGAATTTCAGATCAAGAGAAAATATAACGGATTTTTCAACGGTAAAAATTAAGTTTCATAAATCATTATGCAATGATATAACAGGTAATTGCCCAGTAATTGGTTCTACTGATAGTTATAAATATTTGGGTGTTATTATTGACCAGAAGTTAAAATGGAGTTTGTTTGTAAATGAAGTAATCAATAGAATAAATTCAATAACACCTAATATTTATTGCATAAGAAAATTTGTTGACTCGTCTGTTTTGAAAATTATGTATTTCCAGTGGTTATATCTTACTTATTGTATGTCTCTCTTTTATCATGGGGTGGTGCTTGTATGTCATATATTAATCCATTGCAATATGCGCAAAATTACCTTATTAGGACAATGATGAATTTGAGGAAATCTGATCACGTCGATGGAATTTATAGAAATTTACATATTTTACTGTGCTTAAATTATATGTATTCCAAGTGATCAAACACATAGAAAAAACTTGGTGACAACTTGAGATTAGAAAATTTCAAATTAACACAAGGTTATCAAATCAATTATTATTATTATTATACAATATTGTGGCATCTAGAACATTAATCAATTATTTTCTAAAATTATTTTTTTTTGGGGGGGGATCATCAGTCCTTTCAAAAATTTAAACTTTGGTTAATAAATTTTAGAAACGTTTTTTAATTAATATCAATTTTGCATTATTAATTGCATTAATTGCACAATGATATAGTTTTGTTGCAGTTCGAATTATATGTTTCATTGTATTATATTAATGTAAAATTGAATCCACATGCGAGTGTGAACTCTTGTGGATCAGGGGTGTTTTATTTTTTGTTTTTATGTATTGTTTAAATCTATCTATCTATCATGAGATGGTGTAATGTGGACAGTAGAAAGAACAAGTAACGATATCTTTATAGTACACTAATAGAGCATCAATTACCAGAAAAATTGGCTAAATCTGATGACCAAAACGACTTGAAAAAATATCCCCATATATTCAAAAGGAAGCGTTTTGCAACATACTCTTAACTATATGAGAAGGTCAACTGTTAACTCAAGTTGAAAGAGTTCGCCGCTCCTCTGACCGCACCACGACGCTAATGATCGACAGAAGGGTGAAAGAGTGGGTGGAAAGTATAGTTGCTCTTGCCTGTTAAAACAAAGTGACATGCAGGAGGGAAAAAATATTTATTTTGTGACTAGCAAAGGTCGCTTTCTCTACAGGATTATGGATGCTGGAATGCTGAAATTTATGCATCTATTGTCGCCGATATCACAGGAGCAAAATTGCCGTACCTCGTGTAATCTTTGATTGCATTTGTTGAATTTTGCAAGTTACTCTGAATCTCCGATATATGTTACTCTAAAAATGTTTAAATTTTTTATCTGGTTTTAGAATATACATGTTGAGTGATAAAAATTGAAATATACGTGAATAGTTTATTTTATTAATTAATCATCTTAAATTAAAGTTTGTGACGACTGCAAAAGGGAAGGAAAATGTGGTAGATATTGATGAGTCATATATCAAATGAAATTTTCGGAAGGTAGCTGTTTTCAGTAGCAAAGGAAAAATAAATATGTTTAAAAAAAATTAAAAAATACCCATCTTCCTATATGCACCCCAAAAAGCAGAAAATACACCTAAAACATATTGATGGTGCAATCAGTCACTGAGTTCGCATTCGCTTCAAAGGAAAATAGGGATCCGATTTAATTACTCAACAAGAATGCCGGCGTTTTATCTTTGAAGTGAATACGAACTCAGTGGCCGATTGCACCATCGATAACTTTAGGTTTATTTTCTACTTTTTAAGGTATCCGTGGCCGAGTGGTTAGCACGCTTGGCTACTGATCTAAGGGACTAGGTTGGCTACTGATGACACGCTTGGCTACTGATCTAAGGGACTGATCTAGGACTAGGCTACCTGGATTAGGCAGGCATGCATGTATGTCTTTTGCTGCTGAGGTCCTGCCATCCTCTCAGTCCTTCTGCTATGTCATATAAACTGACAGTCTCCTGTCAGAACTCTGTGACAAGCAGCTGCTTGAGGGTATATTAATTTTATATAAGAATAGTATTTTTAATTTTTTTTATAATTTTATATTTTTTGATTTTCTATAAAAATTTGTTTTTTCTTTTATATCTATATGACAAAAAAAATAATGTAATCGAAATCGACGTGGGAATTTTAATGATAAATAATACAGTTTTATTACAAAAAAAACTGTAAAAAGAAATAAATTAATATTATACATAAAATATAAATTATATCTAATATGTAATGAAATGAAATATTGAATGCTGGCACCCCAATTAGGTTAACGCCCCTAGCCAAGAATCTTATATGAAATTTGGCCATGGTGCTTTCAGTACGATAGTAAAAATTTACATCATAAAGCTCTCAGTTTCAAGAGAGCTAAGTAATAGAATAATATGTAAAATGCACAGGTAGAAGTATTCATTATGTTACTACGATGATGTAATGTTTACGACAAGAGCTAACGTTTAATTACTAGCAATGGTTTACAAAAAATATACTTTTTTCATTAGAATCTTCCAAAATATAAAAACACTTTTTTTTTCTTTTTCAAAAGTAGGGCTTTTACAGTGAATGTGCAATTTTAATCTTAAAATCATGACAGGTGTCTTTGACAGCATCTCGCCTCTGTATTAAACGAAACTGCCTGCAGCAGCATTAAAATATTCCGAAATAACCTGTACTTTCTCTGTCTCAGAAATAATTGAATTCATGGTCAGTTTCCCCGACCGTGGAAAGGGTATGCTCAGGCGACGGCTTCCAATTATTTCACTCCGTTAAAAATTCGGAATAGTTTGACACTTGCATGCGATTCAGGCGAAACTCTGCAGTCACCTGGCTGAATTTGACTTCATATCATTCCTTTAGATTCGTAAGGCGAAAAAGGAAAAAAAGATGGTAAAAGGAGAAATATTGATTTTCATTTCTGAGCAGAGAACTTTCGGTGACAGTCTCTCTACACGGCACTGAGCACTCTAGCTCGAAAGTGAATTTCTAGAATCTATAACATGTCAATTTAAAGCTAACCGTGAAATAACCGCTAATCGAACCCTCCAGAAATATCAAATATCGCTGTCACCTTCGAAAAACAGGGCCACTGACGGAATGCTGGATATGCTAGGAGTATTTTTGCGCTATTAATATTCGAAAACTGAGTTTCCGAAATTTGAATAAGAAAAAGGAAGACTGATTGAAGTATCAGAAAAATTCGTTTCCATAAAGAAAAGATTTTTCAATCTGTCTCTGACAGTCATTTCTAGCGATACAATACTGCAAGAAAGTCAGTGATCGCTTCTTGTTTTTTAGAATTTCAATCCAGCTTTTGTCTTAAGAAAACTCTTAACATTAAAGTAAAAGATACTTTAATGTTAACGAAATTTTAGGTTTCATAATTCTTACTAAATTTCTTTGGATATCTTATTGTTAAGCGCTGAAAATCTAAAATTTAAATTAAAATTAAACTCGGATATATAATAAAATAACAAATATTCCCCTTAAGCAGCAGCTTGCCACAGAGGTCTGACAGGAGTCTAAGTTTTGCTACAGCCATCCTTGGTGCTCCAGAATAACTTTTGGATCTGAATATTTTAAAATACTCTAAAACTATATGACTGATCATTTCTTCTCCCAGAGGAGAGACTGGATCTAGGGTTAGAAACTTCGAAGCCAGTGTCTGGTTTCCAATGACTGGGTCCTGGCCTTGAATAGCAGTCTACATACTCAGAGTGCTGTCGTAAAAGATTTTCTGTTTTCAATACTGTTTTTTGCCTATATAATTCAAGGCTTAATTTAGTGTTTAAATCTTTCCTCTATAGTTCATGTGCTTTCTCTTTCACTTCGGAATTTATTTCGTTTTATATATCTCCACCATTATGTTTAGAAGTTACTGAATTCTGCAATATAAATATATGCACACAGTTTTTTTATAGTAGTTATATTGCAAAACACTGTTTTAACTGTGTGGTTTCATCTTATCCCATTATAGTCGTAAATACAATCTTATCGGGAAGTGTGCCATGGTCATTGTTTTCCTGAAGAACAGCATCTAATACCAGCAATTGGGGGGACACAAGAATCCAATCAGACGGCACTCGAAGTACGGTGTTGCGTATTCCACACATTGCTTCGCCCGCCTGAGAACAGTTAAAATCAATCCGCAGCGTCACATTGAAGCAAGTGGTATAAATATATATTTATATTTTGTACCACTAGTATTCCTATTGTTACATAAACGAGTAGGACTAAGGGTACAGGAATAATTATGCGAAATATAAAATAATAAGATGAAACAACAGAATTAAAAACAGTGTTTTACAATATGCCTAGGGCCGGATTTTAAGATGGCCTCCAAATATCTTTGAATACCAGTTACATTCTTATGAGCCATTTCGAATTTTTTTCTTCGAACATTTTCAAATTAATCAAAGAAGTGACAGAAATACCTTATCTCGATGACAATGAAACCTGTTTTCTAACACTTCCTTATATTAGGGAGGGGATGGCTCAATCGGTAAAGCACCAAGGCTTCTTATCTGCAGTTCCCAGGTTGAACCAGCGTCCGACCAGTGCGAGCGTTGAGATTTATCTCCGCTAAACCATTACTTTGCCCTCGGTCTGTAGAAGACACCGATGACCTTCAAATAAGCCACCGCCCGTCTTCTGGAATGCTAATATGTGGCTCCGTGTGTTGGAAAACCATACTCTCTGCACGTTAAAGAACACGCTGGATGGCTTCGATGAGAGCCTAGAATCTTCATGCAAAAATAATGCCACTCAGAAATAAAACACCCCGAAAGTTTTTTTTTATTATTTTCTATTATATTGATGCAATATATTTTTCCAAATAAACGATTTTATGTAAAGATAGTTTATTTTCTCAGGGACTTCATAGGTCAGTCATTTGTATAAGTTACTTTTAGAATTTCGAAATCAAACAAATTAAATAGTAACAAAACATTGTATATTGTTTCTTACAGAGCTCTAGAATTTAAAAGCTCTTGCGTCACAAATATTTTCCCTAATACACATAAATTCATTATTTTCGAATATTAAATTAAAAAATCTGCATTTTAAAAATTAGTAAAATAAATCCTATTTTTTTATTTTTTAGCAAAATATAACTTTGAAAAAGGAACTTTTATTTAATCTAGTTATGATCCTCACTCCAAGTGCATACCTAATTAAACATGCGAAGCTTTTACTGAACTTATCTTTGGTTAAACTGTCCACTTTTATTTTTCGTCCTTTAGGGTGAGTATTCAACTCACGTCACAAGCTCATTTGTCTTTCTCCCTGTCTGAAAAGTCATTTACATATGCCTGTAAACAGGGGATAGATTTGATAAAGATTGTTGCATCTACTACGCTTTCAATTAAATTATTTCATTTCTCCTTAGATAAATATTAAATGAATTCTATTAATGAAATCGTTACTGTGGCAGTTCAAATATTCAGTCCATTGTTATTTTAACCTACACGTACTGGACAGAAAAAATAGAAACAGTTCCATGTTATCACAATAGAAAATCACATTCAAAGCTCAATATCAACTTCAATTTGATTTTAATGAATAATATGTCTAACGATAAATTAAAGATCTCAATTAAGTCTACCTAAATCTCGATATTAAACAATCATCATCATCATCATCATCATCATCATCATCATCATCATCATCATCATCATCAAACAGCCATGGGCTACAGAGGTCCAACTAGACCATGCAATTTAATTCTTGAAGAAAGTCTACCCTGAGCTACATCTGCTGCATCTGACCGCTGCACACCGAGTCTAACAAGGTCCTGCTTGACATTGTCTGCCCACCGCATCCTAGGTCTCCCCTACTTTCTTAGGCTTTTAGGCACACTCTTCATAACCCTATTCGCCAATCTATAATTATTCATACGGGCAACATGGCCAAACCAACGGAGTTAAAGGAGGTTGCCGACTCTTTTGCCTAACCTCATTATTAGTTACAAAGTTGAACCACCTAATGCCCAAGATACTGCGTAAGCATCTAGAATCAAAAGCATCTAGTTTCCTATTATATCGCTTACAAAGTGTCCAACTTTCACTACCATAACTAACCCTAGAAAGAACCAAACTATTATAAAGTCTAATTTTAGTCTTTAGGTGTATACGCCTATTTCTCCATACTCTCCATAGATTTTTAAAACTCCCGACAGCAATCGCTATTCGTCTGTTAATCTCATGCCGCAAATCACCATTATCTATTACATAGCTCTTAAGTTAATTAAACTGTGACACCTCCTCAAGACTGCAACCAATCAGATTAACAGAATCACAGTCTGCCTGACCAATTCTCATCAATTTAGTTTTCTCTCTGTTTATAACCAAACCTACTCTACTACCAGTTTCATCAACAGTTCGAATGAAAGAGTTCATTTCATCAACATCATTTGCCAAAAAGGGCTAAATCATCAGCAAAATCTAAATCAGAAATTTTCGTATCTCCAGTCCATTTAAGGCCAAAATCTTTCCCTTGAAGTGAATTTCGCATAACATAATCAATAACCAAGCTAAAGAGAAAAGGAGACAAAATGCACCCTTGTCGAACACCAGAAGTAATGCTAAACCAATTGGTGCAAGCCTTACCAACTCTCACACATGACTCAGTGTTATTATAGAGAGCTTTCATTATGTTAACTAACTTGTCTGGTATACCATATGAGCTCACAATCAACCACAAATTATAACGATCACCAGAGTCGAAAGCCTTTTTGAAATCAACAAAGCTAGCAACCAAAGGTTTCTGAAACTCTAAACATTTCTCAAGAATCTGCCCAAGTGAAAATATCTGATCCACACATCCCCTACCACTTCTGAATCCACATTGCTCACCACGCAATTGCCTGTCAACCAGATTCTTATTTGTATTAAGCACAATTATGCAAAGAACTTTCCCTGGAACAGAGAGTAGGCTGATACCCCTATAGTTATCACAAGAACTGCGATCACCTTTTCTGAAAATAGTGATAATAATTGCTCTGGTAAAATCTTATGAACCATGCCTTTATCATAAAAGATATCCAAAATTTCAGTCATCCAAGTGATAACCGAAACATTCCCAGCTCTAAGCATTTCCGTAGTAATTTTATCTATTCCTTATTTTATTTTTCAAGATTTATTGAGTTTAGTTTATAAAAAGCCAACATAATTTCGGATTGTGTTATAGGGCTAACGTTAAAGCCACCAATGCATCTATCATTATTACAAACAATGGGAGTAGACTTAACCATGTTATTAGAACATCAGTGAAATGCTCAGAGACCACCTAGCCATGACAGAATCCTCACCTTCTATAACCTTATCTTGTTTATCCTTCAATCCCTGTATACCTGTCCGTTTTCTACCACACAAAATATTAACTCTCTGGTACAGCTCTATGCTGTTGTGCTGCCTAACTGCTTTCTCAGCTTTGTCAGCCAAGCCATCAAGCCAAAGATTCTTATCAGCAGCTCGCTGATCTTTTACACGTTTATTAAGCTCTCTGTAATGTTTTCTGTTAGGACTAATAGGTACTGATTAAGGACATTCCTGCAGTTCTTTCTTTCTGAGATAAGCTCAAGTGCCTTATCACTCAAATAATTCTGTCTCCTCTGCTCCTTTTTTCCTAAAAGAGTACTGTTAGTGTCCAAAAAAGCCTGTTTAAAACGGCCCCATTGTTCCGCAACTTCAGCAGTAAGCATACCATGACTGTCATAATGACTAAGTAACCTATCATGGTAAGCTTTGGCTACAACTGGGTCTTTCAGAGCTTCAGTATTAAAGGTAAATTTTTTAACCCTAGCACGACACTTTTTAAGTTTAAGTTGCAAGACACTTTTAACAAGATAATGGTCAGATCCAATTTCAGCTCCCCTATATGACCTGGTATTCCTAACAGAACTAGCCCATTTGCTGTTAATTAATATATAATCTATCATATTCTTATGCAGCCCATCGGGTGAAACCCATGTGTACTTATGTATGTCGCGGCGTTTGTAATAAGTGTGAGTTATTCTGAAACCATTGAGTTTACTTACCTGTAGGAGACGATGCTCATTGCTATTGCAGCTACCAATTACAAAAGAGTCTATCACCCCTCCCCAAAGGTCAGAGTCAGTACCAACTTTGGCATTGAAGTCAATTAGAACAAGGGTAATATCTCATTTCTTGACAGAATTCAAAATATCCTTAAGTTGTCCGTAAAAACTTCTAATTTCCTTCTAATTCTCATCGGCATCCTTAATGGGGGCATAACAGCAAATAACACTCAAGTCTTTAACGCTTGTCTGAAATTTTGCTGTAAGAAACCTTTCATTAATGCACTCATATTCTAGAAAAGCATGACTAGTGTGTCTCCTGAGAAGCAGAACCACGCCTTGGTGATGTTTATTGTCTTCCCTCCCTGAAAAGAGAAATTTAAGATTATTTTTAAGAATCTGACCTTTATCTGTCCATCTGGTCTCTTGTAAGCCGGGAATATCTAAATTATAACGGTGGAATTCTTGTGTGAAGACATCAAGAGAAAAAGCTCTGTGCAGAGTCCTCACACCCCAACTACCTATGGAGAGAAAATGGTTAGTGGGATGTTTAAAGAAACTATGTTTATTGAGAGAGGGAATGCCGACAATATCAAACAGCCCCCTAATCGCAGACATGGGGCAAAGACCCGTTCCCCCACTACTAAAGGCTGAAGCCATCTACACTGGAAGACTTCCTCCAATGTAGAATTTGACGATGCCAATAGAAGCAAAGAGTTCAGGTGCCTGCGACGATCTCTGCTCATGATTATCCACCAGCTGTTAAACATATCTTGTGAATCTATTCACTTGGGGCTGTCAATCCACAAAGAAACAGAAAACACAGCCGAAGATTAAATGAATATTAAACAATATTTGTTCAATATTCAGAGTTATGAACGCTGGAATATTTAACAGGCTACAAATAATTTTCCTCAAAATTTATTAAAACAGGTTAAAGAGATCAGTATCGAGAGCAATCCACCCGGTACCGATCTCTTAACCTGCGGTACTCTACTAGAGTCAACTGTGATCTATGATCACAATTTAATTAAAACAGGCGCAATGCACCAAGTACTGATCTCGTAAACTGCGGTACTCTACTAGAGTCAACTGTGATCTCCGATCTCTTAAATTGTTTTAATATATTTTGTGGTACATGTTTTTGTAGCCTGTTAAATATTCCATCGTTCATAACTCTTTGAATACTGAATAAATATTTTTTTTTGAAATCGAGATTCCGATAGATTTGATTGAGATCTTTAATTTATCTTTAGATATATTTTTCATTAAAAACATATTGAAGAAGTTATTGAGCTCTAAATGAGATTTTCTATTGAGATAACATTGAATTGTTTTCTGTCCGGACAGAAAACTGGACAGAAACTGTAAAACTATATGTTATGACGGTGCAAAAATCAACGAACTTATTTTAGATAGATGTAGTTCTAAGCAAAAATGTATTTAAAATAATTAAATAAATCATTCTATTACGTAAGGCAAACAACATATATATATATTCAACATTTTTATTCTTTAACTCAGTATATAATTTATTAATTTTATTCCTAATTAAGGTGTTACTCTCCTAAAAATATGGTCGAATTTCATTGCTGGTCGTTTTCGTTTTATGCATTACATTGTTAAACTCAACTTCAAAGATACTAATTTTAACTCATACATTGTTTAATTTCGATTCTAATCATACTAATTTTATTTTTATGCATTATCGAATTTTAGTTTTAATCATTCTGGTTTTATTCAAAACATTGTTGAATTTCACTGTAATCATGCCATTGAATTATAATAATATCACAGTGTTTTGCCTAAAATGAAATATTGTAAGACCGTAATATAAACTGTTCCGCAGAGCAGTGGCGAAGCGTGACTTTTGGAGTAGGAGAAGCAATTGCCAAAATCAGGGCTGCAACTAAATCGGAACGCCATTCCGGTAATCGTCATTTCGAAATCACTGAACCCTGAGCATCGTTCCAGTATTTGATGTTTCCGAATCATTGAATGGGTTCGCCTATCCTGTACTTCATGTTTCCTAAGAGTGAAAATAGTTCTATACTTTTCAAATCAAATATTATTAGAAATTAGTATTATATATTGCATCTTTTATAGGAAAAAAATGTAGGTATACTGTAGCCTTACAACAACTTTATTGTGAGAATCGAGAGTAGTTTCAGAACATGGCCCAATCGCAGAAAATTTTTTAAACATATATTTTAATACAATTCCTTTTTATTTACTGGGACGTTAAAACGAAAGTACAAATTAGTATTCCAAAAAATAATTTGTCAAAATCACCTTCGGAAAAGTTGCCTGACACACTCTATATTTGAGTTATGCCATCTGCGGAATATATCAATCGCCCTTTGCTTTTGGTGTTGATATTGTGGTCGGAAAAGGAGTAAAGAAAAATATTAAGTGTATGTTAAAAATATTTTATTAACAAACTCTCAATTAAAAGATAATAATTAAATTCCATTCTTATACGTATGAAAACATATGGGAATACAGGGCATACTTGAGTATCCTCAGAAGAAGAAAACAACGCTTGGTATTATATAGAGGCACTGGACAGAAAAATGGAGACAATTGCATGTTTCCTCAAGAGAAAATCACCCGGCTCAATACCTTCTTCAATACGATTTCTAATGAAAATTATTATGTCTAAATATGAATTAAAGGTCACAATCAAATCTATCTAAATATCGATTTTAAATAATGTTTGTTCAGTATTTAAAGAGTTATGAAAGCTGAAATATATTTAACAGATTACTAAAAAAGTCTCAAAATTTAATTAAAACATTAAAACAGGTTAATAGATCAGAGATGACTCTAGTAGAGTACAGGGTGCCTTGTATCCGTTTCTGATCTCTTAACCAGTTTTAATGCGTCGATTAAGTTTTAGGGTCAATTTGTTGTAGGCTATTATATATTCCAACGTTCAGAACTATTTGAATACTGAAATCATTGTTTAAAACAGGGCTTTAGATAGATTTTATTCAGATCTTCAAATTATCTTTAGACACATTTTTTACTTAAAATTATATTGAAGAAGTTATTGAGCTCTGAATTTGATTTTCTATTGATATAACATGAAACTGTTTCCATTTTTCAGTCCAGTACCTGTATATATATATATATAAAACTATGAATCATCTCATTGGTTCAAGCCCTGCATAAAAGGCATAGATATTATGCTGACAGACTCCTATAAGATTTATGTGGCAAGCAGATGCTCGAGGGGTATTTTATTTATTTGTTCAGTCATTCATCATCATCATCCTCGTCCTCCTTCTCAAGCTGCCATGGGTTAATGAGGTTCGACCAGAATGTGCCATTTAGTTCTCCAAACATATCTCTCCTGAGCTATATCTGCTGTATCTCGCCACTGTAGAACAATTCTACCAATATCCAATTTGACATTGTCTGCCCATCGAATCTTCGGTTTCCCTCTTTTTCTGAGTCTTTAGGTAAACTGTTCATAACCCAATTCGCTAATCTATAGTTATGTATACGGGTAAAAGGAGGTTGCTGACTGATTCACCTAAACACATTACACACAATTTGAACCACCTAATGCCCAAGATACCGCGTAAGCATCTAGAATCAAAAACATTACGTTTCCTGTTATCTTGTTTACAAAGGGTCTAAGTTTCGTTAATATAATTAACCTTATAAAAAATAAACTATTATACAATATAATTTCAGTCTTTAGGTGTATACACCTATTTCTCGACACTCTCCACAGATTTTTAAAAGTTCCGGCAATAATCCCTATTCTTCTGTTAATCTCATGCCGCACATTACCAGTATCAGTTACATCGCTCCCAAAATAATTAAACTGAGACACCTGCTCAAGAATGTAACAATTCAGACAAATTGAATCAAAACCTGCCTAACATTTTTCATCACATTAGTTTTCTCTCTATTTATCACCAAATCTACTCTATTACCACTCTCATAAACAGCTCGAATGAAAGAGTTCATCTGAACATCATTTCTCAAAAGGGTTAAATCAACAGCATAATCTAAATCAGAAATTTTCATATCTCTAAACCATTTAAGCCAAAAGTCTTTCCTTTGCATTGAATTTCTCATATTTCTCATAACATAATCGATAACCAAAGAGGAAATGGGGCAAAAATTCACCCTTGACGCTACACTAGAAGCAATGCTAAACCAATTGTTATAAGCTTCATTAACTCCCACACATGACTCGATGTTATTATAGAGCACTTTCATTATGTTATATTGTGCTAAATTCATTTTGTTCATTAACTGACATTAAATAAAATGTCAGCAAAATGTTTGGAAAACCTATCAATTGCAAATATTTTGCCTAGTCTTGGCTATGCAACTTATTGCGTATGAAAGAATTATATGTAATTTCTAAATTTCATTTTTGCTATTTTTCATTTAATTGATATTATGTTTGCCATTGAATAAATGTATTATTATTATTATTATCAAAAATCCCTCTAATTTCTCCTTCCAATACTGAATTCTCTAAACAGACATTATATGGAAGATGCCAAATTTTGTCACCATCTGAAAAACAGACATGCCCATCATTGCTATGCCAGTTTTGAAACGCTTTTAGTCTGAATGGCACTTTTGCATTCACAGTGCGCTAAAAGGGGAGAGGTAGGTCACAAAGACCCTACCTCTCTCCTTGGGCTCAGAATCGAGAAGCGGAAAGGGATCTACTGAACAACTTTACGGGACAGGTGGAAATCTCTTTAAATTCACCTAGCGTGTCTTATGTACTTATAGCTCCCCTGAATACGGGGCGGAGATGGCTCATTCGGTAGCGCGCCTGGCTTGTAATATGCAGCTCCCAGGTTCGACTTCCACCTGGGCAAGAATTGCCATTTATCTCTGCCAAATACTACATCCTCCCTCGGTCAGTAGAAGACACCGATGGATTTGGAAAAGCTGCCATCAGTTGGATGGGACGCTAAGCAGTGGCACCGTGTGTGAAAGAGACCTATATCCTGTGCACGTTAAAGAGCACACTGGATGGCCTTGACTATAGACTACTAGCAGGTTTTCCGTGGGTCCCCTGCCCCAACTTTCGCCGAGCCTTTGAGGTCCTTATGACTTGGCCATTTGCCCTATTGTGTACAAAGAAAGTGCCACTCAGAGGTAAAACAACCAAACCAAACTGATCATGTCTGGAACCAACCTGAAGTCAGAACTTCGCCTCATCCGATAGATGGCATTTTTTTCCGAGCCTATCCATGTCCTCTTTCTCGCCGAGAGTTAGTTGTGGGTTAACGGAAAAAATCACAATGGGAACTTGAGACTGGGATCGTCAGAATACTAGTCTGGCGCTATACGAATTAAATTATTCCTGAACCATTGCCGAAACGCAAAGGATTATTTAAGATTATGCATTTTAAAGAGCACACTGGATGGCCTTGACTGTAGACTATTGGCAGCTGTCCAGTGGGTCCCCTACAACAACTTTCGCTGAGACTTCGAGGTCCTTATGACTTGACCATTTGCCCCATTGTGTACAAAGGAAGTGCTACTCAGAGCTAAAACATCCTAACCAACCTGATCATGTCTGGAACCAACCCGAAGTCAGAACTTTGCCTCATCCGATGGACGGCAATTTTTCCGAGCCTATCATGTCCCCTTTCCCGCCGAGAGTTAGTTGTGGGTTAACAGAAAAAATCACAATGGGAAATTGAGACTGGGATCGTCAGAATATTAGTCTGGCGCGATACGAATTAAATTATTACTGAACCATTGCTGAAACGCAAAGGCTATTCTGGTGACTTCTGATTGGAAAATCAGAAATATATGTGCAAAATATCAGAGACTGTTAGTGAGGAATGGAGATGATTTTCGGGCTCGGTTTTTAGGGTTCGAGTCCCCCTGATCCCTCTTTGGGGAAAAAATTCAGATGCGTCATACAACATATATACTGAAACGAATATTTCAAAAGCCAGCCAGGTCCCGGCCAGTCTCGGGCTGTGCCCGAACTCATCGCTAGCGAGATGGATACAAATGTTTTCATTGTTTTCATTGTGTGGCCGTTCCTAAATTAAGTAGAAATGACAGAATATTAATTTGATTCTCATTTCATTTATCTTAAATTCAATCTTCTAAATATACTACTGCGCAAAATCACAATTACGTCATTGACGTTGAATAAACTTGTATCATCAATAAATAAAAAAAGTCAAAAGAATTATAACTTAAGTGAAAAATACTAAAATAGCCAAAAGAATTCTGTCTTGAATGCAAAAACCGAAATTAATAATAAAATTACATGCATTTAATGTTTTACGACTTTCAGCCATTTGTTTCTCATACTTCGTTTTCAAAAACTCTCTATATTTGCAGTTTTCAGAAATATTCAATTGCTAAAGAACATATTTTTATGCCCTAGATAGTTACTTAGTAGCCCTGATATAAATTGTTTTAATATTCCCTGTGTTCGAGAGATGAGAACGGACGATAGGTTATTTACCATTGAAATGATTTATGAGGGCCCCTAACAGTGACGAAGTTTTTTCGTTTACTAATACAATTTGTTTTTTAAATGAACCATACTAGTTGAATGCTGCTTGAAAACGCAATGAAAAATATTAATAGTATATTATAATTTCACTCTAAACCAGTGGCAAAACGTCCATGGAAGCAAGGGAAGCAATAGTTCCCTTAAAATTCTCATTAAAAAATAAGAAATGTAAATTACATATATTTAAATATTTTGACATAAAAGTAAAAGTATTTTCAGAACTTTAATAAGTTTATTATAACATAAAGTTTACATTTATGTAACATTCTTTGTATTTTTCTGCTGTATTATACTGTTTAATTAACAGAAGCACCAATCTGCCAGGATAATCAAGCTAGGAGTGTATGAAGAACTCGCTTCTTCGCTACTGCATTGGTTATCGTATCTCACAGCAGCAGTTACATCTTCCATATTCAATTCACAGAATTCAATGAGCAGAAATTTCTTTCGTTGGAAGAACTTTTCCCATAGCTTTGCACTATACATAATATTTCACATTCTTTTTACCACTAGAGCCTCTGGAGTCTTGACTGTCATTAGCAATGTTGCAGACGCAGGAGGAGGAGTCGAAGGTAAGTGTTAATTATTTCAATTATTTTTTTTTAATAAACGAGGTGGAATTCTCCTTTATTGTCCTATGTCCGGTTTTTTCATTTCAAATTATATGAATTTCTAATGTATTGATAGTATTGCTCTACCATTGAACGTATGTAAAGTAAATGTAAATTGTGTCCTATCGCGTTTCGATGTCTGTCAGTTTAATTCTTCCGATTCACATTTGCTAAAGTGGTTTATAACTTCTTAACTACGTGTTACGGTTCTCATTACCGTGATAACTAAAGATAATGTTATTACTACTATAGGTAAAACAGAAAATATACAAAATAATAAAAATATTTTGTGAATAAAGTAGCCTACGAATACTAATACTACAATTCGTCAAGACTACATTCGGCATGCTGTGAAAAATATATCTATATACATTTCACTCACATCTAAGTTTAATGTTTTTCGCTTCGTGTTTTAAAGAACAAGTTAACGGCATTAAACGGGCACATATTGCATTGCCTCTACAATAATATACGTGTAATTAGATGCATTAAAATGTTTTGAAAAGATAAGAGAAATATGCGAAAATTCAGAAAATTTGAAATTGGAAAGTTATGTAAATACGTATTAAAATATTTGAAAACAAAATATAGGCAGTGATGTGTATTCAATTATTATTTATTTTTTTAAATAATCTGCTAGATTCTTTCCGAGAAGAGCAGAAGAAAGTTGTGAAATCTGGGGTTTTTGATACTGGTACAGATGATGCTTACATACCTAAATTATGGAAATATGATAATGTTTCTCGTCGATCAGAATGTTCCTATGATTTCTTCCTCTAATGTGCACGACAGTGGAAGTGAAGTAAAAAAACAGAAATCAATAATGGTTATCTATTCATTTAAAAAGTTTTTATTTTACTTATATAATTAGCAGATATTCGCCAACGTTTAGAGGGGATAGAAATGCATATGTTATTTGGCAGTCTGAAAACGAACTCGTTTTTTATTTCTATTAGAGCTTCAGACAGGAGAATTGTAAACAAAATGCGCTCTAAAATTCTATCTCCGGTTGTATTACAGATAGAGACTTGAGTTTCGAACGCAATACAGTATTATACAAGAAAACCCCGTACGGAAAATTTGGGACTGGTCAGATAATTTTCTGAAAAGTTCTGGGGTCCCCAAAATTTGATAAAATTTCGTGAATTAAATTGTAATATCACTGGCGCTGATGGCAAACGATCGCGTTCACTGTTTGACGCTGACAAATGCTGACAACGCCAGACACATTCAATGTCTTTATAAAATATGGATATTGCTAAAGCTAGTTGTGCAAAATAGTTATTATTTCCCCTTTTTTATCGGTTCGTATGCAAGCACTTAACTTCATTTTGTTTTAAGAAATAAAACTTTTATACGGTTTATAGATAAAGGTAATATATTGCGATTTGCATTATCCGTTTCATCCATTGATTGAAATTATTGTTATTAGTGGGTATTGAAGTCGAAAAACTGTAAACTTCATTCTTTTTAAAAGTATTCGATATCGCTGAACTACTTTGTGTTCTTAACAGCTTATGTAGCTGGCATTACTAAGTAAAAAAACAACGATTGGAATCCATCATCATCATCATCATCCTCAAGCAGCCATGGGCTACGGAGGTCCAACCAGACCGCGCAGTTTAATTCTCCAAGCATATCTGTCCTGAGCTACATCTGCTGCATCCGGCCACTGTACATCAACTCTAACAAGGTCCTGTTTGACATTGTCTGCCCACCGCATCCTAGGTCTCCCCCTCCTTCTGAGGCCTCCAGGCAGACTGTTCATAACCCTATTCGCCAATCTATAATTATTCATACGGGCAACATGGCCAAACCAACGGAGTCTCTCTCTGCACAATATGCTGCTTAAAGAGGTTGCAGATTCCTTTGCCTAACCTCATCATTAGTTACAAAGTTAAACCACCTAATACCCAAGATACTGCGTAAGCATCTAGAATCAAAAGCATCTAGTTTCCTGTTATCTTGCTTACTCAGCGTCCACATTTCACTACCATAACTAACCCTAGAAAGAACCAAACTATTATACAGTCTAATTTTAGTCTTTAGGTGTATATGCCTATTTCTCCACAATCTTCATAGATTCTTAAAAGTCCCGGCAGCAATACCTATTCGTCTGTTAATCTCATGCCGCACATCACCAGTATCAGTTACGCAGCTCCCAAGGTAATTAAACTGTGACACCTGCTCAAGACTGCAACCATTCAGATTAACTGAATCACAACCTGCCTGACCAATTTTCATCACTTTAGTTTTCTCTCTGTTTATAACCAAACCTACTGTACTACCAGTCTCATCAACAGTTCGAATGAAAGAGTTCATCTCATCAACATCATTTGCCAAAAGGGCTAAATCATCAGCATAATCTAAATCAGAAATTTTCGTATCTCCAGCCCATTTAAGGCCAAAAGCTTTCCCTTGAAGTGAATTTCGCATAACATAATCAACAACCAAACTAAAGAGAAAAGGAGACAAAATACACCCTTGTCGAACACCAGAAGTAATGCTAAACCAATTGTTACAAGCCTTACCAACTCTCACACATGACTAAGTGTTATTATAGAGAGCTTTCATTATGTTAACTAACTTGTCTGGTATACCATATGATCTCACAATCAACCACAAATTATGACACTTTCAACAGAGTCGAAAGTCTTTTTGAAATCAACAAAGCTAGCAGCCAAAGGTTTCTGAAACTCTAAACATTTCTCAAGAATCTGCCTAAGTGAAAATATCTGATCTACACATCCCCTACCACTTCTGAATCCACATTGCTCATCACGCAATTGCCCGTCAACCAGATTCTTAATTCTATTAAGCACAATCATGGAAAGAACTTTACCTGGAACGGAGAGTAGGCTGATACCCCTATAGTTATCACAAGAACTGCGATCACCTTTTTTGAAAATAGGGATAATAATAGCTCTGGTAAAATTTTTAGGAACCATGCCTTTATCATAAAATTATTCAAAATTTCAGTCATCCAAATGGTAACAGAAACATTCCCAGCTCTAAGCATTTCCGTAGTAATTTCATCCACCCCTGGGGATTTATGAAGTTTAAGTTTAGAAATAGCCAAACTAACTTCAGATTGTGTTATAGGGCCAACATTAAAGCCAACAATGCATCTATCATCATTGCAAACAATGGGAGTAGAACTAACCACATTGTTTAGAACATCACTGAAATGCTCAGCCCACCTAGCCATGACAGAATCCTCACCTTCTATAACCTTGCCTTGTTTATCCTTCAATCCCTGTATACCTGTTCGTTTTCTACCACACAAAACATTAACTATCTGGTACAGCTCTCTGCTGTTGTGCTGTCTAACTGCTTCCTCAGCTTTGTCAGCAAGGCCATCAAGCCAAAGATTCTTATCAGTAGCTAACTGAATCCATACATTCAGGGAATAAGATTACAAGTAATGCATTTCAGAGTGCAAGTCGAGAAGTTAATCTCCCATTTGTAAGTTTTACAGGAAGTTATTTCATAATGAAGTTTATTCTCTTGTGTCATAATAAACATTTCATTGATTAACCGTTTACCTGCGCGCTGTAAATATCCGAGAGATTTTAATGTAAATTACAATTTCTCATAAATTAAGAATTGCATATTAATTTATAAAATACATTTGGTGTTTTATATGTAACACATAACTAGGCTTGCGGTAATTTTCGTTTTTCGATTTCTTATATTCATTGATAGTACAAACTAGGGTAATAGCAAAAAAAAATATCAAACGAATTTTTGTGTGAATGAAAAAGCAATCATTATTCATTGAATTACATGCATTTAAAGTTTTACAATTTTCACCCATTTGCCTTTCATAGTTTGTTTGAAAATATAGCTCTGCTTTTGTAAATTTCAGATTTTTTCAACGGCCGTAGAATATATTTCTAACTCCGTAGTTGAGTGGTTAGCATTTTGGTTATTCATCAAAGGGAACTGGGTTCGAGACCCGGTAAGGTAGGGAGGTTTTTGTTACTTTTCTGATGGAGTCACCGCATCCTCCTGTCTGACCTCTGTGATAAGCATCTGCTTGAAGGGATGTGGGGGGGATATTTATTTTTAATTTTTTAGACATGGCCGAATTTACATCTCATGCGAACACTAATATTTATATTAGGCCCTATAATAGTAGAGGTTGGCCATCTCAAAATTGGACGCCATGTTTTGTCATCGCTCGGATTGTTTGGCGTGCAAAGCTTATTATTATATTATTATTACGGTATTGCAAATATACTTATGGATTCCGTAAAAGGGTAGGGCAATATTTGATACAGATTTCAGTGCTCACGATTGGAAGCACTTTAGAAAAAGGTTAAAAAGAAAAAACAAATTTTAGGGCTTTTTTTTTTAAAAAAGAGATAATAATATCGCTTGTCCCATGGCCGAGTGGTTAGCGCGCTTGGCTACTGATCTAAGGGACCTGGGTTCGAGCCCCGGGTAAGGCATGGATGTATGTGTCGTTTTTCTGCTGAGGTCCTGCCATCCTCTCAGACCTTCTACTCTGGCATATAAACTGACAGGCTCCTGTCAGACCTCTGTGGCAAGCAGCTGCTTGAGGGGGTATTTATTATTTTTTTTATTGTTATCTGTCGTCTGTAGACAATGAACTTTTTTGTTTATACAGAAAAATAAAAAAAATATTTTTGTGTTAGATAGGTATTAAATAAATATATGATTTGTATTTTTCGAATCTCTTAAAAGTTGTAACTGCGCCCTCTAACGGTGGAAAAATTTGAAAATTCCAAAATATCAAGTGAACGTAACAAAGCGATGTAATTATGTTAGAAATTTGAAATTTCGGTGTTGAAATGTAAAGGTTACGAAGTTACCATTGGTAACAATCACTTAAGCCTTTAGATCCAGGGGGGAGAATGCAATTTTTTTTTTTAGTTTTAATAGAAAATTGTACGGTTTTAGAGATAAATTATAAATTATTTTGGGTTGGTCAGGTATTGATGAAATATTACAATCTGCATTTTCAGAATCTCCCAAAAGTTATAATTGCACCCTGTAAAGGTGGAAATTTTTGAAAAATCCCGAAATTTAAAACGAATATTGCAAACGATATAGTTATATTAGAAATCTGAAATTTTGGTCATGGAATATGACAATCTGGAAGATTCCATTGACAACAATGCGTTGACCCCTATATCCAAGGTAGGAAGGAAACAGAACAGTTTTATGAAATAATTGGAAATCTCTCTTTTAATTGGTATTAATGAAATGTAATTTGCATTTTCAAAGGTAGTTTAAATTTATATAATTAGAGTTCACTAAATATCCAAACAGCAAAACGTTTAACGAATGTTTCAAGTGATCTGTTGATGGTAGAAATTTAGTCTGTAGAATTATGTTATGGTAGGTATAAATTCCACTGACAGCAATGGTTTGCCCACTATTTTCAGAGGAGTGAGAGAAAAGCAACTTTTTAAATTTAATAACTAAAAGACAAATACTTTTTATGTTGTATATTTACTAATAATATACTGCACTATGCATTTTTCCCCATTATATATTAAAAAAAAATAAATAATCCTTCAAGCAGCTGCTTTCCACAGAGGTCTGACAGGAGCCTATACGTTTATAAGCCATAGTAAATATCCACGGGGATGGCGGCACCTCAGCAGAAAAATAACACGAACATCCATAATTAAAACTTTTAAGGAGTGAAAAAGTAGGCAAAGGAAAAACTTCATTCTTTTTGAATACGAGTTTCCCATATGCGCCAGAGGCGATATGCATTCTTCTAGTTATTTTACACATTCAGTACCCTCTGACAGTGAATATTCGAACTACTGCATAATTAAGAAAATAAACTATTAATATTTTATTAGCACCTGTAAAAACACAAAAAAATATTTTTTATTTATATTTTGAAACAGAAAAGTTGCATTTTACCAACGGGACAAATCATTAATATTAGTATAAATTACTTGACCATTACACTTTATGACCAAAAATTTAAGTTTCTAGCAAAAAATAGATCTTTTGCAATATTCATTTAAAAAATGGTATTTTCCGGGTTTTTTTCTGTCGCTAGAAGCCACCTTTCGAGTTTTTATTTACCGCTTTTAGAACTTTCTAACAATAGAATTCCAACTGATGGGGATTCGAAATATGTAAATATTGATAATTTTGTGGAAAAAAGTTCGCCGACACACGGAATTCTAATCCGCATCTCTCGAGAAACATGCCTGAGTATTCTAACCTTTTGAACTAAGGCCAACTTTTCACAAGAAACATTTAATGGTTTATAAACCTTTAAACGTCTACAGTCTACAGGTAACGCTGAGATTATGGAATATTGTTTAAATCATTAGTATTTTGTTAGTGCCTGTAAAAAAAAATAGAGTGTTTGTATATCCCTTGAAATAAAAAAGTTTCATTTTCGCCCCCACCCCTTTTGGCTAATAGGGCAAAACCTTGTTACCATTTTAAACCTTTTGGCCATAACAATCTACTACCAAAATTTCAGATTTCCAGTGTAAATAGTTTGCTTGTAATATTCGTTTGAAATTTCAGCATTTCTTTTTCCACCGTACAGAGGGCGCTATTAAAATTTTCAAGATAACGAATCGCAATATTTCTTCTACACCTATCCAACTCAAAAAGAAAATTTCATTCAGCTCTAAAAGTAAAAAAGTTGATTATCTATAAACGGACTGTCAGGTTTTGATGCGATACATATATGTAAATATAAAATTTTTTCATTTCATGTATATATTTGTATGTGACCTTGCATTGTAGTCCTTCGAGTGAAACTGTTTTCTTTCTTCCACCACTGAGTAAGGCTGTTATGGCTAATGTGTCTTGCTGTAATCAGCAATGTAATTTATGGTACCTGATCGTCAGTGATCGGTCCCCTTTCCGGACTAGCTCCATTGACCAAGGAGCGAAGGCCAAATGACCATCCCTTGGGATGGGAAGGTTGGCGCAGGACGCCGAACGTCGGATGGTCCGTGAGAAGGTCAGGTAGTTCTGAGTTAGTAACTGGCTAGAGCAGACGTAGATGGCGGCTGCTCGGTGAATACCCCCCCCCCCCGATAGGGGACCACCTTGTCGTTGTGGGGGGGCCTAGGGCCCAGCAACCCGGCTGAAAGCTGTGCCGACCGGATTGGTCCCCCGGTTGGACATGGCTAAGGCCAACCGAGGTTGAAGTGCTGCTGGCCGGCTTGATTGCCGGTCGGATGGTGACGGCGTCGGAGACCTCACATCTCAGGAGACCTGTGTGGTCTGTTCGACGGCTCTGCCGAAAGGCACGAGCTGTCAAAAAAGTCTGGGTCTTACTAAGAGTCTCCACCCCGGGTGCCGATCGAGCTTGGATCTATATATCCTTGCACATTTGCAAACCGGGGAATAGATTAAAGTAAGGTTTCTTCCAGTGGTCAGCTTTCCTTCTATAGGACTGCTGCCATGTGAGGCTGGGGTTGAGGTGCGCCTATAGGGCGTATTCCTTGCCCCCAGCTCTAGATAGTCATGGCTTTTTATAACCAGGTAGTGCTGTACAAGCGGAACCGGGAATTGCCGTGGTTGCATAAGATCGCAACAAAATAGATTCATTGCTCGGTGAATAGATAATTCACGAGGTGTGAGGCTTTCCTCTGTTGGGTGCGTAGAGTTGCAACCTGTTAAGCAATCTGCACATAGTTATTTGTAGCCAACTTAGTCATCTTTTTTCCACCTCCAGAGGACGCTATTAAATTTTTCAAAATAACGAATCGCAATATTTTTTCTATACCTATCCAACTCTCTGTTAGACGCGTAGAGTTGCAACCTGTTAAGCAATCCGCACATGATTGTTTGTAGCCAACTTAGTCAGTACTCGGGGAGACTGTAAATATCCTCCGAAATAAATCTTTTTGTTACTGTTTTAAAATTGGAGTTGGTGTTACTATTTTGAACTTGGAGTTGGTGTTACTATTTTGAACTTGGAGTTGGTGTTACTGTTTTAAACTTGGAATTGGTGTTACTATTTTAAAATTGTAGTTGGTGTTACTGTTTTAAACTTGGAGTTGGCTGTCATTCTGCAATTCTCAAATGTCGAAAGCCCAATACAGAACGAACCAAAATCTCACTTCCTTACCTGTGGGCTCTGTGGATCAATTACATTTTACCAACCACAGGAACCGACAACTGTCAACAGCCGACAGAATTGGTGCTATTTCGACGCGGGAAGCTTGAAGAGAAAAATTTATGTGATCGATGTCACATTGTACACGAACAAGATTCCCATTAGTGTGAAATTTTTCTTCAGATTACAGAACTCAGAAATTATTCTTCAGATTACAGAACTCAGAAATTATTCTTCAGACTACAGAACTGTGTAGTTCTTCAAATTACAGAAGTGTGAAATTAATCCTTCGAATTGTAGAACTGTGAAGATATTCGTTCAGATTACAGAAATGTGTGGTTTTTCAAACTACAGAACTGTGCAATTAATCCTTCAAATTAGGGAACTGTATTTCTTCGGTTGCAGAACTGAGTGCGAGTGAACTGGTATACTCATCGGTTCTTCATTAATTGGAACAATCCGTAGAGACTCAGGCATCAAAATTTCCGTTACTAATCCAGCAGTCGTGAACAGCAGAGGCATAAAAGTAGATCCTCAGCAAGAGAAACACACACCGGTATCGGTAAATATATTTATAGTACATGATATCTGTTTGCCGATTGTACTTTTTGAAAATTTATTTCATTTTAGGTTAGAAATTTGAATAATTTTACATTTCACTTTAAATTTTAGGTGTCTGTGTATTATTAAGTAAGGGATGGAGTCAATTGGAAATGTTAATTTAGATGCCGTCCCGTGGCCGAGTGGTTAGCGCGCTTGGCTACTGATCTACGGGACCTGGGTTCCAGCCCCGGGTAAGGCATGGATGTTCGTGTTGTTTTCTGCTGAGGTCCTGCCATCCTCTCAGATCTTCTGCTGTGGCATATAAACTGACAGGCTCCTGTCAGACCTCTGTAGCAAGCAGCTGCTTGAGGGGGTATTTTTTATTTATTTATAATTTAGATGTAGAATCAGGGTCTAGTGATAGAACGGAAATTTACTATTGCGAAAATATGTATGCTGTAAATTTAGACGGGGCTACGTCAGCAGATATTGCTAGCCCTAACCTAAAATTTGACCAGAGCATCGAAATGCAAATTAAACTGGAGGAAATGCGAAACGAACAAGAGATAAGGTTGCAAAAGGTAAGGTTGCAAGAAATGCGATTTAAAAATGAGAGAGAATTAAGAGAATTGGAGAATAAAAAGGGATGTAGAACAGGCCAAGATTAGTGCAGGAAATAGAGCGTGTCCTAGCGAAAGTAGCTCAAATTCCCTTAGTAGAAAAACGAGCATTATGAAAAATGCATTACCAAATCCACCGAAATAAAGGAGGAACTCCCTCAATTCTTCGAAACGGCTGAGAAAATGTTGGCTTTAAATAAGATAGCATCATAAAATCAAGCCCAGATAATATTGACACTAGTAGGAAGGTTTGCGGCAAATCCGACAGCTTCTCTCAGCATAGACGACTTAAAATCATACGAACTGATCAAAGAGAAGATTTTATCTTAATGTCGTTTAACCCCCATTGCGTATATGAACAGATTTAATGATGCTAGAAAAAAGACGACTGGAGTTGGTATAGTTTCGCCAGAACATTGGGGAATTCTCTGAATTATTATATTAAGAGTAGAAATATGCAAAATCAATCACGTCTTGACAAATTAATAGTCACTGGCAAAATTAAAACCCTGTTACCTGCAGAAACACTGAGCTATCTGATCTGCCAGAAAGGCAATTCGTAGTTCGAACCACATAAGCTTGCTGAAACCATTGTATTACATTCGCAAAGCATATCAGTACCTAGAAGACCTAAGCTTTCGGAGCAAACGAAATACAAAATGCTTCAAGTCCATAGGAATTTTCACTCCCTAGATTGAAAGCCGCAAATTATAGGGAAATCAAGATTTTTACCTGCGCACTCATACACAAAATGCTATGTTTGGGGAGCTACAGGACATTTTAGGAAGGATTACCCTAGAAGGCGGCAGCATGAGCAAACACTCACTCAGCAAGTTAGAGTGAATGATACTGAGGAAAGTAATAAGGAGACTGCTATTATTGCCATAGTTTCAAAATTGCGTAATAATAATAATATCCAGGTGGAAAGTAGTAATAGATCAAAGAATAAGTTTGTGCAAGAGCTGGACGAGGCAGTTATTAAAACTGGTAATATTAAAATCAATAGCATTCTGGATACTGGAACTCACATCTGTGTAGTCATATCTGAATTGATCCCAGTACGTTTCCTCAAACCTTGAGGAAAAATAGAACTTGTTAGTGCCGTTGGTGACGTGATCACCGCTGACTTTAATAAAGTAGAGCTGTTACTTGCTGAAGTTAACTGAAAACCGGTGATTTCTAACTTTCCAGTGGAGGTATTTTGTGCTACTACTCCTAAACTATGCAGCCTGATGCTCGTGAGTAAAGATGTAAATGACATGTTACATAAACATGCTAATTATACAGTTGTAGATAACGAAGCAACTAAGAGTATGGAACATAGTGCATTGAATAGTGTAGATTTTGTTTCTACAAAGTGTACAACTGATAATAATAAGGTAGAAAGATGTAATAAGGTTATAAATGTTGACAATAATGCTAATAAATGTACGAGAAAATAAGTACACAAAGAAATAACAATATTCCAAATTTAAAGAAAGCTGAGAATAAGTTATCTCATTGCGCAAACGTGAATGTGGAAATTAGCAAATATAGTAATTCCAATTGTGTGCAAATTTATTCTAAAGTTTCTGAACCCTTGTCGTAGGATATGATATTTTGTACAGAGTCACTGGTTAAAAACCATTGTTCAGAAACAGATCTTATAGCTCGAGGTTATTTTGGCGATATGGTGGTAAAAAGTACAAAAGAAACAAATTAAAATAGCTTAAAAAGAGAAATAAGAATATACTGAAATGTAAAGAAAAGAAGGAAAACTGTCCTGTCAATGAAATGTCTACAGCGAAAAGAATATATAATACTCCCATCTCGGTAGGATGCTGGCCTCGAGAGCTGATTGGTGGAGCAATAATTGTTAGGTCCCTGTCTAGGTTAAAGCATCCAGGGGAGGGAAGATATGGAACACTGTAAAATTATTTGTAAATAAGGAATGGCAAACACTAATTAATTACTTTAAAGTATAAAGTATTTAACAATGTACAGTATGTATTAAAAATATTTTAGTGTTTTTCTTGTTATTGATTTGCTAACTATGCTCGTGTTGTTTTATGAATAGTTGTTTTAGCTTCGAAACGTATCGAAAATTTTAGGAAACCCCCATGGCTGTAGCTATGTTATCACTGCAGTGGAGTTATCAGGTTATGTTCAGCCTGCATAACTCTTGATGAAAGAGGGGCTTGTCAGGTTTTTATACGATACATAGATATAATTTTGTCATTTCATGTATATATTTGTATGTGACTTTGCATTGTAATCCTTTGAGTGAAACAGTTTCCTTTCTCCCACCACTGACTAAGGCTGTTACGGCTAATGTGTCTTGCTGTAATCAGCAAGACAGGTTTATGGTACCTGACCATCAGTGATTCGTCCCCTTTACATCCTAGCTCCATTGATCAAGGAGAGCAGGCCAAATGACTGTCCCTTGAGAAGGGGAGGTCAGCGCAGGACGCCGAACTTCGGACGGCCCATGAGAAGGTCAGGTAATTCTGAATTAGTAACTGGGTAGAGCAGATGTAGAAGGCGGCTGCTAGATAAATGGATAATTCACGAGGTGAGAAGTTTTCCTCTGTTAGGTGCATAGAGTCGCAACCTGTCAAGCAATTCGCACATGGTTATTTGTAGCCGACTTAGGGTATACTCGGGGAGACTTAGTAAATATCTTCCGAAATAAATCTTTTTGTTACTGTTTTAAAATTGGAGTTGGTTATCATTCTGCAATTCTCAAACGTCGAAGGCCAAATACAGAACGAACCAAAAACTTACTTCCTTACCTGCGATCGTCGTGGATCAATTACATTATACGAACCCCAACAACCGACATGGACAGACAGATGGAAAGACAGATGGACAGACAACGCTTAACAGAGAGACGGACAGACAGACGAACAAATATTGGCGTTTTAGGTATAATTTAGGTATGTAAACTTCGTTTTTCAAATGCATTTTAAAAGAAATTATTTGTTGGTTTTCAGTTAGCTCGTTTCATTTTGCAGCCGATTGTCGTCTTCTGATGGAGTTTCTCGGAAAAAAATTCATTAATTTATTTCTTTGAGAAACATTTTACTCCGAAAAGCAGCGCAGTGAGGCATTCATGAAATATGACAGGTTTTGTAGACATAAAAAGTGGTAGAAGTTTATAAAACTCTAATAACTGAGTAGTTTTAACTTGGTACAGTCGCTCAAAAAATATCTGAACACTACGGTTGATTACAGAATTCAGGAAAAATATCTGAACACTACGGTTGATTACAGAATTCAGGAAAAATATCTGAACACTACGGTTCATTACAGAATTCAGGAAAAATATCTGGCAACGGTTTTTTTAGAAATTAGTGATGTGGCAACCTTCGTGTACTGTGCACGAAGGTTACAACAATTTTAATCTGCACACATCACTTAAGAAAGAATTTTCGCTCAGCACATATAACCCCCCCCCCCCCCCCTAAAAAAAAATAATCCATATCAGAATTTATTATTTGAACCTCTGGTCCAAATAGTTGATTCCGATGTGTTTTCCTCTAATTTCCTCTAATTGTGATATCTTCTTCCTAAACAACAAATTTGGGTTCCGCACTTAGAAAAGCGCCCCCCCCCCCCCTCGCCCCATAGTAAATATTCTTATAGAAAACAACCACGCTTACCTGTAAACACTTAAATAACCAGAAATGTTGGTTGCTAGGAGGTATGCGTAGATACTTTGCATTACTATATATTTTTTTTAATTTTCAGCATTCTATAATTAACGGGACCCCCACCTCCAAATGAAGGTTAAAATAAAAACGTATGTATTCATTTCAGAACAAACCCTAGCCGCTTCATAAACCTAAAAAAATATTTAAATGTGATATTTAAATGTCACCGCAAATCTCAGCAGCAGACGATATTTTCCGTTCAATTCTGTTAGAACCTCTAACCAGTGTATCATACGTTACGTTCCCATTTCTTACGTTACATTTATTCTGTAGCGCCATGTTGTTCCGTGAACTTCACAGTGGCCCTTTTAATGCGTTTCTTCACTCATTTGCAAATATTTGCGATAATTGTGTGAATCATTAAAACGCAGTTCATATAACAAATTCACATGTGAATATAATTGCTTCTCTTGTACCAATTTCCGACACCAAATTCTGTGTTTTTTCTTTTTTTTTCATACAATAGGACAAAATAATTATTAAACACGTAATTCTTTCGTTATTAAAAAAAGGAGCCATTTTATATTAATGAACTAATTCTCCACCAGATGGCAGCAATTTCTGCGTGCAAGAAAACTGAGAGATGGATGGGCGATTCGTTGAAAACTTTCGACGAAGTACTGTAGAAGTTTGCTGTGAACAGCAGGCAAAGATGCATGGCACGTTTTAGCACATATGCATTCTGACAAGTGGATGGGGCCCTTAAATTGTATGCCGAACTGTTCAGTCTTGAAACTTTCCATTACACCTGGAAGCAAAACTAACATTTGTAAGGTCCTTAACAACAAATCTATAAATCAAATTTATGCGTCGTTTATCTTTCTTCACTATTCACGAATTTATATGTTCCGTGATCATATTGCAGATCGCGATAGGAATTTGATAATTTTTTTAAAACATGTAAATGAAATGGGGGGTCTGGATTATTCCACATTTCATATTTAAACAAGGTTTACTTATACCGATATTTTCCAGTAACACATCCCTCAACATAAGTCACATCGTATTGTCTTAAAAATTCAAATCTTTCCTTATTAATAGAATACAGGTTCAAAGTCGAAATTAATTTAAACTCTGATGCGAATTCTAAATACAAACTGAGAAATAAAGAACGGAAATATTGAAATAGAGAAAATTTTTAAAAGAGTTCGTATAAAAAATTCTAGCAAGTTTCGAAATGATTGTTTAGAGTCGGGTTATCAAATATTATCAGTAAAATTGTTTTAGGGTACGCCATGAGATATCAAAAGTCGCTAGATCTAGTAACAAAGTAAAAATAACCATTGTTATACTATAATTTTATCAAACTATACAAGGGGTACGCCAGTTACATACACATTTCCAGTGGGTACGTGAAGCATAAAAGGTTGAGAACCACTGGTGTATAGCAATATTATATAACTTTATTAATGTTTTCCAAAATTTTCCGCAGCCATTCAACTAATACGATTCAAATTTGAAAAATTAATGAAGAAAAAGCTTAGTCGGGGATAGAGGCCCTCATTGGACATTCGAATGATAAATAAAGTACTGTACACTCTCATCTCGAGGGGCAGGGTGTTGCTCAGTCGGTAGCGTGCCCGGCTCAAAATCTGCAGTTTCCTGATTCGAGTCCCAGCTGGATCAGCTTTGAGATTTATCTCCGCAAAACTCGCTGCCCACGGTCATAGAGGACACCGATAGACTTGGAAAGGCCGCCTCCGTCGGATGGGTCGTTAAGTTGTTTCTCCCTGTGCACGTTAAAGAACACGCTAGATGGCCTTGACGGGAGAATGCCATCTGTCGCCCAACAGCTGTTCCAATTGGTCTCATCCCCCCAATCTTCTCTGAGCTTTCGAGGTCCTTGTTACCTGGCCATTTAGCCCATTGTGTGCAAACAAAGTGTCGCTCAGAGGTAAACAACTCAACTCTCACCTCATGAACATAAGAAAACAAATGCCTCCTGCTTGCCACAGAGGTCTAGACGGGAGTCTGTCAGTTTAATACGCCATAGTAGAAGGATCTATGAGGATGGCGGGTCCTCAGCAGATTGTTTGCTAACAGCACGAGGTGATTTCCAGGTAGTCACCCTCCCAGGTATCGACCGTGCACGAGGTGATATCCAGGTGGTCATCCCCCCAGGTACTGACCGCCAACTGCACGAGGCGATATCCAGGTGGTCACCCTCCCAGAGTATCGGTGATATCCTGGTGGTCACCTTCCCAGAGTATCGGTGATATCCTGGTGGTCACCCTCCCAGATTATCGACCGTGCCCAAAGTTGTTTAACTTCGATGATCGAACGAGAACCGGTGTTTTACACCTTGGTACTACCGTTGGCTTCATGGACGTAGGGAACAAAAAATATATCCCCTCATGCAGCTGCTTGCCACAAAAGTTTAACAGGAGGCTGTTGGTATAATACGCCACAGTAGAACGTCCGTGAGGATGGTGGGAGCTCAGCAGAAAGACAACACAAACATCCATGCTTTTAGCCCGGGGATGGAACCCAGGTCCACTGTGATCAGTAGCTAAGCTCGGTAATAATTCGACCACGGCACGGCAGTAGGGAACAAGAATGCATAATATCAACTAGTTTATGTTAAGGCTACTAAAGTAGTTGACTGCAGCCAGGCCTGGAGGCACGTTAGACACTAGCGTAGGGGCGCCAAACATAACCAGGGCATCATCTTTTAAATGCTACAATTCGTTTGTTTAAGCAACAATAAAATTGTGTGTTTTCAATTTTATATACCTGCAAGTATCCATGGAGAGCAAGTACTCTCTTTTCAAAGTACTCTTTCTCTCCTGATCATCAAAAATTCTTGGAAGAATTCGGATTGTGAGTCTATACATTCTGTTTCCAAACGTATTGGGATACTTCTATGTTACGTGAAAACAAAACCATATTCAACTTTGGAATTAAGCTTTTTTACAGAAATATGTTACGGAAAATAAAGTAATTCTCAATCAAATTTATCAAAAGTTAGATATTAGAAAATATTAATTTATTGTTGCTGAAGCTGAAATATTGGACATCCAATAATGCTGCTATATTCGTCCTAAGCACTGTTTAAAAACTGACTGCAAAATGAAAAACATTGCACAAATTTTTAAGATTGCATTTTTTCAGTAAGCGATTTTTTAGAATTTTAAGGTAAATTCTTACGAGTCTGTTTTCTTTTATATTCACTTTCAGATTTTCCATTTCTTGTAACATTTTGCTGCAAAAGCTTATTTCAGATTTAGGGAGATTCGAATACAGTTTTTGCACGATATGAAAGTGTCTTAATATTTTTGATAATTACGTGTAATTTAATCATTATCAAAGTACTAAAAGCGAGAAAATATTTTTTTTAATTTAAATTGGCAATTTGATTGTGTAATATTAATAATAATGAATACCCCCTCAAGCATCTGCTTGCCACAGAGGTCTGACATGAGCCTGTCAGTTTATATGCCATAGTAGAAGATATGTGAGGATGGCAGGACTTCAGCAGAAAAACCATACATACATCCATGCCTTTC
Organism: Ryuthela nishihirai; assembly: GCA_038380435.1. Taxonomy (NCBI): domain Eukaryota; kingdom Metazoa; phylum Arthropoda; class Arachnida; order Araneae; family Heptathelidae; genus Ryuthela; species Ryuthela nishihirai. The sequence goes on along the minus strand of JAWZYU010000011.1, from coordinate 66,488,843 downwards.
CTAGGGCTCGTAGATCAGTAGACAAGCTTGCTAACCACTCGGTCACGGTTACTCCATGTTAAATACAACAAGTTGTATGTTATCCATAATACTAATTTATTACATTAATTTCACTGTTCATTAACAAACTTTATTATCGTTACAATTTCTGCATTCATTTATATTTTTACATTATTTCCATTCTTCATGGGTGTGAAAGAAATAAATTTTTTATGCGAAATTGAAAGAAGTATTGTTGATAACGGCGTGCTACTACTTCCTGTGCCTAGAGACGCATGAGGGGTAAATTCAGCCCTGACCAAAAAAAATAAATACCGTTCTTAAGCAGTTGCTTCTCAAAGAGGACAGACAGGAGGATGTGGGACTTCAGCAGAAAAACAACCCAAACATCCATGCCTTGACCGGGCCTCGAACCCAGGTCTCTTTCAACAACAGCCAAGCACGCTAACCAATGGGTACGAGGCAAAAAATGAAATGGATAAAAATTGTAAAACATTAAATACGTATAATTTTATGAATAATGGCTGATGTTTCTTTCAATCACATAAAAATGGTTTTGCTTTTTTACTATTTACATAATACAAATTTATTCAACATTATCGACATAATAGTGCTTTTAAATAGTAGTTCAATGTATTAAATATATGAGATATAATTTAGGCTAAATTAAATGAGAATCAAATTAATTCTCTGTCTGTTCTACTTTTTGGAAGTACGGGGTTCTTTAAAAAAATTTATCATTTTTATTAATACTAGTTAATGAACAAACTCAGTTTGTTCAGTTTTCAGCGTCAGTAAAATACGCCATAAAAAAGATTTGACAGGAAAAGCGAGACCTTAGCAGAAAGAGAATATTCATGATTCCAGGTTCCTAAGATGGAGTAGCCATGCGCGCTAACCAACCGGCCATCGGAACGCCGATGAACACATTGTTAATAATAACTTTTCTCAATGACGGGAGATTACACTCTCAACCCCCATCCCTGCTTCGCTACTAGACTGTACTAACATTTGATTTTAAAAGAATAGAACTACTTTCACTCAACAATTCGGAAACATCAAGTACTGGAACGCAGTTCCTGTTCAGTGATTCGAAAATATCTAGTAGCGGAACGATGTTCCGTTTTAGTGATTCGAAAATATCGAGTAGTGAAACGGTGTTCCGGTTTAATGATTCGGAAGCAGAGAGTAGCGGAACCGTGTTAGATTTAGTTGCATAGTGCTTTTGTTAATTGCTTCCCCTACTCAAAATATCATGCTTCGCCACTGCTCTAAACAATCACTTTTGAAATGTAGCAGAATTCTTTATATGAACCATTTTAAACTTCCCTGTCATTTCGATATTTCGGTTGTTTAGTTCTCTGTTTTTTTTTTATTATTTACATCGTAGTTAAAACCAGTTTAAAGATTCTATTATAGCTATCATCATCATCATTATCATCATCCTCAAGCAGCCATTGGCTACGGAGGTCCAACTAGACCGCGCAGTTTAATTCTCCAAGCATATCTGTCCTGAGCTACATCTGCTGCATCCGGCCACTGTACACCAATTCTAACAAGGTCCTGTTTGACATTGTCTGCCCACCGCATCCTAGGTCTCACCCTCTTTCTGAGGCTTCTAGGCACACTGTTCATAACCCTATTCGCCAATCTATAATTATCCATACGGGCAACGTGGCCAAACCAGCGGAGTCTCTCTCTGCACAATATGCTGCTTAAAGGAGGTTGCAGACTCCTATTGCCTAACCTCATCATTAGTTACAAAGTTAAACCACCTAATACCCAAGATACTGCGTAAGCATCTAGAATCAAAAGCATCTAGTTTCCTGTTATCTTGTTTACACAGCGTCCAAGTTTCACTACCATATCTAACCCTAGAAAGAGCCAAACTATTATACAGTCTAATTTTAGTCTTTAGGTGTATACGCCTATTTCTCCACAATCTCCATAGTTTCTTAAAAGTCCCAGCAGCAATTCCTATTCGTCTGTTAATCTCATTGCCACATATCACCAGTATCTGTTACATAGCTCCCAAGGTAATTAAACTGTGACACCTACTCAAGACTGCAACCATTCAGATTAACTGAATCACAGCCTGATTAACCAATTTTCGTCATTTTAGTTTTCTCTCTGTTTATAACCAAACCTACTCTACTACCAGTCTCATCAACAGCTCGAATGAAAGAGTTCATCTCATCAACATCATTTGCCAAAAGAGCTAAATCATCAGCATAATCTAAATCAGAAATTTTCGTATCTCCAGCCCATTTAAGGCCAAAAGCTTTCCCTTGAAGTGAATTTCGCATAACATAATCAACAACCAAACTAAAGAGAAAAGGAGACAAAATGCACCATTGTCGAACACCAGAAGTAATGCTAAACCACTTGCTACAAGACTTACCAACTCTCACACATGACTCAGTGTTATTATAGAGAGCTTTCATTATGTTAACTAACTTGTCTGGTATACCATATGATCTCACAATCAACCACAAATTATGACGATCAACAGAGTCAAAAGCCTTTTTGAAATCAACAAACCTAGCAACCAAAGGTTTCTGAAACTCTAAACATTTCTCAAGAATCTGCCTAAGTGAAAATATCTGATCTACACATCCCCTACCACTTCTGAATCCCCATTGCTCATCACGCAATTGATTGTCAACCAGATTCTTAATTCTATTAAGCACAAAAATGGAAAGAACTTTACCTGGAACAGAGAGTAGGCTGATATCCCTATAGTTATCACAAGAACTGCGATCACCTTTTTTGAAAATAGGGATAATAATGGCTCTGGTAAAATCTTTAAGAACCATGCCTTTATCATAAAAGTTATTCAAAATTTCAGTCATCCAAATGGTAACTGAAACATTCCCAGCTCTAAGCATTTCCGTAGTAATTTCATCCACCCCTGGGGATTTATGAAGTTTAAGTTTAGAAATAGCCAAACTAACTTCAGATTGTGTTATAGGGCCAACATTAAAGCCAACAATGCATCTATCATCATTGCAAACAATGGGCGTAGAATTAACCACATTGTTTTGAATATCACTGAAATGCTCAGCTCACCTAGCCATGACAGAATCCTCACCTTCTATAACCTTACCTTGTTTATTCTTCAATCTCTGTATACCTGTTCGTTTTCTACCACACAAAACATTAACTATCTGGTACAGCTCTCTGCTGCTGTGCTGTCTAACTGCTTCCTCAGCTTTGTCAGCCAGGCCATCAAGCCAAAGATTCTTATCAGTAGCTAACTGATCCTTTACACGTTTATTAAGTTCTTTGTAATGCTTTCTATTAGGATTAGTAGGGTACTGATTAAGGACATTCCTGCCGTTCCTTCTTTCTGAAATAAGCTCAAGTGCCTTATCACTTAAATAATTCTGTCTCCTCTGTTCCTTTTTCCCTAAAAGAGTACTGTTAGTTACCAAAAAAGCCTGTTTAAAATGGCCCCATTCTTCCTCAACTTCAGTATTAAGCAAACCATGACTGTCATAATGACTAAGTAACCTATCATGGTAAGCTTTGGCTACAACTGGGTCTTTCAGAGCTTCAGTATTAAAAGAAAATTTTTTAACCGTAGCACAACACTTTTTAAGTTTAAGTTGCAAGGCACTTTTAACAAGATAATGGTCAGATCCAATTTCAGCTCCCTATATGACCTGGTATTCCTAACAGAACTAGCCCATTTGCTGTTAATTAATATATAATCAATCATATTCTTATGCAGCCCATCAGGTGAAACCCATGTGTATTTATGTATGTCGCGGTGTTTGTAATATGTGTTAGTTATTCTGAAACCATTGTGTTTACTTACCTGTAGGAGACGTTGGCCATTGCCATTGCAGCTACCAATACCAAAAGTGCCTATTACTCCTCCCCAAAGGTCAGAGTCGGTACCAACTTTGGCATTGAAGTCACCAAGAACAAGGGTAATATCTCCTTTCTTGACAGAATTCAAAATATCCTGAAGTTGTCCGTAAAACCTATCCTTCTCATCCTCATCAGAATCCTCAGTGGGGGCATAACAGCAGATAACATTCAAGTCTTTAATGCTTGTCTGAAATTTTGCTGTAAGAAACCTTTCATTAATACACTCATATCCTAGAAGAGCATCACTAGCATGTCTGCTGAGCAGCAGACCCACGCCTTGGTGATGCTTTCCATCCTCCCTCCCTGTAAAGAGAAAATTAAAGTTATTTTTAAGTATCTCACCTTTACCTGTCCATCTGGTCTCTTGCAAGCCTAGACTATCTAGGTTATAGCGCTGGAATTCCTGCATGAGGACATCAAGAGAATAATCTCTATGTAATGTCCTCACGTTCCACGTTCCTGCAGAGAGAAAATGATTAGTAGGTTTTTTAAAGAAATTAGGTTTATTGAGATTGGTAGGGCCAACAATATCAAACAGCCCCCTGATCACAGGCATGGGGCAAAGACCTGTTCTCCTCCGCTAAAGGCTGAAGTCACCGATGCTGGTAGGAACTTCAGGCACCACCTTTTCAAGTGGCCTTTTTCAAGAGCCATATGGCCTGCCTGAGACACATTACTCCAGTTTAGGCTTGACGATGCCCAACTAGCTAAGTAAGGTTCAGGTACCTGCGATGGCCTCTGATTAGGATTATTCACCAGCTGATATAAGGTATCCCATGCCTCTGTTCACTTAGAGCTGGCAACCCAGAAGCAAACAGAAAACACAGCAGCAGACTCGCCCTCAACAGAGGCCCACCAGTGCAGCAAGTCCAGGATCCATAATCAAGCTCAAATCCATAAACAAGTCCAGTCTAGTAGGTATAAATGGTCAGCACCAGGACCCTGTGAAGTTGACCACTCCTCAGCAGGGTTGAAAAAAAGAAAAAAGTGGCCACAGATGACCAGATCAGTAGGCCATACTGAACTGGCAGCCCTCCCCTTCCGTTCCCTTTCAAAAGAGAATATCTCTTTTGAAAGGTACTAACGGCCTGCACCACGAGAAGGCGGGGTCGGACATTAGGTGGTAGACCTGGCCGGTTCTATGCATCATCATTAGGGATTGGATGGATTATACAACATAATAGCTAACGAACTGAAATTTTAGACAATACGATACAGCTTATCATGAGCAATGCGTTCCCGGAAAACCTCGATACAATCAAACATTGAATATAGGAAAAGGGTAATTCTAATCAAAGCATTATATCTATATGTTTAAAAACCATTGGTAATTAAATCACTATTTCGACGTAAAATATGTTCCCTCAATTGTAATTCGTGAATGCTGATAATAAAAAACGAAACGATGCAGAATTCTGTGTTAGAAATTTTTTACATCAGGAGAAAAAGTTTCTACATACACTTAATATTTGGCAATCACTTCCGTTATCAGCCAGCGCGTGATACATTCACTTTGAGAATTATGTCGACATAATTGAAAGCTGATATTTTACATGAAAATATTCGGTAGATGCATTTGGTGTCTTTCTACGTTAAAATATAAGTAAAACGAAAAAAAAATTACATTTGTACAGACGCAGTTGTTAATAAATTTGTATCAGAGCACTGTCTGTAGTTAGCTTTCAAATATTTCAACCATTATTTACTAACTTTCAAATTTCAAATTTCCTTCCATATGATGCATTACACTTTCAAAAATTTTCAATGCATCTAACATATATTTGAATGTAGTGCAATACATTGTACTACATTCAATTAAAATAATCATATTCTTTAATAAGAATCTTCATTCTTATTTTTGAATCTAGTGCAATATACTGTATGTAGTGGTATAGCGATACAACATTAAGTTAGCGAATGATAATATATTGGCTATAATAATTAATAATCTTGATGTGAATGAAATGTTTCAGAAGTTATATTTTTCATATTATTATTAGTATAACCTTGAAGAATTGTATTACAGTATTAGTTACTGTACTTCGTCTACACAAAAAGTTTTTATTTTTTCTTATGTTTTCTATCATACCTAGAGTAGTAATACCTCTAGTTATTATGGTAATGATGAGAACAGAAAAACGCAGTAACAGAGTTTTATCTGTTTAGCAAATCTGCACTGAGGAAATTAAGCTTAGATGCTATCAGAAAGGGGAAAAGCACGATTTTTTTGGCCAACAAAGCATTAAAAATTAAGAAATTATATTATAATTTGGAATGAGTGAAAGCCGGGAATGCGATAGTTAAGTACAAAGCCTTATATAATCTGCCAATAATGGCAGAAAATAATGACAGAGCGAAAACACTAGAGACCTCTAACGGTTAGTCAGAAATCTATGAAATGATGTTATTCTGAAAAACGACAAAACAATTTGAGTCCATAAGAAACATTCTGATGGTTGAATATGGAAAAATGAGACTTCCGTTGTGCGATACGAGGAGCAATGAAGTAGCGATGGAAGCGAGGTTTTTCATACACTCCTAACTCAACTAGCCTGGCAAATTGGTGCATCTGTTAAATCATACAATATAATATAACAGGGAAACTCGAAGAATATTAAATAAATGTAAAAATTATGTTGGAATAAACTTACTGGAGTTAAGAAAATGCTTTTACTTTTATGTTAAAACATTTAAATGTATTTAATTTACATTTCTTATTTTTCAATGAGAATTTTAAGGGAACCATTAATTTACATCGTAGCTAAAACCATTTTCAAGATTCTTTTATAGGTAACGAACTGAACTTTTAAGACAATACGATACAGCTTATGCTGAGCAATGCGTTCCCGGAAAACATCGGTATAATCAAACATTGTTCAAATAGGAAAAGGGTAATTTTAATCCAAACATTATATCTATATATTTAAAAAACATTGGCAACATTGGTGTTCCCTCAACAGTAATTCGTGAATGCTGAAAAAAAAGCGAAACGATGCAGAACTCCTGCTTCCATGAACGCTTCGCCACTGCCGCAGACTGCATGGGGTGCTCTACGTAAGTCCAGATTACACTGTTACAATAAAGGATAGGTCGTGCTCTGCTTCGTGGCAGTCCTTCCTGCCGTCTGTTAATGAAATATCACTAGTCATTACATTTACAACACTACACAAGAGCTTCAACCGATAGTGACTAATGAGAAACCTTCACCGGTATTCATCACGAAGGACTGTAACGAAACAGGGGACGACATAACCTTTATTGTATCAGTGTGAGCTTTATTGTAACAGTGTAAGCCACTGTACGAATTCTTCGAACATTCATATAGTTAGTCTTATTGTGCTTATATTATAATCGTGCTAGATTTATTCCATGTTATAAGATATTTATTTTAACTACAGGTATTTATGATCAGAAAGGACTGTACTATATTATTTCATAGGATTATTTTATATAATTTTAACTGTATAACTAAGTGTTATGATTACAGCAATTTTAGGGAAAGAGTGAATAATTTCGGCACTTTCCTCTGATGTAAAATGACAACTATTTGAAATCTTGGCTTCATGTTTGCTTTTGCAATATATTTATGCAACTCCTAATTCAAATGCAAGATAATTTGCCTATAACGATACCTAAATCGATAATTCAGAAAAATGGTCAGAAGTTTCTCAGTTGTATGCACAGCAGACTGGATTCATTTTATTCTGCATTTTTTTCCGGCATCAAGTAGTTGTTGAAAAAAAAAATCGTTCCAGCAAAATTAGACGCAAGAGGAACGAAATTTCACTTTCTATTCTTGAGTAAATCTGAGTTGGTAAAAGCTTAGGAGCAAAATAAGCAAATGATTTTATTTGGGGAAAAGAAATAACAGTAATAAAGTTCATTTGCAATAGCACTTTTGCTATGAACACCAGTCTGTCCTAGAATTACGACATCTCCTGCGAAGGAGGAATTGTGTTGAAGATACTCGATGGAAAGAGAGGTTGCCCCCGGGTAAGCTCAGGTGGGTTCGCTAGATCATAAATACAACACGAATGAAAAAAACGACTCCTCTCCTCGTAAAGTCCGGAACATTTCTTCGAGGCATTTCCCATGTGGATCACCCACAGGGTAGATGATACATGTCTGTGTATTCGATACAAAGGCAGCTGCATCATACATTGGAAATGGGTGACTTCCATTTTTATGTTAGGGTGCAATCAAAGGGGATAATATCTTAACGACTTTCTGAAAACTGCCTACTTGATATTAATTAGTGAAGGTTAATAAAGGTCTGATACTGTTTTCATTGCATTATCAAACTTTATAATGTCCAAAGAGGATTTGCCTTTTTTTTTCTAAATTATATTTAAATAGTCTTTATTTTAATCTGAATTTCTGTTATTTTATTACTCAGAAGGAAATGCTCTTCCATTTCATAGTAACATAACCTATACGTATAAATAGCAGTTAGTCACTGAAAGATAAGGTTCTATAGTTCAGTTGTTTTCCTGTTGAAAATAAGTTTAAAATTTTCTTTGCCCCAATTACAAGCTAAGGCAGTGCAAAGGGTTGCATCTAAGGCATCTGATGCGTTGTCCTGTGGCCTCACAAGTGAATGGACCCTTTTGAACTCTTCATACTAATATCTGAAGTACGGGGTAGCAATTTAAGGAAGTTAAGGAGGTTTCAGATACCAACTATATTGGTATAAAGTAGGAGAATATTTACTCTTTTATAACGTTATTGTATTTTCAAATTTCAAAGGGATTTGTTGTATTCATCAAGTGATGAAGAAAGTTTTTGGGAAAGAGTCAGTTGATGTCATAATGTGCATTTTACAGTAACATTGTATTTTACATCTAAAATTTACTAAGAATTATACTCATATTTTTATTGTTAACTTTGCGGCCTTTTTTGCAATAAATAAAAATAAAACTTTAGAAATACCCATTATTTTATTTTAATTTCATAACCGTTTTTAAAAGAAAAAAAAAATTAATGGAGCTTTGTCCCTCTGCTATCTTTGCACGGCCCTGCTGCAAGCATTGTGAAAAACATGGCAATTAAGGAGTTTAAAAAAGAAATAGCAATGGGGGTGAGGGAACGTACCATGAGGTTATATTTTTAAATCACGAAAATATAATTGTAATTTTTATATCTGATTTAATTAATGTTGGTAGGAATAAATTTAAATGAAGGCTGGTTTCAGATGTTTTAATTGACTTCGACACTTATGTCTTTTTTCCCATGACAAATTCCCAAACGATTGCGATTTATTGATGTTAAATATTACTCTCACAAGAGTAGTCTGTATCAAACTACGATACTTTAGCGCTTCAAATGTTTCAGCTCGAAACGAATATGGTCAAGGATTCCAGTACTATTCAATCATCAGGTCGCCATCCACCAGTATTTGACAGTTTGATTACTATCTGGGCTGTCAAAGGTCCTCAAGAAAACCACGGCATTTCACAGTATTCTAACATAACTTACATTTCAAGCTACCGTTTCGTGGCTTATTTGGCTTTACGAAAATATGTCTGTTACAAAGCATTGCTTTAGGTTGCTTATGCAGATCAACTTTGTATGCAATTATAATACACATAATTTGACATATCACATAATAAGAGGCAATAAAATGCATCTTTGCATCTTATTACATTGCACACAAAGATGCAAAGATGACATTAAAGTCATCTTTGCAATTTTGTGTAAAAAAAAAATTGGACAGCTTATAGTTTTTTTAACAAAACGTCAAGTTAATTATGGAAGAAATAGTTGCAATCAACTCCGAAACAGATTTGCATTGCAGTTAAAGATGTCCTTTATTTTCAGAATCAGATGTGACGAAGTGCATGATGAGCACTTTTTATGATGATTATTTTCAAAGGATATAATTTTCTGATAGGTCATCAACTTCATCCACACTTTTATACAATGGAAGGCAGAGAGGAGGTTTTTCGTTCATAGAATAGTGAGGATTTAAGCTTCAACATCAGAAATCAGAATATCCAAGTGAAATAAAACATAATATTTTCGGATTGTCATTCATTAATTAAAATTTGCTTAATGCTTGTAGAAAACCATTTTCCTTCAGTTTGTTATTTTTCTTTTTCTTCTGGTTATGCTGAAATGCTATCTTAATGAAATATATCTGTATTTTTGAACGAAAAATTTTCATGCGCCAAACCCATGTAATTATCATAATCTAAACAACTTTAAAGTGACCTTGTACATAAAGGTGTCAGGGGTGCGTGAGCAAAAAAATCGTCCTTGGGGAAGAATGGGCATACGTGAATCAATATGTTTTGGAAATAACTAACTCTTAATCATAAATTAGTCTTTAGGTGGAAAGTCCTGTAAACAATAAGGCCTAAAGTTCGTTATCATATGAAGGTGACAGATTAAGGAACAGCTGTGGGATTCGGTAAAATGTTCAAATGTTAAAAATTTATAAATATTTTTAGTAATGCAACGGGTTTAAAATCTTTGTTACTAGAAAACCATATTTGAATCTTTGCAACTCTCGACGACCATTGGTTTATTAGTAAATGATCAATTAATTTCTATAATGAGGAGCAGTTCTACTGAAGGTTTTACCAACCCAAAGAGTTAAAAATGCATTGTGAGAAATAATACGTCAATCATAATGTCTAAAATAACAGATGAGTAAATGACAGAATATGTTTAATAAGGAAAGAAAAACTGTTGTCCCTTTAAAAAAATTATACTGTTAACTGTTTTACTTATGAGCACAGAATGGGCTAAATGCCCAGGTCACAAATACTCCAAAGTGCTCAGAGTAGATTGGGGAGAGGGAACCACTGAATAGCTGTTAGGAGACAGATGGTAGCTTCCTGGGAAATCTAACTAACGTGTTCTTTAACGTGCTTAAGGTATGGCTCTCCTGCAGATAGCACCGCGGCTTTACATCTCATCCGACGAACATCAACCTTTCCAAACCCATCAGTGTGTCCTTTCTAATCGAGGTATAGTGGACGATTAGCGTATATATATCATCCACTATACTCTCAATCAGAAAGGATTTTTTTAATTAGATATTAAAAAATATATGGCATCATTAACGATGAAATGTTTATCAAATGTATTAGAATCAATGCTGCACAGGTGGTTCTTGAACTTGGGAACTGAAGGTTACGAGTCTGACTCATTACCTACTGCCAATATCGAATACGAGTAGTGTATCACTATATGCTACTTGTACATACACTACTAATTTCCATATTCCATATAGAGGATCACCTCTGAAATTTTAGGGGATTTTAAATTTGGTTGTTCCATAAAAAAAGTGGAATCGGATCGTTCACTACTACTTCCTTGCGGCCTTCGGGTCTTAATTTCGATACCAATGCATTAGATTTAGTTTACCTTTCCTACTTGAGGTTGATTAATCGCCTAACACTCTCATCCATTTGCACTGACTCTAGCATTTAAAATCATTTCATTGCATCTGGTATGATAGCCTCAGAAATGCATTTTTACAAAGTTGTTTATATGTATAACGCATTTGTGTGCGCACATTTGCATAGAGTCCTTCCGCTGCGTGTCATGCCGCCAGCACTCGTTGTGTTTGTCTCTACAATATCATTTAGTTGCGCGAATTCAGCGAATACTAAACAATTGTTCCAACACTTGACGGACGAGAAACTTCAAATTGATATACGTTGTCAGAATCTTAAAGTTGACTAAATAACCAGGAGTCATGAATACAGATTTGCGTGTATTGTGCCATCGATGACATTCTGCTAATGCTAATAATTATGAATAAGGTCCGGTTCGTGAGGAAATGAATGACTCTATCGAGGCATTCGAGGCGCAACAAATTAATCAGCACTAACAATTATGTAGCCTAGCGGAGAGCCATTAGCTCTTTGTATCTCATTACCCTGTAATTGTCCCTCGATCAATGTCACCTCGACTGCTGCAGTTTGTCGACGAACGCGATTCTGCGCAAACTGTGTGAGGTTTTCGTCGGTAATTAGCGCCTTCAATGACAGCTGTTTTCGAGACGAATTGTCACATGTTCCCATCTAGCGTGGAAGCGTTCTGTCTCTATGTGATTCCAGAAGTCGGCAGTTGCAGCCACGAAGGCAATGCACAAGGAAGATCAACTGGTGAACAGATCATGCTGTTCGTATTGGTGAAGTATTTGCTTCGACCTTAGCTCGCATCACATTTTCTCGCATAGGCTGTCAAACGGATTTTACATTTTAAAAAATCTCCTTAACAGAATTACGGCGAAATATTTGTTTTCGTGTAATGTGATAACACAATTTTAAATCGCAGCGACGAAATTTTTAAAAAGCATGATTTTCCAGAGTTTTAAATTAGAAAGCAAAAGTTGCGTTATCGATTTTTGTTTACAGTTTTTCTATGTGTTATACTTACTGAGTTTAATGTTAAAATATATGCATTGTAGTGTTGAGCGAAACAAAAAAGTTCTTCTTTCAACAATTAGTCTTCTCCCCAAGAGAAAAGAAAGGGAAATCGTTGCAGGTATCATATTTATATTATTCATATTTAGAGAAATTTTAATGAAATGAAAGATATCACATAAACGTCAGCAGAATATTAAGACTAGAATCATCATTAAGTTTTAAATAATGATTTTATAAAGTAATGTTAATTCATTTATCTACGAAAATATTTTTTACATTGTAAAAAGTACGAATTTTTAAATACACACCAATAAATCACTGATAATGCACTATCTTTATTAAAATTAATTATTTAGCACCATCAGAAACTTAATTCCTTTAATTAAAATAAAAAAGTTGCATTTTTCGAAAATGATATTTTTTATTTCAAAGCAGATAATTGGGTTTTACATTAATGATTGGTTTAGGGTATTAAAGGCAGTTAAGTTGTTCCTCGTACGATGAATATATATATTTTTTTTAAATTAGATATTGAAAATATTATATGGTACCATTAACGATAAATTGTATATCAAATGCATTAAAATCCAAAATAAATGACTTTGAAATAGCAATGTTCAATTTATAAATTCTAACTAGTGTTTGTTTCTTAACAACTCAAAACATAAATCGAACTTTGCTTCCGACTCAAAGTAAACAAAGGCTGTCAAACGGATTTCACATTAAATAAATATTCCTACTTAACTGAATTTCATTCTTAATGTGAAAGATACTTAAAAATCTCACTATGAGAAAAATGATTAATTTTTCTGTTATTTGCATCTCACTTCTTTCAAAGTCATTTTCCTCCTTATAAACACAAAAATTGAATAAACAAAATGGCTCGTTGGAAACGTTTCCTTGCCAAATATTCAATATTATTTCTAGCAAAACACGATATCTAACTTTTGCGAATATAACGATATTATATCTAGTCATTATATTTATTTTCTCTAAAACATTAAAAATATCAATTAATTAATACGTGCTTGTTACACAGCTACTACTAGTCTGCTATTAAAGCATAAACTTTATTTTAAAAACAGGTTATTAGTAGACGTTACATTAAAAAAAAACTTCGTACTTAACAGAATTACGTTCTTAATATGAAAGATATTTAAATTTCTAACTATGAGAATAATGATTAATTTTTTCTTTTATTTGCATCTCTCTTCCTTCAAAGTCATTTTCCTCCTTATAAACACAAAAACTGAATATAAGAAATGGCTCGTTGGAAACGTTTTCTCTCCTAATATTCAATATTATTTCTAACAAAACACGATATCTAATTTTTGCGAATATAACGATATTATATCTAGTCATTATATTTATTTTCTCTAAAACATTAAAAATATCAATTAATTAATACGTGCTTGTTACACAGCTACTACTAGTCTGCTATTAAAGCATAAACTTTATTTTAAAAACAGGTTATTAGTAGGTGTAATTGTAGTTTGCATTACACTGCCCTATCAAAATCATCTTTTGTCAGTGGGAATCTAAATTCTAATCCCTTAACTTTTAATATATGATTATAAACGGAAAATATGACTGAAGATAAATTAAAGATCATAATCAAATTCTTTTAAATCTCGATTTTCAACAATATTTGTTCAGTATTAAAATTGTTATGGGAGCTGGAATATTTCACGACAGTAATGCATTGCGAGAATTTATCCCAGAAATTAATTAAAACTTAAATAACAACATAATTCCAAATTATTTAATTAAATATACAAATATTTTGAAGTCTGTATAATGATTACTTCAGTATTAGATAATTATAAATGATTATGATAATTATAAAACAAGATAATTTATTGTTAAATATTCCAGCTTCCATAACTCTTTAATTACTAAACGAATTTTGTGAAAAACCGAGAGTTAAATAGATTTAATTATGATCTTTAATTTATCTTCAGTCATTTTTTTTCCATTAAATACATATTTTAGACACTATAGAGCTTCGAAATTAGATTCCTATTGACATAACACGGAGATTTTGCAATATTTAGATAGGACAGTTTACAAACACAAATTTTCCTCTTCGATACCCATTATTTTAAAATTTAATTGATATGAGAACATCTTTGATCTGAACACATTAACAAACTACTGAGGAGTATTTAGTTTAAAATTTTTATCGATATTTAACTATACACCATAGAGTAGGCTTAATGGGAAACGTTGCGGTGTTTTTATATATGTATCAGAGTATGTATATGTATTATCATCATTTTCACGAAACGAGTGCCGCAAATAAATGCGATTTGGGGAGTCTAACGTGTTCCCATATTTCGTAGATAGAGACGACGCTATTTTCCTTCACATATTCAACAGTTCTGAAATTGTGTTTTATGACAAAGAATACAAACTGAAAAAAAAAATCATTACAAAAGTGACGTTTTAAGCATAATGTTCTCCGAAAAATTCTTAATAAGTGGTTCCTTCATATTTAGAGAACTCAGCAGGTACACCTGATTTAAACGGTTTTTATCCAAGATTCTTAAAAACATATTAATTTTGGTAGCGTGCCAAGCTCTTAATCTTCAGTTCTCAGGTTCGAGTCCCATCTGTGTCAACATTGAGATTTATCTCCGCTAAAGACCCGCCCTGCCCTCGTTCAGTAAGGGACACCACCGATGGGCATGACCACCATTTGTCTCCTAACCATTGTCTAGTGGATCTTCTTCCTCCAACCTTCTCTGAGCCTACGGGGTCCGTGTGAATTGGCAATTTAGTCCATTGTATGCAAAACGGTGCGCTCAGAGGTAAAACAAACTAATCTTGAAAACTTTATACAATCTCCGATGTGCTCAGCGAGTTTTCAGAGCAGGTTAGTCCAACTCAAATTTAATAAATATCTAACTTAATAAAAACTGGGTAAAAAAACTACATTGTTAAAGAGATGTAGGAAAAATTATTTACTTAAAGACGAAAACATGCATATCTAACGAGTAATGAATTAGAAAAAAAACTATATTTTTTAAGGAATGAAGAAAATATCTTGATTAAAAAACAAACATACTTATACATTTTAATAAGTACTATAAATTGGCAAAAACGTTACGTTATGCAACTAAAAGTTTTTGTGTAAAAAATTGTAAGAAATGACCCAGATTCAGCATAGTGATCATTCATGAGCCCCGTTGGACGGGCCTGATTTTTACAATTGCTAATAAGGTATGCAATGTAAAATAATAGGATCGCTGCTCTACATCACTGGGCAGAACTCCATGATTGTAATGACCAGAATCACCTGAACTGAACTAAGTAATACCCAACGTAATGCAAAAAATATTCTCCAAGTTTTTCATTTATACTCCGAAAATGTTTTCAAACTTAGATGGTCAAGGTTCGTCACCTTCCGCTGCCCTACCCGGAGTTGCCTGTAACACTCCCCATAACAGTTCGAACCTACACAACCAGGTTGATAAAGTTATATGATAAATACCGCCTTAGTGTTGATAACGTTATCTGATAAATGCTTTCTTTGGTGTTGATAACGTTATATGATAAATAATTTCCTTAATTAAGTCAGAAATAGCTGCTGTTTGGATAGCATGATTATTTCTGACTTAACTAAAGGATACGTGGACTTTGAAAGCCATTTGAAATCCATATTTACCCAACATTCCTTTTAACCTAAGTTTTATTTTTTCCATGCATGGCATAACTATAATGGATGAGTCAGGTGCATTTATTAGCCCTGAATCTCTGAACTCCGCAATAATTTATGATTGACAATGTAATGTATCGAATTTAAAATATTTTAATGTGCTTATCGTCAGGGTCTATTATATACATATTATTAATCTAGTTCTTGGCTTATACCCGTTGGGTGTGGCGAATTTTTAAATGCCCTAATTACTAATTAAATCCACGCCAAAAATTATAGCCATTGATAATTTTTCCCATTGATAAGTTCATTCATGAGATGAATGAACTTATCAATAGGAAAAGTTCCTTTGACGTACTACTCACAATATACCACTCCATTCACAAAATTGGCCACCCAGCTCTCCAGAAATTTCGGACGCTTTTCGAGAGATCACTCCCGACCCACTGAAGATAGGAACCCGATCTGTTACCCCCAACAGGGATAGAACTAAGTGGGATCACCCCATGAAATTTGGGACCGATCATTCAACTAACTGCGTAATCACAGGGGAACTGTCACTCATGACTTCACAAGGTCTCCACGCAGGTTCGTCCGTTATTTCGTTCTGAATTATGGCTATTATATAACGTCCATTGATAAATTTTCCCATCGATAACTTCATTCACAGTTTTTCACCATAACTACACTCACAACTGTCGTCGATAATGTGTTATTCCATTTACAAAGTAGGTAACCGCGGCAGTCCACAAATTTCTGACACTTTCAGGTGGTTTATTCCAGACGGCATTTAGTTATCCAACACGGCTAGAACTAAGTGGGACCACCACACCATATTTGGACCGATCGCTCAAATATCCGCGGAACCACAGAGAACCGAAAATGTCTGCCACTGATGACGTACACAGGTCCACCTGTGGACCCCCTTCGTTCGCCCGGAATTACGGCTATTATATAATTTGAGATGTTTATTATTTTTTCGTCTCCGTTCCTGTCATTAGCATTCTCAAGGTGGAAGACTCCTTTCCCCTAGATGTAGCCCTGCCAGAACAACCTAGGGAAAGAACAATTCTGGCAGTCTAACTATCTTACTATATTGTTAAAGAATTTCTAGTGCTTTTGAGTTTGTGTGTACAAAAATTTTTAATTATTTTTTAAATGTTATTCTGATATCAAAAGGCAAAATATTTCTAGTCTTCTATAAAGAAAGTAGTTTAACATGCATTGGTGTAAAAAGTACATGCAAATGTACATTTTGTGCTGTTTCATTAAATGTAGAAGTTATTTATAGTTTAATATAAAATATGTGTTTTGCAAATCCATCACATTGATATACAAAAACTTTTCCTTTTGCCCTTAGTTGTTTTTACACAACTATTTGTTTAAAAAAGGTAATTAATTAACAATTGTTAAACCGGAATTTTTAGCTGAATAGCTTAAAATTTTCATTTTGAACTTAAATAGTTTTGCAAAAGTTTAAGTTTCTCCTTATTGCTTCAAAATAATTGCCTTCTCTTATATGATTGATGCATTTTCTTGTTCTAATTAAATTGCGCAATTTTGTTTTTAAAAATAAATTAAAAAATTATTAACACGTCAATTCCATTGTAATGTAGACTGCATATATATTTCTGGGGGATGTAAAGATGTTGATTCAAATCATAAATAAAAGCTCTTTTGAATGTGGATTTTGTTGATTGGCTTAATTTTAAACCATTTCTGTATTTAAACTTTCTCACAATTTTTTAATATTCTTATTAAATAATATTTTAGACTTGTTTTTTATAAAAATATACATCTGTGACAAAACAAAAACTAGAGTAATAGTATTTAATTATGATGGATATGGGATGCTTGAACGAGAATATAGTTATTTATTTCCCACCTCTAAAATCCTCTAAGAGTGGAAATTGTAATTAATGGATGATTGGGTAAAAGAAAACAATAATTTTTATTAGTACCTTTATAATGTAAAATATTTTTTCATTATTTTCTTTAACAAATGACACTGTTTATGCCGAAAAAATATTGTTTTGTCTTTGTGTACGGGGTAAATTATTGTTGCCAACGTAAACCTCTTGACCACCACATTCCACCACCAACATTTCAAATTTTTATCGTAAATAGATAGTTTGAAATATTAGCTGACCCTTTGTCATTTTCCTCCATTAGAGGACACTATTTAAGCTATCTAGGTAATCCGAAACTACGAATCTTAATGGTTTACCAATACTTATCAAAGACAAAAAATAACTATCCGTCGACTGGAACGCTAAACCATGGCCCCATATACGGGAGAGAGTCATATTCTATGCATATTAAAGAACACGCTTGATGGCCTTGAAGAGAGACTGCCATTTATCTCCTAACAGCGTCCAGGAGAGAATCTTCCCCCAGCCTTTTCTGCGGCCCCGAGGTCCTTGCGACCTAGACAGCCCATTGTTTTCAGAACAAAAGTGGCGCTCAGTTGTAAAACAATAATGACAGAAATGATTTTTAGTTTATAGGTAACCTAATGAATGTTTTTAAAGGAAGAAACGAAAACAATTATTTTTTTAAATGAAAACGAGCTATATTATTTCATTACTAAATGATGTTAACAATTTTTGAATGAATATTCAGAAAGTTAAAGAAATGAAAAGTTTTATTAGCAACGGTGAGCTACAGCAGAGAGCCCCCAGTCTCTTCTGTGTATTTAGGTCCACTAGTGATGATGTCAAAAATGAGTGGTAAGGCCTTCTCTCTAGGTAGTTCTGGCTCTGATCTGTACAAAAGTCTGAAAAATGATGCTTGTTTGAAATTTTAATGTTATTTCATTCTCTCTTAAAAGTGTAAATTGCATATGAGTATGATTCTAAACGTTGATAACCGTGTAATTTAATATTTATTAATAGTGATCAGCAAGGATGCTCTAATACTCCCATTCACATATCAATGCCGTAATTCTGCAGATTGAACTATTTTTCGTAATACAGTTATCTTATGAAAAGCAATAATGGTCTTCAACTCTTCTGTATTCTTACATGTTCATATTCACACTTCTATGTTTCACAAAAATATAATAACAGAGTATAAAAAAAATATACTTGGAAGCTCTAAGATTTAGTATTACGAACTTCCCAAGAGACATGTTTTTCGAATTAATGTGAAAGATTTTCTGTAACTTCTACTTGTATATTACAGTACAGGTATCTTCTAATATAGATTTGTAGGTAGTTAATCATTAACACAGTATGTTTTTCCTTCTTTTCGAAAGTAAACTATATATTCAAAAAATATACTACATAAATGTAATAAGTTAATGAGATGATTCATTATGACTCAGTTTCAAAAATTCCCATTGCTTTCTTTTTCATTTTTTCTAGTTCTTCTACACAAGAACTAGAAAAGCAGATAAGGAATAACATTTTGTTTTAAATTTCATATTTCTGAATACACGGATGAAGTAAGAGAAAACATAATCCGGAAAAGAGTAGGCTCTTAGCTTTATTCATAAAATATGAATTAAACAAGCAAAACATCTTACGTTTTTGAAACAGTAAGCAGTTTTTTGCTTAATTTGAGATAAAAATTTGAATACGCTTCAAGCTGAAAGGAGATATTGCATATGGTTTCGGTATCAAATTTATTTTGTAAGAGTAGGTTAATCAAAGTCAACCTATTCAAGAAAACTGATTGTTTTAGTTGGCTATACGTTATTTTTGAACTGTATTACATTAATTATAAATTAACATGTGAAGATATCGCTGTAATGTGCTGCACAAGCATTAAACAATGCATAGAAATATTGAATCTGGCCCATTTCTTTCAGTTATTTTAACCATTTTTGGTGCATAACTAATGATTTTGCAAGCTCATATTACCCATTAAAATTGATTAATTTTTTAAATAAAAATATTTCCATTTTCTACTTTATTACTCACAAGAAATATATGTTTTTGTTTTAAGACGAGGAATATTTCTTGTAGCTCTTTAAGAATATAATTTTCTTTCTAGTGACTCTTCGCTAAGTTTGAGTTGGCCAGCCCAGTGCTAGACCGATCTATTGTAATGATACTGTGTTTCTGATCATTATTTGGAGGTCCTTTAATTACACTTTCTTTCCTTCAAAGCGAGAAGGCTAATTTCAGGGCAATATTTCACAACATATGTTGCAAGATCACATAGAACAAATGTAGTTTTTCATTTCACTGTGGACACTTTTGTGATAGAGTCACCTGAAATTGATATCCATGTTGTTTCTGATAGGAATTGTCTTGGTCACTGTGCCTCTATATCTTTGGTTCCCAAATGTTTCGGTATCATGTTTCTATTTGATCTTTCGAAACACAATACACTTTCTCCATCTCTCATTTATCACCAGCCAAATTTCTGACCTATTTGCAGATTTACCTTCTGGGAAAAAAAGACGTATTCAAGGAATGAGCAGTAACAGGAAGAATAGCGTGATCCTTTATGTTTCCAAGCTGTGAATTGGAGACATGGCATATATATGGCGTAGTAAAGCAATTAGTTAGAGGCCCTATATATCTATTGAGGTTGGCTAACTCAAAATTGGTATGCCGTCTCGGTAGCTCAATGGTATCGCCTTGCTTGCGGTCCGAGTTCGTATCCAAGATATGGATGGCATGGTCGTTTATTCTGTCCTATACGTTCTGATTCTCACTCAGTAAAATACTAATTGTTCAATACTTAATATGTCAGAAAAATCTGTGTAATTGATTATGACATAAAGAGGCATAAAGTACATAAAGCTTGGCTGAAAAGTCCCATCAACAAACTTGAAAAAAGAATAAAAGCAATTAGTACCTCGTTGGCTCGCGGTGACACTGCGACTACCAGGATCTGGGTTCGGATCACGGATTAAAAATTAAAATTGTTCCCTTATCGATATGTCAAATAATATACAGGGTGATTCAGTTAAGCGTGTACAAACTTCTGAGAGGGGTAGGTTGCACAATGACGAATCGGACTCATATAGCAATGCAGGGTCGGTAAAGGCATCAACATGTGC
This sequence comes from Ryuthela nishihirai, assembly GCA_038380435.1. NCBI lineage: Eukaryota > Metazoa > Arthropoda > Arachnida > Araneae > Heptathelidae > Ryuthela > Ryuthela nishihirai. Next base: position 66,467,914 of record JAWZYU010000011.1, on the reverse strand, counting down.
TAGTGTACGGAGAGGACGTGAATGAAAGAGAAGCACGTAAGGGAACAAAATGCTTTTTATTAATCACAATAGGTACATTTGCGAAATGCACAGAGGTCACAGAAGGTGTTCGAAGTTGCGACCACGAGCTGTAACACAGGCCTGACATCGTCGGCGCATGGAATCACGTACATTCTGCAAGATTCCCGGCGTGTCTCGGACTTCCGAGGTAGATACGGAGATGCTACGGAGATGCGTGCGACAAGATCCTCAGCACTTTCAACGGGGGTGTCTAACATCAGTCCTTTGATGTAACCCCAGAAGAAGTAATCAAGGCATGACAGGTCCGGCGAACTTGCAGGCCAATGAACTGGACCACCACGCCCGATCCGCTGTTGCCCAAATGTCACTTTTAAGTGTTGACGAACTTCATGGCTGAAATCGGCGAGGGCCCCATCGTGCTGGAACCACATTGCACGGCGCAGCGACTGAGGGACCTGTTGTTCATCCAAAAGTTCTGGCAAGACGTCCTCCAGAAATATCCGGTAACTCCTTCTGTCCAGACGAACAGGCATGAGGTATGGACCTATTAAGTGGTCCCCGACAATGCCGAACCAAACATTTACGGCAAAACGGTTTTGTGCTGCACGTGTTCGTGTAGCATGGGGGTTCTCCACCGCCCATGCATGTGCGTTATATGCACTGAAGCTACTTTCCCGTGTAAAGCATGCCTCGTCTGTGAATAGCACAGAAGCAGGAAATTTGGGTTCTGCCGCACTCTTCTGCAGGTACCATTGCGCAAAGGCAATGCGCTGTGGGTAATCCTCAGGCTTCAGTGTCTAGACGCATTGCACATGATATGGATGCAATTGGTTATCGTGCATAATCCTCACTACGATGGATTGGGAAAGACCGACCCAGTGGGCGATTGCTCGAGTACTGGCACTTGGAGTGTCTTCTGCATGACGTAGCACATTCTCCTCCATTCAGGGGTCCGTGCCCATCGTTCCCGACTAATGGCATGTCTCTTGAAGGAATCATAACCTCTAATGCAGCCGTGCAAACATCTGGTGGTTGGGAGTACGCCCCATCAGTTACCATTCCTGGTACATGCACACAGCAGCTCGCCCATTGCAGTCAGCAGCCCCGTATGCAAGATGCACATCGGCCAACTCTGCGTTTGTGTAATCGACCATCCTAGAAATGATGCAGAAGTGGCAAAACTGTGGAAATTAGCATCTAGGGGTAATCCGGGTTGCAGATATAGAAAAAAAAAAAGGAAAAAAAAAACGAAATTTGACATCCAACGTGTCTTTCAAGATTGGTCTAATCTTGATCGACTTATTATACTGATCTAACCTTGATCTACAAGTGCTAGAAACTTGAACATTGGTGTCTAGTGGAGTTCTGGATAAAAGACTTCAGAAATGTTATGAAATCTAGGATCCGGTGCGTCCTTCGAGATCAAAGATTAAACATATTTCTACTAGTATTAAAGAACTAAAATTCTTAGAAACATTTCCGATCTGATTTGTTCACCCAAATCAGAAGTGAATTTTTCATCTACGCTTGCTATGAACTTGAAAATTGGTGAGCGGGGGCATATCGTCTCTATATTGTAGAAGTGTTCTTAAATTTATGATCCGATGGGTTCTTAGAGGTCAAAGGTCAACCAGGATCGTAATCTGTAGGCTCCAGTTTCGGGTCCCACCAAAGCTAGCTTTGAGATTATCTCCACGAAACCCGAATCCTGCCTTTCGTCAGAAAAGGGACACTGGTAGGCATGGAAAGGACGATGTCTGTCGGACGGGACATTAAGCCGTGACCCCGTGTGCAGGAGAGCTATACCCAGGGCACGTTAAAGAACACGCTGGATGGCCTTTTTGGAAGGCTTCCATCTATATCCTAACAACAATCTAGTGGGCCCCTTTCTTCCAACCTTCTCTGAGACTTTGAATTTCTTTTGACCTGGCCATTTAACACATTATGTGCAAAAAACTGCCGTTCAAAGGTAAAACAATCCAAACCAACTCAGATATCTAATTTCTATCTATCTATCTGTGATAGAATGGTGATATAATTGGTGTGTAAGGGATTTCGGGTAGTCTATCTCAAAAACAAAAGTGGGAGGGATACTACCTTATTTCTTCCATTTATCCCAGCTTTTTCTCCCATTAGAGGGATTTTGTTTTCCGCCTCTTTCATCCTCTGAGAATGGAGATTTTAGCTAAGGAGCGACTGCAAAAAAATTTAGAAGAAATATTTTTTAGTATCTATAAAAAGAAAATAAAAATTCACCACCACTCCTGAGTGTTCGGGGGTAAATTATTACTGTCAGTGTAAACCACTTGATCATCACACTCCAGCATTAAAATCGGAAATTTCTAACGTGAATAGATCGTTGGCAATCTTCATTCAAAAATTTGGCATTTCCCAACTTTTTCCACCGTTAGAGGACTTTTTGAAGTTTTTATTTTCAGAATTCAGCATTCTCCAACGGTGGAAATTCCAACTAATGGGTGATTAGAAAGATGTGAATAGGTAATAATTTTAATGAATATTTATCCACTATCAAGCTGTTTTTAAGAAACGGGATGAAGTTGGGTGTAGAGGAAAAATTGTCTTGAGCAGGGTGCGATCTATTATCAGGGGATTTGTGTCAGTCCATGATGTTATCAGTAGGTCGTGGGTTCAGATCCCAACCGGCTCATGATAATTTTCCTCTATTACTATCTTCATCATGTTACTTAAAAACAGCTTGATAGTAGATTATTTATTATTGATTACTGATTATTGATTTAATGAATCCCATTCATTAAATCAATAATGAGCTGTGAGTTCATATGTCTAAATTTAATAATATTTTCTTACTATCTAAAAAGCCTAAAAATATTTTTTTGTTTACATCTTAAAATGAAAAATCTCCACAGGAATAAAGTGGCAAATTATTGTTGCAACACAACACACCTCTCGACCATGAGATGTGTTGTCTAAAATGAGATTTGTCTCTAAAAATAAAGCGCTGTCTGTCTATAGATGGAAAGAGAGACAGACAGACACAAATATTAGCATAGACAGAAGACAAAGTGAAAACATCGCTTCTTCCTTTTTGTTAACGAGCTAAAAAAAAACAATTATTTGTTTGTTTTCAGTTAGCTCGTTTCACTTTTGCAGGCCATACCTTTTGAAATAGCGAGAGTTCGCTTTCCATGTGAGAAGGGTTAAGTCATCTGAATGTTCTGCAAACCATCTGTACATTACGATTTCAATGTACCCATAGCATGGTACACTGAAATATGCCATTACTATTTAAAGAAACATTTATATTGAATAGGGGCTTCGTAAACAACGAAGAATATATACAAGGTGAATCTGAAAAAGTGGGCAAAACTTTACGGGGTGGTAGAACGCAGCTATACGAGCAATATTCGTCATAGAATGTCGGAACGCAAGCGGAACGCAAGCGGAATCGGAGCGCAAGCGGTGAGAAGTTAAAAGGTAGTTTTCCACTGTCACATTTAAAGAATGAACACAAGAAGGAGAGGAGATACTTCAGAAAACATTTTATTAACAGGAATGTAATTGAGGTATATGCTCAAAGAAATTGCTTAAAAGAGCTGCCGCTAGCTGTAATGGTTAGTATAACCAGCCATCCTCTCGGCAATCCACGGTAGAAATGCCGTTGGGTGCGAGACCGACCCTTTTATACCATTTCCAACGCCACCTAGCGGCTCGCCGTTTGCGTTCCGACCATACATTCTATGACGAATATTGCTCGTATAGCTGCGTTCTACCACCCCGTAAAGTTTTGCCCACTTTTTCAGATTCACCCTGTATATATAAAGTAACACTTTGAGCTGAAGACTGGGGATTAGTTGATTTTTAAGTCACTTCTTCTGGCGATCACTTATAAACAATTACAATCCATCATAATACTATAATGCTGATACTAGAACGAAAAGCGATGATCATTTCTAAAAGAAAAGTGCTACATAACGGGAAGGGGAGAAGCGCAGCGTCCGTGTAAACACTGGTGACGTTATGTAGGGGAAGAGTTCAAAATATAACGCTATTTCAGCGTTTTATTTTTATGAAGGTTATATACTGTTTTGAAGTGTACGTTAAGGAAAATTCCAACATACTTGCTTTATTAACGATGTTCCCCACGAATTTTACATGTCGACTTGCATCGAAGGACCAGAAGTCTCAATACAGTTGAGACCACCATCAACACGCCTGTATTACATGTTTAATATACTTCGAATCCATTATCTCATAATGTTTTCGCCATACACGTAATCATCGAAGCAGGCAAGGCGCCGATTCTGATATGGCACAAAAAGGGGAAAATCATATTTTTTTACAGTCAATAATCGGACGGAGAGGAGTGAGTTGATTTTTTCATGTCCCTTACCAACGAAATTACTACTCATCCGACCGTATGATGGGAAAGCAAATGCTATTCGTTGGACCATCACACCCTTTTCTAATCTTTCACTATCCATGCCTGATGTTTCTAGCCCATTCAAATCGCAGTTTTGTTGTTGTAGGGTTAGAGGTCTAGATCATTAAAGACATCTCCTTTGTTATGACAAACTGTGGGAAATTCGACCCATCTCTCACATCAAATGAAATCGAAGGGATCAATTTCTCATGCTGTATAATCACCTTATGTTTTCCACTATAATTATGATGTTTAGTGCTTGTTTTTCCAGCAGTGTCCTAATCCCCGTACGTTACAACAACGAGACGTGTTGTTTCTGAGATAGAAGCACCCATACACCTGGAACGAATAATAATGCTTCTTTCAACTTCTGATACATTTCGGCGTTTTCTAATAACTTGGTCATATTTAATTCACACGTCTCAACTAACTTCATCACGAATTAGTTGCTGCCCCTGTTGGCGTATATCAACTTTCATTTCTTGCTCGCAGTTCGCTCTTCAACTTACGGTGGGATAGCTATTATTCAATAGTCACTGGGTGTATGTAAATAATATTCTAATTTCGAAAATAAGGAACCATCATAAACTGAACAACTATCGGAATAAATAAGCGAAATGTTGACACTATTTAATTTAGGCAAAGTAGCATGTGTTTAAATTCTATGCATGTAAAAAAATATAAGAAATCAACGTTTCATGTGATAAGGAAGTTTAATGTTTTTGCTATCAAAATTCTACAAATGGTATATAACTGTTTATCAAACACATTTTAATTGCATTTATTTTTGTTTTAATTTTTATTTTCCGGTTTAGTGAAGCAGTTGGTTTGCAATACTTATTTTTTTTTTTGCAATTTTTATTCAATGACCTACAGATAAACAACTTATTTTGTGGGACCGACGCATTTTGTATCTATTATATATTCCTGTGAATAAAAAATAATTTATTATTATTAAACACAATGACACTGTAGCTGCCGGGGTACGACTTTGACTCCTGATATGATTGGTTGTTTGTTTGTGTATTGTTAATTCTAACTGAAACAGTGGTTAGCAGTGACTTGGTCTTACTGGGGCATGTCCTTATATAAGAAGATATGTACAAACCATAGGTCGTTTTTAGGACTCTTCTCTATCCTAAATGTTGCGAATTGAAAATAAATTATAAACTATATTTTAAAGAGGTGTTATCAAATATAATAATTATTTCACTGCTCTCAGAGTAATGAAAATATTTTAAGAAAAACACCTTGTTTTATGTTTCGTTGGGGCGGGGGTGGCTCAGTCGGTAGCGCGCCAGGATCGTAATCTGTAGTTCCCAGGTTCGAGTCCCAGCTGGGTCAGCGTTGAGATTTATCTCCGCAAAAATTCCCCGCCCTGCCCACGGTCAGTAGGGGACACCGATGGGCTTGGAAAGGCCGCCGTCCGTCGGATGGGACATTAAGCCGTGGCTCCGTGTGCGGGAGAGCCATACCCTGTGCACTTTAAAGAACACGCTGGATGGCCTTGACGGGAGGCTACCATCTGTCTCCCAACAGCTGTTCCAGTGGGTCCCCTCCCCCAACCTTCTCTGAGACTTCGGGGTCCATGTGACCTGGCCATTTAGCCCATGGTGTGCAAAAAAGTGCCGCTCAGAGGTAAAACTACCCAACCCAACTTTTATGTTTCGTTCGTTTAAACCTTTGTTTTGTCAATACCTAACATTAGGGATTTAAACATTGAAATGAAACGGGGCAACAATTTTTTTTTTCAATTGTAAATCCCAAGGAGAAGAATATGTCTACACATCATGCTTTAAACCATTTCATGAGTCATTAAAGCAATGAATAATGTCAGTCTTTGAGAATCTGTATATACGTGTATCTTATTTTCAATATTAAAGACCGAAAATATTTTTATTTGCATCTTTGGAGATGCAAAATAATATATTTCCTTATATGTCAATTTGAAATTCAGTACATCAAGAAACACCTAGTAAGATTGTTACGCATCAGAATAATGTTGCCAAATGAAATATGTCATTTTACGATGCCCAGATATAGGAAGGAACAGTTTCTTTCTTTATTTGATACTCTAGTGTAGCAGATGTTCAAATGACCTATTTTGGCATCCATACTCCCACTACAGAATCGCAGGCTCGTTTTGCCTTTTGGATGCGTCTTCTGTTTTGCTTTCTGCTCCAACTTTGTACTTTTCAATCGTCTTACATTGCTGCTCCGTTTCAATTCTGAACACTTTGTACACGCTGCGTGTGACTTGCATTCTCTTACTTGCAATATCATTTTTGTATTTTGGCAGCTTTACCGATGAGGGAAGCAAGGTTGTGCCTAAATAAATTACTAAAAAGGATTTGTTGCATGTTACTTTGAAACGTGTTAATGCTTTTCTTTTTTCAAGTACTACAAGATTGTCTTTTCGTTTCCAGTGAAACTGTATGCCAACTGGAAATAAGGTTGCAATAGTGAATCTGTTTTTGGTGTCTTTGTTTTTACCGTTGCAGATGTTATGAATGGACGAAGAAATATATTATTCAGACTAAAATAGATTTCTGTTAGTTGAAATGTCAACAAAAGTGTTGCACATTAAAATCGTACTATGTTAATAATTTAGCAATTGTATCAGTTTTGTTTAATCTAGTGTAGGCAGAAAATGGACAGTTAAAATTATCTCAAGATAAGCTATTTTGTTGGCAGTTTTAACCTTTTATCGACATTGTTACAATAGCAATACAGAAATTTGGAAAGTATCTTATTTAATAACCACCCACATTTCAGCTTGACACTTTTAAAATTCTAATGAACCGTTTTCTGCAATCAAGCAGTGAAGTAAACAAATTACAGAATTGTTTCCCCTGACATTTCAAGGTTTTTTTTCTGTATTGTACTGAATATATGAATTGCAGTTCACATTATGTACGTAAGCCTTTTATATCAAACGAGTAAAGATAGAAATTATTGAAATTAATATTTAGTCTAATAAAATAAAGGGATCATAACTGATTATTTGTATTTCTGCTTGCAAATTCCGGAGATTTTCAGAATAAATTTCTGGAGTTTACTACTCGATATCATACTACAGGAATATTCACGGTAATGTGCGCTATCTCTTCTAATTACGACTCAATAGAGTTGGGCAGTTTCCCCTCCAGCCTTCTACGTTCTCCAATTCATGTTGTCTATCTACTAAATAGGTGTATTCAATTTATGCTGAACAATGAACTAAATAGGTACTACTAATGTTTTTTACATTTTACCGCTGAACGTTGGTTTTTCCCCGACACAGTGTTAACCTATCATACCACAAGAGGAGTAAAGCTGAGAAATGAATAACTGGACTTCTTTTACTGTTTCATCGGATCCAGTATGCATCCCGTTGTTTGTTCCACTGAAACTGTAAGCAGATGCATCATTAGTTCTCTAGTAGTATGCAGAGTTTTAATTAAAAATCTTCCACTGGGAAGAGATGGGCTCTAGCTGAGGGTAAAGGCTTAAAGCATATTTTAATACTTCAGGACAGTTTATCAGAGATAGTCTGGATTCGTTTCAACCTTTAATTCTTAAACAAAAAAGAGTTTTAAAGATGCTTTGCCCTTTCACCAATAAATGTGCCTCTCCATGTAAAAACAAAATACAACTGATGTTGAACCAAACGTTATTCAGCGGAAATATTCATAATAGATACACATTTGTATTCCTTAACTAACATGTTTACCTGGCACTTATTTTATAAAAATATTTCTCTATGCAATGTTAAATTTAAAAGACAACAGCAGATAGAACTTTCTCACGCCAGTTCAATAGTCAGCAATGGCAAACGTTTTCACAAATTCGTTAAGCAATTTTTCATAAGTAACAACCTTAAATTGTAAGAAGAGTTGTGTTCATATCTCTGGGATGATTTGTGGAATAGAAAGCCCACTCAGCAACATAAGGCGAAGAGCGCTTTTGTGTGATCGCTCTGCAGGATGAAGTCCACGTTTAAATTGTAGTAGTGTCATGCATATTTATCTTTGTCCCATATTCATAAAAGTATCGTGAACAATTAACTGGGGACTATATGCTTATAAGTTTCATTATCACAGAAATGCAAAAAAAAAATAGACTGGATCTTTACAAGATGATTCTGAATGATGTATATGGTTTTATTTGCTTAACACAAGACTGGCAATGAGAGCATGAAACTGAACTCAGAAGACTCAGTAGATGGAAGAAAGGCTTCGAAATAGTATACTCCTTGGTTTTGTTGTTTTACTTCGGAGCAACCTTTATTGTATGCAATGAGATAAAATGACCAGTTCACAAGGCCTCCAAGGGCACAGAGAAGGTTTGGAGAACGCATATTCTATTGTGCAGATGGTAGGAGGCAAATGAAAGCCTTCTGTCAAAGCGATACAACGTGTTCTTTAACGTATACAGTGCATCTCACCTGAACATGCTTGGGTTGTTTTACCTGTGTCACTTTTCTTTTTAATTTTAGCTGAGCGGTGCTATTTTTGCACTCAATCGGCTAAATAGCCTGGTCACAAGGATCCCAACAGAACAGAGAAAAGTGGGAATAGGGGACCCACTGGACAGCTGTTAGGAGACAGATGATAGTCTTTCGTCAAGGTCATGCAGCATGTTCTTTAACGTGCATAGGGTATGTCTCGCGAACACGAGACCATGGCTTCATGTACCATTCGATGGACGGCGGTCTTTCCAAGCACATTAGTGTCCTCCTACTGACCGAGGGTAGGGCGGGGAGTTTTGCGGAGATAAATCTCAACGCTGGTCTAGCAGAGACTTGAACCTGGGAACTGCAGATTACGAGCCTGGCGCGTTACCGAATAAGCCACCCCCACCCCTCTACACAAGATAACACGGCTTAATCCCATTTGATAGACGGTGGTCTTTCAAAGCCTATCGATGTTTCTTTCTCGCCGAGAGTAGCTCGGGGATTAACCGAGGTAAATTTGAACGTTGGCATAATTAGGACTAGAACCAGGAAATTGCAGATTACAAGTCTTGCCCACTACCAACTGAACCAACCACCACCCCACACTATCTTTTTCTGCTTCTCATTAAAAGAAATGAGAAATTAAAAATTATTATAGAGTGATACAAAATGGCTGAGTGGTTAGCGCGCTTGGCTAATGATGAAAGGAACATGGGTTAGAGCATCGGGTATAGTATAGATATTTCTTTTCTGTGCTGCCTTTCTGTTGGGTCTCACCTTACTCACAAATTCTTCTCTATGGCGGTATATTAAACTGGCGGGCTGCTCTCAAACCTCAGTGGCAAGCAGCTAAGATGAATAATTTATTAATTCTTTATATATGTGCATCTCTTCTGCATCTGGCTAAATTAAGGCAGCCTTTATCAAGCCCATCGGTGAACGCTTTCTCACCGAGGGAACAACGAGAATTAGCGTAGAAAATCTTAAAGCAGGCACAGTGAGCATTCGGAAAGTAGCAGAGTTACCTAGATAGTACCGGATGTACTATGATAGTTACCTAGATGTCTTCGACCTCAGTTGGTTTTCGCTCTGTCCAACCGGGGACCCAATCCGGTCAACAAAGTCCTCGACCAGTTGCTGGGCCCGAAGCCCCCCCACCACGACAAGGTGGTCCCCTATCAGGGGGGGGATCTCTAACGATTATCAACATATTAGATTCACAAATATTCATTCGTGGATATTTGTGGTATGACAGTGTGTTCCTGGTTCCCTCCATATCAACTGACGCCGCTAATCGCTGTGGAGGGCAAATTTCAATTCATCCTGAAAAGCACGGACTACCATTGCTCCTGTGCCCAGTTGACATGATGTTTGCACCAGTTTAGACGTTTCCTCCTGTGATGTTGGGTCAGGAGTACGCACACCACTGTCCGCCTAACATATAGGGACATTTCATGAAGACTTTGATATACAGTGGTAGCGGATATTGCCATTCCATTCGCTGCTGCGGGGTCCGATCACAGTTGAGTGGTGTTAACAACCTGTTCCTCCGGTGGCATAACCCAGATAGAGGTCCTCCCTTGGAGTTGTTGTCCTTCTCTGTCCACTACTGAATCATCTGGATGCATTCTGTCCTTGATGGAATTTTTGTCAAAGTCTATACACCACCGAACGACTAGTATTAAGCTATCTGTCAATACGTGCTTGATTTTGGCTGACTCGAACTGATTTATAGCTATCCACTTCTTTCGATGAAATCTGCTATCTCGAAAACCCCACCTCGCACTTTGCATTAGAACTGGAGCTTAGAATCATCCGCTTTTAACGCTCGACGCATTTGCATATATCATTTTCAGCGGGATCCACTTGCATGTCTCACCTAAATCACGCGTTGTATTTTCCACACTATATATTGACGTTCGTGAATTTCTAACTTCGGAATTTTGCGATATTGCATTTCTTTTCATTTGTTCATTAATTTATGGAAACCAATGTAAAAACAAAATAAAACTCAAAATATTTATCAAGGTAATTCACCCAATTCTGAGGCTAGTTTATGCTGTGAATAATTCAGAACGTATAAATAGCCTATTCTTATTCATTTACATGAAGAGCTTTCATTTTACATTCGGCCGATAATGGAAAGCAAAAGTATTAAGTTAAAAAGCAAGTGCATTACTTCATCAGAAAGAGAGCCGCACATGAACATCATATAAATTTCATGTCGCAAGACTTGCTTTTTCTATCCTCAAAGTGGAGTACGACAGCGAAATATATCTTAATCTACATGAATAATGTAGGTAAGGGCTCTAAATTGTTTGGAATCGATTTCCAATATGTTCGTAATCGTTAGAGATGCAGTCATTTACAGAAGCGTTGCCACCCTCACTATCGTTAGCTGGGGACTAACGACATCACGTGAAACTGATGAGTTCAAGAGTAACGCGCAAGGAAGTTGTTAATTTTTAATAGGTTTGCGGAACTGCAAAACGAAATCACCGAGCAACGCTTTTGTGCTGCTTAAAATAACCTCTTTAACATTCGGGCTTTTTTCACGTGGCTACGATTAGGAATTGTTAACAATCCGAGAGTTACTTATGAAGGACCACGTTCTGCAGTTACGAAGCAAAATGATATTTAAAGTAAATAACTTCCTGCCATTTATAATGATATCTATCCGCTTGTGAAAGAAAACTCATTATAAAGAAATATTTAATGAACAGAAGGATCCATGAAATATATAGTGAGCATTGATTATGAGGAAGCTATGGGATTTGCATGAATTTTTCGAGCACTTGTAAGTTAGAAGAATATACAGGAGAATAAGAAATGTAATTCGTTCTTCTTATCATTTGATATATTGGTCATCATAGAAATATCTTAGAATATTAATTTCGTGTCGATGAATATTCTTGTCTTGTTGGTAATTCTATAAAATTGATTATCAACATTATAATTTTCTCCGGTTTGCATTTCCATGTGGTTATTCTAACTTTGGAGCTCTATAACTTCGAAAAGAAACATTTAATAAAAAAAATGTGAGCTAAGATAAATTAAATATCACTAATCAAATCTATTTGAACGATATTTGTTTAGTATTTTAAAGAGTTATGGAAGCTGGAATATTTAACAATAAATTATTTTGTTTTACCCCGGGTAAGGCATGGCTGTTTGTGTCGTTTTTATGCTGAGGTCCTGCCATACTCTCAGACCTTCTACTATGCCATATAAACAGACAGGCTCCTGTCAGACCTCTGTGGCAAGCAGCTGCTTGAGGGAGTATTTATTTATTTTTTTTATAAGAAAACATTCATAATTGTCTAATAGTGAAATATTCATGAAACAAACATCAAAAATGTATGTTTGCTTTATCAAAGGATTTCGAACAATGCTTATTATTTAAGTTTTTATTCATTTCTGGGGTAAATTCTTACCACGTTATTACTGTTGTGAAATATGCTATGTATTTTCATTACTCTGTAAATACTGAACGAATACTGTTGAAAAATCCATATTTAAATATATTTGTTTACAATCTGAAATTTAGATTCGGATATTCAGTCCCATTTTTCCATTAAATGTGCATTTCAGATGTTATTGAGATTCGAAGTTACCTTCCCATTGACACAATATGAAAATTCTCTATATTTTGGTAATTTTATAATTACAACACGGCTAAATTTACTCTGAACATGTCTCCTGATGAAGTAATCTAACCATACAGACGGGATTAGGAATGTTCTCCCTTTTGAACAGTTCTTCGAAATATATTTTAAGTTAGGAACGCATTAATAAATTTGCAAATGTTTCAGAATGTTTCACCAAAATTCTCTGAAAAGAGATAGTTTATACATTTTCCAACTATTTTCGATTGGATCACAGCCTAGAATCACACGATTGGACACGATAGAATCCACGATTGGATCACAGCCGATTGGATCAAAGCCTAGAAGGCGCATGAATGTACTACGAAGGAGAACAAGAATATCAAGCCGTAATTCATTCTTCTCTATGGTAAGTATAATATTAAGTCCTAATTCATCCTAGTCTATATCAAGTCCTAATTTATCCTAGTCTATATCAATGTTTGGTTGGGTTGTTTTACCTCTGAGCGGCACTTTTTTGCACACCATGGGCTAAATGGCCAGGTCACAAGGACCCGGAAGGCTCAGAGAAGGTTGGGGGAGGGGACCCACTGGAACAGCTGTTGGGAGACAGATGGTAGCCTCCCGTCAAGGCCATCCAGCGTGTTCTTTAACGTGCACAGGGTATGGCTCTCCCGCACACGGGGCCACGGCTGAACGTCCCATCCGACGGACGGGTGCCTTTCCAAGCCCATCGGTGTCCCCTACTGACCGTAGGCAGAGCAGGGAATTTTGCGGAGATAAATCTCAACGCTGACCCAGCTGGGTCTATATCAAGTCCTAATTCATCTTAGTATATATCAAGCCGTAGTACACCCTACTCTTTATCCACCCTATAATACACCGTAGTGTGTTCAAGTCGCAATTAAGCGTAGTTTATATCAAACTGTAGACAAAGGATGAATTACGTTTTTCTACATACTACAAGTGCCATAAGAAGGATGCAATTCCTATTTCTGTTTGAATGCCAGTGTCATGAGTTACTAAGTAAATTCTCAACTCTGCTTATCTTCAATGACAAAGAGACACCGATGATCGCCGAAAACCTCCCTATTGTCTAACACAGGTGTTCCCGCTCTTTAAGAAATAGAATGAAAGATGAAATTTAAATGACTAGTCACGAAACTAATAGTTAATGCTTTTCCGATAGCAGAAGTTTTTCGTTTGTAAAGTATTTGCTTAATGATACTTTTATTAATACGAGACGTTAAAAGCCGATTGAAAAAACAACGAGTTGCTGGGTGTATTTCTGAAGGAATACAAGAGATTTGAAGTGTTGGATTGTTTATCCAATCAAGCATAGGGAAATGGTAAAAACCAAGTGGAAGAAGCACTTTTTTTGCATACAATTGGCTTAATGGACAAGTCACACGGATTCCGAGAGGTCAAAAAAGGTTAGAAAAGGGGACCCACTAGACACCTATCAGGAGACAGATTGCACCCTCCCGTTAAATGTCAAGTATGATCCTGTCCAGTATGTTCTTTAAAGTGAACAAGATACGATTCTCTTGCTCACGGGGACCATGGCGTAACTTCTCACCTGACGGAAGACGCTTTTCGAATCCCATAGGTGTCCCCTTTCCCACCGAGATCACTGTGAGGGTTAGGGTAGATAAATCTCAACGCTGGCACAGTTAGAACTCGAACAATGGAATTGAGATTACGAGCCTAACTCGGTCCTGACTGAGCCAACCTTCACCTTGATATCTGAAGGGGTTGTGGGGTTGTTTTTCCTCTGAGCGGCACTTTTTTGCACACCATGGGCTAAATGGCCAGGTCACGTGGACCCCGAAGGCTCAGATAAGGTTGGGGGAGGGGACCCACTGGAACAGCTGTTGGGAGACACAGATGGTAGCCTCCCGTCAAGGCCATCCAGCGTGTTCTTTAACGTGCACAGGGTATGGCTCTCTCGCACACGGGGCCACGGCTTAACGTCCCATCCGACGGACGGCGGCCTTTCCAAGCCCATCGGTGTCCCCTACTGATCGTGGGCAGGGCGGGGAATTTTGCGAAGATAAATCTCAACGCTGACCCAGCTGGGACTCGAACCTGAGAACTACAGATTACGAGCCTGGCGCGCTACCGACTGAGCCACCCCCGCCCCCGAGATCTGAAGGAGAATCGTATTTGTGTTCATTCCGAAACACGCTGGGAGGCATTCATTTTTGTCCTCTATTTGATCTTATGAACTGTCCAGTAAGTTTACATCTTCGCCCTTTTCTAAGTTTATGGATCGTTGTAGCCTGATCATTTTAAACATTGTGTAACAAAAACAAATTATAAAGGAAAAAAACTTGCTGACCAAATCCGGATATGAAAAATATTAAAAGGATGGGGGTGGAGGGGAGGGGACAAGAAACTCTGTCGAGCAGGAAAAAAGGCAAAATGTGTAGGGGTGTATGAGACTAGTTACTGAATTTTCATTTGCTCCTCCATTTTAAAGCTCTTCAAAAATTCTTGAAAAATACATGACATATACATAAGTTTAATTATATTTTGCTTCTATTACATTTACTATTATTATTCAGGAAAGAGGGGGCTATGGCTCTGTGTCCCCCCTAAATCCTGCCTTACTGTACACCAATACAATGTCATGATATTGTATAATTCTAATTAATTAATAAAAATGTGCATTTTTGAAAGCGAAGAACGTTTTTAAAAAGTTTATTCTTTTATGAAGCACTCAACTCCCATTTCCAATAGTTTTAAGAGATATTTAGCTTCGTACTTGTCTAATTACAGTATCTAAGCCTATTTTTTAAATTAGTAGTAAAATAAAAAACACAAATCACGTATAAATTAATGATTTTAAAATTTCTCTAATTTTTCTACCGTTAACATGAGTTTAGTTCATAGCAATTAGTTAAACGTGTATTATAATTAGATAGTATCATTTCTGACATTAGTGAATAAGTGATAATAACAACAATAAGTGTAATAAATACTGTGATAAGCACTGCTTTCATTACAGTATATGTATGTATATATATATATATCAGTATAAGTATATATATATATAGCACGTTTATTTCTAAAATGATGACAAATTATTTGTCTTTTAACATTGAATAATTTGTAAAATGAGAAGTCAGTTTATATCATACATTTTGTAGTTTAGAAACAAAAGCAAGCCACCAAACGTTCCAGAATTGGCGTAGACGTCTACAAATTTGCACAGATGCAGGGAGGGAAGTATTTTGAATGGCAGAAAAGCTTTATTGAGTTAAGGGCAATGGGTTTTGTTCTTTAGATGTATGCCAATAACGTTTTGAACGTCTCTCATATTAAAATAATTCTATTATAGAGCTCGTCGAAATCCAATGGTCGAAAGACGAAATTTTGAAAATAAGAGTTAGAAACAATTAAAAAAAATTTACAGTTTCCAAAATGGGTTTTATATAAGTGGGAAGGTTTTACCTCTGAGCGGCACATTCAGGCACCCATTGGACAAAATGACTAGGCCACAAGTATCAGAGAAGGGAACCCACGGGACAGCTGTTAGGAGATAAATGGTAACCTGAGGTCAAGACCATCCAGGGTGCTCTTAACCTGAATAGGGTATAGCTCTTCTGTACAAAAGGCCATGTCTTAACTTAGCATCCGACGGATGGCAGCATTTCCAAGCCCATTGGTGTACCCTTTCTGACCAAGGGCAGGATGGGGCTTAGCGGAGATAAATCTCAACACGGACACAGTTGGGACTCGAACCTGAGAACTGAAGTTTACGAATCAGGCGCGCTACCGACTGAGTCCGCCCCTTTAAATATAGGTTGGGTCTTTGTGTTTTAAAGCAGCAAATTTCCTATTGAAATTCAACGGAGCCATTAAATATACCCTTCCTATTAAAGTGGAAAATGGAATTGGTTTTATGCTCGAACTCGGGTTTTACAGAGTGATTGAAAATTCGCGTAACTCATGTTAGAAAATTTCATTTATTCTCAATTTGCGTTTACAAATTGTTAACAACAGATGACTGCTGCAAACATTGATTAATATCCTCAAGTTTTTCATCACCAAATAGAGAAGACCGACCGGTATTTTCTTGTCATGTACGCTTTCAGTCTCCTCGAATCGTGCAATTAAAACTGATATTGTAGACTTCTTGGATACGGAAAATCAGGAAACTGTTCATTGAAGTCAGCTTAAAGAGTTAAAAATGATTCAGTTATTAAATAACGGCCTGGGAAAATTTTATTATAGGCAGCAAGTGAAATACACCTAACCAACAAAGAACTGACAGCACGAGAACTAAAGTAAAGAATTTTGCATATGTTAGTGACTTCAGGGTTGCCAACATTACAATCGATAGTTAATTCCGTTCGGTTGACTCGAAATAATAAGCATTTACATTTCGGGTTCGGAGAATTTGGAATCATTCATCATAATTTGAGGTTTGGAATTTCAACGTAACCTGGCAAGAAGGAAACCTGTACGCGAAATTTAGGACCAGCCGGTCATATAGTTAGGTAGTGTTTTGTTGGGAGTTGATTATTTTACCTCTGAGCGGCACTTTTTTGTACACAATGCGCTAAATGGCCAGGTCACAAGGACCACGAAGTCTCAGAGAAGGTTGGGAGAGGGGACACACTGGAACGGCTGTTGAGAGACAGATGGTAGCCTCCCGTCAATGCCAACCACAGTGTTCTTTAACGTGCACAGGGTATGGCTCTCCCGCACACGGGGCCACGTCTTAACGTCCCATCCGACAAACGACAGCCTTTCCCCTACTGACCGTGGGTAGGGCAGGGAGTTTTGCGGAGATAAATCTCAACGATGACCCAGCTGGGACTGGAACCTGGGAACTGCAGATTACGAGCTTGGCGCGCTACCGACTGAGCCCCCCCCCCCCCCTGCCCCCAATGTGGGGTAGAAAGTGAGGGTCAAATAGTTAATTGAAAACCCAAACAATAAACGATAGAAATGGGAGAATAAACATTCGAAATTCGGAATCAAGTTCTACTACAAGTAAAGACATGAGGTTTTAATACAATAAGGATATAGCATGAAGCTTAGTTCATAGCAATTAGTTAAATGAGTATTATAACTAGAGAATATCGTTTCTGACATTAATGAGTCAATCAAGTGGTGCGCATGTCTTTTTGAAAATCTGTCCAAGTATCAATTCAGCATGCATTTCGTGACACGTGTCTGCAAAAACTTTTTTTTGCTTGTTTAGTTTTCCGGATAAAACCATTTCTGGAGACAAAGATATGAACATTTTTATACCCTGAAAACTCGATACAATCCACAGAGAATGTTAGAACGATTGGGGGAAAGAATCTTCATCTTAGCATCAATATTTTCTGAGATTTCGCGCTACTGAAGATCAATTCACGTACTGCTATTAGGACAATCAGATTTTCAAAACGAAAAAAAAAGGTGACGCTTTAATGTTATCCATATAGAAGAAAAAAATCAAAAACCAGACACTCTAAGGACTTTAAAAAGGTTCAGCAGCAAGAAACAACTCTAATAGTTTTTTCTCCATAATTTATAATGCAATATTACAATGACTTCCGGTTAAAAACGGAATATTTTGTCGCTCTAATCTACATATAGTATACAATAATGATAAATACATACATAATCTACATACAATATATAAATACATACATAGTCTATATACAATATATAAATACATACAGAGTCTACATGCAATATATAAATACATACATAGTCTACATACAATATATAAATACATACATAGCTACATACAATATATAATACATAAATAGTCTACGTACAATATATAAATACATACATAGTCTATATACAATATATAAATACATACAGAGTCTACATGCAATATATAAATACATACATAGTCTACATACAATATATAAATACATACATAGTCTACATACAATATATAAATACATACATAGTCTACATATAATATATAAATACATACAGAGTCTACATGCAATATATAAATACATACATAGTCTACATACAATATATAAATACATACATAGTCTACATACAATATATAAATACATACATAGTCTACATACAATATATAAATACATACAGAGTCTACATGCAATATATAAATACATACATAGTCTACATACAATATATAAATACATACATAGTCTACATACAATATATAAATACATACATAGTCTACATACAATATATAAATACATACAGAGTCTACATGCAATATATAAATACATACATAGTATACATACAATATATAAATACATACATAGTCTACATACAATATATAAATGCATACATACAGACAGGTCTTGAATTTTTATAACAAACACTAAACTATCCCTGAACTGAAAGTAGCTTTCGGGAGCTGTTTTCCTATGGGCTCTGCAGCTGTGTGTGTGTGGGTGCAAAAGTGCGTGTCATCCGCAGTTCATCACAAGGGAATTCCTCAGAATCGAGAAAATTTTCATTTAGAATTTCGTGTTTCTGATACCGAGTATATACAATTTACAATATTACTGAAAATAATAAGCAAATTAAGCAGTAAAAGTTTTAACTTTGGTTCTTATATCTGCCCAGAAAAATGCGCATTTTTTAAACGTTTTCGATTATCGAATTATTTCAATTCAAGTTAGGTTCCCACCTCTTTTTACTGATCGTGATCAGACATTTTCGGACTCTGTCTTAGCAGCGTAGTGCTGACCCACGATGTTTACTCTTTGATTAATTAATGATCGCTATTGATTTATCTTTACCTGTTGTTACATGCGTTATAGGTGGAGCCATAGATTCTCGGGTTGTACAGTCGCTCAAAAAAGTATCCGAACACTACGGTTGATTACAGAATTCAGAAGAAATATCTGGCAACGATTTTTTTAGAGATTAGTGATCTGGCAACCTTCGTGTCGCATGACACGAAGGTTGCCAGATCACTAATTTCTAAAAAAAATCGTTGCCAGATGTTTTTTTCTGAATTCTATAATCAACCATGGTGTTCGGATACTTTTTTGAGCGACTGTACATCCATGCTTCGTGTACGTTGGAGTATGCAGAGGACGGCACAAACCTTTATTACTTTCGCTTATGTACATTCAGACATTCCGGTGGTCGAGTGGTCTGCGCTCTTGGCTACTGATCAGAGGGACAACTTGGGTACTAGTCCCGGGTAAGGCATGGGTGTTTGTTTGTCTTTCTGCTGTGGTCTCGCCGTCCTCAAAAATATTCACTAAGAGCATATTAAACTGACAGGCTCCTGTCAAAACTCTGGGGCAAGCAGCTGATTGGGGTGGTAATATTTTTATTTTATTCACGATTATATATATATAAACGTATATTGTACATCAAGTCAAATTATTTTTACATACATTATGGGAATGAGCTTAACTCTTTGGGCTTTAGCTGTGCTTAACACTTAACTAATAAAGGTCGCTACTACTGTTTAATGACTTACCTTATCCATTTTGATACTTTCTCCGAGCCTCGGAATGGAAAAAAAATCTAGGGTGGGTGGGTGGGGGAAACAATCGACCCGAAAAAATGTAAAAGACTGTATTTAGCATAGAGTATAATATACTGCTCACAAAAATTAGGGTATATTTCAAAATGAATATTAAGCGATAAAAATATCCCCTAATTTTTGTGAGCAGTATATTTTCCACTCTGTTTTACAGTCTTTAAAAAGTTCTTGAAAAATTTATGAAGCATAAAAGAGTTTCATATTTTTGCCTCTTTTAGTATTATTAGCATTCTGAGGGGGGGGGGGGGGGGGGCATGGCTTCCTTTCCCCCCTAGATCCGGCCTTGCTTTCTCCTATTAGTTTAACTGAGACTGAATGATATTTTTCTTTACATAAACATTCAGCGGATTACATTTTGAGAAGACAAAAATTTAGAACCATTTTTTATGAAGTCTCACTTAGTAGAGAAGTCTAACTTGGTTATGAACTTAGTAGAGAAGTCTAACTTAGTAGAGAAGTCTCACTTAATTATAAAGTCTAACTTGGTAGAGCTACTAAGTACCCGAATATTTCGTCAGCAAGCATGCCCTGATGTAGTAGAAGGGCATGATCTAGGTGGGAGGATGAATCCGCTTTTACCCCCCTCCCCCCTCCTTTGATAACGCTAGTAAGGATAATGGAGTCCAACGTTATTAAATTTATCTACATTTCATACATATTTCAAGAAATGTTTTGAGCATTTTGAAAGCGGTAGAGAAAATATTATACTGCAATGGAATTCCACTGCCCTATTCCCTCCCCTCCATCCTTTACAATTTTCTAGCTCCGGCTCTGAACTTGACTAACCTGATAATTCGGTGAGAGGAATTCCTAACTTCTCCTTGCTACAGTACCAGTTCTCTCTGTTCAGAACCGAAAGTCTTTCCTATAGCGTTGGTAAGAAAGAGCTATTCACTTTTGACGCTCTTAAAAGAACTCGAACTGCTGTCAGTTCATCAACTATCATCGCTATTCTGCTGTTGTTATTTTTCTGCCACTCGCAGGCCTCTTTGTCCAATTCACATCATTACCCCCTCCAGCTAAGAGCGGGTGGCTATGCACTCCACCGAACTAAACGTAAAATCCTTTAGTTAGCACTTACCGTCAGTGGCATCTGGAGTCGTCAAAATGACCCAACAACAGATTTCCGCGTCGCAAATATACACAGACAGATCAGCGGGCATTTCCATTTTTTGACAATATCCAAAATATATAATATACAGTATATACCGAAGAGCCAAAATATTATGACCAGCGCGTCTTTTTATGCAAATCGAAGCAACTGCAAGTAAACGACGGCGCGTGTGAAGGTCATGAAACGGTATAACTAACACCTGATACTGCGCTATGTTAGTCAGTGTTATTCTTGATCTTCAGATGGGAAAGGCAGCGGACTTAAGTGAGTTTGACAGAGGCCAGACGACTGGGTCAGAGCATTTTCGAGACGGCAAGGCTTGTGGGATTCTTACGTTCAGCCGTGGTTAATACCTTCAAAAAGTTGTCCGAAGAGGGAAAAACCATGAACCGCCAACAAGGTGTGGGCCGACCACAGCTCATCTATGCTAGAAGTGAGCGAAGGCTATCCTGTATGGTACAAGCCAATAGAAGGGATATTGTGGCCCAACTCGCCCGCAATTTGAATGCTGGTGATGGAGTAATGTGTCACAACACACAGTACATCCGACCCTGCTGAAAATGCGGCTACGTAGGAGCAGACCGCTCCAAGTGTCCATGCTAATCTTGTTTTACCGTCGAAAGCGCCAACAATGGGCATAGCATCAAAATTGGTCCTTAAATGATTGGAATAAGGTCATCTGGTCCGAGGAATCTCGTTTCCTGTTGCACCATCTGGACAGCAGGGTACGTGTGCGTCGTTAACCTGTGGAAGTGTTGGCACCAGGATGCACCATGGGATGAAAACAAGCCGGTGAAGGTAGTGTAATGCTTTGGGCATTGTTCCGATGGGAAACCTTGGGTCCAGTCATTCATGTGCAAGAAACTATGATGTCTATCGCCTTCTAAACATAATTGCAGACCAAGTACATCCTTTCATGGCAACAGTATTCCCAGGAGTGCATTCTTTCAGCAAGATAATGCGCCATGCTACACTGCCCGGATTGTTCAAGAATAGTTTGCGGAACATGAAGAAGACTTCCAGGTATTGCCCTAGCCTCCAAATTCCCCAGACATCAATCCAATCGAGCATCTATGGTTTGTGTTGGAACAGCATACTCGATCTGCGGCGGCTCAACCACGTAAATTACAAGAGTTAAAGGATCTTGTAACGTGTTGGTACCAGATACCTCAGCATCAAGAAAATTAAATAAATTAATTGGACACAACAGACTCTTTTGATCAAAATTCCCTTTAAATTTATAGGGTTCCTAATAAAATTCAGTATTAAAAATTTGGCCATTGGTCCCTTTCACCTTCTTAAAGCGAATGAAAACTCTAAGTTGATTTGAGTCCTCACACTGTAATAATGACTGTAGTAACTTGTTACAACATCTGTGTTTCATTTCTTTGATTTTCTCAATTACATTTAAAAGCTGTTTATTATTAAAACCAAAATTTAAAAGAAAAATAGACGAAAAAGAAGGAGCTTGTCCTTCAATTTCAGTTTGCATCCGAGCCCGCTTTTAAGTAACTTTAGGCCCCCAAAATTCGTTATACTGAGCATATGTTTTTTGTATCGGGGTAAAAAATTTTATTTCGTTAAAACTAATATTTTCGTCGTCGTCGTCGTCGTCATCATCATCATCATCATCATCATCATCATCATCATCATCATCATCATCATCATCATCATCATCAAGCAGCCATGGGCTACGGAGGTCCAACCAGACCGTGCAATTTAGTTCTCCAAGCAAGTCTATCCTGAGCTACATCTACTGCATCTGGCCACTGCACACCAATTCTAACAAGGTCCTGTTTGAAATTGTCTGCCCACCGCATCCTAGGTCTCCCCTTCTTTCTGAGGCCTTTAGGCACACTGTTCATAACCCTATTCGCCAATCTATAATTATTCATACGGGCAACATGGCCAAACCAACGGAGTCTCTCTCTGCACAATATGATGCTTAAAGGAGGTTGCAAACTCCTTTGCCTAACCTCATCATTAGTTACAAAGTTGAACCACCTAATACCCAAGATGCTGCGTAAGCATCTGGAATCAAAAGCATTTAGTTTCCTGTTATCCTGTTTACAAAGTTTCCAAGTTTCACTACCATGTAAGTACCATAACTAACCCTAGAAAGAACCAAACTATTATACAGTCTAATTTTAGTCTTTAGGTGTATACGCCTATTTCTCCACACTCTCCATAGATTCTTAAAAGACCCGGCAGCAATCCCTAGTCGTCTGTTAATCTCATGCCGCACATCACCATTATCTGTTACATAGCTCCCAAGATAATTAAACTGTGACACCTGCTCAAGACTGCAACCATTCAGATTAACTGAATCACAACCTGCCTGACCAATTTTCATCACTTTAGTTTTCTCTCTGTTTATAACCAAACCTACTCTACTACCAGTCTCATCAACGGCTCGAATGAAAGAGTTCATCTCATCAACATCATTTGCCAAAAGGGCTAAATCATCAGCATAATCTAAATCAGAGTTTTTATATCTCCAGCCCATTAAAGGCCAAAATCTTTCCCTTGAAGTGAATTTCGCATAACATAATCAATAACAAGCTAAAGAGAAAAGGAGACAAAATGCACCCTTGTCGAACACCAGAAGTAATGCTAAACCAATTGCTACAAGCCTTAACAAATCTCACACACGACTCAGTGTTATTATAGAGAGCTTTCATTATGTTAACTAACTTCTCTGGTATACCATATGATTTCACAATCAACGACAAATTATGACGATCAACAGGGTCGAAAGCATTTTTGAAATCAACAAAGCTAGCAACCAAAGGTTTCTGAAACTCTAAACATTTCTCAAGAATCTGCCTAAGTGAAAATATCTGATCCACACATCCCCTACCACTTCTGAATCCACATTGCTCATCACGCAATTGACTGTCAACCAGATTCTTAATTCTATTAAGCACAATCATGGAGAGAACTTTACCTGGAACAGAGAGGGGCGGGGATGGCTCAGTCGGTAGCGCGCCAGGCTCGTAATCTGTAGTTCCCAGGTTCGAGTCCCAGCTGGGTGAGCGTTGAGATTTATCTCCGCAAAAAATATTCCCCGCCCTGCCCACGGTCAGTAGGGGACACCGATGGGCTTGGAAAGGCCGCCGTCCGTCGGATGGGACGTTAAGCCGTGGCCCCGTGTGCGGGAGAGCCATACCCTGTGCACGTTAAAGAACACGCTGGATGGCCTTGACGGGAGGCTACCATCTGTCTCCCAACAGCTGTTCCAGTGGGTCCCCTCCCCCAACCTTCTCTGAGCCTTCGGGGTCCTTGTGACCTGGCCATTTAGCCCATGGTGTGCAAAAAAGTGCCGCTCAGAGGCAAAACAACACAACAACAACAACAACCTGGAACAGAGAGTAGGCTGATACCCCTATAGTTATCACAAGAACTGTGATAACCTTTTTTGAAAATAGGGATAACAATAACTCTGGTAAAATCCTTAGGAACCATGCCTTTATCATAAAAGATATTCAGAATTTCAGTCATCCAAGTGGTAACCGAAACATTTCCAGCTCTAAGCATTTCTGTAGTAATTTCATCTACCCCTGGGGATTTATGAAGTTTAAGTTTAGAAACAGCCAAAATAACTTCAGATTGTGTTATAGGGCCAACATTAAAGCCACCAATGCATCTATCATTATTGCAAACAATGGGAATAGAACTAACCGCATTGTTTAGAATATCACTGAAATGCTCAGCCCACCTAGCCATGACAGAATCCTCCCCTTCTATAACCTTACCTTGTTTATCCTTCAATCCCTGTATACCTGTCCGTTTTCTACCACACAAAACATTAACTATCTTGTACAGCTCTCTGCTGTTGTGCTGTCTAACTGCTTCCTCGGCTTTGTCAGCCAAACCATCAAGCCAAAGATTCTTATCAGTAGCTAACTGATCTTTTACACGTTTATTAAGTTCTCTGTAATGCTTTCTATTAGTACTAGTAGGGTATTGATTAAGGACATTCCTGCAGTTCTTTCTTTCCGAAATAAGCTCAAGTACCTTATCACTCAGATAATTATGTCTCTTCTGGTCCTTGTTCCCTAAAAGAGTACTGTTAGTGTCCAAAAAAGCCTGTTTAAAATGATCCCATTCCTCCTCAACTTCAGTAGTAAGCATACCATGACTGTCATAATGACTAAGTAACCTATCATGGTAAGCTTTGGCTATAACTGGGTCTTTCAGAGCTTCAGCATTAAAATCAAATTTTTTAACCCTAACACAACACTTTTTAAGTTTAAGTTGCAAGACACTTTTAACAAGGTAATGGTCAGGTCCAATTTCAGTTCCCTTATGTGTCCTGGTATTCCTAACAGAACTAACCCATTTGTTCTTAATTAATATATAATCAATCATATTCTTATGCAGTCCATGTGGTGAAACCCATGCGTACTTATGTATGTCGCTGTGTTTGTAATAAGTGTTAGTTATTCTGAAACCATTGAGTTTACTTACCTGTAGGAGACGTTGCCCATTGCCGTTGCAGCTACCAATACCAAAAGGGCCAATCACCCCTCCCCAAAGGTCAGAGTCAGTACCAACTTTGGCATTGAAGTCACCAAGAACAAGGGTAATATCTCATTTCTTGACAGAATTCAAAATATCCTGAAGTTGTTCATAAAACCTATCCTCATCGGCATCCTCAGTGGGGACATAACAGCAGATAACATTCAAGTCTTTAACGCTTGTCTGAAATTTTGCTGTAATAAACCTTTCATTAATGCACTCATATCCTAGAAGAGCATCGCTAGCGTCTCTGCTGAGAAGCAGACCCACGTCTTGGTGATGCTTATTGTCGTCCCTCCCTGAAAAGAGAAATTTAAGATTATTTTTAAGAATCTGACCTTTATCTGTCCATCTGGTCTCTTGCAAGCCGAGAATATCTAAATTATAACAGTGGAATTCTTGTGTGAGGACATCAAGAGAAATAGCTCTGTGCAGAGTCCTCACATTCCAACTACCTATGGAGAGAAAATGGTTAGTGGGATGTTTAAAGAAACCATGTTTATTGAGAGAGGGAATGCCGACAATATCAAACAGCCCCCTAATCGCAGACATGGGGCAAAGACCCGTTCCCCCACTACTAAAGGCTGAAGCCATCTACACTGGAAGACTTCCTCCAATGTAGAATTTGACGATGCCAATAGAAGCAAAGAGTTCAGGTGCCTGCGATGTCCTCTGCTCAGGATTATCCACCAGCTGATGAACATATCCTGCGAATCTATTCACTTGGGGCTGTCAACCCACAAACAAACAGAAAACATAGCGGAAGATTTTCCCTCCACAGAAGCCCACCAGTGCAGCGAAATCAGGATCCATAATCAAGCTCAGAGCCATATATCTGTCCAGTCCAGTGGGTTTATATGGTCAGCACCAGGACCCTGTGTGGTTGACCACTCCTCAGCAGGGTAGAAAAAAAAAGAAAAGTAGCCATAGTTGTCCAGATCAGTAGGCCACACTAATCTGGCACCCCTCCCCTTCCGTTCACTTCCACTAGAGAGTATCTCTTTTGAAAGGTACTAACGGTCTGCACCACGAGAAGGCGGGGTCGGACATTAGGTGGTAGGCCTGGCCGGTTCTATGCATCATCACAGGCGATCGGTGCATAGCTCTCCTTCCAGTGACTACCTAGCTACCATTTACAGACCAATTTTCGTTATACGGGTATTTATTAAAATGAAGGAATTTTACGTAGAGATACATGGAAAATTGGCCGGGGTCGGAGGAAAGTCATTATGCTGAATATTTCCTTATTCTGGTTTTCGTTATATCGAATCGCATTTTATTTGTTTAGTTTCGTTTTAATATATGATATTAATATTGTTTTTATTTTTTTATGTATTTGGTTAGAAAAGTACAAATACATACGTTTACTTTTCTGAAAACATTATCGTTTAATACAAAATAAAAAGCAGTAATAAATAATAATTTTAAAAACAAAATGAAATTAGGATTCAATTAAAAAATGAACGAAGAAGTAAAAATTGTGTTCATTGTATATCTGATAACCAAGAAGCAAATATGCCTGTCCAGGTTTCAAAGATTTTGTCTACAAAACGTTTTCGGCAACAGCTGTCCAATGGGCATCATTTGTAAATTTTAACATATTTGAAATTTATTCATTTATCTAAACTGCAAGAACATAAGAGCTAAAATAATTTACCCACTAAAAACTATTTATTTTTCAATATCATATATATTCAATATATGATTTGTTAATTTCTTCCTAAACGCAGAAATTATTTTTTCATTCTTTATGCAGAAATTCAAGGAATTAAACAACCTAGGAGCCAGAAACAGAAAATGTCGCTGCAAAATATTCTTATGTGCCTTGGGTACAACAAACAAAGTTCATGTATTCCAGAATCAAGCATTTTATATTTTGCATCAACCCAAGTAGAATTTAAGAAAAGGAATAAGAATATTCTCAATAGGAAAAATTGACTAATTTCAAAAAAAAATAAATATTTCGTTCATTCATTAAATTTATATTGCAAGATTTATTAAAAATTCTTTTAACAATCTTAGAATGGACACTGTTGAATTTTGCAAAGTTCACTTTAAAATCTCCTCCCCAACTACTTAAATCATAATGAAGAGCTGAGTAAACTCATGCGTAATAAAGGGCATGAATAAAAATACTTGTGACTATTCTTTGATTGCATAAAATCTATACAATACTATATTAATTAATACATATATAATATAATATCTATTAACATATATATATTATTGTTATGAATTTTAAGAGAAAATTGAGCGTGATTTCAAAAGAATTCTTAGCAACAAAAAATATTACAAAGATATAATATTTATTACAAAGATATAATACCACATACGTCTATAAAACAAATTCAACTAACACAAATCATTGTCTTCATCAATATGAAGCTAAACCATAAGAAAATAGTGTTATACATTTCTTTATTATTCTTCGAATATTTGTACTAAAATTATTTCAGTATCTGCTCCAAGCACAAATGGAATATTAATTGAACGTTTGACAAGCAACGAGAGCTTCTTTGTTGAAATATTAAAAAAATTGTTTCACCTTGAAGAATATCAATTCTTTTAATATATTATGTTGTCATAAACTCTATGTTGTCATAAACTCTATTTGTTTTTCCTAATGAATTCTTTTCTCCAATGAAATAAGCTTCATCTTGTACATTAAGATAACCACTCATCAGACGATGAACTCTTCCTATGAAGAAATTAAAGTCGTCCATCCGCTTATTCGATTAACATATTGTCTCTTCGGTTTGATTGCCAAGTCTCTTGAATAATCTTCACTTAGATTAACCTAACTCAATAAAAAGGAACACAAATGCAAACTTTCACCCACAATCGAAAAATTTGTAATAATTATTTTTTTAACACCGTTAATATTTCAAGTTTGCCTGTTCTAATAGACTAGTGACGTAATTCTCAAGCTGAGGTACAACGCGAGTCTGAAACTTCACATCACAGTTTTGTTGCTGCACGTTCATCTGCGTAACAATATTTTACAAAAATAATGCATAAAAAACTTATAGGAGAAAACTAATTGTTAAAATTGTGGATGGAACTCATGTCTGCAGAGGCAAAATTTGACTCTGGTAAAATGGATCTAGAAGACATCGTAGTTGAGTGATAACAGAGTATGCAACGTATTTCTGAGAGAAGGGAGTGCTGAGCCCAGTTTGAATGAATAATCAACTGATCTTAACAGAGAGAACTACTGAGAACTAAATAATCCCATAAAGGATTAGTTAATGTCTAATAAGAATCTATAGTTTGATAATTTGGCCGACAAAGCAGTAGAACAGGCTATACAACAAAATAAAAAAATGATGTACCAGGTAGTTAATATTTTGTGTGGAAAGAAGTAGGCTGCACATGTAGATTGAGGGATAAACATAGGGTTATTTTAGGTTAGAGTTATGTCATTGGCTAAGTGGACTGAGTATTTCAGAGATATTCTATACAATGTGATTAGTTCTACTCCCTTTGTTTGTAACGAGGATAAATATTGACTGGTTTCAATGTTGGACCTATTTTACATTCAGAAAATTCTTTGCTATCTCTAAATTGAAATCGTGCAAATAATCATGGCTACAGGAAATTGCTAGTGAATGTTTAGAACTAGGAATGTTCCTGTTGTCACATGACTGACTGAAATATTGAATATTTTTTCGGATAACGGTGATTTTACGTAGAATTTCACTAGAGCTATCATTATCGCTATTCTTTAAGAACGGTAAATTAATTCTTATGGTAATTGTAGGGGAATCAGTCTACTCTCTCTTCCAGGTAAAGTTATTTGCACTATTGTGCTTAATAGAATTACCAATCTGGATGATGAAAATGATAATTCCATAGTAGTATCAGAATAACACAGTCGTATCAGAATAATATGACCACCTAACATACATTTACTATGGTAGGCGGTCATATTATTCTGATACGACTGTATATAGATCAAATTCTTCAGAAATCATTAGTTTCAAAAATCTGTGGTTACTAGTTTCATAGATTTCAAAAATCTTTTGAGTCTGTTGAACGTTAAAATTTGTGGTTGATGGAAGGGATATGTATACCGGAAAAGTTAATTAGCTATATTAAAGCTCTTTATAACAACACTGTATCATGTGTGAGAGTTAGTAAGGCTTGCAGAGACTGGTTTAGTATTGCTTACAGGAATTTTACGAGGGTGTTTTTTTTTTCTCTCTTTGGATATATTGATTATGTTATGCGGAATTCACTCTATAGTGAAGTCATTGGCCTTAAATGGTGTAGAAATTTAAAATTTGCTGATATGGATTATACTCATAGTCTGGCCCTTTTGGCAAATTATGTCGTTGAAATTATAATAGAAAGGGTGTGAGGATTAACAACAGAGAAGTCAAGTAGGTTGTGCATCAGTTGGTTTGAAAGTTGCACACTTCAACAAGTGTCTAATTATCTCGGGAACAGTGTAACAGATACTGATGATGTGTGTCATGAGATAGAAATACGCATGGGGATTGCTTCTGAAACTTTTAAGAATCTAGTGTGCGAAAATATAGTCGTATACAAGTAAAGACTAAAGTTTAGGCTGTGTAATAGTTTGGTTCTTTCTAAGGTTAGAGAAACATGGGCCCTTTGTTAGCAGGAAAATAGGAAACTCGATGCCTTTGATTCTTGATGCTTACGCAGTATCATGTGCATTAGATAGTTTAACTTTGTAAGTAATGAGGAGGTTAAGCGAATGAGTCGGCAACCTCCTTTCAGCAGTATATTGCGCAAAGAGAGACTGGGTTGTTTAGAATGTTGACCATATTCACAACTAAGTATTAGTTAAAAGGGCATGAACAGTGTGCCTAAAGAATCAGAAAAAGGGAGAAATTTAGGATACGATGGGCAGACAATGTTTGGAGATAAATTGCACAATTCGATTGGACCTTCGTATCCCATGTTCTTTGTATTTTCTTTTTCAATTTGGATGCTGGGACTTATAGACAATATTCCCACTTTATGTCCCAATGAGAGAACGTAGAATTTTATGACATGTCGATAATTGAACACTTCTGATATTGAAGGACAATCACAACAGATGAGAAAGAACAAATGACCGTACCATCCTTGCTGGGATTCGAACCTGTACATTGGTAGACGCAGTGTCACCGCGAGCTAACGCGTTACCACTGAGCTACAGAAGCGGTCCATGTGTTCCATCTGTTTGCTTACTATAATATAATATGTTACCGCGAAACAAAGCTTAGCATTCCAAAAGTGATAACCCATATAACTTTTGGTAGAATATTAGGTAACACGTATTTCTTTCATCTCCTATGCGTCGCCACGCCAGAATAGAGTTTTAGCTTCAATAACCTTTGATTGAATTATCAAAAGTAATATTTCAAAACAAGAGAATGATATACATAATTCAGGTAGAAATATTTAAATAGCGCAGTACGTATACTCGATACATTAAAACATTTAACTATTTTTAGCCCAAATTTTATAAGAGAGTTCTAAAACTCAATCAGTTACACAGTTAACAGTCCAGTCAAGAATAGTTTTTACTATTTTTTATGTCCTTATACAATTACACTATGGTTCCCATACATATACACATGAAAAATAAAAACCTAAAACTTCGTTTAACTTACTAAAATAAATTGAAAATGATATAAAATAACAGGTAAAAATGTTAAATAATGTCACATTTATTACGTTTGCAAACTTATGTCGGGAATTATGCAAAACAACCAGCAATAGTGCTAAACAACATCAAATATTTCACAATTACCAATTTCTCATGAGATTAGGCATAATCATGGTGGTTATGAATATTCGTTAGATTAAGCACTTTTTCCTTTACATGAAGAGCCGTTAAATGTACGCTTTAATTGATCCTCTTATGTTGTATGAATATATGTTGTCCGCATTCTTTCTTTTACTTACTATACACTGTTCTGTGTCTGTGTACTAAATTTGACACTTTGATGGATTTTTTTTTTCGTATTTGAGCTGTTCTTACTTAATTATTGGACCTTGAATTTTTATGAAGAGGAAAAAAAACAAGTAATCGTATTTGAAACTGGAGATTTGATCACTCGAATATCTTTGCAAAATAAATCTGCTACAGGATAAAATTCATAAAAAAGGGTCCCTCATTATGCATCCTCGAAAATGACCTCATAAACAGCAGGAATTGTATTACCTAACTCGAATTTAAATAAAAATAACATGTTACGTTATAAGCCATTAACATATTTCTAGCAAGACTTTCAGATATAGTTTTTACCCTGGAAATCTTGCTGGTCGAGTATTGTTTCCAAAGTATCATTTCTATTCGTGCAATTCATAATGTTCTCTGTTAATACTTAAGCACTTAATACTTAAGCACTTAAATATATGTATCTATACAACGCTTTTGAACTAGAGTAAAAATAAAAAACTACTGTCTGTTGAATTTATAACAGTAGAGTAACTATCGTATCACGAGGGGTTAGAATTGACTCAGTCTGCAGCGCATCAGGTTTGTAATCTGAAGTTACTAGGTTCGAGTTGGAATATTAAGCCGTGGTTCAGTATGTAGGAGAGTCATATCCTGTGGACATTAAAGAAGCGCTCGATGGCCTTAACTTTAAGCTTCCATCTATCTCCTAACAGCCCTGCAATATGTCCCTCTCTCTTTAACCAACTTTAACCCTCGGTATACATGAGACCTGGTCATTTACCCCCATTGTGGGCAAAAAAATTCCCTTTCAGAGGAAAATAACCCACCCCAGTCATATTAAGGAATCTTTCAGGTGGAAAGATTGTATTTCCCGATCTAATCCCGTGAAATTTCAGTAACGCCGAACAAGCAGTAAGTACACCTCTCAATAATTGGGGTGGGGGGGCAGGTCCTTTGGGACCCGCCCCCCATGGGGAAAGCTCGTATTCCGCCTTCCGACACTACACGAGCTGGCTTGAGAAGCTTGGAAGTAGAAGTTTAAGTTTGTCTCAGAGGAGACCAGTAGGGACTTGGAGTATGGGTGGCGTTAAAGGGGGTGCGGAGCGCAGCCCGGGAGGAAGTAGAAAATAAGTATAAGAGCGAAAGCAGCTCCTGACTCAAAGGAGTGAGTCCCGGAGTCGGCAGAAGAGCCAGCCGATGTTCCTCAGGTGCGCCCTAATTTGGGCACTCCTGATGGACACCGTGACCATCCTGCCTGCTACCTCACTGATCGCCTGGGAGCTCCTGAGTTCGTTAGCGAACCCTTCCGTAATCGGACACCGGAGGATATAGTGCCCGACATCTGCATCTGGAGCCCCACAGCAGCAGTAACTGTGGGTAGCGATCTTAAAGTGCTCCAGATATTTTGGGAAACTCCCGTGTCCCGTCAAAACCTGCGTTAAGTAGTGGTCTGAGGACATCAGAGAAAGACCGACCCTCTGTAAAAATGTCTTTGTTTGAAGACCATTTTCGGTCGTATCCCAGAGCCTCTGCCACTCGTCCATTACTATTTGATTTAAAATAGACTTCAGGGTAGTTTTAGAAGCCTTTACCGCTATCTCAGGTTGAGTATTAGTACCTGCGGAGCGGGCCAGTTGGTCTGCCCGCTCGTTCCCTTCGTGACCTGCGTGTGCCTTGATCCAGGAGAAGGAGACTCTGGGCATGTTCTAATTGCCCAGGAGACACTTGATTTCATTTACTGCCTGATGCCTATTGTTTCCATCTTCAAGCGGCTGCAGAGCTGCCCGGCTGTCCGTGTACAACCGGATGTCGCTACTCTTACTGTCATCATTAAGGGCCCAAACTAGGGCCTCTCTGATAGCAAGCAGCTCTGATTGAAATGCTGAGCTGTTATTTGAAACCTTCCTCTTATGATCGCACACTTTGGTTCTTTGATTGTAGACAGTGTAGGCTAGGCCCACCCAATCCTCGTTCTTGGAACCATCAGTGTATACCTCAATTCCTCGACCTGATGGTAACTCCATGGACCATGACACACTCAGATTTCTGTGGGATGGATATCCCACTTAGCAGTTATATTGTCATAAGCCTAGGGGTCATACTGGACTCCAAGGAATATTGCTTTTCCCTAGCTTGCAGGACTCTGAAAATGGTCGCTTCCTTCTCGACTGTTGGAAACGACGATGGGATCCCTGCTAACACCAGGAAGGCATCCATAGATGTGGTCCTGTAAGCCCTGGTGATTAGCAGTAAAGCTGGCCGTTGGGATGCGAGCAGCTTTCTACATATGATGTAGTGGACCTTCGAGCGCCACCAGGCGTCGGCTCCATAAGTTAGGATCCTCTCTGTACCTCTCAAATAAATTTGTTTTAGGACTTCTCTTCTCAGTCCCCACGAGATGCGAGCCATTCGCCCCAGTTTGCACATCACTTTCGTGCATTTAACCTTAAGGTCCTGCAAGTATGGAATCCAGCTCATCCTCTCATTCAGAGTGATTCCCAAGTACTTCAAAGTCGCCTTATGGCAGATATTGTTGTTATTCAATTTGAAAATGGGGTGTCTCTTTTTGAGGACACTCTCTTCAGCTACTGTCATAGATGTCGTCTTTTCACAGCTGAACCCAAGCTTGTAGCATAGACTCCATCCTTCGAGCACCGACAATGCCGCATTGCCGACAATCTGCAGTCTCTCTCTGGAGGTCGCCATTATTACAAGCAGCATGTCGTCTGCATATGCCTGAAGCCAGACTCCCGCTGGTAAGATCAACTCTAGGGCGGTATCTGCAACTAAGTTCCAGGGGAATAGGCCACTGTACGAACCCTGTGGGCAGCCTCTATCCAAGTTTCTTGAGGCTACCTCACTGACATGGGAATATGTGACCACTCTCTTGCTGAGATAATTGGACACAATGTTATAGATATTCCTGGGACAGGAACAATTTTTTAATCTATCTAATATTGCAGGCCACCAGAAGTTGTCAAACGCTCCGGTCACATCCAAGGCGATGAGGGGGTGTCCAATTTGTTTACTTTATTAACCTTTACGATGTCCACCACTTGTTTGATAGCAGCAGTGGTGGATTGATCTGTCCTGAACCCGTATTGTCTATCGTTCAGGAGGCTGTTCTTATAACAGTGGTAATACATCCTGTTTGTGAGCAGCTTGTCTAATATTTTTCCCATCACCGGCAACAGACATATTGGTCTGTAAGATCTTACATAATTGGCTGTAATACATATTGGTCTGTAAGATCTTACATCTGCCGGATCTCTACCTGCCTTGTTAAAAAGGACCAGGTCGGCCTGTTTCCAGGCTTGTGGGAACACTCTCAGTCTGAGACAGATATTATACAGCTGGGTGAACAGATCTTTGTGTTAATTCAATACCTGCATCACAATTTCCACTGTCAGACCATCATGACCTGGGGCTTTACCTGTGGCCATTGCCTTTATCACCTCCTCCACCTCCTCTTCCGTAAACGGAACGTCATTTTCTACATTCAATTCAGTTCAATTTTTATTCAACATAGATATGTATCAATACCAAATTTTATGAAATATACCCAGCTAAAGTAACTGAATACTTGAGCGCTGGTGTATAATTATGACAAAAATATAAATACAAAAAAATTAACAAGGCAACAATTGATAATTAAACCAATCAATGATTGGTTTAATTATCAATTGTTGCCTTGTTAATTTTGATTTTTAGTGATGTAGAAGTCAAAAAATTAGTTTTACGTACAGTTATCGTTCATTGTTTAGTATCCATTCAGAAAGAGATTTATTAAATAAATATTTAGAAGTAATTTTCTCCATTGTATCTGGAACACTGTTGTATAATTTAGACCCAATATAATTTATATTACGGGTAGTAGCTTGCTTTGATATACGTGGTATTTGCAATTTAAATAATGAGTCTCTAAGTGGTATATATGTCTGTCAAACCTGAAATAGATGTAAATTGAAATGGATATATTCAATTACTTTTAAAATGTAAAGTTGAGACACAGTCAGTAACCCCAATTTCTTAAATATACGGCGAGATTCAGAGAAGCGACCTTTATGGTCAATGATTCTAACTATAAATTTTTGCAGAATCAACAGCTTGTTTAAATTTGTTTTGCAGCTCCTCCCCAAGCTTTTATTGCATATTGTAGCTGACTATATACACAAGCAGAATATAACATTTTTAAACTTGTTTTATCGAATAAGAATCTAAGTGTATAAAATTTTGCTATGAATGGTTTTATCTTATCCACAGTATAGTCAGTGTGAAACTTCCATGAAAGGCTTTTATCAATAATCACTCCTAGGTATTAAATTTGATCAACCTTCGTAAGACGTTCGCAACAGCAATTTAGGATATTGTAACAGTCTTTGTGATGAGAAACCACTCCAGAGTCACTGCTACCATCAGTTGACGCCTTCAACTGGAACTTTATATAACATGTTTTAGTCTTATTTAAACTTAATTTATTCAACAGTAGCCATTGATAGAGACGATAAATATCTCTGTTTGCCATTTGGTATAATTGCTCATAGGTGTTACTTTTGTATAACAAAACAATATCATCAGCGTAAGGAATAATTTCTGCCTCAAACTTTTTGTCAAATATATCGTTTACATATAATATAAATAGCAGAGGTCCCAGTACAGAACCTTGTGGTACACTTGTATTACTATTTTTCATAGAACTATATATATCATTAATCCAAACGATTTGTGAACGATTTTCCAAGTAGGATTTTAGCCATGTAAAACTTGTACCTCTGATTCTATATTTATAAAGCAATATTTCATGATTTACCAAATCAAAGACCTTTGATAAGTCCAAAAAATTGCGAGTGTTTTAAAATATTTATTCAGAGACCACGTTAATGAATTTATTAAATGTAAAATAGCATCTTCTGTGCTTTTTTTCTGCAGAAATCCATATTGGGTCTTTGCTATTATGTTAAACTTTAATAAAAAAATTGTTCAACCTGACAAAAAATAACTTTCCCATTATTTTTGACATTATCGGAAGTAAAGCAATAGGTCGATAATTTTCTATAAGAGTTTTGTTTCCTTTTTTGTAAATAGGAACTTTTATTGAATATTTTAAGGCATTTGGGAAAATACCAGAAGATAAAGACATATTAAACAACTAGCACAATGTTGTTCGTATCGATGGATATATTGCTTTAAAATTATCCACGTTTATGTCATCCAACCAATCGAATAAGTCCTTTTCAAATTTTTTACTATGCTGTCTAATTCTTCCAACGAAACTGCTATCAGACCCATTGAATTGCCCTGGGAAATGATTATTCTGTCTTTTAACTTAAGATCTTCAGGCACTACCAAATCTGATTCCGAATTACCAGTTTCAAATTCAGTAGCTATATTTATAAAATAATCATTAAAAGCATTAACTATTTCAGTAGAACTATCTGTAAAATACACAAATTTATTACTTAAGCTCATTTCAAAGTGATTATTTTGATTTTTTTTCCCTACTATTTGTATTAATTACTTCATTTATAATATCCCATTTCTTCTTTGTGTTATTTCCAGCATATGCCAGTTTTTCTTGAAAATACGAATTTTTAGCTTTTGATATTATGCTATTTAAGGAGTTTATGTAACTTTTGTAATAGTTAGCATCAATTCTGTTTTTTTTTTCCATAATCTATGGAAATGATTTCGGTACCGTATTGACTTAATAAGTTCTGTGGTTATCCACGATTTTAAATTTTTTAATTTTTTATTCACATTTCTCTTTACTGTAGCTTTTTTACCTAATTTTTTAAAGTCCTCAAAAAATGGTCAAAAGCTTCATTTACGTCATAATAATTTTGTTTATGATTCCAACTATAGTCCTTGAAGCCTTATTGTAATTTCACTTTGTCTGTGTACGTAATTGACTATATTGACTCCTTAGCTTTGACTGAGACATTTGTTGTTGAGGAAAAGCTGAAATAAATCATATAATGATCTATGATGTTCGTAGTTATAATATAGGGGCAACAAGAAAAAGAAATTATTTTTCTTATGAATAAATGATCTATACAAGTTTGTGATTGCGATCTCGTAATCCCCGTAATATAATTTGACAAGTTGTATAGAGTCATAAGATCTAAATAACTGTTTATATGTTCTGTAGATTTTGAGATATCCAAATTTATATCTCCGGTAAGAATAATATTACGTTCTGGAAGTTTATCGACATGTTGAAAAAATTCTTCAATGAAATTCATTTTTCCACTTCCAACATAACGATAAATCGACAATAAAACTACCGACATTGTCGAATTCAATTGAATTTTTAATGCAATAACTTCAGCTGAGTTCATTTCGAAATCTAACTGGGAAGCACACCAATGCTGCTTGATGTAAACCACAATTCCACCAGATCTGTTAAACTGTCTACAGTTAAAAACATCCTTTGTATCCCTCAATATGATATAAAGATGTTTCATTGTCAGGTATCCAAATCTCAGAAAGGATTATTACATCTGCTTTACAATTACTACTTTCTATCAATGCCAAAAACACATAAAAATTCGCTCGTAAACTTCTGATATTCAAATGAATAAAACTAATTGCTTTTTTGAAATCAGAATGTATCAATTTAAGTTCTTCGAGGTCAATATAAATACCCGATATTCCTTCCATTTTATGGCTAGAAAAAAATTAATCAAAGCAAAAAATCAAAAATGCATTTTAAGGAACTTAATAGCGCATTAGATATTAATTAAGTTTGACTCATTGTCAATTCTGATGGCATTTGAGTCGTCATTTTTCCTTAGGAATATTTTTCCCAATTTAATCCATACATATTTATATTTAAATTCCTTTTGAAGAGCTTTGACTTTATAAAGTAATCTCTTCCATTCTGTTGTTAATTGATCATTTATGTAAAATGGTTTCTCTTCCATTTCTTCATTTAGCGAATTTAGAAATAACTTCTTAAATTTTCTTTTCCCCTCTAACCGCTTATTTCTGATGTCTTCGTTCTTAAACTCTATTACAATATTACCAGGTTATCAGCATTACGAGACTGAACCCTTTTAATTAATTTTATATCCTCTTGTTTCTGGAGAATTTGCAATATAGAGTAGACACCTTATTTACAATTAATTGTAAATTCTCCTGCGGTTGTTGAGGTATACCAACAATCTCTAGATTTTTTTAATGCATCTTGTCTTAAATCATTAATCTTAGACTCTAATATGTTAATTTGTTTTTTCAATAAAAATACATTTTCCTTAGTTTCGTCAAGATCAGACCTATGACATTTAAGCTCATTCATAATTACCGTAATTCATTTTCTTTTGCGAAGTCTTCTATTTATTTTACTAAAGAATTCAACAGATCTAAGAATATCAACATTTTGTTGATTAATTCTTTTTTCAAAATCTGCGAATTCTTTCCTAATTTCCAACTTAAAAATATTAATAAGCTCCGGACCAACTCCTATCCGGACCAACTCCTATCATGAGAAATCACCTCCACCCGGTTGGCTCCCGCAACTGCCCCTGATCCACCCCAGACGTAGAGGTAGGACAGGGAATGCCTCACGAACCGATTGATCTGAGTGAGCCAGCTCAGACCACCCGTTTTATTGAAGCAGGGGCCAAGGACGGTGTATTGGGCTTTCCAGCTTTCCTGACTCTCAACCGCCAGGATCCCCTTTTCCCCATTACGTGTCTCCACGTACGGTGGAGCCACTCATAGGCACGGCAACCATGATAAAAATCCATCCTGCCCTTCAAGGGCTCATCAAGTCCTAAAAACAAAACTGTCTTGTCAATGCCTTATTAGAAATGTTGCTCAATTGCCGCAACCTAAGGCCAGCGTCCTTCCTTGAGTCCAGCTTGGAGGTAAGGACCGCACCCCCTGATCGTACGAGGGTTCAGTTCCAAGATTAAGTTCGTGGGAGAAACCACCCGGAAACGGGAATTTTTGGAAAAATAAAAAGGGAGGAGGGGAGGAACCCCTGTCCAAGGACCAAGGGCTTCCCCACCTCCACCGTGTTAAGTAAGTACGGGTTATAACGTCCTCTACCTAATCTCGACGAATGATTAGTTCGTGACCAAGATACCTGAAAGAAAAAGAAAAAGGTGGGGTAGAGGAGTCCATGTCCTAGGACACAGACATCCTCTCCCCCAGGTGACTACAGACATGTATAAAGGCTCTCAGCTAAGCCAATGGAGCAGCTCTCACTCCTAAGTACAAACACCACTGTTCTTATTCATTCACCTCTTCCATTTCAAATCTCATCAGTTCAAAATATCCCACATCTTACCATTTCCTATCACTTCTGTTCTCTTACTGATTTCACCTTCAATTTTAGTCTCAACACATCCGACTTACTCACTCAATCTACCTTTCCAAGTCCTTCTTTTTGTCCATCATTGATCTTATTTATCTTCATCTCTTCTATCATAAACACTCCATCAGCCCACCTCCAGCTGAAATCAAGCCTATTGGGCTGCGTTGACCTATTGTCAACAGACAACCACGCACAAATATGTGCTGCCCCTGTGGAAGTCATCTTAGATTGGGAAATCTTAGTCTGGCCTTTCTGTCTTGGCCTGTCCAACATGAGTAACTCTGGTCGGCATAGCCCTCGACTTCATTAAGGCACGCAAGCCCCCTCACCACGACAAGGTGGTTCCCTTCGAGGAGGAGGCAGTAAGTACAATTGATCTCTATGTTGCGATCTTGTGCAACCACGGCAATTCCCGGTTCCGCCTGACAGCACTACCTGGTTTAAGAAAAGCCATGACTATCTAGAGCCGGGGGCAAGGAATACGCCCTATAGGCGCACCTCAACCCCGGCCTCACATGGCAGCAGTCCTATAGAAAGAAAGCTAACCACCGGAAGAAACCTAACTTTAATCTATTCCCCGGTTTGCAAATGTGCAAGGATATAAAGATCCAAGCTCGATCGGCACCCGGGGTGGAGACTCTTAGTAAGACCCAGACTTTTTGGACAGCTCGTGCCTACTAGGCAGGAGGAACCTTTCGACCGAGCCGTCGAACTGACCACCCAAGGTCCCTGAAAGGTGAGGTCTCCGACGCCGTCACCACCCGACCAGCAATCAAGCCGGCCAGCAGCGTCTTCAACCTCGGTTGGTCTTGGCCATGTCCAACCGGCGCCCAACCCGGTCGGCACAGCCTTCAGCCGGGTTGCTGGGCCCTAGGCCCCCCCCCACCACGACAAGGTGGTCCCCTATTGAAAATCCTAATTTTGACAAACAGTTGTTGCGAAAGATATTTTCCATACTACTCTAAATATCTTAGAATTCTTTTTGACAGTTTTTGCATTTGGAAAAGAAT
This sequence comes from Ryuthela nishihirai, assembly GCA_038380435.1. Lineage (NCBI taxonomy): Eukaryota > Metazoa > Arthropoda > Arachnida > Araneae > Heptathelidae > Ryuthela > Ryuthela nishihirai. The sequence goes on along the minus strand of JAWZYU010000011.1, from coordinate 66,427,068 downwards.
ATCATACATCAATGCTGAAACTGGTGATAATTTCATTTTTGTAACCATCTCCAAACTGAATTAGATGCCCACATATTAATTTGATTTTCATTAGTTAGCAACAAATGTATCTGTATCATTCATTATTGCAGACGGTTAAAATTTATTTATTTTTCTGCTCTTTTCACTATTTAGTAAATAGAGTTATTTAAGGAATCACTTTTGTATAAAGCAAAATGTCAAAAATTTATGAAATGTCTGTTTCCCCCCGTAAAATCAGGTAATTTTATTCTGGTACATTTGCATCACAGTTGTGACTGGAATTTGATTTTTCCTTGACATCGAAGGAACATTCAAATCTGCAGTTTATTGCATTTACCGAGATTGGCAATATGGAATCTCCTAGACACTGTCATCTAATCGCCTCCTCAGACACAAAGTATCATCTAATTGCCTCCTCAGACACAAAGTATCATCTAATTGCCTCCTCAGACACTATCATCGTATTACGTCAGAGTTGGAATGAAATGTTAGCTCTTCTAACGTCGAAGAAATTATCGGATCTCTGATCTTGTTTTCGCTTTCTAAATAATTTAATTTACATCTTTCCAAGTTAGTTCTTTAAATAACAGTTTAATTTATTAAATGAATGCATAAAGAACATTCATCATGGGAAAGGAATTAAGAGTATAAAGTATCTTAATATCCATTTTTTCCGCAGTAATTTCTAATTATAGGTAACTGATGTGCATTTTCTGTTTGCAAAAGATATCTAAATGGGGTTATATTTTAAATTATATCTACGACCAAAATATTGCATATATAGAGGTTTTGGAATCATAATGACTTTTTTGAATTTGTTATTTTAATTATCACACAAATACTCATTCAATAATTATTATATTCGGAATTAAAAAGGAAATCCAAAAATGCATTTGTCTTTAAAAGAAAATCAATTGTCTAATTTGTTTCGCTTTATGAGATCTGCATTTTGTTTTATACCCAGACACCAAGTTAACAAATTTTTATAGTGGATTACGTTAAAAAAGTTGTCCTGTGACCAAGTGGCTATCATGCTTAGCTACTGATCAGAGAGAACTGGGTTCGAGCCCCACCTAAGGGCATGGGTGTTTGTGTTGTCTTTCTATTGAGGTGTCGCCTTCCTCAGAGACGTTCTCTATGATATATGAACTGTCAAGCAAGCTCTGTGGCAAGCATCTGCTTGAGGATTTTTTTTTTAATTTTATGTTTTAAGAAAAGTTGAAATTAATACCTGTGTTAAACATTTCAATAAATCTGGACGAGCTGATACTCTTACGCTATTTGCATTGCAGCAAAGCACATTAATATCACAATGAAATAAAAATGAATCAATGAAAGAAAATTTTAAACTTCTTTTGATCTTTAAGGAATCATTAATTTGGTATTCTTAGTGAATCTCAGTTTCTTGTTTCCCAAGTTCTCCGATGAGGATTTTTTCCATTCGGCGAGTTTCATGTACACTGCGCGACACTGAAAGTGCCCCACCCAGAAGGACATGTCGTACAAACATGCAAATAGAAGGATGGGTGTGCGCAGTTGAGATATGCAAATGATGATAATCCGGAGCCAATGACGTGTATGGTTCAAGAGATGAAAGGTGCAAGAATGAACAGGGATGGCATTGTGTCTATGTAGACACAATGCCATCCCTGTTCATTCTTGATGATATACGGTTGATAATAACGGTTGAGACGGGTGGTCTGATGACGGTTGATATATACGGTTGATAATAACGGTTGAGACGGGCCGGTTCTTGATGATAACGGTTGAGATTAGGTGGTTCCATTTGAAAATTGTTCAGCGAAGGCCGAAAATGCCTGTGCACGTGGTTGGAAGGTTTATCGCCATTTGGATGCTTTTGAGAGAAGAAGTATTATAGGCCTATGTGAAGCTGAAAGGCTACACGTTGTGTCGCTGCCCATGTTCATAGGGATAGATGAACATGGGCAGCGATGGGTGAATAGGTTCTAGCGTGTGTCTCAGAGGGAGTGGTGCCATCTGACATAGGTCATCATTGCTTGATAAGCTCATTATTCGACATGCTCGTTCGTCTCCACAGAGCACTGCAGGCAATATTCGACTGGCTGCGTCAGCAGTCATGGACGTCCCCATAACGACCCGAACAGTAAACCGAAAGTTGCATGAGGCACACCTGTGCTTTAGGCAATCGTTACGTCAACTTCCATTGACTGCAAACCATCGCAGCGCTCGTCTGGATTGGTGCCAAAGTCGTGCGAACTTTGGTCACGAATGGAACATTTTGTGTTTAGTGATGAATCTCGTTTCTGTCTGGGTGCTGACAATCGATGGGTCCGTGTATGGCGACAACCTGGCGAAAGGATGGATCTAGATTTTGTTTGTGACTGGCACACCGTCCGTCAGCCAGGCATAATGGTATGGGGTGCTATTGGATATGAAGTACGTCACCTCGTGTCTACATCATGGGAACACTGACAGCTGCACGATACGTTAACGTACTTCTGCAGCCCGTTTTGTTACCGTTCATGGGAGGCATGCAGCAGACCATTTTGCTGCATGACAATTCCTGTGTACACACTGCCAGGGTCTGCAGACAATGTTTGCAACATGTTCAAGTATTGCCATGGCCAGCACGATCTCCAGATTTATCCCCAAAAGTATAAATTAAGTACCGTTTAAATCGAATAACAGGTGAATTTAGATCACAAAATCTATTCCCAAGGAATAGAATGTCAATATTTCTTTCTCCAATAACTAAAATTGAGATTCGAGATACTATTCTTAGTCTTAAGAAAAAATACTGGATTAGATGTAATGTCCATATGATTAGGTCCAAGATGAAAATTAAAAATTATTTAGGAAACGAAAGCAAGATCAGAGATTCGATAATTTCTTCTGCGTTAGAAGAGCAAATATCTGAATATAACTCTGACGAAACGATGATAGTGTCTGAGGAGGCAATTAGATGATATTTTGTGTCTGAGGAGGCAATTAGATGATACTTTGTGTCACAGGAGGCGATTAGATGACAGTGTCTAGGAGATCGCTTCATAAATTTTTGACATTTTACTTTATACAAAGGTGCTTTCATAAAAAAAAACTCTAGTTACTAAATAGTGAAATGAAGTGAAAAATAAATAAATTTGAACTGTCTGCAACAATGATACAGATATATATTGTTATGAATTAAACGTGTGGTAACTCATCATCATCATCATCATCATCCTCAAGCAGCCATGGGCTACGGAGGTCCAACCAGACCGTGCAATTTAGTTCTCCAAGCAAGTCTATCCTGAGCTACATCTACTGCATCTGGCCACTGCACACCAATTCTAACAAGGTCCTGTTTGACATTGTCTGCCCACCGCATCCTAGGTCTCCCCTTCTTTCTGAGGCCTTTAGGCACACTGTTCATAACCCTATTCGCCAATCTATAATTATTCATACGGGCAACATGGCCAAACCAACGGAGTCTCTCTCTGCACAATATGCTGCTTAAAGGAGGTTGCAAACTCCTTTTCCTAATCTCATCATTAGTTACAAAGTTGAACCACCTAATGCCCAAGATACTGCGTAAGCATCTGGAATCAAAAGCATCTAGTTTCCTGTTATCTTGTTTACAAAGTGTCCAAGTTTCACTACCATAACTAACCCTAGAAAGAACCAAACTATTATACAGTCTAATTTTAGTCTTTAGGTGTATACGCCTATTTCTCCACACTCTCCATAGATTCTTAAAAGTCCCGGCAGCAATCCCTATTCGTCTGTTAATCTCATGCCGCACATCACCACTATCTGTTACATAGCTCCTAAGATAATTAAACTGTGACACCTGCTCAAGACTGCAACCATTCAGATTAACTGAATCACAGCCTGCCTACCAATTTTCATCACTTTAGTTTTCTCTCTGTTTATAACCAAACCTACTCTACTACCAGTCTCATCAACGGCTCGAATGAAAGAGTTCATCTCATCAACATCATTTGCCAGAAGGGCTAAATCATCAGCATAATCTAAATCAGAAATTTTCCTATCTCCAGCCCATTTAAGGCCAAAATCTTTCCCTTGAAGTGAATTTCGCATAACATAATCAATAACCAAGCTAAAGAGAAAAGGAGACAAAATGCACCCTTGTCGAACACCAGAAGTAATGCTAAACCAATTGCTACAAGCCTTACCAACTCTCACACACGACTCAGTGTTATTATAGAGAGCTTTCATAATGTTAACTAACTTGTCTGGTATACCATATGATCTCACAATCAACCACAAATTATGACGATCAACAGAGTCGAAAGCCTTTTTGAAATCAACAAAGCTAGCAACCAAAGGTTTCTGAAACTCTAAACATTTCTCAAGAATCTGCCTAAGTGAAAATATCTGATCTACACATCCCCTACCACTTCTGAATCCACATTGCTCATCACGCAATTGCCTGTCAACCAGATTCTTAATTCTATTAAGCGCAATCATGGAAAGAACTTTACCTGGAACAGAGAGTAGGCTGATACCCCTATAGTTATCACAAGAACTGCAATCACCTTTTTTGAAAATAAGGATAACAATAGCTCTGGTAAAATCCTTAGGAACCATGCCTTTATCATAAAAGAGATTAAGAATTTCAGTCATCCAAGTGATAACCGAAACATTCCCAGCTCTAAGCATTTCCGTAGTAATTTCATCTACCCCTGGGGATTTATGAAGTTTAAGTTTAGAAACAGCCAAACTAACTTCAGATTGTGTTATAGGGCCAACATTAAAGCCACCAATGCATCTATCATCATTGCAAACAATGGGAGTAGAACTAACTACATTGTTTAGAACATCACTGAAATGCTCAGCCCACCTAGCCATGACAGAATCCTCCCCTTCTATAACCTTACCTTGTTTATCCTTCAATCCTTGTATGCCTGTCCGTTTTCTACCACACAAAACATTAACTATCTGGTACAGCTCTCTGCTGTTGTGCTGTCTAACTGCTTCCTCGGCTTTGTCAGCCAAACCATCAAGCCAAAAATTTTTATCAGCAGCTAACTGATCCTTTACAAGTTTATTAAGGTCTCTGTAATGCTTTCTATTAGGACTAGTAGGGTATTGATTAAGGACATTCCTGCAGTTCTTTCTTTCCGAAATAAGCTCAAGTGCCTTATCACTCAGATAATTTTGCCTCTTCTGCTCCTTTTTTCCTAAAAGAGTACTGTTAGTGTCCAAAAAAGCCTGTTTAAAATGATCCCATTCTTCCTCAACTTCAGTAGTAAGCAAACCATGACTGTCATAATGACTAAGTAACCTATCATGGTAAGCTTTGGCTATAACTGGATCTTTCAGAGTTTCAGTATTAAAAGTAAATTTTTTAACCCTAGCACAACACTTTTTAAGTTTAAGTTGCAACACACTTTTAACAAGGTAATGGTCAGATCCAATTTCAGCTCCCCTATATGCCCTGGTATTCCTAACAGAACTAGTCCATTTGCTGTTAATTAATATGTAATCAATCATATTCTTATGCAGCCCATCAGGTGAAACCCATGTGTACTTATGTATGTCGCGGTGTTTGTAATAAGTGTTAGTTATTCTGAATCCATTGAGTTTACTTACCTGTAGGAGACGTTGCCCATTGCTATTGCAGCTACCAATACCAAAAGGGCCTATTACTCCTCCCCAAAGGTCAGAGTCAGTACCAACTTTGGCATTGAAGTCACCAAGAACAAGGGTAATATCTCCTTTCTTGACAGAATTCAAAATATCCTGAAGTTGTTCATAAAACCTATCCTTCTCATCCTCATCGGCATCCTCAGTGGGGGCATAACAGCAGATAACATTCAAGTCTTTAACGCTTGTCTGAAATTTTGCTGTAAGAAACCTTTCATTAATGCACTCATATCCTAGAAGAGCATCACTAGCGTGTCTGCTGAGAAGCAGACCCACGCCTTGGTGATGTTTTTTGTCGTCCCTCCCTGAAAAGAGAAATTTAAGATTATTTTTAAGAATCTGACCTTTATCTGTCCATCTGGTCTCTTGCAAGCCGAGAATATCTAAATTATAACGGTGGAATTCTTGTGTGAGGACATCAAGAGAAAAAGCTCTGTGCAGAGTCCTCACATTCCAACTACCTATGGAGAGAAAATGGTTAGTGGGATGTTTAAAGAAACTATGTTTATTGAGAGAGGGAATGCCGACAATATCAAACAGCCCCCTAATCGCAGACATGGGGCAAAGACCCGTTCCCCCACTACTAAAGGCTGAAGCCATCTACACTGGAAGACTTCCTCCAATGTAGAATTTGACGATGCCAATAGAAGCAAAGAGTTCAGGTGCCTGCGATGACTTCTGCTCAGGATTATCCACCAGCTGATAAACATATCCTGTGGATCTATTCACTTGGGGCTGTCAACCCACAAACAAACAGAAAACACAGCGGAAGATTTTCCCTCCACAGAAGCCCACCAGTGCAGCAAAATCAGGATCCATAATCAAGCTCAGAGCCATATATCTGTCCAGTCCAGTAGGTTTATATGGTCAGCACCAGGACCCTCTGTGGTTGACCACTCCTCAGCAGGGTAGAAAAAAAAGAAAAGTAGCCATAGTTGTCCAGATCAGTAGGCCACACTAATCTGGCAGCCCTCCCCTTCCGTTCACTTCCACAAGAGAGTATCTCTTTTGAAAGTTACTAACGGTCCGCACCACGAGAAGGCGGGGTTGGACATTAGGTGCTAGGCCTGGCCGGTTCTATGCATCATCACAGGGGATTGGTGCACAGCTCTCCTTCCAGTGACTACCTAGCTACCATTTACAGACCAAATAGCAATTAACAATTACAATTCTAAAATAATGTAATTTATAACAAAAGTATGAATGAAAGCATTTATGTAAACTAAATTAAACCAGCACAAATCTTGATCAGTATAAAAATAAATCTTCAGAAGAACAAAACAAAGTAAAAGCCTTATTTTCTCTTTGTTGTAGTAATGGTAAAAAAGGTGTTTTATCTTAGATTTTACGTCGATAACCTTACACATTATATGTAAACAGGTTATAGACTGTAGTAAAAGCCTTATTTTATCTTAAGTGGCACAATCATATCTGTGAACAAACCTGCAATCTATAAAGAATATCCTTACCAATTCCTAAACAAACTAAATATAACTATGCATCAATTGATGAACTCTTCCTACAGAAAAGTTGAGATCAGTTCTGCTTGTTCGACAACGTACAAACTCCTCAGCCACATCTTTAAGTGTCTTAAACATTCTTCTTTTTCTTACCAGTCAGCTAACAGGATCAACACTAATACACTTATTTAACCTCTCGCGAATGCACCGAATAAAATCATTTCTTTTTTTATACTTTAGTGCACATACAAAGCCAAACTACGTTTTCCTTCACACTCTAATTCCTCTTAATACAATTCTCTTATTCCTTATTTTTAAGTTCATTCGAAGTAGTTGGTGACGTTATTCTCACGCTGTAGTACATGCGAGCATCAAGACGTAACATCACATCACTGGTTCATTGTAGCGCATTCATCAATCGTAATAATATGTTACAAGTCTATGAAAATCAAATTAATATGTGGACTCTAATTCAGTTTGGAGATAGTTACAAAAAATTAAATTTTTACCAGTTTGAGCATTGATGTATGATACTTTTTTTTTTCGAAATGCAAAAAGTGTCAAAAGAATTCCTATATATTTAGGCTAGTATGGAAAATATCTATTGCAACAACTGTTTGTCAAAAGTAGGGTCTTTTAATTTGAAAGATAATTAAAGAACTTCAACAGTGTTTAAAACGTAGCAACAGAAAGTGCGCCAGTTAACGTAGTAATGCAGGAAAACAAGGATTAGAACTGACATTATAATACAGCAAAACCTCAGAGTAACAAAAAGTTAAATCAGTAAAATAGTGGAAAAAACAACAGTTAGTAAAGTTGGCAGTAACATTCATGCAAATGTTTTGTACCTAAAACTATGCAGTCAATGTGTTACAAGACTGCTTAGCAAGGATGAAAAAAGATATACAATACTTACTGCTTGTTCGTGCCTAACTAAACAGTATACGTTAAAAAAAATATATTTTCATATAAAAATGTTACCGGAGATCAGCCTTGGGCACATCACTAAGTATGGAATGGACGATCGAGAATTTCCTGGCAGAACGTTTGCTTACAGACATTGGCGGCTAAATTCATGGTGACCCTGTTTTGGTAATGATGTGATTTTCTAGACTTCTTTAAATAAAGGTAAAACTATCCAATCTCAATAAAAGACATTTTAAAGCCTTAAATCCTAAACTAATGTCGAAAATTCTTATCGAACATAATATGTTTACAGCAAAACTCCATCCTCCCATACATAGGAAATTTAATTCAAGATACCATTAAAAATTTGAATTTCGTTATTTTCGAATAGTCTGTGACTTCGTCTGATTTGGCGCTTAGTGACTATTTTTGTAATCTGAAAAGACACTTGAAAGGAAATACATTCCTAATGACGAACGTGTTTAAGTAAAAGAAAACCCATCAATCACGTTTCAAGGTGAACCAAAAAAAAAACTACTTTTTTTTAACAAGAATATATGCCCTTTCTTATATCTGAGGAGAAAATATATCGAGAAAGGCTGTGTACAGAAGATTAATTAGCTACTTTAATTATTTTATCTGTTGGTAATTTTTCATTTCGAAAACTATTGTTACTTGCTAAACAAAGCAGTTTGGAATATTTCAATGTGAAATTAATATGTGTTTGAAACCAAACTACTGTACAATGTGCACATATAGGCAATGGACAGATAAATAGAAACATCCTAATCTTATGTCAATGGAAAATCAAAATCGAAGTTCAGTAAATGGTTGGGGTCGGGGTGGCTCAGTCGGTAGCGCGCCGAACTCGTAATCTGCAGTTCCCAGGTTCGAGTTCCAACTGGGTCAACATTGAGATTTATCTCCCCAAAACTCCCCACTCTGCCTTCGGTCATGGCGGAACACCGATGGGCTTGGAGAGGCCGCCGTTCGTCGGATGGAACGTTAAGCCGTGGTTCCGTGTTCAGGAAATCCATATAATTTATAAATTTACTGCACATTGCAAATCACTGAGAACAGTCGATGCTAAGCACCTCTCGCTCAATATATTACAAAAAGTGTAAGAGTCCTAAAAAACAAGCAAAACACGTAATTACAAAAGCGATATCTATTGGATATCATGTAACAAAAATATACAAAATACAAAAATTACAAAACAAATTATAAACGTAAGGAACAAGTTAGGTTCAATATAAAATCACTGGTAAGCAGAAAACAATTTTTTCTGATAACTAGATCAGAGTGATAAAATATTTTCTAGAAGAATAAATTCTTGAATGCCAATATTAGAGAGAGTAACAAAAAGCTCAGTGTGTTGATTTTCACACACTGCTCGACATTGAAAGTGCCCCACCCAGAAGGATATGCCGTACAAACTTCCAAATAGAAGGGTGGGTGTGCGCAGTTGAGATATGCAAATGATGATAATCCGGAGTCAATGACATGTGTGGCTCAAGAGATAAAAGATGCAAGAATGAACAGGGATGGCATTGTGTCTATGCAGGTGAAAGTCGTGCTAACGGTTGAGATTAGATGGTTCCATTTGAAAATTGTTCAGCGAAGGCCGAAAATGCCTGTACACGCAGTTGGAAGGTTTATCGCCATTTGGATGCTTTTGAGAGAAGAAGAATTATAGGCCTATGTGAAGCTGAAAGGACTACACGTTGTGTCGCTGCCCATGTTCATCGGGATGCACAAACTGTTGTTCGCTGTTGGCAACAGTGGCGAAATTAAGGTTCTAGCGTGCATCGCAGAGGGAGTGGTGCCGTCTAACAGACGTCAGCACGACTTGATAGGCATATTTTCGACATGCTCCTTCGTCGCCACAGAGCACTGCAGGCAGTATTCGACAAGCTATGTCAGCAGCCATGGACGTCTCTATAATAACCCGAATGATAAACTGAAAGGTGCATGAGGCACACCTGCGCTATAGGCAATCATTACATCAACTGCCATTGAGTGCAAACCATCGCAGCGCTCGTCTGGCTTGGTGCCGGAGTAGTGCGAACTGGGGTCACGAATGGAACACTTGTGTTTAGTGATGAATCCTGTTTCTGTCTGGGTGCTGATTATCGACGTGTCTGTGTGTGGCAACAACCAGGCGAGAGGACAGATCCAGCTTTCGTTTGTGACTTTATTTTATGTTTGTCAGCCGGGCATAATGGTATGGGGTACTGTTGGATCTGACAGCAGGTCACCTCTTGTCCGTATCACGAGAACACTCCCAGCTGCACGTTATGCGAACGCGGTTCTGCAGCCTGTTTTTTACCGTTCCTGGGAGGAATGTAGTAGCCCATTTTCCAGCACGACAACGCATATGTACACATTGCTAAGGTCTCCAGACAATGTTTGCAACATGTTCAAGTATTTTCCATGGCCAGCACAATCTCCAGATTTATCTCCAATAGAAAATCTGTTGGACCACATTGGATGACGTGTGAAATCCTCTCACCAGCTGCCACAGAATCTCGATGAATTATGGGAACAAGTCAATGCTACTTGGTGTGCAATTCTTCAGGACCATGTCCGTCGACTGTATGACTCCATGCCACGCCGTATTGCTGCCTGTATTGCCGTTTACGGCAATGCAACCACCTACTGAGGCAGTCATATTGTGCTACATTATCTAATCTTCTAACCACTGTAAGTGACTGCAAATTAAATCATGATATCACAATATGTATTACTATGTGTGTGCTACATTTCACTTTTTTATGTATTTTAGGAAGTATAAAGAGATGAATTAACTTTTCCCATTTTATGTAAATAACTATTATGACCTGTATTACCAAGTCTTAACTTATGTATAATGCATTGCAAATTCCTAAATAAATGGTTTAGGAATGATCGATAAATTTTCATGTAAGAAAAAATCTGTGAAAGGCTTTTAAAGGACCTTGAAATTTAAAAATATTTTAGGCTTTTTTTCATTCAGTTTAATATCGTTCTTGACCAGGTGATAGAAATTATATGATTCAGTAAGGGTATTCAGTTCAGCTTCTTATTTAGCAAGAAGGTCTACATAATCGTTAAATTCAATACCGCATTGGCTTGGAATCCATTGCAGTGAAATCTGATTTCACTTTTCAATATAATTTGCTGTGAGTAAGTAGTTCACATTTTCAAGTATTGCATTAAAATGTGATAAGTCAAGATCTGATTTTAATGCCAAGCGTGCTGCTCTGCAATCAGAGTATAGTACTATGTTACTGTTTAATGTATTTTTTGACACCAAACAAGAGCAAATATAATGCAAATATGTAAGCGTGTATAATATTAGTCGGATGTGAAAATTTTTAAGAATTTGCTTCAATTAAGCTTTGGAATAAAAAGGCAGCAGAAGCAATTTGATAGTCTGGGTGGAAGGATCCATCACGTAATAATGATTATATTCGGAGTTACAGTATGAGAGAGCAATTGCTTTCAGGGCTAAGTTCGAAAGTTTGGATTTTGACTCAATTAAAGGGATCTGATAGTTTATGTTGGGGTGAAAAAATGCCCAAAAAGGTAAAGGATTAATGATGTCGCTCTTATTTTTAACATGAATGATGTTATTTAGTATATCATTTCCCATGATGAAAGAGATGAATTGAGTAGTTTGGTTACAATTTATGACTTTATTTAAAATATGGTGAATTTCATGTATTAAGATGATTCTAGCAATTGAAGTTTGAAATAATGTAACAGGTCTAAAACGTCGATTAGAAGTTTTGGGTTTCGGCTAAAATAGAGATGTTGGAAGTTTTTTTTTATAAGGCTTAGAGAAGTTTTGTAAAACATTCACTTGTTGAAAACTGTATGTTTTTTGGCTATTAGGAATTCATAACTATATTCTGTTTTAGGGCTAATAAGAGTAGTGTAAAGATTTATTAATTGATTGGGTAATGTACTCCAGGAAGTATTTGCTGAGGATCAAGAAGAGTTGAAAAGTTTAGCTCCTGTTTGATATGACACAAAGATGGCAGTTCAAATTAAGATGGAGATCAGGATGGACTCCAAGGTATTTGTGAAATAAGACAACAATTTATTTTTAGATTTAGAACTGGAGGATCAGTTTTTTTTTATCAAACGGCAAAACTACCGTTTTACTAGTGTTGATATTTAAGTGCCATTCATAAAAGTTCGGTTGGATGATGTTAATGGATTTTTGTAGGTTTTTTTCAACTAATTTAAAATTTTTGTTGGTTGTCCACAATATTAAATCTTTCGTATAAGTTTGCAAGTTTACATCTTTACGAATTAGAGAAGATAAATCATGTATGTAGAAATTGAACGGTATAACGGATAAAATTGAGCCTTGCTGTAAAACTGAAAGAATATGGAATTTTTGGATAACATCCTGTCAAGTTTAACCCGATAGGATTTATTAAACAATAAATGGTTGAAGAAGTTGGAAAATTTCCCGAAATCTCTTTATTGAGTTTAAGAGGCCTTGTGATCAAATTAAATCAAAGGCGTTTGAAAGATCTATGAAAAGAGCAGCAATAACGGAATTATATTTGAAAGCTAGTTGAATATCGAAAGCAAGCAAGAGAATGCAATCTTTGGACGACTTGCCTTCCTAAAACCAGATGGAGAATCAGAGAAGATTTTATGGTATTCGAAAAACCAGTTAAGTCTGTTTAATAATAATCTTTCTAAAAGTTTGAAGATATCGAACATTAAAGAAATAGGTCTGTAATTTTCTGTATAAGCCGTATTTTTGGGTTTAAGAAGAAAAATAATATGAGAATGATTCCATGTTAAAGGATAATTACCTGTCTTCCATAGGTAATTGAAAATATATAATAACTTAATTATCCAAGGTTTCGGAAGAGATTTTATAAATTTATTGAAGATCCCATCAGGGCCTGTAGTAGATTTTAAGTTTGATTTTTCAATTCCTTGTAGTAATTCTTGTAATGTAAAAGAAAGATTCAAAGCATAAATCCCAGGTGATTTTTTTAAATATTTCAAGCATTCAATTTTTTTATCATAGTTTCTCTTGTTAAAAACTTTCAAAATTAATAAATTAATTTTGATATACTCTGTGAATAAATTACAAAAAAAGGTATATACACAGTGGTATCAAAATAATATGACCACTTACCATACATATATTATGGTAGGTGGTCATATTATTTTGTTACGACCTTGTCTATGCATTCTGCATTTGTATACATACATACATACATACATGTATACATATATATATACAAAATCCACATGCAGCTGTGGGCTATGGAGATCCAACAAGAATGTGTAATTTTCCTCCCCAGACGTGTCTGTTCTGAGCTACTGCTGCTGCATTTGGCCAGTCTAGGCTATTCCAGCAAGGTCCTGTTTGACATTGTCTGATCATTGCTTCCTAGGAAGCGATGATCAGACAATCAGACAATCTTCCCCTTTTTTTGAAACCCTTAGACACACTGTTCATAATCCTGTTTGCTAATCTGCAGCTGTGCATACGGGCAACATGACCAAACCAACACAGTCTCTCTCTGTACAATATATTGCTAAAAAGAGGTTGATGACTCCTTCTTCTAACCTCATCATTACTTACAAAGTCAAACCACCTAATACCCAAGATACTGCGTAAGCATCTAGAATCAAAGGCATCAAGTTTCTTGTTACCCTGCTTACAAAGGATCCATGTTTCGCTACCATAACTAACCTTAGAAAGAACCAAACTATTATACAGCCTAATTTTAGTCTTTAGGTGTATGACGCCAATTTTCCACACTCACCATAGATTCTTAAAAGTCCCAACGCAATCTCTATTCTTCTATTTATCTCATACCACACATCACCAGAGTCTGATACATAGCTCTGTATCTGATACATAATTAAACTCAGACATTTGCTCAATAGAACGGTCATTCAAAGCAACTGAAGTACCATCTGCCTGACCAATTTTCATCACTTTAGTTTTTTCTCTGCTTATCACCAAACCTACTCAATTACCAGTTTCACCAATAGCCCTGATGATCAAATTCATCTCATCAACATCGTTAGTCAACAGGGCCAAATCATCTGCATAATCTAAATCAGAAATTTTGAAATCTCTAGACCATTTAAGGCCAAAATATTTCCATTGCAAAACATTTCACATGGCATTATCAATAACCAAACAAAAGAGAAAAGGAGACAAAATGCACCCTTGTCTAACTCCACTAGCAATGCTGAACCAATGGCTGAAAGACGACCAACTCTCACACACGACTCAGTGTTATTATACAGAGCTATCGTTACACTAACTAACTTATGAGGTATTCCATATGATCTAACAATCAACCAAAAATTATGTCGATCAACAGTTCAAAAACCTTTTCGAAATCTACAAAGCTAGTAACCACAGGTTTCTGAAACTCTAAATATTTCTCAAGAACCTACCTAAGTGAAAGTATTTTATCAATACATCACCTACCACTTCTGAATCCACCCTGTTCATCACGCAGTTGTCCATCAACCAAATTCTTAATTCTATTAAGTATAATCATGCAATGAACTTTACCTGGAACAGAAAGTAAACTAATTCCTCTATAATTATCATTAGAACTGCGATCAACTTTTTTTAAAACTTGGGACAATAGTAGCTCTGATAACATCCTTAGGAACAAAACCTTTATCATAAGAAATATTCAAAATTTCAGTCAGCCATGTGACAACACAGATGTTCCCTGCTCTAAGCATTTCAGTGATGATTTCATCCATCCCTGGGATTTATACAGTTTAAATTTAGAGATAGTCAAAATGACTTCGGAATGTGATATAGGGTCATCATTAAAGCCAGTAACCCACCTATCCTTATTACAAACAATGGGAATAGAAACAATCACATTATTTATAACTTCTCTGAAATGCTCAGCCCACCTAGCTATCACAGAATCCTCACCTTCAACCACCTTGCCATATTTATCCCTTAATCCCTATGTACCTATATATTTCTTACCACGTAAAACATTAACAATCTGGTACAACTCGCTGCTGTTGTGCTGTCTAACTGCTTCCTCTGCTTTGTCAGCCAAGCTATCAAGCCAAAGATTCTTTTTAGCTGTTAACTGATCTTTTACGTGTTTATTAAGCTCGTTGTAATGCTGTTATGATTAGTAGGGTGTTGATTCATATTAATCCTGTACTTCCTTCTTTCAGAAATAAGTTCCATAGCCTTATCACTCAAATAATTTTGTTTCCTCTGTTCCTTTTTACCCAAAAGAGTACTGTTGGTTTCAAGAAAAGTCTGTTTAAACTGATCCTATTCTTTCTTAACTTCAGCAGTAACCAAATTAGTTAGTCAATCATAATGAGTAAGTAGCATATCATGGTACGATTTGTCTATATCTGGATCTTTCAGGCATTCATTGTTATAGCTAATTGTTCAACCTTAGCACAACATTTCTTAAGTTTCAGCAACAAAACACTTGACCAGTAATGGTCAGATCTGATTTCGGCTCCCCTGTATGATCTGGTATTCCTAACTGAACTGGCCCATTTGCTGTTAATTTTTAAAATGTAATCTATCATATTTCTGTGCAATCCATCCGGTGAAACTCATGTATAGTTATAAATGTCCCGGTGTTTGAAATATGTGTTAGTTAATCGTGTACGTACCTGTAGGAGACGTTCCCTATTGCCATTGGAACTTCCAATGCCAAAGGAATCTAAAACTCCTGCCCAAAGATTAGAGTCAGTATCAACTTTAGCATTAAAGTCACCTACAACAAGAGAAATATCTCCTTTCTTCACAGAATTCAAAATATCCTGAAACTGGTTGTAAAACGTATCCTTCTCGTTCTCATCAGAGTCCTCTGTGGGGGCATAACAACAGACGACATTCAAGTCTTTAATTTTTGTTTTAAATTCTGCTGTAAAAATCTTTCATTAATGCAGTCGTATCCTTAAAGAACATCACTGGCGTGTCTGCTGAGAAGCAAACCTACACCTTGGAGATTCTTTCCTTCCTCCCTGCCTGAAAAGAGAAATTTAAAGTTATTATTAAGTATCTCACCTTTACCTGTCCACCTGGTCTCTTGCAAGCCTAGAATATCTAGGTTGTAACGCTGGAATTCCTGTATGAGAATATCACGAGAATAATCTTTATATAACGTCCTCACGTTCCACGTACCGGCAGAGAGAAAATGATTAGTAGGAATTTTAAAGGAATTAGGTTTATTGAGATAGGTAGGCCAACAATATCAAACAACCCCCCCCTGTTCCCAGGCATGGGGCAAAGACCCGTACCTCGTCCGATAAAGGCCTAAGTCACCGATGCTTGTACGAACTTCAGGCACCACCTTTCATTTGGACCTTTTCAAGATCTTTGCGGCCTGTCTGAGACACATTACTCCAGTTCAGGATTGACGATGCTCAACTAGCTAAGTAAGGTTTCAGTTAACTGTTATGGCCTCTGATCCGGAGAATCCACCAGCTGATATAAGTTATCCCGTGCCTCTGTTCACTTAGGGCTGGCAACCCAGAAGCAAACAGAAAACACAGCGATAGATTCTCCCTCAACAGAGGCCCACTAGTGCAGCAAGTCCATGATCCATAATCAAGATCAAATCCAATGGAAAACATTCCAGTCTGGTGGGTATAAATGGTCATCACCAGGATTCTGTAAAGCTGACCACTCCTCAGCAGGGTTAAAAAAAAGAAAAAGGGCCCATAGATGACCGGATCAGTCACCCTTTCAAAAGACAATATCTCTTTTGAAAGGTACTAACGGCCTGCACTGCGAGAAGGTTCAGTCAGACATTAGGTGCTGGACCTGGCCGGTTCTGTGCATCATCACTGGGGATTGGTACACAGCTCTCCTTCCAGTTTATCCTAAACTGGGGTAATGAAACATGGGTAACTAAACAATCCTAAACTGGGGTAATGTGTCCCAGACAGTTTATGTCTAGCTACCATTTACAGACCAATATATATATATATACTCTGTATACTCTGTATATATATACTCTGTATACTCTGTATATATATACTCTGTATACTCTGTATATATATACTCTGTATACTCTGTATATATATATACTCTGTATACTCTGTATATATACACTCTGTATATATACACTCTGTATACTCTGTATATATATATATACTCTGTATACTCTGTATATATATACACTCTGTATACTCTGTATATATATATATATACTCTGTATATATATATATATACTCTGTATACTCTGTATATATATACTCTGTATACTCTGTATATATATATATATATACACTCTGTATACTCTGTATATATATACTCTGTATACTCTGTATATATATATATACACTCTGTATACTCTGTATATATATATATACTCTGTATGTGTGTGTGTATATATACACCCTGTATACTCTGTATATATATACTCTGTATGTGTGTGTGTGTGTGTATATATATACACTCTGTATATATAAATAAATATATATTATACACATCTATATATGCATAGAGTATATATATATATATATGCATTTATAACCTTTGTTTATATATGGCATGTATATAATATGCATGTTAACGAACACGCTGGATAATAATGACGGATGTCTCCCAACAGCTGTCCAGTGTGTGTTTCCTCCCCCAACCTTCTCTTAACCTTCGGGGTCTTTGTGACTGTTCATTTAACCCATTGTGTGTGAAAAAAAAGTGGCACTCAGAGGTAAAATAACCCAACCCGTAACTGGTTTCTTAAATTTTTATGCAAACATATGACAGAAAATAAATATAAAATGTTAATTAAACTGTTTAGATTTCGATCTTGAACAATATCCGTTCAGTAAATTGAGATTTATAGATGTTTGAATATTGAATAACAGATATGTCAATTATAAGAATTCACCCAGAAGTTAATTAAAACTTAAAAAATAAGTATTATTTCAAACCATTTAATAAAATATTTGTATGTTTTAGAATTTTGTGCAAATATCTTCCAATAATTGCCTGTTTAACACAAGTTTCTTAGGCCTGACTTTACTGCGGTTAACTACCCGAACTTCCATAGATCTTTAAATAAACAACAGATATTGTTGATAATCATGATTTAAATATATTTGAATGAGATTTAAATATATCTAGACCTATTTCCCTATAAAAAAGCTTTTTGTAGAAACTAGGGATTTTTGAATATGACTCTCCATTGACTTGACATGGGAATGTTTCCACTTTTTTTCCCCAAAATCTGTACGTTACAACCATGAATCAATTTCTGGGGTAATTCCACAGCGCAAATCTTATAAAAACACATCAGATTTATCTAGTCATTTCTTCACGGTTGAATATCGATTGTTCTTCATTCTAATCTAACATAAATTTGGTAGAAAAGTGGAACTTGGTATCTGGGAAAACTTCAATGAAAATTTTAAAAACAGTAACAGATTTGGTAATTTTCAATTTCTGCAAGATCAAATAGAGATATTTGATTGAAAGAGATAAATGTAAAACTTGATTTTTTGGGATATCCTATTCATATCACAGATCTTACAAAAAAATTAAAAAGCATTCACATTCATTCCTTTACAGTTAAATATTGGCAATGTTCCAATCTATGATGTAAATGTTTAAATTATTTTCGTATAATCAATCAATTGGGATATTCAATAGTTTTCTTATTCTTTAGTTTTCAGCACGAAAAGACAGATACACTTTAATTCTACTAACTAGAAATCCAAAGGAGTCATAGTCAGCGATTGAACTACGAATTGATTTCTTGCATAATGAACAATTTGCATTCACATTTCTGCAGCATGAAATTGAGATCAGTTTTAAACTAAGCTATAATGTAGATGCGCTAGAATACTAAATCTGTTTTTGGATGTAATTCCACGAAATCGTAGATATCATAAAATATTTCAGATTTACTATCGTTGGTGTTTTTTTATTGCAAGGGCATTTTCGTACACATTTTACACCAGTGGTGGTGGGGATCAACAATGAATAAAGAAGCTTATGCAGGAATCCTTAAACCAAAACTTCGTCGTGCAGTTCGTAAAAAAACAATCAAAATTACAAGGAGTTGGGGGGAAGTGGTTTCTATCCTACGACAGTGTGAGACACCATAGAGCTTTTGGTTTGAACCTGTTGTCACCAACTTCAGTGCTAAGATGCCCCTTACACCCCCGATTTCGCATCTTACGATTTTTACCTGTCTCCAAAGCTGAAAACCCAGTTAAAAACCATCACTTTGGAAATGATGATGAGGCTCTAATGGTCGCAAAGACTGTACTCTGAACACTCTTAAAAAAGCGTTTGATGTTTGAGGTTGGTCGATGGTTTAAATGCATATCTTTCAATGGGAACACTTTGAGAAGGAGAAAACACCTGTAGAATAATATAGAGGAAAATTGTCATTAGCCGGTGGGATCTGAACCCACGACCTCCTGATAACATGTCATGTGTTCTGTAGACTCTGGCGATGAAGATTAAAGGTAAGATATCTTTAGCCCACGAATTAAATGATTCACCCTTGTATCAAAAATGCTAATAAATAATACACTAAAAAGTAGCATACATAAAAGCATGGAAAACTATAAATATATTTAACTTCAAAATGTTCTATTATCCCAAAGCATTTTCGGGGGCTGACAATGAGTATGTAATTATTTCTGTACACATATTTTAAGAAACATAATTTTACCATATTCCATATATCAATCGTTAAATAAAATTCACTTATTCAAACCATACTTCGTTAACAATTGTTCCAGACTTTAATCCATTATTATGTTTATTCGATTGGCCTTTGGATAAAAGTTTTCGTACAAAGCCTCAGGATAGCTCAGAGAGTTTGTAACCAAACGACACTCTCCAAAGAGCGTAATAAGAAGCGCCCACGATAATCCACAAGGGCTAAAAATAACTACGGGAGGCGGGGAGATTGTCATGTGCCCGTTCACATTTCAGAAGTCAAAGTGAGAGGGTTGCAAAATTATAAGTTAGAGCAAAATATTTTCAAAAAGTGAAATTATATTGATTATATTGTAAGGACTTGACCAGTCTATTGCTAAGTTGACAAGCATCGATCTTCGTTTCGTCGGAGCTCTTCGCCTAGCAACAGCAACAACACTTCTGGAGGCCAGATGAACAAAATAAAATGTGATCTTAATTAAATTATCATGCTTCATTAGCCTAGGTTCTAGAAGTGTCGTTGACCACAGGAAGGGAACGCGGACCTCCCTTATTGGTCGAGGAAGACTTACACGTCTTGAGAAACATCACGTGACAACGCCTGGAATTATTTCGACGAAAATGTGTATTTTTTGAAGAATGATGCCAATTGAGACCGGATTGTGGAACGATTGGAAGTTAGGGACAATCGTAAGGGGTTGTTTCAACTGCTTTCCCTTTGTTAGTTGGTGGTACTCGTAAGAAGTCTGGTGGTGGTCGTAAGAAGCTTTTTTTTTTTGTTGTTGTTGTTGTTGTTGTTGTTGTTGTTAATGCTGAGCAGCTGAGCAGCAAGGCCCAATTTATTGGGGGCCTTACTATCCTCCTTGAAAATCCCAGTAAAGGTAATGGAAGACAAAATGATTAAACTTCTGCGTATTTCACATATTTTCCATGCTTTTTTTAATTCTCTTAAACGAAGGGGAAAATGTTTCATTGTAATGTAAATCCAGTCCCTTGCTCCATACCCTTTACCTTTTTCCGGTTCGATTGCGTCGCTTCCCCCTTTCTTTTTTTTTTATCTACCCCAGAGATGGGTGAGCAGTCACTGTTTTGCTGTATGTATCAGAAAGTGTAGTATAAAGTTTTTTTTTCCTCGTCTGAAAATAAAGTATATATTTGAATATAGTATACACAGGCCCAGATCTAGAAAAAAAGTAAAGGGGGAGGCAAGAAACATAGTCGATTCAGGAAAAGTAAAGAGGGAACAAGAGATTGGATTTCCATTATAGTATATAATAAATAAATACCCCCTCAAGCAGTTGCTTGCCACAGAGGTCTGACAGGAGCTTGTCAGTTTATATGCTATAATAGAAGGTCTGTGAGGATGGCAGGACCTCAACAGAAAAACAGACTAACATCCATGCCTTAACCGAGGCTCGAACCCAGTCCCTTAGACCAGTAGCTAAGCGCACTAACCACTCGACCATAGAAATCTTTAAAATGATTCTTGAAAAATTCGTGAAAAATTCATAAGTTTAATAATTATTTTGCCTCCATTTCCCCCTACCAGCATTCTTAAAGGGGGAGGGGCGATTCCGCTTGCCCTAGATCCGGCCCTGGTACACATGTTTGTCGAGTCAGTTACATGCTGCAAGATAGTGTCATCGTGAGGAAGTTATCAGAAGTATATTTCGGACAGAAAGCTCTCACTTCGGCTTTCCATCGTCATTTCCATAACCATCAAGAAGCCCCAAATATTTACCTATATTCTGTACTCTAAAACGAGCAATTCTTGTATATTTGTATCTAACTTTTATCTTGAAAACGGGCCTAAAGGATATTGATGAAATGGGGTGAAGTTACCGTTTTCGGGAGCGAGAAAGTGATTTAGCTAGGTCTCGACTTTGGGAAAACTCATTTAGGGGCCATCCGGGGGTACCCCCTTTTCCCAGGCCTAGTGGATCTTTTTTGTATTTGAAGAATAAAATAATAACAATAAAAGGTGTGATGATGTTCCACCTGAGTCAATATGGACCATCATTTCTAATTGCAATCTCATCGATGAAGTCTTCGGAAATTGCCTCGCCAATGAAAACTATGAAGGGATGAAGGACCGAGCTATACTCGCGCCATTGAACAAACACGTCAGTAGGATCAACGCCGAGATCATCGAGGAGCTGCTTGTCTCTGATTCGTCTTACATTATTTGTCATGATCATTTTCACTTAGTATTACAATCTTTGGAAATAACATAGCAAAATATAAAATTTTGTATGCACAGTAAGTTTTTTTTCCCTAGCAAAGTTCGGACTTCCAGGTACTAACTTTGAAGTAACAATTGTTTACTAAACGCACTTAACATAACTGATATTTATGGCTACAGTTCGACTTTTCTTGAAGTTTCTTAGAATTTAGTTCCTTTCTTTTGCGATTATTTCTTCCTTCGTGATAACTTTATCCCAACTAATGCGAAACCAACTTTAGTCCAACTAATGCAACCGGAAGGCTTCCCAACAGACCACTGTTACCCTGGGATAGTTTGCCTGAATGTAGTTAGGTAGCTAGCAAATTGGACGAAACGAATTTTATTTGCTTCTCTGTCTAGGGAGTAACCAATCATCTCCTGCACATGTGACCAGGATTTTAGTTACATATTCTACTTATGTTAAGATTTTGTACTTAATCATAAATGTGTTTAACCTTTATTTTTTATTTATGTATTGAACATTTTCGCGCAAACATATTTCTTCGAATAAATAATTTTGATTTTATGGAATTGTGCAACTATTCCTATTACCAAATTTCCAATCTATCCCATTTACCATTTCTCAGTGTGTGCATCGTTGCAGTAGATATAAACAACCACAATATAACCACATATAATCATGAGAAAGTAACTAAAAAAATGAAAGCCGTGAAAAAATAAATTACCGTCGGCAATATGTAAATGGCTTTCTTGTATAGTTACACTCACGCATTACCATGTTCGTTATTTTAATCAGAAGAATTGACTAGTAATTTTATTTTGAAAAATATTATACCCGAGGTGTAGCTAATGACCTCGTTAATTTACTCTCTGTTTTAAGATTTAGTGCAACACAAGAAATTTAAACGTGTTCGCTTCTACATTTTTTCCCTTTCATATTATTTGGAGTGAAGAGCAATTTATTACTTTTTAAAGCCACGGAGATAAGGAACATTAGCAGAAGGAGCAAATTTTTATTTCGGACTCAACATGAATCAGAAACATCTTTTTACACAGCAGCTGGATTATTTCGCAATTAAGAAGATAAGTTTTGATTAGCTAAGTTCAAAGTATTCAGTCTGGTGAAAGAATGCATAGATAACTTTTGCCATAACAAGAACTTTATCGTTGGATTTTATCATAAAATTAATTTTTGATTGCCCATTTTTTTAATTATGATGAAAAGAAAGTTTAATTTCCTACCGTTATCTGTATGTTTAAAGTTGAGCATGATTTATTTTCAAAAATCATCGATGACATGTATAGAAAAACTAATAAATAATCAGCTTTTTTAACAAATAAAATGATGCTTTTAAGGTATAATTGATTATCTATTTCTTGATCAGGTAGCATGCTTTTTGAACATATCCATATCTGAAATAATCGTCAAAAATGTTACATATTTCACTAAGTGTAGACTTTCATTTTTTTGCATGGGAGATATTATAATTTCGTACTGTAACGAAAAATCCATCAGTGCTTAATGTAGCTTTTAATTTCTCTATAAGGATGAATTGTTATAATTTTAATTTGTTGCTTTTGAAATGGGTCGAATATGTAATGAAAGTAAAGATAGTAGGATAACTATAATATTAATATGGTATGAAATGCTTCTAATTACTTAATTTCCCTTACGTGTCAAATTTCCTCCAAAATTCTTAATCAGCTTATTCAGTAGAATGATAAAACTAATAGAGTTACAGGCAATTATTAGCTGGAAATTTGACTAATACAGTTTTTGTGGTGATATCCAACGAAATTCTTTATCCACAGCTACAAATACGCACAGGAGGCATTGTTATTGTCCATTACCGCAAATTTTGCAACACAAATACATTTTACAATAGGGATATGAGTTGAGTACTCTATGATCTATATTCTAGGATTTAGTTCGGGAGCACTTTCTTGCCGCTCGATAAAGCTGATGATGTTCAGCTCTAGTTTTTTTTATTAGTCTAGCTCTGTGGGGAATGACATTATCATCCTTCGAAATGAAATGTTTTCTATTGCACCGGCTTAAGATCGAACACAGATGTCGAGGTATTCATTTCTATACCTCTAGGTCAGTGGTTCTCAATCTTTTATGCTTCACGTACCCCCTGGAAATGTTTATATAACTGGCACTCCTTGTTTAGACAGATAAAACTATAGTTATATGTAGTGTTATAAACTATGGTTATTTTTATTTTGTTACTAGATCTAGCTACTTTTGAGCTCTCACGGCGTACTCCAAAACATTTTACCGCGTATCCCACGTTGAGAACCCCTACTCTAGGCTATCACTTTGACGGTAGAAATCAGATAAAGATATGTACGACTATCCAGAGAAACGTCTGCGATACCACGACATTGCCCCTCTAAGTACCTCTTTTGACGGTGTTTGATGGATGATGGTGTGTTCCCTGTTCCTCTCCGAATCTGTATGCGTCTTGAGTCGCTCTTGCTAGACAATTCTGGATTTATATGTAAAGAGCTCTGAGTGCCATTAATCCTCGGTCTGATCACGATGTTGTTTGGAACAATTCAGTCATTCCTTTCTCTGGCGTGAAGTGAGAGAAACACACCGTGCTGGTCGGTGAACCTAGAAACCACTTCCTTGAAGCCTCTTATTAATGATGGAGATTAAAATAAGAGTTCCAGTGGACCCACGGACGTAAGGATGGCGATTAACCAATGTTGTGTGACTATGTCTTGGAGCTTAAGTTGAAGATACTTGCCCTCATTTGCTATGGGACGTCTCCTCCATGGTCTTCTGGAAACATTACTTCCCAAAATCGTTGCCACAAACTGTTGACTGTAGAAACGCTCACTTTGAGCACTTTCTTGACTTCTACTTCTGATCCTCCAATTCTTCAGATCGCTTTCAATACCAGCATTTCCGGTAAATGTCTACATTTCATCGTGAACAGTAAATCACCTATCATCGAACAGAATGCTAAACGAAGATAGAATGACTCACCGCTGATTCAAGAGAAGTTATAAAAGTAAACGATATGCATTTGCGCATGATAGTTCATTGAATTCGTTAACTACGCATTTTATTTTGCGTTCATCTTATTCACCTACTTTACATACAATTGCAGCATATTTTAACTACAAGTTATCCGGACATTTTGATCCATTTCGAAATGCAGGAAATCATCGCAAATTCCGATTCCTTAAATCCGTATATCGGAAAGTCTGGACAAAATATTCATTGGCGAAAATGCTCTCATCTGCTTGCCCAGACAGTCCTTTGCTCATGCCGCTTCGGACAACATGAGTGAAATCCACACAGCTTCCCTACTAAACCCTCAGTATTTCAGTACTACTAACCAAAGCTTGAACTGAACTAAATGATGATTTATATTTTTATCTTCAATTTATATTTTTTAATCTTCACAATGCTATTTGCAATTGCAAATACTAGAAAGAGTCAAAGTAATAAGTTATAATAATAAATCTAAGAGTTTTACAAGGATGAGAGAGATTACCTAACAAAAATCAAAAGTTAAAATAAGATTGTTATTAATTTCTAAGAAAAAACCTACTACCTGGTCAAAGTAATAAATTATAATAATAAATCACAATTTTTACAGCTGTCAGATAACGACAACATTTTTTAGAGCTTTTCTTGTGAAATTTGGACTACGACTCAAATTCGTTAGTATGATATTTTACCACTAAAATATGATCATTTGCTATGTTTAATGCCAATTGTTTGCCCCATAGTAATTGCATAATTTCACCAAATCCGAACCAGCTTTTCCCAATAGAATCTAAGTTAACGATGGTCTACTTTATGAAAACACCTCTAAATTGCTTTTCAATTGCCTCACAATTGGTGACTTCGGCAACTCTTGATTTCTAACCCAACACTCCGAACCCTAGTTGACCTAAAATGAGACACCAAATCTGAAACTTCCTCTCATTTCTGATTTCTATTGCCTGAAATAGTCTTATTCACTATTCACCACTTTTTAACTCTGCTATACCGGTATATCGATATTTATATCGACATTTAACCTCGAAGGACCCATTAGAATCAAAATTCCACATTTCCAAGATCTACAACCCAATACACCCCCGGGAACCATATTCAGCTCTCTACCACCGATAGATCTAAATTTCACCTTTGCACACGAAGGACACTCTATATCAGAAATTTCGTAACGGTTCCGACATCTACAACCCGAAACACCCCCAGACCAATTTTTCACGTTTCTATCACTTGTAGCTCAAGGTTTGATCTCTGTGTGACCTCTGTTTAACCTTGAAGGACACGTCGGATATCAAATTTCGGATTTCTTCTCAGATCAACGACCCGGATTACTCGTAGGTGCAAATTTTCAGAGATCTACCATTTCTGCTTCAAAGTTAGAATTAACATGATCTCCTGTCAGTCAATCACTCACAATCATTTACGTATATAAGATATGCATATATATTCACTAAATCATAAAATGCATTTACTTAAATTAATGCCTTTGAACCATTCTTAATTCTTCCTACAGTAGGCTATAGCAAATTTTTATATTATTATAATTATTTTGTGGCATAATGAAATCACAATGCTATTTGCAATTGCAAATACTAGAAAGAGTCAAAGTAATAAGTTATAATAATAAATCTAAGAGTTATTCAAGGATGAGAGATTACCTAACAAAAATCAAAAGTTAAAATATGATTGTTATTAATTACTAAAAAAAACCTACTAGAAAGGTAGAAAAAATATTTTTTTTTTCAGAATTATGTGTCAATTTGAAATTATCTCATCTCCAATAAGTTCTTTTATGAGTTACGTTTAAATTAGAGGGGTTAAATGTTTAAATTATACAGTTTAAAAATTTTTGACGGAAACAATTTTTAATGGTTTAATGAGTGCATAAAATATAAAATAAATTTGCACCTCAAGCAGCTGTTTTTCATAGAAGTTTGACAGGAGCCTATTAGTTTTATAAGCCACAGAGAAGATTTGAGGAAAGCATGTGAAGATTTGAGGATGGAAAATGTGTGCCATATTTTGAGTGAAGATGTGCTGCATTTGTCACATCTATCATCATCATCCTCAAGTAGCCATGGGCCACGGAAGTCCAACCAGACCGTCCAATTTAGTTCTCCAAGCAAGTCTGTCCTGAGCTACATCTTCTGCATCTGGCCACCGCACACCAATTCTAATGAGGTCCTACTTGACATTGTCTGCCCACCGCATCATTGGTCTCCCCCTCTTTCTGAAGCTTTTAGGCACACTGTTCATAACCCTATTCGCCAATCAATAATTATCCACAGGGGAACATGGACAAACCAAAGGAGTCTCTCTCTGCACAATATACTGCTTAACGGAGGTTGCAGACTCCTTTGCCTAACCTCATCATTAATTACAAAGTTGAACCACCTAATTCTCAAGATACTGCTTAAGCTTCTAAAATCAAAGGCATCTAGTTTCCTGTTATCTTGTTTACAAAGTGTCCAAGTTTCACTACCATAACTAACCCTAGAAAGAACCAAACTATTATACAGTCTAATTTTAGTCTTTAGGTGTATACGCCTATTTCTCCACAATCTCCATAGATTCTTAAAAGTATCCCTATCCGGCAGCAATCCCTATTCGTCTGTTAATCTCATGCCGCACATCACCATTATCTGTTACATAGCTCCCAAGATAATTAAAATGTGACACCTGCTCAAGACTGCAACCATTCACATTAACTGAATCACAGCTTGCCTGACCAATTTTCATCACTTTAGTTTTCTCTCTGTTTATAACCAAACCTACTCTACTACCAGTTTCATCAACAACTCCAATGAAAGAGTTCATCTCATCAACATCATTTGCCAAGAGGGCTAAATCATCAGCATAATCTAAATCAGAAATTTTAGTATCTCCAGCCCATTTAAGGCCAAAATCTTTCCCTTTAAGTGAATTTAGCATAACGTTCAGTACTGTGCAAATTAGTTTGGACAATAGGAAAATGCAGTAACAAAGACACAACTAAAATATTTATTTGTTTAATAGTGTAGTTAATAGTGAATATGACCCCCCCTTAGCTTCAATTACATCTTTCACCCTCTCAACCATTGATGGCACTAGCTTTCCACACATCTCTTTCACTTCAGGCTAACACTTTCATGACACGTTCTATCATTTTGGTTTTCGTCGTGCAATCCACCTTATATACATGCGCGCTTTAATAATGTCCCACAAATTTTCAATGGGGTTTAGATAGTGTGAAATTCCTGGTCACTCCAATACCTTAAAATGTTGCTGGGTAAAGAAGCTCTTAGCAAGCTTAGAATTGTGGCATGGAGCCATATCCTGTTGAAATAACCCATCGCCGTTAGGAAACAGCTTCTGCAATTTTGGGACCATTTTCGCCTCCAGAACGTCTAGGTACTTTTGCTGTCCACCATTCCTTCAATGGGGTTAAGCGTCTGTGGCCCGGAAGTTGCACGCGCAAGTTTAGTCTTCCAGCAGAAGGTTAGGAACAAATTTAGACTTGCAGCAGTTTAGACTCTGCAGCGGAAGGGACTTAGCATTCCTTCGCTTGTCCCAACTAATTTGCACAAAATGCACCCTTGTCGAACTTCAGAAGTAATGCTAAACCAATTGCTACAATCCTTACCAACTCTCACACACGACTCAGTGTTATTATAGAGAGCTTTCATTATGTTAACTAACTTGTCTTTTACACCATATGATCTCACAATTATTGATACCACATATTGATACCATATGATACCATATTGATACCAATTATTGATGCCATATGATTACCACATATTATCACGATCAACAGAGTCAAAAGCCTTTTTGAAATCAACAAAGCTAGTAACCAAAGGTTTTTGAAACTCTAAACATTTCTCAAGAATCTGCCTAAGTGAAAATATCTGATCCACACATCCCCTACCACTTCTGAATCCACATTGCTCATCACGCAATTGACTGTCAACCGGATTCTTAATTCTATTAAGCACAACCATGGAAAGAACTTTACCTGGAACAGAGAGTAGGCTGATACCCCTATAGTTATCACAAGAACTGCGATCACCTTTTTTGAAAATAGGGGTAATAATAGCTCTGGTAAAATTCTTAGGAACCATGCCTTTATCAAAAAAGATATTCAAAATTTCATCATCCAAGTGGTAACCAAAACATTCCCAGCTCTAAGTATTTCCGTAGTAATTTCATCTACTCCTTTTTTTATTTTTCAAGATTTATTGTTTTTATGTTTAGAAATAGCCAACATAATTTCAGATTGTGTTATAGGGCCAACGTTAAAGTCAACAATGCATCTATCATTATTACAAACAATGGGAGATAGAGCTAACCATATTGTTAGAACATCACTGAAATGCTCAGCCAACCTAGCCATGATAGAATCCACATCTTCTATAACCTTATATTGTTTATCCTTCAATCCCTGTATACCTGTCCGTTTTCTACAGCACAAAACATTAACTATCTGGTATAGCTCTCTGCTGTTGTGCTGTCTAACTGCGTCCTCGGCTTTGTCAGCCAAACCATCGCCAAAGATTCTTATCAGCAGCTAACTGATCTTTTACACGTTTATTAAGTTCTCTGTAATGCTTTCTATTAGGACTAGTAGGGTTTTGATTAAGGACATTCCTGCAGTTCCTTCTTTCTGAAATAAGCTCAAGTGCCTTATCACTTAAATAATTCTGTCTCCTCTGTTACTTTTTTCCTAAAAGAGTACTCTTAGTGTCCAAAATAGCCTGTTTAAAATGATCTCATTCTTCCTCAACTTCAGTAGTAAGCATACCATGACTGTCATAATGACTAAGTAACCTATCATGATAAGCTTTGGGTATAACAGGGTGTTTCAGAGCTTCAGTATTAAAAGTAAATTTTTTAACCCTAGCACAACACTTTTTAAGTTTAAGTTGCAAGACACTTTTAACAAGGTAATGGTCAGATCCAATTTCAGCTCCCCTATATGACCTGGTATTCCTAACAGAACTAGCCCATTTGCTGTTAATTAATATGCAATCAATCATATTCTTATGCAGCCCATCAGGTCAAACCCATGTGTACTTATGTATGTCACGGCGTTTGTAAAAAGTGTTAGTTATTCTGAAACCATTG
Source organism: Ryuthela nishihirai (assembly GCA_038380435.1). Classification (NCBI taxonomy): domain Eukaryota; kingdom Metazoa; phylum Arthropoda; class Arachnida; order Araneae; family Heptathelidae; genus Ryuthela; species Ryuthela nishihirai. The sequence continues at coordinate 66,397,078 of JAWZYU010000011.1, read as the reverse complement.
AGTTTACTTACCTATAGGAAACGTTGCTCATTGCCATTGCAGCTACCAATACCAAAAGGGCCTATCACCCCTCCCTAATGGTCAGAGACAGTACCAACTTTGGCATTGAAGTCAATTAAAACAAGGGTAATATCTCATTTCTTAACAGAATTCAAAATATCCTTAAGTTGTCCATAAAACCTATCCTTCTCATCCTCATCGGCACCCTCAGTGGGGGCATAACAACAGATAACATTCAAGTCTTTAACGCTTGTCTGAAATTTTGCTGTAAGAAACCTTTCATTATACACTCATATCCTAGAAGAGCATCACTAGCGTGTCTGCTGAGAAGCAGACCCACGCCTAGGTGATATTTATTGTCTTCCCTCGCTGAAAAGAGAAATTTAAGATTATTTTTAAGAATCTGACCTTTATCCGTCCATCTGGTCTCTTGCAAGCCGAGAACATCTAAATTTTAACGTTGAAATTCTTCTCTGAGGACATCAAGGGAAAAAGCTCTGTGCAGAGTCCTTACATTCCAACTATATGGAGAGAAAATGGTTGGTGGGATGTTCAAAGAAACTATGTTTATTGAGAGAGGGAATGCCGACAATATCAAACAGCCCCCTAATCGTAGACATGGGGTAAAGACCCGTTCCCTCACCACTAAAGGCTGAAGCCATCTACATTGGAAGACTTCCTCCATTGCAGAATTTGACGATGCCAGTAGAAGCAAAGAGTTCAGGTGCCTGCGATGACCTCTGTTCAAGGTTATCCACCAGCTGATAAACATATCCTGTGAATCTATTCACTTGGGGCTGTCAACCCACAAACAAACAGAAAACACAGCGGAAGATTTTCCCTCCACAGAAGCCCACCAGTGCAGCAAAATCAGGATCCATAATCAAGCTAAGAGCCTTATATCTGTCCAGTCCCGTGGGTTTATATGATCAGCACCAGGATCCTGTGTGTTGACTATTCCTCAGAATGGTAGAAAAAAAAAAGAAATGGAGCCATAGTTGTCCAGATCAGAAGGCCACACTAATGTGACAGCCCTCCCCTTCCGTTCACTTCCACAAGAGAGTATCTCTTTTGAAAGGTACTAACGGTCTGCACCACGAGAAGGCGGGGTCGGACATTAGGTATTAGGCCTGCCGGTTCTATGCATCATCACAGGGGATTGATGCATAGCTCTCCTTCCAGTGACTACCTATACCATTTACTGACCATGTATTACAGACATGTATCAACCCTGTATGAATTACGCTGCTTTGTCCTTCCGTTGACTAATATAAATATCGAAAAATGTGTTAATATATTTTTGTTGAATTTGATATATCGACTCACAAATGTACTGTTGGCTGTTGTGAAAGCATGTAAACTTTATCTTATAAATCGTTTAAATAAAATATTTAAAACTTTTTTTTTTGTAACAGGACGTCATACTAGTGTTATTTACAACTGATCATCAAATAAGTACAAAAACTTCCACATCATGTTAAATACGAAAAAAAAATTTGTATGACTTATAAAAAGTTAATTTTAAATAGGTGCTATCGTGGGCATACGAACTAAACCCGATAAATCCGAACTTGGGCTCATCCCATTAAACGAATTATAAGGTCCAAGATTTCTATTCTACGACAAGGTCCAAGTTCCAAGTATCTTTAAACCTCCACCTTATTATTGCAGATGTCGAAATTGTTGCTAATAGAGATCAGTTCGGTCTCAATTTGTCGAGCCTCCGAAACTCCAAACAATTTGACAATTACTGAGCCCGATACCGATTTATGGAAAACATTTCTCTCATGCAACCTAAGACACCTATATTTCTATACACATATATAGAAATGCATGTCGCTAATCATTTGTTTTATTCTTATATTAATATAATTATAATCATTTTATGACAAAATTGAAATGCGAATGCTGTTGGAAAGAAAAATTTTAAAAATACAAGTAGAAACTGAAAGCTTGCGGGTAACGTCATTATAAACGTACAGAGCTACTTATTTATTGAAGATAGTACGTAACAAAATAATCAAAATATGCCTCTTGTTTATTTTAATTAATAAAGACTGATCAAAAAGTTGAAATTATAATCAAAAACTAATTTATATATATTTGGTTTTCACAATTTTAAGAAATATTTGAAATTTGAATTATTTTTAGCTCGTCCGAGTCCGAAGTCATCCCTGCTATTTTAAGCTCGAGCCTGAAATTATCTCCTGTGGATAAGTGTAATTCAGTTAGTTTATTGACAGGGATTATTCTTATTTATTTCAAAAAGTAAATTGCGAACATAAAAGATTTTCCTAGCATGGTCATTACATGATATGCTCTTCTAAGGAAACATGATTACCTCATGATGCTAATCTCTTTGTAACGAGGAAGTTAATAGTATTGTTTCCAGATTATATTTCTGTATATGTATCCTTTTTGTGAAGGTCTAGCTTTCCACACGCATACACTAAATCCTTGGTGAAATTATATTCAAAGTAGAAAGAAAAATGTAAAGACCGATGCTCATTTATCCAGATATTTGATAAGTATTAGAAGGGACTCTTAAAGTTTAAATTATGAAAAAAAAAACGATTTATTTTTCAATTTCTTCTTCTTCTTTCCCAAATAAATATTTCCAGACTTATCGATTGCAATATACACTAGTTTCCATAAACTAAGGAAAATCCCTATGTTAAGTCAATGGGAAGCTAACATCAAAGATCTATAACTTCTAAAATAAGTTTGTTTGTTTTGAAAAATGTGATTGCAGATAAAAATCTCAATCAAATAAATCAATATTTTGGTTTTCAACAATATTCGTTCAGTATTTAATGAGTTATAGAGGTTTGAATATTTAACAAGAGCAATGCCAATCTTAAGAAACTTATGCAAAATTGAAGAAAAATGAAAGAATTCTTTACACAAAGTATACAAATTTATTTTATTAAACACTTTGATACAATACTTATTACTAAGTTTTAATAAACTTATGAAGTCAAATTTTGTGGCTGGAATTGTTATTGCTAAATATTCAAACTTCCATAACTCATTAAATACTAAACGAATACTGTTGAAATTCGAGATATTGATTTATTTGATTGAGATCTTTATCTGCAATCACATTTTTCAAAAAAAAAAAACTAATTTTAGAAGTTACAGAGCTTTGACGTTAACTTCCCATTGACAACACAGGGATTTTCCTTAATTTATGGAAACCAGTGTATTTCTGAGACTTCTATCTTCGCTGGAAGTCCCGATCAACGTCACTGAAGGATCAGCCAGTGCAGCACGTGAATAATTATTACCGAATGGCCGTGATAAATTAAAGGGTGACAGAGTTTGCCACGACATTCATCCATCCTAGCTGATGCGCTGATAAGGAAATGTATGTCATCAGAGTTGGCTGTAGTCTTCCCGTGTTGGCGTAGGGTTCCAACAGTTCTAACTAGGATGGCGTGAAGTGATAAAACAAAAGAACTAGTTATTTTACTTAATTATAACCGAATGATATTATGGTTAGCTAATTAAAACTGCAACTGGAAATATTCCCTGCACTTTGTTTCTATAAAATAAGTGTTTTTTTTTTTCCTGATGCATTATTTGACACACTCTAACTTTATTTTAATTTTGCTCAATATGATGACGAACACTTTAAATTTTGAAGACGTTTCTACAAAATCGAAAAGCTTATTATTCTTTAAACTGCTTATGTCAAGACGTTTTTGACGTAGGAAGCTATTAAGCATGGTTTAATTAATACAATGATTCTATAGCTTTACTTTCTGCTGAGGTCCTGCCATCCTCTCAGATCTCCTACATTATGGCATATAAACTGACAGGCTCCTGTCAGACCTCTGTGACAAGCAGCTGCTTGAGGGGGTATAGCTTTACACGTTTTTCCAACTGAATTTTGATTGTATTATGGAACTTCAAGTTAAAGATTATAACTTTCAATGATTTTTCTAATTATATGGTTAACCTGCTGTTATCCCAGCTAAAGTACCATATAAGTAATGTTGTAAATTATTCGATTAAGTGTCCTGTGTCATTGTGTGTAGTAGGGTTTATAAAAAGAATATATCAGCAACCAACATATCATATTCATATCCAGTATCTGGAGCGAAAGTTTTGGAAATGATTTTTATTTAAGCCGTCCCGTCGCCGAGTGGTTAGCGCGCTTGGGTGCTGATCAAAAGGGATTAGGGTTCGAGCCCCGAGTAAGGCATGAAGTTTGCGTTTTTTTCGGCTGAGGTATCGCCTCCCTCACAGATATTCTACTATGACGTATAAACTGAAGGCTCCTATCAGACCTCTGTAGTACCTCTGTGGACTTCAGGGTAACATCTATGTGAACCTCTGTGGCAAGCAGTTTCTTGAGGGGCGTTTTTTATTTTAATCTAAACTTTAGCGACTCTGTTAAAATTATTAAACAGGCAATTATAAAGGGCAAACGACATTTGAAAATTTATCTCCGGTTCTAGTATAGGGAGAGACTTGATTTTCGACAGCAGTACGGAAGGACCCGAAAGATTCCCCCAGAAAAAAATTGGGACTGATCGAATGAGAGAAATTACTTTGGAGTTGAAGAAGTTTTGTCTTTTTGAAAACGAAAATTGGAGAATTAAATTCGAAATAAGTAAATGGCAACCATTTACTCGAGTCAATTGAAAATCGCATCAAAAATCCAGGAAACTATGACAATATTACAGGTTTAATCAATGCCTTGAATCGTCTAGTTCAGTGTACATTCCGACGAAGAAATATCAAAAGAAAATTCCCTTTCTGATCAAAAAATCTCGCTTGAAGTTGAATAAAATTCGGATAGTTCAGAGGCAGTGTCTGTTAAAAAAAAGATGACTGAATGCGAACACATTGAAGCAAAAAATTTCATCCATGCAACGGGTAAGAGTATACCAAACCCAGAATTAACCTACAAAGCAATTTAAACGGTGAAGCCCACTTCAACTGATGCGCAGTGAACGTTTTTATTTCAGTCAATTTCAGCACCCAGATTAGGTGTCTGATTTTTGTATAGGAGAATTCTAGATAATAGTATTTATCCTTTTTAACCGGTTAACCGATATCCTATGGATATCAAAAATTAGCTATCCCATAACAGCGGTTGTCAAAAATCCGGATATATGGAAACCATAGTGTGGAATCAAAAATGCCTAGGTGCATGTTTGCATTATCACAATTGCGATATTGAGAGTATGAGGACTTAAAGGAAGTCAATAAAGTCGCAGATCCATTACTTTTCAGTAAAAAGGTTCTTTTGTAGTCTGAAAACGTCCGCTCCTATACTGCACCAAGTAATAGTAACAACGTTGAACAGGCATGGTTGGGAATAAATGGAACATCCTCTCTGTTGTCCAGACTCTCTCCTATAGAATTTCACAACCTCTAAAGAAACGTCATGGGAAGAAGGAAATTGTATTGAAAGAAGAGGTGCAGAACATTGTCGCAGACTTACTCACATAACAATCAAAGCTGGTCAAGTAAAGAAGATATCGCATTGTTAATTTCAAGTGGGGAGAAATGTGCTGACTAGACATGGATAATTTCAAATAATCAATAAATTTTCTAGCTTCATTTCCGACTTGCCCACTTTCAATTTGGACAACCTTTATAGTACATTTTCTATTCATTCATATACGACTGTTCAGATGAATTACCTGGTGTCTGACATACAGAAAAAAGAGACTATCGAATGAAAATGTTTAAGACAAATAACCTACCTCGTTTCTTATAAAACTATATATCTGTCTTAAGACAACCTATATTAACAATACACAATAAAACCACATTGCTTTCTTTGATTTGAGCATATAGGACAGAGAAGAACCCTAGAAGTTACAAATATATTTTACAGCGCTCGTCATTTCTACCTCAATTTATCGATTTTTTATGTACTTTATTTCTCTCTTGCAAAGATGTTTCTTGCATGCTAGGAATTGTATCTTAACCATCGGCATTCAATCATATTCCCGTGCAAGAAAAAAACTTATTTTAGGTAATTTTTCTATATATTTATAACTGCACTAGCAAATTTACCCAGAATTTCTGCTTTGGTCTATAACACTTTTAAATACATGAAGAACTGAAACATTATGATCACCAGCGTAATATGAAGTGCGTCCTCCTTCTGTCGCCAAAACAGCTCTTACCCGGCGAGGCATGGACACTACAAGATTTCCAAAACTATCTTGTGGTATCTGGTACCAAGACTTTACCAGTATACTCTTTAACTCTTGTAAGTTACGTGGTTGAGCCGCCGCAAATTGGATATGTTGTTCCAACACAAACCACAGATGCTCGGTTGGATTCATGACTGGAGAATTTGGAGACCAGGGCAATACCTGGAAGTCTTTATCATGTTCCACGAACCATTCTCGAACAATCCAGGCAGTGTGGCATGCTGCATTATCCTGCTGAAAGAAGGCACTACTAGAGGGAAATATTATTGCCATGAAAGGATATACCTGGCCTTCAATGATGTTTAGGTACGTGATAGACGTCATAGTTTCCTGCACATGAATGACTGGACTCAGGGCTTCCCAGCAGAACATTACCCGAAACATTACACTTCCTCTATCGGCTTGTTTTCGTCCCACTGTGCATTCTGGTGCCAACACTTCCCCTGGTAAACGACGCACACATACCTGGCTATCCACATGGTGTAACAGGAAACGAGATTCATCGGACCAGGTGATCTTCTTCCAAGCACTCAAGATCCAGTTTTGATGCTTGCATGCCCATTGTAGGCGCTTTCAACGGTGAACCGAGGTTAGAATGGGCACTCGAAGCAGCCTGCAGCTACTCAGCCCCATTTTCAGCAGCGTTTGACGTACTGTGTGCTGTGACACATTTCTCCCCTCACCAGCATTCAAATTACGAGCGAGTTACGCCACAGTATCCCTTCTGTTGGCTCGTACCTTATGGGATAGCTAGCCTTCGCTCACTTCTAGCATCGATGAGCCATGGTCGGCCCCACACCTTGCCGGCGGTTTTTCTCTGTGATATTTTCTCTCTCCTCGGACCACTTTTTGAAGGTACTAACCACGGCAGACTGTGAGCACCCCACAAGCTTTGCCGTCTCTGAAATGCTCTGACCCAGTCGTCTGGCCATTAAAATTTGGCCATTGTCAAACTCACTTTAGTCCGCTTTAGTCCTTTTCCCATCTGAAGAACAAGAATAACACTGCAGAGCCCAGTATCAGGTGTTATTTATACAGTTCCATGACCTTCACACGAGCCGTCATTTACTTGCAGTTGCTTCGATTTGCATAAAGACGCGCTGATCATAACGTTTTGGCTCTTCGGTGTATATAGTAAATGATATTCCTTACGTCAGAGGCTTCTATTTGAGACTCGGTAATCATTCAGTGATTTCCTCCTTTTTGGGGAGGAAAGAAATTTTCAGATTGGAGGGAGTCAAATTTTTACGTTGCTTAAAGTCACGATGAAAGGAAGTTATATGCCGAATTCCGTGATCCTCTGCTACCTTCTACAGTTATCTATAACGAGAAATTCTTGACCCGTTTTGGTGGGGAGGGGAGTATCGGTGGGTCCTTCGACCTCAAAGGTCAAATATAGATATACGGGTGCTAGAAGGCTAAAATTTGGTGTCTGGGGATGTTTTAGTCGTTGATCTCAGATATCATGTTAAATTTTGGATGCGATGAGTCCTTTAAAGTCAAAGGGAAAATTTCGTTATACCAGTGCTGGAGAGCTAGAGATTGGTGAATAGCACTATTTTGGATAGTAGAGCTCAGAAATAAGAGAATATTAAGATCCCGTGTCGCATTAAAGGTCAAATAAGAGTGGAAATGACGGACTAGAAATCAGAGAGACACCGATTGATTTTAAATAAAGAATATAGATAGACTACTTATAAATGCTCGAATTTCAATGAATTAAGAAAAACGTATAAGGATTAGAATTATACTACTTATAAATTCTCGAATTAGAATGTATTAAGAAATGTGTATAAGGAAAAGCGGTGGACTATTCATAATTGTTCGAATTAGAATGCATTAAGAAACATTTAACTGTGTCAATGAAATCGCTATATAGAGGGGAACATTATTTCTTCCGAGTAAGAAAGTTGCTATGAACCCTGTCGTTACTTTCACCAGAGTCATCTTTGTTGTCATAGCATAAGATGGCATTAAACTCTTAATAAGCGCTTTACGTTCAAAGAAGAAACTTACGTAAAAAGTTACGTAAGAAAACTTTCTTCAATTCAATCATATCCTGAAAATTATCACTGCTATTCCTATTAAGTAATAATCTAAACTCTGATTATGCTTGCGATCATCTATATTGAAAATTGAAACTCTCAGATTAGTTTTCAAAACCTCACTTTTATCCATTCATATGACCCTTTTTCAAGTCCGGACTATTAAGATTACAGTGATGAAATTGAGAGTTAATTGAAACATGATGCGAAAAGAGTCATTTTTGATTTAGTCTTTACATTCAATCTACTTCTGAAAAGAAATAATTTGTTTTGGTGTTTAATAAGTCAATTTTAATATGAGAGTAGTGACAACAGTAAGAAACGTTTACTAATCATTCGTATGCAGCAAAACCTTTTCTCTCGCCGTTAGATATTCAAATCGTCAATGCTGTTAGGTACTTCAGATTTTAATAACATACCTTTTCAGGAGCTAGAGAGCTGTCTTAGACATTACTTTAGGTCATAATCAACAACACAATTGTAGAACCAAGAGTCCATATAGCTGTGAAGGTTCCATATAGTTGGGATGAAATTTGTTCTAGATCAGCTACCAATTCATATAAAATATCATTTTTATATGTTCGCTTGGAACTGATGATCTAGATAGTGAACTAACTTATAATAACATCTGGTTTTTCATCAAAAGAACACCAGCGCAGCATATGCAAAGTTTATTAAGCATAACTTCAATTATCAGTTCTGTCGGAATAAATGGTTTCATAGAACCCTTGTGAAGTTCATCCTTTTCAAAAATATTAATTAAAAAATTGGTGATCCGCTGATATTACTGTATTTTGTTCAATATTGAAGTAAGTTTTAAAAACTCAGGAAATTCGGGAAGAAACATTAAATGTGTTTAGTTATTGGGCGAAAGAATGTAAGACAAAAATTTATTAATTTCTTTTGAAATTTCAACGACATATTTCTGCATTGATTATGAGTCTAAGTTTCTATTTCTGGGGTAACAAAAATGCAACAGTGGCATACATTGAAATCTAATAACGTTTGGTTTTTGCAGGATGGTAAAACATGGAACTCTAAAAACTAATTAAAAGCGCATGCCAACATATAAAAATGTAATTAAAGGAAGTGTTAAAAGATACTAAAAAGTGGTTTTATTCTTCCCGTCGTATCATGCAAAAATTAATTCACCATAAGGGATAAGCGAAACGCCGTGTTTCATCTCATAAAAACATCTAGAAACTTGAACAAACTATTTCTTTTGCCTCATATTTCAATCTCTTCAGCAGACATTAAATACAAAAAACTTATTAATGTGTGTCATATTTTAATGAATGAGAATATGATCTATTTCACGGTGTTCATCTTTCAAGTGTCATTTTATTCAAATAAAATGGATACAACTGTAGTCAAAATAGCAACCTTGCTTCTTGAAAATGCACAGAGAGCAGAAATAGACTATTATTCAATGTCATTTGGATATGTGCATTACAGAACCCAAGCGTTAAAACGATGTTTGTGCCATTTTGAATTTATCGAAATTGCAGTAGAATTAATATTCAAAATACACTGCGCTACCAAATTATCAGAAGATTTTCATGTTATATTAATAGGAATTTATCCTCGACGGTCTATAATTTCCAAAATATGCATTGAATGGAAACATATAACTATATAAATTAAAGATCTAATCTATTTATATCTCGGTTTTCAAAAATATTTGTTCAATATTTTAACGGTTGTGGAAGCTCGAATTTTTAATAATTTCATATCTTGTCTTATTAAAATAATTCATAGTTCTCTAATAACATGAAAAATCTCAAATATTTAGTCAGGGCAGTGTAGCATATGTGTGTGTTTGTGCTTAACTGGTAATTAACAATTAACTGGTAGTTTTAACTATGTAGTGTGTGTTTAACTGGGGAAAACATATTAAAAAGGGAAATAACAAAGGATTTCTCTATGACAAATTATCAGGAAGCCATTTCAATACTTTGAAGGACAAGAAAATCTTGCCTTGTTATCTAATATTTCGATACACTTGAAAAATCAATCTTAATTTGATAGTTCTTAAAAGCATCAGGAGAAAATAATTAGGCTTAATTCGATCGTTACAGGTAGGCAGCGCCTTTAAAGAAAGTACGAGTGATAACGCATCTGCCTTGCCATCATTCTCTAAAGTATCAAAATTTCAAATATCTATAGGCATGAATCGAAACAAATGTCTATAGATTCTCCCTGGACAATCTCCTATGCATTATACACATACTTGCAATGTAAATACAGTATCCTTCGACAACCGTGGAATTAAAACTCTGATTTAAGTAGCAATTGTCAGAGCTATGTGAAATATCCAGCTAGGATAACTAAGAGACTTAAGAAATATATCTAATGTTCTATAATAAGCATTTTAAGGTTAAAAGAAGCACAAATCTATTTTCTTTTTCATTTCGCATTACCATTGTAAATGCCTCACCATATATTGATCCGTCATTATTATTGATATGCAACTTCCCGAAACCAAGATTTGCATCAACTCAATAATGAACACTGTGGACGTTAGCAATGCCATCTCTTCGAAATAGCGCCTCATTAGTCTACAGGATATTAGACAACGTCATATTAGACATATGATCAACGTCCACTCAGAAACCAATTGCAGAAATCCATGCGAACTTAAAAAAAGACACTTGCACCATGCAGAGTCTAATGGCACTGGTCTCTGCGTCATATCGCGGCGTAAACGCATCGGGATTCAACAACTGTCAGTCAAATTTGGCGACAGTGATTGGAGGAAGGTAACGTGTGTCGCCGTAGTGGGATTAGTGCAGATAGGCTGGACGTCTGAACGCCTAGATCGCCGCATTCAACGGCAAAATCGTAGGAGCCTCACAATCCACAGCAGACAACATTCGAAGTGGTGTACAGGCACCTCAGGACATCCCAGAGTCGACACACACTATGAATCGCAGATTGTCTGAGGCAGGTTTGTGCTCTCGCCAGCCATTATGATGACTGCCACACCACAGCATATCGTCGAGCAAGTATGCAGTGGTCCCACACCAAACATGCATTGCAGGACGAATGGAATCATGTCGTATTCAACGATGAGTCTCACTTCTCTCTTCAGCACCAATGATCACCAATTGATGAGAGTCTGGAGACAACATGGTCCCCAGGTTGATCTTGCTGCCATTCATGAGTGTCATATGGCCTGGTGTCATACATGGGCCTGGTGTCATACATCATATGGCCTGGTATCATACATCATGGTTTGGTGTACTATAAGTTTCAATAGCTGTTCACCGCTCGTACGCATAGTGGGTACAATGACAGCACGACAATGCGCAGATGAGGTGCTACAGTCCGTTATTATTGCCATATCTCCATGGTATCCCTGATAATCATCATGATGTTGATCATCAATGAAATCATGTTGATCCTATAAGTTTCAACACGATAACGTCCACCTGCACACTACCAACATCAGTAGACAGTGCCTACAATGTCTCTAGGTGCTGCCTTGGCCAGCACAATCCCGACTACCACCCAACAGAAAGTGTGGGAAGTCATTGGCAGACTACCCCACTCCTCTGTATGACCCCCCTCACAATGTTGATGAATTATGGATAGAGGTTATCGATGAATACAGGTCCGCTATACATCAATAAACCATCCGGGGACTTTTCCACTCGATGTCACGCCGTATCGCCAAATGCATACCCAGCATGGCCATCATACGACCTACTGACTCAAATCATATTATACTGTCTCCTCGACCATCGCATTCATGCAATCCCTCAGAAATTAAATCACTTCTTTCCCACCCTACTTGTCTACATGCATGGTAAGTTTCAACTTATTTTTACGGCATTTTTTATATCCAGCAGTGTATAATGGATATAGGCTAATTTGATTGTGCTTTAGAATTTTGCAATTGACGTTTTCACTCTATCTTGAACAGTGAACAAATTATACTACGAATGAACTTTATAAACATGTTAGAGGTCATTCACATTATTATTATTGTGTTTTCCCCATACCATTCTTATTTGTTTCCCACTTTCTATACTGAATTTATAAATTGTTCTTCTTAATTTAAAGTGTTCTGGAAATTGGAATATTGAATGCAGCGTCGCATGGTCGAAACATGGTAGTTCAGAAAAGAACATATAAAACTGTGAAAGAAATGCAACAGTTAATGGGGTGATCTTACACCACAATACATTTTAGCAGTACTTCAGCTTTCTACAGAAGAAGCGCTCTACTACGTTCCTGGCAACAACATTCATCTGTCCCTAATTCTTTTCAAATAAAAGTCGATTAATCATGGTTGTCATCGTCATCAGCCTAACGCAGCCATGGGGCTACAGTGGTCCAACCAGATTGTGCAATTTAGTTCTCCAAACGCATCTGTCCTGAACTACATATGGTGCATTTGGCCACTGAAAGTTTTGTAAAAATTTCATTGAGATCTTGAGTTTATCTCTTGATAGGATTTCATGCAGCTTTTTTTTTTCACAGTTAGAGGTCACGAATATGACGCTCTCTTGTAGGTATCATTTCTTATGTTAGTTCTATGTATAGGATGCATATATATGTATATAGTGGTGTATAATGCTATATTACTGCATGATTGCATTTAATTTGTTAACATTTTGATGCTCTAAAGCTTTACCATGCTAAAATTTTATCTATATGCGGACGGATGGCCATGAAAAACACATTGGAGGTCGTTTACATTAATATTTTTGGAATTCCCCTGTATCGTTTTTTATTTGTTCCCCACTTCCTATTCCTGATTTTATTTCTTGTTTTCGAAATATTTTTCTTGTCTCCATACTTCTGATTCACCCTGTACATAAAATGGTGCTAAAAAATTAAAGGAACAAATGCAAAAAGTGATAGCATTTTAATGAACTAAAATAATTAAATCAAATTAATTTTATATATGAAACCAGTGACTTACTCAAAACTGGAATGGAACAGAGTTACAATGTTGATGTTTAAAGACAAAACTCAAAGAAAGACAAAAAATAACAATTTATGAAGCCACATCCATTGTAATTAGCTGTATATTAAACTATCTCTGACCACTTTAAAAATGAAAACTTGCCACTGCCTGTTTGATCGGGATGAACGCCTTGTTAGCCAGGAGTAGTTCCTTTCGTGAAGCTGTTAATTCCAATCAGAACCATCCTTGTTCAGAACTGAACATTTTACTCGATAAATAGAAAGGTTTACTTACAATTTTAACAATTGTTCACAGTTTATACAATTCAAAATAAAATTTTCGCAACTGGATAACTGTGTGGTTTATACTAACTTCAATTTGAACTAGTTCTATTACTAAATAATTAGTGTCGAAAACCAACATGGTCTACCAGAATCTAAGCGTACTCAGAAGCAACGAAACACTGGAAGACGCATCGAACATTCTCACAGATCATTGGTTGAAGTGTGTTATCAATCTCTTGTTAATCAACCAATGATCTATTAGATCACTGATTGACGGATAAGTACAGTTTACAAGACAATTCAATCAACCAATAATCTACGAGAAAATTTATGCTTCAACTGCTTAGTCTTTTTGTCTCAGTTACTTCCACATACGCTTCATCACTGCAGTCTACTATAAATTTATCATCCCGTTTTAAAATAGTCCAAGAGGGCGTACAAAAATTGTTGGTTTGCATTCTCAAACTCCTAGTGTTTTATCTTAGAAATTTTCATTTAACGGTGCCATAATATATTTAGTCTTTCCAGGTGCTCCGTCGTCACTAAAAGATTGATATTCACTAGTGCACTATATTACTATTGACAGAAATGAATGATGACACAAACAAACCACGATACCATGCACAAAGTACTCACTCAGGAAGCACCCTTTATTTTAAAGCCACAGTGAGTCTAACCTTGGATAGTTTCTGATATGTTTTCTTATAACCCTATGGAGAAATATCTTGCATTCTGTATGGATCGGCTTTTCATACGTTTTTTGTAGGTATACGACTGAAAATTGAATAGAGTATTATGGAGATCCAAGGCTTTTCTTTTCTTCTTTTTTGTTAATACATTATTATATTAATATTGCGAAAAACACATGATGACGCAAACAAACCACGATAACATTCACGCAGTACTCACTCTGGAAGTACCCTTCACTTTACGACGTCAGTGAATCAAGCTCGGAATAGTTTCTAATACGCCTTCTCATAACCCTACGAAGAAATATCGTGCATTCTATGTATATACACCGTCTTTTCTCAAGCTTTTTACATGTTTACAACTGAATATTCAATAATAACTTTCCTGTTTTTGTTGTTAGAATCAGACAGAAATCAATTTCTTGTACCATCGGAAACGATATCTGGACTACTGGTGTTACAGTTATTATACACAGTTCGGCAATCGTTGATTCTTAAACTGTGTAACTGAATAGCAATTTGTTTAAAGAGAAGACTATGCTCCCCCGCACAAAGGACAGATATAACATAGAATCTCTATTCAGCTTAATAATTAATTTTGGGAAAAAAATTATTCGCCGTTGAGTGGGATTCGAACCTACTCATCCTAGTTACTTGCCAGGTACCACTAAGCAATAACCAGCTCTGTCATTTATTCACTTAGCTATGACTTTTAATGTCTACAGGTAATCAGTGAATTTCTTATTGATCAATTCTTACATTAATAACTCTTTAACGTGAATGCTTTCCTTATTTAACATCTATATGTTGAGCAATATTGGATAAGGCAGGTCAGTGAGATTTTAAGGTCACAACTAAGTGAAAAATTACAGTCATAGTTTAGTAGTTATAATATCTGGCGTGTAACTGGGGTAACTGTGAGGCGTAAGTTCGAATCCTACTCATCGGTGAATATTTTTTTTCACAAAATTATTTCTTGAATTATATGTCTACAGTTAATTTGTGAATTTCATATTGATTATTTCATTGAGCTAGTCCTGGTTTCTCATACAAGCACATACACAGAGACATGCCCGCTGGTTTAATAGGCAGGTGCGCTAAACACTAGAAAGCTATGGGCTTCTAAAATTATGTAGTTGTACAACAAACTGTAACTGTCAGGATCGAAACCTCTACAGTTGACCACTCCTCAGCAGGGGTGAAACAAAAAGTGAAAAATTGGCCGTAGGAGTCAAATTACTCTGTCATTTATCCCCTTCCATTCCCCTTTAGGTGAGAGATATCATCACGAGAAGACGTTGTCACCTCCTTCCAGTTACCATCCAGCTACCATTTACAGGCTAGTAGAAATACACTTCAAGTAAATACAAATTGTACTTTTTATTTTTAAAATTCCACGTAGCCATACACGGATAATAAGGGAAAATAAATTACGCACCAAATAGGACACTTTTATTTGAATTGTTATTAAACTTCTAAGGGAGAAATGTTCTTATTCATTTGGAAACATTTTGAAGTTGAACAAAAGTCATGGTCATTAAAATAAGATAATAGTTAATCTCTAAATATACTGGGTAATAAAGTGCTGCAAGATAATATTTCATATTGCACTGCAGTGCTTTACTACCAGTTGTTCTTTTGAAGCTTGATCCGTTCTTTCTTTTTCTCCACTTTCTTTCTCGGCCCATACCTTCTTGTTATATCCGATATGTTTCATGAGTGCAACGTTTTAAGCAATTTGAAAAAAATTCTCTAAGGAGCAAGATCAACTCCCTGATCGTATGGTTCACTCGACTACGACTTCCTTAGCTTTAAATTTAAGTCTTCATTGTGCTGCCCAATTACTCTTTCCACGAAATAGCAGGAAAAATAAGTGAAGAGAAAAGAGAGAGTGTACTGAGTATTTCTTCCGATTATAGTCATTTCGTACAAAAAAGTCGAGACTTCTGTGCCGAGATACAAAACATTCGCACGTGAGATTTACGGCACGTCTGGAAACAATATCGGTGATGGGTGAAGGGTGCACGTGGGGAGAGAGCGGGATCTATCATGCGGATTACTTGCAGCCGCCACAGAAAATGTATCAGTGCAACAAGAAGAAATGTATCTTGACTTCACTGGTAAGATGGAGAAGTACAACTGGCTTCTTTCTGCTTTTCTTCTGATATGTGGCCGATGTCTCTTGATGGACTAAATTCAGAAGAAAGCCATGGACTTTTAGATACACGTAAGGTACTCATGCAGTGTAGCCAAGCCACGATCAAACTTGTTCCACTACAAAAATGAAAGTTCGGCAAGGGACATTTATGGATTTTTATTCTTTTGTCCATAACGAAAAATAAGTAGCGAGTAGCGTAGTATGTATCTCGATGTTTATTTAATAGTCTATCCAATTTTTACGATGGATTGTACTGTCAGCAATGTGTACAATTCATTCAAAACAATTCTCCTGTTATTACGGCATAAAGATAAACTTTCTCTGCGTGAAATGAAAGGAAATAGGGAAAGAGAAAAAAATACTTGTGAAGAATAAAACTTGGCAAATATAAGTCCGCAAACATTCTCCTAGGTTTAAGGACGAACATAGAGCGCTTTGAAAGAAATTGATGGGTTCGGCTTTCAACGTGTCAGTGAGCGTGCTTCATATTACACATCATTCCCCTTGTCAACTTGCATTGACGTAAATAAGCCAGCATGACCACCGAAATTCGATTTTTTTTTTCCTTTCTAACGTATAACCTTGGCCGTGTGATTTCTCTCATCTGTTCGCTCAACAAGAATTTATGTATGTATTTTCTTCTTCAGGTGGAGTGGTAAAGGAAAAGAAATTTTATATGCAAATACACATACAAATGTTTTGGTATTCGAAACATTTTTATGAATTATGACTCCACTTTTGTGTTCCCGAAGAATATTTATTCTCCTTTGGCATTTGAACGTTAGATGGATTTCTGGGTTTCCCTTATATTATTTCTTCTTTTGTCATTTTCTTCTGCTTTCGAACAAGCTAGTGGCCAAAAATGCACATAATAAATTTGAAAGATAACGCGTTATTCCCACGAATCAACTCAAGCTAAATGTTAATTTCTTTTTCTTTCCTAAAATATTTTCAGAGCATGCAAAGAAATAAAATGTTTTACATATTTATTTTTAATTCGACTTGACCATGAAATTATCTCTTTCAATGAAAGAACGTGAGATCAGAAAGTCAGAAAAAGGTGAGTTTAAATAGGAATGCATTAAACCATGATCGTCCAACCAAACGAAGTAAAAAGCCGCTAAGGAAACAATAAACTGCATTCTTAAAGAGTCTCAAGAAAAGGTTCTCTACCCTAAAACAGAACCATACGTTTCTAATGAGTAATAAATTGGAATAAAAACTATATTTTTAAAGAAATCAAGAAAATATATTTTTAATATGTAAAAATATATATCTTTAATGAACATTATGAATGGTCAAAATCATATCATTATGCACCTAAAAATTATTAATAAAAAAGTGATGTATAATTTGAGCCCGCAAATATTCTCCTAGTTTAAGGACAAACGTAAAGCGCTTTGAAAGAAATTGATGGGTTCGACTTTTCTTCTGATATGTGGCCGACGAAAGAAATGAGACAGATTCAGTACAATATACTTTCGATAAAATACGTCCGAAAATGATATGGAATAGGTAGAGCCTAAAAGCGGCCGCAAAAATACGATGCGACAGTTATTGATATCTTCTTATATTATTTGTTGCATTAGAACAGTTCTTCTGCAATGAACCGCATGCAGTTCATTGTAAAAGATCTTGATGGTCACTTTATAAATTTTAAAATTTTCTTTTTTAAATTTTATATATCTCTTTCGACAAACTTCTTCTCCCACATTGGCACACTACTGACATCGATTGTCTGCTAACCCTGCATCTTGTTTAGCCTGGCATGAATGTCGGAAGCACTGCAGCCTTCTTTCGTCAGGAACGTAATGACAGCTCTTTGTTTCAGCTTCATTACTATGTATCTTCAACACTGATATGCGGAAAAGATGATGCAAGAGAAATAAGGAGGTTCATATATTTTGTTCATATTTTGAAAAGTACATAAGCACCCAGCTGTTGTTATGGTATTACAGCCCTACAGACATTTTCGGTAATACTCTCGTACTTTATTTTGCACACGGAAAATTAAAAATAGCATGAAAAAAACTGTTTTTCTTCGCCTTACGGTTGTCATTGTGTCCACGGAAATTACTGTTTTTGTAAAACCATAAATGCGGATTACATAGGAGCAGAAAAAAAATAATGCATATTTTGATTTCAGAAAATTAAGTCAGCAATGCAAGTGCAACAAAGATTCTGTCTATAAAATTTCATCAAAGATGAAATTCATCACCACAATCCAGTAATGAACTCGAGGATTATTATTTCTATCGTCGAAGTAACTACCGATATGTTTGGTAGAGAGTATGAAGAAATCGAAATTCGATGGGATGTCGGATGCATCACTTCTGCACTCATAGTGAGCAAGAGAAATTTTGATGCATTACTCTTCATTGTCAAGACATTTGTTTCCCTATGATAAATAAAGCAATTTAAATGGAAGCTCTAAAGCTATTTCGTAATTATCTATGTTGGGATGATCAAGTATCCTAATTTTCTTGAAGTAGATTAGGTTGTTTTATCTCTGAGCGGCACTCTTTTGCACAGAGTACAGTGAGCTAAATGGTATGGTTTATGAGAAACCAGGAAAACTAATATAGCTACTACGTTATCTACGGCCTTTGTGTAGGGAAGTACATTCTTCTCCTTAATTAAATTTAAAAAAATACATTTGTTTGTAAATATTTATTTTTTTATTAAATAATTACTCATTTACTCATTTTTATGAGTTTGGTTAATTCCAACCAATTACACAGTATTATCAAATAAACACTGCTAAACTTAGTAACAATATATCGATATAATTCACTACACAATGTGAACGAAGTGCATTTGGTAAAGGAGTTCTGACTTCCACGTTTTGATGGAAGTTCTGTAAATGCTCTGAAATATTGGGATGAGATCCTTGATCACTTTGTCAAGCCCTATGCTGGTGAAGAAGGGACGATTTCCTCTAAACGGA
Organism: Ryuthela nishihirai; assembly: GCA_038380435.1. Lineage (NCBI taxonomy): Eukaryota > Metazoa > Arthropoda > Arachnida > Araneae > Heptathelidae > Ryuthela > Ryuthela nishihirai. The sequence goes on along the minus strand of JAWZYU010000011.1, from coordinate 66,377,861 downwards.
CGATAATGCTCGTCCAGACAGAGCAAGACTGACAAACCAATATTTTGGGGAGGAAGAAGGTACTCAACTAATGGAGTGGCCTGTATTCTCTCCGGATATAGCTCGATATAACATCTAAGGGGTATCCTGGGAAGATGTATTGCCACCCTTCAACACGACTCGAAGACTTATTGCTTAGTGGACTTTATTGCCCTAAAATGTTCTGGATGTAATGTTTCTCGATTTTCTTACTGAAATTGAATGAACATTTTCAGGCCTGCATTAGAGCATTTTGTATTCAAAACAAACGTACTTTTTACGTACTTTCCTTCATTCGTTTTGCCCAAAATTTTGGGATTTATCCCAACATATTCATTATAATCTTCCTGTGAAGTTTGATTAAATATGCTCAAATATATTTAGATATTTTAGCATTTTATTAATCACTGCTTTAACTCTAGACGAACAGTTTTTAAAACAGGTATATCAACATTAAAAACCCAATTTCTAAGAGTTGAAGAACTACGAGTTATCAAATTTCAGAAACGAAATTTTTTTTTTAATTTTTCTTTTCTCTTCAGATTAAATATTCTTCCCGAACAATAACGCAATTTCCCGAGAGATGCATGCGACTTACGAGTCTTGGCTTGGGCATCTTTAGTATATATTCCCACACTGATATTTTTAGCATTAATAAAAATACATAATTTCAGTGAGCCTCTATCGTTCTAAAAATTAATTATCGTTAATTTTAAACTTTTCTCGTTAAAAAATTAACGACTAGTTATTCTACTTATTAAAAAAGGAAATCTCTGGCTCAACGCATATAATAATCATGGAGATTGTAATTTATAGGAAACTATAGGAAGTGGCATTAGCGACGAAAAAAAATTTTCATTTCACGATTCCTTGGCGAATGGAAAATAAACAACCACACACATAAACTATATTAAAAATAGCAACCGGAATGACATTTCCATCTTATGTGAATCACCTAACTTTCAAAATAAGCGTTTTTATGGAAAAATTGTCACTGGAAGTAAATGGAAGATTTCACTCATATCTCTATAAAGTTCTATTTCCCAAAATATTCCTTTAATATTTAAAGAGTTACGGAAGCTGAAACATTAAACTGTAACTTTTGCTGGTCGTGAAAATTTACCTCGAAAGTTAAATAAGTACAATTCGTGTAACAAATTGTTCATTAACATCAATATAATATTTGAAGTTTGTGTTGCGATTTTTTTAAGTTTCACAAATTGTGTGGAGAAAACGTTTAGGAATAGTGTGATAGCATCATCTGCAATTAAATGTTTCAGTAGTGTTAGCTCATATTTTTGTATTTTCCTCTCAATAAATAAATAAATAAATGAATAAATAAATAAATTCAATAACTGTTTAAATATTAAAGAAATATTGTAAAGAAAATCGACATATGTAACGATATTAATTAGATCTTTAATTTTGGTCTAGTACATTTTTCCGTAAAAAGCTTATTTGTAAAACTAGAGAGCTTTGAATATAATTTTTTATTAACATAACATGGAAGTGTCCTCTTACTTTTTGTAATATAGTGCGCACACTAGTGGAAATCTTTTAATTTTCAAGCTTTAACAAAATATTCAAACAGTAATGATTTTAGGAGGGAGCGAAAAAATATCTGAATAACAAGGGAGCGCGAAACTTCATGAAGTGTGCCGGATGCCGGTAAATTCCTTGAAAGTTAAGGGAAACACTTGGAAGAGTATGTACTTCTTTGTGACAAAGCATTTGAGTTAAAACTATGCAAATTAGACTAAAACGGAGGAGTCAAATCAAAGTCAGTTTGTTCTTTGCGGTAATTACCCATTTGGCTAATTGCATCAAGGCCTTCATTAGCTATTCATGCATTGTATCATTGCTTCTGATTTATTTTTCCTCTCATTCCTGCTGCTATTGTTTCTGCATTATTATCGTTCTGCTTCTGAAACGTTTCCCAGTTCTCTAACAAAATTAAATGCTTATTGAAAATATCGATCGAAAGCTTTCAATTTGCTGTAGCCACCGATCTTTTACTGCGGCCTTTTCTGCTTCGCCATTCTTCTCGTACTGCTGGCGCTACATGTACACAGACTAATTTCGAAAGAGAAACAAAGTGCTTGTTAAAGCCCAGGCTGTCAGAAGAGTTGCCATAATGAGCTGAGGGGCTTTCTCTCTGGAGTATTTGATTAGATCTTTTAATTTCGAAAATGGTGTACCACTCTCTTGACAGTAATTTACAGTGAATATTGATTAATAGGCTTTGAAGCCCAAAGCACCCACATATATCCTTTTGCGCATTTCATTCTCTCTTTAGAGCTTTAAGTTCTCCATGAAGCGCAACTGCTGATGAGGAAAATTCATGCTGAGAAAAATGCTAAGATGCATTAATGTTATACAATCGTGATGACACTTAAAATTCCATTGCTTTCAACTCTTATCCATTTTAACTGCGTCTGGGTAATTGTGCTAAGAGCTTATAAAGTGTAGTTTTTTAACTGGGAGAAAAAAATCAAGAATCTCAAATATTATTTCTAATACTAATTATTTTTATGGTATAGCCACGTAGGAAATTTAGGAATAACTTGATTATTTCTTTAATTAGTTGAAATGTAATTTTAATGTATATAACAAATAAGCTTTATACATTTTATCTGAATGATTTAAGTTCATAACTGTTCGTGACAATATGTAAATAATTCATGTCACTTCACTGAACGTCTTATTGATTTCTTTTAAAATTTATTTCGAAGTCAAATTCTGCTTTCAATCAACAAATGTATCATAGATGCCGTAACTGATTTACCTTTTCCATTTCGGAGCAAACGTTCTCTTAACTATAATAGTGTTTACTAGGACTTAAAATAGTTAGACTCCCATTATTTCTCGTAGCATTCACTGAACTGATTTTTATAGTTTTTTAAATGACAAAAGGTGGAAATTGTAACATTACAACAGTGGGCTTCAGAACTCGGAAAAAAAAAACTTTTCTTTGCGATTGCCAATTTTAATTAAACACATATATGTATATGTTTACATTGAAATATCAGTATACGAAATGGAGCGGGTGAACAAAATATATTCGCTGCATTGAAATGCAATAAAAAAAATTGTTGCGATAGTTACATACTACAAAATAATCATCATGAAAGAAGCTTATCGTTTCTTACAATTTACTTCACAAAAAAGTCTGTAATTTTTTTAACTGTCTGTTCCAATGAGCATCTCTCTGTAAATTCTTGAAAGATGTAGTAACTCCCCAATACCTTGTCCGTAATATATTTCTGCGTCATTACTAAACGGTGAAGATTTCGTGCCATATTATCTGCTAATAACGAAACTAACCTAATTAACGCACTTAACTATATAATAAAAATAACGAAGAAACATAACAGTAAATTCAGTTATATAACGCGTGGATCGGGGATGCTTTGAAATAACTTTGCGATGACTCCACCATTACTTACAATGCAATACATTCAGAATCGAGTAGATCTACAAGTTTGAAAATCCCTTTTTATGATAGGAAGATGTGGCAACAACGCTTTAAAGCATTATGCATCGCGTGTAAAGAACAACTATGTCACACAGTGAGATCGGCAAAAATCTCTGCCTGGGGGATGTACAATAGCACGTGATTTATAGCACTGTGACTGATCAGAAGCCAGGAGCGCTAGACACTATGGCTAGATATACTGATTTCACGGGGCAGCATATAGTGATGATAGAGTTTTTTAATTGCATGTTTCATGGTACTTTAAGAAATTTGTGAATTCGGTAAAGTTTGAGTTGTGATTCGCGCTCGATATTCTTTCGTATCTTTGTGGAATTTGTTGTATTAATTTTAAGTGTAAAATTTGATCCGATTTTTAATATGTGAGATTATTCTATAATGTAATATAACTTGATATAACTGAGATAATATTTTCGCATCGTTTCACTTCTTGTTACTGGTATACTGCATGCTATGTAAATAAAATACAAATATATCGTTTTGGCATCTCTATTTAAATTCAGAATAATATTATTTCACCTCTTGAAGCTGAGAATCCCCACAATGCATATTTGAGAGAACGTCTAATACATTTCCAAAGTGAAATGTCCTCGCTTTAAAAAGATAAACTTATAAAATGCTGTCAAATGGGAAAGATGATTTTAAAGATATTGCTTGGTATTTGTCACACTTTTGAGCAGTCTTGTCACACCTCTCTACTGTCAAATGGCAGTTACTACGATAGGTTATATTTTCCCAAAATGCTTATTTTGTTTTTTGAAGGAAGAAATTTTTATAGTAGAGTTGTGAGAGGCATTGGACTTCACATCACACTTCACATCTTGTTGGACTTCACACCTTCAAAGTGCAGACAGCTAGGTATTATTATTATTATGAATTTTACAATAATTTTTCACGGGAAAGTTTTAAATTTTGCATGATCTGAATAATTAATATTTTTCTCTTTTCTCTTTCTTGGACAGGTGTTGGATCAGTCGATACTCGTAATCTGATGCTCTCTGGTTCGAGTCTCTACTGACCTGAGTTGAGATTTCATCCGTTGATCCTCCTTTTTCTTTCAGTGATAAAAGGGATGCCTACTGAAATGAAAAGGCCTCCGTCCATATAATGAGTCATTAAATTGTATACCGGTATTCAGGATGACCCCATCCTGTGCACGTTAAAGAACGTGGCGAATGACTTTGACAGACGGCGTCCATCTACTTATTAACAACTGAATCATATTCCAAACCCTTAACCTACCCATCTATGAGGATTTGAAGTTATTTTGACCTGAGCATTTATGCCATTGTGCGGGGGAAAAAAAACTCTTCGCAGACACGAAACAACACGTAAATCTCTAGCTTCATTTGTATTTGAGTTGTTTTTATAAATTATAGCTCAAAGTGCTTTGAAAAATATTGATAAGTATAGCACAAATAAACCCAAATTTTAAAATATTTGTTGCAAGTAGTGAAAAGGAATAAGGTCAAATTCCGCGGGAATTGTTTGCTATTGAGTTTCAAATCAGAAATGCATTTTAAACGACCAAAATCGTTCATATGAAGTCAAATAAATTCAAAAAATGAACAAACGGTTTCGTAAAAGAAATATTTTACGTAAAACGCAGAAGCATTTTTTTAATTATATACTTTATTATCATTGCTTTCAATTTTTTTCCTCGCACTCGATCCGCAGAAGCACACTTTTATAATTCATTATTTCTATCTAATGCAACTTATATTTAAAATGTTTCAAATATTCTTCTTCTGCAGCAGACATCTAAATTGGTAAAACAATATATGTAAATTAATTCCCTTTTAATGATTCTCTTTTTTCTTTTGGAAATTTTAGTACTGATTTTCATATCGGTATATCACGTATAATTCTTCAGGTGTCTCAAATAGATATGTATCATTCTTCCTATCGACAGTTCCTTTCCAGTTTATCTTTCACAAGAAAAGTTACAGCTTTATAGTGTAAGGGAAGTTTCTGAAACAAGAGAAAGTAAACATCTAACAGCAGTTTTATTGGTATACCATCTGACCGGCATCTTGAGTTATAGTTATTCGCTTAAATTCACCCTTACTTATTTCTTTCCAGTAGTGATAGTCTACCAAATAATGTCATCTTCCGTTCTATTTATTGACTATCAGGTTCACGGATAAATAACCTGCTTGCCATTTCTCTTCCGAATGATACTATCACTCATTGGAAGCAGAGCAAACTGCGTCATTCTGTCATAAATTGCAGGGCTATTTTTCCCCAAAGGTTTCATTCCATTTCGTCTTCGAAATGCGTGCAACTGCTAATTCAAATTTTAAGTCTGTTATGTTCTTTATATCCAATAATCCTAAGTTTTGTGCCGTTTAAAACTTGTGCTGGCACCATGACTCAATAAATAGGAAGCTACAGTTGAGATGGCGTTATACCTTTCTCCTTTCCTTAAAGTGCAGATATAGGAAATCGATACAACTGTAGATAGGCATACAACAATTCTTCATACGTTGAACATTTCGCTACCGAATAGAGGAAAGTTTCTCTCGTGATATGAGCGCTTCCTTTTTTCCATAAAATTGCATTCAATATGACGAGGAATCGTCCAGAAAGTCTACTCATATCTTGGAATGTCCTAAGCACAGACACACGCACACATACACACTAAAATATCAATTTTATTACGCATTGCTTGAATAACGTGTCAGTTCTGTTTATGTTGAAAGAGGTCTACCTTTCGCACAACATAAGAATAAAAATGCATACTTTCTGCAGAAACCAATATGTTGTTATACACAGGATTATATGAAGCATTCTAAAAAGCAGCAGTGTTTACTAGAAATATGAGATTTATTTTTTCATATATAAATATCACAAGTAATATATATGCTGCGCTTTAATATTGTTATTTGTTTATTTTTCTACATTTATTTTTTCTAACATATAATGGATTTTTTTCTCTTATATTAATAAAGCCATGAAACAATAATGATGTTCCCAAAAGAAAAATATTCATAAGAGTATTATGAATCATCTGCTAAACAATATTATAAGAGATATGTGTTTTCAGAAAGTGCGCAAGGTAAAAACGAAGTTAAAGTAAAAATTCTAAGACTTATTACCATTTATGTAACTTAAAGCAACTTATTCAATTTAGTTTTTTCAAGAAATTATTTTTTGCACGCAATGTTTGAAATGGCCATTCACAATGGTTTAGAAAATGTTGGGAAAAAAACCCCACTGAATAGACGTTAGAAAATAGATTGTGTGCTCCTATCAATACCATCCAGCTTGTTACTTAACATTCACAGAGTACAGCTCTCCTGCACAAGGAACCACGTCTTAACGTCCCATCCGATGGACAGCAGTATTTCTAATACCACCGACGCCCCACTTCTCACCGAGGTAAGGGTGAGCTTTACCAAAGGCAGATTTCAACACTGCCATAGTTGGGTCTTGAATCTGGGTATTCAGATCATGAACCTGATGCACCACCGACTGAGCCTCTTCTGGCATGTTTATTAGGGGTTTACGAATTGATGCGCATACTTTTCAATCTTTATTTTTTTTACTGTACAATTGTTAAATCGTAACAAAAATTGTTTCTTTTTATGAAATATCTTGCCAAAAACTTTTTTTATTAAACTTAATAAGTAGATGAAACACCTTTTTTGTGTTCCATTATAATACAGTAATTCCCAAATACCTATACCTGGATGCCTGAAAAATTAGAACGTTTCTGATGTATTGTAAATTTTTCCCGACTATTTAGAGCCAAAAATAAAAATTTGCACATATGGCTCTAAAATTATATCGTTCACCTAGGGCCTCAAAATGCTCTTTTCGCTTATAATCTTTTTTTTTTTTGCATTTCATAAGGTTTTATGATACTTTTAATCCGGTGCTCCCCTTTCTGATGCTTTTATATCTTCTAAAAATTCTATATTTTTATCTGCCATTTACATTATGTCATTAGGAAGAATACACCGCTTTTTATGCAGAGTGCTACTTAGTGGTGGATTTTTTGAACCTCCTTATCATTCATCAAAATATCCGAAACACAAAGTGAAGCGTTACTCAAGTCATCAAATCGCTTTGTCTTCGATTTAAAGATAGTCGAAACTTACCTGAAATTTTAGCTGATTTTAGCTGTTTTATAAATTCAGTACATAACACTATATTACAGTAGTTCAGTAGATGAAAATTTCACGGGAAATACTAAATATTTGATAATTTAGAAGGAAACGAATAATGTTTAAAATTTTCTTACAGTTAATGCTGCATGTTTTGATAGTAATTCATTCACTACTAACAGTTCTAAAGTTCTGTTAGTTATGATGGGTCAGTAAATGGCATTATCCTCGCTTAACACTGTTGCGAATTTTCAATAATGTGTAATTCATAATACTGTATAGTGGGTTTGAATAACCACTCTAATAAAACAATCATTAAACAAAAAGTAATTAAAATATGAATAATTCACTTAATAAAAAATGATTAATTATATTCGTTACTAATTAATAAATGATTATATTTTTAATAGCAAATGCAAACAAAATTAAACTTTCGAACCTTTCGTTACATAACATTCTAATCAACAAGCTTTAAGTGTCGAAACATCTCCATTAAAGTTAGCACTATTTTACGTTTTGAATAACAGGATTTTAAAAGTCAGTTTTGAAATATAACAAGTTTACACCATTTCTAAGTATATAGGATACCTTTTTGTTTAGTATGATACAACCTTCAGATCAGGCCGGATCTAAAGAGGAAGGAGGCCATGCTCCCCCTTTAAAATACTAGTAAATAAAGGGCAAAATAATATTAAAATTAAATGGTAGCTTGGTAGTCACTCGAAGGACAAATAGGCACCAATTCCCTGTGCTGATGCGTAGAACCTATCGCCTAATGTTCGACTCCATCTTCTCGTGGTGCGAACCGTTAGTATCTTTCAAAAGAGATACTTTCTTCTGGAAGTGAACGAAATGGGAGAGCTGCCAGATCATTGTAGCATGGCCACATCTGGACAACTATACCTACTTTTCTTTTTTTACCCTGCTGAGGAGTGGTCAACCACACAATGTCCTGGTGTTCACCATGTACACTAATCGGACTAGAACAAAGCTCTGAGCTTTATCCATTATGGATCCAAAATTTGCTGCACTAGTGGGCTTCTGTTCAGAGAGAATCCTCTGCTGTTTTCTATTTGTTTGTGTGTTGACAGTCCCAAGTGAATAGATTCACAGGATATGTTTTATCAGCTGGTGAATAATCCTGAGCAGAAGTCATCGCTGACACCTAAACTCTTGCTTCTACGGGCATGGTTAAATCTTTCATTGGATGAAGTCATCCAGTGCAAATGGTTTCAGCCTTTAGTAGTGGGGGAACAGGTCTTTGCTCCATGCCTTCTATTAGAAGGCTGTTTGATATTGTCGGTATTCCCTCTCTCGTTAAAGATAGTTCTTTTAACATCCACTCTTTTCCATCCACATTTCTCTCCATAAGTAGCTGAAATGTGAGGACTCTGCACGGAGATTATTCTTTTGATGTCCTCACAGAAGAATTCCATCGTTATAATTTAGATATTCTCGGCTTTGAAGAGACCATGTGGACGGATAAATGTCAGATTCTTAAAAATAATCTTAAATTTCTCTTTTCAGGAAGAGAAGATAAAAAACATCTCCAAGCGTAGGTTTGCTTCTCAGCTGACACGTTAGTGATATTCTTCTAGAATATGAGTGCATTAATGAAAGGCTTCTTAGAGCTAAATTTCAGAATAGTATTAAAGACTTGAATGTTACCTATTGTTAAGCCCCTATTGAGGACGCCAATGACGATGAGAAAGACAAGTTTTACATAAAACTTCAAGATAGTTTGAATTTTGTCAAGAAAGGAAATATTACCTTGTTCTAGGTGACTTCATTGCCAAATTGGTACTGACTCTGACCTTTGGGAGGGGTGATAGGCCCTTTTGGTATTGGTAGCTGCAATGGCAATGGGCGATGACTCCTACAGCTAAGTAAACTTAATGGTTTTAGAAAAACAAACCTTATTACAAACACCGCGGCATACATAGGTATACATGGGTTTCAGCAGATGGGCTCCATGAGAATATGATTGATTATATATTAATTAACAGCAAATGGGCTAGTTCTGTTAGGAAGACCAAGTCATGTAGGGGAGCTGAAATTAGATCTGACCATTGCGTTGTAAAAAGTGTCTTGCAACTTAAACTTAAAAAGTGTTGTGCTAAGATTAAAACATTTACCTTTAATTCTGACGCTCTGAAAGATCCAGTTATAGCTAAAGCTTACCATGATAGGTTACTTTGTAATTATGACAGTTATGATTTGCTTAATACTGATGTTGAGGAAAAATGGGACCGTTTTAAAAAAGGCTTTTCTTTAAAGTAACAGTACTTTTTTAGGAAAAAAGGAGCAGAGGAGGAAAAATTACTTGAGTGATAAGGCACTTGAGCTAATTTCGGAAAGAAGGAACTGAAGAAATATTCTTAATCAATACCCTACTGGTTATAATAGAAAGCATTACAGAGAGCTTAATAAACATGTAAAGAATCAGTCAGCAGCAAATAAGAATCCTTTACTTGATGGCTTGGCTGACAAAGCCTAGGAAACAGTTAGACAGCACAACAGCAGAGAATTGAACCAGTTAGTTAACGTTTTGTGTTGTAGAAAAATGGCAGGTATAAGGGATTGAAGGATAAACAAGGTAAGTCTATAGAAAGTGAGCATTCTGATATGGCTAGGTGGGTTGAGCATTTCACTGACGTTTTGTTAAAACTTTAAAATAATTTAATTTTAATAATTTTTAAATAATAGTGATGGACCACAATTATTTTTACTTTATGTTAATGATCTATTAAATTTAAATTTTAAAGGAGGAATAATTTCATTCGCTGATGATATAGTAATTATATATGTAAATGAAAGTGACAACGGACTGAAAACAAAAGTAAATGAAGATCTGAAACTCTTAAGGATGTGGTTTGATAAGAATAAATTATCTGTTAATACAAAAAAGGTAAAACATATTCATTTCAATACTCAAATAGATATTAATACTGAGATTGGAGACCTATTATCTATTATCTCTACTCTATTATCATACTTCAAAATGTTTGTTTTCATCTAATAATAACAGTACAAATTTTTGGTGTGACTGGCAAAATATAAACTACAGATGCAATGAAATATCTTGGTAGCGAGCTTGGCTACTGATCTAAGGGACCTGGATTCGAGCCCCGGGTAAGGCATGGCTGTTTGTGTCGTTTTTCTGCTGAGGGCCTGCCATCCTCTCAGACCTTCTACTATGGCATATAAACTGACAGGCTCCTGTCACACCTCTGTGGCAAGCAGCTGCTTGAGGGGGTATTTATTTATTTTTTTTATTTATTTTAGATAAACACTTGACTTGGAAGAATCACATAGAAAAAATAATTAAAAGTATTAAAAAAAATTTTTGCCTCAAATGTATATGTTGAGAGAACTGTTAGATAAATGTACTTTGAAAAGGTGTATTTTGCATTCATTCATTCATTCTAGAATACAATATGGAATAATTATCTGAGGAAGGACATATGAAGGTTATTGCAAGTTATTAAAACAAATACATAAATATGTGTTAAAAGTAATGACATTTAAACGAAAATATGATTCTTCTTGTCAACGTTTTTTTGGATTTAAATTTATTAAATGTTGAACAAATATATAAGCTTAAACTTTTAATATTTATACATAAAAATATTCACATATTTCATAGGGTTGAAAACTCCTATAATATTAGATCCATGGAAAACGAAAAACTAATTGTTCGTAAAGCAAATCATGAATTATTTTTAAAAAAATATTTTGGTTTTTCTGATCCTAAAATATTTAATAATCTACCAAAAAATATAATAATATTATAACGTTTAAAATGGAATTAAATTATGGCTATTAAGACAATAACTATTATATATATCGAATTGATATACTGTTTTGTACATACCAAATACTATTCTGTTAGAACATTTGTACCAATGTTTGCTTTTATATTCTAAATGTGATGAGCAAAAGAATTATAACATTATTAATCAACTAGCGAGTTAATTAAACTCTTGGGTGAGTTGACTTAAATATGTACTGCTAAATGTTGACTCTAAATAAATTATTTTTATAATGTTCTATGTAAACAATGTGGTTAGTTCTACGTCTATTATTTGTAATGATGAGAGCTGCATTACTGGCTTTAATATTGACCCTCTAACACAGTCTGAAGTTATTTTGCCTATTTCTAAACTTAAACTATATAAATCCCAGGGGTAGATGAAATTAGTACTGAAATGATTAAAGCTGGCAATGTTTCGGTTACCACATGGCTGACTGAAATTTTGAATATCTTTTACAATAAAGACATTGTTCCTAAGGATTTTACCAGAGCTATTATTATCCCTTTTTTAAAAAACAAGTGATTACAGTTCTTGTGCTAACTATAAGGGTATCAGCCTACTTTCTGTTCCAGGAACGTTCTTTGCATGATTGTGCTTAATAGAATTAAGAATCTGGTTGACGGGCAATTGCGTGATCAGCAGTGTGGATTCAGAAGTGGTAGGGGATGTGTAGATCAGATGTTTTCCACTTAGGCAGATTCTTAAGAAATAATTAGAGTTAAAAAACCTTTGGTTACTAGTTTTGTTGATTTCAAGAAAGATTTTGATTGATCGCCAAAATTTGTGGTTGATTGTGAAATCGTATGGCATACCAGACAAGTTAGTTAACACGATGAAAGCTCTCTATAATAACACTGAGTCGTGTGTGAGAGTTGGTAAGGCTTGTAGCAATTGGTTTAGCATTGCTTCTGGTGTTCAACAAGGGTGCATTTTGTCTACGTTTCTCTTTAGTTTGTTTGTTTATCATGTTTCGCGAAATTCACTGCAAGGGAAAGATTTTGGTTTAAATGGTCTGCAGATCTGAAAATTTCTGATTTAGACTACGCTAGTGATTTAGCCCTTTTGGCAAATGATGTCGATGAGATGAACTCTTTCATTCGGATTGTTGATGAGACCGGTAGTAGAGTAGGTTTGGTTATAAACAGAGAGAAAATTAAAATGATGAATATTGGTCATGCAGGCTGTGATTCAGTTAATCTGAATGGTTGCAGTCTTTAGCAGGTGTCACAATTTAATTATCTTGGGAGCTATGTAAAAGATACTGGTGATGTTCGGCCTGAGATTAAAAGAGAAATAGGGATTGCTGCCGGGACTTTTATGAATTTATGGAGAGTGTGGAGAAATAGGCGTATACACCTAAAGACTAAACTTAGGCTGTATAATAGTTTGGTTCTTTATAGGGTAGTTATGGTAGTGAAACATGGATGCTTTGCAAACATGATAGCAGGAAACTTAATGTTTTTGATTCTAGATGCTTATGCAGTATCTTGAGCATTAGGTGATTTAACTTTGTAAGTAATGAAGAGGTTAGGCAAAGGAGTCGGCAACCTCCTTTTAGCAACATGTTGCGCAGAGAAAAATTATGTTGGTTTGACCATGTTGCCCGGTATGGATAATTATGGATTAGTGAATAGGGCTATGAACAGTGTACCAAAAGACCTCAGTAAGAGGAGGGAGACCTAGGATGCGGTGGGCAGACAATGTCAAACAGGACCTTGTTAGAATTGGTGTGCAGTAGCCATATGCAGCAGATGTAGCTCAGGAGAGAAATGCTTGGAGAACTCAATTGAACTGTTTAGTTTGACCTCCGTAGCCATGGATGCTTGAAGATGATGATGATAATGGTTTATATCTCATTCATTTTTCAAATTTGTTTTTAAAAGACCTGTAAAAAGGAGGAGGAAATTTTGTACTGCATTGGAAATCTAGTCTCTTGCCCACCCTTTACATTTTGCAGGCTCGATTGTGTTCCTTGCCTCCCCATACATACATGTTTTTTCGTAGATCCGAATCTGCTTGAGAGTCATGTATATCGTCAGTGTCTTCTAATCTATTTATACGCAACTTATATAAACAGGTTCCACCTAACACTTTTTACATTTTATTAAAGTAATATATTTACCGGGACAGTATCCTCTTCAAAACACACGCACACATGAACATTAAAACTTGAACTCCATATTAAAATGGATCGTTGTCAAATTATCCCCCATAAGGCAACACATATCTATGATTCGTGTACACGATCAAATCAGTTCTACACTAACTCTCTTCAGAACCCCACTGTTCACAATTCTGTCACTTTCAGTTCTGCAGATACGACGTATTCTTTACAACTCATAGAGCAACTCGAGCTATGAAAAAAAAGTTGTAATCTAGCACGTGGTTTCAATACAATCATCGTGATGCATAACTCATTTTTTAAGGAAATAATTTGAAAAAGTCTTAATTGCCATCATCTGCTGAGAGCAAACTCCATATATTTAATGAAAAAAGAATTATACTACTTTATTTGAATTTTTATGTCAACCATATATTTAAATAAAGCAAAATCATATATACAATAAAAAGAATCTTCTCATAAAAAAACCATTTCAGTAGGACAGGAGACGTTCATTTCGATGGCAATAGCTGCAAGGAGATGCCACAGAGTCCTGGAACTTCGCAGTCGCTTCCCCTTAATATTCTCGAAAATTATGGCTCTCTCTCACTTACAATTCGCGGATTTTACAGTGTCCCACGTCCATTTCTTCAACGTTTGAAAACTCAAGAAATTTTCTTATTATTAGTTTTTCGTCTGGCTTCACGTAAGGAGAACTCCTCCCGTTTAGTGCCTTTTCCTTTTTAATTTATAGCTTCATGTTTATATTGATTATCCTTCAGTCTAATATACACTGCCCTACTGAAACAGAGATCGTCCACGTTAGGTCAATGGGAATCTAACTTTGCAGCTCTGTAAATTCTAAAATATGTATTTAATGGAAAACTTTGATCAATATATACTAAAGATCAAATCAATTTACATCTCGTTTTTTAATGTAGCATATAGCATAATTATGATTTTTCGAAGTACTACGATAAAAGATCCCATAACCTTCTCCATCTGAGGGTATCCAATAAGAGGCATGAATCGCAAAGGACAACATAAAAATCACCACAAAATGAACCCCAAGGGGCAGAAAAACAATGATAAATATGGTAGATTAGGGTACTAGACCAAAACGTTTTCCTGATCGAAAACCAATGGTCTAGCCCTCTTGAATCTGCTCATAGGATCATGATCATACTTTAAAATGTTAGTAATGAAATTGTGAGGATTCATGTCCACAGCTTCTAAGAATTTCTTAAGAGATCTGCTTTATATGGGTGTAAATATGTTGGACGCCTAAATCCCCATGTATTTGTCTGCTGGTCACAAACCATGGGGCATTTACGGCCTATCTCAAGATTTCATTTTGATAGATCTGGAGTTTCTTAATATTTGTCTTTGTCGTGTTAGCTCGTATCGGGGCTGCCTATGTTATAACGGGTCTAAGAACTATATGGTATAGGAATATTTAAGATCAATGGAGAGGATAGAGTTCCTCCCCATTAATGGGCCAAGTTGGCATCGAATCATGCTTGCTTTTTGCAGAACGTTTTCAATGTTCTTGTCCCTTCTGAATTTGCTATGCAATGTAATGCCCAGATATTTAACTGTTTTCTGCCAGTTAAGTGGTATCGAAAATGTTGAGAGGGGGGGGGGGTAGTGACTCTTTTGGTGGTAAATAAAAGTGAAGCACTTTTCTCAACATTGATTCCAATCTTCCATTTACTGTCCATTGCTCTATCTTATCCAGGCCTTGCTGTAATCTATTAATAGCAATAGATGCGCTCAGCGAGGGTGAGAGAAGAGCAATGTCATCTGTATAGATAGCAGTAGTGATCCTGTCAATAATAGGATAATCATAAAGGATAAATGGAGATCTCATTTATCTCGAGAAAGAGATAAATGAAAGAGTTCATCGAAGCTGGAAGCCTTGTTTACGCCAGCTTCGATGGGATGTATCGTAGAAAGGCGCTTTTTAATCTGTACTTGAAATGCTTTGAAGGTTTTGAATTATCAAGGTCAGAGTTAAATATATGAATTGGATTTAATCCGTAAATGGGGAAGAAATTTCCAAGTACCACCACATCTAAGACATCCGGTTTGAAATTAGTAATTATATGGGTAGTACTTGGGATCAGAAGGTGCATCTTCGATGAAGCCTTTATTAGTGGAATAGTCAGGTAAAACGCGACCATTTGCATTACAGTTCCTAGAATGCCAAGCATTATGCTTAGAATTTAGGTTCCCAGATAAAATTGTTGGGTTTTCTGAATTAAAAATGGTGCCTAAATCAGATGTTTCTAGTTTTTTATTAGGAGGTTTGCAACCTGCTATGATATTTATATTCCCCACATTAGTGCCCAAAATAAAGACAGCGGTAATCTCAAGAGAATTAATGTTGGATATTTCATAAAGGAAATGAGGAACACTATGCTTGATGATAACAGCAGTGCCTCCTCCACTATTATGCAGACGATCAGTTCCGTGTATATCATAATTTGGAATCTTTAAACTATCACTAGCTCTTATGTGTGTCTCACTCAAAAGAGCTAGGTCGGTTTTGGATTCCAATAAAAAGTTGAAAAATTCAAGAAGATCAAGTTTCTGGCCATTGCAGTTCCAGGCGAGAATCTTAAGTTCATCCTTAGATACAGGTGCATTAACCATTGTAGTTTATGGCATTGAATAGAAAATCGAAAGCCTTAAAACCCACAGTAAGTTTGGCCATAAGACCAGTGGCAGTCTGATATTCAGTAAACAGTCAGTACCTTACTGTTTCAAGAAGTGCAGCAAGATTTATTTGCTTGAAAAACTTCAAAACTTTTTTTAAGTCATTAATTAGAATCAAGTTCGATTCTTTATTTTAGGCACTTTTGGCCTTTTTATTTTCGGTTGTTGGCTTACTATTAATATTAGTTTTATTTACTTTTACAGGTTGAGGTTTGTCATTTGCTTTGACAATATCTGCAAAAGTAGTATCTCTGGAAGTTCTGACAGGAAGTTTCGAGTGTTTTTTAATGATGTGATGTGATGTGATAAAATGTGATGGGAAGGTTAGAAACCCTTCAACAATGGGCTTCCTGCTATCCCAAACAAAGAATCGGACATGTAAATCACAATGTAGAAAATAAAAATAATAGTTTTTCTGAATTTTTTAAAAGTTCCTACTTATGCAGAGTAGACTTTCTGTAATCCAATACTCTTGGATCTTAATTTCTTTTCTTTTTTGAGCCAAAAGAGATTTCAAAAACAAAATTAACACTTCAAACAAGGTATAAAAAATAACAGTCACAGTTCTTTCTTCTGTTCCACCACAAAAATAACCATGAGGTTATCACTTGAGATACTGGCCGTTTTTTAATGATATTCTTTCAGTATTTAAATAGTTAACGGATGCTAAAATATTTCATAGCAGTAATGCGCCATAAGAATTTACCTAAGAAAGTAATTGAAACTTTAAAAAAAGTATTGTTTCAAATCATTTAATAAAATAAATATGCATTTTAGAAGTTTGCATAATGATTATTTTGATATGTGGCCGAGTGGTTAGCACGCTTGGCTATTGGTCTAAGGGACCTGGGAACGAGCCCCGGGTAAGACATGGATGTATGTGTCGTTTATTCTGCTGAAGTCCTGCCATCCTCTCAGACAGACCTTCTACTGTGACATATAAACTGACAGGCTCCTGTCAGACCACTGTGGCAAGCAGCTGCTTGAGGAGGTATTTATTTATTTTTTTATTTAGACAATTATAAAAGGCTTTAGAAAACAAGATAATTTATTGTTAAATGCTGCAGCTTCTATAACTCATTACTACTGAACGAATGTTTTTTGAAACACGAGATTTGAATAGATTTGATTATTAGTAAAGAATCATAGGATATGTCCTGTAGACATGGAACTCATGAAATAATAAGCTGGAAAAAATTGGTTTTTCCATGAGTGGGAAACGAACCCACGTCTCCTGGAAACATGCCAAATTTTGCTAACCACTACAACGTCAATGGCTAATCTTTCCTCAGCTTATGTGACCATATAAACTTTCCGGATTTTATTCAAGGTTCAAGGTTCAAGGTGTTGTAAATATGGTGAAATTAGCCTCCAGAGAAGGAGGTCCCTACACCAGTCACAACGGAGTAGTGAGATAGCGGATGCAGAAGAATCTGCCTCTCAGCTATCCCTAAAAAAAGGCTCTATTCAGGACAATGTAAAATGTAGGACATTAGACCTTGCAGAGCAAGCCAATGTTCTGAAAGAAGTCAGTGACCATACGGAAGCACTCTCGCTGCAGCTTCACATTGTCGTTGTTGCCAAGAAGAGTGGTAATGGTGTAGTAAGTGGTTCCAATAGCATGAAGCTCCCGGTACAAAGCTTCTCGTTTGGCATTGTAGCGGAAGCAGTTGAGCAGAATGTGTGATACAGTCTTAGGTGTGCTGCAAGTGGCACAGTCTGGGCTGTAAACTCTGCCAAGGGTGTGAAGTGTAGAGTTGCTATAGATGACACCAACTCGGAGACGATGAAGGAGGGTCTCTTCAGATCTGCGGAGATTACCGAGGTTAGGAACAGTGAGAGAAGGTTCAACCAGGTACCTGAATGAGGAACAGCTGCTGTCCTTCTGCCACTGAGCAAGATGAAACTGTCTCATCAGATGTGAGATAGAGCTCTTGCAGTCACTGAGAGAGAGAGGGTAATTAGTTACACACCTCTGACTCTCCAGTGCTTCCTTTGCAGTGTGATCAGTGACCTCATTGCCAGGTATTCCTACATGGGAAAGGGTCCACTAGAAATGGACCGTGATTTCGGCAGAAGTGACCGTGGTACAGGTCTCCATGATCTTCTGGAAAGAGAAAGGGGTTGCAGCTTTTGCTGTCTCGCTTCTAGAGAGCTTTCAAGGCTGACTTGCTGTCACAGAGGATGACAAAGTTGCCACTCTCGAGGCTGAGGATGAAAAGTACAGCCTCAAGAATAGCATGAAGCTCTGCACAGGTGGAGGAGGTTAGATGTGGGAGACGAAAACCTCTGGTGATGCCAGTATCGGTGATGGCAAAGGCAGAGGCAGCAGGTTGCCTCTCCCGGTCCACAGATCCATCAGTGTAGACCTCAGTACATCTCTCATATCGTTCAGTGACATAGGAGGTGGAGAGAAGTCGGATGACCAATGGATCAGAGTCGCTCTTCCGACCAAGTGAAGGGATAGTGACATTGATCATAAGAACACCATTCCTCCAGGGTGGAAGGTAGGGGAAGAGAGTATTGCCAGCATCCAGCATATGTCCATGCCAGTTTGTGCGTTTGGAGCTGGCAGGAAGGACTCGGTCGTAGAAGTCCTTGGTGTACAGGTCGATGGCAGACTGAGGCCTCTCATGCAACTTCCTGAGAAGCTCATGGTAGAGTGCAGGGAATGGAGCCTCGAGAGATGACACAGTATATCTCTCTTCCAGTGCAAGTGGAAAGGCATGTCATCAGCCTTTGCAATGACAAACGCATTAGGCCCTTCCGAGGCAGAGGCGCAGAGATATAGTGTGGACAGTAGCCAACCTGCTGAGCAGTGTAGCAGAGGCATTGAACAGTAGGTGACCACTGTAGTTTATGCGGGAGAGGATCAAGTGCCGGTACAAGACCAGGAGGGTCTTGCAGGAACTTTCCCAGTGGATATCAGCAAGGAAAGACAGTATATTTCTCTGCGCAGTAGCAACTGTTTTAAGATGCTGGATGTGAAGCCCCCAAATCAGCCTGTTGTCCAGGACCACACCAAGGAACTTATGCTGAAAGACAGCCATGATGTGATCTGACCCAAGCAAGAGGTCACGTCTCCTGGAACGTCTCCAATTGTCCACTTTTCTGGATAGATGGCGCCACTGTTGCGATATATATAACTGTTGCGCCACTGTTGGATAGATGGCGCCACTGTTGCGAATCAAATAAATAAAATCCGGAAAGACCTGGAATAAGGTTAGCCATTGATGGTGTAGTGGTTAGCAAAACTGGCATGTTTCCAGGAGACGTGGGTTCATTTCGCACTCATGGCAAAACCAATATTTTTCATATTTGATTATGATCTTCCATTTATATTCAGTCACATTTCCCCATTTAATGCATATCGTAAAAGTTATAGAGCTTCAAAGTTACATTCCCATTGACATAACATGGAAATTCTCTTAATATTTTCGATAGGGCAGTGTATAAAAGAATATGCTTTAGTGTGTGTGTGTCTGCGTATGTACTCAGCCCCCGCTAGAGACACCAAACTTTGCATGAACCTTCCCTTCACCTGGGAGAAGATAATAAAACATGTGGAGACCTGCTAGGATCGACTAAAACTGATGTGGACTGGATTCAATTCCTCGAAATTCCCGCAAATGTTAACGTTTAAAAACTGGTGTGTCCCGACGTTAGTAATTATTGAAAATGAATTTTGCTATCAATGAATTAAAAAGACTAAATTGTTAAAAAGTGATTTTTTTTCTGCTTTAACATGATAAAGCCTTTATTTTAGAAATTGGTAAACAGCAAGATTAAGAGAATAGTATTTTTTTTGTATAGAAGTGTTCGGATACCCAAGCAACGCCGGATAAATCTGCTAATAATCATTAAACGAATGTTTTTATTTGTATTTTCTTTTAAAGAAAGTTTCACACATTTAGCCTCACACATTTTTGCATTTCACTTCAGTATTAGTAGTCCTTGTATTAAAAGTAATAGTCTTGTTTAGTCTACAACTCAGTTTTGCTTTCTGATGAATCTCGTTGCTGAACAATCTGTTTAGATTATTATATTAACTTATTACGATGCAATTTCTTTATTTCATTTGTGTAATTTAAAAACTGTCAAGTTTCTTCTAAAATTTAATCAGCTGCAGCAGTTTAGATATAACAGATTGTTGAGTTTATGATTTTTATTAATTAATTTTAATGAGCTATTACTTCGGAAAGAGCAGCAGTTTTGTTTTCATTGCGTGCTTTATTTTTACCGTGTAATATTATCATAATTAATTTTTAAAGGACTAAATATTTTAATTGCCCGATTAAGCAATTAAATTGTTCTGTTATTTATTTCTAGCGATTATTTTAACTGACTTTTCAGATATTCTTCAACAACAAATTATTTTTTTTAAATTTCGATGAACAGAGAAACAAAGTTACTAACCAGGGCCGTATTATTCCATAGACTAGGGGTTCCAACGTGGGGTACGCGGTAACATTTTTTGGGGTACACCGTGAGAGCTCAAAAGTCGCTAGATCTAGTAACAAACAACTAGAGTTTCATCTATCTATACAAGGGGTACGCCAGTTACATACACATTTCCAGGGAGTACGTGAAGCATTAAAGGTTGAGAACCACTGCCATAGACAATAGTGTCTACTCTGCCTAGAGCACACTAAAAATGTTTGACCATATTTTTTTCTTTGTATGGAAAATACATTGAAATATTTCTTTTTGAATCAATAATGATTAAAGCAGTTCTTAAAGCCTGTTACATACTGGTTGGTTATCAGAGAAATATTATTCAAGACAATTTTGATCATCCCTCTTTCCATTGAAATTAATACATCTATAAAAAGCACCCGCCAAATAAAGAGAAGTACCTGAGCGCTACAAGCAACTTAATCCAGCTCTATTGATAACTAATATTTTTAATTCCAGAGATTTCTGGACCATGTTTCTGAACCCACACAAGTTTTTCTTCAATTGATCAGCAACGAAATGATTAATTCGTTGCGCATAATTATGCAAAGAACCTTACTTTAAGTAGAAAGCAAACTGATGATTCCATATTTGCAGTAAAAATTGCGACATCTTTCTTGAAACAGGAATAATTATATCTCTCGTAATATTCATTGAACCTATGCAATATTTCTGTGAGCTTATTATATTGTGTCAGAAGCTTCATAAGGATCTGAGTATTTCAATAATAATTTCATCGATACTCGATGATTATGTAACTTCAATTTTGAGATATTCAAAATAGTTTCAGATCGTGACAAAGTGTTACATTAAACCGAGAAATGAAAGTATTTACACTTCTGAAAACAATCTCGTATCATAACTGATGAATGCAATGTGATATGGATTCTGAATTTATAACCTGCATTTAAATACGAAATGTAATTTCCCTAGATATTTCCATTAATTTTTTTTATCACTGTTGCTTCACGTGCTGGTTTTAAATTCTTTGCATATTTAAAGAACGACAATTTTTAAGAATGAAAATAATAATACTTCGTCTTTTGTGATTGTTCACATAAGCAATTTAAGTGTCAAAAACATAGACAAATATTTTCATTACAATTAAACTGATTGTTTTTGTAAAAAACAATAAAATATTCTACCATAAATATTTAGAGCATTTATTTTAAATAAAAATATTAAAAAAAATTTAAAACGATAAGTTAAGTGTTCATAATTTCTCACAATTTTTATCTCGTTTTCAAAAAAACTAGCTAATATTTTCGCTTTGTCAATCTGTCCGTCTACCCGTCTGTCTGTCCGTCTGTAGACAACGAACTTTTTTGTTTACAAACATAAATTAAAAATTATTTTTCTTTTAGATAGGCATTGATAAAATATTAAGATATGCACTTTTCGAATCTCTCGGAAGCTATAATCACGCCCTCTAGAGGTGGAAAAATTTGAAAATATCAAATTTGCAAACAAATATTGCAAACAATATATTTATGCCAGAAATTTGAAATTTTGGTGGTGGAATGTGAAGGTCGCGAAATTTCCACTGCCAACAATACGTTGTCGCTTTAGACCCAGGGGGTGCGAAAATACAATTTGTTTTGCTTTAGCAGATAGTTATTTGTACTTAGAGATAAATGAAAAATTGTTTTTTGAGTCAGATAGGAATTGATGAAATATTATGATTCGCTCTTTCGTAAACTTTCGAAAACTATAATTGTGCCCTCTAACGGTGAAAAAGTTGAAAATTCCAAAATATCAAAAGAATATTGCAACGATGTATTAATGATAGAAATTTGAACTTTTGATGGTGGAACGTGAACGTCTTGAAGTTTTCATTGGGAACAATGAAATGATAATTAGAAAACCTCATTTTAGTTCAATTGGTACTAATGAAATATTATAATTCACATTTTTCAAATACTTAAGTAGTTTTAATATATACATATATATATATATCCTTACAGATAACTAAATATGAAAACATCAAGGCTACTGTCAGTTTTTCAAATAATATATAAAATAAAAATTTTAAATTTTAGGTTAACTTTTCGAAAGATTAACACTGACATCAATAATCTACCCATTTTTCTGAAAGAGATGTGGAAAATGCAACTTTTTAAATTTAAGAATTAAAAGACGATACATTTATGTTTTATAATTGCTAATAATATGCTATTTACATTTTTTTCCATCATTGGCTAGCTCAAGTTAAAACCATTAAGAGCGAAAGAGTAGGTAAAGGATAAACTTCATTCTCTTTGAAAACGAGATTTTCAAATGCACCATAGGCGATATGCGCTCTTCTAGTTGTGTTTATTGCGGATTTTTTAAAAACAATGCACTCCCTAATGTGAAATTAATGCATATTACCCAATAGTAATTTATGGATAAAAATGCAATTGTTTTATTCAAGCTCACTATGTCTTTCTAATTTTAGAAACAATTCACTTATCGGCTTATTCCGAGCCACTGCTGAATTCTGAAACCATTAAATTCCTCGTTTAAAAGTGGTGAGCGAGAAAGACAATCGGAAAACATTACCTTACGTTGTCAGGTAAAAGAGAAAAAGAGAAAACGAAATTCTACCTATTGAATGCGAATGAAGCTTTCTCGTCGCATATGAATGTGCAGAATAAGCATGTTCACGATTCTGCGCAAATGCGCTGAATATTTGACACGTCAGCGACAAGTGTTCCGTCCATTTGTTGGAGAAACAGCGCTCTCGCTAGAAGCACACATATCGACAAATGCGGTCGGAGCAGAGTAGCCTGAGCTGACTGCAACAGCTGCAGCTCTTCAGCCACCGATATCAGCGATGAACCCAGCAGGTCTTGACTTTATGGCTGCCCTCAGTAAGAAAGCTTGTAACAAGGATGTGCTCCAGATGGAAAAAGGAACGGTTTATCACTTTCTTCTTCAACTCACACTCGTACGCACCAACTAACTCGCTTACGAAGACAAAAGATAAAAAAAAGGTTATAAAAGAAGGACATTTCATTCTAGTCTCTGACACAGAGAATCAAATGCAGTATAGGAAAGCGAAAAAACTTGACGTTTTATACCTATCCATTAAAGTTTTTTTTTACTGTTCTTTTGTAATTCGATCTTTAAGTCTCAAATTACAGTTGTCTATCTATGTTAGCATAAAAATAGCGTTTCAAAAGTTTTAAATTTATCCTATAATAATATATAAGCGAACAAAACTATTGTTGAAAAACATTATGTTTATTTAGCGCCAAAGTTTTTTAACTGCTTACCAGAGTACATCAAAGGAATAAGAAATGATAAACTTTTTCTATAAAGAATTAATTAAAGAAACTATTAAGAAAATGGAT
This sequence comes from Ryuthela nishihirai, assembly GCA_038380435.1. Lineage (NCBI taxonomy): Eukaryota > Metazoa > Arthropoda > Arachnida > Araneae > Heptathelidae > Ryuthela > Ryuthela nishihirai. The sequence goes on along the minus strand of JAWZYU010000011.1, from coordinate 66,353,817 downwards.
TTTGAATGTGGTAAATATTGAGACTATGTTTTAGAAATGAAAGAGATTTAAATGTAATAAAATTTCATTTGATGCTGAGTTCCCCTTAAGGTACTCAACTGAACCACTTACTAAGGCACAGTTCAATATAGATTTTTTTCTGTTTTTCTACCCAGTAAAGTCTTTTTATTTACTTTTTTTTATTTCATTTATTCTTAATGATAATTTTCAAACTGATAAATTAGTTAAATATTTACTTAGATTTTTTGATCAAGCTAGCAAAGTGTGAGGAAATGCGAAACTGAAGCTTGTTGCCTTTTCATTTTATTACAACATAACTATTAAATTTCTTCCACAAGCGAGTTTTTACTCCCATGGAAGACTCAACATTTTTTCTCAGACTTGTACTGAAAAATGTAGGTAAAATTATAAAACACTAATGAAATATAATATTAAAATTTTCCATATATATGGTATATATGGTATTCCTTATATATGGTACCAAAAACACAATATTTTTTAACAAAATTTAGTTTTAGACATTTTACTCCTAACTAGTTTCTACTTTTGGGACAAATTCCACAGCGCCTCTGGCGTGGCCCTTTTCAATCAAGGGAAACCTTGTGCGTGGTGGAGATCAGTTCATCAAAAGTTCATGATGAACGAGCTACTTGCTCGTGACTCTAATAGTCCTTAACAGTTAAGAAGGCCCCACTCGGGGCAACGTGATGGCAGTTCACAGAAAAACTAATTCACGTGGAAAAGCGACACCAGATTCCATGAATATTCCCCCTACCTTATCAAATCTGACGTCTCTAGGGAAAGACCTCGCTGGACCATTCGCCACTAGCAAAACTGAAGGCACACACTGTGTAGCGCTCTCTCCGCACACTCATTGTTCACACTTCGAGGCTCTGCTTACTGGAGAAGATCGTTTACTGTCCATTCACCGCTAGCAAAACTGAAGGCATGGACTGCGTAGCGCTCTCTCTGCACACTCATTGTTCACACTTCTAGGCTCTGCTCACTGGAGAAGATCGTTTGCTGTCCACCACACAGCCCGGATGAGAGGAAGAGACTTTTTCAAAAATGTTTTTCTGTTGCTTTTCTCTGGCCCCTCATGAAGTTCACCTTTCTGACCCAGCGTGGATGATGCCTATTGGTCAGGCTGGACAAGGTGCGAACAAGCACCCATCTGTTGTTTTGCCGTTTACCACACCAGATCACGTAGCCTCAGTTCTGAGACCAGAGGGGATCAACGGAACCATCGCAAATGTTCCATGCCAGCGGCAACCACTTTCCTCAGTAAGAGCTGAATGCAGAAAAATGTCACAATTAAGATGGAAGGCGATGTTTACTGCCAGTCCTTCCTTCAAAAAGTCTTGTCCACGTTATAAAATCACGTGGGCATGACACGTGGTTCAGGAGGTCTTAACAAAGCTACAATCATCTCTACAACCCCTATCTTTAGAAAGTATCTATCAGAATTCGACATGGTTATTTTAGTTTAATTTAGGGACACTAACAACATACAATATAAGAAACAATGAGACAAGCACGATAGCAAAAGGAGGAGATTGCATAAAAATGTATGTTCAATGAGCGAAAAGATATGAATTTTTGTATTGGTAGCCAAAGTGTGATAAGACCGATTCATATTACAAAAATATTACATTAATGGAAAAATGCTGAAGGAATGCGGTAATGGATAGTAAATATAAACTCCAGCATATTCTGACTTTGAATTTTAATATACGTTTCAATGTCAAAATGCTATTAACTGTCATATTATCTTTTTCAAATATATATAGTTTCTTCAACCTGATTTAATTATGAATCTTATTAAAAAATATAGTCTCATTTAATCAAACGTTTTCAATCACACTTCCCCTTTAGATACATAGTCGTATTTGCTATCCTATAAAGTGCTGCAAAAAGGGTTTCAAAATAAAAAACGATTATTGGTGAAGATTGGAGGGTTTGGGGAAGAAGCGCAATAGAGCCAAAAAAATTTTAAAAGTGAGGGATGGGACAAAAAGACTGGATTCCCAATGCAGTATAACATTTCCACACCTACGTTTTAAAGGTCTATAAAAATTTCTTGAAAAATGCATGAAATAAAAATAAGTGTAATGATTTTTGTCTGAATTATTTTTAGTAGCATTCTGAAAGGGTGGGAAGCCCTCCCCCCCACTACCGTAGATTCGACCTTGAGTGTTTGCATGTAATTTATAACTGACACCAATCGGGCCTACTGAAAATTAAAATTGCGGAATTTTAATTTGAGGTATATTCCGCTATGTGTATATATACATAGTCGTATCAGAATAATATGACCACCTACCATAGTGTATGTATGGTAGGTGGTCATATTTTTATGATACGACTGTGTATATATCAGTTATTTTAATCATTTATCATATGGTTTATTAATAATTAGCATTATTTTGTTTCAGATATCTATCAGAAGTGATATTGTTTCTGATATAACGGTTATCCCAAACACTAACACAATAATTTAGATTCGGATTGAACCAAACAAAATGCCATTAAAAATGCCTGATTTACAAAATATTCCCACGAACATTTATTACATTGATCAACAACTGCATAATATACATTTTATTAAAAGGCGCAAGTTCTATTTTACTCGTTTTCCGTTTATCGGTACCCATTTTCTTCATGATTAATCCCAAATAACTAAGAGTTTTATCCTATATGATAAACTTAAAAAAAAAATCTTACGGTCCTTGTTCTATTGCTATCCTAGTTGACCTCTAAACAAGTGCTGTAAGATGAAAGACATCAGTCGCCTCCATGATTGCTCGATTGGACAGTTTCGCTTTGGGGACCTCCCGCCAGAGTGGCCGGCTTAGTTTAGCAGGAGTTTGCATCTCTTCGTCACACGGCTCAACTAATGTCAGCGGCATTGATGGCTTGACAGCTGCGAGAGCCTCACGGCGTGCATCCGACTATTAAGCTGAAACTCGAACAGAAGTGTTCGGTAATCCGTGAGAATCATGAACGGTAGGTACTATGGTGTGTGGCTCCATTGTATTCATGCCAAAGTGAGCAAAGGCTGGGGAGTATTTGGCATGCCGAAATTGGTCAGTCCTGTCAGAATTCTTGATATAAAATAAAACGAATATTTTAGAAGTGTTGCGATATATGTTACCAAGGTGATCTCAAATGGATCCTTTTAGTGAAGAATGTAATAATCTAAAATTTCGTCTTATTGAGGAAATCATTTAGTGAACACTCGAATGTTTCAGTTTCATCGTGTAATAAAATCGGTATTAGATTATTTCGATTTAATTTTAATTGACGTAAACAAACTGACCATTGTTCATGACATGACGCAGAAAGCTTTTTACTTTAAGAATCAGAGTACTTAAATTGGCGGAATTCTAATAAGCATGCGTATAATTTGTGAGAATAATATAATTATTTTCAAATGTTTATTAATGATTTTAGTAACTTAATTTTTGAAATTTTTTAACAATTTTCAGAAATGAGAACATGGATGATTTTTCACGTATCTGTTTATAGTTTTCGCATAAGAAGCTATGATTTTTAACTTAATGAAACATTAATTAATAGATTCGCATTAGATTCTGCAGACAAGGAATCCATAAATATGCATGACTTATGCATGAAATATTCATAAGTTTAATACTTTTGCCTCTGTTACCCTTATTACCATTCTCAAAGGGGGAGTAAGACCGCTCCCCCTAGATCCGCCCCTGCCTAAGAGTATTTCGTGTCGCATATCTTATAAATTTTACAAAATTTTGGATCCAACGTGGTATTCAAGGTAAAATAGGGGTCGGAGTGGCTATCAAGAAATCAAGAAGGCAGCAAGTGATTTCTTGTATCGTATATACTTACAGTATAGTACGTTAAAAAAACTAAAAATTGTGTGTGTTTTTTTTCACCTTCTTACTTAAAGCTATATAAATTATTTTATATTTATTTATTTCATAATTAATTATTATCAACAGCATAAACAACGGCATATGATTGCCTACCTAATCTTCGGGTCCTACCTGGTCCAGACTTGAGATTTGTCTCCGCAAAATTCCCCGCCCTGCCCTTTGTCAGTAGGTCACACCTCGGCTCCGTATGCGGGAGAGCTATACCCTGCGCAAGTCAAAGAACGCACTCAATGGCTTTACGAGAGTCTACCATCTGTCTCCTAATAGCTGTCCAGTGAGTTCTCTCCTCCCTGACTTCTCTGAGCCCTCTGGGTCTTTATGACCTTGGCATTCAGCCCATTACGTACAAAAAATGCCACTCAGTTAAAAAACCAATTGTATCTAATCGGAGACTTTATATGTTACGTGAATGAAAAACTAATTTCGAAGCTCTATAAATTCTAAACTATGTTTTTAATGGAAAAATGGGACTGATTATAAATTAAAGATCGTAATCACATCTATTTAAATCTCGATTTTCAACAAAATTTGTCAGTATGTAAATAGTTATGCAAGAGGGAATATTTAATAATAAATGATCTTGTTTCATAAAAATCACTCATAATTGTCTAATACCGAAATAATTATTACAAAGTTATAAAATGTATATTTATTTTATAGTGGTTTAAAGCAATACTGTTACAGTGGTTTTCCGTCTTTTAAACCGTGATTAATCACGTATTTCATTTCTTAATATTGATGATTTTCCCGCCCCTATTTGGTTTGGCCGCGATCGTTAATTTAACCATATATCTCGTGATTCACCTTAAAGCAATCAGTAGCCCAGCACCCTACTGGTAAACCAAGACATCCTCCCACACAAAAGGAGCAACCAGAAGCAGGTATGGCTTTAACAAATATAAAAAATCATTTATTGGTAACATGAACAGTTTCATCGAAATCTCACAATTTTACATCAACTTAGATAATTGCTGTAGACTGTCGACATTCAAACACTGAGCTGGTTACATTAATACTCTGCTACTTGCTAACTATATAGTGCTATCATCACTAGACTATCGTGTCCCCTGACCGAGAGTCAGCCCTCAAAACTACACTGCTCACATCGAGAGTTAAGCGTAAAAGGAGAAAACGTGGCTTGCTCCTACGAGTCTCTGAAGCCAAGTGAACATCGTCTCATAGTCATTAACTCCGAAGTGTCTTTCTTTTTCTCGAACACAGAAAAGGATCGCTATATCGGAGAGTTTTCATTGGCTTTCACAATTCTCTCCGCTGGGGGGAATGGTGGTGTGGTGGTAAGGGATGAAAAATAGAAGTTTCTCGTCGTGTCGTCCTTGTCCCGCAACCATGTGACTGTCCTTCGCGGGACCGTTGTGCCGTGAGCCGGTGGAAGCCCTTTTGGGGTTGTCAATCTTAACTGCAGACTCGGCGCCAGGCTCCATTCACTCAATGGCTCTCTCATTGACGCGAGGACGCTCTCCTTTGTAGACGCCAGTCTGGATTAAGCTGGCCCGTCGACAGGTAAGCGGTTCGGCTCTGTTGGGCTGTGCATCAAAGGAATGCTCCACCGAAGATGAGCACTTAGCGGCTTATCCTTTTGGGTAATCCCTCCTGCGTGGCGCCGCTCGAACAGCAAGGAAGCCGAAGTCTGGGCTTTAAATCGTTCTGCGTGATCTGGGCAATATTCACGCAGAACAATAATTTTATTAGTTTTAATCAATATCTAAAGTAAATTCTTATGACCCATTACCGTGGTGAACTATTCCAGTTTTCATAACTCTTGAAAAATCGGGATTTAAATAAATTTGATTATGATTTAACGGAAAAATGTGATTGAACATGTTCAGTCGCATTTTTCAATCGCATAAATGAATATCTTCAAACGCATAAATAAATATTTTTGAAATGAATATGTTCAATCGCATAAATGAATATTTTTGTAGTTGCTTCGAATTCTTCTTTTTGTAAGAGCTTCGAATTTAGATTCTAATTGACATAACGTGGAAATTCTCCAATATTTTGACACGGTATTGTATGATGAAAAACAGCAACAGTAACAAACATTAAATGACTTGCACCTGTTGGTTTTCGATATTACCTATCAGGCAGCTCTTTCACTTGATGTGATGTTACTCTACACCCTAAAATGCTGCTATCATATTCTACTGAACGTCATACATGTGTTTTTCGCAATGTAGCCTAGGGTAATCAAGAAATGTGATTTCTATTGACAAGCTATGCTTCAAACTTCAAAACCTTTTGCGCGTATAATCAATTCCAAGAGTTGTAAAAGTGAAAACTGCAAGGGCCTACCTAATGTAGTGTACCTGCTCTTAAACAAATAATTTAGAAAACTGTGCTTTAATACTTTTCATTATTTTGAAATTTCGGCCAGTAAAAATCTTTTACAAGCTATCACCTGCCAACCACAGCTACACATTTAGCATCCAATAATCCTCTCCCAAGATTAGGACCTGCTTCGTAAAAACTTAGAGCAATCGAATAGACTCGAAAGTAATCTTCAGTGGGAAAATCATAAAAGAGCCATGAAAAACTGAATTATTTTTCAAGAATGCTAAATGTTTCATTTGAGATACAAAACATTAAAAGTCATGCGATAAGACCTTCTGCTATAAAAGTTTCCACATCATGAGTTTATGTTTTTTTTATTCTCCGTAAGCAATGATGTACTTTATTACTTTGTGAATTTCGAACAACTTAAATTTTCTGTTCAGTTTTTAATATTCATCACATCAACCCTACCTAGTATATTCTGTTAAGAGTTTCGAAGTTTCCGATTTTTTACATCTTTGCCTACTTCACATCTGTGCAATTACTGATATAAAATTTCTAAGTTTATAAATACTTTTATAAAACTTATGAGTTTTATAATATTTATCATTATATAAAAAAGTAATTAAAATATTTATCCACAAGTTACACGGATTCTATGTCAAATATTATTTTTCCTCAATGAATTTCTATTTAGTATAGCATTTTAGCTCTCTTTAATAAAATAATAAAATAAATACCCCCTCAAGCAGCTGCTTGCCACAGAGGTCTGACAGGAGCCTGTCAGTTTATATGCCACAGTAGGAGATCTGAGAGGATGGCAGGACCTCAGCAGAAAAACGATACACCCATCCATGCCTAATACCGGGGCTCGAACCCAGGTCCCTTAGATCAGTAGCCAAGCGTGCTAACCACTCGGCCACGGGACGGCTTAGCTCTCTTTAGTATAGCATTTTAGCTCTCTTTAGTATACTATTTAAATATTAATATGTAATATATTTCTCAGCGATTACAAAAATAAATAATATTTTTATTCAATATGCTCATTTTACGTAAAAAGTTATTGTTCTTTAATAAATAAAATGTTTGTTTTAAAATAGAAACGGGATAAAATATTAGCAGGCGTTAAGGCGTGGTCTGAAAAATATTTCGTATTTGATGAAAGAAGACATGATATATGACTGATTTTGTGACTTGATTAATCAGGGTGATCCATTATTTTTCTTAGACAACTCCTTTATTTTTTCACATTTCGTTCTTTTGTAAGCTCCTCGTCCTCTCGACTAGTTCTTCTCCCGATCTATACAATATGTATCACCACTTGTCACTACTGCGTGGACCGATCCTTGACTGACCGAAGTACTTTGTTCGGTTCTACTGCGGATAAAACCAAGCAGCCATTTATTATAGAACTTGCTTCACATACTCCGTTGAACTGCAACGAGATTTCCTTTATTGGCATTATTTGTTATCACAGACAAGGACATCTAGATCCACTCGTGAAACAGGCTTTACAGAAAAATGGCCTTTATTTTATATTTTATATTGGATACACACCGACGCCTATGAGCCAAAAATTTTTACCTTCTGTAAGGTTCAAACACTGAACAGGAGTATTAACATTTCAAAATCAAGCATTAGCATTTCTAATGTTTGATTTAAATTATGTTCTGAACATTAGCATTTGATAATCTAATGATTATGTTGTGAACATTAGCATTTCTAAATCGAAGATATGTAAAAACTTTTCAGACGTTTCAGACTTTTTCGTTGTTATCATACGTTTTTGTGAGAGTTTCAAGTTTCTTAGGCTACTTGATGTTTTCTATCGTAATGACAAGATGGGGTGAAAATATTTTTCTCTCTCTAAATTCTCTAAAATTCTTCAAAATATGAGTAGAAAAATGTTTAAAAACCATATTAAGAAATTTTAAATCAAAGGTTGATTAATTTTCTGATGCAAACTATTTCAGAAAAATCACACTTGACTTTATTTTCGTAAAATTTATTTTTATATACCTTATAGGGATTATTGTATTCCCATTAGGCTTTTTTAAAAATTCTGTAGCGAAAAAACCTGAAATAAATCTTGTTAAAAATGTAGCAATGGTGTGTTGGCATGACTAGAGCTGAGAAACAAAATTTTCTTATTTTCTGGAAAAATCGTAATAATATTTTTTGCAAAATATATTTTTAAAAATATAATTTTCTCTTGGAAATAAAATACATTAAAATAATTAAACGAAAAACATGAAAAACTTTAAATATTAAAAGGACATTTTTGATATTTCTTTGAAGTAGATAATTATTTGATTTATTGAATGATTTTATTTCACCTACAAATATACATAGTATTATATAAATATATGTAAATAGAAATCAGACACAAAGGTAACAAAAAAAAACTATTACAAGCCGCAGCCTTTATTAAAATGTTACTTTGATAATGATATAAACTCTAAATCAATGGTTCTCAACCTTTTATGTTTCACGTACTCCCTGGAAATGTGTATGTAACTGGCGTACCCCTTGTATAGATAGATAAAACTATAGATATAGTATAACAATGGGAAAAAAATAAAGCATATATAAATATATACATATTAAATTTTGTATTCATGAATTACATATATCGATAAACACAAAAAATGACATTTTTGCACAGCAGTATTGCCAACTTAGAATTAGTTCACCCCCTGCTCTAAATCAGAATCATCTGAATTTAGTTCACCCCCTGCTCTAAATCACAATGCAGGATTACTAAAATTCGCCTGAAACTATTTCATAGACCAAAAATGTTTTATAACACAGTTTAAATTTGTTCAATTCCTTGATTCATTTAATGTTTTCATTGATAATATTTATACCTCGTTAATATTTCATTTCACATTTTAGCACCAATATAACCTATTGTCGTTTGACCAATTGTTTGTTTTTGCACAAAGGAAATCTTAATAGTTCTTGTTTTATTTTTGCTTTATATTCATGTTCTTTACTTGTGTTTAGACACATATAAATCTAGTAGTCCCACCAGGCTATATTTTGCAGTATATATCAAATTTCAAATACCCAATTTTTACATGATGATAAATATTTAAATATTTATTATTATTCATCATATACTATGGAAATATTATACACATCAATATTGTTTTGAACAACTGTCTGGTATAAGAAGCAGTTAATTCGGCAGTTTAAGTGGGCGAAGTGCAATTCATCTGTGTTGTGAGCAGGGAGGAAGATAATCAACAATATCATTAGCATTCATCTACAAGTATTGAAGAACTGAATAACTTACAAACAGGGAAGGAACATGAATTATAAATATTTATAATTCGTTAGATAAAAAATAACATTTTTTAATTATTTATAAAATAACAAAGTACAATTCGATACAAGAAGAAATTAAATGCAATTTTTTTTAAATTCTATATATTTTTGAATATTTCAAAGAGAGTGAGATGGAACAAAAGAAATTATTTGGTATTATTTCGATTAAGGGAAGATGAGAAAAAAAATGAAGAAAAACATTACGCTGCAAAAAAACATACGCAAGTGGCATACAGCGTCATTTATACTTCGTCCTCAAAATTAATTACTATTTGTATGAAAAACGCAATTAAAAGGAGAAAGCTCTCTAAATATTAGTGCAATATTACACGAAGCTGCTGGTGGGAAATCAAGGTGTGAAGAATGTTCACATGACACAGATTTCGTCCAATAACATGTGTGAAAGGTAAATAAAACGTCGCAGTACTACAAGCATCGGTGACTTCAGCCTTTAGCAGAGGAGGAACAGGTCTTTGCCACATGCCTGCGATCAGGGGCTGTTTGATATTGTTGGCCTACCTATCTCAATAAACCTAGTTTCTTTAAAAAACCTACTAATCATTTTCTCTCTGCAGGAACATGGAACGTGAGGATATTACATAGAGATTATTCTCTTGATGTCCTCACGAAGGAATTCCAGCGCTATAACCATAGATTTTCTAGGCTTTGAAAAGACCAGATGGACAGGTAAAGGTGAGATACTTAAAAATAACTTTAAATTTCTCTTTACAGGGAGGGATAATGGAAAGCATCACCAAGGCGTGGGTCTGTTTCTCAGCAGACATGCTAGTGATGTTCTTCTAGGATATGAATGCATTAATGAAAGGTTTTTTACAACAAAATTTCAGACAAGCATTAAAGACTTGAATGTTATCTGCTCTTATGCCCCATTGAGGATGCCGATGAGGATGAGAAGGATAGGTTTTACGGACAATTTCAGGATATTTTGAATTCTGTCAAGAAAGGAGATATTACCCTTGTTCTAGGTGACTTCAATGTCAAAGTTGGTACTGACCCTGACCTTTGGGGAGGAGTGATATGCCCTTTTGGTATTGGTAGGTGCAATAGCAATGGGCAACGTCTCCTACAGGTTAGTAAACTCAATGGTTTCAGAATAACTAACACGTATTACAAACACCGCGACATACATAAGTATACGTGGGTTTCACCTGACGGGCTGCATAAGAATATGATTGATTATATATTAATTAACAGCAAATGGGCTAGTTCTGTTAGGAATACAAGGTCGTATAGGGGAGCTGAAATTGGATCTGACCATTACCTTGTTAAATGTGTCTTGCAACAGTGTTGTGTTAAAAATGTTGTTTATTTTAAAAAGTTTGTTTAAAAAATTACCTTTAATACTGAAGCTCTAAAAGATCCAGTTAAAGATACAGCTTATCATGATAGGTTACTTAGTCATTATGACAGTCATGGTTTGCTTACTACTGAAGTTGAGGAAGAATGGGACCATTTTAAACAGGCTTTTTTGTAAACTAACAGTACTCTTTTAGGAAAAAGGAAGCAGAGGAGGCAGAATTATTTGAGTGATAAGCCACTTGAGCTTATTTCGGAAAGAAGGAACTGCAAGAATGTCCTTAATCAATGCGGTACAGTCCTAATGGAAAGGATTACAGAGAACTTAATAAACGTGTAAAGGATCAGTTAGCTGCTGATAAGAATCTTTGGCTTAATGGCTTGGCTGACAATGCCGAGGAAGCAGTTAGACAGCAAAACAGCAGAGAGCTGTACCAGATAGTTCATGTTTTGTGTGGTAGAAAACTGACAGGTATACAAGTATTGAAGGATAAACAAGGTAAAGTTATAGAAGGGGAGGATTCTGTCATTGTCTAGGAGCATTTAGTGATGTTCTAAGCAATGTGCTTAGTTCTACTCCCATTATTTGCAACGATGATTAGTGGCTTTAATGTTGGCCGTAAAACACAATCTGTAGTTATTTTGGCTATTTCTAAACTTAAACTTCATAAATCCCCAGGGGTAGATGAAATTACTACAGAAATGCTTAGAGCTGGGAATGTTTCGGTCACCACTTGGATGACTGAAATTTTGAATATCTTTTATGATAAAGGCATGGTTCATCATCATGATAAAGGCATGATGATGATGATGATGATGATGATGATGATGATGATGATGATGATGATGATGATGATGATGATGATCGTCGTCATCATCATCATCATCATCATCATCATCATCTAATTATAGAGTATAGACGATTTGGATTGAGTGATAGAGTGACAGAGGATCAAGCTAATTCTAACTATGATGATGAAATGGTAGAACTATGAACATTTGCACCTAGATGTAATCCGGATTGTAGATCTCGGGAAAAAATTCGAAATTTGACGTCCGATGTGTCAATCAAGGTCAAATATAGATCGTATAGGGGTCAAAACTCGATCTGCAACTGAACGAAACAAAAATGGTGTCCGGGGGTAGATCTCAGAAAGGTTACGAAATTTTGGATCCAGCAGGTTTTTGGGGTCGAAGGTCCTATTTTAATCTGCCATGCTAAAGAGCTAAAATTGATCTCTGGTACGGTAGACTTTGTGTCGTAGATATCAGAATATTGTGAACTTTTGAATGAAATGGAACCTTAGAGGTTAAGTTCAAATTTATATCTGCAGATGCTAGAGAATAAAAAAAATGATGCGTAGGTCTATTTCAGACCGTAGATCTGAGAAATATTAATAAAATTCGGGTATGCTGTCGCGTACAAGGTCAGATAGGGGCGGGAGTGACAGTCTACGAATTACGAAGCGCCACAGGAGCCTATTGATTTCGATTTTTTATGTAAATCTGATTGTGAGTAAACCAGTGAGTAACAGAGTGATAAGACAAATTCTAATAATGATGCAGAAGTGATGTAGCTGTGAAAATGTTTTTGTTTTTTGATGGAAGATTTCGAAAAAATAATCCGATATTTAATATATGAGACGTCCTTCAAATTCAAATACAGGTCATCTAGAGTTAAAATCTGGTCCACAAGTACCAGAAAGGTAAAAAAGTGCAAAAAAAGTGTTTCAGACATAAAATTCAGAAACGTTACAAATTTCGGAACCAGTGGTTCCTTTGAAGTTAAAGATGAAGTTTCGATTTACCCCTATCAGAAAGCTGGAAATTGGTTCTTTGGAGTACTTCTGGTCGCAAATCTCAGAACCGTTATGAAATTCGGGTTCCGGAGTCTTCTTCAAGGTCGAATAGAATTGAAAATTTCTGTCAGACTGCTATCTAAACGTGCTAGAAATGTGAAAATTGTTATCTACATATTTATATATCAAGTCCTCTATCTCAGAAACTTTATGGAATTCCATATCCAACCGGTATATGGAAGTAAGAGGTCAAATTTCTATCTACGTGTGCTACAAACATGAAAATAGATTCCTGGAGGTATCTTAAAAATGTCACAAAGTTTCTGATCCGTCGGGTCCCTTGAAATCTTAGGCAAATTTCTACCTATCTATTGCTAGAAAGGCGAGAATTGGTGGTTAGGTCTATTTCGTATTATAGGTCTCAAAAACGTTGAGGAATATCGTATTAGGTCTCGCCTTCAGGGTCAACTGAGAGTCGGAGTGAGAGTGGAGAAATCAAAAGGCTTCAAAACCGTGATTGATTTCTATAAAACGTGCATAAACGTTTAAACAAGTACATCCTGTTATGCTTCATTTCTTCCCTGATGGAGATGGACAGATTCAGAATGATAATGCAACAACAGTCCGTCATGGGAAATTTGACCCTGAGTGGTTTGAAGTGTCGAAGAATTCAGTCACCTTCCACTGTTATCCTAGTCGCCTTTTCCGAATATTATCAGAAATTTGTGTGGAGTAGCTGAACAGGAAGTGCACTCCACTTCCCTCGGTCTTGGAGGAATTATATGTTGCATTGCGATAGGAATGGCTTCAGAGCACATCAGACATCTTTCAAACATTCATCGAATTCAAGCTGTTCTGAAGGTACACAGAGGGTCCTATACGATACTGAAGTACGATTTCTAATTTTTTGGCCTGCAGTGTTGCTGCTTTGGTTAGAAAGGGACACTTATGGCCTTGTAAAGACCATAGGTGTCCCTTTCTAACCAAACAGGACCACGCAGTGCAATTTGTGATAAAGTCTGTTGATAGCGAATAATCAGTCATTCATCCATAAGATTTATAAGCATAAATTTGAAAAGAAGGAAAGCATTGCAATGTTTTTTAAATCTCATTTCCTCCCAATATGCTTTGAATGAAGTGACTGTATCGGATCCTGACACCTCTGCGCCAATATATAAGGTTTATTCCGATTTTTCTGAGCCAATATCTAGCTGATTGTTCTTTACTTTATGTGATTGCGCATATTTCTATATTTTCCTAGCTTTTCTTATTTCCCCCGCACGATTCTTTTTACAGAATTCCTTTTTCAAAAGTTGTTACGAAAAGAAGCTCCAAACTAATTTTTTAGAATCTAGTGAAAACTTTATTTTCCCTTCTTCAGATATATGGATTCGTATCCTGAGATCCTGGCCGCTAGCTGTTTCCTGGTTTAGTGGCACCACTCTACTTCTTTATAGAGAGCAACAAATATAACATTTTACGTGATTTTCCTCATCACCCAGTTCATTACTTAATATTCTTTCCAAGTCTCCCCTTGGAGACTAATAAACCCTTATCCGATCACTTTCTGCTGTTTGCTGGGCTTCCTTCCCGACGCCTTCCCTTTGGTGTGCCCGTCAACTCCACATGCCACAAACAGTGTATATATACCTGTGAGCCTCTCCCTCTCGTGCTCTCTCCCACCTCTCAACCTTTCACTTCGCTATCTCTAGTTGAACTCTCCTTTGTCTCAAGATCTCTTCTCGCTTCTTGCTCCTTTATCCATAAATTTCCAATCGGCGACTTGCTCCTTAATGATTGTATGGCTTCCGTTTCCGTACCATCTCTGTGAAACTCAAGCTCTACCTTCTTTCTAGAAGCAGGCGCCTTGAGGTAAACGCACTTCCGCTAGCCCTTCACTTTAATGTGAATCTCTAATGTGAATCTCTAATCTCAGGAAGCAAATGCTAATCTTTGCACACTGAATAAATTCCATATCCAAACAAATACACAAGATGATATTCAGATCATTGAGAAATAGGAAACAATAGAAATAAACCATTTCTGTAGTGGGTGTGACATTACAATGATAGAGGTTAATTTTGATTATTTAAGTGAAGTTGAATTATGATAACAGCAAGCAATTGCTATGTTTTACGATATGTCATAGAAATGTTTTTTTTTTCCTCCTAACAGCGCTTCAGTGGGTTGTAGCTCAGTAATTTCGAAATGGTTCGAACTCGGGAGGCCCCAAGCTTAATAAATCCTGATCGAGCGGTCTCGCAATTTGAGCCCGAACTCATCTGTAATAGTGGTTACATAAAAGTGAAATAATATAAATTGCTTTAAAAAAATCTCTTTCTGGAAAGATTAAACAATTTTAATTTCTGAAATCATACAATATGAGAAAATTATACAAGTTTTTTTTGTACCCTCTGAAAATCTAATGCATTACAGAATAAGAAACAATTTTAATTCTATTAAATGCACAACAATCCATTCTTCTAAAGTGAACGATTCATTTCAAACACAAAAGATGTGATGCGCGATTTCATCAAATTGATATACAATGCATATCATGAACGAAATGCTTTTTAACATAAAGCCAATCATCTGCTAAAAGGATTCACCTCTTACCAGCTCATTATTACAGAAGAAAAAGTGTTGAATGGCTCAGAATGTAGAGTCACCGAGAAAGGTTAAGTGTAGCACTTCTGAAAATGAAAGCTGAAGCAGATCGGGAAATGACTAAGTCTGTTAGTTGAAGGCAAAGTCATTACTCTGTTCTCGACATCTATAAATAAAGCTAATGCAGATCAGTTTGTTAATGAAGATTTGATTAACAAAGAGGAATGAATCAGTCATAAAGTTGTCAACCAACCCCTTTTAAAGCTGAAGGTGACACAGGCAGTCAGGAACAAATGGATGATTGGTTTACAGAATCATTATGAAATAAACATTGGAATGGCTAAATGTTAACTCTCGCATATGTCCATCATAATTAGTACAATATTTGAGGAAAGTGACAAACTTTGTCCTTTGTTTTACTCAAAAGAGACATAAATCAGATTACTATTAAACTTTATGCCACTTGAAAGGTCCTATTAAGAGGAATTCAAGAAAGAAAACTGATAGAAAATGTTTTATTGAAATATACTTGAAATCTATGTATCAGACAAAAGTGAAAAGAACCAGTTGTACAAAAATCATGTTTAACAATTTTGTTAATGCTAATTTAACTATTTTGTTAATATTAATTTAACTGTTATATTAACATTAATTTAACAGATTGGTTTTACCCAATTTTTTAGACACAAATAATAGGGCAAAATTTATATTCTTAAGAAATATTTAAAGGCTTTCAAAAGTGATGATTTAAAGTACACACAATACATTTTCGTTTTTCTTTTATTAGAAAATGATATGTACTAAATGTTTAACTCTCGAAACCTCAAATAGGT
The DNA here is from genome assembly GCA_038380435.1 of Ryuthela nishihirai. Lineage (NCBI taxonomy): Eukaryota > Metazoa > Arthropoda > Arachnida > Araneae > Heptathelidae > Ryuthela > Ryuthela nishihirai. Next base: position 66,337,725 of record JAWZYU010000011.1, on the reverse strand, counting down.
ATTGCTGTCGAGTAATGATTACCTTTGACCCTTCGCATTTGTTCCTAAGCTTTCTTTTCATAATCCTGGATATAATGTACCACGAGGTCTCAATACAACTCATATTTGAGAACTATGAAGGTATTACGATGTATCTTACGTAACGCTGTAATACAGTAAAAGTATGAAGTTTTTCAAATAAAGGGGGTTTAATTAACAGGTTAATTCCAACTATATACAGTACTAGAAATCAATCAGTCATTTGGCACCTCTTGATTTCTAGCCGGTCACTCCGACCCTATTTGACTTTGAACTTAACACCGGATCTAAAACTTCCATTTATTTTTCAGTACTGCTGCCTGAAATACTTAGCTCTCTCGCACCGGTACATCGAAATTTGACCTTTGACCTCGAAGGATCGTCGTATTCAAAACTTGGCATACATTTTTAGATCTACGACTCAAAATACCCTCAGGCAGGGCCACTTTATCCATTAGGTCGACTAGGGCACAGTGCCTAGGGCCTACGAACCTTTTAAGGCCTACAATCTTTCATTGAAGAAATACATAAACAAAAAAACAAAAACAAAAATATTCCAAAATGAGGGAGAAAAGAACCTCAAATTTTAAATTAAATTATTTATTTAGATATTTGAATGAGAAAAGCAATAATTTAAGTTGTCGCTTTTTCTCAACAGCCTCACTGATATAATCACAACCCCAGTAGTATAGGTCTAGTAGATACTTTTAATGTTTAAATGTTTAAATGTTCACTTTATTACATTTTGTATGTGCCAGTTCAGAAATTATCTCGTCGAATATCATTTGTCGCATAACATTATTTTCAATTGAAAGCAATGAAACTGACGACTATCGTCGCTGCCCCATTGTTGATCGGATATAATTTTTTATCAATTTCATCTTTGAGAAGTTTCTTTCTCCTTCCGCACTTGTTCCGAAAATGGATAGATAGATCCTGAAAGTTATGTTTACATTCAGAAAACTTGAGTATTTTCAAAATACATAAATTGTTTTTTGTGCGTGCAAACAACGAAATTAGCATAAAAATTAATAAAAATATCCGACACACAGGCCTCTAGAAATAAAGGTGCCTAGGGCCAACGAAGGTCTTAAAACGGCCCTGCCCTCAGGCACCAGTTTTTAGCTTTCTGGCGTGTCCCTCTAATTTATTTTTATTATTTTGTCTTCGTTATTGTATATATCTATGTTAAGTGTATTTTTCTAAAGTATCTGAAATGGGAATATGTCTCATTAGTTGTCGTTCGAGCCCAGCTGTGCTGTTCTCAGGACTGACACTGCGCACATTTGACACTGCGCACCATTCGTAGCCGAAGGAATAGGGTGTGAGTGAATGGAGAGAAGCGACGAATACTGAATGTTGACTGAGTGTTGCTGACAAACAGAACGTTCCTTTGGTAGTGCCGGAGTGAGCAGCTCTTTCTCGGGAAACCTAAAGGAGAGGGTTCAGTTCTGTGTGAAGCAGGTGGCCTAGGAAACGATTAAAAGTACCCTCTCGACGAGTTTTGAGAGCTGTAAAATACTGATTTCCAACTCATCATATGAATGCTTGCAACAGTAAAGCATTCAGATTAAATTTTGAGTTGATTGGAGAAAGTCCACAAGAACATCGATAAAGTATTTAACTTCTATGAGAGTTTAAGTGCAACTAAGGCCTACAGAATCGAGTAAATTCCCATATGTACATATACAGTAGGGTGTGAATGTAAATAAACGATGTCGGTCTCTAGTATGGTGGATTCGTATATTCGTTTGTCACCTTTCTACACGACATTTAGCAAAGCACGTGTGTAAAAACCCGCTAATCTGTCATCTGAAAAATATGTGAAGAGTGATTAAGTGGATTAATTAATCGTTATCCATGAAGTGCATCGGAAGAGTGTATATCTCCCCTCCCCTGGTCCACAACACTCGTAGATTTATATTTGGCCTTTGACCTCGAAGGAACCAGAAAAAAAGTTCAATGAATGTTCTTTTAGGAGGGTGGAGATTTCGTACTTGGCGATACAAACGGTATCTCTAAACGATTCTAATTAAGGACAAGGCAGAGAAGCTGAAGACTGAAGTGGAGAACTAACTGTCCAAAAATGGCAAAGTCACGCTTCCTTTGCTGCGTGCTCTTTCCTATTCTGTCGTGACCAGTGACGAAATGTTGAAGGGCAAAAATGAAGGGGCAAATAATGGCTACAATAGAAGCCAAAGGAATTGTACCCTGTACAACAGAGTTGCTAAACTATGTGAGTTAGTGTGCAACATTTCCACCATAATTGCTCCAAGTGCAGTCTTCATTAGGCTATAGAGTAGACAATAAGTCTTCCCAGGATGAAGTATAATTCTATTCTAAAACACTTACATTTCAATGTCTCTCCATGTTCCATTTGCTGCAAATGCACTACAGGAAATAAAAAAATGCAACACTTGCAAGTCATTATGCAATTGTGAAGAAATTTATAGAGTTGGTAGTATACGCAAATGCATGGAAATTGATAGATTTGAAGGACGATTGAACGACTGGACAGGCGCGAGTTTACGTCACAGGTACGGAGCAGTCAAACACAGATAAAGGTAACCAAAGCTCCCTGGTTGACAAAGCGTTGTGGAAATTATTCTAAACCGCTAAATATGCCCTTATGCAGACATCGACAGCCATTCCAACAGTTAACAAGCTTTGAGCGTGGAAGAATAATCGGCCTTATTTCTATAAGTTGGTTTGTCGTACAACGATTTCGCCAACCTTGTTGGCCGCAATCCCAGCACCATCGTACACATTTGGCACGAGTGGATTTAAGAAGGATATAGCACACATCGACAAAGATCAGGAAGATGATGTATGACCACTGAGCGACAGGACCGCTATTTGCGACACATGGCATTGTGTGACAGATTCTCGACTTCAACGTAACTGCAAAGGGACTGGTAACAGGTAACACATCGAATACCTACCAGCGGATGGTAAAAAAACAGGCTTTTACAGTCTTCATTGTGAGCCTATCGTTTGGCACTGAGTTTGCCCCTCACATCTGCTCACATGTAAGCACGTCTTCAGTGGTATCGCTTCAGACAGAATTGGAACGAACAAGAGTGGAGTACCATGGTGTTTAGTGACGAATTTCGTTTTTGTCATAGTCAGCACAACACTAGACAACGAGTTCGCCGTCATCCAGGGGAAAGGAATTCCACCACACCTGTGAATGCGACATCTTCACACAGTTCCAGCACCTGGTATCTTGGTGTGTAGTGCCATTAGTCGGACATCTCGGCCAGGACTGGTCATCATAAGGCCTAACGATAATCTAACTGTCCAATGATATGCTACCAACATTTTGCACCCAGTTGTTGTCCCATTTGTTCAGCAGCACAGAACCTTTTACCAGCAAGATAACGCCCATCCCCACACAGCCGGTTTAGTCTGCAGTATCTATACGAGCGAACGTCCAGTCACTACAATGGCCAGAAGGCTCGCCGGACCTTTCACCGACAGTTCCAACAACACCCAAGAGGTTCGCCAACCACTGTTGCTGAAATGGAACAGCGCGTTCGCGCTATTTGGCGTTCTATCCGTCAGGAGAACATTATGGAGATATACGATAGCCTTCCCCGCCGTGTTCATGAATGCATCGCTGAGGGTGCCGGTTCAACATCATAATAATTTTCCATTTTTTTTTTTTGATAATGTAATCAATCGCACATCTCAGTGTATGCTAACAGCAGCCGTTGCAATAAATGGCATTAATCCTTCGAGATATTGCAATTTTTTTCCTGTAGTGTATATATAAAAATCGATGATAAGAATCGAACTATCGGAATTGTCCTTCTTTATAAGTTAATTTTTACTACTTCTAGAAGTTAAATATAGTCCCGCTGCTTTCCTCCTATTGTTTACAGTCTTCTTAAAGAAATTCCCGACATTAATATTAAACAGTCCCTGCGGTTGAAAGAGTGATTTCAGGGACGACGTCAGTTGATCAATTTAAGACACATAATGCAGTTTAGAGTTTTCCACTTCTACGTAAAGCGGAAACTCCAGTGAATTGAAATCGTGGTCATCGATTTTTTTTTTTTGGTCTAGGTATGTTCTTTCATAAATTTGAAACATATTCCAAACTGTCTTTCGAATGCAACAAAAACAAAAGTCAGATTGGTTTAAATGATCAGAATAGTGATTATGTTAAATTGCCTTGACTTCAGCAAGCTGAAAAAGCGTAGCTTTGGAAGATGTATGTCCTGTAGAAGAATAATATCTCTTCTGGAAGGCACTAACGATTTGCATAACGTGAAGCTTGAATCGTGCAAATGTCGCTAGGGTGATGCGTTACGTGCAATATCTCAGAGGAATGGTACATAGTTCTAATTCCAGTTTACACCTAGCTACCAATTACAGAGCTCACAGTGCAATCATCTAACAGTAAATGGAATTGATTGGATGGGTGAGTCGGTAGGTATGTAAGTGGGTGTATCATCCAGTGAGAAGGAAGTAGTTAGAATCTGTGTAGAGCAGAATTAAAATAAGAATTTATTGTTTGCGCACAAACCAGTGCTGATCAAGTATACAAAATAGTTAGTTCAGATGATCCCTAGGTGATATAAGATATGAGAGAGTGATATTAAAAAAACCTGTATATTAAAACTGCGAAGATTTGTCGAAAGAAGTAGGGACACATATCTAATAATTTTTAGAACACTGAATATTATAAAAAGAAATTTCAGTAGAACTTAAACAAAAGAACGTTTTTGAAGGTTGAAATATCATCGTTCCAGGAAAACGAAAAATAACCTCATCTGATTTCGCCATGTAGAAATTAGATGTAGATTATATACACTAATGGCCACTATATTGGAAACAATTCATCTATGTAAATTGGGAATCAAATTCAGAGCTCACAAATCCTTAAATTAAATTACAGATTTTTTAGATAAGACCTTTCTTTATCTAAATTCGAGATTGAAGATAATTTAGATATCTCAATTACATCGTTCTAAACATCATTTTCCAACACTGTCCGTTTTGCATCTAAGGAATTATGGAAACTGTAGCAATTTAACAATTCGTTTTATTAAAAAAAGATCAATTTTCGAGAAATTTGATATAATCATTTACAGTCACCGCTAAAAGTATCGTTATTCACTTTAATAAAGTTTAATATAAGAGTTAGTTTTTCTTTTATTAAAACTATTTAAAATAGCTTTTTACAAGTTTATTTTAACTATCATTGGTGTTGTTAAATATTACAGCTTTCATAAGGCTTTTTAAATTCTGAACGAGTAGCTCTAAAAATAGAAATTTCGAGAGATTTGACGGAGATCTTTATATTATCTTCTGTCACATGCTTCCTTCAAAAACTTATTTATGTATTTAAGAAACAACCTAGCTCTGAATCTAATTCCCTGTTGACGAAACATGGGTGTGCTACTGATAAAATTAACACCGGTTGTCGGTATATTGCTTTACCAATATGCAGCACTTTTGTCCACACAGTGGGCGAAATACCCAGGTCAAAAGGACTAAAGTCTCAGAACTGAACATAGGAAGGGGACTCACTGGACAGTTACTAGGAGACAGATGGAAGCCTCCATTTAAGGCCATCCGGAGTGTTCTTTAACATGCCCATGGTATGACTCTCATGAATATGGGGACACGATTTAACCCTCCAGGTGGTGGAACGTGTTCTTCCCGCTACATCTAAGTGGCCTTCTAGTGGTACTGACGTGGCGGCATCACCCCAAATCCGTTGCTTTTGCCTTACTCTGGTGTTTAAAAACAAGAGAGAGAGAGTTAAATACATAACACCAGTAGGATCTGTTCGATCCGAAAGACGAGAGTCTATCCAAGCTCATCGGTGTCGCTTTCTCCCCGAGGGCAGACTAGGGATTTGCGGCGATAAATCTAGATGCTGACAGAGTTGGGACTGGAATCTGGGAACTGCAGATTACGAGCCTGGGGCACTACCGATTGAGCCAGCCTCGCACAGAGAATATATTAATAAACATGCAATAAAAGGAGTAAATAAAAATTCAAGCATCTCTTGTAGTTATTATCCTTGTTAAATGTAACTTTGTGATTACCAATGAATATTTTTTCTCTCTTGTAAAATTGCTATCTAATTTTTTTAGATGAAACTGAGGAGAAAAATAACTCATGCATATATTCTTCCTGATCTTTTAACAAGAAATTTGAAAAAAATGTTTAAAAATACAATCCTCCCTTTCTTTGTAATGCAAAAATGTGTCTTATGTAATAATACTATTAATATTTCCTCATCGAATAAAAGTACCTTTACATGCTTAGAAATTTATGGTAAGCTTCTCTTTTAGTGAGACCTTAACATCCTAAAAATTTATCGTAAGCTTCTGTTTTAGTCAGCAGAGTCAGTAGACCCCAAGCTCCAGCTAATTAAGGAATGTACTTATAGGATAGGTGAAAAAGGAAGGAATGATATTTTGAGTCAGGGAGAGGGGAAGGGGCAGCAAACAGGCCATGCTTTCCCGTCAATATGCTGGCAAAAGAAACGAAATATTGTTTAAAAAAAACGATTGCGTTAAGTCTGGGATGTATGGGGCAGTGAACTGTTGACCATCTCCAGGTGTGCAGAAAGTCCATCGTGTAGCGAGCAATGTTTTACGCAGGCATCATCATACCATAGGAGCTAATGCTGCACAAGATGTGCTCTGCAGTACACAATCACAAGCTGTCGATGAATTTCTGCCGATTGGGCCTTCTGTGGTCATAGAAAGGTAATTTCTTCTCGGAACTTTAGTTTTTTGCAGTGCTTACGTCATGTTTGCTGCACTTGCACACGTTGAAACGCGTGCAAAGCTTTCGCCTCGACTTTCCGACTCATAGCACATATTTGCCTCGACTTTCCGACTCATAGCACATATGTAATAGTGATGGGTTACTTTGGTTTACTCTTGACGTCACTTTTTTGCATGCATACAATGGAATAAATATCAAGTCGCAAAGACCTCTAAGGCTCAGAGAAAGTCGAGAGAAGGGGACCCCTTAGATAGCTGTAATAAATAATAAATAAAGCAGCTGCTTGCCACAGATATTCCTCAAGTCATGTTCCTCAAGCAGCTGCTTGCCACAGTGGTCTGACAGGAGCCTGTCAGTTTATATGTCATAGTAGAAGGATCTGAGAGGATGGCAGGACCTCAGCAGAAAAACGACACAAACAGCCATGCCTTACCCGGGGCTGAGATAGATGGAAATCTCTCTTCAAGGTCATCCAGTGTGTTCTTTAATGTACACAGCTATGGCTCTCCTGCACATGAACCACAGCTCAGTATTCCATCCGACGGACTGTGGCGTGTCACCTATTTTGACCGAGGGCAGGGAGGGAGGTCGTAGAGATAATCTCAATACTGACACAGGTTTGAGTAATAGTGATGACTGATGACACTTAGTTACACTATTTTGTATAATACCACCATGCTGTGGCGCAATTCCAGATACTTATTAGTTTGGCGGAGAACACACTGGTAACCTTACTTTCTAACCTGCCCTTCTGTTTTCTGATGTGTGAATAAACGACCACTGATTCAAAGCTGTTAATATTTTCGTGGGAGCATTCATTTTTAGCAATTAGCTTTCCGCTATTACATTAATTTTCTTTGCGAAGCACAGTTTGCTAAACATTACTTTAATTTAAAGCTGATAAGCATAAGCGCAAATGGAACGCTGCTAGACAGCCCTGCTAAATGAAATGCTCAATATCGGGTGGCCACTGCACTTATAATGATGATGAAGATGAAAAGACTTGCATGTATAGAAGTCAGAAAAACAATAACTGTACCAAGAAAATCAAAAATGAAGACATTTTAGTAGATCTTGGAGCTACTTGCTCCATTAGTATGCCAAATTTGATTCTTTTAAGGCCCATGTCTTCAGTGGCACAAAACGCGTTCAGCTAAATAAGAAATAAAAATTATCCTTTATAAATCAAAAGAAATCATCAATATTTCATGCAGCAATAATTAATGATTTCTTTATTTTCAATGTTATTATTTATTATTCCATACAGTAATAATAACATTCTTACTTTGAATTGAAAAATATTCTATGAGTGCTCATCACTAATCTGAAGAGATAAGAAATTAAATATTCTCGGTGTTAAAAGTAAAAGTTCTTAGTGCTACAAGTGATGGACACAAAAACGGGAACATCAACATAAAATCAATAATACGGTGTTCGACTGCCATGCGAATTCAATACAGCCTCTATACGTTATGGTATAGAGTCTACCAGTGTCTGAAAGTCAGTAGGATTGATATGACGCCATTCGTCCAAAAGAAATTATTCGTCCACAGTGATCAATTCTTGCTTGTTCGATGGAGCTGAAAAACAATGCCTGAGACGTCATTCCACAAATTCGCATAATTTTTCCAACGGGTTGATATCTGGTGACTGCGGTGGACATGGTATACGAAAAAATACAATTTCATGTTTCTCAAACCACTAAGTGACCCCATGTACTCTGTGGATGGGAGCATTGTCATCCTGTATGAAAGCTTTCTCTTCATGAAAGAAATACTGTATCATTGGATGAAGATGACCGCACAGTACTGTCAGATAGCGATTAGCAATAATCTGGCCCTGTAATCGGAATGAGTGCATCCAAATCATGTTACGAGGAAGCCCCCCACATCATTATAGAACTCCCAGAATCCTTAACAATAGGAAATAAGCGATCAGAGTTTTAAGCTTCCTTCAGTTGTTACCATATGTTCACTCATCCATTTGTTGGAAACAAAGTGTACGATGATTCTTTTACTTCCACTGCTCACGTCTCCATCGCTTCTGCTCTATGTACCACTGGACACGATGACGTGAGTTGACATGTGTGATAAATGGCTTGTGAAGTGCAACTCGACCGTGATATCCAGTTCAATGGAGTCCTCGAGGTACTCCTTTGGACGAAACTATCCTCTCGCGTTCTATGTTGAAATCCGTGCACAAATGATCTGCTGTAGTCCACCGATTTCCCTTTGCACATCTAATTAATGCTCTACCGTCTGTATTCTGAAATATGCACTTTAGCCCATTATTGCGTTCCGCACATGATGCCTACTCTTTAGATTCCCATGCAGACATCTCCTTGAAGACTGTTCCTCAAGAAACATTAGTGAGTTCAGTTATTTTAGTGACCCTTTCAAAATCGCAAAGGTTTTCTCTCGGCAATATAGCACCACTAATTATATGCAGTTATGTCGGATTTGCTTTTAAGCTTTAAGGCATTGCTAATCATACTGGGTTGTCATCTGCATGTTTCATGCCTTCGTCAATGGCACGTACACGGCGCTGTTTAACATAACCTGAACGCTTTCTGCAAACTTTAGTGTTTACATTTTTCTGTCCATTACCTGTGTCTCTTTCTGCACTCTAGGAACTAAAGATAATAAGCCAGCTTGATGAGAAGTATGCTCCTTATGCTTAATTTGAAAATAAATTTGGGTTTTGAAAATGAAAACATCTTCAGTGTGTTTGTATATACAGGGCGTTTCAAAACTCTATACAAATTTTAATGGGAGATAGGGAACACAAAGACAAAACTTTTTCGTCTATGAATGTATGCCCACTGACGTAACCTTTCGGTGCTAGGGGTGCTGTTTGGCGGCATTGCAATTAGCTAGAGGGGCGAAATGGGAATAGAGAACGGACTTGTGCTTGCCATCGGCATTTGTAAATCAGACACATTACGTGTAACATGGAGTATTTCATGACTGCTGAGATGGCTGACATGCCTCTGGCATATGGGGCTGTCAATGGAAGCGGAAGAGCTGCTGTGAGGTTTTACCGACAGTTTCCCAAACATATGTGTGCCAAACCACCAAACATTTGTGCGTTTGCATTGGCAACTGCCAGAAACTAGAACATTCCATGCAAACATGCGTGACATTGGTCTGGAGAGAACTCCTGACATGGAAGAAGAGATCCTATGGCAGATTGAATACAATTCAGGCACATGTACACGAGCTGTTGCACGTAGCCTTGATGTGAACCACGCTCTCATGTGGAGAGTATTGCACGAGCAGCAGTTACATCCGTTTCATCGATAGAGAGTCCAGACATTGCGACCTCAGGATTACCCTCTTCATGTGGAATTCGTTCGCTGGTTTCTGCAGCAGATTGCAGGGCAGCATGATTTTCTGGCTCATGTGCTCTTCTCAGATGAGTCGACTTTCACACATGAGAGTGTGTTTAATATGCACAATTATCACGTTTGGGCACATGAAAATCCACATGCCACAATGGAGCATATTCATCAACAACAGTTCGTCGTCAATGTTTGGACTGGTATCGTTCACGACATTTTGATTGGGCCATATCTGCTGCTTCCCCAACTCAACGGGCAGATTTATCGGGTATTTCTTGAAGAAACGCTGCTGGGACTGCTTGCTGGAAAATGTTCCCGTGGCTATCCACAGATGAATCTGGTTTCAACACGACAGAGCTCCATCACACTTCAGCAATGATGTACAGGATTATCTGAACGGCACTTTGTGGGGCCGATGGATAGGGTGAACCCGTCGCCTGGCCACCAAGATCGCCCGATTGTATTGATTTCATCCTCTGTGGACACATGAAGAACCTCGTGTACGAGACTCCCATTGACTCAGATCAAAACCTCGGCGCAAGAATCGCTGTCGCCGCTGCAACCGGGAATCTTTCAACATGTACGTTCAATCAATGCTTCGAAACTGTCATGCATGCAATGCTGTTGCCGGTCGCAACTTTGAGCACCTTCTTTAAATGAACATGTTGTTCACACTTTTTTCCTTTCATTTATTTACTAACTCCACCAATATTTCTGTCAGCGCCCTCTAGCACTGAAAGGTTACATCAGCGGACATACATTCATAGACGAAAAAGGTTTGTCTTGGTGTTTCATATCTCCCATAATGCATGAAATATAAATGTTTAAATATTTTTGCCGCTATTACCCTTACTAGGATTTTGAAGAGAGTCGGGGAAGACCACATCATTAAATGGAGATCTCACCTTTCCCTAGATCCGGCTGGGTCTCCACTTAGTGTATTGACTACTTCTTTGATATGAGTCTAGTGGAGAAAAATTTGTAAAGAAACAAATATGCCGATATAATGAATAAGTTCTGAAGACGTGAAGCAGTATTCAGCATTCATCAGTGGGATCCTGTGATATAGCTAAAACATTTTTTGGTGTGATCATACTAATAAGTGTGTTAGGAAACATTTTTTAAATATGCATTTTTCGAAATATCCTGACCTTGATAATTCTTCTATCATGTTTTGTTTAGAAATAGATTTCCACCACTTCTTTAATATCTACATTTTAATTTTGCTGAGGAAATAGTATATATACTAATTGCGTGCTAAACTGATAGAAGCATATGTATAGATGAAAGTTTAATTTTTGGAAGAATGACTGAGATTTCGTCTATACATTCCATCTAAGAGAGCTAGATATGTAATCAAAAGCTATGAGCTTGGTGAATTCAGAAGCGGTTATGTATGGACTACTATTGTAAAAAAGAAACTAATTGAAGCAGGCTGTGGGAATTATGAAAAAAAAGTTGTATTAACGTTACTTGATAGCCTGTCACATAAATGAATTTTCACTTCTTCATCGTTAGCAGAACAACTGTTTTCAAGGCAGACTCATAAGCTCACCGGCAAAAAAATTGGTCATCCCCCGCCATAAGGGTTATGTTCGAGAGCGCACCAGTAATAAACGCGTCATACAAATAGCTGTGTCGTGCGCTACGGGGTTCATACAGTGACAAGAAGTGGTTGTGTGCCGTGTGTGTGTTAGTCGCGCCGTGAAACATGGGATTCGCCAAAGATGTGAATGAGTGGCAAAAAGGGTTATTGCGTTTAGCCGAGCTAAAGGACATAATGTACAAGAAGTTGCTACCTTTGTAGGTGTGTCAAAACATACTGTCCACAGGGTCTTCCAGCAGTGGGGTACATCGCAGTCCACCGTTATCGCCCCCAGAACTGCAGCAGAAAAACTGTGCTCACCAATAGGGACCACCGCAGTGTGTCCAGGCACCAATAGGGACCGATGCAGTGTGTCACCGCAGGGACCGCCACAGTGTGTCGCAATAAGGACTGCCGCAGTGTGTCGCAATAAGGACCGCCGCAGTGTTCCGCCTGTTAGGGCAAACTGCTTTGCAAAGAGGCATGAATTGCTGCAGTCAGTCAATGCAGGATTACAACAAGCTGTTTCCGAACGAACAATATGAAGGGAACTGCATGCCATGGATATCTGGAGCAGAGTACTGCGGAAGAGACCCATGTTAACAGCTCTGCACAAAACTGCATGACTTCAGTGGACGGGGACCAACAAAGACTGGACTGCCGACTCTTCAAAGCGTGTGATCTGGTCGGATGAGTCACGTTTATGCTTGTACTCAAATGATGCGAGGCGATGGGTACATCGTAAGCCGCTTGAAGCCTTCCATGCAGACTGTGTACAGGGTTCTGTTCAAGCTGGAGGAGGCTCTGTGATGTTCTGGGGGTGTTTCACATACGAGGAAATGGGTCCTTCAGTTGCGGTGACATAACACTTGAACAAGAAGGGCTATATGGAGCTACTGGACAACTACGTGTTGCCTTTTGTGCAGCATCTCCACAGTGAACACCAGAAGGATTCCCAGTCTTCAAAGACGACAATTTTCGCGTGCACAGAGCTCGAAGTGTGTCGGATTCGCACGACGAGCATTCTGAAGCCTTCGAACATCTCGACTGGCCACCAAATCTCCGATTTGAATTTCATAGAAAACTTATGGGACTATTCGGGGCAACGAGTGAAGCGCCGTCCCAGCCATCTGGCCAATCTGACCGAACTGCGGCATTTCCTACTGGAAGAGTGGATGAATATGGAAGTGCATTGCATCCGCACACTGGTAGCATCCATGTCAGATAGGATTTCGGCTGTTCTTTCATCGCATGGTGGTGTTACGCGGTATTTGGTGAGCTTATAAGTGGCTTATATGTGGTAAGATGAAAAATAGAAAAGAAATACCTTAACCCTTTCAGGACCATAAGGTTTCTAAGAGTAAATATTAGTATGTAACTGTTTATTTTAGTTTGTTTAGACGTAAAATAAATAAAAATCATAAGAAAAATACATAACAATGTGTAGTTTTTTTGGAATTTTATGGGAAATATTTTTCCCAATGGACTATAAAGGTAACACAAATTATAGTTAGGCTTATTATGCAATGTCTTTTATTTATTGGTTTATTAGAACAAAATGTTAACTAAAATAATACAAAATTATGAAATAAAATTACTATACAAAATGATGTGCTAATTATGATATTCTGCGAAGCAATTTCTTTTGGTAGTGAGGCAAAGATGGACATTGCACATAGTACATATATTATGCGTCCTGACAGTTCTGTTTTTGTTTTCTAAACGTTCCCGTTTACGTAATTGCGTTCGGCATACGTTCTATTTTGACATTCTGTATAAAAAATGCAGATAAGGTTATAATTAAATACGACAATCACCAATTTTAAAATGGGAAAAATGTTTCCCTTAGTCGTGAAAGGGTTAAGATGTAATTTGACAAACTTTAGATTTTGACAAAGTGCAATCAAAGCAAAGAAATGGCATAAACGTCATCGCATGGAAATATAAAACGGAAGTTTTCATGATTATTACCAAATATTGATTAAGTTTGGCAAAATCCGATTTCATCATAATCATCATCACCATCATCATCATCATCGTCGTCGTCGTCGTCGTCGTCATCATCATCATCATCAAGCATCCATGGTCTACGGAGTTCCAACCAGACTGAGCAATTTAGTTCTCCAAGCAAATCTGTCCTGAGCTACATCTATGGCATCTGGCCACTGCAAACCAATTCTAAAAGGTCCTGTTTGACGTTGTTTGCGCACCGCATCCTAGGTCTCCCCCTCTTTCTGAGGCCTTTAGGCACACTGTTCATAACCCTATTCGGCAATCTATAATTATTCATACAGGCAACATGGACAAACCAGCAGAGTCTCTCTGCACAATATGCTGCTTAAAGGAGGTTGCAGACTCCTTTGCCTAACCTCATCATTAGTTACAAAGTTGAACCACCTAATGCCCAAGATACTGCGTAAGCATCTGGAATCAAAAGCATCTATTAACTGTTATTTTATTTACAAAGTGTCGAAGTTTCACTATCATAACTAATCCCAGAAAGAACCAAACTATTATACAGTCTAATTTTAGTATTTAGGTGTATACACCTATTTCTCCACACTCTCCATAGATTCGTAAAAGTCCCAGCAGCAATCCCTATTCGTCTGTTAATCTCATTGCCACATATCACCAGTATCTGTTACATAGCTCCCAAGGTAATTAAACTGTGACACCTACTCAAGACTGCAACCATTCAGATTAACTGAATCACAGCCTGACTAACCAATTTTCGTCACTTTAGTTTTCTCTCTGTTTATAACCAAACCTACTCTACTACCAGTCTCATCAACAGCTCGAATGAAAGAGTTCATATCATCAACATCATTTGCCAAAAGGGCTAAATCATCAGTATAATCTAAATCAGAAATTTCAGTATCTCCAGACTATTTAAGGCCAAAATCTTTCTCTTGCAGTGAATTTCACATAACATAATCAATAACCAAACTAAAAAGAAAAGAGACAAAAAGCATCCTTGTCGAACACCAGAAGAAATGCTAAAACAATTGCTACAAGCCTTACCAACTCTCATACACGACTCAGTGTTATTATAGAGAGCTTAAATTATGTTAACTAACTTGTCTGGTATACCATATGATTTCACAGTCAACCACAGATTATGACGATCAACAGAGTCGAAAGCCTTTTTGAAATCAACAAAGCTAACAACCAAAGGTTTCTGAAACTCTAAACATTTCTGAAGAACCTGCCTAAGTGAAAATATCGGATCCACACATCCCCTACCACTTCTGAATCCACATTGCTCATCACACAATTCACTGTCAACCAGATTCTTAATTGTATTAAGCACAATAATGGAAAGAACTTTACTTGGAACAGAGAGTAGGCTGATACCCCTATAGTTATCAAAAGAACTGCGATCACCTTTTTTGAAAAATAGGGATAACAATAGCTCTGGTAAAATCTTTAGGAACCATGCCTAATTTATCATAAAAGATATTCAAAATTCCAGTCATCCAAGTGGTAACTGAAACATTCTCAGCTGTTAGCATTTCCGTAGTAATTTCATCTACCCCTGGGGATTTATGAAGTCTAAGTTTAGAAATAGACAAAATAACTTCAGATTGTGTTATAGAGCCAACATTAAAGCCACCAATACATTTATTATCATTACAAACAATGGAAGTAGAACTAACCACATTGTTTAGAACATCACTGAAATGCTCAGCCCTCCTAGCCAAGACAGAATCCTCACCTTCTATACTGACCTTACCTTGTTTATCCTTTAATCCTTATACTGTTTGTTTTATACCTGTTCGTTTTATACCACACAAAACTTTAACTATCTGGTACAGCTCTCTGCTGTTGTGTTGTCAAACTGCTTCCTCGGCTTTGTCAGCCAAGCCATCAAGTCAAAGATTCTTATCAGCAGCTAACTGTTCCTTTACACGTTTATTAAGTTCTCTGTAATGCTTTCTATTAGGACTAGTAGGGTATTGATTAAGGACATTCCTGCAGTTCTTTCTTTCCGAAAAAAGCTCAAGTGCCTTATCACTGAGATAATTCTGACTCTTCTGCTCCTTTTTTCCTAAAAGAGTACTGTTAGTGTCCAAAAAAGCCTGTTTAAAATGATCCCATTCTTCCTCAACTTCAGTAGTAAGCAATACCATGACTGTCATAATGACTAAGTAACCTATCATGGTAAGCTTTGGCTATAACTGCGTCTTTCAGAGCTTCAGTATTAAAAGTAAATTTTTTTACCCTAGCAAAACACTTTTTAAGTTTAAGTTGCAAGACACTTTTAACAAGGTAATGGTCAGATCCAATTTCAGCTCCCCTATATGACTTGGTATTCCTAACAGAACTAGCCCATTTGCTGTTAATTAATATATGATCAATCATATTCTTGTGCAGCCCATCGGTGAAACCCATGTGTACTCATATATGTCGCGGTGTTGGTAATAAGTGTTAGTTATTCTGAATCCATTGAGTTTACTTACCTGCCGAGTGGTTAGCGCGCTTGGCTACTGATCTATGGGACCTGGGTTCGAGCCCCGGGTAAGGCATGGATGTATGTGTCGTTTTTCTGCTGAGGTCCTGCCATCCTCTCAGACCTTCTACTTTGGCATATAAACTGACAGGCTCCTGTCAGACCTCTGTGGCAAGCAGCTGCTTGAGGGGGTATTTATTTTTTTTATTTAGGAGACGTAGGCCATTGCCATTGCAGCTACCAATACCAAAAAGGCCTATTACCCCTCCCTACAGCTCAGAGTCAGTACCAACTTTGGCATTGAAGTCACCTAGAACAAGGGTAATATCTCCTTTCTTGACAGAATTCAAAATATACTTTAGTTGTCCGTAAAAACTATCCTTCTACTCCTCATCGGCATCCTCAGTGGGGAGCATACAGCAGATAACATTCAAGTCTTTAACACTTGTCTGAAATTTTGCTGTAAGAAACCTTTCATTAATGCACTCATATCCTAGAAGAACATCACCAACATGTCTGATGAGAAGCAAACCCACGCCTTGGTGATGCTTATTGTCGCCACTCCCTGAAAAGAGAAATTTAAGATTATTTTTAAGAATCTGACCTTTATCTGTCCATCTGGTCTCTTGCAAGCCGAGAATATCTAAATTATAATGGTGGAATTCTTCTGTGAGGACATCAAGAGAAAAAGCTCTGTGCAGAGTCCTCACATTCCTATGGAGAGAAAACTACCTATGGACCTATGGACCTATGGAGAGACTAACTACCTATGGAGAGAAAATGGTTAGTGGGATGTTTAAAGAAACTATGTTTATTGAGAGAGGGAAACAAAAAATAAACATGTCTAACAATGTTTTACATCCGTCACCCATACGAGTATTCTCGGGGAGGGGGGGGAGACATGACGGCTTGCCCCCTAGATCTGGCCCTGGATATAACTATCCTGCCCCCGTTTGTGCTGAAAGTTAAAAGTCGGCGCCTGTGCTTCAGTATTTGCACGTTAGTAGAACAGCAGACTCCTAATCAGCAGTTCCAAAGTTCAAGTCCCATCTGGTTCAACTTTGAGATATATTTCCTAAAAGCTTCCCTCCCTGCCCTCGGCAGTAGGGGAGACCAGTACGCTTGGAAAGGCTGCCGTCGTCTGCTGAGATGTTAAGCCATGGCCCAGTGTATACAAGACCCATTCCTTCCTGAAGGCTAAAGATTACACTGGATGTTCTTGAAGGGAGTTAACCATATGTGTCCTAACAGCTATCCAGTGGGTTCCCTTTCCCCCAACATTTTGTGAGCCCTCAGTTGTTGAAAAGTTGTCAGTAGTAAAACAGATCAACAAAAATCCATATCAGTTTCACAAACATAAGTAGTTTAGTCCCACTATACCATACACCCACTAGTGCTTCTCCCTATGCCATCACAAGCCACGCCCCTTATTAATATGCATAATTAATAATTAATTAATAATCAATTAAAGCCGATTTATTAAACAACCCCTTATCAAAAGTTCCCTCCCCCTTTATTAGAAACCCGTGGCGCCATCTAGTGTATATGCTGAGTACTATTTTTAGAAAAACCCTCTATTTAATCGTAATTTTTCCAATTTTTGACTCCCCTTATTAAAAAAAAACTTATCAAAAGTTCCGCCCCCTTTATTAAATCATCCCTTTATTAAAATTCCGTCCCCTTTACTAAAACCCCACCTTATCAGAAAGTTCCCTCCCCCTTTATTAAATTCCCAACTCACTGATCACAAACTCCCTTGGTATCCACGTTCATCTGAAATTTTCCAAGTCCAACTAAACTTGAGGGTGGCAACTATCAGAATGGCTGATGCAAGCCTCAAAATAATTGCAAAAATTTGGGTGGCAACGATCAGAAAATTCCCTCCCCTTTATTAAAATTCCCTCCCCCTCATTAAAAAAACCCTTATCAAAACTGCCCCACTGGTTGAGCCACCTGTATTTTAAGTCCTCTCTATAAATACCACCTGGATGACCCACCTGTATTTTAAGCCCCCTCTTTAAAGATCCCCTGGTTGACCTATATTTTTAAACCCCCCTCTTTAAAGACCCCCCTGGTTGACCCATCACATGGTAAATCAGTTTTCTCTATGCACATTTAATCTAATTGTGGTGCCATCCAACGTCCGTACTATTTTTAGTACATCTCCTATATTTAAAAAAATTCCTTCCGATGCAATGATTTGAACCCGCTACCTTGGTTTCAATAACTGGACGTTATCGCACTGGACTATACGTTATTTCCTAACACCTGAAAAAGATTTTTGGCGGGGTCATCTAGTGTATACTTTAGCAAGATTTTAACCGAAATTATTCCCAGACTCCCCCTCATTAAAAAACCCCCTCATCAAAAGTTCCCTTTATTAAAACTTCACTGATCACAAACTCCCATGGTTTCTATCCTCATCCTTTTCCAAGTTCAACTAAACTTTGGGTGGCAACGATCAGAATAGCTGATGCAATCCTCAGAATATTTACAAGGTCCCGCTTTTTGCGAATTCGACCTTCATCGAGGACTGTGACATACAGCAAGCAACAAGTGGGCAGCGTATGTGACAAGGTCTCTTCTAATCGGGAGGTCAAGAGGGTGTTTGCAGACAGAAGTGCTGCTATGAGCAGCACGGTATTTGCATTTGTTGCAAATAAGATCCGAATTTTAATATCTACAAGCTTTAACCATGTCAGAGCGAGTGACGGTTCTTATCGCTACAATTGTCAAAGGGTGAATGCCGGTGTGTGCTATCTGTTTACATTTGCTACTGATATACGATTTCCTTCCTTATAAATAGTAACTAGGTAAATATTTCGGATGCTGCTTTAGCTCATGTGTTTACTCTGAACGTATCTCACGAAGGGGGGCTTATCAGATATTGGTGAAGATGCCTTGATCATGTCAAAAGATGCATCAAGGGTGTTTATGAGATAACATTTGCCTGTATATAAGCTCGCACCCACTTTATACGTCATTCCTTGCTACTGGTCAGAAAGCTATCTGTCAGAAGTTTTTGCTCTTAGTTTGCGCATAGTTTTGAAGTCTGTCTTTGGTCACTATGGAGAAAACCACCCTGTCCTTCGGTGAAGTTGTTCGATCTATACCCGAGATCGTAGGTATCCCATCATACCAAAAAACCATATCGTATGAAGAATGCCTACAGATTGTGATGAATATATTGACTGAAAAAATTTTACAAGCCCTGAGCATCGTGTGTGATGGAGAGATTATCACCATAGAACTGGACGAAGTGGCTCGTGAATATTTATGCAGAGTCTGTTTTGCCAAAGAAGCGGCACTAAAACATGCTGAAAACATGGACTATGGGGTTGTGGTGGAGGATGCTATGACCTCCATAGAAATAGCTAGCATCGTTGAAGTGGTGGCATAACAAGAGAAAAAAAAAGAAAGAACCGCTTCATTTGTGTCGAAAGAAATACCGATCGTACAATTTCTGTTCACAACTCTTACTTCTCTATCTAAACGTTTCTTCTATATCTCTACATTCAACTCATTGTCCCCCGATTAGCAGAGTGAATTTTATATGGTGTTTAACCTTCAGTTAAAATGATAATTTCACACACTATGTTAGGATTAACAACTCGTACAGTGTATAAGTAGTTTCTGTTGCTAGGATCCCTCTCCACTTTTAAAATTTAGATCTTACACATTCTTGCAACCCCTGATAGTCTTTTCATATTAATATACGTATTTTTATAACCGTCGTATTTTTAAGTCCGTTTTAATCAACACTTATTTCTTTTAACTCCGTAACTGTTGGTTGTCGCATTTTTACTAGAAAAGGACTATCCCGCAGTAACTGTTTTAAAAGACTGTCCCACAGAAAATAAAAAAATGCTATTGGTTAAAAAATTAATAAAAATGACGAAAAAAATCTGGTTTTATTCGCAATTATGAAAAAATATTGAGGGGTAATATGGTCTGGTGACCCAAAAGACCCGTGTTCGGAGCCTCACTCCCGACCACGTTTTCCTGATGGGTGGTTTTAACAAAAGTCCTGCGAAATAAAAAATTATTTTTCCAAACGGGGAATCACAAGGGTTTTATTGACGGTTAAATCTTGGATTACCCCTGCGCTGCCCCCGTATCAGGCGCGCTGTCTTACATCATGAAAACCCACTGGCCCTCTTTATCGTAGTTTTCGAACTCGAAATTTTTCCAAGTCCAGAGACGGTTCTCCGCATTGTCACTCCCAATTCTATCCTTTATGATAGGTCAGCGTTTCAATGTACCCGATGTAGACAAACGATTTTGAAATTACACGCCCTAAACCTCCAAGAGTTCAGCTTATTAAAATTAGTATCCCTCGGGTTGATGCCGTCAGATATCTGTGTTTCCTCGTCAGGACTTGTTTTGGAAAGTGGTTTAAATTCTTATCTCTGCCATGTCTCAATTACTCTCCGTAAGTATATTCGTTACGCGACATGGTTTTATTTCTAATACTTATTACCTCTGCATCCTCAGTACACGATGCAAACTCTTTCCTAAGAAGTAACGCTACTCCGAAAAAAAAATCAGCTATGGTAATAATCATTTTTTTTTAAATCTACAGTTCTAAACGCTCTTACAGTTTTTAAAAATCGTCTCTTCCACCGTTTACCGGTTCTTCGTTCCGCGTTCTCTGTCGAACTGCTCTTTCGGATTCTATTATTTTTTTTATCTTGAATAGAAGCAATTTATATAAACATTTTTCATGCTGTGAAAGCTGTGATATTTTTGCGATAAATAGAGGTTTATTTTGAGAAGGATTTATTCTCAAACTAATCAAGAGACCTGAGTTCGAGTCCCGAGTAAGGCATGGATGATATTTTTGTCTTTCTGCTCCGGTCTAGCCTTCTTCACATACTTTCCACTCCTCTCAGACCACTGTGGCAAGCAAGCTGCTCGAGTGGCCATTTATTTTTTTTATTTATTAATGCATTTAAGAGTGCATTAATAATTTTCAATATAATATGTTAATTACTATAATTAATTTATTTGTAACGAATTTATAATAAATAATCGTGATTTAATCATTTAACATTACTTAATAATTTGCTTGTGAATTTTAAAAGCATTCCCAAAGTAATTTTAAAGGAGGGGCATATTTTGTGCACTCCAATTATTAATTACTAAAATATAATTTCCAAATTATTAAAATATTCCATCGAATAGGAAACGCTAAAATGTTATTCTATACGGAATGAGGTTTTATAAGTGTTTTGAAATCTATTTTTAGTGGGTCATTTATAATTAATTTCTAATTTTATCCGTCCTCAAAGGTCAAAAGGAGTGCAAATAAAATTGCCACATCAAAATTTAAATAAGTTCATTGAAGAGAAATTTGAGTCGTCCCATGGCCGAGTGGTTAGAGCGCTTAGCTACTGATCTAAGGGACCTGGGTTCGAGCCCCGGGTAAGGCATGGATGTATGCGTCGTTTTTCTGCTGAGATCCTGCCATCCTCTCAGACCTTCTACTAGGGCGTAGAAACTGACAGGTTCCTGTCAGACCTCTGTGGCAAGCAGCTGCTTGAGGGGTGTTTTATTTTTTTTTTACATAAAATACGAGGTTAAAATAAAGTGATAAAAAGCAACTGTTTTGGTTTTCAAAGCAGGTAGAGAAATGTGACATTTCATAAAAGATGCCGGTTATTTTTGGAAGGGTTATTTTTTTCCTGATATCCTTCTCCCCATTCGGGTACGTCCTTTGTTGGTATGCATCATTAGTCAAAAGATTTTCAAGGAAGAACAAAGTTTCTTTTTTTTGAGAATTTAATTAGTTTTCATTTTTGTACTTTGTCTATGCAGAACTCCAAATATTCAAATTATGTAGAAAGACGTGCTGCTATGGAAATAAACTACCCTGTCTCCCAAACATTCTAGGACAATAAGAAGAATCAGAAGACTAAGCTTTTAGAAACGAATGTTTCAGTGTATTATTATATTATTATTAGCATTCAGAAAGGGAGACATGTCCGCCTTCTGAATGCTAATAATGGTAAAAGAGAAAAAAAATATGAAACTTATTTTTATTTCATGTATTTTTCAAGAAATGCTTTAAAGACCAGTAAAACGGAGGGTAAAATGTTATACTGCATTGGAAATCCAGTCTCTTGCCCCCTCCCCGTTCGACTGTGTTTATTTCCCCTCTCCTTTTTCGATTTTTTTTTAGATCCGGGCCAGTATAGTTATATATTTTATCAGGGTTAAATAAAAAGCATATATCGGTTTTTCCCTTGCACATATAATTTTACTTTGAACATCCTCTTCCCACGGAATATATTTTCTGAATATGTGGGTCATTTATATTTAATTTCTAATTTTACCCGTCCTCAAAAGGTCAAAAGGAGTGCCAATAAAATTGCCACATCAAAATTTAAATAAGTTCATTGAAGAGAAATTTGAATTTTTGGCTTTAAAATAATTCTACCATCAAATACGGTACACTAACATATCGAAAATCGTGAGAAGATTTTTTTTTCCCGAGCGTGCTAAGCTGAGGATGAAAGAGACTTGGTTCGAGTTCTTTATAGCATATTGACGTTTATTTCCTTGTGTTGTCTTTCTGCAAATGTCTCGCCCTCCTCCAGATCTTTTCTATGGCATATAACACTGCCAAGTTTCTGTGCGAACTCTGTGATAAACAGCTCTTTGACGGATAATTCATTTCATTTTATTAAATTATTTTTTCTAAGAAACCGAGTTCATTTAGGAATACAAATATGACTTTTGTTCACAGTTTAGTATTCGAATTACAAAAAGCCATTTATTGAAGTGAATCGTGTCTATAGAAACGTCTGAGATGTTTATTCCTGAGAATCAACCATGACCACGGCTAATATTCTTTGGCCATGGTAGTCTGACCTTCAACCCCGGAGAATATTTAGCAGCTTCTTCAGCTAGCGCTCTGCATCTGCCCTGCCGAATGCTTGTGGTGGTTTGAAAGGGATAAACAACCTGCAGCCTGTAGGGCAGTGTTGAAGAGAAAGTGGAGACTACTGTCTGCTGCTCCTAATTAGCACCTGTAGCGCATGCAATGAAAGAGTACAAAAGGGTTGTAGCCCGTGTTTTCCAAAGGGCGTACTATTTTCCTCTGGTTTGGCAAAGATTGCAGCAAATGAAAGAAACTGGAAAATAAATATAATAAATAAATCTGAAATTAATTCAAAACAGCTCTGGAAAATACATTATTAGAAACTAACAACAGTAAGTGAAATTCAAAGCCAAATTCTAGACTATAATAGATTTTAATGTTGAGTTTTCGGAAGGAACTATTTCTATTGCATTCATACGTCATTTCTCCAGGTGTGACGTGTCTTGAAATTGTTCCGTAAGCAAAGTGAAGAGTCAATAATATATTGAAATATTTTCCTAAATTAATAACTCCATTTTGAAAGAAAGCACGACGATGAAATAAAAAGCAGCAGGATAAAAAAACAAACATAGCTATCTTAAGCTATGTTTAAAATCTTAAGCAATTAATCTTAAGCAATCTTAAGCTTAAGCTATTAAACTCTTAAGCAAGTGCGAAACATCACAGCTTTGCCTCAACTAGTAAATCAAATGGCCTGCAATCAGGTGATTTCGTGTTCGAATCAGAAATATTGAATTGTACATTTGATAATTTAGTGGTGACCAATGAAATTTGGTCTCTATGCGACTGCTTAGGGTCCTGTGTTTATTAGCGTTCTATAATCTAAGTGATATTGGTGATTGTCTAGCTTACCTTGTGTCAAGATATGTTCTGGTTGCAATTTTTACAGAATAAAATAATGTTTCATTCTATGATTTAGGTGATATGCCAAACGTAGAGGGGCGTGGCTGTCTAATAGAATAGCCATTTGGTAGGACCAGGGTCGTAATCTGCAGTTCCCAGGTTCGAGTGTCATTCGACCGAGGGTTGAGATTTATCCCAGCAAAGCACCCCGCCGTACTCATGGGCAGTAGGGGACACCGATGGGATTGGAAAAGCCACAGTCCGTCAGATGGGAATTTAAGCCGTGACCCCGTGTTCCGGAGAGATACGACATACTTTGTGCACATTAAAGAACTACCACCTGTCTCCCAACAGCTGTCCAGTGGGTCCTCTCCAATCTTCTATGAGCCTTCGGGGTTCTTGTGGTCTTGCCATTTAGCCAATTATTTGCAAAAGATTACAGTTCAGAGGTAAAACAACTCAACCCAACGAAACATAGCTTTCATAACATAATGTTTGAAGCAGACAATCCATTTCTTCCACATTTAAGTCGGAGAAACTAATTTATATTTCCTGCTTTATTTCGCTTTTTAAAAGCTACACAATATATGGAATTTACCTTCCCGAATTTAACAGAATAATCCACCCTACGAATAATCATAAACGACCAATATCGATCAGTTCAAATATTTATGTTGCCCTGAATATATGCAGAAAGGTCCATTTAAAATATTTTAATACAAATGAAAATTAAATTTTTTACAATAATGTGAATTACAAGAAAATATATCTTTATTTTCTTATATATTCACATATATTTCATTATATATTCTTAAATTTAAAAAACTGTTTACGAAACATAAATTAAATAGTACGACATATGAAACAGAGATAGAAAAGTAAAAAAGAAATGATTTTGCTTAATGAGTTTTCCTTCGCGACTCTTCAACGCATTGTATGCAAATTCAACAAAATCATCAGACCGTCACTTGCTATACGTATCATTAGATGGAGTAATAAATGTTCTTCTTTGAACAGCGTCAGTCCTACTATGTCCGACTGCAACTAGATTTTTTAAAAAGTTTTTATCATTTACGGTACACTTGCATTTTCATTTTTTTTAAATAACCGTTTTAGACTTTGCATAAGATGGAGTATAGTCAGAGCAATCGAAATTCTATTAGGAAACCTAGGAGCACATGGAGAGCATGCTGACAGATTAGCAGCAGAAAGAGGGAGGACCCTGCTGCGCTGTAACAGCCAGCTGCCTGTTCTCACCCCACACATGTTTATGATAAATTTCTGCAATCAGCTGGCACGCCTCTGTCTAATAGAAACAATCAAGAGCAGCTACTCCCGAGCTGCAGGTCGTTCTATTTGTTTCATGTGTCAGTTGAATCACCAAGGTAATGGCTTCTCCTCTCCGCCGATGCGGTAGAATTCAAGTTGGTCAGAGGAAAGACAGATATCGATGTAGCACACATAAGAAAGGAAACATAAAATATTAGAAAGAGTGTCAATAAGTGCTTCAAAATATCAGTGTTTTCTCGTATTTTGTGTTTCTCGTTGTTATTTTGAAGTTTCTTATAGGAAACTATGAAATGAAGGATGGGATACGTATTTATTGGACGCTTATTTTGAAGTTAGTGAAGAAAGTGTAGAATGACACAAAATAAAGGAAGATTTTTGTTTCTAGCAATGTGTATTATAACGAAAGCTCAAAGTTTATTTTCTTTAGTATCATCATATTTGTAACAGGGAAGTCATGCTAAGAGAATTTGCAGTAAATTTTGGAGAATTTCAATTTTAAAGCCAAGGATGCTTGGGAGGAATGTTTCATATGGTTAAATTTGTCCGAATTAGCTATCGATGCAATATATTTAAAGTATTTTATTAATATATTAATAATATATATATATATTAATAAAAATATTCAACATCAATATGTTATTTTAAATATTATATATACTTATAGACTGGTAATTAAAAGGGTTTATTTGCAAAACATATCAACGGACATATTTATATAGCTGGCGTGGCCGAGTGGTTAACACACTTGGCTACTGATCAAAGGGACCTGGGATCGTATGCTGGATAAGGCATGAAACTTTCTGTTGTCTTTCTGCTGAGGCCTTGCCATCCTCACAGACCTTCTATTATGGTGTATAAACTGATAGGCTCCAGTCAGATTACTGTGGCAAGCAGCTGATTGAGGAAGGGATATATAATATATACTCATGAAGTGCCTTAATAATAAAATGGAGCTTTAAACATGGTATTCTCCACATCTTATTAGATTCCAGTTACGAGGGAGCTGGGATGGCTCAGTCGGTAGCGTTCCAGACTCGTAATCTACAGTTCCCAGGTTCGTGTCCCACCTGTGCCAGCGTTGACATTTATCTCGGCAAAACTGACGCCATGCCCTCGATCTGTAGGGAACACCGTTGAGCTTGGAAAGGCCGCCGTCTGTTGAATGGGACGTTAAGCCTTGGCATCATCGTAAGAATAGCTGATGGCCTTGACGGGAAACTACCATATATCTCCTAGCAGCTGTCCAGTGGTCCCCATTCCCAAACCTACGCGGGGTTCTTCGATCTGGTCATTTAGCCCATTATGTGAAAAACATTCCACTCAGAGGTAACCCAAATCCAGCCTAGAGATCAGGAGGCGGATTTTTTATTTTAAAGATAACGAACGAATTGCCCATTGCCAAATACACGAATGGTAAAAAATGTTTTCTGTCTGTTGTATATTGTCTTTCGGTAGAGGCCTCTCCTCGTCTTCTTCATTGATCTCTTTGGGCTATTATAATGATAAGCTCCTGTCAAACTTCTGTGACAAGTGGACAGTCTGATGGTTAATGTATTTACTCTTTAATTTTAATATTTATCGTCGTAAAACTGAATGGAGAAGAGCACCACTCAATTTCGTCGCGACGAATAGTCCTTGACGTTCCTGTGAGATAAAGGCTTAAAATATCGTAATTAATTAATGTCTTATTTTTAAATCCAAAATATTAATATCTGACATGAATGAAGCGTTAAATTATACATATTTACCACTGATTAAACTTAACAAGTGGGCATAAATCGAAACTGATTACAGAAGAAAGAGTATTTCTTTCTATAAAATATAAGAATAGTAATTTCAGACTAGATGAAGATGAGAATAGTAATAGAAAATACTGATAAACATGAGATGAATGTGGTCAGTTGAGTTGCTTTGCCTCAAGAGTGCAAAGGTTATATTACTTGGCGCAATATATCCTTTGCTCTCTTGAGTCATAAAATCCCAACCAACCAACCAACCAAATTCAGCGACACTTTTTTTTTGCACAAAATGGGCTGCATGGCCAGATCATAAGTACCTCCTAAGGTCTCAAAAATGGTTGGGAGAAACCGATCCACTGTACAACTGTTAGGAGAGAGATGGTAGCCTTCCATCAAGGCCAACCAGCCTGTTCTTTAACTGTACAGAGTACGTCTCACCTACATACGGAACCACGTATTAGCGTAACATCCAAAGTCGGCGGTCTTTTCCGTCCCATCGGTGACCAATTTCTGATCTATGACAGCGTGAGGGATTTGGCGAAGATCAATCTCAACGCTAGACCAGATGGGGCTCGAACTTGGGAACTGCAGATTACAAAACTGTCCTGACACGCTACCTACTGAGCTAACTGCAATGCAAAGGAATGATTTTAGTAGCAAATTTCCGTGTACTAAATCAAAACATCTTCCTGGGGAAAGATGATATTATATATCTGCAGCAAATTTAAAGGAAAATCTGGGCTGGTATAGCCCCCTATTTTTGAGGATATTACTTCAGTCCCACTAGCTAGTATATTCTTCCTGTACAAGTGTATCATAGTCTAGTTCCGTGGTCTGTCCCTCTTTTTTTTTTTGAGGGGGGGAAGAGAAGGCTTACATTACGTTATCGCAAGAGACTACAGAAATTGACATTATTTTTAGTAGAAGTTCTTCTCCATTTTCTCTGGAGAGGAAGAGAAATTTCGTTGACTCAAAACCTTAGGTTGCTTTAAGTTGTGCTAAGAAAAAACCGAATTTCAAGCCCTAGTTCTTACCATTTAAGAAGAGTTGCTGATCAGGCAAACTCTGAAAAATATATAGTAAAGAGTATTCGAGAAAGATTATACGAGAAATAATTACCGCATATGGTGGTTTTTTATTTATCAGATATCTGACAGCATCGTATGTGTTTTTCTGTACTTGGCAAGAAAACGAAAATGTTTTTAAGCATACCCGTAGAATGCATCTTCTAGCTCGTATAATAAATATAAAACTAATTTGTTTTCTATGAAATGAATACTATTTCAAATTACCATTAAACGTATTTTAGGAGGTAGAAGCAATTTCAAGGAATCCATTGTGTCGATGAGATAAAGATAATTGATTTGCATCCAACGAATTTTGAACACCATCAATATTACTGCGCATACTTAATGCGATGCAAATAATTTCTACTAAACTAAAAATCATCGTCATCAGAAAGAGACATTCTCCTTTTTGTGCTCAATATTCAGTGACAAATGTTCATTCAATAAACATTTCTCAGTTCTTAATTCAGGGCGAAACTTTAATTTGCATAATGAACACAGAATGAAATATTTATTATCTTTAGAATGATAAAATCTCTTGAATTCCAGAGAGGTAGCGGCATTGCTGAAATGATATTTATTATTTACCTTTAAACTTAGTGCTCATTAACTCATTTATAATAAAGAGTAGAAACTTAAGTCCGTCATGAAATAATAACATGAATAAAATCCATGCAGAATACTTGACAGAATAATAAGATATTTTCTATAATTCAACCGTAAAGATTAGCTCCAGATGATTTTTCTTTCGTTAGCGGTGTAAATCTTAAAAGTTGTTGTTACTCATAATCAATTATTTTATGTGCAATAATTGACATTCGTAAAAATAGCGAACCAGTTTTAATTAAAGACGTGTGGTTACAACTATGGAAATTTGTGCTTTTCTCCAGTTCATGTCATATACAATACATACTATTCAAAACATATGTGATCTCGATTTTGTGAATATTCGTTAAAAGTCGATTAGATTCATGTTTATTTTACAATATTTCGAACAGGTGAAAAGATGAAATCTGGTAACTAAAGGCAACTGGGTTGGGTTGTTTTACCTCTGGGAGGCACGTTTTTGCACACAATGGGCTAAATGACCCGGTTATAAGATCCCAAGGTCTCAAAGTAGGTTGGAGGCAGGAGATCCACTCTTTAGCTGTTAGGAGACAGACGGTAGCATCCCGTCGAAGCAATCCAGGCGTTCTTTAACTTGCATAGGATATGGCTGTCCCGCAAACTGACTCATGGCTTAACGATGCATCCGACGGACGGCGACCTTTCAAAGCCTATCGGTGTCCTCTACTTATCTAGGGCAAGGCGAGGAATTTTGTGCAGATAAATAATCTGAACGCTGGCCCATCTGGGACTCGAACCTGGGAGCTGCAGATTATGAGCCTGATGTATTATCAATTGAGTAACTCCCTTAAAAAAACAGAGAGCGTAGATTTTTAAAATTGTAAAAAATATTATGAATTGTTAATTTCTTAAAAGAAAAGTAGAAGAGAATCCTCTTTTAATAATGATATGAACATCAGCCCGATATGAAAGAGCTTGGTAAGATATAATCAATAGTGTAGGGTTTCAATATTTGGACAAATTAAATTTAGATATAGCCTTCAAAATCAAAGAGATATCAAGGTTGTTTAAAATGATCGAAATTCGAAGCATTGCTTCTTGGGTTCATTGAAGTCTTAGATTTCCAAATAAACTGGAATATATTTTATCCGAAAATATAGAAAAAGATGAATCTGCTTTCATCTTTTTCTATATTTCGCTGCTGTTCAAACCCGTTATGTAAATATCTTGCCATATCGAGACTTATTTTAAGCAAAAGTCACGTAATATTAGGAAAATGAAAAGTACATTGCAGTTAATTTCCAGATCTTTTGTTTTATAACAATAATTAGGAGTTGATGGCAAATGACGATTGAAACGGAGTGGCCAGAACGCCGCCAAAGCTCTATAACTTATAAAATAAGTTTTTTGCGTTTTGAAAAATGTGATTGCAGATGAAGATCTGCAATCAATGTGGATTTTTTATTGGATAATTTTAGTATGGATGAATTTTCCAATATGAACACAAACAAAAAATACAACTTCCATTATGTAAACTTGTTTGAGAATAAACCATTTATATATTCTGTTGTTTATTCGTGCTATGTTTAATATATAGTCAGTATATATTAAACATAGCACATTTGCCATAGAAAATCATGTCATCAAAACGTATAAATATATATATAAAATAAAAAAGGTAAATTTTGAATTTGACATTTTATTTTATTATTTCTATAGATTAAATAAATGATATGTTATACGTGCAGCGTTCTATATATACTAGAGGTAGATTTGGGAACCATACCATGGACTGTAAAATAGCAGAGCAAATTGGATATTTGACGTAGTTATATCCAATTTGATATAGCAATAATTAATATAAATAATTTATAACTAATATATAATAATAAATAATTTGATAGAGCAAATTGGATATTTGACGTAGTTATATCCAATATTATTTTGACGTAGTTCTGAAAAAAGCCTATTTTATATAGGGATCATAAAACATGGCTCAAACATGTTCAGTTCGAAGATACACAAATCATTATACCGAGGATTAATCTCTTAATTTCCTCAATTAAGTTTTTTTGTTCTCCTCCTTTAAGTCAAATTAGTTTATAGTTCATAATTAGTGTTAATCAATAATAAATACACATATTACCTGCTATTTCGTTTAAACTTTTAATTTATATATCAGAAATAATTCTAAACAGTGTTAATGTCAATATTTATAGATTTCCTGTTTACCAGCCATTATTAAGGCGATGGTTAGTAAACATGAAAGGTATGCAGAGAGGAAAAATGTTGTTAATGCCGACCAAACACATAATATAATAGTAAATATGCAGCATCCATTTCGAACTGGACTGCTGCATTAGGTGAAATTTATCAAGAACCCTAAGGTAAAGGTCAATTAATAGTAATTGCCATAAATAATGCATACTTTTTCTTATAAATTCAAAATGTAGTGATATTTAAAATGTTTACATTATACACAGGAAAACGTTGTTTACATTCTCTTTTTACCTAAAAAAAATTTCTTTTTCAGCTTCTGTCTACAGAGCAATACCAATGTATTATGGAAGTTCTATGTTATGTCACGGATAAAATTAATTCGAAGCACCATAACATCTAAATTACGCTTTGTATGGAGAAATATTACTCGAGATATTTAAAGATCTCAATCAAATCTAACTAAATCTATATTTTCAAAAATATTCGTCCAATATTTCAAGGATTATGGACTGAACTATAGTAGAGCCACTCAGAATTAACTCCATACTTCCTGCTACGATAAATCTTTAAATTTTAAACGAATATTATTGAAGCCTGAGATTTAGATAGATTTCATTGAATTTCATTGAATTGAGATTTTTAATTTATCTTCAACAGCAATTTTCGATATGAAAACGTGTTTTAAAAAGTTTAAATTGTTCCATTGATATAGCATAGAAATAAATAATAAAAATAATTCCTATTGATGTTGAAATACTCTAATCAATTGATAGCGCTTTCTGTCATGTAATGATCAGTGCTATTGTCGTGCCCACATTTGTTTTATCATGTGAACACGACTTTTGGCGTGGAGGGTCATGGACGCCCTTATCCTCGTTCCGATAGTGCTTTTCCATGTTGCTTCCATTTTTTTTGTGTGTCCAGTTCAACGAAAAGGAACTCCGCCACAGGCACAGAATTTTTCAGTTTCATCCTGAAACCCCAGATGGCTGAGGGACTACGTGACATGCTGGTAAACAAGTTGGCCGGAGGAGAGCTGAGATTCGCACCTCGGCTACTCTGGCCAATCACGAACAGCCACGCCTGAGTGTAGGTGACCTCTGCCAGGGGACCCGGACAGGGTACCTCGAAAAACAAGCG
This sequence comes from Ryuthela nishihirai, assembly GCA_038380435.1. Lineage (NCBI taxonomy): Eukaryota > Metazoa > Arthropoda > Arachnida > Araneae > Heptathelidae > Ryuthela > Ryuthela nishihirai. Next base: position 66,305,830 of record JAWZYU010000011.1, on the reverse strand, counting down.
GTAAGGGGCAGTTGTTATTCGTCGCTCCCAAAGGAAGAAAGTCTTGAGCTGTTGCCGCTGTAAAGATGAAAATGAGCAGAGTTGTCGTCAGAGCCATGTGAGATACAGCGAGCTGCTGAGGAGCAAAAGCCTGCAGCCACGGGAAAGTGGCTAGCCAACCTGCGATGTCGTCCCCTGGGATCAGTCTGCATGGAACAAAGAGATAGGGTCGAACTCATTATACTCTGGCTTTTAACTTTTCCCACTCAATTGCATTACTACCGCCATCACACGGCCTGCAGGGAACTAATACATGGTGCATCATCTGCTCACCTTTTTGAAACTGAACTTAAGTAACTTTTTGGATGGTGCTGCGCTATCGCTGGGGGAGCTTCCCCTTAAATTGAGAAGTGTTGGCGAATGGGGCGTTTCCCCTTAAATTGAGAAATGTGGCGTCGAGAGCGCCTGATGAAATTGTCCGATGAGTGGACCTACATGTGTGAAAATGTTGAAATAGTAACTTGTTAATAAATGTTGTGTTTTATTTGTTAATTGCAAATTACCTCAATTTCATTATGGTAATGTCTGTATTCTTAATGCTGGTTCCAGTAACTGCCTTAGACTTCGCAGCAAGTGAACAAATCATTCCCTAAGTGCGTGCGCAGCCCTAAAAATACTCAGGGGTGGTCATCACACTATGCAGAGAGCATATCTAGAGCCAAAAAAATAGGTACCGCTTTTTGGGGGATATGTTTCGGTTTACTGAGAAAAGAGTACTTCTGACTAATGTAGGGAAAAGGCCTCCTCCCTATGCATGGCTCTGGTAATGACATTTTTAATATTGTGTCCTGTGACTTGTTTTTCCTGTTCAGTTTTTTTCTAGTGGAGGTCATTCCACCCATGCTTTTTTTCTGAATTTTGATGTACAATGTGTCTTTCGCTTGTTTTGGAATAAATTATCAAGAAATGTGGACACTGATGGAAACAGTGGTGGATTTACCTCTATCCTATGTAGACTTGGGAAGATGACAGAGGATAATGATGTTCTACATTCTCTGACAGTATCATCAACATAAACTTTCATTTGAAACCTAACTATTTACGATCAGCAATCGCTTTTGGAAGATGTTAAAAGAATAAAACTTATCCGATTTTCTTTGTTCCAGTAGGCGGTCAAGAATATGAAAAAAATTATATGGCTTATTATTCCTAACCTCATAAACTTCGATTTGATGCAGAACTCATTATGTTCGATTTCTTGGATAGGGGAGCTGATCAAAACACCTGCTTTGACAAACACAGTGACAAACAACATAAAAAAGCACTATAAACTCTTTTTTTTTAAGAAACATTTTTCAATTGTAAAATACACATCTGTATAAGAAATGCATATTCAGTAATTACCTTAATACTTCAAGTTTTATTTACGAAAAATAGAAAAGAAATATTCATATAATACCTTCATAACGTGTGTAGGGACCTAAATATATGCATGTACTTGACGTATGATTCTGGTGTTTGACCAACTATTCATCCATGACACTACCTCTTTACTGATTATGACGCCTAATGGTGCATCCATGTGAGTTCTACCTGTAGTAAATATAGAACTATGTGGTTATATGAATGCATTTCTTTTTGGTGCTGCAAATGAACTTTGCATAGGGGCGCTAGTATATCAAAAGCTAACCCTGGCCACATCAATGAGAAGATAAATGTGAATTTAGTAACTTTATAACAGGTAACACACATTTCAACGTTTAAATAAGCTCACTGGGCAAAAAATTAGTCATCTCCCGCCGATTTTTAAAATTCAAATCCTAATAGTTAATTGGTTCACAGGAACGGATTAAGCGATTCTGGGGGCCCCAGAGCAGTTATGTAGATTTTGCACCCTATATATATATATCAGAAACGAAACATAACGAAATGAGTAAATAAAAAAAAGATAAGCTTACTGGACAAAAAAATTAGCCATCTCCTGCCCTACGAGGTTACGTCAGTTTGACAGCAACAGAGGGCGCACCAGTAATAAACGCATCCTACAAATAGCTGTGCTGTGCGCTACAGGGTTCATACAGTTTCAAGAAGTGGTTGTGTGCCACGTGTGTGTTGGTCGCTTCATGAAACATGGATCGCGCCAAAGATGTGAATGGGTGGTAAGAGGTGTTATTGCGTTTGGCCTAGCCAAAGGGCATAGTGTACAAAAAGTTTCTGTCTTTACAGGTGTGTCGAAACCTACTGTCCAAAGGGTTTTCCAGCAGTAATGTACATCGCAGTCCACCACTAATCGTAGCCAGAACTGGGGGAGAAACACTGTGCTCACCAATAGGGACCGCTGCAGTGTGTCACACACTTTTAGGGCAAACCGCTTTGAAATGAGGCAGGAATTGCTCCAGTCAGTCAATGCAGGACTACAACAAACTGTTTCTGAACGAACACTCCGAAGGGAACTGCATGCCATGGATATCTGGAGCAGAGTTCCGCGGAAGAGATCCATGTTAACAGCTTTTCACAAAGCTGAATGGTTACAGTGGGTGTAGCGCCACAAAGACTGGACTGTCGACCCTTGGAAGCGTGTGATCTGCTCGGATGAGTCACGTATTTTCTTGATGATGCGAGGTGACGGGTACATCGTAAGCTGCATGAAGCCTTCCGTGCAGACTGTGTGCAAGGTACTGTTCAAACTGAAGCGGGCTCTGTGATGTTCTGGGGTTGCTTCACACACGAGGAAATGGGTTTCACACTTGAACCAGAAGGTCTATATGGAGCTACTGGACGACCACATGTTGCCTTTTGTGCAGCATATCCACAGTGAACACCAGAAGGATACCCCAGTCTTCAAAGGCGACAATTGTCGTGTGCACATGACTAGAAGTGTGTCTGCTTGTCATGACGAACATTCTGAAGCCTCCGATCATCTCGACCGGCCCACCAAATCCTCGGATTTTAATCCCATAGAAAACTTGTGGGACTATTTGGGGCATCAAGTGATGCACCGTCCCAGCCATCCGGTCAATCTGGCCGAACTACGGCATTTGCTGCTGGAAGAGTGGATAAATATTGATGGGCACTACATCCGCAAACTGGTGGCATCCATGCCAGACAGGATTTCGGCTGTTCTTTGGTCTCACTGAGACGTTACGCACTATTAGCCAGAGGTGCCTAATTATCTCATAGGCCGGGAGATGACAATTATTTTGTCCATTAGCCAGAGGTGCCATTCAGCCAGAGGTGACTAATTTTTTGTTCTGTGAGCTTATAATACATTTTCTGAGATTAAAACTTAGGAGTACAGTAGCTCAAAAAAGTATCGGAACACTGTGAGTGATTACAGAATTCAGAAAAAATATCTGGCAAGGATTTTTTTTAGAAATTAGTGATCTGGCAACCTTCGTGTCACGTGACACGAAGGTTACCAGATCACTAATTTCTAAAAAAAATCGTGTCACGTGACACGAAGGTTACCAGATCACTAATTTCTAAAAAATCGTTGGCAGATATTTTTTCTGAATTCTGTAATCACCCACAGTGTTCGGATACTTTTTTGAGCGACTGTACTTGAGATCACGTTTCACGTTAATACTTTATTTACTATATATCTAGATAGAAATAAGATTTCTGTTTGACATTGAAATAAAGATCATATTTGTCGTTGATTTACGAAGTACTTTTTGTTTTTCATATAATATATTTGGGATTTCTTGTATATTTACTACACAGGTAGACGTTAAATGTGAATTTTGTTTGACCTTTAAAGAATTGTTGGTTTACCAATCTGTTCCTGTAATCTATGATGTGGTTTTATCGATTGGGGAAAAGCATGAGAATTTTGTCACATACCTATATAAAAATGGTTAGAGCAATATACAAACTACTTTTGATCTAATAGGAATTATTGATCATTAATTTGTTATATTTTCTGAGATCACACATGAAGATTCTGTTTTCTAGCGCATTTACGTCATTGTTGATTTGAAAATGTCTTTCATTTGCTCTTGAAGAAATATTTGATTCTTAATTCTGTTTTGCTTTCTGAAATATACATTTTGGATTTTCTCAAAGACTATGATTCTAATTTACAGCACATGAATAAGTCATAATTAAAGTAGAGTATGACGCTGAAATATTTTAAAAATTAACATTTTTTGTCACATCACGAATTTTTCTATTTTTCCTGAATTTAGGACTCGAATTGGCTTTATATGAAAATTTTCATTATTCTATCATTAATTCATCATAATTAAAATTAATGTTATCTCTCTCCATCGTTCACTTCCTACCTGCCAGTCTTCTGCCTTCACCTGCCCTTCTTCTTCACCCCACTCAACCCTTTCTATGCGTGATAACAATAACTTACTGATATGCTGATGCAGTTGAGATTATGATAGTGTCAAGGAATTTTATACATTTTGAAATTGCGTTTGTATAGTTCAGAAATATTATCGAACTGATTATGAAGATGTTCCTTCAGTAATTTGATAAAGTTTTATATTTTTTAATAATAGTCAATGTTTAATCCATCGCATTTAGGGGCAGGTCGTAATCTGCAATTCCCAGGCTTGAGTAACACCTGGGCCAGCGTTCAATTTTATCTCCGCAAAATTTCACGTCCTGCCCTCAGTCAGTAGGGGACACCGAGGGGCTTGGAAAGGCCGCCGTCAGTCAGATGGGACATTAAATGGTTGCACCATGTGCGGGAGAGCCATATCTTGTGAACGTTAAAAAACACGATGGTTCCGTTTTTGATTAACCTTGATGGGGTGCCATCTCTGTCTTCCAACAATGTCCAGTGGATGACTTGCTTTAACGTGCTCTGGTACTGCAAGATGTACTTGAGACTTTGTCGTTTGGCTCCTTATATGCAAAAAAGAGCCACTCAGAAGTAAAGCAACCCAATTCCATCGCATTTAGATCATTTGATAAACATAACGACATCTAAGTGTAACTGACAGAGTATTTTAAAATTTTCGTTTTAAAATACATTAATAAATTTTTGATTAAACATTTAAACTCAATAAATCTTCGACAGAAAATAAATTTTAATATTTGTTTTAAGATGTAGCTATTAGAATAGTATAAAATGTATTGTATATGATTAATTAATTTACAGGTTTGAAATGAATTGACAGTTTATATTCCGATGTATCAATTAAAGTCTAATAGAATGACAGTTTTTTCACATGAGAGAAATGTAAAATTCTATCTGGAGTTCATTGATAGCACAGATTTGAAAGAAACTGATAAATGTTAGATCCGAAGTCAAATTCAAAAGCCAAAGGAAATATCTGCTTTTGTCACTAAAACGCGGAAAACCTTAGAACATGGAGGTGAAGAATGAAACTCTGCTTTTGAGATCCAATGGGCGCGCATGCGCTTGAAGCTTCTAGTTAGATGTCGCCTCAAGAAATAAGGTATATTATGAGCTCTATATCTAAGTATATCAAAACTTAAGTTGCAATCAGCACAACCTGTAGTCCTAGTAAATAAAAAACATTTGTACTTGGGAGGAATGTATGACATAGTACAACCTTCCGACCAGGGCAAGTACTCTTTGTTGCTGCACAACACAGCAACCACGGCTAACCCCGGTTCCGTCTTACGACACTATCAAATTGAATGGAACGCCGCGACTATCTACGTCGGGGGCAAGGCTACACCATATAGATGCATCTCATCCCCGACTTCCTATGGCGAGCAGTCCTATAGAAGGAAAGCTCACCCCATTGGTCAAAATTTGGAATTTACTCTGTTCCCCGGTTAGCCATGAACAAGGATATGTAGATCCAAGTTTGCTCGGCACCTGGGGTGGAGACTTAGTGGGGTACAGTCTTTGAAAAGGGCCCTTGCCAAATAAGGGACTATTCCGTTCGGCAGGGTCCTTGAACTGCTCCACAGAGCGCCTGATTTTGAGGTCTTGTCACCATCCAGCCGAGCCACTAAACCGGTCAGCGATGCCTTCGACCTCGGTTGGTCTTGACCAACCGGGGCCCATACCGGTCAGCAGAGTCTTCGACCGGTTGTTGAGCCACAAGCCCCCCCCCCCCCCCCCCCACCCCCACCACCATCACCATAACAAGGTGGTCCCCTATCGGGGGAGGGGGGGGGGGGTCCGACCAGGGCAGTTGCAACACGCGAAAGCGCATAGTGCGTTTCTGTTGTTCGAATGATGACCATCAACTCTATTGCTATTCCAAATTCTGAGTTCGCGGAACAGTTCGTTTTATGTAGGCGAAAACTTGAATTGTACTGAAATCCATCAACAAATATCCGCCGTATAAGGGAGAATGCGAAGTCTCATCAGGCTATCGTTAAATGGTGCAAACTGTTTGAAAACAGCAGTACAGATTTGAACGGCAATTACTGCAGAGACAGACCATGGACATCCATTAATGAAACGATTTGAAATAATTGCTGGATTAAAATCAAGAAAATTGCAACTACCATTTGTTCAGTAAATTGAAAGAACATCTAGGTAGACAGAGATTTTCGTCAGATGAAGACGTCAAAAAAGTGGTTTTGACCTGGTTGGTGGATATTGAAGCAGACTTGTACGCTCAGGGAAGGACAAATTAATTAAACACTTTCGAATAAGGGTTTACATAACTTAGGTGATAATGTGGAGAAGTATATCCAGGTTGTATCTTTACCTTAATATATTTGCCGTTTTCATATATTTTTTATGTATTCAAGAGTTCAACATGCATTTTGATACTCCCTCGTACTTTCCTCATCTCGTACGACATGACATCATATGTAGTGTTCGAATGTGCAAACTGTGATACTATGGTATATCATTGTTAAGCTTCTGAAAACATAATTGTTTCCTGTCAGCTCACTGCGGATCGGGTTGTTTTACCTCTGAGCGGCACTTTTTTGCACAGAATGAGCTAAATGGCCAGGTCACATGGACCCCGAAGGCTCAGAGATTGTTGGGGGAGGGGACCCACTGTAACAGCTGTTGGGAGACAGATGGTAGCCTCCCGTCAAAGCCATCCAGCGTGTTCTTTAACATGCAGAAGATATGGCTCTCCCGACCACGGGGCCACGACTTAACGACTACTGACCGTGGCAACGACTACTAACGACTACTGACCGTGGGCAGGACGGAGAATTTTGCGGAGATATATCTCAACGCTGACCCAGCTGGGACTCGAACATAGGAACTACAGATTACGAGCCTAGCGCACTACCGACTGAGCCACTCCCGCCCCACTGTGGATCGGAGACTGAAGGTTGCGGACTACCACTTTGAGAAACATTGCTGCTAAATTAGTCCTATCAGTGTTAGAAAAAGAAAAGAAACGTAGAAATAAGAGTGTAATTATCATTTGGAAAATTTGTAATCCCTTGAAATTAGTTTGAGAGTGATCTTTATTTAGCCTTGGAGTTTCTAGTTCTATATCATAGAGTTCTTGTTTTAGAATTTATTTAGAGATTTGGTGTATTGTATTCAACACACGTGATTAAAGTTATTGCTTTCAAATTTTCGTTGAGAAACAAGTTTTAATATTTAAGATTTTATGTGAACAGTGGGAGCTCATGATTAAAATTTTTGGTAGGGCACTTTGAAGAGCACAGGCAGGACCCAGATATCGTAAATATTTTTGGGGGTCATGCCTGATATTGAAATGAACTGAATCAGACTGAAAACAGGTTCCATATTACATATATTCTTTTTTCAGCTATTCTCAAAACATTATTTAACAAAAAATTTCAGGAAGAAAAAACAAACTTAGAAAGGCATTCTTTTACTTTCTACTTCAATTCAGTATTTTTGTTCCTCCACTGTAGATCGTAGATCGTGTGTGACTATGCAATGTTCCAGGTAAAATATTACCCATTAGCAGTAAATGTGTTTCCATGGCTGAGATGATTCCATGACTCCAGATGCACACAAGCATAACATCAACAACATCAATGCCAAGCATCGGTTGGAGTGGTGTGAACCATCTGAGAATATGTCCAGTTGGCATAAGTATAAACATATAACAAATAAACCACCCGTGGATGGGTGCCTAGAGGCTAACGTAAAACACCAGCTAAAAATAGCATATATCATACACAAAAGACCTAAAACAAGTAGCTTTCCTCAGAGAAAGCCATCATTTTATGTCTACTGTGCTTATTAAGAACATTATGATCATAATTAAGCAAAGACGAAATAATCTCATTAGGATTATTTTTAAAAGCCTCCAAAAACCTTTTTGAGATGCATTTAATACGAGTATATATGGTCGATGCCCAAGTCTTTATGAAGTTGTCTCTTAGTAACAAACCAAGGGGCATCGACCGCAGATCTCAATATTTTGTTTTGCAAGATCTGATCTTGCGTATTTCCCGTCACTGTAATAATTATTTATATATATAAACGTTTTTTCTCTTCATTGTAGAGGTAGTTTAAAAAATTATTCTTAAAAATATAACTATTTTATAATATATTTTTCAATTTTATTTATATTATTTTATTATTACATTTATAAGCAATTTGTTTACTCTTTTTATTTTGACTCCATTCCGATTTTATATTTATATTTATTTATTATTTTAAAGTGAATCACTCGTAGTAAAATTGCCACTCAAAAAGTTTTTTTTTTGGTTGTATTTGATTTACAACATTAATTTATCATATATATATATTGTTGAATATATTAATTTATTTTACAATTGTAGGGACTCTATCAGCTAGGGTTTAAGTTGAATGAGCCAGAAGAGCGATTTTTCGCCAGAGCCTTGCTTAGCAATAAGATAGGGCAGCTACGGGTCGAGTGAAAAACAACATCACTATCTTACTTAGCAACAAATCAATTCGGGACATTTCGGCCCTGCTGCAGCTGCTCTGATCAACTGTAAGTGATATAATTGTGAAGAGGAAACGCCTAAGAACAGCGCAATCTCGACCTACATAGTAGGCCACGTAAAATGACAGAGCGGGACAGCCGAGTTCTGAAGCGGGTGGTGCGACAAAATCGTCTTCCTTAATTTCAATACTCGCCACCCAGTTCCAAAATGCCTCTAGAAGCAAAGCCAGCGCCATAAGAGTTCGTCGCAAGCTTCAGGAAATGGGTTTCCATGATCGAGCAGCCGCACACAAGCCTAACATCAACAACACCAATGCCAAGCATCGGTTAGAGCGATGTGAAGCATGGCTCCAGTAGACTCTTGAGCAATGGAACCGTGTTCTTTGCAGTGATGAATCACGTTTTAACATCTGGCAGTCCGAGTCTGGGTGTGGAGGAGGTATCATGTTCTGGGGCTGTTTTTCATGGTTCAGGCTGGGCCCCCTATTTCTAATGAATGGACTTCACAACCTATAATGATATTCTTGAGAATTTTGTGCTTCCAACTTTATGGCAACAGTTCGGTGCAGACCATTCCCTGTAACCAACATGACAATGTCCCCGTCCACAAAGCAAGGACCGTGCAGGAATGGTTTGATGAGATGGATGTGGAAGAACTGCACTGGCCTGCACAGAGCCCTGATCTCAACCCCATGGAATATCTTTGCGGTGAATTGGAATGCCGACTGCGAGCCAGGTAGAACCGCCATACTTCAGTGACCTGCCTCACTAATGTTCTTGTGGCAGAATTGCAGGCAATCCCCGCATCAATGTAATCTAGTAGAAAGCCTTTCCCGCAGAGTGGAGGCTGTTATAGCACCAAGGAGTGGACCAACGTGATATTAATTATTTTCCTATTACCGTGAGATTATGAGTGAGCGAGTGTCCGGATACTTTTGATCATATAGCACATGTGTTAAATCAAGACCCACGCTCGGAGTTTGATTTTTGAAAGGTCCCCACTAGCTTTGAACATGGGCGTACCTGATTGGCTCGACTCCACATTACACCCCCTGGAAAACATCACATGACAGCACTGGCGATATTTCCAAGAAAAAACAGAATTTCAAAAAAAGACAGTTGCGCTTTGGACTCTGGTAATGAAAGTTTGGAAGAATCACCCTGTGTTTGCATCAGCCATTTTTGTTGTCTCATGGACATTGGGAACTCCTGAAAGCTTTGCGATAGTTTTAGAATAGGGTTGGGAATTTTCCTGTGTTGTATTTGGTGACTTGCCTGGTAACAGTCTGTTCCTTGTAAATATATAATCGTGCAATGTATTTATTTCAACTGCAAAATAAATTTCAGATATGTATATAGTATATATGTTAGTAGAGTACAGTGCTTTAAGCAAACGAGTAGTGCCATACTGACATAATTAGTGGGGAACGTACGCAGAGATTAAAAGCTAATGTAAATGGGGGAAGAAATTACGAACGATTGATTACAAGAATGAATTGTAAAAAAAGTGATATGCTAAAAAAATTGTTAAAAAAAATGACTAAAAAATTATAATGAGAGCGGCAGGTATGGAACCAGATACATTTTAGTTGCAAATCAAAAAATATTTCATATTTCCGTATCTAATGCTCTTCTTAAATCCTTCCATAGCAAAATAAAAGGTTGACAACGCAGTTCAAGTTCATTTCAAGCACACCTTGCCAGTAGAATTTAGGCCTCTTCACCCTGGTATAGTCGAATGAAGATTTTCGGTAAGTAACAAGATTTTCAACTTTTGACTGCATTGATAAAATCAGCCAATCAAGATCACGGGTCACCATGAATCAGCGACCCACCTTCTGCAGTTCATTGCTATTGAATTTCAGCGCATTTGTGATCGCTATAATATATAATGCTAAGATTCCAGAAGGTGGCCGAAATAGAAAAATTCGTATTTTATCAACCAGTGATGTTTAAACTTTTTTTTTCTCATGGCACACTATTTTTCGCCCTGAATACTCGCGCACACTAAAAATATAAGTTGTCAACACTAGGGGAGACTCGCCCACGCACGGTTTGCCGTCAATAATAGCCATTTCTGTGAAGTAGTTTGCAAACACAGAGCTATTCTGTTCAGGTTCTGACGTGTATTGAGTCCGTACTGCGTATGTGTTATGGGTATGTTATATATTAATTCTGGTTTTAACATTAAGAGTTAATATGAAAAAAAAAATCGATTTAACGGAAAAAATGTTAAGTGAAAAATCAATGGCAAAAAGATGCAACAAAATGGTTAATAAATTTATTTTTTTCTGCAGCATCATCCGAAATTTCGCGGCACACCTGGCGAATCACGCGGCACACCCTTTGAGAAACACTGGTATAAACCAAAGCAGAAGATATGCACAAAGTGAATACTGTGATTGTGTACATAGCACGGAAAATAATTCTTACGGTACGAATATAAAAATGATATTAGATATGACAAAAAATGAATGCTAAATTTGAAATTCGTTTATAATTTCTTGTGGTTATTTTAAGTAAACGTAAAACAACCGAATGGAAACAAAATGGAAAAGAAAAGGCAATCACTTTTCCATTTCTTTGCATATTACTGAATATCAATGCATGATACTGGAATTCTATAAAACCATTTCAATTCAGTATTACATGTATATATTATATATAGGGGGTAAAGGATTTTAAGAATGCTACTAAAGGTAATAGAGGTAAAAAATTCATAAACATGTATATATCATGCATTTTTCAAGAAACTTTTGAACACCTCTAAAACAGAGAGGGAAATGTTATATTGCAACGGAAATTAGGTCTCTTCCCACCACTGTCGTTCCCGACCACTGTCGTATAGCGAATGTTAGGTCGTGTAGCGAGCTGTTAGTTTCCCGACCACTGTCGTATAGCGAATCATTGCTTTTTTCACTTGTAGATGCCATTTTTGAGCAGTCATATATGTGCGTAATTGATGTAATTAAAACACATATAAGCACTTACTTTACTTACCCTCAATCTATTGTTCTTTTGCTTATAGGGACTGACGAATGTAATATTAAGAAACCAAAATTATTGAAGGAAGGATGAATGGAATGACACAACTTCCGGATCATCTGGGTCTTCATCAAATGCTAAACGCTTTCTTCCTGTAGGTTTGGACGGACTTCTTGTAGTAGGGATGATTGAGAGGCCTTTGACTGGATGTTGAAGGTTGAGATAGGGTTTGAGAGGATGCTGGTCTTTTATGGAATATGTATCTACGAAGTTTGAATACTATATCGTCTTTTCTTTCCTCATATAGTTCTCTATAACAGGCATATTGATCTAAAATATCAGAATTTATTTTGGAGCTTATTTCAAAATTGGGATCCACCTTTTCAAAAATGGACATGTCAATTTCTAAATGACTGAAAACTTCTGAAAGTTCTTTTTCGGTTATTTCTTTAGGCACATAGCTCAATATATCTTCATCAAGTAACTCCTCTTCATCCTTTCTATTCTCTTCAAGTTCAAGAAGATCTACGTTAGGGGCTGGGAATGAGATTCAAGGAGGTGAGTAACACCTTCAGGTTCCACTTCTAGTTCTAACTACCTTGCCATGTCTACAACATTTGCATTTACTTCTTCAATACGATTTTCCTATCCTTCAAAGTCATCAATAAATTAGGAACACAACTGTTTCCATATACATTTAAGTGTGGACTCTTTTACTTCATTCCATGCATCTGTGATAGTCTTATTGCCATCCAAGATTGCCTTTCCTCATTCTTTAATTCTAGTTGTCTCACTTCCAAAAGCTTTGGTTGACTCACGGCAACATTATCTCGCTAAAACCGTCGTATGAGAGAATGCGGCATCTTATGAGCAAATCATCATAAAGCGAAACGTACCTAAAGCAGGTTATTACTGAAACAATATATAGCAATATACAGGGTGATTCAAAACTTATCGTTCAAATTTCGTGGGGAGGTAGGGAATACGTCAGGAAACCGATTTCACATAGGAAAGTATGTCCGCAAATGTACGCATGCGTATGTAGAGGGCGCTGTGTGTACCCAACCAGTGTACAGCTCGCCCGACCACTCCCGCTGTCATCAGCGATCGCTTGGCCACCCAGGTCACCTGATTTATCGCCCATGGATTTCTTTTTGTGGGGGGCCATGAAATACCATGTGTACGAGACCCCCGTCGACAATGAAATCGACCTTGTTGCACGAATAGTGGCCGCCGCAGGCAATGTCCGTGATATGCCAGGCTTTTTTGAAAATGTTCGGCGGTAAATACAACGGCGCTGTGAATCCTGTGTCCGTGTAAATGGTCGCAATTTTGAGCACCTACCTTGTTGGAATAAAAGTCACATTCGTTACCACTTAACTGTACTGTTTCCTTGTGTTCACTTTACTTGTCCATTTTGTTCATGTAGATGACGTTTGCGGACATACTTTCCTATGTGAAATCGGTTTCCTGACGTATTCCCTACCTCCCCGCGCATTTTGAACGATAAGTTTTGAATCACCCTGTATAGCAAATTACCTCAGTAATTTACATAATTATTACATATTAATATATATATATTAATTTCATAATTATTATGCAAATGACAGATATAATTTGCAAAATACTAAGCTGTTCTTCATTTCTATATCAATAATTAAGTGTTCATTAATAAGCTGTACTGGTTAACATTTCCCTTTTCTCGCCTTCCGAAAATAACCTGAAATTGAATAAATAAATAATGCTTAGGTAAATGTTTCATTTTATTATTATTACTTTTATTTATTTATTATTGCAGCGTTTCTAGAAATCCTCTGGTTAAAATTAATACAGCCGATTTTATTGAATTAATGTTAACAAAAAATATTTATCGTAGTTTAGTTGTACTACTTAAAAGCACTGCATGATTTTCTTTAAACATTACCTCACTTAGTACGATGTCTACCAGAATGGCTCTTCTTCTGTGCAAATCGCTTTTGTCTTGGCGTAGTTGCACTTGTTACTTTGGCATTAGGATGAGAGGAGTTCTTCGAAAATCCCTCTCTTCATCTAGTCGATCTGATGAGGCTGCAGCTCCGAGAGAACTGAATCTTATCGATTTCCATCACATTAAGGGGAAAAAAAAAGAGGTAGCCTGCATATGTTGAACTAGGATCAGAGAGTAACATCGTAAGAGAGAGAAATGCACGTTTATTAATTCACCAGAAATTATTTGAGCGCTTTCATGTTGCTATGAAATGTGAATAAATTGATTAAATGAGTATTAGTCACTTTCAATGCTTAATTTAATGTTTCAGTACCTGTTATCCAAAAACTTGATGAATAATTAAAACTATCATTTCTATGGGGCAGAGGTTCCCAAAGTACGGTACGCGTACCACAGGTAGAACGAGAACAGCTGCTCAGTAGTACGCGGTCGGTTTATAGAAAATATGGCATGTAATGTACAAACATAAGATAATGCGACATGAAATCAAAGTTTTCATTTCTCTTTAATGTCATTTATATCAGCATTTCAAAATCATTTCACATTTCATCCATTATTTCATACTGATATCTGGTTATTTCGTCCAGATAACCAGCTAAATACGGCGAGGAAAGCCTTGCACTGACTAAGCAACCGCCGTCTCTATACCTATTATACCTTCAAAGTGTCAAATGACCATGATAAAAAAATTAACACCTCCAGGTTGAAACTCATTAGTGGTACATGAACTTAGCTCGGTAATGTAGAGTGGTATGCGGTTAAAAAATTTTGGGAATCCCTGCTATAGGGCAGTGGTTCTCAACCTTTTATGCTTCACGTATCCCCTGGAAATGTGTATGTAACTGGCGTACCCCTTGTATAGATAGATAAAACTATAGTTATAGTATAACAATGGTTATTTTTACTTTGTTACTAGATCTAGCGACCAACTTTTACCGCGTACCACACGTTGAGAACCCCTACTATTTGGCATCTACATAATATATGATAAATAACATAAATAAATACCCTGTCAACGCAGCTGCTTGCCACAGACAGAGGTCTGACAGGAGCCTGTCAGTTTATATGCCATAGTAGAAGGTCTGTGAGGATTGCAGCACCTCAGCAGAAAAACTACACATACATCCATGCCTTACCCGGGGCTCGAACCCAGGTCCCTTATATCAGTAGCCAAGCGCGCTAACCACTCGGCCATGGGACGGAATATATTATAGGACTATTAAACTTCTAATGGACGTTTCAGTGACTGGGAGGCTAGCATATCTGGCTTGGGGAGAAATGTACTTGTATTCAAAATTTCTTTATTGTCAGTAAAAGGATTTGGTTGTTTTACCTCTTAGCAATGGCCAGGTCACAAAGATTTCAAGGCTCAGAGAAGATAAGTGGAAGTGAATCCATTGGACATCTGTTAGGAAACAGATTGAAACCCCCCACTCAAGGCCATCCAGCGAGTTCTTTAAAGGTTTTGCATTCCTGCACATGGGGCCATGGCTTTACATCCCATCCGACGGACGGCGACCTTTCTAATCTCATCAGTTTCCTTTTTCTGACTGTGGGTTAGATCGTATAAGTATAGAAAAATGTGAACGCAGTCACAGTTAGGACTCGAACCTGAGACTGAACCAACCCACGCCTCACTCTAAGTAGATGGCTTGGGTTGAGTTCTTTTACCTCTGAGCGTCATTTTGTTTCCACACAATGGACTAAATTACCAGGTCTAAAGGACCCCGAGGGCTTAGAGATATTTGGGGGGAGGGGACCCACTGAACAGGAGAGAGATGGTAGCCTCTCGTAATGACCACCCAGTGTGTGCTTTAACATGCACAGGGTATGGCTCTCCAGTACACGGAAGCAAGTTTTACGTCCTATCCGAAGGATGATAATCGGTTTCCTATATTAATTCTAGGCAGGGTGAAAGTTTGGATTAGGAAAGGAAAGCTACGAGCCCGATTTTCCTTTGAATGAATTATTGGTCATATATTCAGTATATGATATATATGAATAATATATACGAATTTGTATATTGCACATGATAAATTTATATGAATTTTTTTGAATTTGTATATGATAAATACATATGATTTTTTTTTAGATTTTGATAGTCTTTCGTAAATCCAAACATTTGACAAATCCTATGATGTTGTCTCCTGCTGTTATGCTTCACCTAGAGAAATGCTTAATTATTTTCAACTACAACGCATCAAAATTTGATTACAAAAATAAAAGCACCGTTACTTGGTGACAATTAAAAAAAAAAACGACAGCGAAATTTTTACATATTTAAATACAACAAAGGTTTCGAATGAAGCTTAACTCGAAGAAATTTAGAAATGAAGTTTGCAATTTGAACGAAGTTTAACACATACCTCTCAAATCCGAATGAACATGCAATAGAAGTAAACACCAGTCCTTCTTTTCGTTCAGCTTTCTTCTCCTACTTCCCTTTTCCAATTGTGAATTTTAATATTATTTCTTAATTTTTGCCCTTCGACTGCTGCAAAAAATAAAAGAGCATTTTTCTTTAAATTCTGATCAGCATCTGCTGCTTTTCATGTTTCCTTGCGATATTTCCTTTGTCACGCAGTTTTCATTTTAAGATTAGAGAACTAAAGCAGACCCTTTCTAATGGAGCTGGGATCACATCGTACATCTGTCTCCGCTGAAAACAGATGTTATCCCATTAAATTTTATATTTACTTTGCTGACTAAAGGATTTGAGAGAAATGCGTTCTCCTCAGCACTAGTACTTCCTCTACGGACCAAACATTTCCCCACACCTCGTAAAACGTTCTTCTTGGTTCATTTTAATAGATGGAAAATTATTTCTTTCTTTTTGGATGGCGAAAGAGTTTGCAATTCCTTTAGGATTTTCCTTCGCCATTTCAGAAGAGCTTCGTCCTTTGGCATTGGCATTTTACATCGAGAATCCTTTTGGAAAAAAAAGAGCAGAAAGTTTTACTGGAGAGTGATGGATAATTTTATATCTTACATATTTTCAATAAAAATGTTGAAATCAAGAATACTGTTTTTTCACCAAAAACTGAGTGCACCACTAATAATTTACTCAAAGGAAAATCGGGCTGGTAGCTTTCCTTTCCTAAATTCACATCGTGTGCTCTGCATGTTTTAATGAGTATTAAGAAATAAAACTGGCAGCGGCCTTGACTTCTCCTCCCCCCATTCACTGAACTGTGAAGTAATCAGACGAACTAGATAAAATTCTCCCGTTCTTTGTGTTTAATTGCTTTACATTTAAAAGCAACAGATGAAATATTATTCATAGATGCATTTCACTTTTTCATCAAATCACAAAAAATACAAGCAACAAAATAAACAGTAACGTTTTAAATTACGCATTCATTCAAAGAAAAGAAATCCTAAGTATTTTAATAGAAGCAACAAAATAAGCAGTAATGTTTTAAACTACGTATAGATTTCAGAAGGGAATACACTACTAAAATTAAAGCCCAATGGATTTATCATGATTATTTATGTAGTAAGGAGTTATTAACTTTTTGCTCAGTTTCGAAAAAGATATTAAAAATCAGAATTTAATAATCAAAAGTTTAAATTTGGAGAAAAAAGAATTTTAAAAGTATGCCGATTAAACGTCAAAGAAGATGAAAGCAGAAATTTACTCATGAATAAATAACTCTTTTTCAAAACAACCAAAAGTTTCAAAAAAACACTAATCAGACATAGAGTGGCTTTAGCTACCAGGGCCCTCAGCATGCTAGGTTCTGTGATCTTAGAAAATCACGATTTTTTTTAGTAATATTTCTTATCTTCGTATGTCATTATATAATTGTCGTATATTATTTCGAAAATAAAAGTGCATTTTCGTGTCATTATAGTATAATTTTATTACATAATTGTCCCGTTAGATGTTACAAGTAGCACAAGTATGGAATTGGTATTGTGTTACCAGAGAACACAATGCAACTAGAAGTATGTCTGCAGGAGTCAGAACCTTATAGCGAGACCAAGGGTACCCTTTTGGAATGCTAGCAAGAGTAGTAGAGATAAAAAAAATATATTAATTATTATGCATATGTTTATACATGTTTTAAAGAAATATTTCTAAAGCACAGTTGAAAATGCTGTACTACAAAGAAAATACAGTCTCTTACCCCCACTGCACTTCTTATTTTTTACGGCTCATCGTACCACTTGCCATCCCCCCCCCCTTTTTTAAACATTTAACGAAATCTAGCAAAAAAAAAAGAATGACACTTGAAATCGTATATTTTACTCAGCCCTGGCGTGCTATAACTGCGTCCCTGAAAAAAAAAATAGCAGTCCGTCACGGATTGCTAAATTTTTATTTCAGGGAAATATTAGATATTACAAATAATCATGGTCATCGGCCCGAGTAATTTCAGGGGAAAATGTTTTCGGGGATAGGCAAAACATTTCCAAGGAGGGGTCAAAAATATGTCAGCGTTTTGAAGATAGAAATGTTTAAGTGGGAACGTTCATTAATGCGTGTAGTTGAGAATGCAGCAATCATGCATAAAACATACCATAATACAACAAAGGTTGCTCGGAAACGAAACCAAAAAGAGAGAAAATTAGTATTAAGATTACATATAAGTTTGACTTCTTCATAATAAATAAAAGCAAATAATGTTCGTCGGGAAACAAAAGAAAAGGGGAAAAATTACATCACTCTAAGTTAAAAATGACCATAATTTTTGGTACATTTTAAATGATGCTAGGGAGTCACTAGTAGGAGAGCTATGCACCAATCCGTTGTTATGATGCATAGAACCGGCAGACCTAGCACTTAAAGTCCGACTCCGCCTTCTCGTGGTGCAGGTAGTTAGTACCTTTTAAAAGAGATACTCTCTTGTGGAAGTTAACGGAAGAGGAGGGTTGCTAGATTAGTGTGGGCTACCTATTTGGACAACTACAGTTATTTTTTTTTCCTACCCTGCTGAGGAGTGGTCAGCCACACTAGAATAAGGTTCTGAGCTTGATTATGTATCCTGAATTTGCTGCACTGGTGGGCTTCTGTGAAGAGAAAATCTTTCGCTGTTGTTTCTGTTTGTTTGTGGGTTGACAGCCCCAAGTGAATTAGATTCGCAGGATATGTTTTATCAGCTTGTGGATAATCTTGCACAGAGGTCATCGCAGACACCTGAATTCTTGCGTCTACGGGCTAGGTCAAATTTTACTTTGGAGGAAATCTTCCGGTGTAGATGGCTTCAGCCTTTAGTAGTGGGAGAACGAGTATTTGCCCCATGCCTGAAAATTAGGGTCTGTTTGATATTGTCGGCATTCCCTCTCTCATTAAAGATAGTTCTTTAAACATCCCACTAACCATTTTCTCTGCATAAGTAGTTGAAATGTGAGGACTCTGCACAGAGCGTTTTCTTTTGATGTCCTCACACAAGAATTCCACGGTTATAATTTAGATATTCTCGGCCTGCAAGAGACCAGATGGACAGATAAAGGTCAGATTCTTAAAAATAATCTTAAATTTCTCTTTTCCGGGAGAGACGACAATAAGCATCACCAAGGTATGGGTCTGCTTCTTAGCAGACAAGCTAGTGATGCTCTTCTAGGATACGAGTGCATTAATGAAAGATTTATTACAGCAAAATTTCAGAAAAGCCTTAAAGACTTGAATGTTATATGCTGTTATGTCCCCACTGAGGATACCGATGAGTATGAGAAGGATAGGTTTTACGGACAACTTCAGGATATTTTGAATTCTGTCAAGAAAGAAGATATTACCCTTGTTCTAGGTGACTTCAATGCCAAAGTTGGTACTGACTCTGATCTTTAGGGAGGAGTAATAGGCCATTTTGGTATTGGTAGCAATGGCATTGGGCAACGTCTCCTACAGGTAAGTAAACCCAATGGTTTCAGAATAACTAACACTTATTACAAACACTGCGACATACATAAATACACATGGGTTTCACCCGATGCGCTGCATAAGAATGTGATTGATTATATATTAATTAACAGCAAATGGGCTAGTTCTGTTAGGAATACCAGGTCATATAGGGGAGCTGGAATTGAATCTGACAATTACCTTGTTAAAAGTGTCTTGCAACTTAAACTTAAAAAGTCTTCTGTGTGTGCTAGAGTTAAAAAATTTACTTTTAATACTGAAGCTCTGAAAGACCCAGTTATAGCCAAAGCTTACCATGATAGGTTACTTAGTTATTATAACAGTCATGGTTTGCTTACTACTGAAGTTCAGGAAGAACAGGACCACTTTAAAAGGCCTTTTTGAAAACTAACAGTGCTCTTTTAGAAAAAAGGAGCAGAGGAGACAAACGTATTTGAGTGATAAGGCACTTGAGCTTATTTCAGAAAGAAAGAACTGCATGTCCTTAATCAATACCTTACTAGTCGTAATATAAAGCATTACAGAGAGTTTAATAAACGTGTAAAGGATCTGTTAGCCGCTGATAAGAATATTTGGCATGATGGCTTAGCTGATAAAGCCGAGGGTTGTGGTTTTGCCTCTAAGCGGCACTTTTTTTTTTTGCACAACATGGAACGCCGAGGAAGCAGTTAAACAGACAACAGCAGAGAGCTGTACTAGACTGCACCACTCTCTCCCCCCTCTACCCTTGATCCGACCATACACACTCCTGCTTACGTCTACGTAAACAGGCCGCTATTTAGAAAAAAAATTAAGGTGGGGGGATAATAAACTGAACATTAGTTCAATCGATGTCATTTTATTACTTAATCACTAGGTCAATTTATACATTTATAACCCTCACTCATAAAACTCGTCTCCTCATTAAGAATTTAGATCAGACGTTTTTTTATATCAGTGCGATTCCTTTAGTTTTATGTGGAAATAGATTGAATAAAATATGCAATATTTTCCAAAAGTAAACACAGCTAGGTATATATTTTACTTCGACATAAAAATCTTAGAAATTCGTGGATCAAAGTACCGCTAAACTTGTATACACGGTACATATTTTTTCAACTTGTTTTACGCTGGAAATCTCATCTGACTTCCATGAAAGAGTTAGATACCGAATTTTTCAAATTATTCTTTCATTTCTACAAATATCATCCGAAAAGATTTAAAACAATCGTCTTGCGAGCAGGAAGTCAGCGCTAGTTCGAGTCTAGCACAGTAGCTTCACTACAGTGAACACTTTCAATATTGCTGTGTTGAGATTTTTTTTTCGACTCTGACAATATGATTAGAATAACTATTAGAAATTACCATTAATATTATTTCTAAATTTAAGTGCAGTTTAACCAGATAAGAAGTGTGTGGATAATGTAATCTCAGCTTTATTTTCATAAAAACCAAGAAATTAAATAAATAATCATTCATGGGAATTCAAATGAAATATAACACTTTTTTCTTCCTATCAGAAAATTAGTTCGATCCAAAAATATACTACAAGCTGACAGGAGAAAGATACATAATTTACTGGTATAATTCAAATTTCAGCAAGGGTAAAACAAACATTAAAATAACAAAAAGGAAAATTGGAGTAAATTTTCAATAATAGGTGACATATATTACAGGTTTCCACATTCATAAATATTCTTATGGTGAACACTATTTAAATGATTGTTTTTCCTCTCTTTCTGTTGCTTTTGATTCGTCATTTATTACGGAGCGCATTCAAAAGGTTCATGACACGTGTCCGTAGACTTTAATTCGTTCCTCCAAAGTTAATGAGCTACGACTTGTTTGAAAGCTTGTCTACACTTGTCATTACTTGTTAAAAACAAAGGCATCATCATCATTTCTCTCTTCGCTGGTGGAGCGTAAATATCAGTCTGCAAAATCTGTGCGTTGTTGCTATGTAGCCTATTAGATATTTTTTTTTCATCTGTTAATCAAAATGTCAGCGATTAGGTTTCTTTGACCATCTGCCTCGGACTGAGTTTTGATGAAAAAATTATATTTTGCTGTGTGCAACGTATAACTTTTCATTTGATTTCGGTATATATACATAACTTTTGTGACTAAGTGAGTCCAATAGTTTGTTGGCTGATAAAAGTGAAGGTTGAAAGTTTTGAAAGCAGGACGACGTTTTTTTTTTTGGCTGAGCTTCTTCTCTCAGGTTTCTGTTGTGTTGTTAATATTAATCAATCAGATCCAGAAGGAATAGTAAGAATAATAAGCGACAGAGGAAAGGTGGTCAGAGAAGTAATATTGTTTATGTTCAATCTTCATATCGAGTGTATTTGTTTAGTCCTGAAAATGACTTATTTTGAGCTGTGTAGAAAGAATGTTGGCGAGAAAAGGTTCGGTGTTATAGGTTTAGTCCTAAGAAGGACCTTTTAGCTACCAGTCCTGATAAGGAACTTTAACGTATTTATGTAGTTGAAATTATAGATGGGGGGAGGAATGGATTTTTTTTATTCTTTGGCAGATTTTTTTATGTGTTCCAAAGGGACTACTAAAGACGGATTAAAGTATTACCTTTACACAAGGATGAAACTTGGGGACAATGCGAAAAAAAATTCATGCCGATTTATCAGAGGTATAGGGGGGATCATGCTTGTTCATATGGCACTATTACGGGATGGATGCGTAAATTCAGAGAAGGATGGTAGAGTTTCGAAGATCTCCCTCGTTCAGCAAGATCGAAGGAGGTCATGAACGAAAGAACCATCGCTGCTGTTTGGGAACTCATTAAGGAAAACACATACATTACTATTCAGGTAATACTTTTAAATGTCAGTGCAAAATTTTTTAAATCATCAATATTTAGAGACCGAAAAAATTATGTCAAATGGATACCCCACAAACTGACAGAAGGGCAAAAAAAACGCTGGAGTAGACACGTGCAAGGAGATGCTGGAAATGTTTGAACCAAGTGGCCCCAGACGGTTAACAGACATTCTGACAGGTGATGAAACATGGTATTATTACTATACAACTCCCAGAACGACGAACCATATCCCAAAAACTTCCGACAAGACTTTCGCTCAAGGACGAAGAGCTTAACATTTTTTTTTCAATTCTCAAGGAATGGTAGCCGTGGGTATCTTACGTGAAATAATGACTATAAATGACCAATACCACGTCACCATTTTTTTGTCCAAAATGGTTAAGAAGATGAAGGAACACCGTCCAATTGGCGTGTCAAGGTTTTCCGTCTTCATGACAATGCCAGTGCTTACAAAACCGGCATGCTACGGTCTATCTGGAGCAGGAAAAAACCAAACTGCTACCCCATCCAACATATTCACCAGATCTTGCACCATGAGATTTTTGTTTGCTATCAAAAATCAAAAAGGAACTTGCTGGGAAGCCTATTTTAAACGTGCGAGCCCTTGCAAAATGCGTTCATTCAGAGTTGCGGAGTATTCCCGAACAGGAATACCACCAAGCGTTCCGGAATTGGCGTAGACGTCTGGAACTCTGCATATGCTAGAGGTGCGTACTTTGAAGGACAATATAAAAATTTGTTGAGGTAAGTGAAATGGTTTTTGTTCTGCAGATGCATGTCAAAAACGTTCTAAACATACATTATTGGTTTTTGTGTTTACCAAAGCAGTTATTCTCCTGTATATTCTCTACCCTATGACCAATCCTTACAATTACATACCAAATGGAAGCTTATGATGTGGTAAGTGTCAAAAGCTATAGAAAAATGCACATTTTATATTCACCTCCAAAATGATGAAATATTTAAACAATTGTTCCACTGCATCTTATGAAAATTAAATCGATGGTAACGAGTTATGTATCAAATGAAATCTTGTGATGTAGATTATGCGATAAGCTCAAGTTATTCCTCCATTTTCTTCCCAAAAGATGGAGGAAAATTAAACGGGGGCCAATCGCAACTTTAAATGAAAGCTTGTGACGCGTAGAATCTCATGGACTACTCTAAATTTTGCCTTCTTTCTCCCCAGTAAAAACATGGGAGTGAAATTCACCGAGGTCATTTGAAACGAGCTGTATTTAAATAAAAACGTATGATGTTTGGAATGACGTTCTACCTCAAATTATGTCCTGTCTTTTTCTCCAGCTAAAAAGAGGAGCGGAATTTAACGGAGATGGATCATAATGAGTCATAGTCAAAAGAAAGCTTAAGACGTGCAGAATAACTTAGGGAATATAATAATCTTCTACTCCCAAGCTAGGAAAAGACTACTGCTTTAATGACAAAGTTCCCTGCGAAGTTGCGTCTGAAATAAAAAAAAATACTTATGAATTCAAAACAAAAATTAAAAATGCTATCCTCTTATTTGCGCTCAGAAAACTGGAAAAAATGAGAGTGTAACTTGACAGTGATGAAACAACTTACTCAGTGTAGATACTTCAGAGGAAGGCAGGGCGCCAAAACAAGTTTCATTTATCATTTGAACAAAAATTGCTTTGCCCTCTATTCCTTTGAAGTAAATTTGAATTCAGTGCGTAATTTCATCATTGGCGCGTATTGCTTTTATTATTTACATTTTAGGACGCATACAGGAATTTTTTTTTTATATATATGTTTGAATATCGGTTTACAAGTTGATATTTTTTTTCTTCTCCATTTTTTTCTCGGAACATTTTTCTGACATATGGCTTTTATCCATCTTCCCACTTTTCCATACTTAAGACAACTTAGCAATTTATTCTATCCCATAGAAGAAACATTACATTTCTGCAACAAAGCTCTTAATAGTGCTACAATATATTTTACTCTTATCGACAACAGACTACTTAAAGACATCGTACTACTCCAGGAATAGTTGGAATTTTTTTTCTAGTTCGGAAATATGTCTCTGTAGTTCTTAGCATATAATACTTGGATATGAAAACGAAAATACTAGTTCATAATGTAGCTAAAGGTTTATCTTAAATACTATACTTCCTCAAAAACAAAGTCAAATATTACGATATTGTTACGACAGAAGGAATCTGGCATCCAAAAGCAAAAAGGATCAGCCAACGAATAAGAACTTTGGGAGAATTTGAGGAAGAACAGTGGAGCGTGTAACGGTCGTGTGTAACGGTCGAGAGTTCGAAAATGGAGGGTTAGCTGTTCTGAGACAGTGCGCGTTAAGTATAAAGAATTATCTATGTGATGTGTACGCGGGAAGTATAAAAGTGGTATCTTTTATGTGAGGTGTACGCGGACGGTCGTATGGTTCTGCTAGAGTGAGTTAGCGAACTAGCACAGGACGATTTTGTTTGTGTATGAAGATGTTCAAGCGACATGGTAATCAAGTAAAAAGGTAATATTTAGTGGAATAGACAGAGCTAATGTCGTGTGCTCTGCGCAGAAAGGTTGACGACTTGTGTATGGATAATAGTTGATTTGTTTATAAGATACTTCATCCATATTTTCTTTGTAACAATTTACCTTGTATTGAATTTGGTTTTAAAATATAGTTTTTAATACTCACGCTCAGTGGCTATCCATTTTTGTAATCCGCAACAATATTATAATTTTACCATTATTGAAAATATTCTCCAATGTATTTTCTGCGAGTATAAACTGAATCGCGGCAATGCTGGCTACAGGGTTTCCACCTATCTCGAATTTTGCCGGGCAGTCCGTAAGTGAAGAGATGGGAATATAAGATATCTAAAGATATTTAATTCTGCTAACTTTTGTCATTATTCAGAATACTTTGAAAGCATTAAGAATATTTGATAGCAATGAACTTCTTTAATGCGATCCTATTTCACATCGAAACTGGAAATTTAAGAGAACCGTTCAGGTTACATATTTTCTTTACGTTTCATGTATGAAAGTCTTTAGTAGTACTATTATAACTCTGGCATATCAAGCTCTGGCATAGCTGCTCAACCCTCTAAAATTTCACGATATTTAAACTGCAATGGAAAATTAAGAAACCTCGGAAAGAAAAATTAATTTTGAAGAAGAAAGCATTATAGAAAACTCGTTCTGTTTTTTTTTAGTTGAACTGTTTCACTTCTGAGCGGTACTTTTTTTGCACACAATGGATTAAATTGCCAGGTCACAAGGTCCCAAGGGCTCAAAGAATATTAGAGGAAGGAGACCCACTGGACAGCTGTTAGAAGATAGATGGTAGTCTCCTGTTAGGACATCCTGCGTGTTCTTTACTATGCATAGGCTATGGCTCTCCTGAACGAACACAGGACCACTGCTTAACGTACCATCCGACGGCCTTTTCGAGCACATCGGTGTCCCTTTTCTCACCGAGGGCAGAGTGCTTGCTTAACGGAGATAAATCTCGACGCTGGCACAGATTAGATTCGAACATGGAGCTTCAGATTACAAGCGTGGCGCACTACTAACCAGCCAATCCCCTCCCCAGGTAGATATAAAGAGAGAGAGAGGTGTAGGTGTGAAGTGTAATATAATAAATGTAAAGTACAATGTAATAAATTGTTCTATTGTATTCTACTATTATTCTGTTAGTTGCGGTCTATACCTTAGGTACTCAAACTTTAATTACAGTATAGACACAAGAACTTTCATGCAGATATATTAATTAATTAATTAATTTTTTTATCTAATGTACTCACAACCTATCAATGCTCCAATAACAGTGGGAACAAACAAAGAGAATAATTAAAAATTAGTACAAATAAAGGTACATAAACAAATCAGTACAAAACAGCGAAAAGGACATTTACAACATTTTGAAAGAACATATACAGCACACTTATATAAACAGAGATAATTAAAATTAAAATCAAGAAAAAGTAACATCATGTAATGTGATTTGAAAATTTTTAAAGCAGCTTTTTATATTGCTGTCGAAATCAAAAAGTTTGAAAATCTAACAACGGGAAAATTTATCAATGTATTTGATTTATGGAATTGAACCCTAAAAATTGAAATATTTCTTATGGGATGCTTCGTTAACGCAAAGCTCATTAAAAAGGGTAGTTCTGCGTAATCTGTGATATTGTTTAACAGTTTATAAAAAATATTACACATAAAACGTTTTTTCTATTTCTTAATAAGCAAACATTATACATATTTCTTAGTTGTTCAGTAGGAATACCTCGAAGAAAAATTCCGGTGTCCTTGTAGTAAATAATAAATAAATACCCCTCAAGCAGCTGCTTGCCACATAGGCCGGACAGAAGCCTATCAGTTTATACATCATAGTAGAAGGTCTGTGACGATGGCGGACCTCAGCAGAAAAACAGCACAATCAGCACTTTATTTTGAACTTTTTCAATATTATGATTATTATATTGAGAGTAAGGATCCCATATTAAGCTTCCATATTCTAAGATTGAACGAACTAATGAATTAAACAAATTGATTATAGCCCTTGTATTAGTAAAGTATTTTGTTTTTCTAACAATAAAACTCAAATTTCTAATAGCTTCCTTCACAATTTCTTGAATATGCATATTAAAATTAAAGTTGGAGTCAAACTAGATACCTAAATAACGGATAAAATAATTCCGTGGAATAGCACAAGAGTTGAAGTTATAATCATAATGACGATGAGGTTCCTTCTTTAATTTTTATTTGAGATAACAAAGAAGATAACATAAGGGAAAAAATATTCTTTTACGAGAACAACTTAAAATTGAGCATTTTGAAATATTCAGTTGGAGTCCGTTTAGAAGAGTCCAGTTGTGGAGTTCAGTCAAATCTTACTGTAGTAAATGACAGTCGATAATTGAGTCAATCCGTCAATAGAAGTTTACACCATCTGTGTACATTAGAAACTAAAAGAACTAAGTATATTTCGTAGATTATTAACGAAAATAATAAATAACAACTGTCCCACGTAAGAGCCTTGGGGCACCCAAGAGCAACTAAAAAACTTGTAGGAAAACTCAGAAATATAGCAAACACAAAGAGACCTACTATACAAACAGAAGAAAATCCATTCAACTAAATTACAACTAAAACCGATTTTAACCAACTTGTTCAATAATAATTCGAAATAAAAAAAACCATGTTGGTTTTGAGAAAACCAATTTTTTAGTTGTGAAATTTTTGTATGCATTGCGGATTAAAAGATCTTAGAAAATGATGGTAGAATAGCAATAGGTCAATAATTTTCGATATCATGTTTGTTTCCTTTTTTAATTATGGGTATAAGTTTCGATTCTTTCCAAGCACTTGGAAACTTATTGGTCCTAATTGAGAGATTAAATAATATTAAATGAGGGTAAACAAAACTATCAACACATCGCTTAATAATGAAAGAAGTAATCTCATCGTAGCCAATTGACTTTGACCCCTTTAAATGTTTAATAACTTGTCTGATGTCATCAATAGTTATTTTTGTAATGGTAACAAGATCGGGAGACTAATTTCTTTATCTATGGAATCAAAGTTATCACTGTTGTAGGAAGTGCTTGAAACATAAACCGATTTAAAATAATCGGTAAAAGCATCACTAATGGTTTTAAAATCAAGCAATTCTTTTCCTTGATATCTCATTAAATACTGTCTCCCCTCTGCTATTTCTGTTACAAAAATTCCAGAATTCTTAGGGTCATATCTTAGCACATTTTCAACCGTAGAAATAAATTCTTATAAGCTGATTTTATTTTCTGTTTTATTAATCGTCTATACATTCTAAAATTATTAGAATCTGAACTGTTATTGTATTTTCTATAATGTCTATAAATTTATTTTTCTATTTAACATCTTTGATACCTGTGGAGTGTACCAACATGGGGATTTCCCTTCGTTAACATCGTACTACATACAATTATTAATATAATTTCAGAAACACTGTATTATTTTTAACCCAAAAACGTTAGGAGAAAAGTGATGATCTTGGTGCCCAGACACAAACCTTATAATTATTGTTAAGTTAAGCTTTCTCGATATTCAGTATTCACCGTGTTTTCCAGAACATAACACTAGCGAATACGGAAAAATTACAGTATTCGTTTCGACTTTCATTCACTATTTAATCCACATTGGTTGTATAGTTTCTTTTTATATTTCATTGAATGTTTCCCTCTTATAAGTATTATTCATTATTTTATGTCTTTTTTAATAGTTAAAATGTAACACATATCTACACATTTTTCATGTCTCATGCTGAAACATTAATAAATGTCTAAAACTCAAAATTAACATCAAAATTTTCTAATAAAAATTTAGTAAAATTTTGTAGCAGCGTGATGTTAAAGAATATTTTTCTGCTTCAAGAAATTCGATCATTCATGATTTCAAAGTGTAAGACCATTGAAATCAATAATTACCTTAGACCAGTAGTTTTCAACCTTTTATGCTTCACGCACCCCCTGGAAATGTGTATGTACCTGGCGTACCCCTTGTATAGATAGATAACACTATAGTTATAGTATAACAATGGGAATAAAATAAAACATATATATATATACAACTTTTTAGCTCTCACGGCGTACCCCAAAAAATTTTACCGCGTACCCCACGTGAAGAACCAATGCCTTAGATAATTGTAAATGCTTAAAACTGAGGACGACGCTACTTATAACATGATATTTTAACTTTTGAATGCAGTCATTTTAACTATTAAAAAGTTAGTGTTATTATCTGAAAAATAAGTATTAACACGAGTGGGATATTGAATACGTTAATGACTCAGAATTCAAGTCAACGTAAATTAAAATACGTTTTTTCAGTATAAAATAAAATTTATCTCTCTCTATCTATATATATCTTTCCTAGAAGTTTTCAAAATGAAATTTCTGAATAAGTTATCTCAATTATATGATTACTTTACATGATTATGATCAATTATATGATCAATGATGATATAATATCATCAATTATATGATTAATTATATGAATAAATTATCTCAATTATATTATCTAGTTCTGATACTGCAGGTAGCATACAAAAGACAAATGATTTTCATCCATTCTGCTAGAATACTTTATCATCCTTGTTGCTATCCAATATTTGTATGTAGACGATTGTGAGTGATTGATGGACTAAGTTAGTGACTGAGTGACTTACTGATAGGGGACGATCATAATTCTAACCCTGATACAGAAGTGGTAGAGTTCTGATAATTTACAGTTAGAGTTAATCCGGATCGTAGATCTCGGGAAAATTCCGAAATATGACCTTCGACTTGTGCTTTAAGATCAAACCCTGATCTAAAAGTTATATAGGCGTAGAAATTGGTGTCTAGGAATATTTCGACTTGTAGTTCTCAGAAACGTTACGAAATTTGGGATCTGGCGAGTTCTTAGGGGACAAAAGTCAAATTTCGATATATCAATACTAGGGAGCTAAAAATTGGTGCCTTGAGGAATTTTGGGTCGTAGATCTCAGAAATGTTATGAAATTGTGGATGCAACGGAGGTCAAAGGTAGGGTGACTAAATTTAAAAAGTTTCTGGGAGATTCAATCTGAAGGATTGACATTTGCTGAGATTATTTTTAAAAAAAAAGCAATACAGTCGTTTTCATTTAGAACATTTTATGTATTATTGAACATAATGATAAGCTTAACATCTTGCTAAATCATAATAATAAGCTTAATATCAAAAATCACTATTACACTATGTGTATTCCACACGAATGAATATTCAATTGGCATGAAAATTTGTTTTCCTTGCAGCAAAGCCTTCATAGTATTAACTTTTATACGTTATTTTTCATCCATCAATATTAAATTCATGTTTGAAAATATTATTTTAATTGGATGCAAAGGGAAATTCTTCCCCGAAGGTTTTCTTTACTGATTTCTTCATTCACAAGCTGAGAAAGATGCAGGAGAGCGATGCTGGATGCCGTAACCTTTGACAGATCTCCCGCATTCGCAAAGCCGTCCGCGATTCTTAATCCCATCTCATTACAGGTTTGGACTCATTTTTTTTTATCCCAATATAGCGTTACACAGGAAGAACTTGTTGGTCAAGTATCTGGAGACAACAGGATGCTGAAATCTGTTAAAACAGAAATCAGCAATCAGCAACCATAAGGCACGCGATGGTGTCAGCAAGTAGAAGAAAGACATGCGTTCTCTACTGATGTAAGCACGAATCAATTAGTAAAGGTTTGATCTGCTGTAAAGTGAAATAAATATTTAAAATATATAAATCAAATTCTGGGGGCATTTATTTGTCGGGAGCAGAACCTTTAATCCAGGGACTTCCCCGCAAAACGGAGACGTATGGTCAGCCTAGTCAAAGATCAAGGTGCCTGGAAACATTTTGGGTCGTAAATCTCAGAAATATTGGGAAATGTTTGGATGCAATGGGTCCTTCGCGGAAAATTTGAGTCCAGCTGTCCTCTCCAAAGTCCCAGCTGAAAATTGGAGTCTGGAGGTATTTCTGATGGTACCATCAGAAACATTGTGAAATTTTGGATGCGATGAATTCATCGAGGTCAGATTTCTATATAATTTTTGTAGAGAGCTAAGATATGGTGAAAAGGGCTATTTTGAGCAGTACAACAGAAACATTGAAAATTTTTAGAACAGGTGTCGCGTTCAGTGTCAAATAGGGGTCTAAATGATGATGTAGAAATCAAGACGTGTCGAAAGCACCGACTGTTTTTTAATACGATATAATGTCAGTGAGTTTATTGATTTCATCCTGGGGAATGCACTGTCCTTACGTTGAGATTTTCTCCGTTAACTTTCTCTCTGCAATGAATGAGAATGAGGACATCGATGAGTTGGGATAGGACGCTCTCCATCAGATGGGACGCTAATTCGTGTCCACGAGTGCAGGAGAGTAACAGCTGTGTATTAAGCATCATACTAAATGGTCTTGATGATCGATTTCAGTTTCTAAGCAGTAAGTTAGTGGATCCCTTTCCCCTATCTGTCTGTGAACCTGTGGAATAGTTCTGACCTGGTTTCGTTAGACTATTGTGTGCACAAGCGTGCCGCTTAGAAACATAGCAATACAAACTTCCCTTTTAAGGCAATGAATTATCTCTGTATAAAAACAACTAAAACAACCATTTTTTTTCATAAATTTATTTCATTTTCGAATTTATTTCACTATATATATATATTAGTTATAGCAATAAAATAAATATTTTGAAGTGTATGAAGCAACACATTTCTTTCACATATTGCACCTAGCAGAAATTTTGGGTTGAGTTGTTTTACCTCTGAGCGGCACTTTTTTTCACGCCATGGGCTAAATGACTA
The DNA here is from genome assembly GCA_038380435.1 of Ryuthela nishihirai. Taxonomy (NCBI): domain Eukaryota; kingdom Metazoa; phylum Arthropoda; class Arachnida; order Araneae; family Heptathelidae; genus Ryuthela; species Ryuthela nishihirai. The sequence continues at coordinate 66,274,057 of JAWZYU010000011.1, read as the reverse complement.
AGTCACATGGACCCCGAAGACTCAGGGAAGGTTGGGGAAGTGGATCCACTCTAACAGTTGTTGGGAGACAGATGGTAGCATCCCGTCAAGGCCATCCAGCGCGTTCTTTAATGTGCACAGGGTATGGCGCTCCCGCACACGATCCACGGCTTAACGTCCCATCCGACGGACGGCGATCTTTCTAGCCCATCGGTATCCCCTACTGACCATGGGCAGGGCGGGGAATTTTGCGGATAAAAATCTCAACGCTGACCAGCTGGGACTCGAACCTGGGAGCTAAAGATTAGGAGCTTGGCACGCTACCGACTGAGCCATCCCTGCCCCAAAAATTTTGGTCGATGTCAATAATAGTTTATAATAAATAAATAAAAAACTCATGCAGCTACTTGCCATAGAGGTTATACGCCATAGTAAAAGATCTGTAAGGGAGCCGGGATTTCAGCTTTACCTGGAAAGTAACACAAACATCCATACCTGGGTCCCGAACCCAGGTCCCTTTGATCATGAGCCAAGTACTTTAACCACTCGTCCACGGGACGTATTTAAACAACGTGTAAAATTAGTTTCCCTCTGTTGTTGAAATTGAATTTAAAGTGTATTTTCTTGCCTTTCTTTATTACTTATCATCATTCAGAATTATTTTCCTCAAATCAGGTAATATGCTTATATACAAGTTCTTTAATATCCATATAGCTCTTTAGTGCATTTTAAATTGCGTATATAGAGTATATATATATATACAGTATATATTAGAAATCAATCGGTGACTTTGGCGCCGATTGATTTCTCGGCCATCACTCCGATCGCTATTCGGTCTTGAACATGAATTAATTTATCTTAACATTTCTGAGATCGACCATCCGAAATAACCTCAAGTACTAATTTTTGTCTCTCTACCACCAATATATAGTATTTGAAGTCACAGACTGATTTTTAAGGCTCTAAGGGCCCATCTCGTCCAAAATTTCATGTTTCTCAGATATACAACTCAAAACACTCGTAGGCACCAATGTTTACATTTAAAACCTTGTAAATCGTGGTTTGACTTAAAATTGATATCTATTTCACCTGGAAGGTCACGTCAGAGGTCAAATTTCGGATTTTGTTTCGAGATCTACAGACCTGATTGCCCATAAGTGAAAATTTCATAGTTCTACCAATCTGCATTTTACAGAAAACTCTTGGTTGTTCGATACTGAAGCATTCAGAATTCTCATACAACCGGCATAAATTTCAAATTGAACATTTGAACTTGGTACGGAAAATTTCAATGCACCTAGTAGTTTTCAAGGATGCCACTGGCGTCGTCTTTCACGCATTGTTACATTCAACGCTATGACACTATATAAATTAATCACATTTCAGATATTTACATTTGTATTAAGATAATAATACTTATTTTTTATTATCATTATCAGGCATCTATACTGCATTTTTATTCCAACATTAGGCATCTATACTTCATTTTTATTACAACTGAGGCTTGAATACAAGTTTGTACTAACTGTATTTGGTTTCTATAAAACTATTTTTCATGTAACCGGCAACCCAATTCTCCACAAACGCCGGATAATCGGGAGTTTACTGTAGTTGGAATTAATGTTATCCCTTATCAATCAGTTAGCAAATAATAATCGTCTATGTGCACTGCACCACGGATATATTTTAGCTAATATCCATGTTATGTCAATGAGAATCTAACTTCGAAGATTTATAAATTCAAAAATATACATTGAAGGAAAACATTAAATATCATTAAATATAAATATAACATTAAATATCTCTTAGATCCCGATTTTCAATAATATTCCTTCAGTATTTAAAGAGTTATGGAAATAAAAATATTTCACAATAGTTATATGTCCAAGAAATTGACTCTGAAATTGATTTAGACTTAAATAATATTCTTTCAAGTCATTTAATAAAATAAATGTACATTTTATAAGTTTGATGATTATTTCAATATCAGGCAATTATTAATTAAAGATTCCATCTACCATAGTTACTTAAATGCTAGACGTAAATACGGGAAATGTTTGGCTCTAAACGGAAACTAGTTCATTCACAGATTTCCACTCACAATCCCATGGCGATCGGTAACTTCATTCACAAGGCTGGCGACGGCAGCACCGAAGAAATTCGGACACTATTCGAGGAACGACACATCTTCCTAACCACGACATCTAGGAAGCCGATCCGCGACCGCAAGAGGTCAGAACTAAGCGGACCACCTCACCAAATTTGGGACAGATCGTTCAAGCACCCGCGGAACCACGGAGAAATGCCAATTTCTGCCACCGATGACGTCACACGTGTCCTCCTGCCCGTTCGCTTGCCCGTCCGGAATACGCCTATTATTTAATATAACTGAACGATTATTGCTGAAATTCGAGAATTAAATCGATTTGATTACGATCGTTAATTTATCAGTCACATGTTTCAACCAAATGCATATTTCAGAAGTTATAGAGCTTCGAAGTTAGATCCCCATTGGCATAACATGGAACTTCTACAATATTTTGTTAGAGCAATGTATATTAGATGCGCAGTTCCTTTTCTCGATCATTCAGTTTAACGCTTTCAGATCTCTAATTATGCCTCTGAATTTTCACTGCTTGGTTCGGAAGTAAAAGGTAAAAATTTTCAAACCTACGAAAAAAATCATGAAATACAAATGCGTAGTGTTATTGAGAGTGAAAAAAAAATTCTATTTCAAATGTTCTTCGTCCTGTCAATTGAAGTACTCACTCTAGTTATTTCTTGCTATTTCAGCCGATGTTTAGTTCAGATTCTTTCATTTCGGTCTATTTTTTAATGTTCTACGGGAGAAGCCACGAAAGTGAATGGTTTCAAAGTCTTCAAATGATACCGTTTGAAGACTGAGGATCTATAGATTTATTTCTGTTTACAACGCCATTGATGTTATTTGATCTTCAATGGATGGTCTCTATCAAAGTACACCGCACAAGGTGACGCCGGTAACGGTGTTTTGAAAGCCTGCATCTTGCAGAATAGTCTGTATTTTTTGGCGCAATTGGGAGAGACTGAATCTTCGCAAATCTCAAGTATGTTGATTCGCCCAAGATCTCATCATTCAATCAATCAATAAAAACAGAAAGTATGCTAAAACCTTAAGCTCAATGTTGGTAGAAACATGCTGTTTCCTGCGTGCTTATTACAATATTTTGTTAAGCTAATTGTACTGAATATTGCATTTTTGCGTGCAACAATCAATTCATTGTGATACATAGTGTGTAATAATATGCCCGCACTAAAGATTTTCTTCGCTTTACATATCTATAAATAACAAAGGTCTTTAAGTGCTTTTCGATATTCATTTAATCTTAGCATTAATTTACCCATCTTATAGGAAATTGAGAGAAATAGACTTAGTGGAAAACTGTGAAATTCAAAAGGCTTTTGGAATCATTGATCAACGAATGGAATCAAACCAGTACTTTTGGATTACATACATACATGCATACATACATACATACATAAAAAAATCATCATGTAGCCATGGACTATGGAGGCCTAACCAGACTGTGAATTTTAATCCTCCAAAGATGTCTGTTCTGAGCTCCAGCTGCTGCATTCTGCAGCTGTAGGCCAATTCTAGAAAGGTCCTGTTTGATTTCTTCACTGCAAAGATGTATGTATTCCCTTTCCTGAGAGCTTTAGACACTCTATTCTGAACCCTGTTTGACAATCTTCAGTTATACATACGTTAAACTGCCCAAACCAAAACAGACTCTCTCTCTGCACAATATGTATGTTGCTCATCAAAGGATGCTGCCAGCTCATTTCTCTAATTCAAAAGTAAAAGATTTAAATAATTTTCTAAACACATTTATTGTGCAAAATAATCTTAATATCTCTCCATCGGTCGCATTGGCTCTCAGAGACCTAGACGTTTTTGTTTTCTAGACGATTTTGTTACTTGAATTATTTTTAAATGAAGCTAGAAGCTACTCATTTCTTGTCGGTACTTTTCACTCCATTCCTTCATTACACTCTGTTACAGTATCATTTATATCCGCCAATTTCTTACTTTTCAGGATACATAATTGTAACAAATGGGTATCACAGAACCAGCGCGACCATCGGTGTTACTATTTAAGTAAAGCAGATGTTTTTTTGAATATTTGTCATTCTGTTTATTATTTCAATCATAAAGAGACGAATTATGTGAAAAGTATTCAGCCCTTGTGTATATAATGTGATATACGCTTAAAAAGGTAACTTATCAGGCATCTGTCTAACCGAAACTCTGAGTTAATAGACGTGTTTTACGTCATTTTTTCTTTCCTTACGAAATCAGCATGATCGCTATTTAATCTTCCTGTCTCCAACAAATGTGTGGGACAGGAGGATTAAATGTGTAATTAATAACAAAAACGTATTTTAAATTCTAGTAAATGAATAAATATTTCTTTGAACACTATATATTGTATTCAAAACAGAAGCTATTTCGTTCGTTTAATTCCAATGTTTGGAAGACATTCATACAGGCCCGGACATAGATAAAAATTAAGGGGGTATGGAATGGGCAACTGACCCAATCGAGCCGGGAAAACTGAATGGGAGAGAGGCAAGACACCGGATTTTCATTACAGTGTAACATTTTTTCCTTCGTTTAGAGGGGTTTTTAAAAAATTCATTAAAAAAATGCGTGAAATATGCGCAAGTTTTAAAATTTTTTGCTTGTATTACCCTTACTAACATAATATAGACTCTAAAGTAATGTGGAGAGCAGCTGATAGAATCGAAGGAGGCCACAGTCAGGGAAGAATGGTATCGTAGTGTCTTTTAAAGTGTAAGTTCTAGACTCTGGAACTAGTTTCAAGAGATAGATGTTGAGCACAGGTCTCGCGCTTTAATTACCCCAAACCACCAGAATCACTATTTGTCTATATTGACCGAAGGAGACAGGAGACTGACAGCCAAATGAGTATCTAGGCCAGAGTTTTCCAATTTCATCTAGCCCCGAAACCATTTCACCCACTAAAAACGTTTCCGGAACCCTTAATGAAATTCTTATATAGGAAACTAAAAGACTAGTTCACCAATAACAATAATAAAAAATGCTAAGCAAGAATATGAGATAAACATATCATTCAATCGTAGATATTTAAAAAAAAATCACATTTCATGTATAAGAAAAGTGAAGAAAATTTTAAATAATAATTTTTATATATATTATAATGGAATTTTCTTCCAGAACCCTTATTTTCACTTCACGGAAAACCGCGATTTCATAAAACGCCATTTGGGAAATATTTCTAATGTTCAGATTTTAGCCGAAACAGTCAGAAACGTACTGCATAAGTTGGCCTCTATGCAAGAAGATACACTGTGTTTTGTTTGATTCGTTCGCATCTTATGGCGAGGAAATTATGGTGTTAAGAACATTAAGTTATAGATCTACTCAATGTTCTATTTTCCTATAAATAAAGATTTACTTTAGCGATTGATTCCCAAAGATATTAACTTTCGAAGAACTATAGCAGAAGGGTTTTTCAATTGTTGTATTAATGAAGTCTTCCTGTGGAGAAAAAGCAGTCATTGTCTATTGATACATCTCTATCAAGGAACAACCAGATATGTATGTATGTTTGTGTATGTTTAAAAAATGCCGTATGTTTTAAAAAGCCGTTCCATGAATGCAGGCAAATATTAAGATGACAATTTTGATCAACATGTGAGACAATATTATGTATGCAGTAGTTTGTTATTCATCGTCTTTCTTCGAAACTTAATATCTTTGGGAATCAATCGCTAAAGTAAATCTTTATTTGTAAGAAAATAGAACATTGAGTAGATTTATAACTTAATGTCCTCAACAGCATGATTTCCTCGCCATAAGATGCGAACGAATCAAACAGAATACAGTTTCGACTTGTAAAGACCGCCGTTAGCTGGTGGAATGTTAAATCGTGGCCCAAGTGTGCTGGTGAGCTGTACCTTGTGCATGTTAAAAAAATACGCTGAATGGGTTTGAGGGGAGGCTTCCATCTATCTCCTAACACCTACCCAATGAATCGCGTTCGTCAAACTTTTTTCTGTTCTCTTGGGATCCTTGTGACTTGACCAGTGTGCAGAAAAATGCACTCAGAGATAAAACAACCAGATTTTCAGGTTTTCGGCTCTTTGTTCTTGATTGGAATACTAATTGACATGAAAGTGATGCTGTCTACCGAACTTGCGGTATTTTATTCAGAAGATTGTACATTCAGATTTATAAAGAATACGCTATGCATCCGTCACTTGACCTTCCCTCATTTAAATCTTTTTTTTTGTCAATGACTAGGACTCCCTCACTTAGTTCACTCAATAATATTTTGAGCCTCTACTAGATATAAGTGCTGCACGTATAATGTTGTGTATTGTATAATTTAGGGATCTAGTTAACAAAATACAATATTATCAATATATTTAATTGATTTTGACAATATAATTTAGCTTTGAGAATTATCGAAAAAGCTACAGGGATATTTATTGCAATGGATCGAGTGGAGAAGAAATTTCTCTCTCTATATATATAGTTCTATAATTTTTCTAAAATTACTTTACTTTATATTGTCGAAGTCAGGCACATATACTGTGTTATGTATTTTTTTTGTTAACAACTATTCAGCGAACATGAATTTGGGAATAAGCAAGCTAAAAAAGTTCTCAAGTCTCTCGGTCCATTGTACGAAACACCTTGTAGATTTTCGATAATTCTCAAAGCCTATTTATACTGTAAAAATCCATTGAATACCTTTAACCTTGAAAAAGACGAAAAGCACGTGTAGAGTGATCTAGTTTCCAATCAGGTATTCGTATTATCCACATTGAGTCTCTGTCCTATTAACTCAATCCTTTTTCCCACAGAACATATTACATACGATGCTTCAGACATTACCCTCACGTATTCGGATATCAACGTTATTGATTCAGTGCTAATAATGCAGCAGTAGAGCACTGTGAGAATGGTTCATAGATGGACGTGCGGGTCATGTTAAATAACTACGAATACAACGAAAGCATCGACAAAAGAATAAGAATGTTCTTCGTTATGACGACAATATCATAAACTTAGACAAATACACATATTTGCAATAGGCACAGATTTATTTAAAAAGCAAGTAATCTCTTACATTCATAGAGAAAAGATCAATTTGAATATGAAAAATTTATAACTAATATAAAAACACAGTAGTTCCTAGTCAACTTTGAGGGTTACGTTCTTGGTTTAGTCAAGGTTCACCAAATTGCCTCATCAAATTATTATATTAACATTATATTATTTCATCAAAAAGTCTTCCTTAAGTTTTACTTACAAATTTCTATGCAAGACTTAAAATACAGTTGTGCAAAATATTAAAAGATAATGCAGTGTCTCAAGGAGTACACAAGGGAATACCATTCAAATATGGTGTTTATGCAAATTTTGAAATATGGAAAGAAAAATGATTCCACTTTTAATCGACGCGACAACGAACATGCAAATTAAAGGTGATATTAAAGAGTGTGTTAATGAGATCGCCATTCATTTTAGTTTTACCCGGGCTGCTTGAGCAGAAATCTGATTTCCTCTTGTTGCAAAGATGACATGTGGATGATTAAGTACGGTGGAGAGCGATAGATAGGAAGCAAAAATCCTTCAGGAGCTTAGAACTACCCTGTGAGAGCAATATGTCATTACTAGGTACCAGATATTTAGGAGGTAATGAATTAAATGCAAGTAGACCATTCAACGAAACTACTTTATTTTTTACGAAACTATTTTATTTTCCAACAAATTATGTTTTCTCCATTGCATATTACATATTTGTTAAAGAACAATATCGATATACCATTCCTAAGCGTACCGGACACAAATAATTGAAAAATGCATTTTTAAGTCATAAAGTCTGAAACTGCCTTGATGATTTCTGAGCATTGATTTATAGTTGAAAAAAATGTTCGATAACACGTGACACAATGAGAGCAAAAAAAGAAACAAGTGTGAGGAAGATTCGAACCTACTTACATGCCAGGTGTTCTGGACTATCGAGCGGGTAAATGCTGCTTCAGTTAATGTGACTAAAAACTTTCCTGAATATTGCTAGATTCGCTCGTGACTCCATCTTTGTCTGGAACGGACAACCAAGTTGCCTCAAATGCTGTTTAGTCACTCATGCTCTTGACGTTGTATTAATAAATCCATTGTAGAATAAATTAAAATAAAATAAATAACCCCTCAAGCAGCTGCTTGCCACAGAGGTCTGACAGGAGCCTGTCAGTTTATATGCCATAGTAGAAGATCTGAGAGGATGGCAAGACCTCAGCAGAAAAACAACACGCACAACCATGCCTTACCCGGGGCTCGAACCAGGTCCCTTAGATCAGTAGCCAAGCGTGCTAACCACTCGGCCATGGGACGGGAAATATTCTGTACACATTGGACTCATGAATAGTTAGCTAAAAACATTAGTCAGACACTGACAGTTTAGAGGCGAAGAATACCTGGCAGGTAACTGGGAGGCATGGGTTCGACCCTCACTGGGAAATTCACGAGTTCCATGTGTACAGGATATCTCCTGTGACACTCTATCATGGAAAATCTTCGTGGAGTGAATTTCTATTGTTTGTTGTAAGGAATTGTTTTCAGCCCGTTTATGAGAAATAAGATATTTTATGGAATTTTAAAACCATGACTTTTTCTCGATTACTTACATTTTTTTCCTATATCACACCACCGACAAATCTACTGTGATTATATACTTGATGCTGTTCAAAATTTTAGGGGACTCAATCAACGGCATACCTAGAGTCTGAAGTCTTTAACGTGTTCTTTTCGAACAAATTGAAGTCAGCTTTAGATATAAGTAAATTTCCCATGGCATCGATTTCAAGCAACAATTTTATTACCTTCAATGACAGTAGCCTACAATTCTACCATAACTTATTTAAAGAAATCGAAATGCTTTCTGCAGCATATAGCGTATATCAGATTTAATTCAAATATCTAATCAAATGAGAACAGGTTTATGTCTTTGATATTTTTTCTCTATGCTTCTTTAAGAAAGCATTTCTTCATATTTGACAACAGGTATTCGCAATAAAACAATAAATTATCCCTCAAGCAGCTGCTTGCCACAGAGGTCTGACAGGAACCTGTCAGCATAATACACAATACAAAGGTCTATAAGGAAGGCGAGACCTCAGCAGAAAGACAATACAAACATCCATGCCTTAAAGGCGGCCGAACTCAGGTCCCTTTGATTAATAGCCAAGCATATGGTAACCACTCGGCCAAAAGAATTTTATTAACTCACTATCTTTCATGAGTTGAAAAAGTCACATGTGCCGTCTTAAGGGAAACACTTTTAATCCATGCCACTGCTTTACATAGTAATATAGTGTAGAAGATCTATGCATTGCAAACAGCAAAATATTGCTAAACATTATTCTTCCAGGCCACAGCAGTTCAAGTGATGTGCTAAATAAACAGACCATATCAATTTTCTTTCTCAATATATTTATTCAAAACTATTGGACTACATACTACATCAGTAATAGAGTAAATGAGAGTTCTGGAACAGTGTTAAAGTATAGGAGATCCCATGTTAACCTAAGGGACACTTTTGGGAAGATGGGGGATTAAACTAATTTTGGGAAGACGTTCTGTGTGAAGGACAGGACATGAGTGGGTTTTGTTGGGAATATGTTGCACTTATCAACACTTCACTGAATTATTGGGGCTGTTGGGGTGTAAAAATTGGTAAAATAGGAGAAATCGAGAAAAGCAAGACAATTTGGGAAATTAGTTTAAAAAATATGACAGTTCAAAATCAATAGGTAAAATGAGGTTTTCGAGGGTTGCGGGAGAAAAATGTGACGGAAAAACAGATTTTTGGGCGCTATCTGTGAATGTATGTATTTTTTACCTTCCAGTAAGGATGAGGACTAATTACAATTTTTAAGTTAATTAGACATTAGTAGGAAAAAGCCCACCTATGGTCGGTCAAGAGGGTGCATCTCAAGACGTTCTGTGTGAAAGACGGGACACGATTGGATGTTTCGTTGGAAAAATGTTGCAGTTATCAACACTTCACTGAATTATTCGGCTGTTGGGGTGTAAAAATTGGGTAAAACAGGAGAAATCGAGAAAAGCAAGACAGTTTTTGGGAAACTAGTTTAAAAATATGACAGTTCAAAATCAATAGGTAAGATGAGGTTTTTCGAGGGCTACGGGACAAAAATATGACGGAAAAATAGATTTTGGGTACTATCTGTGAAAGTATAGATTTCTTACGTTCCAGAAAGTATGAGAAAAAGCCACCCTGTTTTCGGTCAAGAGGGTTCATCTCATTTTTTTTTCCCATGCACAGAGTACATTACAGCATCGATATAGGATGTTGGTTTTTAGTATACATTGCAGAGGGATCACCAATTTCAGGCATGAGGTCTGCAGGAAATATTATTAATAACTCTGCTGATAATCTCTTCGGGAGAAGGCTACTGCTCCAAACGTGTTTCCGTTGCTGTGACACTGGTGCTGACTGCAGCTTTGTTAGACACCTCTTTGTATTAATTAATAAAGACTTAAAAAACACTCAGGCGTTCAGGAAAAAAAAGCTGAATTCATATGGGGGAGTTTCTAAACTCTTCATTCCTTTCTCTCCTTGCTTCTCTCCCATTGTATTTAGTCTCTTTATATACATTTATTTCGTGTGCAGCATTTGTGGGCCGCTGTGAGATGCCTGCTTATGCTGGTTCCTGTTGAAATCTCGAAATATGACGTAATGAATGTATTTTGAGAGACTTCTTCTTGACACTAACGGAAATGCAATCTTTTGTTGGCTCTGAGCAATGGCTGGCTCACTCGGTTCAAAAAGGAGATAAAGATATCAAACTAATATTGGGATGTACTCTCTTCACAACGCAACTCCATTCGTGATTACCAAATTGTGGGTTATTGCCACTATAAGCGCGATGCTTGCTTAGTATTCGTCCGAATCAATTTCTGAAAAACTTGACTTATTTTACCAGTGACTGAAATAACGCCGACCTCTTCCAGTGTAGCGGCGTGTATGTGCAATAAGGATCTCAGTTGGCTTAATGTTCATGATATATAAAAAAGTATTGTTGGATAAAGTGTTGGGGAACTTTTGTTTTTGGTAGAAAGTCTATTATTAGTGGTAAGTAGATTAGTAAACTGTTTTATCATGCCCCCATTTAATATACTTTACACATCCTTTACAGATTTTTTATCTTTTTCAGTTTACTGTTTTAAAAATGGTATCATTATCTTGTCATACATATCTGAGATTCGAAAATTCCCAAAGACATACGTTTTAATGTCTTCTGTATCAACAATTCTTTTGGTATATTCATGAGACAATCCAATCTTTGTAATTTCAAATATTTCCATATCGTGTTGTAGAGATCGAAATTCTATTCGTTTGGTACTTAAAATTATATTCTGAAAGAGACAGTGGCGATAATTTTCAGGAGTAAATTCCATTTTAACACCATTCGCTGATTTCTTGGAAATCGAGACATCAATTGAATATAATATCGAAAGTCTCATAATTCGAACTGTTGTGCTAAGTTTGTAAATATAGAATCATTGCGCCGTTTCGTTTCTTATGCTCGAAGCGGCGGCGCAGAGTTACTTAGAGTGTTTTTGTAAATGCTTTTTATTCCTTGCCCCTCCCATTTCCGGTGCTCGAAGCTGCGGCTTGATAAAAAAAAACTGATAATAAAGACTGATTTTGATAGTATTTTTTTTTATTAGCCTCTCGGCTGACAAACAATACTCAGAGTTCGAATGTCAAAGCTTTTTCCTCTTTTTTCAACAAAAAGTTCTTCTCTACAGAGTCAGCAGATGTTTCCATAGCCTTTTCTGTAGTGGGTCAGTACTTTTCGCAGGTGTCTTTCAATTCTGCTGGTTAGCCTGATTTAGTGAAAGGAGAAAAGAAAAAAAAAAGTGTCGTTATTATAATACATGGAACATTTTTTTATGTATGCACCCAACTTCTAAGTGTTCAAGAAATGTCTTGAAGAGAAGACTGTTTGGGTGAGAATTGGCGGGAAATCTATAGGGAGTTTTTCTGAAAATTACTCAGAGGCGGATTTTTGAAGGTGTCGAGGAATAGTCAAGTTCCGAGTTGATTCGTCCCTATTGGGATCATCAGATGGACTGAGACTCACTCAGTCAAGCGCCGATCAAGAGCAAAGAAGTCGGTTGGCACATTGAGTGGCGAAAGTCGTTATTTAACAAGATCAATGGAAGAATACTCACTTAGTCCTTCCGCTCGCTCATTTCCTTGACAGCATCCAGGCTCGTCTTTTCGAGCAGTGTTGTGTGAATAAAAAAAAAAAGCAGTCATCGTTTCGCAGTGTTGCGTGAATCAAAAAAAAGTGCGTGCATTTTTCAATGGCGACGGGGTGAGGGCGGCTAAAATAGTCAGACATTCCAGGTTCGAGTTCGGAACCTTGGGCAGGATTCTTCTTCTTTTACTTCAGATATCGTATTTTTAATGGTCTGGCAGGGGAGAAAGAATCTTACGATCGTTTGGTCTTAGTGCGAAAAGTTTTTCTCACTATTCACGTTTTAGAGAGAAGCATTATTGAGAAGAGTTAATGATTTAGTTATGAATAACCTTATTACCTTTAGGGCTAGAAAGAGGGAGAAGTGTCAAACAGGATCTGTCGAAAGGTTGCGTTTCTTTCCATCACATGTTTGTCCAGAATCATCGGCAGTCTTCACTTGCACTGAAAGAAAGAAACAGTTTTTAGAAAACAGTTCTTTTACAAAGAAGCGTTACTGGGAAGCGAGCTTAAGAGTTAATGAATTAATTACGAATAACCTACCGTTAAGGCCATAAAGAAGGAAAAGTGTCAAACTGGATCCGTCGAAAGGTTGCATCTTTTCATCACACTTTTGTCCAGAATCATTGGCAGTCTTCACTTGCACTGAAAGAAAGAGTTCTTGTACAGAGAAGCTTAAGAGTTAATGAACGAATGATTAGTTATTACCTTTAGGTCCAGCTCAGGGGATCCGAGGATTGCGTTGACCATCACAATAATTAATCGATGATCCGAATGTGTTGTTCCTGAAGGAAAAACAGTTTGAATAAGAGCTTGACAAACCTCAGGGATGAAATTTGGATCGATGGCTTCACGAAGAGATTACAGTCTATCTGTAGTTTTTCGCCCTGAAAATAAATAGAAAGTTAGTACGTCCGGATGCGTTGAAAAAATATTATTAACATTATTTAGCCTTATGCTTTAACATTATGCTTATTACCATTATGCTGAAAAACAGTTCTTAGAATTAAGATGCATGCATTTCAGTAGAGATAGCTCAGTGTTGCATTTCAGTAGAGACATTTCAGGGTTCTGAAATCCAATGAGGAATCTTTTCGCTTGTGGGCTGAAAGAGAAGAAAAGGGAAATTAATAAAAACAGAAGAGAGTTCCTGGGCAGACTGATAATTATTTCGTTCGTCTCAAAGCAGGAGTGTTGTCTGTTCGGCAGACTGTCAAATCCAGGTCTTTTCGGGCCAAAGTTTTTCACAAACGTCGAGGCATTTCTTGAAAAGCTCTTGCCAACATCCTTTCGCGATCTTGACGACGGCGTGGACCACGGACTAAAACGGGACTGTAGTAATGATCTGGGATTTATTAAATAGGTCTTCTGAAAAAAAAAAATTAAGGGACTTTTTTATGATAGTTAACTACTCTCTTTTTTATTCTACATAGGCTTCTGAAAAAATTTATTCAAGTGCGCACAGATTCCATATCCAGTTTTTTAAATAATGAAATTTTTTAAGCCATGTGAAAATGACTCTTCTGTGCCAATCTTCTGCGATTTACTAAGCGCTGCTGACTGTGAATTTAAAAAACGATCTGGGAATAGGATGAGAAATGTGGATGAGATATATGTCATAAATGAAAAGACCCGCCTCCAAAAATCCCCCTTTACCTAATATTTAAAAAGTAAGTAAATAAAAGGTAAACGACTTCTTTTATTTATGATAAAGAAGTCGTTTACCTTTTATTTACTTACTTTTTTTTAAAAAAAAAATGATGGTCTGGTTACAAGGGCGGAAAACGGAGCTGGATCCAGCCACGTTCTAGTGCATTGAAAAATTTATTCACAGTGCTTTTTCAATGATTTCCTCAGCATGTGAAAAGGTCAAGGACCACGGACGCGAGCAGAAGTGATCAGAGGATAGGGTGACGACAAACTTGGGGGAGGAGTTAGAGAGCGTGCCTGCCAAGTCGCTTGTCTTTTCGTGTGAATGTAACCACCGAAGCATCTTGAAGTGTTTTTGTGCTAAGTGTTTCAGATTCGGCAATTACTGACACAGCTCTCACAACACGAAGAGACAAACGACTTTGCTGCCACGCTCTTTGACTCCTACTCAAGAAAGCCATCCCTTCTCGTACTTTGCTTCACGTCTCTCTAAAACCTCATCTCTCTCGTTACAGACCCACAGACGTAAACGACCCTCTGAAGTAGCGTCTCTTCTGTAATCGTGTTCATTTGGGTCTCCGATAAAAACTGGCTGGATTCGAACCTTTGCGGAAAAATTCTATAAATAAGTTATCTGAACAACTTCAAAAATTAATGATGGTTCGACTTTTTCTTTACACAAGAAGCTGTTGTTTCCCGGTCGTTTGCCTTCAATAAGTGTTGGGGGCAGACCGGACCTAATCTTCTGCACACAGTACTACACTGATTCTGGGAATGCGATGGATCTTTTGGGAAAAAGGTGTTATTGGAGCGCATTATCTGCGGCCTTGGTTCATAAAAATATTCGATTCCTTTCTAGATTGATTTAACAGACTGACACGCTGCTTCGGGAGAGGGGGGTGGAAGGCTGCAGCTTGGTTTCCTCGGGCAGCTGCCATGAGCGTGGCGACTAGAGGAATTCGGCCAAGTAGTACTTAGTATTATCCTAGTAGTAGCCTAGTAGTACTTAGTATTATCCTAGTAGTACTTAGTTTTATCCTAGTAGTACCCTAGTAGTACTTAGTATTATCCTAGTAGTACTTAGTTTTAAACGTTCTTAGTTTTATCCGAGGAACGGCGTCACTAATCTCCGCCTCGTGTGCAATGGACGAATTACGGGGTGCAAATGGATTTTACGTTCTAACAAAATTGAGAAAGAAAATAGTATCATATTGAAAACAAACCTCCACCAAAAACCCCTTTCAACCTTAGAATTAATTAATTTATTAATAATTATTAACGTTGAAAGACTTCTTTTCCTTATGATAGTTTCTCAAGATCTCTTTTTTAAATAAAATGATGGTCACAAGGACGGAAAGCTGGGCTAAAGAATCGATCTTAAATAATAACTGGGCTAAAGAAATTAATACGTGTCAAGGTTTTAAAGTGGTTACTTCTTTTTCATCAATCTACAAAAGACCTGAATCTAGAAGACCATATCTAGAAAGATCTTATTCATAACTAAATCATTAACTCTTCTCAATAATGCTTCTCTGTAAAACGTCAATAGTGAGAAAAACTTTTCGCACTAAGAGCAAACGATCGTAAGATTGTTTCTCCCCTTCCAGACCATTAAAAATACGATATCTGAAGTAAAAGAAGAAGAACCCTGCCCAAGGTTCCGAACTCGAACCTGGAATGTCTGACTATTTTAGCCCCCCTCCCTCACCCCGTCGCCATTGAAAAATGCACGCACTTTTTTTTTTGATTCACGCAACACTGAAAAAACGAGCCTGGATGCTGTCAAGGAAATGAGCGAGCGGAAGGACTAAGTGGGTATTCTTCCATTGATCTTGTTAAATAACGACTTTCGCCACTCAATGTGCCAACCGACTTCTTTGCTCTTGATCGGCGCTTGACTGAGTGAGTCTCAGTCCATCTGATGATCCCAATAGGGACGAATCAACTCGGAACTTGACTATTCCTCGACACCTTCAAAAATCCGCCTCTGAGTAATTTTCAGAAAAACTCCCTACAGATTTCCCGCCAATTCTCACCCAAACAGTCTTCTCTTCAAGACATTTCTTGAACACTTAGAAGTTGGGTGCATACATAAAAAAAATGTTCCATGTATTATAATAACGACACTTTTTTTTTTTCTTTTCTCCTTTCACTAAATCAGACTAACCAGCAGAATTGAAAGACACCTGCGAAAAGTACTGACCCACTACAGAAAAGGCTATGGAAACATCTGCTGACCCTGTAGAGAAAAAGCTTTTTGTTGAAAAAAGAGGAAGAAGCTTTGACATTCGAACTCTGAGTATTGTTTGTCAGCAGAGAGGCTAATAAAAAAAAATACTATCAAAATCAGTCTTTATTATCAGTTTTTTTATCAAGCCGCAGCTTCGAGCACCGGAAATGGGGGGCAAGGAATAAAAAGCATTTACAAAAACACTCTAAGTAACTCTGCGCCGCCGCTTCGAGCATAAGAAACGAAACGGCGCAATGATTCTATATTTACAAACTTAGCACAACAGTTCGAATTATGAGACTTTCGATATTATATTCAATTGATGTCTCGATTTCCAAGAAATCAGCGAATGGTGTTAAAATGGAATTTACTCCTGAAAATTATCGCCACTGTCTCTTTCAGAAAATAATTTTAAGTACCAAACAAATAGAATTTCGATCTCTACAACACGATATGAAAATATTTGAAATTACAAAGATTGGATTGTCTCATGAATATACCAAAAGAATTGTTGATACAGCAGACATTAAAACGTATGTCTTTGGGAATTTTCGAATCTCAGATATGTATGACAAGATAATGATACCATTTTTAAAACAGTAAACTGAAAAAGATAAAAAATCTGTAAAGAATGTGTAAAGTATATTAAATGGGGGCCTGATAAAACAGTTTACTAATCCACTTACCACTAATAATAGACTTTCTACCAAAAACAAAAGTTCCCCAACACTTTATCCAACAATACTTTTTTATATATCATGAACATTAAGCCAACTGAGATCCTTATTGCACATACACGCCGCTACACTGGAAGAGGTCGGAGTTATTTCAGTCACTGGTAAAATAAGTCAAGTTTTTCAGAAATTGATTCGGACGAATACTAAGCAAGCATCGCGCTTATAGTGGCAATAACCCACAATTTGGTAATCACGAATGGAGTTGCGTTGTGAAGAGAGTACATCCCAATATTAGTTTGATATCTTTATCTCCTTTTTGAACCGAGTGAGCCAGCCATTGCTCAGAGCCAACAAAAGATTGCATTTCCGTTAGTGTCAAGAAGAAGTCTCTCAAAATACATTCATTACGTCATATTTCGAGATTTCAACAGGAAGCAGCATAAGCAGGCATCTCACAGCGGCCCACAAATGCTGCACACGAAATAAATGTATATAAAGAGACTAAATACAATGGGAGAGAAGCAAGGAGAGAAAGGAATGAATAGTTTAGAAACTCCCCCATATGAATTCAGCTTTTTTTTCCTGAACGCCTGAGTGTTTTTTTAAGTCTTTATTAATTAATACAAAGAGGTGTCTAACAAAGCTGCAGTCAGCACCAGTGTCACAGCAACGGAAACACGTTTGGAGCAGTAGCCTTCTCCCGAAGAGATTATCAGCAGAGTTATTAATAATATTTCCTGAAGACCTCATGCCTGAAATCGGTGATCCCTCTGCAATGTATACTAAAAACCAACATCATATATCGATGCTGTAATGTACCCTGTGAATGTGAAAAAATGAGATGAACCCTTTTGACCGACAACAGGGGGTCTTTTTCTCATCCTTACTGGAACGTAAAAAATCCATACATTCACAGATAGCACCCAAAAATCTATTTTTCCGTCATATTTTTCTCCCGCAACCCTCGAAAACCTCATTTTACCTATTGATTTTGAACTGTCATATTTTTTAAACTAATTTCCCAAATTGTCTTGCTTTTCTCGATTTCTCCTGTTTTAAAAATTTTTACACCCCAACAGCCCCAATAATTCAGTGAAATGTTGATAAGTGCAACATATTCCCAACAAAACCCACTCATGTCCTGTCTTTCACACAGAACGTCTTCCCAAAATTGGTTTAAACCCCCATCTCCCCAAAAGTGTCCCATAGGTTAACATGGTATCCCCTATACTTTAACATTGTTCCAGAACTCTCGTTTACTCTACTACTTACATCAGATTTAAAATACCTATCACATGTATCTTTGGTTGTAACAGTACTGACGAAACTTACCCGCTGTGGATCTCATCCCCCACCTTTTTTTTTCATAGTTTCTGAATAGTATGGGGTAAAAACGATTTTGTTGGTGGAATGGTGAATTGGTTGTTCGTCTGGAATTTATTCCTTCGCAATTGTCTTTAAAAAAATCACAAAAAGTGCTATTTCTTAACTTTTACACTAGTGTGTTTAGTGGTAATAATACGAAGCATTTATATGTCAAAAACTTTGATATAGAACTGAGACTAGGCAAAAGCTGTTGTTGAAACTTCTTTATATTTCCTTTCAGCAAAAGATCATCATTTATTGTGTCAAAATATATATTATTCATCGTGATCGAACTTGGTGCTCGAGACATACATATCACACATATCTCGCAGCTGGGTTATTGGCTGAATTATTTACCTATGACGGACACTTTGTGCACACAATGAATTAGGTGATGAAGACCACATAGGCTCATAGTTGGGTACGGGAAGGACACATACTGGACAGCTGTTTGGAGACAGATGGAAGCCCCCCCCCCCCCCCGTTCAGGCCACACAGAGTGTTCTTTAACGTGAACCAGGATATGGTAGACGACGACACAAAGAACTTGGCTTAAGGTCCCATGCAGTAGACGGTGGCTTTTCCAAACTATCGGTATCCTACGTATTTCTCATCTAGAGCAGAGTTGGTAATTGGCGAAATGAAGCTCAAAGCTAGCACAGTACGAACTGAAACTTTAGAAAATCAGACTAACAGACTGCCGAATTCAGACTGTCAAATAACAGACTGCCGTATTATCCACATTGAGTCTCTGCCCCATTAACTCAATCCCTTTTCCCACAGAACATATTAAATATGATGCTTCAGACATTACCCTCAAGTATTCAAATATCAACGTTATTGATTCAGTGCTAATAATGAAGCAGTAGAGCATTGTGAGAATAGTTCAATGACTGAAACAATCCCGCCTCTCACCTTGTAGTACAATTTTCTTTAGATCGGTTCAAAAATATTTTGAGCCAAATTCTCTCAACTGGTTCGTACATCATTCCAATTTAGAACATCTTACTTTCAGCATTTAACAAAATCTGAAACTCTGTGGAAACAATAATTAAACAATTCATGAATCTGATTGAATTTCCTATTCATATATCGAAATCTGATTGAATTATCCATTTCGAATTGCTCCTGGGCATTTTCAATTTTTTTTTTATCTACTAGAGCTGAATAGCAATCCTCAGACAGTTACCCTTTGAAAGAGCTTTCCGCGTGAATAAAGTTTACATTGGAGACTAATAGTTTTAAAAAAGACAAAATTTACTGAGTTTAGAATTTTGATTTCTTTCTCATATATTTTCTAGCAAGAATACTAAGACAGGTAAATCAAAGGCGGTTTGTATGGTTTTTACCTCTCATCATACCCTTTTCTTCGAATTATGCATAACAAAAGTCTGAATCTAATGAAATTTCCTATAAGTTGTTAAAATCATTGAAATTAAGAGGAAAAAAAAAATGTTGCTTTTCATTTAGAAAAACGTTTTTCTAAAACATCATTCATAAGCAGCAAGACCATTGCAAAACTACGTTCTTTAGCCAATGATTTAATGAACTTGGGAAAAAGTCTGCAAAAACTCAGAAATTGGTCATATATGTAAATGGTTTCTAACCTTTTAGACACCAAGGAACGCTGCGAATTCTCATTTCTTCTTCGAATCTCCTACCAAGGCTAACTTTTTCTGCGACACTATTTCCATCGTCACCTGATATATTTTCATTAAAATATACACTGGAGATGCAGTTTATTAGGTTGCACCACTCCACGTCACACAAACGGTTCATTCCAACACGTAATATGTCACGTGACTGCAGTGTACGGTGTAAATCAGGGAGACCAGCTCTTCGAGATCAGTTAGAGTTGGATTGAGCGTCAGAATGGGCAAAACGAGCGACTTCAACGACTTTGAATATGGATGATAACTGGTGCTAGGAGTGCGGTTCTAGCATTTTCCAAACGGCCGTCCTCATGGGCTTTTCATACACAACCATTTCAAGAGTTTACCGAGAATGCGTAAAGCAAACTAGAAGAATGCATATCGCCCTCTGGTGCATATGGAAATCTTGTTTCAAAGAGAATGAAGTTTCTCCTCTATCTACTCTTTTCCTCCCTGAAAGTTTAAATTTGAGCTAATGGATAATGGGATAAATGCAAAGAATATTTTATTAGTAATTATACAACATGAAAGATATATGTTTTATTTTTAAAATTGTAAAGTTGCATTTCCCACACCCTCTGAGAAAAGTGGACAGAATATTGCTGTAGGTGGAATATTGTCGTATTCGTGGTCTCCGCTACGAGTACGCCACTTATCTGCAGCCTCCACTTTTGGCGCTATTTTCCAAAATAATCTGCCATACGTAAACCATTCCCCTTCTATTAGATTTCTTTGCTGACCTGCGCCTCCAAGGAAAGCGTCAAGTCGTATGGAGATTTCCCAGGAAGCTTCACAGCATGCGTGCCTTTGCATCAGACACATCTGCATATGTCGCTGCTACTTGTGCGTACACAGCAGTGCGCCGACCCAATTGGAGAGTTTAAAACGAAGGAGCTGCGAAGCGAGTACGGGAAGAGAGAATACGAGGTGGAGTCGTAGGTCTGAAGTAAGAGGAAGTGGAAGTGCAGACAGTGACGAGTAGGCGAAGTGAAGTACGATGTGGACGAGAGTACGAGAGACATCGAATAGGATGGAAGTAGTAAGGACGAGGATGACGGCGCCGGTCACTGTGAAAGAAAGAGAAATTTATTCTAAGATTCTATGTTTCCTGTTTTGAGTTACACCGTTTTATCTCGATTGAATTGTTGAAATGATCCGGATTATTTCAGCGACCCAAGATAGAGACAGATCAGGGAAACTCCTACTTTCTTTTTGTCCTTCCCCCGTCGTGGGAGGACCACACAACATTTGGTGATGTTAATTCAGTTTTTGTGATTGTGAATGTTAGTAACTTGAAATCAGGCGAAAGTAAGCCAAGATGGCTAAGGTTGTATACAAGGAAAGAAAATTAAAATCTGTAGTTTTGTTTATACTAGAAAAACTGAATCCGGTACTGAAAACTGTAGTTTTGTTTATACTAGAAAAACTGTGCCGGTTATTACATGCAGTACTTCTGTGGATTTCTTTCTTATCACCTTAGCAGAGAGCTAAGTGGACAGAACAAGCCTCTAGAAAAGATTAAAAATAAATACTCTTCGAAATAAAATGAATTTGAAACACAACGCATTGCATTTCCCTAGTTAATTGTCCTCCCCTATTGTTCCTCCCTTTCAGTTACGCATGAACAGCGGTGCAGAAAAATATCTCTTGAGAGTTACCACCTAAGTTCCAAATTTCTATTGTATACAAATCATTTCAAAAAATCATTAATAGTTTTGTCGTTTCCTCATTTAATAATCTGTAACGACATAAATTAAAACTACCTAATTATTTGGAAAATGTGAATTATAATATTTCATTTGTACCAATCGAACTAAAAAAATAGTTTATACATTATCACTTTAGGAAAGGAGTTGTGTTTTCCACCCTCTGGGGGTAAGGAGTCAAGTCATTGTTGTCAATGGAAACTAGGTAACCTTTATATTCCAGCAACAAAATTTCAAATTTTTAGCATAAATACATAGTTTGCAACATTCGTTTAAAATTTTGATTTTCTGATGCTTTTTTCATTATTAGAGAGCTCAATTATAGCTTTTGGGGTATTCGGAAAGTGCAAATCATAATATTTCATCAAAACCTGTCCAATCTAAAAATATTTTTTATTTATATCTATAAAAAAAATTACATTTTAAAACAAAAAAGTCGCGTTTTCCCACCCCCCTGGTTTAAGGGATCAATTCATTGTAGCCAATGGAAACTTCATGACGTTCACATTCCACCACTCAACTTTCAGCTTTCCAACTTAAATACATCGTTTATAATATTCGCTTAAATTTTCAGAATTTGAAAATTTTTCTCACCGTTAGAGGGCGCAGTTATAATTTTCGGAAGATTCCGAAAGTGTGAATCATGATATTTCATGATGTCCTGTATAACCAAAAAGGAATTTTTCATTTATCACTAAAAGCATATAATTATCTGCTAAAACAAAAAAGTGTAATTTTTCCACCCCTTTAGGTCTAAGGGGCCAAATAAGTTTTGGCAATGAAAATTTGTGACGTTCACATTTCACCATGAACATTTCACATTTCTAGCATAAATACATCTGTTGCAATGTTTGCTTGAAATTTTGGGATTTTAAAATTTTCCGCCGTTAGAGGGCGGATTCATAGTTTAAGAAAGATTCGGAAAGTATAAATCGTAAGTTCCATCATACCTATCCAACACAAAAATAATTTTTAATTTATGTATATAAACAAAAAGTTCGATGTCTATAGACGGACGGACAGACGAAAAAGCAAAATTATAATCACGTTTTCTTTTAAAACGAGTGGAAAACTACCATTGATCGGTGATACTGCGGAAGAAAACGGCTTGTGGATCAGAGGAGTGAAATGAGACTGGCGAGAATCGTGGAAGAGAACAGACTTGCCACAATCAGGCATATCACAGCAGAATTAAACATTAATAGGCAGAAAGTGTTGAAAGTTGTTGCGAATGGGCTACAACAGACGCTGTTCATGTCAGTTACGATGCTGTCAGAGAAGAACACGGAAGTACGTCACCAGTGGGCATAGGAGCATCGACACTAGAATATTGAGGGCTGGAAAAGGAGGACTGGTCGGACGAATCAAATTTATTTTTGCGTCATGCTACTGAAAGGATCAGAAATTTGGCACAAGCGACATGAGCACATGCGCCATCTTGTCTGGTGTCAACAGTACAGGCCTGTAGTGGCGGTGTGATGGTGTGGGAAATGTTTTCCTGGCACACATTAGGCCCCTTGATACCCCTTGATATGAGAAGGACATCTGAACGCCACGGCATATTTGAACATCATTGTTGACCAAGTTCATCCCTTCTTGGCTACAGTTTATCCTCACGGGATGTACACGTTCAGCATGATAATACGCCTGCTCACAAGGCACGTATTGTCACTGAATGGTTCCAGGAACATGCTGACGTTTTCCTTTGCTTCATTGACCTGCATAGCCCAGATCAAAACCCTATCGAGCATGTCGGGGATTAGGTGGTAAGGGCTGTTCGCAGTGAGACTATGCGGCCGTCACATTTGCAGCAACTGCTTGACGCAACCATTTTCATGTGATACAACATTCTTGCACAATTCATTCAGCATCGTGTAAGGTTTATTACCTCGACGAATTAGGGGTGTTTTGAAGGCCAATGGAGACATAACACGCTACTGAGTAGGTGTATCTAATAAATTGCCATATCAGTGTAGATCCACGAATAGGCTATATCTCTAGTTCTTTAACTGCTATCAGTTATTGACTACTAGCAGATTTACACAGCAAGCTCGTATCAGAAACCTCTAAAGTATATAGTAGATGGCACTCTTCACGTCACAATCTTTCATTTGGCTTAACACTCATTACGATTGTTCCGTCCCTCCCCACTACCCTCACTGATAAGTATTTTATTCCCCTCTTCCAGCGGAATCATTAGAAGTTTTTTTACCGCTAATTTTAAGTCCATGGGAATTTCGAGAAATTCAAACCAACCCACCCAGGTTTGGTTTAACCCAACGAGTTAACATATGGCCTGTAATCTTCTTCTAGGTAAAGGGAACTTTCATGCAAAGTTTGGTGCCTCTCGCTTTATTTGGAGGAGCTAGTGCATAAAGTGACAGACATTCAAAATAGACAAACACACAGACAAACAAGCACACAAATCTTCTTCATATATTACATTTTATAATTTGAAACTTCGTTTAAAGTTTAAATAGAGAAATTCGATGCTACGGAAAATCTTATGTCATCAAAATAATGGCAACACCTAGTGTTTGTGGAAATCATTTTATTGATAAGATGTGGGCCCACTCCTGACGTTCAGAACAGACGCAATTCGATGTGGAATAGATTTATACAAGTCATGCACATACGGTAATGGAATGTGGGACCATTCTTCCTGTAAAATATGGCTAACAGTGCCAGTGATTCTGGAGGTGCAAAGTGTAATCTGAACTTGGGCTCAATATTCCCTCAAATATTCAATAATATTGAGGTCGGGAGATTGAGGTGGTCAGGGTAGCTGCTGTACCCCATCCTCATGCTTTGCAAACTACAACTTGAAACATTTCATATAATGCACGGTGCATTATCCGCTTGAAACCAAGGAAGGTCATTAGGGAACAATGTCCACACCATTGGGTGCAGGTGGTCCTCCGAGAATAGATTTGTACATGGCGGATGTGACATTACCCTGCAGAATAAACATTGGCCCTAAGGAATGCCATAATATGTCACCCACAGCATCATGGATCTACCTTCATGCTTCACAGTCGGACCAAGCAGTCAAGTACGCTTCTGCAGGATTTTACCAGTGGTGGGAAACAATGTGTAGCACGTTTCATCAAACCAGATAACATGTTGCCAGTCTTTAGCATCCTAGCTTTTATGTGTTTTCGCACACCTTACACGTTTTGTTGCATTGATGTTGGTAATCAGAGGTTTGTTGATTGCAGCATGGCCATAAATACCGGCACGATGAAGTTCCCAATAAACTATTATGACGGAAACGGGATCATTCTGATTGGTGTTCAGCTCTGCTGCTACATATTTGCGGTGCCTTTGTCTTGTGCTTCCGTTCGCCTATCCCTATCTGACATTTTCGTATGGCGTCCACAATTTGCATGTTTTTAGGCAATGCCCTGTCCTTTTTGATAGGTAGTCATAATCTTCGATACAGTTCCTCATGTTATACCTTCTATTTCCGCCTCCGCTCCGATAGGGGACCACCTTGATGTGGTGGTGGGGGCTTAATGGTGCCTCTGTGAAGTAGGGTCACGTCTCGTTGTTTCCTCATTTGCACTATGGGATGTGGCCTTTGGTGGCAGAGCCTGTGAAGGTCTGCAGACTGGATTTGGGCCAGTCTTGTGGTCTTATTCGCTTGCTCAGGGAAGCTTTAGGTTACAGCCCCGATGGAGGGGCTGTGGCTGAGAGTACTGCGGACTGGTGTTGGGGGGCACTGGTCCAGTGGGCTCATCGGTACAGCCTCAGTGAAGTGGGGGTACAGACTGCTTCTGGGGGGCAGTGGGTGCGTGGCACTATGGAGAGGACGAAGTTGAAGTCTTGCGACTTGGGTATGGACAGGTTAACAGGCTTATCGATGGAAAAGCCAAACAAAGAGTCTCCACTCGGGAGCCGAATATGGGGGCTCCCATATTCGGCTCCCGGGTGGTCGGGCTCATCCCTTCGTGGGTAGCTCGTTCGGGTTCATCCCTTCCCGGTGGCCGGGCTCATCATCCCTTCGTTCAGGCTCATCCCTTCGGCTCCCGGATAGAGATATCCATATTCGGCTCCCATACCTGGGAGCCGAAGGGAATGGATATATAGAACCAAGTCAACTTGGATCTATATATCCATTTTTGTGGCTAACCAGGGAACAGATTAAATTTAGTTTTTGACCGATGGATGAACCTTCCTTCTGCAGGATTGTTCACCATAGGTAGCCGTGGATGAGCTGTGTCCTTGTGGCACTGTCTTGCCCCGGCGTAGGTAGTGGTGTTCATGGCATTCTCCCCATAGATGATGTGCAGTGATATGCTGCGGTACATCTGGGACTTGCTTTTATTTAATGTTAATGTTCTATTTCCGCCGCTATGGTTACTGAAGCTCCCGCAAGATGCGTAGAGTCGCTCAAAAAAGTATCCGAACACTATGGTTGATTACAGAATTCAGAAAAAATATCTGGTAACAATTTTTTTTAGAAATTAGTGATCTGGCAACCTTCGTGTCACGTGACACGAAGGTTGCCATTGTCAATATTTTGACACGTTATATGCACTATTAAAGCTGTAGGGCAGTTTAAGGGTATATACTTGCATTGGCAAATACACAGCTTTACATATTTTTGCAGAACATTTCCAAAATCCATTTCTTCAGAACAGTGTTGTTTTAAGATGTGCAGTTGTAGTTTCCTTGTTTCAAGTTTATCACAGCACTTTTCTATTCTTGATTCACAGTATAGTTCAATTTCACTGTTTCATAAAAAGTTCCGGATGTGTCATTGGCGTTTCCTTCTGTTTCCATTTTTTAACATCCGAGCAGTATGCAGCTACCTTTTGTGGTCGCGTTGATACTATTTAGTGTGATTTCATTGTTTTGCAGTAAAGTGGGGCTACCGTCTGTTTATTGTTTGCTTACACTATCTTACTTCTTATCTTCAAATGTAAATTGGCACTATTTCATTTGGAAATAGTGAACTTTAACTGTTCGTTTGTTACTGGATTTTTGTAACATTTTATATTTCACTGTTTCTGGTCATTCACGACCAAAATAACGATATCTTAACTCAGCTGCAAAGGGACCTAAATCAGATCTACCCAACTTTAAAATTTACCATAGAAAGCGAAAAAGAACAAAAAACTATCATTCCTGGACATGATATTACATTGCCGAAAGCATATATTTGATATACAGGTTTATCACAAACGTATTGCACGATCCCTTTTAATACAGTATAACTCCAGCCAATCTATAAATCATAAAAAATTTAAATTCATATCCCCTCAAGCAGTCCTTGCCCATAGCTGTCGCAGAAGCCTGCCAGTTTAATTCGTCATAGTAGAATGTCTGTCTGAAGATGGCGGGACCGCAACAGAAAAACAATACCAATATACATGTCTTATCCAGGACTCAAACCCAGGTACCGTTGACAAGTGCTCTGACAATTCGGTCACTGGATGCTATGAACAGCAAGCCATAAAAACAGCCTTTCTACGAAATGAAATGTACACAACCTCCAACAGACTTTACAAAAAAAAAAATATTTACCAAGCGGCTCACAATGCAAAAAATAGAGTACCGTAAGAGTTTACTACATAAAATTTAAAAGATGGCTACGAGAACAGCAAATAAACCCACCCAACCAACCCCAGTACAAAAAAAAAGATAAAGAACGAAATACATTCCTAATATACCCTGGCTGATTAATACAGTACAGTGCAAATTAATTGGGACAATAGGAAAATGCAATAACAAAGACACAACTAAAATATTTATTTGTTTAATAATGTAGTTAATAGTGAATGTGATCCCCCTTAGTTTTAATTACTTCTTTCACCCTCTCAACTATTGATGCCACTAGCTTTCCACACATCTCCTTCACTTCAGGGTCGTGGTACCACACTTTCATGACACTTTCTATCATTTTGGTTTTCGTCGTGCAATCCATCTTAGATATGCGCGCTTTAATAATGGCCCACAAATTTTCAATGGGGTTTAGATCGGGTTAATTTCCTGGCCACTCCAATACTTTCAAATGTTGCTGGACAAAGAAGCTCTTAGCAAGCTTAGAATTGTGGCATGGAGCCATATCTTGTTGAAATACCCCATCGCCGTTAGGAAACAGCTTCTGCAGTGATGGGACCATTTTCGCCTCCAAAACGCCTATGTACGTTTTGCTGTCCATCATTCCTTCAATGGGATGAAGCGTCTGTGGCCCGGAAACTGTGAAACATCCCCAAAACATGACCTTGGGTCGGTGTTTGGGGGATTGCTGGATGTGGCCGTATCGAAGAGACTCTCCAGGCGTGCGGCGAATGAAATTTGACCTGTAGCCATTCACCTCAAAGTGGGTTTCGTCGGAAAATATCACTTTTTCCAATTCTTCACAGTCCAGTCTCGATGTTTCTTTGCCCAGGATATCCTTTTTTGCTTCATAGAGGGTGTCAAAAGCTGCTTTATGGTGGGGCATCGATCCCAGCGGTCACACTCTAGAAGGGGACGACGTACGGTAGAAGCATCTATATTAACCCCATAAGACACAATCTCCCTTTTGATGTCTCCACTGGTCATCCTCGGGTCTATGATACTAATTCTTCGAATTAGACTATTATCCTCGTGGGTGTTTTTTCTTTTCCTTCTACAGTGTCTTTTACGGGGCGTGTTCACGAACCCTGTCTCCTTATGCAGCTTCATGATCCGTGAAACGCTGGATTTCCCGACGCCAACTGCTTTTCCTGTCTGCCTAGCAGTAAGTGAAGTGTTTTCGCCTAAAGCGATTATTTTTCCTCGTTTTCGAGGTGTGATGTGCATGATGTATTTAATAAAAAAGTTTCCAATGAAAATTGTGAACTACTTAGATAATCACGTCCTCAGCCTATGAAATATCAATTCCGACTAAAGTGGACGTGTAAGTAATAGCAGAATAACACAAGAGACAATTCTAGACTTGCAGCAGAAGGTGACAAACAAGTTTAGACTTGCAGCAGTTTAGACTCTCCAGTGGAAAGGACTTAGCGTTCCTTCGCTTGTCCCAACAAATTCGTACAGTACTGCACAATATGATATACATATAATGAAACCGTACGGATATAAAGTACCTGTCGCCAACAATAATTCATCCTGAGGTAAATTAAAACCGACAGAAATCCAAAATCAAAATAGAACAAGTTTGCAAAATTCCAATGAAGACCAATAATAGATAGATAGATAGATAGTTTTTTTTTTATTCACTACTCTCAACACCAGTAAAGTTCAATACAAAAAACCGCAACAAAAAAGTACCTTTACATAAATTTTTCCAGTTCAAAAGTTCATACACATGAACTGATTAATATAAATTATATTGTAAAGTATAAATTACAATGTATTTTATAGGTAGTTTTTTAAACAAACAAACTGAATAAACTGAACAATATGAAAGAAGTAAATAAATAGGAATACTCCTCTTGAGTCCAAGCTCATGTGTGGAGAAGTTCACGAATATAACGTTTACAGATTAGTTGCAACAGTGTTATGAAACTTAAAAATTTAAGCTCCAGTGTTAGTTCTGTAGATATTTTTCTACATCATCACAATCCACTAACCAATCCCATATTAATGTTTTAAAAGCATAAATGTTTCTTTCATTTCTAATGTTAGCCAGCAGATAAAAAGTTTGGGTGCCAGATATACGTAGTGTTTTTGAATGATAGTTTTTTTTAGAAAACGGTATGGATAAATGCATAGTAGATGATAAACGTCTATATTTAGGAAAGATCTTAACATTAGAATCATTCATATTTTGAATATTGTATACTAATAGGTGATAAATATATAATTTTCTAACTGGTAAGATATTTAATTTATATACAGGGTGAATCTGAAAAGGTGGGCAAAACTTTACGGGGTGGTAGAACGCAGCTATACGAGCAATATTCGTCATAGAATGTATGATCGGAACGCAAGCGGTGAGAAGTTAATAGGTAGTTTTCCACTGTCGCATTTAAAGAATAAACACAAGAAGGAGAGGAGATACTTCAGAAAACATTTTATTAACAGGAATGTAATTGAGGTACATGCTCAAAGAAATTGTTCAAAAGAGCTGCCGCCAGCTGTAATGCAGGCTTCACACCTGCGGGATAGGGACCGACGCACATTTGCGAAGACACCAGGCATTTCCCGAATATCGCCGGCAACAACGGCGATCCTGGCGACTAGATTCATATCGGTTTCAATGGGGCACTCGTAGATTAGGCTTTTCATATGGCCCCACAGGAAAAACTCCAAACACCAGAGATCCGGCGATCTTGGTGGCCAAGCTATGGGACCACCTCGATCAATCCATCGCCCTGGGAACGTTGCATGTAAAGTGTTCCGCACATCTAAGCTGAAGTGTGCAGGCGCACCGTCGTGCTGGAACCACATTCTCGACCTGCTGGGGGTTGGAATCGGACGCAGCAGCTCCAGCAACACCTCTCGTAGGAATGTGTTATACGATTTGCCGTCCAGACGGTGTGGCAGGAGGTATGGGCCAACCAAATGGTCATGGAGGATCCCTGCCCAAACATTTACGGAGAACCGCTGCTGGAATGAAGGACGTGTGGCATGCGGGTTCGTAGATGCCCACGTGTGTGAATTGTGGGTATTCAAAACGCCTTCACGGGTGAAAGTGCACTCGTCCGTAAACAGAACATGTGCACCAAAATCCGGCTGCGCTGCATTCTGTTGGAGGTACCAACGTGCGAAATCGACACGTGGCTGATAGTCCGCCGGTGACAACGCTTGTACCTTCTGCGTACGATAGGGGTGCATTCCTTCCTCCTGTAGCACACGGCAAACCGACATTTGGGACACGTGTACTGCATGGGAAACCGCTCGCGTGCTATATCCCGGTCGCTCTTCCACCCTACGCAGAATGTCCTCTGCAAGTTGCGGCGTATAGCTGCATTCGTATAGCTTGCTCGTATAGCTGCGTTCTACCACCCCGTAAAGTTTTGCCCACTTTTTCCAATTCACCCTGATTTTTTTTATACTATCAAATTTCTTTTTCTTTAGCATACGTCTTATTAGGTAATTTTGAGAACATTGTAATGGTTTCAGATTTGTCGCATATAGATCTCCCTAAGATATGATGCCATATTTTAAATATCATTTTATCCAGGAATAATAAATAATTTTTAACATTGAAATATTTATAACATTTCTTATGTAATGAAACCGTAATATTTAAGTTCTTAATTATATTATTTATTTGCGTTTTCCAAGAAAGATTTTTTGTCAAGGTAGACACCCAAATATCTGAAGCAATCAACACACTGAATAGCTGAACATTTACAATATACGTATGTATCTCCTTGCAGTTTACATCATGATAGAAGAGTTTATTCAAAAATGCATCTGTTTGATTTTCTTGTAACCTAAAATTTATGTACTTCGATTTGGCAACATTTAAAATTAGTTTATTTCGAATAAACCAATTTTTTTTTCAGATCATCATTTATTTGCACTATTAATTCCTCAGTTTTGCCTGCATAAGTTAAAGATATATCATCTGCAAAAGTTATATTGCTGCCGTACAATTTTAAGTCACAAAGATTATTAAAATAAATCAAAAATAATAAAAGACCCAAAACAGATCCTTGAGGAACACCGAAATTTATCTTAGCATTGTAACTGAAACAGTTTTTTATTTTAAACCTTTGGCTTATACCTGTCAGATACCTAGAGAGCCAAGATAGCATTTTACCTCTCATTCCAGCTGCTTCCAATTTATGTAATAGAATTAAATGTGGGACCGAGTCAAATGCTTTTTTAACATCATGGAATAAAAGAACGACTTTAAAATTTTCATTAATGCTTTTATATATGGTTGATGTCATTTTTAGAACTGCATACTCTGTTCCCGTGTTTTATCAGAAACTATATTGATTTTTAGAAAAAAATTATATTTATTCAAAAAAATTAATGAAAATAGATTTGACTATTTTTTCTATTATTTTGGAAAAGACAGAGAAGTTGATATTGGTCTATAATTTTCAATTTTCTTATCATAGTCACCTCTATAAACTGGTATAACTGTGGCAATTTTTAAACAGTTGGGAAAACATCCTCTTTAATACCTGTCCCTTTCTTTTTAAAGATGAATACAGAAACGTGGTCTGTGCTAGACGATTTTGAAGAGTTTAAAATCTTAATTACATCTTCAACTTCATTTTCATGTATTTGCTCAACAAAAAACGTATTTGACAAAATCTTTAAATTATGCAAACTATTACAATCATTCTCAGGATTTAATTTTGTTATATTCTTTATAATACTATTAAAATAATCATTAAACATATTTGCCAAATCTACTGGATTATCTCTAACACTGTAGTTATGGTTGGTATCTGAAATTATATTTGGAAATTTGGATAGGTCTTTATGTTTACCACACATTTTATTTATAACTTTCCACTACCTTTTAAAAATTTTTTTGGTTTTTAATAATTGCATCAGTGTAATATCTTGACTTAGATTCTTTAATAATACTAGTTAGCGCGTTTCTATATAATATTATACCAAATTATCTTTTATAATAAAATTATCTTTTATAATATTATACCAAATTATCTTTTATAATAAAATTATCTTTTATAATATTATACCAAATTATCTTTTATAATAAAATTATCTTTTATAATATTATACCAAATTTATATCAGAACTATTATTCTTTTTAACTTGAATAATCTATTTCTTTCCTAAATAGAGTTTAGCAAAGCATCCGTAATCCAAGATTTTAATTTTTTAACTGGGTTTCGGTTTGGGAGAACATAAGATGCTTCTATAATCATTTTATGTAATTCATTTATAAAGTACTCAAAAGAAACATTTATATTTATTTCATTATGTATAATCGACCAATCTTTGTCTCTTAATAATTCTGTAATTTATTTATAATTACCTTATTTTTACGTTCTTTAAATGTATTATCATTCTCAATATGATAAGAAATATCTTTACATTCAATATTTAAACTAACAAAATAATGGTCAGATATATGTAATTTAATAATATAAGTCTATAACCGATACATATTTAAATTTATCACAAACAAATGATCAAGGCAAATACTCGATACTTTTCTGGTAACTTCATCATGACTAGGAAATAAAACCATATATATTTAACAGTTGAACAATTCTTTCTGGTACAGCATCGTGCATTTTTAAATCAATATTTAAATCACCCAGTAACAGTACATTATATTGTTCACAAGAGTTTTTAAGTTTGTCCTCAAGTTCATTAATGAACTCTGTTTTTGAATAAGAATGATATCTGTAAAATTATAGCAGTTATCTGTAAAAACTAAAGGCAGTTACAAAAAAGTTATCAATTTTCATTCTACACTGTAATAAATCAGCAGTTTTAAAATCAGAATTGCAATACAAAACTTGAATATATTCCTTTACATACATTATAATTTCCCCAGATTTATTATCTTGTCTGCATTTATAATAAAGTATTATAACCATTAATTTGATAACATTGAATTTCATTTTCTTTTACCCAGATTTTTAAGATAATGATTATATCTGGTAAAAATCCATATAAATTTAAAAACTATGAAGTTGTCAAAATTTTTTCTTAAACTTCTTACATTACCAGAAAATACATTTACACCATTTCCCAAATTAAAAGATGAATTTTCTTACACCTTTTCACTATGGATGATCTGTAACCTACAATGTAATTCGTCGCCCCAAATATCATCAAAAACATCACTGAAATTTGTGTTAGTATTATTAGTAAAAGTTTGCGTAGAATACAAATAATCAGTAGAGCCGTTTGTTGACGCATGATAACTATTAAGAAATGGATCTGAGACACCAACATCTCCAGAAACCATACAACTAACATCACGTAATTCAGAATACCCAATACTGTTTCTAATTTCTGAACCAATTAAATTGGTCATTAATATTTAAAATAATACCACAGACCAAAAACAAGTCCAGACATAACAATATTATTTCAATTTAATTAGATCTTCATAATGCTCTATTATAATGACATTGAGGTCCGCGTTTCTCATAAATATTTTAGCCTCCCGGACCCAAATATATTTATAACCTAATCCACGTTGTTTTTCCTTTGACTTGAATAAGAGTTACTTATTTTCTTGTGTTAAGTGTTCATTGATACCCCCATCACCATAAGATTTAATAAGAATTGGTGAATCTTATGGTGATGGGTAAGGTGATAAGACACCCTACCCATCACCATAAGATTCACCAATTTCTTTTGATAATAACTTCTTTTCTTTCCACCTCTTTATCCACATCTCTTTAGTATTTCTAGGGCAAAACTGAACGATGATGGGTTTTATTTTATTCTTGTTTATAACTATAATCCGGTGAACAGCTCCTACATCCTGACATTTTGTGTTAATTTTCAAAACTTTAGCCAGTCTCTAGACTACTTGAAGAACGTTTTTTTTCTGTTTCTCGGGATTGCCCACTAGTTCGGCATTTCTGATTCTGCTGTACTGGTGCGTATCATTCAACTTTTCCTTCAATATAAATAGTTATTTTTTCAACATTAAGCTCGTTTCCTTTAATTTATTATTCTCACACTGTATTTCATTCATCTGTTTTTTTCAATTTCCTTCATTATTTTTATGTCAAGTTTATTTGAGAAAAATGAAATAATTTTCCTTATCTCATAATGCACAGCAAAATGAACCCAATTTTGGGAAAGGAAAAAAACCCAGTCAAAATACGTCTCAAAGAATACATAAGAGACGTAAGAATGGGAAAACAGAATACTTCATTAGTCTCGCTCTTTAAAAAAATACAAAACAAACACCGGCAGAAAAAACAATCACCGGCATAAACCAGAAATTATTGTAGCACTACCACCAACAAACTTTCTGATCACAGTTTCGAAACCACTGATTATATCATTTAGAAAAAATGTTCCAGTTTTTGAATCGTCATTAGGAAGTCTATTTACATCAGACTGGATATTGGAGACAGAAAATGAGGCATGGCGTTGCTTACTTCGAAGATTTTTCTTTCATTAATTTTAGTACTGCGCTTTCCTATCAAAAATTCTAACAGATAAAATGCCTCGAAACAATACGGAAATAAAAGATTCCTGTGTTTTTAATTCTATCACGACAGTCGTCGTAAGCGTCTACGCCTTCCTTGACCAAAAAGACACCGATGGGTTTGGAAAGGCAGCCGCCCGAAGAATTAAATGTGAAGCTTTGGTTCCTTGTGAAGGACAGTCAATAATACCAGAGTAATAAGTCGTAAGCAACGTTATGTGGTGATGTTACCTTATCAAGGGCATCGAGTGTAAATTTTCAACTGCTGTCCGTGGAGTTTCCTTCCCCTAGGCAATTCTGAGCTCTTGGGTTTCTCGTGATTTGGCCATTCAGCCCATTGTGCGCCGAAAAGCGCCGCTCAAAGGTAAACTAACCCAACCCCTTAGTCATACATTAAATTTATGAATTTTGGAACTTTCAGTTTCGCTTACTTCGGTTTAGCACTATTCCGTAAAATATACAAACAGGTCTTTTTCTTTTAAACTCTTATTTAATTTCATAGGAAGATTTCGTAAATGGCACTTCGCCAAAACAAACTGCATCGTTTGCTGTGCTAATTTCAATTACAAATGTACATTCATTACTATTATCAAAATACTTCAATCGCCATAGTTAAAACCTGCGGAATCGAAACATTCAAACTGCATGAGTGAAATTTTCAATTTATTGCAAATAAAACATATTTTAAATTTGATGTTTATGTAATAAACCATTTACGTTTTTCAAACAAATATGGTATTGAATTCGAGTTTAAACAATTTAACACGGGGTACTGAGCATACAGTTTTTGCATATTAAATAAAATCCGCAAGCGTTTGGAATCAAAACATCAATCTTCTCATTAGCTTACAAGTTTTGTTATTGTAAGAAAAGGATAAAATCTTGCATTGCCTGTTTAGTGTTTAGGTTATAAATATATTTTTCATACCCTCCACAGCAAATCGATTCGTCCATTGTCCTTTCGTTTATACAAAGCTATTCATCTCGCAGATCAAGTTATGCTTTTTCTCTCTAAGCAAATAACTTAAAATATTAATTTCTTAAGCATTGATTAGATTTCATTTTGTATGTTAAATATTGTTTTATAATGACCTTGGAGACTAATAATTTGGTTCAGTGACAAATGATTAGACACGCATGCGAACTCGAAATCAAGTGTAGTCGCCCAAACGCAAAAAAAAATGAAAGAACAGTCGTTAATTCTCCTGACGTTTATTAATCTTTCTGTGTTGTTGTAAGTGACATAGTGAAAAGCCGTAAGTAAACTTATGTGGCTGTACTGCCACGTTAGTACCATTAGAGAATCAGGTAATTGGCGGGGAAAACAAGTATAAACCGCCTGGAGTGATAAAAGACATTTGCACAATTGGGACTAAAATAAAAGTATTACTGAAACATTCATTCGGGAGAGCCATCGGACATTAGTGTTAATGAGCACCTGCTAGATATAAGTTCAATTGCAGAATGAAGGGAAGTCTCTCGCACTTAACTCTGGAGCTACAGAAATGTTTTATGGCCTGTATTATAACTGGGCCGAAAGCACTAGATTCAGTATTTTTTCTTGAAATCTAATTTTGATTGAGAAGAATGGTGAATGTAAGATAAACTTAGGTAAGAAGAACTTAGATATTATTTAGTAGATGCTAAGCAGCTACCTTCTCGGTGATCGAGTGGTTACCGTGCTTGACTGCTTATCAAAGGGACCTGGGTTCGAGCAACGTCTAAGGCATGAATATGTTTCCTTTATGCTGAGGTTTCGCACTGTTCTTTATAGCGTTATTATGCTGTCAGACCTCTGTTGTTTCAGGGTTAATTTATTTGTTTGTTATTTGAAATACTGTATTTGAATGCATCTGAACGCTATTCCTGTGTGTGTATAGCTTTCGTTTTCTTGATTAATGAAATTATTATTCCAAATTATATGAATTATACATATAAATTTTTGCTACCTCCATTCCGATTATTTAAATTATCGAATGAGGGCATGTCGTATTTCTTACTCCTTTGATTTGTTTCTGATTATAGCCTCATTGGATTGGAAAATATTAGTCATTTCAAATTATTCATGTAACTTGAATGAGAAAGCTATACAAAGATTTCATACGATAGCTAATATTATATAATATTATATAAAATAGTATAATACGTAAAACAAAGTAAATGTTATATGAGTGTAAAATGAACTATTCATAGTGATAGGATTAGTGATTGAATGCGTTTTGTATTTTTTACTTTAGAGAAAAATACATAATAGTTTTACCTGCAAACAATCTATAAGCTTTTATTACAATGTGAGATATGGTAATAACACATTACAGTAGACTTTCTCTATAGGCGCTTTTATTTTCCGCATAATCTGCAGTCAGGCTTCGGCCGACCTTAAGCAAGGATCCAGACCATTGATATGTAAGTTTTATTACATTCTTCATCAATAAAAGTACCAGAAGGAATGTCGTGCCTACAATACAAAACGACATGCTAAAAGGTAGTAATGTAAGTAACAAATGATGACATTTGCAGCCTGTTTACTCGGATGCATAAATGAACATTAGGGTAATATTCAATACAGGTGTGGTCATCTTTCACAGCAATACAAGCACTATTATGCTTAGGAAACGAGTTAAAAGGATTCCTAATAATGTCCTTGTCTATGGTTCTCCATATTTGCTGCACTTGTATCTGAAGATCTTTAGTTGTGCGTTGGAGTCAGTTCTGTTTCCTGATATCGCTTCATGATTTCTCAGATGTGCTCAATCGGCGATAGATGGGCTGGCCATGGTATCAGGGGAAAGGCTTGTATACCTTGTTGAATAACGCTTGCAGTCTGGCATTATCATGCTGGAATGCAGCATATGGTAAGTTGTTGCATGAGTGGTAAGACCACAGGGCAGGAAATAGTATTGACATACTGCTGGCCAGTTAATTTATTTCGATTACTGTGAGAGATGATCGACTGTCATAAGAGATGGCAACCACACAAGGATTCCAGCAGTGGGTGCTGCATGTCGCTCAGTTATAAACGATGTTGAAGCTCTTTTACTTGTGCATCATCACACGCGAATTCACCCATCCTTCTGTCCCAGACAGATGTGGGCCTCAATGCTGAAAATTATATATATCATCATTAATCAAGCCACTTAGCTCGTTCATTGTACCACTACAAACCCGCATGCATGTGGCTTCGAGTGATTAGTATGCAGTGAGTATGCCTCCCTCATATGTCAGTTTCGTACAGGCGTCCGTAATGGTACTGACAGATACCATCGTTGCTGATCAGTCAGTCGTTCTGTCATGGGATATCTTTCGAGCATTCATGTTTCTGGTACTGAAAGCCATCTAGCGAATCTGAGGATCATCCCGGTCATGGTCACTCGAGAACAATCTGATCCGTACGGATGATGTGAAACACCTTCCCTTGTTCACTGCTGCCAGCTCAGTCAACTGTTTGCGCATCTCGTCCCAAATGCTCAGCAATTCGTCGCATAGGCCATCCTGTTTTACCTAGAACTACGGCGCAACCTCGCTCAGTTGATTAAATATCCATCTACGATGTGAAAATGTCATTACCCTTCGATGATAACCAGATTTACATATCAGGTTCGTTTTTTTTTTAATCTGTAATGTCCACTTATCCCCAATGACAATGTTCCGTACAAGTAACGCAATCCATGTCAACCGTCGCATTTTAAATGTAGCCAGACCAGAGATTTTCCATTCGTTTCCGTAATCACTTTCCTAACTTCCACAGTAGTTTGCGAAAATGTAGTCCTACTCCTACTGAGGAGGGAGGGGAAATCTTTTATTCTTTTATGGGTATTTTAAAATCTTCTGCACTCCAATTTTTATTGAAATGTTTAGCTTTTTTGAATTTAATATTTTATTCAAATGGATATGCAATTTGTTTGTGTTCTTTTCACTTAACATGAATATAAAAAGCAGATTTAATAATACTCTAGTTAATTTTGAAAGCTTGCGTAAACCTATCATATATGGTATTGCGTGTTATATACTTCTCGATTTAAGCATTTTCGATATACGTGGTGTTTTCCAGGAATGCAACTCCCGCGAATAACGAGATTCTACCATATAAGGTATTTTCATTCTGCTATTTTTGGTACAATATTCCTGTACAGTAATTAGTTACAATTTAACCTTCAGCCAAGAAAAGGTATTAAATGTTAAACCTGTATAATATCAGAATTATTGAACAGTACTCACCTCAATAAATACAAAATAACAAAGCACACTTTGGCTTTGTAACAGTGCTTGCAAAATACCATGAAATGTTCTTTAAACATAAATTCTTCACAGATTCCTTTGTTTTAGTTTTCCTGCCAACTTTCAAGTCAAACAGTGAAAACCTTAGTCGCTTAGTCTGTTATCTCTTAATATCTGGTTATGTTGCTGACATTTTCTTTTATACCACTCAATTATCTTCTTAACTCAAATGAGAAATACCGATATTTTTTGTTGCAGAAATGTGATGGATTTGGGGACATCCAAATTACAAATGCGTTTAATACAGCATGATGAATACCGTTGCTCTTATTATTATTATTATTTTGATGAAATAGCGTTAGAACATTTTATTTATTGTCAACTTCACCTTAGTTGTGAACGCATTTGTAATTTGGATGTCCCCAAATCCATCATAGTTTGAGTTGTGATAGAGAATTGGTTCAGTTATCTTTTTTCAGTTATTTTGATCAGTGGTAAATCAGAAGTATTGTATATGCCAAAGAACGTTTTGTTTGCAGAGTAAGAAGCAATCACTCTACCTTTTGAAAATCAAATGGCATTGAAAATGACTTTCAGCTCTGAATATTTCAGAAACAAAATTTAAAGTTCGGTCTTATTGCATTTTTGCATCAATTAAAGTAAGATTATTTCCCAGCAACTCCGTTAGAGAGAGAGTGAAATGTGAATAAATCACAAAGGTTCTGGAAATACTATTGTGGAAAAAATGAGTTTCACCGATGAGTGACTGGAACCCACATCTCCCAATTTTTACAATCCAGGTATTCTAATTATAGTAAACTACATGTTATCCGACATTTATGTGGTTGGTTAGATGAATCTGCCGATTGCATAAGAAATATTTTTAAAAAAACCAAATAGAGTAGGTACAATATTGCATTCAAGTCAGTTAAAATAAAAATGTAGTTAAAAACAATGATAATGCAAATGAAATATAATGCACTTAATACAAATGTAAATGTGTAAAATATAATTTTTACGTATTTTCACACTAATGAATATATAAATATGTGAATCGGCTTGTCTTTTATCACTCTCGGATTTCACAATGAACTCTTGAAGTTTTTCACTTTGCGCTTCAATGTCATAAATCATCCTGATTCATATATCACATATCACATCTTGCATTCAAGTTGATGAACCAACATTGAATTCTTTCATCAGCGCATTGCGATTTTCATCCTTTTGTAGCCTTTAGCATATTTTGCATATCTAAATTTTTTATTTCAAAGTCAAAACAATACGTTTACGTTTTAGTTCTTTCGTACTATTCTTCTTTTACCGCATTGTAAATTGAGGGGTGAAAGATTTCCAATAAACAAAACAATACGATTACAAATTTAACTACCTGCTACTTTAATGGCCGCAATGGAATTAGCTTACGTATCGCGAACGCAATATTGCTGGAAAGACTACGTCAGTGGCATCGAGGAGAACTACCACGTGTATTGAAATTTTCTATGCCATCCATGTTCAAATGTTCAGTTTCAAATTTAGCCGGTTGCATGAGAATTCCGGATGCATGAGTACCGGATAATCGAGATTTCACTATAGTAAACTATCACCAGCTCTGTCATTTATACGCTAATTGTAACCTTTAAATCTACTCGACCTTGTTGCTCATGGCCCATTTATGATTAGGTGAGAGTTTAATGGTTAGAAACTTGGCATATAACTGGGAGGAATTTGTTCGAATTCCACTTATCGACAAAACTAAATTTTTTCCGCAAATGTATTTCTTGAATTGTGTCAACTGATAATTTGTGTATTTACTATTGAATGATTCTTACAAGTGCTCTTCCTTTCCGATTTCTCAATAACTTTTACCAAATCCAACACTACTCTCTTTCCCTTTTGCTTACTGCTACAGCTCTATTTGCTTCTTTTCCTTTATGAAATCTCATCATCGAAATCTAAGAATTGTCACATTTAGCGAAAAATTCATAAATTTTGTTCCCCTTTTCTGAGCAGTATGCTATGCAAAATACAAGAGAAAATGCTTTCTTTCGATTTCATTAGTAAGTGTTCACAGTTATAAAGTCATTTTTTTTATTTTTATGAAAACGAAGTTAGAGACAAAATGCTTGTTTCACACTGATACCCATTTGACTTAACAGAAAATGATCATTTAATGACACAAAAAATTGTTTAATTTTAAGTAATAGTAAAGGAATTCAGGGTCTTATACACTAATTGGTAGTACGTGCTGTATTAACAAAATGTTTTACGAAAAGAAGCTTTTGCTTGAGTTTTGATATTTTTTTAATATGGCATTTTGAAAGTCAGAACTAAGGCTAATCGACCAGGTTGGTATTCCAACAGATAAAGTTGAAGCTAACACTCTTCACTGAGTAATCTGGTACTACTTCTAACAGTAAGAGCCTCTTTATGAAAACTAGAGTAGACCTTTCTTATCATCCTTGTATTTGTCATATTTTCTAATATCGTATTTGATTTTGCTTCATTTGTACAAATCACTATTCAATGAGAAATACTTAACATCAGCTTCGCTTATAAAATGCTATTTAATCTTATGTATTTTGTATTGTATTACATGTTCTTATGAATGATTAAACAATGTCTTTAAAAAATCGTGGAAAATATTTCTTGTCGTGTAGTGCATTTTTGTAATGCGCCACAAAATGTATTATCTTCGCTATTGCAACAATTATGTATACAGTGAATATAAGCAAAAACTAATGTAAACAATTTTTTTCTGTGTTCTCTTCAAGGTCTAAATAATAGT
Source organism: Ryuthela nishihirai (assembly GCA_038380435.1). Taxonomy (NCBI): domain Eukaryota; kingdom Metazoa; phylum Arthropoda; class Arachnida; order Araneae; family Heptathelidae; genus Ryuthela; species Ryuthela nishihirai. The sequence goes on along the minus strand of JAWZYU010000011.1, from coordinate 66,232,414 downwards.
TGTCACGCTTTTGAATGTGATCCAAAAGTTGGTAGAGAACACGATATGACTCTTTTCCATATAATAGCGTGATACACTATTATATGGAAAAGGAATTATTCTATTATCATTTGCAACTTTTTTATTAATAATATTAAGTATACACGTAATAATAATTCTTTACTATTAACCGAGATTTTCCTGTTTGATTCCAATTAATCTTCATAATACTTTAATTTTTACAGTTTTTAATCCATCGTCGTTTTTATCATAAGAACGGGTATTATAGTCATGTGTGTCTAATTTTCAATTGCTCAGGCTTGGGTTTAAAATGTGTTTTTTCTGTAAATTGACCGTGTATAGTCCCGAAATGATGGAGTAATAAAGGTTACCTTGGGATAATTTTTCGAAAACACTTTAGAGCATCTATACACAATACGTTTTAGAATATTAATAATCTACTGTAAATATAAATCCAAATTTAATGTATCTCTTCCAATATTTATACTCTTTAAATCATTTTTCATCTCTATCAATATATATATATATATTTTGTGGAATTTCACAGGGCAATGAAGGCGTTTCATTTTATTTGGAAATTTATCGGTTTTAAGTTAGTGATATATCATTAAACTAGACTATATATATAAAAAAAAAGGTTTTGTCGTTTTCCAACTTGAGGTAACTATTACATAACAATATTCACAAAACTGGAGCATATCAGCATTATACAACATGCATACTTCCTGCTAACATCACTAACATCATTCCCTGTTAGGGTTTCAAAAGCGAAATGTGCATAGCTTGCATCCACGGATAACAGGGCTCATATCCGATATTCAGAAGGGAATTTTTGGATATGTGCTTTCTGATACTTATGTAAACTTTAACAGTTTTATGAAAATTATCGCATACATATAAGCGCTGTGTATACGAATAAAACTTGCAGGTCGAGTATGATTCGTTTGCTAGTCCATCGCTCTATAACGTTCGGTGGGTTAGAAACAAATTTATCCTCCTGCAGCATAAGAAGTAAAAAAAAATGCTCCCTTAAATTGTATATATGGTTGTATTATTAGTTAGAAATGAAAATTTTTAACTCAATACGAGGCAGCACGAGGAAATCCTGCGGTAGAAATTTGCTACCAGAGTAGAAGCATGTGGGTATTTACGAACCAATCAGATTAAAGGGCAAAAAACACAAAAACACAAGAATGTTAAAGTCTCGTGTATAGTATATAAAGTACGATGCAGGATTGAGCTGTTGTATGAGAATGAATGGTGTTGGCAGCTGTATGCTTATGCGTCGAGGGTTAAAAGCTGGAAATTCGAAGTTGCAGTCCAGTTCTCCTGGAAAGTGCGAGATGAAGTTTTCGAGGTAGCAGATTTGTTCGATACATCTCCCAGACGTCATTTATCAGCAGAAGTAATGTAGATAGCTGCAGGTTGTCTCGAGGCAGACAAAACTTAAGCATATGCTGCCAGATGGCTTGATGTTAGTCGTTTAATGGAGTATAGAGTTTGACAGAGATTATTTGGACGACGACGGGCAATAACCTCAAGGTTATGCCACCGGAAGAATCAAATCTCAGCGCCACATCAACTGCAAAAGGACCTCGCAGTAGCGAGTGGAACGGAGATATCCGCTACCATCATACGCCAAAATGTTCATGAAATGTGTCTATATACTAGGTGGCCAGTGATGTGCATGCCCCTGACCCAATGCCACAGGATGGACCGTCTAACTGGTACAGACATCATGTTAACTGGCCGCAGGAGCAATGGCGGTCAATACTCTTCACGGATGAATTGATATTTGCCCTCCACAGCGATTCACGGTGTCAGTTGATATGAGAGAACCAGGAACACCTTTCATGCCACTTATATCCGTTGAATGGGTTATCTGTGGTGGCGGTATGTTATGGTTTGCGGAGGGATATCTTTGGGAGCTGCACAGATCTGTACGTGTCAACAGGCTGTGTTACCTGTCACAGATACAGGGATGGAATCTTGGACTCTTTTGTGCGACCATATGCTGGTGTAATAGGTGATACCATCCTCCTACAGGACGATAACGCCCTCCGAACCATTGCCACCTTGTCAATTGCCCTCTAAAGAATAGCAATATTAAATGTATGGAGTGGCAAGCCTGATCACCGAAATTATATCCAATAGAACATGCATGTGGTGCTCTCAGGAGGGTTGCTTTCCTGAATCCTCTTCTTGCAAGCCTCTTGAAGCTTCGACGTGCTTGGGGGGGGGGGCGATGGATATTAGTACCCAGAGCACTGCTAGGGAGTTTTATAAACAGTATAACAAATCGCTGTAAGTTTACGATAAAAGCACACCACACTCCATATTAAGCCACTTGAGCTATCTCAGTTGACCTTTAACTTTTTGCCGCGCATTTGTATTCGAATATAATTTTGGGAAAAAAAGTATTATCCTCTTTTTCAACTATCAGTCTTATGCACAATGTTTTTATACACAACTGTCTTTCAATTCATATGCAACAGTTCCAACGGGTCTTAGAGAAAAACCGAGGTTTAAAGTTGTTCTTTAATTTATGGAAACCAGTGAAAGTAAAGCCTTGATTATTGAACACAATCGAAGTGGCCCGAAGACCCTATTTAAAAAATTTCGGATAGATCAGACAATATTCTGAGGAATTACTGTATTCTAAGGGGTTATAAAATCTTTTTACACTGTCTGAGAACCTTTGAGTGGAGCTGGTGTCTCGAATGCCCGACTAAAATAACAAAATAGTTTTATCGATTGTCAATAATTACATCAATTTTTTTACCTGTTTGCCGATATTCGTTAGATCCGATAACCGTGGTTATCAAAAAATCGGGATATTCTGAAAGCCTCTTCCGCGCATTTTGGCTTCGATTACCAGAGTATACATGAATGTTTCTCCCGCTAACATGAATGTTTCTCCCCCACATAGTAGGAAATTATCTCTATAAGTACAGATAATATATATTTATAGGAAAATATCTCTATAGGTGTGAAAAAGTACGAAACTTTCTTTAATATGAAGTTGACATGGCTCTAAAACGATTTCCTAGATAGTAACAAGGCAAGAGTGAAAAAAAATCGAACCGTCCACCTCCCTGACTCAAACTCGGAATCTTTTTTTTCACACCTATAGACTATAGACCTATAGACTTTGTTACTGCAAAAAGGACTACCACGGTTGTGAGATTAATTCCTTCCTATAAAATTTCCTACATAACTTGTAACCAGCAAAAAATAATTTTTGATAATTGTAAAAACATATTTCCCTCATCGTAAACTTTTTGTGCATACCTCTTATTCCTTTGATGTATTCCCTTGGGTAAGCATACCCAAGAATTCTGATTCTTATCATATAAAGGCCATTTGGAGCCTACTAAAGGTTTCCTTTCAAATAAGATGATCGAAAAAGCAAAGAGGGAAAGTAGAAGCGTCGAACTCCAGTATTAATACTGAAATACTCATCCCATGCCTAGAAAAAATATCACACTATACTCAGTCATTGGCACACTGAATACGGAAGATATCTAAAAGTTTGAGAAAGTGTGTTGGAGGTTTAAAGAGAAGCATCTACAGATGTAACTAAGATCTTGATCTAAACCAGAGCTGGGTAAACTATGGCCCGCATGGGATCGCCACTTCTTTTTTTCTTGTGCGGCTCGCGAGCTACTGATGTCAAATAAATAAAATTTTTAAAAGAGAAAAGTAACGCATAGAGGACAAAAGATCTTTCCGCCTTCACTTCTAGATCGCGTGCTTTTACAAACTGACTCGTTTTAACCCAAGTTTTTGAATTTTCACGTTATACAGGATATTTTAACCGTTTTTAACATTATACCTAGTTTTCTAGATTATGCACTTGTTACTTATTTCAAATGGTCCTATACATCCATTGTTATTACTGACTTATATCTTGTTGGTTCTTTTTATTTTCAGTTTTTATACTCATTACTCTTTTCCCATTTTCGTTTCTGTATCGCCCTTTGCAGTTTGTGTATTGCTTTTACCATTGGTTGTGGACTAAATGTCTTTTACCTGTTTATTTATCGTAGTTTGGCGCAATGTAGCCCTCGATGTTCTTGCACCATAAAACCCCAAATAACCAAACAACTAATCATTACTCGACAGTCATCTATACCTACTATGTATTGATATAAATCTGAATTTAATCATGGTTTGTTCCTACTTTTATCATTATTTCTTTTCGGAACATTAAATTGAGTCATATTCGTTACGGATTAAATATCTTTCGGCCTCCGATCATTCTATTTCAGCTCTCTATGCGGACCCCATTTTTTTTCAGTTCTCTATGGGACCTGTAATTTCATTTCTGTTCTCTATGTTGCCCTTCAGCTAAAACGTTTTCCCACGCCCGATGTAAACTAAGATTTGATCGGTTCAATGGTGAAAACTAATATAAAAATACTGAGTTTATTTTTTTTGTGTATAATGAACTTGAAAACGGTGAGCTTGTAATAGCAATAACTACTTTTTCTTGGAAAAATGTATCATATGGTAATACTATATAGATGGATTTACAGTGTAAAAGAGAACTGCCATTATGTAACTTATTCTCTGCTATTTAAGGCATTATCTTCTGATCAACCACAGATTATGCTGAATCAGAGAGACAACGGTCTTCCTGAAATCTACAATATTGGTAGCTATAGAGTTCACAAATCCTAAATATTTTTAAACAACCTACCAGAATGCAAATCATCGTCTTATGTCGCCCACTCGCTTCTTAAACTGCATTGTTCATGTTCAAGTTGACCACTAACCAAATGCTAAATTTTTATTAAAGAAATATGTATTTTCCATTGCTACGGAAAAAGGATGACATGAATGAAAAGTATTAGAAAAAAATAACAAATAATATAAACTTAAAACCTCTAGATAGAGGTAACTGTAATCTTCGAAACGGCTGATGTTGAGAAAGACAGCACATTATCATTGAAATTATTTAATACTTGTGTCAAACAGGAGACAATACAATCTTCAGCAGTGTTCAGTATTTCATCCATCTCATGTCTTGGGTTGCTTCAGTGCAAGATAACTGCGTAGATTTCAGATATTGCTATTGGACAAATGTCGAAAGTAAAAAATATTAGAAAGTCAGAAATTTTTTTACCGTTTCAAAAATAGGAGCAAGCCGAACTATATTATTGAGAATCTCACTGAAATGTTCAGTCCCTATTAGGATGACAGAACCAGGGGCGTAGCGAATGACTATGGTTGGAGGGGAGAGAACGAAAATTTTCCAACTCGGGAATCAAATTTTGCCAACTGAGACGATAGGATCTTTATATAAATTATGTTTCTGTCAGGGACATACCCAGAATATCGCTCCCCAAAACTTCACCAAGAGCCTCGATTTCGCAACCTTTCCTTTACTTATACAAAACAATAAACAGTTCCGTAATATAAAATCTTTTACTAACGAACTACCAATTTTGGCAACTCCCCTAGATTTCGCCAAGTTTTATTGATTTTACGTACTCTGCTTAATTTCACAAAATCAATCCCAACCTTCATAACTCACTGGTATTTAACCAAGTGGCTTCGAATTTTGCCAATTTCCCTATATTTGGTCAAGTTGCCTCGATTTTGCCAATTTGTCAAAATCTCCTAGATTTTGACATGCTCGAATTTGTCAAAATCTCCTAGATTTTGACATGTTGACTCGAATTTACAAACACACCATAATTATACAAAAAAGAATCAAAATTTTTACATCTGCCCAGGTTTTGCCAAATCACATCGAATTTTTATATCTGCCCAGGTTTTGCCAAATCACACCGAATTTTGCCAATTCTCCTCGATTTCGCCAACTTTCCTTAATTGCGCAAAAACTATTTTAATTTTCACAACTTGCCTGTATTTTACCAAGTGGCTTCGAATTTTGCCATTTCTTCTAGATTTTGTTAAGCTGCCTCGATTTCTCCAACTCTGATTATTTTCACAAAAACAATCCCCACCTTCACAACTTGCTTGTATTTTACCAAGTGGCTTCGAATTTTGCCAACTCCTCTAGATTTTGAGAAATTGCCTGAATTTTGCCAACATGCCATAATTTTACAGCAAAAATCCGAATTTTTACATCTCCCTTAATTTACTGTCACTTCAAATTTTGCCAACCCTCCTTAATTTCACAAAACCAATTCCAATTTTCACAACTCGCCTGTATTTTACGAAGTGATTTCGAATTTTTCCAGCTGTCCTAAATTTTGCCAACTCGCCATAATTTTTTAGAAAAAAAAATCCCTTTTTTTACAACTCACCCGAATTTTCCCAACCCTCCAAGATTTTGCCAAGTTGTCCCGATTTTCCCAACTTTCCAAGATTTTGCCAACTCTCCTTAATTTTACAAAGCCAATCCCAATTTTCACAAATCCCCCATATTTTAAAAAGTGGCTTCGAATTTTGCCAACCTCCCTAGGTTTTGCCAACTTCCTTCGATTTTGAAAACCACCTTAGATTTTGCTAACTCCTCTTAATTTTACCAAAAAATCCCAATTTTCAGAATTCACCTGGATTTTACAAAGTCGCTTCGAAATTTACCAACTACGATTAACTTTGGGGTGCCTCCCCCCATCCGCACCACAGTCACGCCCCTGTACAGAACTCTATTTTTTTATTAATTTGCCATAGTTCAATCCCTGCACACCATATGATTTTTTTCAAATATACCATTTACTGATTTGTGCAGCAAAGTCCGAGAAAAAGATGAAATATACTCAGTCAGAAAACACTTTGTTACTAGTTATATTTACGCCAAACCTTTGGCGTGAAAAGGTCGTAGGTCGATCGATAACTTCATTTACACTTTTCCACCCGTACTGCTCCATTCACATGGTAAGCGACGACAGCACCCCCACAAATCTCGGACGCTTTTCGAGGGATGACTCTAGACCCACCACAGCTAGGGAATCTCATCTTTCATTCCAATAGGGTCAGAACTAAGTGGGACCACCAGATTTTGGATCATCACTGAAGTAGCAGCGGGACCACGGCGAAAATACCAATTTCTACAACCGATGATGTCAAACGTGTTCGCCCATTCATCCACCCGCTCGTTCATTCGTCCGCCGCCCGCCCGAAATTACGGCTATTATATAATATATGATGATACTTGTAAGACATGTTGCTGCCTGTTGTAAGAAACAGAATAATCAATGGTTTCTAGGACGCTACAAGTCATATTAGAATGCAAAATGTTCAAATGGTATTTCATATTTTTGATAAACTTATCCAGACTTTGAATCACACTATGCACATCTATTATTGTGCTGTCCAGTTCAGTAGTAATTAGGCAAGGATGAAATTAATCCACGCATCCGCCTCCTGGATTCGAAATCTTCTGTTTACGCACAAATTGATCTACCATTTGAGCTGGCCATAAAGCGGGGGTATTTCACACTTGCGTGAATAAAGGTTTTGATGATTGTGCTGTGAAGCTTTACCATACGATTCTGAGTGTTAATGCATTATTTATGCCGACGAACCAAGATTTTATAACGACATGTAAAGCAATATTATACCTTGGGTTATTCAGATGCTCTGGATGGATATTTGAAGCTTCGGATGCAAACCGAGTTCCGAGTTCGAGTCCTGGTGGTGGATGGGTGAATTTTTTCACACTTCTCAGGGAATCCCTGAGAAACCGAGACTCAAAAATGACATTAGCAATTAGACTCAAACGGCTTCAAGCATAGTCTGACGAAAATAGTTGCATTCTTCTTCAATATCAGTTGTAAGTAAACCAAGCTTTTTATGTAACTAATTAATATTTCATTGCAAGATTTTGCAATTTCTTCTAGTTTCGAAGTTTCAATGTTAAAGACGATTTTTAGCGCTTTGAAAATATTCCTTAAGCATTAGCAGTAAAACAAAAAAATATAAATAAATTTAAAAAAAAAATAAAATACCTACTTTCCTGTAGGGCCCTAAAGAGTAGAAAATAAACCTAAAGCATATCGATTGTGCAATCAGTCAGTAAGTTCGTATTCACTTCATAGGAAGGTATGGTGCCGATTTACCTACTCCATAAGATTGCAGTTGCCCTATCTTCCTTTGAAGTGAATACTAATTCAGTGATCGATTAGACCATTGATATGCTTTAGGTTTATTTTCTACTTTATAGGGCCCTAGAGAAAGAAAAATGTAATGGTAGCTAGGTAGTCACTGGAAGGAGACCTATGCACCAATCCCCTGTGATGATGCATAGAACCGGCCAGGCCTAGCACCTAATGTCCACCCCCATCTTCTCGTGGTGCAGACCTTTAGTACCTTTCAAAAGAGATACCCTATTGTGGAAGTGAACGGAAGGGGAGGGCTGGCAGATTAGTAGTGCCTACTGATCTGGACAACTATGGCTACTTTTCTTTTTTTTTCTACCCTGCTGAGGAGTGATCAACCACACAGGGTCCTGGTGCTGACCATATAAACCCACTGGATTGGACAGATATATGGCTCTGAGCTTGATTAGGATCCTGATTTTGCTGCACTGGTGGGCTTCTGTGGAGGGAAAATCTTCCGCTTTGTTTTCTGTTTCTTTGTGGGTTGGCAGCCCCAAGTGAATAGATTCACAGGATATGTTTATCAGCTGCTGGATAATCCTGAGCAGAGGTCATCGCAGGCACCTGAACACTTTGCTTCTATTGGCATCGTCAAATTCTACATTGGAGGAAGTCTTCCAGTGTAGATGGCTTCAGCCTTTAGTGGTGGGGGGACGGGTCTTTGCCCCATGTCTGCGATTAGGGGCTGTTAAACTTAAACTTAAAAAGTGTTGTGCTAGGGTTAAAAAATTTACTTTTAATACTGAAGCTCTGAAAGACCCAGTTATAGCCAAAGCGTACCATGATAGGTTACTTAATCATTATGACAGTCATGGTATGCTTACTACTGAAGTTGAGGAAGAATGGGATAATTTTAAACAGGCTTTTTTGAACACTAACAGTACTCTTTTAGGAAAAAAGGAGCAGAGGAGACAGAATTATCTCAGTGATAAGGCACTTGAGCTTATTTCGGAAAGAAAGAACTGCAGGAATGTCCTTAATCAATATCCTACTAGTCCTAATAGAAAGCATTACAGAGAACTTAATAAATGTGTAAAAGATCAGTTAGCTGCTGATAAGAATCTTTGGCTTGATGACTTGGCTGACAAAGCCGTGGTAGCAGAGACCTGTACCAGATAGTTAATATTTCGTGTGATAGAAAACGAACAGGTATACAGGTATTGGAGGATAAACAAGGTAAGATTATAGAAGGTGAATATTCTGTCATGGCTAGGTGGACTGAGCATTTCAGTGATGTTTCAAACAATGTGGTTAGTTCTACTCTCATTGTTTGTAATTATGATAGATGCATTGGTGTCTTTAATTTTGGCCCTATAACACAATCTGAAGCTATTTTGGCTATTTCTAAACTTAAACTACATAAATCCCCAGGGGTAGATGAAATTACTACGAAAATGCTTAGAGCTGGGAATGTTTCATTTACCACTTGAATGACTGAAATTCTGAATATCTTTTATGAAAAAGGCATGGTTCCTAAGGATTTTACCACAGCTATTGTTATCCCTATTTTCAAAAAAGGTGATCGCAGTTCTTGTGATAACTATAGGGGTATCAGCGTACCCTCTGTTCCAGGTAAAGTTCTTTCCATGATTGTGCTTAATAGAATTAAGGATCTGGTTGACAGTCAATTGCGTGATGAGCAATGTGGATTCAGAAGTGGTAGGGGATGTGTGGATCAGATATTTTCGTGTTGGCAGATTCTTGAGAAATGTTTAGATTTTCAGAAACCTTTGGTTGCTAGCTTTGTTGATTTCAAAACTATTGATCGTCATAATTTCGACTCTGATGATCGTCATAATTTGATTTTCGACTCTGTTGATCGTCATAATTTGGGGTTGATTGTGAAATCATATGGTATACCAAACAAGTTAGTTAACATAATGAAAGCTCTCTATAATAACACTGAGTCGTGTGTGAGAGTTGGTAAGGCTTGTAGAATTGGTTTAGCATTATTTCTGGTGTTCGACAAGGGTGCATTTTGTCTCCTTTTCTCTTTAGCTTGGTTATTGATTATGTTACGCGAAATTCACTTCAAGGAAAAGATTTTGGCCTTAAATGGACTGGAGATACAACAATTTCTGATTTAGTTTATGCTGATGATTTAGCACTTTTGGCAAATGATATTGATGAGATGAACTCTTTCATTCGAGCTGTTGATGAAACTGGTAGTAGAGTAGGTTTGGTTATAAACAGAGAGAAAATTAAAGTGATGAAAATCGGTTAGTGAGGTTGTGAATCATTTCATCTGAATGGTTACAATCTTGAGTAGATGTCACAGTTTAATTACCTTGGGAGCTATGTAACAGATACTGGTGATGTGCGGCATGAGATTAACAGACGAATAGGGATTGCTGCCGGGACTTTTAAGAATCTATGGATAGTGTGGAAAAATAGGTGTATACACCTAAATACTAAAATTAGACTGTATAATAGTTTGGTTCCTTCTAGGGTTAGTTATGGTAGTGAAACCTGGACGCTTTGTAAACAAGATAACAGGAAACTAGATGCCTTTGATTCCAGATGCTTACGCAGTATGTTGGGCATTAGGTGGTTCAACCTTTTAACTAATGATGAGGTTAGGCAAAGAAGTTTGCAACCTTCTTTAAGCAGCATATTATGCATAGAGAGACTCCGTTGATTTGACCATGTTGCCCGTATAAATCATTATAGATTGGCGAATAGGGTTATGAACAGTGTGCCTAAAGGTCTCAGAAAGAGGGGGAGACCTACGATGAGGTGGGCAGACAATGTCAAACAGGACCTTGTTAGAATTGGTGTACAGTGGCCAGATGCAGTAGATGTAGCTCAGGACAGACTTGCTTGGAGAACTAAATTGCACGGTCTGGTTGGACCTCCGTAGCCCATGGCTGCTTATGATGATGGTGGTGGTGGTGGTGGTGGTGGTGATGATGATGATGATGATGATGATGATGATGATGATGATGATGATGATGATGATGATGATGATGATGATGATGGGAAGATCGGTGTTTTTTTATTTATTTATATATTTTGTTGTCACTAAAATCACCTACCTCCAAAACCTTTCATATATCATTCATAAAGATCGAGCATATTTTCTCCCCTTTCGGAGTCATATTTGAGGTAACCTATGACATTGGACACGTCACAAGCTTTAATTTGAGGTACGACTCATTAAAGTCGAACCCCGCGAAAAACCGCCCCACCCTCTTTTATCAGAGAGTGGGAATAGTGAGAATCAAATTGTAAATAGGTTATGACCATCATTATACGAGATTTCATTTGACACCTAACTCGTAACTATAGATCATCGCATTCGGAAGATATAGTAGAACTAAGGGGAAGAAAACGTGGGTGTATATTTTTATAGACTATGACACTCCCCGCATCACAAGTTTTCACTACACACATAACTCGTATAGGAGCTATAGGGGAACAATCATTTTCATATTTCCCCTCTTTTTAGGGAGGGAGAAAGTAGGGATCAATTTTTCATAGTCTTCGACATTAATCGTGACAAAAACTTTCATTCTACGTAAAGCTCGTTATTTTCTACAATCGCGTTCTTGAGAAATAGCGGAAAAACTGTTTTCAGATTTCCCCTTTTTAGGGGCAAGAAGGCATGGGAAATGAGTTTTGAATAGCCTATGTCACTCTCCACGTCAGAAGCGTTCATTTGGCACATAAATCATAAAATTTCTCCATCGCGTTCGAAAAATATGGTGGAACAGTGTTTTGTCAAATCCACACAAACCAACCAACCGACAAATTGACAAACCGACCAACCGACATATGTCAAAGCCAAAAACAATAGGAAGATAGGTAAAAACAAGACATTGGTCAGGCAAATGTTATCTCCGCTACATGAAGTCTGCAGTTCACTAGACATCCCTCAAAACAGTCTGCAATTTCAGCTGCATTATTGACATTTTTCGTTGTATTGCTTTCACCTTACGTTAAAAAACAGACTCATCACGCATCCAAATAATTATTCAAAAATTAATATATTCTGAAAGTAAACCCTTTCGAGGTCAAACGACACCATATTTGCTTCTACGTTGGAGCTAGCGATGGCCAATTATCACCAGTTTTTAATTTAACCAGCTCAGGTTCTGTACATAGTATCGATAAGCGGTAAAAACTAGTAGCTTTAGTCAGTTCTTGAAGAAATTCTGAAACTTTAATTTTCCTTACATGTAAATAGATGCGTAGCCTGGGCTTTATAACCAAACACTTGACCTTTGAAGAGTTAATTGCATGCAGATAACTCGCATAACAAAATATGAGGCCAATAATAAGCCAAAATACCATTATCGATTTCTTATGTAATACGAATTTTCTACTTTATTTTGTTAAATATTCACGTCAGTGTTGCATACCTTTCGCACCTAATCGGTTAAGCACAACTTTGTAGTGTACAGAGAACCTCGAGACCTCCCTAAGAAATGAATCGGGGGGCCCTTTTATTTCATTTGATGTGCACCGTTTTAAAACCTGTTTTAAAACGTACGTAGTGAATATCTGACATACATTTCGGATTTCGTAATGCATAATTCCAAAATTTAGAAATAATTATTTTTACAACTTCATAAAATATTGCTTCAGTTGTTTTCAAACGGGCATAAACAAAATTTGCATTAAAATGCTTCCATAATTTCAACTAAATTATTTCGAATAGGATTCATTTTAACTTCTGGTATAAAAAATGATAAAGAGCAACAAAAATATATGAAAAATTTATATAAATGATGATAATATTAGTAACATTTCTAGTCTGAAGAATTAAACAGAAGGTTTGACTTATTACGAGAAAGCACTAGTAGGACTGAAAAAATGACGTCACCTATTGCTATCATGCCTTAATATAAACGAAGTTCACGGCCAAGCTCAGGCTTTGAGACAATGAATTCTGGCCCACAAGAAGCAAGGAAAGAATTTCCAACAGGGAAAATGAAGATGACTGTTCACAGTCTATTATTATTCGTTCTAAGCTATAGAAAAAAATTATGTTCCTTTAAATAATTTTATATCAAGTTTCACCATAGATTTTGCTTTCCTTTTTTCCATGCAGTTTCCCTTCACTAACATTAGCCCCCATCCCCGTATCGCCGGGGTTGCGGATAAACTTAAAAAGAAAGTGAAATTGCGAAAATTATGACATTTTTTCTCTGTTCAATAATTTTCCTTAGAAGTTATTTAATTTTTGTAAAATATGAAATTAGAGATGTTAAAAATATTTTAAAACATTGCTTTTGAAAAATATTTAACAACCGTTTATTCTGTGGTATTATTTAATTGTAAATATTGAGTTTATTTCATAATATAATGACTGTTTATTTCTACTGTATTTGGATTCCTGAGGATAGATTTTTAGGTTTTATGGGACTGATTTTGTACTAAAAAGTTCAATAAATAAATAAAAATAATAATGATATTTCTAAGTTATCAATTTACTACGTGAAGACGATGATCCTTTTTACCACTTCAACACAAATGCTGAATAATTCTTTCATTACACTCAAAGATCAAGAGCCAATTTTGAAGCAAACCACGAGAAGAGCAATATTCCTTTCCTAGAATAATTGAATAGATCGTAAAATTATTTATAAAAATAAATCTTTGTTTCCTTCCGAATCTTCAGTGAGAGCATTGCAGCAAACAATATTCAAGCGTTTAGTAGCTGTTGTAAACTTTACTGCAAGAAATCATTTAATAATACAATCAGAAGTCATCGTTGAGATTCCACTCAAAATAGGAATTTTGTATACCTTCCATATATCTCCACTAGAATAAAATATTATTCCTTTAAGGACCTTTTTTTACTTCCAGCTGGTCTCTTCAATATTCAGATTTTCCAGGATATAGCCCTGAAATCTTATACTAATACAGGAAATCCCGGATTAGGTAGTTTATCGGATACATAAATCTTAATGATTTATTGGATACATAAATCATTAAGATTTATGTATCCAATAAAAACTTGTTACGCGAGGTGTTGCATACGCCAGAAAACATTTACCCCATGCTTTATTCCCCCTAAAAGGAGGAAAATACAAAAACAATTGTTTCTTCATATTTTCCGAACGCTAGGGCCAAAAGTAACGGGTTATATGTTAAATGAAAGTTAGTGACATGGGGAGTGTCATAACTAATAAAATATCCATCTCATGATTTCTCCCCCCAGATACACGGTAAAATATATTAAGGATTATTTTGCTATACCTTTCGAAAGCGAAGGCCGAGCATGACAAGTTGTATGCCAAATGGAAACTTGAGATATGGGGAGTAACATTTGTTATCCAAATTTACCCATAAAAATAAGGTATTTCTTCATTCTTTCCCCATAAAAAGGGGGAAATATAAAAATCGCTCCACTGCATCTTCTGAATGCTTACATTGGCTAAATGACAGGATCACAAGGATCCTGGAAAATGTTGGGGAAGGTTGCACTGGACAGTTGCTGGATGGTAGTTGTAAGTCTGCCATGTATGTCATTCAGCGATTTCTTTAACTTGCTTACGATATGGATCTCTTAATAGGGGCCACAGGTTAACGTACCAATCCACAGAAAGCAGCTTTTTCAAGTTTATTAGTGTATGCTTTCGCACCGAGTGCAGAGCGGGAGTTAGTGGAGAAGATTCCTAAAGCAGAAATAGTAGCGATTGGAACCTGAAAACTGCAGATTACGAGCTTTGATTCCTAGCGATGAGTCAAACCCCCGCTTCTATAAAACAGAATCTGTGGCTCCGTAACAACGATTAGTGGATAATATCCAGGCAACTTCCGGTGTTTTCAATGAATACACCGGAGCTGATTCCGGTGTATGCATTACGGTGATATTCCCTGATTTTCCCTGAATGTGATATTCCCTGATTTTATACCCTTCCCGGTGATATTCCCTGATTTTGTATATTTTGAAAACCTGATATAGGTTCAAACGCATATCTCGACTCATACACATCATTGTTTCTTCGTTTCAAAGCGAATGCTCTTTTCGCACATTATCTTCGCCCAAAATGATGAATAATTCCTTAATTATGCATTATTTCGGACATATTCCCTAGGACATTTTCGATTCTTCTAGGCATGACTTGAGGTTTCTAGAATTCCGATAAGCTATTTCAAAACACCATTCATAAATCGTCGCTTGTCTACCGTAGCTCCATTCTGTTGTGGTTTTGCTTGGCATTCTCCATCCATTCTTATAAAAAAATTATTTTGAATTTGGATATCACTTTTTAACAACCCTAAAATAGGGTTCCTAAAACCTCTTTACCGATCCATAATATAACAAACCTTTTTAGATAAATCTGATATACACTGCTTAAAAAAAATTTAAATAAATCTGATATACACTGCTTAAACCAATTTGGGATAATGAGTATATTAATGTCATTGTAGAAGCATAATCAGAGCTCTATAACAACATAAAAGAACTACTGCAAAATATTAGGAGAAATAAGGATACAAACTAGATGTGTATAGCATTGATAAGCAAACATTTCAATACATCTCTTTGGTACGTAAGGAAGATCCATCTTCATTTCAATCTACCTCTTTGATGCATACGGAAGATTCATCTTCATTTCAATCTACCTCTTCGGTGCATACTGAAGATCCATCTTCACGTATTCATTATCATTGTCTTACTTAGATGAAAAGTATGATAAAGGATAACTATAATTATGAACATTTCACCTATTAAGAAATTATTTAACTTTTTCTTTTAATTTTGTATTCATGTTTCGTTCGCTATTACGACTGAGATATTTTAAAACAAGAAACTATTAAACCTAATAAAAAGTGGTAATTAATTTCACGTGTTGCATTTCTTGTCCTTTCGTACATAGAATTGGAACATACACTGGACCTGTTATCAAAGACGAGAAAATATTTATGTACCAAAGTGGGAAGTGAATAAAAAGAACGAAAATTGGAAAATAAACCTTTTCAGTGTTAAAAAACTTCATATTTTATTTCTGAGAAATATGTGTTTGTCAGTTAATTTACGTAAAAAACCGTAAGTTTTCTATTACTGTTCTTGTTTAACTTCTACAATAAAATATTATAAAATCCACGTAAAATTTTTATTCTTGCATTATTTATTTATTTTTATTTTTTTGTATCGTTAGGAATTGTTTAACTAAAATTAGGTCAAAGGAAGAGCTCAAAATGCCAAGTTTCAGTTAATTTAATTTTCGAAAACCATAAATACGTGAGCTATATATAACTTCCCTTACCAAACCTAAATTAATTTAATATTGCATTGTTGGGAAGAACATGTAGAAGGGGAAAAAGCACTTCTGATATTTACTAGAATTCACTGTTTTCCGCTTCAATATCTTTTCTCCATCACTCACTTCTTTAGAGAACGACATTCTCCTTTTCAAAAGAAGCTGCACCTCTTCTTTCACCTCGAAGAAGAGCCGTTGTAATCACAAGACTCGGCTATTTGATGTCGGTGTCTGTTTCGCAGATTTAAATACATGAAGATGGATCTCACGTCCGCACCAAAGAGGTCTGTGTTGCTATCATTCAAATTTATGGTACGAGTAAGAAAAATGTCATACGTCGTGTCCCATGACATCCAACAGAAGATGAAATATTTATATGCGATGATCCTCTTCAGCTTTTTTTTTCCCATGTTCTTAGATGCACGCTGTTTTTCGTGGTGTCTATGTTTTTCATAACTTTGCAGGTGCAGCGTTTCATTTTTTCCACATCTGTCTCGTCTTCTGTTTTCTTAATTTCAAACCCTTTCTTCTCCTTCTTAACTTAAAATCTATTTTGATCTTCCCCGAGATTAAAGTGAGAAAGGAATGAAATAGTAACTTTAACTTTGCATGCGACATTGTTTAAAAAGAACATTTCAGTTTTCATAACTCTTTCAAAAAACGATATTTAATTTTGCCTCAGTTCGTAGCCATTATTAGAGAAAGCTATTAGCGCAAGTAAATTCGGAGAGAGCACAGAGCATGATATTTTATGTTTTCGGTCTGCACTGTAGCATTTTCCTCTAATAATTACTTCTCTGCTTCAGTCGTTAACACACGGCACATGACTTGTTCTCATCAGCCAGTGAAACAGCAATGGTATAAAATGGCTTGTGCTCGACTCGTAGGAAACCGTTTCTGTGTGAAGACCATCGATTCCAATCTCCTGGCAAACAGAAAAGAAATTCATCATCTCTGTTATGAGAAAAACGAACATCACGAACAATGACCAAAAATATTTCTTTAATGAGAAAAATCCCCCCATTTTTATATTATATCGAGAGCTCTCCAAATAAAACTTTGACTTAAAAATATTCCGAATGCTTCTCGAAAATGCATTCCTTTTACGCGTATTCACCCGTGAAAGAGGAACTGAATTATAACTGAAGATTAAACTTTAAATGTGCGCGACAACTTAGAAGTTTTTGAAACATTTGGTAGCAAACTTATTGTGAAACTAATCAGTTTTGTTTCAAATTGTTCAAAGCTGTCGGACGAGAAATTTTATGTGAATCGCATGCAGAAATGGCGGCTTTCTTAGGTTCTTCTTGTTGTCTAAGTGGAAGTTACAGATCATATTTATGCACACCGAGCCATCCGAAATCTACTAGTAAGGAAAATCATTATGCTACGTTGGAGACAGACTACACCCGGAGTAATTTTGTTTGTTCTAATGAATAATTCTGTATTAATCCAATTGATAACACAGGGAAATATACATCGGCAACAACTGAATTCGATACCGCCGGTTCAAAATAAGAATATTGTTTTCAGCCATGCATTTTATGTTTCTTACAATCGATCAGCACTAAAGCACCTTGTTAAAAGCGATCGTAAGCACATTTTTATGGCATTGTTAGAGATGATGGCAGGTTCAGTAGTTTTATATTTTTTCACCTTTGTTTAAAAAATTCTGAAGGGAAACTTCGTGGTAAACGTGACTCCGTGTGCATGTATGTGTGCAAATTAGATTGTGTTGATTCACCTCTGAGCAGCAAAAGGTGCTAAGCGCCAAAGTCACAAGGGCCCCAGCAGCTCAGAGAAGGATAAGGAAGGGGCTCCACTATACAGCTATTAAGAGACAGATGAAAAGCCTTCCATCACGGCCTTTCAGTAGTGGGTTATTTCGATGTACAGACTACGGCTCTCGAACACAGGTTACGGTTTTACGTCTATTGTTCCGTTATCAAATTTCCCCTTCCATTTTATGGATATTTCGGAAAGATGAATGAATTCACTAGAGTTAATCCAAAAGCTTTTAAACAATATTTATTTGAAACTCCCCTTCTAACTATCAATATTGATGAAGCACGATCTTACTTCACGGGTGGTCAAAATCGAAGGATAATGTCCAAAAGTGTACATAATTCAAAATGATTTCCAGGAAATTTAATCTATTCCCGTAAGGAAAGGCATTGTGACATGACTGAATCACAAGTGGGATAAATGAAAAATTCCCTAATATGCATGAATGCTCTATGTGAGATCATGCGTATCCATGACTGAAGGTTGGAATTAGGTGACAGGAGTTATTAATAAGGCATACAATCATCAGTGATAGCCATAAAACTCACGCAACATGTTATCATACTGTTGGTGAAGTTTTTCTGCTACATTTTGCTGATCGCTTCATCCTGTGAATATTTTCACTTTCATGGAATCGTCTTTGCCTTTACCTATGATTACTTTTCCGTGACTGGTTTCCAATGCGTAGAGACCTGCTCTATTTATAGGCATTCAGTTTCAGCGTCCCACGTAACTGGACGCAATACTTCTATTTTGCATATTGTTTTCGGGGTTTATATAGCAATAATTTGTCCATTCAGTGTAATATGTCTTTGCTACTTTCTGTCAGCATTCGCGATCGACACTAATCAATTACCACGATTGTCCCTTGAGTGAGAATACTCACTGAAGCAGCAAAAGCACTTACAGAGCTAATTATTTAAGTCCATTTTACTTGCTGATACTTACCGGAATTTAATCAATAATTATCATTGATAACCAAGTTAACTGGTGGGGTGTAATTGTAGGAGGGAAAAGGTGAATTTCATCCATCATCTCCACAGTTACCTTTTCTTCAAACAGCCACTGCGGCAGTTATAACTTCTTCGTGAGCAGTAGAGAAGTATGCAACGCAAAACAATTACACAGTCCTACTTTGACTTAGGTTCATGTATCCCTTGGGAGCTTATGACACTGCTCGTAAGAATTTGCCTTAAATTTATAACAAATCGTTTACTGAAATAAAATTAATTTTATTTTATTTGTATCAATTTTGAACCAGTGTTTAGCACGAATGTAACAGCAGCATCTGCTATTAACTATTTCTATTTTAATAACAATTTAAATAATAAAAGAATATTTTCTAAAAGCAAAATTTGAAAAAATTTGATTGAGACCTCCAATTTATTTTCTGCGATATTTTTATCTAATGAAGAGTTATTTTCAAAGTTAAGGAGATTTGAATGTGGTTTTACTTTCACATGACATGAAAGTATTCCAATACATTTCGAAATATAGTGTATAGGTTAAAAAAATCCATATTCTTTTGACAGTTTATTTTCGATTACTAGGGAGATTAGTTTGAAAAGAGTAATGGCTTCCCATAATCACCTGTAAATTGTTAAAATTGAAAAAGGCATAATATCATTATTGATTAAAAGATATTATAATTTAAATGATGGCGATACTAAGCTTAGTGCCCTAGGGAAAGCATGATTACTCTTAACAGAAACTGTTCTTTTGGGAGCGAAGTTTAAGTCAGTATTGTAATCTTAACAATAACTCGATAGACATCCAATTTACAGTTCCCAAGGTTGTTGGTCCCACCTGTTCCAGTGTTGAGATTTATTTCCTATAAAGCCCCAATCTGCCCTACACACCTTAGATAAGAAAGGGAACACTGGTGGGATAGGAAAAGCTACCGTCGATCAGATGGGACGTTAAGCTGTGGTACCGAGTGTGGGTGAGCTATACCCTGTACATGTTAAAGAACACACTGGATAGCCTTGATGGGAGGCTTCAATCTGTTTCCTAGCAGCTGACCCAACTTTTACCTCTTCCTCTCTCTTACTCCAACCTTTTCTGAGCCTTTGTGAGTTTTGTGACCTGACCATTTAGCCCATTGTGTGCAGAAAAAAGAGCCCCTAAGAGGTAAAACAATCCAAACAATAACACCTCTCTTTTAATGTACTTACAGAAGTATTATAGCGGTATAACTTGAAAATTTCGGACCAGCAAAAGTTGTGTTGTGTTGTTTTACCTCTGAACAGCACTTTTTGTACACAATGGGCTAAATGGCCAGGTCACAAGGACCCCAAGGTTTTGGAGAAAGTTGAAGGGAGGGGACCTACTTAAGATCTGTTAGAACACATATGGCAGTCTCCCGTCAAGGACATCCAGCATGTCATTTAACTCTTATAGGGATAGCTCTCCCGTACATGGGGCTATGGCTAAACGTCACAACTGCCGGAGGAAGCCCATCGGTGTACCCTACTGACCGAAGGTAAGACAGGGATTTTTGCGGAGATAAATCTGAACCCTGGCCCTAGCTGGGACTCAAATCTGAGAAATGCAGATTACAAGCCTGGCGCCATAACGACTGAGCCACCCCCGCTCCTACCAACCAAAGACCAGAAGAAAAAGTTAAGATGAGCCACTTTAATATTATTTCAAAATTCTCTTTTCGGGACGTGATGATAGCCCATACCCGCAAAATATATCTATGCCGCTCAGCAGGGGCGGGGGTTTCTCAGTCGGTAGCACGCCAGGCTCTTAATCTGTAGTTACCAGGTTCGAGTCCTCCTGGGTCAGCGTTGAGATTTATCTCCGCAAAATTCCCCGCCCTACCCACGGTCAGTAGGGGACACCGAAGGGCTTGGAAAGGCCGCCGTCCGTCTGATGTGACGTTAATCCGTGGATCCGTGTGCGGGAGAGCCATACCCTGTGCACGTTAAAGAACACACTGAATGGTCTTGACGGGAGGCCACCATCTGTCTCCTAACAGCTGTTCCAGTGGGTCCCCTATCCCCACCTTCTCTGAGCCTTCGGGGTCCTTGTGACCTGGCCATTTAGCCCATGGTGTACAAAAATGTTCCGCTCAAAGGTAAAACAACCCAACCCAAAGCCTCTCAGCACGAATATAAGTAATGTGTTTTAGGATATGATTGCATTAATCCAGCTTTCTTATAGCTTAATTTAGAACTTAGATTAAAGATCCGAATGTTATTCGTTGAACAACCTCAACTGAAACTCGGATTACAACGACAAAGGTAAATTGTTCCGGACAAATTCAGGATATTTTAAATTATGTCAAAAAGGATATACATATCTTTCTATCTAATTGTATTTAACGTTAATGCGATTTCAAACGGACCTTAACATAAACAAACACAGATGGACAAGAGATCATCCTAATAAATTTTCCTCGTTAAATATTTACTAAAGACTGAAAAATAATGAAATTATTTGCTTAGCAAAACCTAGGATTGGTAAGCATTTAAAATGATGGGTATTAACGTTAATTCAATTGCACATTTTGCATTGAAAATTTAAGGCTGTGAAATCAGTAACAAAAATAATTGAAAGCGTAATATTGTTATGAATTTAACGGATGGAGACTGAGCGCGAGTTCAAAAATAATATTTAACAATTATAATTCTAAAATATTATAATTTATTTCAAAAATATGAATGAAAACATTTATATAAATCAACTCAGTCAGTATAAAAACAAACCTTTAGATGGACATACCACCTTTTTTACTATTCCTAAAAAGAGATGTTTCGTCTAAAATTCTTACTATCTACACTCAAAATATAAAATAAGGCTTTTTACACAATATGATGTGCTTTAAAGATGGCACACAATATGATGTGCTTTAAAAATGGCACAATCATATTTGTGAACAAACTTGCAATCTGTAAAGAATAACCTTACCAATTCCTGAACAAACTAAATATAACTATGCATCTAATGATGAACTCTTCCTAGAAAAGTTGAGATCAGCTCTGCTTGTTCAAATGACATATAACCTGTTCAGTTACATTTTTAAGTATCCTAAGCATCCTTCTTTTTCTTACCAGTTCGTTAACAGGTTCAACAGTAATAAACTTATTTAACTTCCCGCGAACGCACCAAATAATAACGTTTCTTCTTTATACTCTACGCACAGACTGAAACAAACTACGTTTTCCTTCACACTCTAATTCCTCTTAATTACAACAGCTTAATCTTTATCTTTTAAGTTAAGTTCGTTCGAAGTAGTTTGTGACGTAATTCTCACGCTGGAATTCACGCCAGCATCAAGACATAACATTACATCACAAGTTCATTGTAGCACGTTCATCTATCGTAACAATATTATAAAAATGTCATTAGAATGGGATTTAAAAGATATTTAAATGAGCTTCAAAAGTCACCCAGGAATAACTAGAAAAACCTGATTGTTCCATCAGCTGTGTTCCCACGCAATCAGCAAGGTGAGTTAAATATATTATTAGTCAAAACTCAAGAGATATAATTTCATGCAGAAAAGTGGATTTAGGCGAAATACGCATCCAATCTGTTCTTTAACGGAAAGATAAATTTTGCATCGTATTATCTGCAAAATATTAGAAGCTGACCACTCTAACACCGTAGAATGTTTATTTTTTTCCCATCCACGAATTGGGAAAGGCTTCATTTTTCCCCTAACAGCTGTCTAGTGGATCCCATTCTCTGTGATCTTGGGATCTTTTTTGTTTGGATGTTTAACCCGCTGCGTGCAAAAAAATGTGTCACACAGAGATAAAAAAGCAAACCCAACCCATTACTTAAAAAGTCAATGGTCATGAATTTGAACATTCTACTCTATGTTGGTAAATTAACTATGCAAGAGACATAAAAATTCATATTTTCCTCAGTTGGTAGCTTCCAATTTATTGATTATTTGTGTGACGTGTGAAATAAAAAGTGACACAAATAATGGGAAAAATAATTTAGCATTATTTAAAGAGACACAATTGTTTGTGCCAGATGTATGGATGCCTTTATCTCAGAAATAGCACATATTGTTATTTATTCCACAGCAACTATTGTAAAGTGTATGGATGCTGAAACATTGAAGGGAAAACAACAAATAAACATAAGAACTATGGTGGGACACACAGGTTGAATGTGGTAGTTGAGAGATGGCTCCAATGCTTTCTGCAGAACAACTGTTTCTCGTTGGTTGTTCAGAGCAACTGTTGTGAAGGTTGTAAATTCAGGCAACAATTCTGGCACTCACCTGCGAATACAATGATGGATATTCGCAACAGTTTTCCAGTGGAACAATGCCTGCAACTTTCCAAAGTTTGGGATGTCAGAGTAGATGCTCACAGTGGCATCTATACTTAACTCCACAACACCCAAACTAAACCTGGTATGGATTTCGGCGATTAGAAAAAGTTATGGTGGTCCAATGGATTACATCTCCTTTTGCACTGTACGGTTGGGTTCCCTATAGATGTTGTAAAAGCAACAAAAAACAATGGATTTCCATGCACTGCACAAAGAGTGTTGGTAAATGGCGATAGGGTCATTAGGGGTAATATTCTGTGTCATGTATTGAGTCCTATAATACAGGTCCAGCAACATACGAAGGGTGTGAACTGTTTGAACTTGAACATTGTTGAATACAAAATCCCAGTGATAACTTTTCCACAATGGTGATGGCGTCTTCAACAAGATGATGCACCATACTATGGTTTACCATCGATGATACTGTCGGGCTTATAATTTACTATCTATGATACCGTCGGGTTCATATTTTACCATCGATGATACTGTCGGGCTCGTACATTACAATCGGGCTCATTTATTAAAGGAATGGACTCAGAACATTCAGACGATTTCATCCTCCTCACATTGGCCATCCAACCACTCAGATGTATTGAGTGGTTGTATGGTCAATGTGAGGCATCACTGGGATTTTGTATTCAATCCTTATCGATCTGTGCGATGTTGTGGAACGTACAATACGATGTACTGATACAATAGTTGTCACTGCTGGCTCAACTCGGAGATGTTTTACAGTCGGATGACAGACCGTCGGCTTGACAGAACATATCTCCTATGGTGTGTTATATCTTAATAGAATACATGTCACGTCGTGTTTAGGAAGTTATTCGACTCTAAAGAAGTCCCCGCATTTTATTACATAGCTGCTTATAATTCAAAGGACACACAGGGTAAATTATTAATATCCCATGCCACCAGTGAAATTAATCACAACTTACTGGGAAATAACATCTCTGGAATACAAGGTGTCCAAAAAGTAATGTTTGGGTCTCGGAAAGCAAAAAGGCTTCACATATTATATTATACTTGTACATTCCCCCACTCAAACAGTTTCACGTGGGGGGACACCAGACAAAACGGCGTACCGCCGCATTTCTCAAGAGATATCATGGAATTTCTTAGTGCAACATTTCCTGACAGATGAATCGGTAGGAGTGGTCTAATTATATGACCACCAAAGAGCCCTCATTTGACACCCATTGCGTTTTTCTAGGGATTTGTAAAGAATTATGTTTATATAGGCAAAATTTCAGACCTGAATCAATTGGAAATCATAATAAGCGAAGAAACTGAATAAGTAACGAAAGATATGCTTCATCGTGTATGACCAAAAAAATACCAATAAGAGTTTATTGTTACAGACAGTTCTTTTGAATTCAGTGATAGAATAATAATTTTCATTGCAATGCTAGACTATGCAAATAATGATATTAACGTACGTGACGTAACTTGTCACAACTTAGGAGACTATGAGACTGCGCAATTGACTCTAAGACAGTTCTCATAAATCAATGACCTGTAAATCAATCGTTAAGAATTCCCGAAGCGCTAACTGTGCAATTTTATCGTCTCCCTACTTTGTATTCCTTCTCCAGTGCTAAATATAGCTCCATTTTATAGAATTCTGAAATCTTCACTGATTGTCTACGTGTTACTACAGTTGAAACAAATGATACATTCATTTAACATCCGCAACTCGGATTTTAGGAGGATATTAAATTCCTTAAACATTGAAATGATAAATTGTGTGAATGAAATACAAATAAATAATCTTTCACGTGATATGCTCCGCAAGAATTGTTAATATTTCGACAGCCAGAATGTCAGAAACTTTTCCTAAATTGCTACCTTTCAGTGTAACAAGGTCACCATTTACCCAAGAGAACAACTGCATGAAATGTCATTAGTAAAGCATTAGAAAATATTATGCTAATCTCACCGAACTATCAACACACAACTAGGCTCACGGTTTAGTTAGTTTTATCATTAATCGAGAATGTTGCAATCAATGTACTAATAAATACCGTGAAAATTGTATGTAAACAAAAGATGCATTACTAACCCTTTAACGATTTTCGAGCATATTTTTAAATGGCTTAAACATTTAAACAACATCGAATATACTAAATACTAATATTTGCTTTCGTGTCATAAGGCGTGAATGTCGAGGTTTTGAAAATGTTCCATTTCGCCTTTTGCAGGATATTGCGTACCTCATTCCAGTATGTTAAACTGATTTCGGAGTTATTTAAATTCATTAGAAGTGTTCATATTTGTGATCCATCGTGAACATATAAGTATATCGTTAGGGGCCAATGTTCGCGTTCTGTAATTACAGCGAAACAGCTAGTCGCCCGTCAGCTGACGTGAAATCATCACTCTTTCTAGGATATTGCAAATAACACTTTCTACCGTTCCGAGGGGCATTGATCGACGGTCAATTACAGAGCACAACGAGAGGAGCGATGTTAACGAGCCGAAAAGTTGCAGTAATTGAGCAGCAACTGACTGTTTCATAGTGTAACCAACAGCGTGGAACATAGCCGCACACGTCTGTTTACTGTCGACACTCCAAAAGCAAAAGAAAACAGTCCATGAATTTAGCGAGATGAAATTTTGAACAGCCATTTAACTTAATTTCCCGACCTATTTCTTTCTTTGCGCGTTAAGAACGTATTTGCATGAAAAACAGATGCACCAGTGGGTTGTGAATTAGATAACATGATTGATGTTGCGGTACGAAATGAGATGGGCGCGTTTTAAATTTATGGTAAACACAAAAGAGATGAGAGACTTTGTGATTGGCTGTAGTTTTGGGTTACACTGAAGCTTTCTGAAACTTGTAGCTGAAATGCAGAAAAGAAATGAGTCCAAATTGAATTTAACGACAGTCTTTGCCATAACATCGAATGAATGGGAGGCGGAGGAGGCAGTGAATGCTTTAGGCACCGTAAAGGGATTGAAAGAAACAGAGCGAAACTAATGGCTATGCTAATATTTGAAAGTGGAGCAAAAGATGTTTCTGCATTACAAAGGATCGTATTCTACAATCAAAACTATCAACGACTTAACTGCTTGTATACCTCTCAAAGTTAGTTTGTAATTCCCTTTGATACCACAGGGATCGAGATTTCGTCTTAACTTTCAACATCTTTCAAGTTGTTTAGTTTTAAATTCAATGTGTTCTTAGTTACTTTACATTCATATATTTTGATTTAGTGGACATTGCATTTAGAATATTTAAGAATACATTTGATCATTACTGTAGATCAGGCCAGTGCAACCCAAACTTACTGGAGACCTACTAAGAAAAATCTATATCATTAAAGAGCAACAGGAAATTTCTCTACTTGAAAATATACCTTTCTGATGAATTCGGAAAAAATTGCTTTTAAGGAATCGAGAAAATTTCTTGATTAAAAAGCAAAAATATGAATTTCTTAACGAGTACTATGAAATTGCAAAATGGTTTAGTTTTACACCTAGAAATGTTTGGGAGAAATGATTCCTTTGATTGGAACGTAATTTGTGACTGAATTGTTTAGCATTGATTAACTTTTTCTTATGAAAAATCTAAATTCTGAGGGGATGCGGGGTTTATCAACATTTGACTGAATTATTTGGAACGGTTCACTTTGGTTTATGAATAATCTTAAATTCTAGTAAAGAGCTGGTATTTGCTGGTCTGCAAAGTTTTATATGTTTTACGGTAAAAATATCAAAAAATTTCACGTTAATTAGCATATTTTTAGCCAATAAGTTATCGTGCTTGACCGCAATTCAAAGAGACCTGGGTTCCAGCATTGGATAAGGAATGGGTGTTTCTTTTGATGCGTTGTCTTTCTGCTGAGGTTATCGCCTTCACTAAAAGATATTTTCTATAAATGCATTTTACCCACAAGACACTTGTCTGACCTTTGTGTCAAGCAGCTGCTTAGTTTTAGAGGTAATACCATATCAGATAACGCTTGAGGGAGGGATGGTCTGGTGCACACACCTGGGAATACTATATTGACCAGAATCTTAATTTGAAACAAAATGACTGATCCATGGTAAAAAATGTTAAGCCATCAATAGAGACGATCTTGATCAGTGGTCGCTCAGGGAACAGAGCACCTGATATGTCATCAGAAGGGCATCGGTTCGTATCCCACCAGACTCAAAGATTTTTTTGCTCTATATATGAATTTTTTTTCGTTACTTTATTTGAATCATTTACATGGAATATATTGGATTGGTGGTACTGAATGATCTATACTTAAGCCTATGGAAACCTGTACGGGTCGTTAACTCCTGATTCTAACTGTAAGTGTTGAAAGTTTTTTCTATATGCAACGTATAGGACAGAGAAGAAATCCTAGAAGCCACTCCTAGCTTTTACATGCCTTCTCATACAAAGACATACCCTACTACTGTAGGACAGAAGTCACTGCTGACCACTGCCTCAGTCAGAGCTAACACAACACATAAAGATTGCCTTGCTGGAACAGTAGCTAGCGCGCTAACCACTATGCCAGTTAAGGCTTTTCCTTCGACTTATTTGTTTACTGCGTTATTTTTCTTTGCTTGACGATAAAAATCTTAGAAAATAACCTTGCATTAATTAGTGTAGTTTAGCAGAGTGGTTCGTGTGCTTGACTGCTGATCTAAGGGACCTGGGTTCGAGTAACCAGATGAGGAATTCATGTTCCTTTGCTTGTATTACACTTCTTCTGAAATCTCGCCTTCACTAACAGATCTCCCCTTTTACGTATTATACTCACAAGATACTTGCGAAAATTTCGTGGCAAACAGTTACTTGATCGTAATATTTTTATTGTTTTATAAAAGTCAAATTTCCCAAACCGAGCACTGTTTCGAAAGTATTGTACGCTACTGGCATGAATATTACAATTACAGCGAATACTAATTCTTGCAAATAGAGAAATGTTAGGGTAAATATATTTGTTTATAAATATACATACGTTAAATGTTGAATAAACTGAACTTGATATTGGTTTGCTTAATGAGGAATAATATATTCGTAGGACTATAGAAACCAGGAAAGGCCGAGTTAAACCCTTGGCTCTAAATAATGGTGTAAAAAGTTTTTCTTTAAATTTATGTATTTACTTTGTTTATTGTATTAATTTCTTTCTTCTATGAAAAATAGATTAATTTACTGATTTATCAAAATATATTTGTACCATTATGCATGAAAATCCGCTTTTACGGAAGTATGTATGTAAAGAGGGTAAATATTTTTAGTGGACAAGAAGTAAGGAAATCGCAGGTTGAATAAAGTTAATAAAGAATTTTTGCAATCTTTTTTAAAATAATTTACTACATTTCCATTATTTCAACGTATATTCAATTAAATTATTTACAATACCAAGCAATGTTAAGCTTATGTCACGTGGTTCTCTGAATATTAATGTAAAGTTCCCTATCCTCCCTTTTTGGGGAAACAACGAGAGGATAGAGAACCTTATATTAATATTTACAATAGTTAATTATGGAGTTGTACCTAGGGGAGAGGGGCAAGGAGACCATGCCCCCCTCCCTTTTGAGAATGCTATAAGTACACTACAGTAAATAAAAAAATGCAACACTTGTAAGAAGTTATGCAAATGTGACGAAATTTAGGGAGGCAGTAATATTTGGAAATTCATGGAAATGAATTAGGTTTGCAGGACGATCGAAACGATTGGGCAGGCGCGAGCTGACGTCCCAGGTACGGAACAGTCAAACGCAGGTAAAGGCAACCAAAGCTCCCTGGTTGACAAAAATTTGTGGAAATTGTTCTAAACCGATAAAAATGCCTTTACTCAGACGTCGACTCCGTTCCAACAGTTAACAGACTTTTAGCGTGGAAGAATCATCTGCCTTAAAGAAGTTGGTTTATCGTACAGAGATGTGACCAACCTTGTTGGCCTCAATTCCAGCACCATCGTATACATATGGCGTCAGTGGGTTCAAGAACGATCCAGCATACGCCGCCAAGGATCAGGAAGATGACGTATCACCACGGGGCGACATGACCGCCATTTGCGATGCATGGCATTGCGTGACAGATTCGCGACTGCAACGTAACTGCAAAGGGACTGGTAACAGGTAACATATCGAATACCTACCAGTGGATGGTAAAAAACAGACTTCTGCAGTTTTCATTGCAAGCCTATCGTTCGGCACTGCAAACATGTCTTCAGTGGTGTCACCTCAGACAGAACTGGAACGAACAAGAGTGGAGTACCGTGGTGTTGAGTGACGAATCTCGTTTTTGTCTTGGTCAGCATGTCGGTAAATAACGTATTCGCCGTCATCCAGGGGAAACGAACGCCACCCAGTGCGTGTCACATCATCACAAAGCTCCAGCTCTTGGTGTCTTGGTGTGGGGTGCTATTAGTCGGACATCTCCGTCAGAACTGGTCATCATAAGGAGATCTCTAAATGCCCAACGATATGTTACCAACATTTTGTCACCAGTGGCTGTCCCATTTGTTCAGCAGCACCGGAACCTTTTACTACTAAGATAACGCCCATCCCCAAACAGCCCGCATTAGTCTGCAGTATCTACATGAGCAAAACGTTCAGGTACTACCATGGCCAGCAGGCTCGCCGGATATTTCACCTATTGAACACGTCTGGGAAATGATAGGCCGACAGCTCCAATAACACCCAAAAGATGCGCCAAGCACTGTCGCTGAAATGTAATAGCGACTTCGTGTTATTTGGCATTCTATCCCTCAGAAGGACATTATAGAGCTGTACGATAGCCTTCCCCACCGTGTTTATGAAAGCATTGCTGAGCGGGGCGGTTCAACATCATACTAATTATACCACTTTACGGCAGGTAAAATGGTAATTATCCATATTTTTTGGACAATGTAATCAATAGCACATCTCAGTGTATGCTAACAGTTGCCTGCGTATTAATAAAATGGCATTAATCCTTCCAGGTGTTGAAATTTCTTTTTCCTGTAATGTATTTTCATGACATTTTTTAATAACCTCTAAAACGAAGCAAACGAAAAGAAAAATGCTATATTGCAATGAATGTCCAATCTTTTTTCACCCTCCTTTTACCTTTTTTCCGGCTCGATTGCGCTCCCCCCCAATCTTTTCTAGATGTAGGCCTGTTAATTATAACTATTATTTCAGATTTTTAATATATATTTCTCAAGCGTGGGGTACATATCTTCTAATCTTACTAAATTCCAATAAAAATAAATAAATTAAAAAAATTAAGTAATAGCTATCTTCCCAAATGGGCCCTAAAAAGCGGAAAGTAACACTAAAGCATATCGATGATGCAATCAGTCACTGAATTCGTATTCCGTGACTGATCACTTGCCGGCAATCTTGTTTAGTAGGTAAATCGGCGTCCTATCTTCATTTGAAGTGAATACTAATTCATTGACTGATTGCACCATCGATATGCTTTAATTTCATTTCCTATTTTTGGAAGCATATGGGGAGAGAGTTTTTTTTTAATTTTTAAATTTGTTTATAATTTTTACTTGTCACTAAAAACACCTACTATCAGAAAATTTTATTTTTTATAGGCCTCATGAATATCGACCAAATTTTTACACCTCCTGTTTTTGGAATCGTGTTTAAGGGTATACGTGATTATCGAGACGCCACACCCTTTAATTTGAAATACAACTCGTTAAGGTACTCCTCAAAAATTAACCACTCTTTTTTGGGGATGGCGAGAATGGGAGCGGAGAAATTCTAACCAGTATATGACGGTCCCCTTATGAGTTTTAATTATACGTTTTTGTAGGCTCTCGCATTCGGAAGATATAGCGGAACAGTCATTTTCATATTTCCTCTTTTCTTAGGGAGGAAGAAATGTGAGTGGAATTTTTCTTTAATTTTTTATATATTTTTTTTATTTTTTACATTCCCCATGTTACAAGATTTCATTTGACGCACAGCTTGTTACTTTCGGCCCTTGCATTTAGAGATATAGCGGAAAAATCGTTTCATATTTTCACTTTCTATTGGGGTAAATACGGAAGTGGTGGACACTTTTAAACCTGCAACTTACTCCAAATTAGAAGTTTCCATTTGACGCATAGCGCGTTACTTTCGCTCCTCGCGTACCAAAGATAGAGCGGAACAATCATCACAATTTTTCCCCTTTTTTAGGGGGAGGAAACCATTTGGTGGTCAATTATTTATAGCTTATGACACTCGGCCGTCCCGTGGCCGAGTGGTTAGCACGCTTGGCTACTGATCTAAGGGACCTGGGTTCGAGTCCCGGATTAGGCATGGATGTGTGTGTCGTTTTCCTGCTGAGGTCCTGCCATCCTCTCAGATTTCCTACACTGGCATATAAACTGACAGGCTCCTGTCAGGTGGCAAGCAGCTGCTTGAGGGGGTATTTATTTTTTTATTTTTTTATTTATTTATGACACTCTCCTCGTCATAGGCTATGAAACAAGTTTTCATTTGACACATAAATCATTAAATGTGTTTCTTTGCATTCGAAAGATATGGTGGAAAAACTGATTTGATAAACCGACAAACTGAGAAACCAACAAATTACGAGCGAAAAGCAATATTAGGAGAGGTAAAAAACCTTTTATGCTTGTAGCAATTTTGCTTAGGTAATAGTTTTAGGAATATACTGCGTTCTGTGAGATTTGTTTAACACATGAGATTTTTTTATTTTGCTGAGAGCTGTAAGGGAATTGGGTGACGTCTTCTTCTTATAATTGTTGTCATTTAAATCTGACTCATCTTGCAAAGACAATATGAAAAACCATTCAGGTCTTTAAAAGAATGTACTTGTTTTTGCAGTCTTTGAAATGCCCAATGAACTGAATTGATCAGTAACTAGTTGGATTGTTTATCTCTAAGAGACATTTTTTGCACACACACGTTGGTGGGATGTGACCCACTGGACAGCTGTTAGGAAGATCAGTCTCTAGAAAAGATTAATTGGAGCTTTATGAACTAAAGGCATGCACTTTTTTTCAAATCAAGTAAATGGCAAATAGATGAATACTAGACATGCTCTTTGATTGGCAGTTGAGTGTGAGAGATCTGTTACAACGTGAGAGAACTGTTATTGAAAGTTGCTTTCGTTAGAAGATACAGACGTTATTTAAATCTTGCTTTCGTGAAGTAATATAACTGATTCAAAGCAGAATGTCAACTTAACTGACTCTCAATCTCAAATTCCGGAAAAATTTTTACTATTGAACTTAATTAATTTCAGTAGTTGAGAAATATTACCATAGATTTCAGCGTAGAAATTACTGCTTTAAGCGGATGCCTTCATTTCGTCTCTAAACGATTTTTGGTGAATTTTGAAAATTTAGTGTTTTTGGGATTTTTAAATAATTCGGACAACTGATTCTTGTTTTAAACTGATTCATCTAGAAGGTGTAATACTCTTTTATACGAATTTTACCATTTTTTGGTCTCTCACAAGCACACTTCAAAGTCCTAGACGTTTGTTTTCGAGGGTAAGAAACACGATAAAAGAGTAAAAAAACGAAAACAAAAAAGCATATTAGGTAGTTATAAAGTTCAAAAGAGTCAAAAACGCAATCGGACCTCTCTCAGAGGTGATAAAAGGTTATAAAGTTCAAAACAAAACAATTCAAACAAATCAGAGGTTATAAAGCTCAAAATAGTCAAAAACGCAATCGGACCTCTCTCAGAGGTCCGATTTCGTTTTTGACTGTTTTGAAAATTATAACTCCCTAAATATGCTTTTTGTTTTCATTTTTTACTCTTTTATCGTGTTTCTTACCCTCGAAAACAAACTTCTAGGACTTTGAAGTGTGCTTTTATTTATAAATTTACTTTTTAAGCTTCTCTCGAGTTTTTAACTTGAAATTCTTTTCAGATATCACCATTTCATAAATATTATGCTAATTTTTTTTGCTGCAATTCCTAAATATTGTTTTAAAAAACTTAGTACAGTATTTGCGTTCATACTGTGCTCGAAGAATTGAAGTTTGCTGATCTGAGATTCGAGTACAAAAATATTGAAATTTTTATCTCTTCCCCACGTCTTTGTATTAAAGTAAAGCACCAGTGGATTTATTAAAGTCACCGCTTGAGATCTCGTTCTGATTCCTTGCACGTTAAAGGAGAACTTGGTAGATGGTTTTGATAAACTCCTAGCAGCTGTCTAGTGCATTTCATACCATTTACCTTGCCTCTTGTAACCTAATATATATATAAACATAATTCGTTTAATCTTGATCATTTATTACCCTGTATTTATGTGAAGCACCAGTGGATTTATTAAAGTCACCGCATGAGATGTCCTGCGGCACAGGCCGGCTCTAGGTTTGGTGGCGATTCTCAAAGTTCATTGGAGTCACCATTACCCTAGAAAACATATGCTTAAAGCTAACGTTACATTTATTTGACCTACAGAAATGAAGTAATTAAATGTAAAATTCCAAATCATTCATATTTTTTTCAGGCTTAGATAGGAAGTATTTCCACTACTATAATGATACCATCACGATGGCCAAGTGACTAGCTGGCTTAGCTAATGATCAAATAGACCCGGGTATGAGACCCAGATAAAGTGTGGATGCCTTCGTTCTTTGCTCTGAGTTCTCGTCTTCCTCACAGACTTTGCTACGACTTATTTTACTGACAGGCTGCAATCAGACCTCTATGACCAACAGCTACTTAAAGAGTAATTCTTTAATTATCATTTTCATCATCATCATCATCATCATCCTCAAGGAGCCAAGGTAGCCATGGGCTACGGAGGTCCAACCAGACCGCCCAATTTAGTTATCCATGCATATCTATCCTGAACAATATTTTCTACATCTCGCCACAGCACCATCCTAAGTCTCCCCCTCTTTCTGAGGCCTTTTGGCACACCGTTCCAAACCCTATTCGCTAATCTATAATTATCCATAGATGCAACATGGCCAAACAAACGATGTCTCTGCACAATATACTGCTAAGAGGAGGTTGCCGACCCCTTTATCTAATCTATTCATTACTTACAAAGTTCAACCACCTAATACTTAAAATACTGCGTAAGCATCTAGAATCAAAAGCATCAAGTTCCTTGTTATCTTGTTTACAAAGCGTCCACATTTCATTACCATAACTAACCCTATAAAGAATCAACTATTATACAGTCTAATTTTAGTCTTTAGGTGTATACGCCTATTTCTCCACACTCTACATAGATTTCTAAAGGTCTCAGAGGCAATACCTATTCATCTGTTAATCTCATGCCGCACATCACCAGTATCTGTTATATAACTCTCAGGATAAATAAACTGAGACACTTGCAAGGGTGAAACCATTCAGAACGACTGAAGCACCAATTTCCAGCCTAATTTTCATCACTTTAGTTTATCTATCTTTATCACCAAATCAACTCTATTACCATTCTCATCAATAATCCTAATGAAAGAATTCATCTCATCGACATCATTAGCCAACAAGGCCAAATCATCTCCATAACCTAAATCAGAAATTTTGAAATATCTAGACCATTTAAGGCCAAAATCTTTCTTTTGCAAAGAATTTCGCATAACAAATCAATATCCAAACTAAAGGGAAACGGTACTTAATGGTTTGAGAATAACCAACATCCATTACAAACACAGCGACATACATAGGTACGCATGGGTTTCACCACATGGACTGCATAAGAATATGATTGATTATATATTAATTAAGAACAAATGGGTTAGTTCTCTTAGGAATACCAGGTCACATAAGGGAACTGAAATTGGACCTGACCATTACTTTGTCAAAAGTGTCTTGCCACTTAAACTTAAAAAGTGTTGTGCTAGGGTTAAAAAATTACTTTTAATACTGAAGCTCTAAAAGACCCAGTTATAGCCAAAGCTTACCATGATAGGTTACTTAGTCATTATGATAGTCATGGTTTGCTTACTACTGAAGTTGAGGAAGAATGGGATCATTTTAAAAGGCTTTTTTGGAAATTAACAGTACTATTTTAGAAAAAAAAAGCAGAGGAGGCAAATTTATTTGAGTGATAAGGCATTTGAGCTTATTTCAGAAAGAAAGAACTGCAGGAATGTCTTTAATCAATACCCTACTGGTCCTAATAAAAAGCATTACAGAGAGCTTAATAAAAGTGAAAAGATCAGTTAGCTGCTGATAAGAATATTTGGCTTGATGGCTTGGCTGACAAAGCAGAGGAAACAGTTAGACAGCACAATAGCAGAGAGCTGTATCAGATAGTTAAAGTTTTGCCTGGTAGAAAACGGACAGGTATACAGGAATTGAAGGATAAACAAGGTAAGGTTATAGAAGGTGAGGATTCTGTCATGAAGCTGAGCATTTCAGTGATGTCCTAAACAACGTGGTTAGTTCTACTCCCATTGTTTGCAATGATAATATAATTATATTGGTTGCTTTAATGTTGGCCTTATCACAATCTGAAGTTATTTTGGCTGTTTCTAAACTTAAACTTCATAAATCCCCAGAGGTAGATGAAATTACTACGGAAATGCTTAGAGCTGGGAATGTTTCGGTTACTACATGGATAACTGAAATATTGAAGATCTTTTTGCGATAAAGGAATGGTTCCTAAGGATTTCACCAGAGCTATTATTATACCAATTTTTTAAAATTGTGATCGCAGATCTTGTGATAACTATAGGGGTATCAACCTACTTTCTGTTCCAGGTAAAATTCTTTGCATGATTGTGCTTAATAGAATTAAGAATCTAGTTGACAGTCAATTGCGTGATCAGCAATGTGGATTCAGAACTGGGTGGGGATGTGTAGATTACGTATTTTGACTCAGACAGATTCTTGAGAAATGTTTACAGTTTCAGAAACCTTTGGTTGCTAGCGTTGTTGATTTCAGAAAGGCTTTCGATTCTGTTGATCATCATAATTTGGGGTTGATTGTGATATCGTATGGCGTAACAGACAAAGAAGTTAACATAATGAAAGCTCTCTATAATAACACTAAATCGTGTGTGAGATTTGGTAAGACTTGTAGCAATTGGATTAGCATTGGTTCTGGTGTCGACAAGGATTCATTTTGTCCTCTTTAATGATGCAAGCTAATAAAAACTGGCAACAATGGTCCAAAATTTGGCGGTGTGATGTATTTACCATGCTTACCGCCTAAGAATCAGCACTAGCACACAGTGTAGAAAAACACACAAAAAATATGTGTAAATAAATATCCGAAATAATCCCCTTCTGCAACCTTCTTTGAGGTCTTGGTATCCACGTGACCTGGCCGACTGTATGCAAAAAAGTGCCTCTCAGACGTAAACAACCTAATTCATTTAAAACTAAGGAAACCGAAGTTTTTCTACAAATAGTCTATAAAGTGCATAGGCAAATTCTATTCAAAACTAATGTGAGCTGAATGAAATGATGGCAACTAAGTTCGCATTGATTTTAATGATATTCCTAATAATTTTCATATTCGTATATAATTTCAATTAAAATTACTCTAAGTGGAAACTATTTTTCAATTTTGACTTAATTATGAAGAATTTTAACTTGAATGAAGAATTGATTTAACTATGAATAACCCATCACTTGCAGTATGGTTGCAGTAGCCTTTTGTACAAAACAATTATGTTTCATGATATCAATGAATTTCAAAGGCTTCATCAATGTGTTCTTTATAATTTAGTTCGTTCTTTAAAAACGAGCTATTGCTTTCACCTTGTCGTCTGTTCATCTCTCCGTCTGTAGATGTTCAACTTTTTTGTTTTTAGAGAAAAAGTTTGGCTTTGAGTTGCTTAGGTATCTTTGAAATATTGCGATCTGTGGCGAAATTACCATTGGTAGAATGTGTGACTAGAAGAGTGTTCAGGATCAATTTATCTAGCCCAAACCATTTTTACAATTTTTGAGACCGAGCCAGAATGGAGGAAAACATTTCTCTGACACCTCATAAGATTTATTATATATATAGAAAAATGCATGTCGTAACCATTTATTTTATTCTTATATATAAATTATAACCGGTTTTTGACAAAATTAAAATGTCAATGCTATTTGTAACGAAATATATTAGAAATGCTGGTAGAAACTGAAAGTTCGCGGGTAACATCATTACAAACGCAAAGAGCTATTCATTTATTAAAGATAGATAAGACAAAAAATAAGCAAAAGCTGTATAGTACCTATTCCTAATCACTAACGACTGATTAAAAGGTTGAAATTATGATCAATAATATTTTATATTAGTAATTCCCACTCGAAACTTTTGGCACGAAACGAAAACTCTAATTCATTCACAGATTTACACTCACAATTGCACGTCGATCGATAACTTCATTCACAAGGCAGGCGACGGCAGCCCTCCAGATATCTCGGATGCCTTTCGAGGGATCGCTACCGACTCACGGCAGCTAGAAACCCCATCCGTAACACCAAGAGTGTCAGAAATAAGTGGGACTCCCCACCAAATTCCAGTCTGATCGCTCAAGTAGCCGCGTAACCACGGGGAAGCTGCCAATTTCTGCCACCGTTGACGTCAGACGTGCACGCTCGCTTGTTCCTTCGTTCATTCTCCCGGAATTACGCCTAATATATAATATGATGACTAATTATACCCACGGCAAACGTTTGGCGCGAAAGGGATCGATAATTCTTCGATAAGTTCATTCACCGTTTTCCACTACTCCAATCACAATTCCCGCCGAAAGTTTGGCCCCAAACGTACTTCGATTGCTAACTTCATTCACAGCTTTCCACTCGTACTACTGCATTCCCAAGGTAGGCAACGGCAGTGCCCCAGAAATCTCGGACGCCTTATGAGGGATCACTCCCGATCCACGGCAGCTAGGAACCCCATCCGTCACTGCAAGAGGGTTAGAACAATGTGGGTCCCCTCAAAAAATACTGATCGATCACTCAAGTAACCGCGAACTCCACGGGGTAACTACCAATTTTTGTCATCAATAATGTCACACGTATCCGCCTGCCCACGCGTCAGCCCTCCCGAAATTACGGCTATTATATAACATGAACTGTTATATAATATTAAACCCACGCCAAAAGTTTAGCGCGAAATGTATTGATAACTCTTCCATGGATAAATTCATTCACAACTTTCCACCACTTCAGTCACAAATGAATCCCGCCAAGAGTTTGGCACCAAACATAGGTTCATTAATTAGTTCATTCAGAACTTTCCACGTGTAGTCATCATAACGTACTACTCCATTCATACGCTAGGCGACATTAGAGTCCCTGAAATTTCTTACACTTTTCTAGAGATCAGTCCCGACCCACAGCAGCTACGAACCAGATCTGGTGCCCCAACAAGGTAAGAACTAAGTGGGACCACCCCTCCAAAATTGAGACCGATCGCTCAAGTATCTGGCAAACCAGAGGGAAATTGTCAATTTTTACCATCGATGATGTCACATGTATCCGCCCGCCGGTTCCTTCGTTCGGAATTACTCCTAATCTATAATACGATATGCATTTATATTTTGACAATTACAAGAAATATTTTAAATTCGATTCATATGAGCTGGAGCCCGCCCGAGTCCGAAGTCGTCTGTGCTGATTTGAGTCCGACGATGCAACATACCAGGGCCTAGATGGCTGGGGCCTATCATAGACATGGGACTCAATTGAATAACAATATTTGTATACTTTGCTATACTTTCGCCACTGATCAGAATTTACATTCTTCTAATATCTCAATAAATTTAATAGCACCTTCCAGAGATGGATAAATCTGGAAAATATACAAATTTTAAGTAAATATTGTAAATGATCTACTTTACCTAGAAGTTCTAAATTTTGGTTGTGGACTGTGAGTGTCATGAGGTTTATAATAAAAGCAACTGTTTGACCCTTTAAATGCAGAGGTGGGAAAACACAACTTTTTGTTTGTTTTAACTGATAAATGAAAAATGTTCTGTTTGTATTTAATAGGTGCTAAAAAAACATAACTATTTGCATTTTTCCGGCCATTCATTTGTTCGAATTTCCACTGTTATAGGGTACAAAGGTCGAAAAGTGAAAACCTTCATTCTCTTAAAAAACTAGCATACCATATTCGACAGAGACATTACGTTATTCTTCTCATTATTTAATAATGTAGCTATTCATTTACTTTATTATTCTCAACGTTACTTCTAAAACAAATTATCATTATAATTTTCTAATAATGAATTTATTGTTACAATAAGAATAAAACGTTGCAATAAACATACATCTAATTCCATTTTACATTTTCTGATAATGTACTATTTACTGAAAAATGTTGCCATTTTTAAAAAAATTAACAAAACTGTTGTTGTCATGCCAATGTAATGATTGTAGATGTTATGATTATGATACAAACATTTTTCAGTAATAAATAATTCTTTCCATGCTTATTAAAATGAATCAACTGGGTATCCTTAGCTACCCGAATGATCTAAAGCCAAACTTCCATTTAACTAGCAATATTAACGAAAATTATATTATTTTTATTCATTTCGTTTAGCATCTGTTTCAGTTATTGGATTTATAACTTTATTAAAAATTAAAAAAAAAAATTGCAAATAGGTCTTGGATATTTTATATTTAAAAAAATTGCTACTGTTGAGATGCAAATCCTAAAACGTTATCAATTATGAATACAGATTAAATGTTACCCCCACAAGTCATATGAAAAAAAGAAATCAGTATACATATTTCAAGAATTGTATCATCAAGAACAGATAGAAACATCATGAATGCGATTCTAATCACTTTTTACCTCCATTTTATCTATAACAAAAATACCAATGAAATTTATATGGAGTTGCAATATTTATATGGGTATAATACAAAACACGATTAAACGAGTAGAACTGATTACGTTCCTCAAACATTTATCAAACGGAATCGTAGATAAAAAGTACCTTTAAACCATATCGTACGAAGTATATTTTTGTACTATTATTGAACTATATTGGCTACGCCAGTTTCAATTATAAATTAATTTTTGCTCTCCTTATCAAGGATCCTAACACCACGGGGAAAGTTAAATAGTTAATTAAAAAAAACAATATCGAAATTACGAGGCTGAAAATTATCATTAATTGTGCAGAATTATTTCTCAACGAAATAGGTTAAACTTTTAAGGTTTAATGAGAAATTCTGTAGTCATTTACGATAAAATAGCAGAAATATTTACCTATGAAAATTAGCTTATCGAGCACCACAAACAATTTTTGCTTGATATAAATAGACAAAAGGCGACGAATGTGACCAGGAATAATAATGCCAATTTGCGGGAAACCAAAGTAAACAGTAAATTGTATTTTTCATCACGTTGCATTTTTACTGCTACAGTTTAGAGGCAAATAAATTATTTTCATCTAAAGAAATGAAAATAAAATGCTTTTCTTTAAACGTTAGCATTCCTAAAACTGATTATATTAAACATCTTATTCGTCAGAAAAGCAATAATTATTTTCCTACTGTGTTTAAAAGACGATAAAGTAGGTAACTAAGCATTCTTGGAACTACTTTTTCTCTTTCATCGCTCTTAAATAAAATATTTGTTTAAGAAAGCATACTGCAGTCTTCAATGACGATTTCTTTATGCGGGATTTTATTATGCTTATCTATGTTGCTTCCTCTGAATGCTGGAGTCTTGGGAAGAGTGAATGACTTACAGCCAATGAATTTACGCTGCACAGAGAATATGCACGGAAACAAGTGTTCGGACGGCGAATATATTCCGTCCTCCAAGCCACAAGGGACAAAGAGTGGCTGCTGTCTCCACCTCAAGACAAAAGCCTTGTGAAGCAGCAATTATCCTCTGTATTCAATTCACTCAGCTTCTGATAAAGTACCCAACCATTAGGAATGCAAAAGCCATCCTCGACTAGATGATTACAGAGAGATTATTATGCAAATAGAAGGGCTGTAATCTATTTTTTGCCGATGTTCTTTGAAGCTACGAAATGATTATGTTGGTCCTTGCTCGGAAAGTCGTTTCACTTGTAATCCACTGCATTCCCTTGTACCATCAAACCACAAGGGAAGCTAGTTTAATTTCATGCGCACGACAGATATTGTTTTACGTGCTACAAGACCAAAGTACTTTATTCTCACTGAAGTAAATAAAATAATCGATGGAATAATATATGAATTGTGTGTACCAACATGCCTTTCCACACGACCGTGTACACTCCTGAGGCTATGCAGGAAAGAGTGAGTACAACAAGATTCGGGAGAATCTCCTTCTATCATCAATTAGGGATATCTATAATGACCAAATAATCACTCTCGCGATGCATAATAAAAATATATTAAGGACAGACTGGAGAAATAATCAATTTAAAAGATAGCAATACTCTTTCAAATGCTGCATTAACGGACTACGATGTCAACATCCCTTTTCAACGTTGATGTGTTTTGTCACTCAGTTTAGCTTTTTTACATATGCGATGTTGATAAGCATAAAGTATAAAGTAGCACTTTTAGTGTTCAGAACTAGAGGAAGATGATATGCAAAAGTTAACCAGTGACTAAAAAAGTTCACATTTTTAAAATTTATATTTATAATATACAGTAGACTCTCAGTTGTCCATGGGAACATTCAGGAAATTCAAAATCTGAGTATCATCAAAATCCAAAACCAACCATGACATGAATGTTGACCATCTGTAGAATACTTGTTTTGATAATGCATTCCCATTATCTTTTTCCATTCTTTCAAATTTTGTTTATTTTTGGTCCTAAAATACGAAATATTTTTAGCAGTATTTGCTATTATAGGAGGGATAATTCACTGATTTTCACTATTCTTTAATATTACTTCTTCTACAAAATCTTTGAAACAAAAAAAATTCAAATATATGTTTAAATACACTCATACAAGTTGAACTCAATCCCGCAAACAAGGTAAACCTGCTGTTATCTCCACTGCACAAAATTATTTTAATTTTGGTTTTCACTTCTGCTTGTTATATATATATATGCATTACAAGCAGAAACCATCGCTTTCTTTCCTACGGATAACATAGGATTACCTCTGAAATTTTTTCAGATTTCAGAGGCCGCGTAAGTAGGCCTCCTACAAATTTTACGTTTAGAAAATCTGATTTTATTAACCGAATAATGTGCCAAAAATAACTGAAGAGAAGCACACTGTGAAAGACAGATCTTGATTCAAAAAAGTGAATTTTTATAATTTTCAAGATTGCATTAACTGGTACTGACTGTATTTTAAGTTCAGTGAATTCCCAGGTAATTTCTCATGTGCTATAAGAAGGGGTGTGCAACAGGGCCGGATCTAGGAGGAGGTAAAAAAGCCATCGTTCCCGCTGTTTTAGAATGCTAGAAAGGATAAGGGGGGGTAATTATTAAACTTGTGCATATTTCACGCATTTTTCAATAAATTTTAAAGACCTCTAAAACGAAGAGCAAAATATTATACTGCTATATAATTCCTATCTCGTGCCCCTTTTTAAAGTATCTTAGATCTGAAGCTTAAGAAACCTTGGGTAAAGACTAAAATTCAACATATTACTTGGGAAACCTCAAGGGAAGTGAATCGACCTCAATTGAATAAGACAATAAAAGACTTGCCACTCCCCACTTTGAGAATGCTAATGAGGGTGGTTGAGGAAAGTATTATGAAAGTTATGTATTTTTCATGTAATTTTCAAGAAACATTTTAAAGACATAAAACGGAGGGTAAAAAATCTTGCATACGAATGCATAAAAAATCCTCCTGCAGCCATGTGCTACTGTGGTCTAACATGATTATCGTGATGTACTTCTTCAAACGCTGCAGCTGCTGCTGCACTCCGTCACTTTAGGGCAATTCTAGCAAGATCCTATTTGACATTATTTTCTCGCCACATCCTAGGTTTCCACCTTTTCCTGAGGCCTTTAGACACACTGTTCATAACCTATTCGCCAATCTGCACCTATGTATATAGCCAAACCAACGTAGTTTCTCTCTGCCCAATATGCTGTTCAAATGAGGTTGACTATTCCTTCGTCTAAGTACATTTCTTCGCTTAAGTTCATTACTTACAAAGTCAAACCATGTAATGCCGAAGACACTGCATAAGCATCTGCACTATCAATGCTAAACCAATAGCTACAAGATTTACCAACTCTCATACATGATTTTAGTGTTATTATACAAAGCTATTACGATGCTAATTAACTGGTTATTATGCCATACGATTTAATAATCAGCTACAAATTTTGGTGATCAATAGAGTCAAAAGCCTTTTTGTAATCTGTAAAGAAGCTCTTTTGTAATCTGTACACAGGTTTCTGGCATTCTTAACATTTTTCGAGAACTTTCCTAAGTGAAAAAATTTGAACTATACATCCCCTAATTCTTCTGAATCCACATTGTTCATTATGCAGTTGAATTCTT
Organism: Ryuthela nishihirai; assembly: GCA_038380435.1. NCBI lineage: Eukaryota > Metazoa > Arthropoda > Arachnida > Araneae > Heptathelidae > Ryuthela > Ryuthela nishihirai. The sequence goes on along the minus strand of JAWZYU010000011.1, from coordinate 66,188,714 downwards.
AATTCAATTGAGCAAAATAATGCAAAGAACTTTAAATGGAACAGAAAGTAGACTGATAGCCCCATATATCCCTCAAGCACTGTGATCACTTTTTGTAAGAAATAGGGATAATAATGGCTATCTTAAAATCCTTACAAAAAACACCTTATCATATTAAATATTGAAAAATTAAGCCAGCCTTGTGATAATAGGAACATTTCCAGCTCTAAGCAGTTCAGTAGTAACTACATCTACTCCTGTTGTTTATGTCGCTTTAATTTAGGGATATAAAATTAACTTATGATGGTGATATAGGTCCAAAATTGAAATCAATAATCCGTCGATACACATTATATACAATGGGAGTAGAACTAACCATATTGTTAGCACATCTCCGAAATGCTCAGCCCCACCTAGCCATCACAGAAAACTCACCTTCAATAACCTTCCCATGGTTATCCCTCAGTCCCTGTGTGACAGAGTGTTTCTTCTCAGACAAAACATTAAGTATTTGCTCCAGCTCTCTGCTGTTATATACCTGCTTCTCAACTTTGTCAGCCAACTATCAAGCCAAAGATCCATTTCAGCTATTAACTAATGTATAATTTATTTACACGTTTATTCAGCTATTGACAATGCTGTCTGTTAGAACTAGTATGGTGTTGATTCAATTTCTCCCTGGAATCTTTCTTTCAAAAATAAGGTCCGGTATCTTGCCATTCAAATGGATTGACTGTTATTTCGGTGAAAAATAAATTCGAGGCTGGATGAAAATATTGGTGATTTTGTATCCTCTGCTTCGTTTTACCCAAAAGAGTACTTCTTGTTTCAGAAAAAGCCTATTTAAACTGATTCCAATCTTACTGAAATTCAGTAGAAACAAACCACGACTGTCGTGACCAAGGAGCTTATCATGGTAAATTTTGGCTATATCTGGTCTTCTAAAGCTTCAGTAATAAAGCTAATTTTCTTCACTTCTAGTATTCTTAAAGGATCTAGCCTATTTTCTGTTAATTCACATATCATCAATTATATTCGTATGCTACCCGTGTATTTACGACTGTCCTACTGTGTGTAATAAGTGTTAGTTATTCTTAAACCTCAAGTTTACTCATCTGCAGGAATGTTCCCCTTGTCATTACAACTAGCAATGGCAAAAGACCTATTACCTCCCTGTCCAGAGTCATTACTAACTATAGCATTGGAGTTGCCTAGAACAATGGTAATATTTTTGTATATATATATATTGTGTATTATGTCATATTCAACTTTCTTCTAAAAATAATTGCATTCATTGCAGTGGAATTTGTCAACAGCGATTTTCATTTAAAATGTGCAAGTATCTCCAAATCAGCTTACAGAAAATGTCATATGGGAAAAAAATAAATGGAGTTGTTCTGCACGTAAAATTAAATTTATGAAAATCATTGATTATGATCTCTTAAAAGACTCATTTGCTAATACACGTCAGATTCTTCAATAAAAGACAACGGAGAATTGTCATGTTCTTTTGACACTGTATCCGAAAGTCTATTAACACATGGAAGATGGTATTTATCACATTAATTGAGATATTAAGGCATTTTCAGATGTAGTTTAGGAACAATTTGTTTCGCAAAAGAATGAATGGATGAATTTTAATTTGGAACTGCAAAATGATTTGTCTCGTCAAATGGAAATGTTCAAGAAAAGCGCTTCATTATGTTCAGATAAATTGGATGAAAAATTTGGTCTGATGAAACAACTAACAATTCAAATGAATGAAATTCAAATTCAAACAAAAAAGTGAGTCCCATCTCCTTTTAGAAAAGGAAGTTTGGGACCTAAAAGTTAGACTAAATGACCTTCAGCAATATATGAGAAATAAAAACATTGAAATTTGTGGTGTTCAGAATTCAATGATGAAAATATCTTTGACATCTTAGATAACACCTAATCGATTTTAAAAATCAAATTTTATGCCTCTCTTGTTGAAGTGCTCACAGGATACCAATTAGAAATAAAAAGAAAGCTAGGCCTATTATTGTTCTGTTCAAGTCGAGCAGAATATAAGATCTCTGGATAAACAAGTGGAGAAATAAAAGATTATTCAATGATAATGAAATTGATGGGAATTTTGGTAATTCCAGAATTTATATAAATTGCCACCTTGCTCCTGAAAATAAACAGTCATTAAGACTTTAAATTTGTGTGGATTCGTGATTCTAAAATCTATGTGCAGAAAATTGAAAGACTAATCCCATATGTATCAGCAGTCTAGAGGATTTAAAGAATTTGTAGTAATGTGCTAATTTTGGTTTGAGTTTAATCATTATGACCAGAATGACTGGTCTAATTTATCATTGTGATACTGATAAAAATTACTGTTAGCGAAATATACATTAATAATAATTCTGAATTGTTAATGCCTAACAGACAGATGGATACAACTGATTATGGATGTAAATTAAGAGTTAGATACTGAAAAAGTATATGATAAAATATCTTATAATTGGGGTTTGGTTTTAAAATTTTGCAAGGAACATTAGGAGTATACATAAAAACCTTTATCATTTTGTAGTGTATTTACATTTAACAAAACTTCAGCCTGATGTCATTATACTAACTGAAATTTGTGCTAGGGATAATGAAATTAATTTATGTAAAATTGATGGTTACAATCAGTATTATAAATGCCGTGAAAATAAACTTTCAGAGGTATAGCTATTTATGTTTCAAAAGAAATTATTGTAAAGCAAGTATTAACATTTTTTATTATTGGTGATTATATTTTAATGCACCTAAAATTAGATAACCTTATTATAGTTTTTTTTTGCTTTATATACAGTACTGTGCAAATTAGTTGGGACAAGCGAAGGAACGCTAAGTCCCTTCAGCTGCAGTGTCTAAACTGCTGCAAGTCTAAACTTGTTCGTAACCATCAAGGGTCATGTTTTGGGGATGTTTCACAGCTTCCGGGCCACAGACGCGTCACCCCATTGAAGGAATGATGGACAGCAAAAAGTGCATAGGCATTCTGGAGGCGAAAATGATCCCAAACACTGCAAAAGCTGTTTCCTAACGGCGATGGGGTATTTCAACAGGATCTGGCTCCATGCCACAATAATAAGCTTGCTAAGAGCTTCTTTATCCAGCAACATTTGAAGGTATTGGAGTGGCCAGGAAATTCACCCGATCTAAACCCCATTGAAAATTTGTGGGCCATTATTAAAGCGCTCATATCTAAGATGGATTGCACGACGAAAACCAAAATGATAGAAAGTGTCATGAAAGTGTAGTACCACGACCCTGAAGTGAAGGAGATGTGTGGAAAGCTAGTGGCATCAATGGTTGAGAGTGTGGAAGAAGTCATTAAAGTGCATTTTCCTCTTGTCCCAACTAATTTGCACAGTACTGTAGATCTCATGAATTCCCAAAACTAGATTTTTTGATGAGTTTGTAGATCGTAGATCGTATAATCATATTCGATGTACCGAATAATAATTTTACCCCTAACCATCTCCATCATAAAGATATGACTATTTGGCATAATTATTTGGCATTAGTAAGAACAAAATATACAGGGTGAATCTGAAAAAGTGGGCAAAACTTTACGGGGTGATAGAACGCAGCTATACGATTTCGTCATAGAATTCGATAGCTACTATACGATATTCGTCATAGAATGTATGGTCGGAACGCAAACGGCGAGCCGCTAGGTGGCGTTGGAAATGATATAAAAGGGTCGGTCCTCACACCCAACGGCATTTCTACCGTGTATTGCCGAGAGGATGGCTGGTTATACTAACCACGAAATGGCGGATATGCACTTTGTGTACGGTGCGGCGGACGGGAATGCAAGTGAGGCGCAGAGACGTTACCGCGACCGGTTTCCAATGAGATGCACTCCAGATCGGAAAACCTTCGAGCGTTTGCATCGGCGGCTGTGTGAAACGGGATCCTTCGCCGCGGCCAAGCAAGACGCAGGGCGTGAAAGGAGTGTCAGGACACCGCAACTTGCAGAGGACATTCTGCGTAGGGTGGAAGAGCGACCGGGATGTAGCACGCGAGCGGTTTTCCGTGCAGTACACGTGTCCCAAATGTCGGTTTGCAGTGTGCTACAGGAGGAAGGAATGCACCCCTATCGTACGAGAAGGTACAAGCGTTGTCACCGGCAGACTATCAGCCATGTGTCGATTTTGCACGTTGGTACCTCCAGCAGAAAGCAGCGCAGCCGGATTTTGGTGCACATGTTCTGTTTACGGACGAGTGCACTTTCACCCGTGAGGGCGTTTCGAATACCCACAATTCACACACGTGGGCATCTACGAACCCGCATGCCACACGTCCTCATTCGTTCCAGCAGCGGTTCTCCGTAAATGTTTGGGCAGGGATCCTCCATGACCATTTGGTTGGCCCATACCTCCTGCCACACCGTCTGGACGGCAAATCGTATAGCACATTCCTACGAGAGGTGTTGCCGGAGCAGCTGCATCCGATTCCAACCCCCAGCAGGTCGAGAATGTGGTTCCAGCACGACGGTGCGCCTGCACACTTCAGCTTAGATGTGCGGAACACTTTACATGCAACGTTCCCAGGGCGATGGATTGGTCGAGGTGGTCCCATAGCTTGGCCACCAAGATCGCCAGATCTCTCGTGTTTGGACTTTTTCCTGTGGGGCCATATGAAAAGCCTAATCTACGAGTGCCCCATTGAAACCGATATGGATCTAGTCGCCAGGATCGCCGTTCTTGCCGGCGATATTCTGGAAATGCCTGGTGTCTTCGCAAATGTGCGTCGGTCCCTATCCCGCAGGTGTGAAGCCTGCATTACAGCTGGCGGCAGCTCTTTTGAGCAATTTCTTTGAGCATGTACCTCAATTACATTCCTGTTAATAAAATGTTTTCTGAAGTATCTCCTCTCCTTCTTGTGTTCATTCTTTAAATGTGACAGTGGAAAACTACCTTTTAACTTCTCACCGCCTGCGTTCCGACCATACATTCTATGACAAATATTGCTCGTATAGCTGCGTTCTACCACCCCGTAAAGTTTTGCCCACTTTTTCAGATTCACCCTGTATAAGTAAACCACCCTTAGGTGGGCCCTTAAGGGCTAATATAAGAAATGCTAAACATAGCAGTAAAATTGCATAAGAAACGTAAAACGGGTAGGTGTCATCAGAGAACGCTACCGTTTTAGGCCTCTTATACTTGTTCAAAACAGTATGATCGTAAAGAATCAGAGAAGAAATAATCTCATTGGGATTATTGCTTACAGCCTCAAAAAATCTTTTTGAGGTGCGTTTTATATGTGTATATATATGGTCGATGCCCAGGTCTTTATGAAGTTGTCTGCTAGTGACAAACCAGGGGACATCGACCACAGATCTGAAAATCTTGTTTTGTAAGACTAAATATTACGAATATTGGTGGGTGAAGTATTCGCCCATATGGGTGAAGCAAAGAGAATCACCGGTCTGATGATCATATCATAGAGTAAAAGCTTATGATCAATCATTAAAATGGAATTTCTCCTAAGGAGTCGACCTAGCTGGCCCCTAAATGAATTGACTTTGGAGATTATTGATGAGTTTGTCGGTCGTAGATCGTATAATCATATTCGATGTACCGGGTAATAATTTTACCCCTAACCATCTCCATCATAAAGATATGCCTATTTGGCATGAGTAAGAACAAAATATATAAGTAAACCACCCTTAGGTGGGCCCCTAAGGGCAAATATAAGAAAAGCTAAAAATAGCAGTAAAATTGCACAAGAAACCTAAAACGGTAAGTCTCCTCAGAGAACGCTACCGTTTTAGGCCTCTTGTACTTGTTCAAAACAGTGTGATCATAAAGAATCAAAGAAGAAATAATCTCATTGGGATTATTGCTTGCATCCTCAAAAAATCTTTGATGAGTTTGAAATTTGATTTGCATTAATCACTTACATTGCAATAAGCGTCATTATTCCTGGTGACTTTAATAGTGATCTTATTAACGTGGGTGCAGCTGTTAATAAACTAATACAAGTAACTAATTCAAATGGGTTTATTTCTACTCATAAAGGTGTCACGAGACAGATCTCAAACGTTGTTTACATCGTTATTATGTAAGAAACTCTGAACCTGAAATAGTAACCACTTATATTATAAAAATCTATATTAGCGATTATTATTTGTTGCTTTCAATACTTTTGGAGAGGTAATTAAAAACAAAACACTGAATATATTTGTCTGATTTAAAATATGAAATCAATACAAATAAACTATTGGAATTTTTGAGTTTTAAAAATAAAGAAAACATTCTTTATAATATTAATATCAATAACGCTTCTGATGATTTTTTTAAATCATTTAAAATTATTAGTTGAAAAATATCTATGTTTTTACCTCAGGGAAGAAAAATCAATAAATTTAAGCCTTGGATAATGACGGAGTTCGCAAGTCCTATAAATCAGAGAAATAAACAGTATTGGTAATTTAAACAAAATAAATTAGAACAGGATCAATTGGGTATTTTAAAAATTGTCGTAATATTTTGCCAAAAAAACAGGGAGGCCCAAAATAATTTTATAAAGATAAATTTTACAGAAATGGTAATAACGTTAAAACGAACTGGAATACAATCAACGAAATGTGTGGTAGGTCTAGGGCTAGTATTATTTTACCAAAACATATTAAAGTCAAAGGGAAATATTTAACTCTTGTGCAATAACCTTTAGAATTTGTTAATAAATTTAATAGTTACTCTGCTGGAATTATCGATTTCTTGTTTCTTGAAGAAGCAACAGATGGATTATCAAAAATCATGCCTGAACTGTCATAGTGGTTAAGGAGCTAGCCGTTGTCCAGCAAGGCAAACTTTGTGTGCTGTGTTAGCTTCAACTGATGTACTGGTCAACAGTGTCGGTTTTAGTAAGGCATGTAATTGTATGAGAAGGCCTGTAAAAGCTAGGAGTAACTTCTAGGATTCTTCTCTGTCCTACAGATCGCAAATAAAAAAAACAATATTGAGGAAATGGATAATCCAAATTTTGAATTTAACTATTCCCATGTTAATTCTGTTTTTTTTTATATCATATGTAACAGATAATCATATTTCTAAAGTGGTAATACAATTAAATAATAGTAAATCAACAGAAGTCATTGTCTACTTTTTTAATTAAAGTTATTTGTAAGGAAATTGAAATTGTTTTATGTCACTTAGTTAATCTTCCTTTAGAGTCAGGTATTTTTCCAGATGTTTTAAAAACTGTATAGTTTTAACTATTTACAAACGTGGTTATGCTATTTATATCCCAGAGAAAAAAAATCAATAATATAATCATGAGAGACCTATTTCTTTATTTTCGTATTTTCAAAAATTCTTGAAAAGTTGTGAAACAAAAATTAATTTCATATTTCGATAAGCACAAGTGTTTCTCTAACAACCAATATGGATTTAGGAAGGGTTTAGATACTTCAGAAGCAATTTTGAATTTAACTTACAATGATACATATCAATGTTTCAATAATAAAATAAATGTTCTTGTTCTTTTTTAGATATTAAAAAGCTTTTGACTCTGGCCCACGTGATATTTTTTTGAAAAAGTTAGCGAAATATGGAATTAGAGGTAAAATATTTGATTAGCTAAAGATTTATTTGGACGATAGAAAACAATTTGTTAGAACTGGTAAACAATTAGTAAAGAAATTGATAATAAGTATGGAGTTCCACAGGATTCCATACTTATTTCGAAATCGAATCGTCGAAAAATCTATATTAGCGATTAAATTCTGTGGAACTCCTTATATTTCCAATATAATCCAAATATTTAATTAGCTAAATCGTTGAAAAATTTGGAATTTTCAACTTTTCCACTGTTAGAGGACGCAATTATAGGTATAGAAAGATTCCGAAAGTGCGAATCATAATATTTCATCAATACCTATCCAAAACAAAGATAATGTTTAATTTTTTTCTAAAAAACATTTATCAAATTGAAAAAAATTACATTCCCCCTTGGGATCTAAGGATTCAACTCACTGTTGCTGATTGAAACTTCGTGACATTCACATTCCACAACCAATATTTCATATTTATAACATAACTACATCTTTTACAATATTCGTTTTTAATTATGGAATTTTCTAGTTTTGCACCGTTTGACAGCGCAATTTTATTTTTTGAAGATTCGGAAAATGAAAATGGCAATGTTTCATCAGTACCTATAGAACACAAAAAGAATTTTTAATTTTATCTCTATAAAAAAACGATTGTCTAAAAAGACTACCATCTCTTTTTTTTGGAAATAAAGATAAAAACTGGTATGATTTGTATCCAGAATAGGTTTAAATTAAATAAGTTATATATTTTTCATCTTTCTAGGTTAAATATATTAACTTGAGAAAATCAATAAGTTTTTTAAATATAAAATTTCCCTTCAAATATTTATATATTTATAGAAATAAATTATATACACATACATATCATATTTATATAAATTATATATGTATGTAATATATAAATTTAGTAATAAATATTTAGGAATATATATTCATACAAAATAAAACGTGGAAAATTCACGAAATTGGTGTTTAAAAAAATGAATTCTATAATATTACATCAATTATATCTTTATATGAAATTTCGTAGCTATTTCTGTATTGAAAATATTATATTTTTCAAGGGTCAAATCGTATCAACTTCATGGACTGTTAACATGAGAGTAGAGCGGGGAAGTGAGTACTTGTTGGTCTAAAATTTAGCCATATCAGTATGTGCAGAATCGTATTATTAAGTGCATTATGAAAATGAAGAGATGGAATAGTTTAGTAGTTGTTCATTCTAAACTTGGTATATTACAAGTTAGACCCTTTGTCTTCCAAACATTGAAGTATTTAAAACCATTTTAATATATATCTCATTAGGACGTTAAAGAAAGATAATGCTTGGGGGTAATTTACAATAGCACATGATTCGAAATACTGATTGGTAAATATTTTACAGCATTTAAATCATTTACAGCGTTTATCAGATGATACAATATACATTATACATATTTCTTAAGAATTTTCTTGTTTTAAATTTATCTCTGTACTTATGCGCATCTAATACGAAGAAAACTTATCCTGATCATATTTTTGAAATTAGGGAAAATATTTTACTTCATTAAACTAATATTATGTTTAGGGTGATATTTGTTGAAATGAAATATTTAAAAAAATAAATAAATAAATAAATACCCCCTCAAGCAGCTGCTTCCCACAGAGATCTGACAGGAGCCTGTTAGTTATATGCCATAGTAGAAGGTCTGAAAGGATGGCAGGCCCTCAGCAGAAAAACGACACAAACAGACATGCTTTACCCGGGGCTCGAACCCAGGTCCCTTATATCATTAGCCAAGCGCGCTAACCACTCGGCCATGGGACACATAAAGGTAAATAATAAATTGACAGGAGTTGGAAAAAATGATCGTTATATGCTGAATGTTTCGTTATTCTGGCGTTCGTTAGATCGACATTTTAATATATATATATACGTCGAAGAGTCAAAACATTATGACCACCTGCCTAATATGGTGTTGGTACTCCACATGCCACCAAAATAGCTCTTACCCGGTGAGTCATGGACGCTACAAGATTTTTAAAGGTATCTTGTGGTATCTGGTACTAACACGTTACCAGCAGATCCTTTAACTCTTGTTATTTACGTGATTGAGTCGCCGCATATTTGATATACTGTTCCAACACAAACTACAGATGCTCGATTGGATTGAGTTGGGAAATTTGGAGGCCAGGGCAATACCTGGAAGACTTCCTCATATTTCGCGAACCATTCTCGAACGATCCGGGTAGTGTGGCATGGCTCATTATCCTGCTGAAAGAAGGAACTACTAGAGGGAATACTGTTGCCATGAAAGGATGTACCTGGTCTGCAATGATGTTTAGGTAGGTGGTACATGTCATAGTTTCCTGAACATGAATTACTAGACCTAGGTTTCCCAGCAGAACATTTCCCAAAACATTACACTTTCTCCATCGGCTCGTGTTTTTCCCGCAGTGCATCCTGGTGCCAACACTTCCCCAGGTAAACGACGCACACGTACCCGGCCGTCCACATGCTGCAACAATAAATGAAATTTATCGGACCAGACGACCTACTTCCAATGATTCAACGTCCAGTTTTTATGCTTGCATGCCCATTTTAGGTGCTTTCGACGTTGGGCCGAGGTTAGCATGGGCACTCGGAATGGCCTGCGGGTACGCAGCCACATTTTCAGCAGGATTCGATGTACTGTATCACAGATTATTCTCGTCACCAGCATTCAAATTACGGGCGAGTTGCGCCACAGTATACTTTCTGTTGGTTCGTAGCATACAAGATAGCCTTCGCTCACCTCAATCACGAACCGCCGGCAAGATGTGAGCAGTGGTCGGCCCACACCTTGCCGGCGGTTCGTGATTTTTCCCTCCTCTGACCATTTTTTGAAGTTACTAACCATGGTTGACGGTAAATATACCACAAGACTTGCCGTCTCGGAAATGCTCTGACCCAGTCATCTGACCATTACAATTTGGCCTTTGTTAAACTCACTTAATTCCACTGTTTTTTTTTTTTTTTTTTTTTTTTGGGGGGGGGGGGGGGCGGGGGGGGGGGCTCAGTCGGTAGCGCGCCAGGCTCGTAATCTGTAGTTCCCAGGTTCGAGTCCCAGCTGAGTCAGCGTTGAGATTTATCTCCGCAAAATTCCCCGCCCTGCCCACGGTCAGTAGGGGACACCGATGGGCTTGGAAAGGCCGCCGTCCGTCGGATGGGACGTTAAGCCGTGGCCCGTGTGCAGGAGAAACATACCCTGTGCACGTTAAAGAACACGCTGGATGGCCTTGACGGGAGACTACCATCTGTCTCCCAACAGCTGTTCCAGTGGGTCCCCTCCCCCAACCTTCTCTGAGCCTTCGGGGTCCATGTGACCTGGCCATTTAGCCCACAGTGTGCAAAAAAGTGCCGCTCAGAGGTAAAACAACCAACCAACCACTGTTTTTCCCATCTGAAGAACAAGAATACCACTGATTAACAGAGCAAAGTATCAGGTGTTATTTATACCATTTCATGACCACATGCGCCGTCGTTTACCTTCATTTGCTTTGATTTGCATAATGTTTTAGCTCTTCGGTATATTTACAATATATATTCGCAATTGTCACTAAATAATGCTCCAATCGCCATAAAATATTTCTTTTAATATCCCAAGAGTAAATACCGATTCATATAAGCCGAGTATCGAAAGCGTACTCATAAATGTTTCTTTTCTGCATACTTCATATCCTTATGTGAACCTTGCATTAGTTTTCGTTACTAACTATTCTTGTCCCAAATGCATTTTATATCATTTATCGATGACTTCAAAGCTAGTGCAGACAATTCCAGCATTGGCTTGTAAAAACCTAATTACGAAATCTTAAGTACCACACAACTGTTTATGTCCTAAATCTAAGTAAAAGAATACAACTTTCCTTACGAAAAAAAAATAGCTGTGATTTCTTTTAGGACTCTAATTTGTCTCTTTGGGATTTTATGCGTATCTAATAGGAAGAAAACTGAACTCCAGATTGTGCTTCACTATAGATTTCAGCTGATAATACTTAAGAAAAGAGAGATTATTAAACAACCGTTCAAAGTTAGTTATAATGAGAATTTTAATGATGTCAGACATTGGATTCGTTTATTTCATCCATGATACTTTTTCTCTTTGATCGATTGGATAATCTTTTTTGTCTTTTAAACGCACTCTTCAATCACCATTTGGATAATTCAGCAGTCTTCGAGAATTATTAGATGGAGAAAATGTTTTTGAAAGAGAAACAGAAGTACATGAATTAATATTCGGAATAAGGTTAACCACCTAAATAGCATGATATTTGTAACGATATAGTCTTTCTTCAGGATACCATAGTCTTCTCACTTGCAGAAAGCTTAGCGAAAATACTGATATAAAGGTAAAAACTTCCTTTAGGCCCCATCTTTTCCTTATAATATGTTCCTCATAACGTAATCGATAATAGCCTTGTTTATCGCAATGACGTTGCTGAATATTTTTCAGTTTTACGAGTGATCTTTATCTGGCCTGATCTAGAAAAAAATTTAAGGGGGAGAGGGGTAAGAAACTCAATCGACCAAGAAAAAGGAAAAGGGGGAGGGACAAGAGACTGAATTGCCGTCAAAGTAGAGCATCTCCGTTTTAAATATCTATAAAAATTATTGTGAAATGCATGAAAAATTCATGTTCAATAGTTTTTGCTCCTATTACTTTTACCAGCATTCTCAAAGCAGGGGAGATGATCTCCCCCTTCCTTCCCACTAGATCTGGCCATGATCTCTAACGTGTTTGGTTCCAAATAACGTTGAAATTTTTATTTTGCCTTTAAACACTTATAATAATAAGTAAATATTATTATTATAATAATAGCAATTATTTTAGTGATTTTAATAGTCCATAACAAGAAGATTATAAAAACTTCACTTGCATGATTTTCTGTATTATATATATATATTTTACGGCCGTGTCAGAATTTTTCTCTTTAGCTGGGATCGGGGTTAGTATATATTTAAAGACTTTGACTTGGGATGTTTTACCTCTCAGAGGCACTTTTTTTCCACATAACGGGCTAAATGGCCAGGTCACGCGATCCCCGAGAAGTTTGGTGGTAAGGCACCCACTGGACAGCTATTAGGAGACAGATGGTAGCCTCCGATCAAGGCCATGCAGCGTGTTCTTCAAAGTGCACATGACATGGCTCTCCTTCACACGGTCCACTGCTTTACGTCCTATACGATGGACGGCGACCTTTCCAAACCCATCGGTGTCCCGCCTGACTGAGGGCAGGGCGGGGTCTCAGCAGAGATAAATCTCAACGCTGGCACAGGTGGAACTCGAGCCTGGGAACTTCAGATTACGGTCCTGGTGCATTACCGACTGAGCCATTCGGTTTCGGTGTGAAGCGGCATCTATGTAGCCAGAGATGTAACTCCCCCCCCCCCCCCGCAAAGACCAAAGACTAAGAGAAAATGTCAGAAAGAGCCAATGCCCAGTTCCACTGAGTTTCGTTTTCGAGAGTTGCTCACTGTTTCCTCACCTCACACAAAATATAGTTCTTATGACAACCTCTGTATGCATCTCTAGGTAGAATATATTAATAATCACTAAACGCAACCCATACAGAGTGGTTTGAATACTGATCATCACATTTCCATCCTGAAAACATTTTTAATTTCAAATCTAGTGACAGTTTGTTTTTAATTGTTTAGGGCAGGCGTTTCCAACCCGCGGGCCGCATGCGTACCTGGACAGGTAGTAAAGCGGCCCACAAAATCGTAAAATTTACGTGTTTACGACATAAGCTTTCAACATCATTATGTGATTTTCAGCGAGTTTTGGATATTCCACTAGTTTTATGTTGCCCTTTTTTAATTTTATAATATGAAACAAAAGAAAATAAATGAAGTTTTATTATTAATATACATTAATTATATTATATATTTTATATGCGGCCTAAAACAATTCATCTTCACTCAATGTGGCCCAGGGAAGTCAAATCTTCACTCAATATGGCCCAGGGAAGTCAAATCTTCACTCAATGTAGCCCAGGGAAGTCAAATCTTTACTCAATATGGCCCAGGGAAGTCAAATCTTCACTCAATATGGCCCAGGGAAGTGACATCTTCACTCAATATAGCCCAGGGAAGTGACATCTTCACTCAATGTAGCCCAGGGAAGTCAAATCTTCACCCAGGGAAGTCAAACGGTTGAACACGCCTGGTTTAGGGGTTTGCATTATCGCACATACAGGCTTTATATGCCTAACTTTTGGTAGTTCCCTTAGTATCTCCGAAAGTACATGATGTTCACCAATGTGAAACATTTTCTATCCCATTCTCATTGTCAAAAATGTAAATTTGATTCACTTAGAGATTTTTCATTCATTCATTCATTCATTAACAGTAAACTCATTAAATTGAACAAATATAATTGTATGCAGAAAGAAAATACTCCACGTTCAGGTTCTTGTTCACAGAACTAATGTAATGTAATAAACGTCAGTTTCAACGCTGTCATTCCGGTTTATTTCTCTTTTCTAGAATGAGTCACCGTGATTTAACTGCTTCATGTTCTTCTCACCGATATCATGCTTGTGAGCTTTAAAATTATCTTTTGCTCTTTTCGACTACGTTGAAATTTTCACATGCTCCTTTAACTCAATTCCAACTCATTTTTTTCCATTTCTGCTACCCTTTGAAGACTTTTAGCCTTGCTTTCCTCTGCCTCGTTGCTTTCCGCCCTTCTTTTAATTTCAGACCTCTTTCAAAATCTTTTAATTCCGGCTTTCATCGTCACATTACTTAATCTCCTTCTTTCTGTTTCTGTTCTCAGTTTAAGCCTTGTAAATCTTTCTACCTCTGTCTCCTTACGTAATTTGCATCTTTCTACAATTATTTTCTTTCGGAAGCTTTTAATTCTTTAAACTTCGCTATCCTCACTTTGCATCATTTTTCTGTGTTACATCCGCTGTTTATCATCTCTTCAGATGATTCCTGATCCAATATTTTCGGGGCTTTTTAATAATCTGTTGAAATACTATACCCATCTCACTGTCGTTAATATGATAATAAAATTGCACTGGCAAGCTAACTATTCCACATAGAGTAGGGTCAATTGAAGTGAAATTAAAACAATAGTATGTATGTGTATCTATAGGGCCGGATATATTGGTGGAGGTCATGCGACTTATGAACGGATATATGAGGGGAGGTCATTCACTTTATGACCTCAATATAATTTCTCCTGAAATAATTTTATTGAGAACAAATTAATGGATGCCTGAGCAGTCCGTCACAGACAGCATTCCGTCACCTGACAGGATATGTCACAAGTTAACGAGCCAACCCCCCAGCTTCCTTCTGCGCAGCGAACGTGGTTAACTGTTAGTGGTGAGGAAGGATTGGGTTGTTTTACCTCTGAACTGCAGTTTTTTGCACAAAACGGACTAAATGGCCAGGTCGCAAGGACCTGTCCATATAGCCCTTCTGGTTCAAGTGTGACGTCACTGCAACCAAAGGACCCATTTCCTCGTACATGAAACACCACCAAAACATCACAGAGCCTCCTCCAGCTTGAACAGAATCTTGCACACAGTTTGTATGAAAGGCTTTATGCATCATACGAAGTATCCGTCGCCTCGCATCATTCGAATACAGCAAAAACGTGACTCATCCGACCAGATCACACGCTTTCAAAAGTCAACAGTCCAGTCTTTGTGGCCCACTGTAGCCATGCAGCCTTGTGCAGAGCTATTAACATGGTCTCTTCCACGGTACTCTGCTCCAGATATCCATAGCATGCAGTTCCCTTCGGAGTGTTCGTTCAGAAACAACTTGTTGTAGTCCTACATTGACTGACTGGAGCAATTCCTGCCTCATTCCAAAGTGGTTGGCCCTAATACTGCGTGACACACTGTATCTGTCTGTCCATATTGGTGAGCACAGTCTTTCCCCCGCAATTCTGGCGACGATTAATGGTGGGCTGCGATGTTCACCACTTCCGGAAAACCCTTTGGACAATAGGCTTCGACACACCTGCAAAGACGGTAACTTCTTGTACACTATGCCCTTTGGCTAGGCCAAATGCAATAGCACCATTTAATACCCATTTACATCTTTGGCGCGACCTATGTTTCACGGAGCGACCAACACACACGTGGATCAAAAGCATTTCTTGAAACTGTATGAACCCCGTAACGCACAGCACAGCTATTTGTAAGACGCGTTTATTACTGGTGCGCCCTTTGTTGCTGTCGAAAGGACGTAACCTCGTATGGCGAGAGATGACTAATGTTTTGTCCAGTGAGCTTATCATTTGTTTTATTTACTCATTTCTTTATGTTTGGTTTCTGATAGCATGGGACAAAATCTACATAACTTCTACGGGGCCCCCAGAATCACTTAATCCGTCCCTAGGTATCAAATAATATCTGTCAATAATTTTAATATGCCCTCTATTCTATTGGTGGAAAATGCGAAAATTTTAAAGAATACTGCAGACGAACTCCTATCCTGCTTGCGCTATAAATTCCCATCTCGTGACGCTATAAACTTCAACGTTTGCTGGTAGAGTGTGATAGTCAAGAATTTTACATTGATAGCAATGCTTAGCCCACCCAAGGCCTGGGGGAAGAATGAAACTATTCTATTTTAAGAGATAAACAGGTTTGCCTCTGAAGAAATGTTTTGCGCTCTTACTACTAGAGGTAGAAAATGCATTTTTTTTTAAATAAGTGAAATTTTTTTTTTACATTTTATAGGAACAAACAAAATATTAATATTTACATTTTTCCAAATCATTGGTTAATTAAAATTTCCATTGTTACGACTGAAGAATAAAATATTCACTCTCTCTTTTAACACGACCATCCCACATTCGCCAGAGGCGATATGGGATGATCATTGAGAAGAATTCAAATTCTTCTAGGTAATAAAATGATTATCAAATACATTGTGCAACTTATTCTGATGCAAATTGCCGAAAAGCCTATTTCAGGAAATATTTGACACTTTTCAATACCGTTTTCAGGCTCGGATAATTTCTGTCAATTGCAACAATTACACAAATGCAACCTCGAACATGTTCATTTGAATCTCTTCGACTTTCGACGTGGAGTAGCTAAAGTCACTTATGTATCATTCTGCTGCTATCTCCAAAGTGAAGACACTATACATCACCGTATATCGCCAGTAATTATCGATCTGTCGTTTCTTCGACACAGCTCCAGGCTATAGTGGATTGTGAACATATTGGGAATTCCTAGCGCCCGGAGCTTTGATGTGAGTGTTGATATCGTCGGTGTGTTCTTGGAGGTCTCATTTACACACCTAGAAAAGTTATTTTATTTATTCCCCGCGATAATCGAAAGCCTTTCTCGAAACCATCTGAATGCATCGGCAGATTTATTGGCTGAGGGACACTTTTCTGGGACACATAAATGTTATTAACTTGGAAAAATCGAAACGTTCCGCACAATGTGGGTACCTATAAATCCCCCCGCTGTGTACGTGTGTTACATTTGGCTACTCTCAGTCTATTTTCACAAAATAACATTCCACACAATGTGCTTACCCATAAATCTCCCCGTTGTGTACTGTGTTTCATTTGGCTACTCTCAGTCTATTTTCAGAAAATGACGTTCCACACGATGTGCGTACCTATAAATCTCCCCCACTGTGTACGTGTGTTACATTTAGCTACTCTCAGTCTCTTTTCACATGACGTTCTGCACAATGTGCTTACCTATAAATTCTCACGTTGTGTACGTGTGTTTCATTTGGCTACTCTCAGTCTGTTTTCACAACATGACGTTCCACACAATGTGCGTACCTATAAATCTCGCCCACTGTGTACGTATGTTACATTTGGCTACTCTCAGTCTATTATCACAAAATGACGTTCCACACAATGTGCATACCTATAAATATCCCCCGCTGTGTACGTCTGTTACATTTGGCTACTCTCAGTTTGTTTTCACAACATGACGTTCCGCACAATGTGCTTACCTATAAATCTCCCCCCACTGTGTGGTGTGTTACATTTGTCTACTCTCAGTCTGTTTTCATAACATGACGTTCCGCACAATGTGCTTACCTATTAATCTCCCCTGCTGTGTAGGTGTGTTACATTTGGCTACTCTCAGTCTGTTTTCACAACATGACGTTCCGCACAATGTGCGTACCTATAAATCTCCCCCGCTGTGCACGTGTGTTACATTTGGCTACTCTCAGTCTGTTTTCACAACATGACATTCTGCATGATGTGCGTAGCTATAAATCTCCCCCGCTGTGTAGGTGTGTTACATTTGGCTACTCTCAGTCTGTTTTCACAACATGACATTCCCCACAATGTGCGTACCTATAAATCTCCCCCGCTGTGTAGGTGTGTTACATTTGGCTACTCTCAGTCTGTTTTCACAACATGACATTCCCCACAATGTGCGTACCTATAAATCTCTCCCGCTGTGTAGGTGTGTTACATTTGGCTACTCTCAGTCTGTTTTCACAACATGACATTCCCCACAATGTGCGTACCTATAAATCTCCCCCGCTGTGTAGGTGTGTTACATTTGGCTACTCTCAGTCTGTTTTCACAACATGACATTCCCCACAATGTGCGTACCTATAATTCTTCCCCGCTGTGTAGGTGTGTTACATTTGGCTACTCTCAATCTGTTTTCACAACATGACATTCCCCACAATGTGCGTACCTATAAATCTCTCCCGCTGTGTAGGTGTGTTACATTTGGCTACTCTCAGTCTGTTTTCACAACATGACATTCCCCACAATGTGCGTACCTATAAATCTTCCCCGCTGTGTAGGTGTGTTACATTTGGCTACTCTCAGTCTGTTTTCACAACATGACATTCCCCACAATGTGCGTACCTATAATTCTTCCCCGCTGTGTAGGTGTGTTACATTTGGCTACTCTCAGTCTGTTTTCACAACATGACATTCCCCACAATGTGCGTACCTATAAATCTCCCCCGCTGTGTAGGTGTGTTACATTTGGCTACTCTCAGTCTGTTTTCACATGACATTCCCCACAATGTGCGTACCTATAATTCTTCCCCGCTGTGTAGGTGTGTTACATTTGGCTACTCTCAGTCTGTTTTCACAACATGACATTCCCCACAATGTGCGTACCTATAATTCTTCCCCGCTGTGTAGGTGTGTTACATTTGGCTACTCTCAGTCTGTTTTACAACATGACATTCCCCACAATGTGCGTACCTATAAATCTCCCCCGCTGTGTAGGTGTGTTACATTTCGCTACTCTTAGTGTGTTTTCGCAACATGACGTTCCGCACAATGTGCGTACCTATAAATCTCCTCCGCTGTGTACGTGTATTACTATTGGCTACTCTCAGTCTGTTTTCACAACATGATGTTCCGCACAATGTACGTACCTATAAATCTCCCCCGCTGTGTACGTGTGTTACATTTGGCTACTATCAGTCTGTTTTCACAACATGAAGTTCCGCATAATGCGCGTATCTATGAATCCTCCACTGCGCGTACGGAAAGTTTACGCGGTGTGTGTTAATTTGGCTATTGTTAATCAGTTTTTCACGTGACGTTCCGTTGCATAATTTTTTTTATTAACTCTTAAAGAATTTGCTAAACAATGTTAAAGCGGAGATTTCCAGCATACGATTCTTACATTGAGCAATCGTAAAATTACTGCATTTAAATATACAGCATTTAGAATATTTCTGTAAAAGATATTTATGAAAATCTATACGAACTGTAAGGATATTCGTTAGAGTGCTAAAAATGCTTATCCAGACAAACGACAGAAATATGCAAATATCAGATTAAGCTCGGAGGATTTGATTCACACCCAAATGAGTTGTTAGTTTTTATAGTACTAAACCATCTGCATTTCTTAACAACGGACATTGCTATCAGAATGGCACATTACTACTAGAATATCAAATAATAATTTTACTGTTTTTAAAACCTATGAACAGGTAACAGAAAAAAGCACAGGATGTTTATTAAATACAACGTGTCCGAAAAATAATGATGATGTTTCGAGAACCAATATGTAGGAAAATAATAGACGTATTCAAGAAGGCAATAATTTAATCGAAAGCCTACTTCAAATAGTTTTGAGCATAATTAATGAAATATCTCGTTCGTAACCCTGCATATGTTCAATCGCTATACTTCTTCTTCTTCCGTACACATTTCCTGAAAGATGGATTGGCAGAAGTGGTCCAATTCTATGGCCACAAACGAGCCCTTATTAGACATACACTGATTTTTTCATGTGGGGATTTGTAAAAAATTACATTTACAAGGACACAATTCGGGACCTCAATCATTTGAAAGTAAGAATAAAAGAAGCAACTGATAAGTAAGGAAAGAAATGCTGCATCGTGTATGGCAAGAAATGGAATATCAATTAGACATATGCAGAATCACGAATGATGCATATTGAGTTCAAAACTATTACAGATAGGTTTTTAGTTAAAATATTGCTTTCTTGAATACGTATTTTATTTTCCTACCTATTCGTTCTCGAAAGCCCATTATTACTTTTCGGTCACTCTGTATAGAATCCTCCAATATGTAATAAAAATTTAATGTCACCAATAATATCATTTAAATGTGATGTTTAATTGATTTTCCCATTTTCTTCGTTTGAGATATTATCTTCCTTAACACAATGAATCAACTGCTGAGGGTGCTACAAAAGAAAATTATTAAAAACCGTTTCACATCAGGACAAGATGGTGTCTTAAAATTCAGTCTGTTTTCTTATCTAGGTAATGGCATGTTTAACCTCTCTGAAGTCCATACAACGGAAGACAAACCCATCTTAATTACTCTTCTTTCAATCAAAACATCCAGATCATTTTATTCCTTCACAACTTTAAAAATCTTCAGAGCTTTATCAAATTTTGCTACAGGGAGTTATTTTTTTCTGCCACAAATAGGTTTTGTGCAAAGAAAGTCTCTCGCTACCATTTCTAATTACATGCCAGTGAATCTGCTATTAGAATGAATGCGAAATTTTAGGCTTACAGTTAAAGTTTTAATTGCTTAGTTTAAATAAGTTGTTTAACAAATAGAGTTTAGATAATGCCACCAATTTCGAGAATTAATTGTGCAAAACATCCAACTCTTAACTCTGGAGATTTAAACCATTATTGGTGCTTTTGGAAAGCAGTTGGGAATTCTCCGATGAATTGAAGTGCATTAGTTGAGCTTTGCAGGGAATATAGAGAGTGTTAATGCACTTGGTTCGAACAAAAGTAATGTGCATTAACTTTGCCTGCAGGTGAATGCTACACTTCGATACCAGTTACTGATGGATAATTTACTTCGAAAAAGCTCCGAATTTCTGTTATTTGTTGTTCAACTTTGCATTTTGTGTTGCAAAACTTCAATTTCTCAGAAAAAAAACCTAAATAATTTTGAAAGATACTTTCTGATATAATTTTGAAACTTTAAAAATGCGTTTTTGCATTTTCATTAATTTTTTCATAAATAACAGATATTGAGTTACGAATTTTTTTAAAATTTATATGAATAAAGACTGCTGAAACTGAAAAATAAATTAAGTTTTTAATAATTTTCAAAAAAATAAAGTAAAATTATCAAAAAATACAGAAAACTTATAATTACGAATATTGAGTTATTTTTTCTCAAAACAACACTTTGGGGTGCACACAATGGACAAATGTGCAGATCCCAATGACCATAAGAGTTCAGAGTTTTTTTAAGAAGGGATTAAGAAAAAAAATGGAAGCCTACAGTCAAATCCATCCAACATGTTTTTTAAACTGCTTAGAGTACGGCTCTCATACCAAACCATGACTTAACGTAACATCTGACAGAGGCGACCTTTCCAAGCCAACTCTTTCTCAGTGAGTAGAGGGTGGAGATATAAAAGATAATCTTAGTGCAGATACAGTCAAGGCTCAAACCAAGGAACAGCAGATTACGAACATGGAGCCTCCCGACTGAGCCAATGACTTTGTAGAGGGCATTAGGTGTTTTATTGCGCTTGAAAGGAGAGTTCCTCCAATTCAGAGTACACTTGCAGCAGGAAGTCTGTTCAAAACATTTTTCAACTCAATTTTTAGTGACCATACACAATGCTTTGGCGGTCCACAGTTTGGAACAGCTATTGTACATAGTTTTTAAGGGAATGGCTCTCTCGCACACGGTGCTTAAAATCCTATCCAAGAGACGGTGGCCTTTCCAAGACCTTCAGTGTCCCCATCACCTAAATGTCGTCTTAATGCTGACCCAGATGAAACTCGTCCGTGTGACATGCTGGCCCAGATGAAGTTCATCCATGTGACCTGCTGGTCCAGATCAGACTCGTCCGTGTGACCTCTGCAGATTATGAGTTTGATGCACTCTCGACTGAACCAACTCCCACACCCAGACTAAACTGAAATTTTTCTGAATTTTTCAATCAGTCTGTAAGCTGACTATCGGCCCATTTTTGAAGTGAACAATCTCCAATTGTTCTTGGTTACCATACACAAGCTGTTGACACCAATTCAGAACGGTCTGTCCTGTGGGAGAGAATGAAGGGGACACCATTAGTCGTCTCTGATAAAACCTTCTTCACACCGTTCACCTTGAAGAAATTTGGGGAGCTGCCAATGCTCTGTAAAACTGCTCTGCATCTGATACTAGATACCGGTCAGCTCAATAGATTTTGACTCTTGGGAGACCTTGGTCTGAACTTCTAACGACATCACTTGTATCCTGAAATTGTCCCGAAAGACTTGAAACCACAATTCAGTACACGTTCAACCATCTGACTACATTTGCTTGACATTGGCCTACCTTTATTCTTCTAATGGTACGCTAACTTAACTTGGACATACAACAATAAACAATACACTCAATGCATGTACAAACAATAAACAAT
This sequence comes from Ryuthela nishihirai, assembly GCA_038380435.1. Taxonomy (NCBI): domain Eukaryota; kingdom Metazoa; phylum Arthropoda; class Arachnida; order Araneae; family Heptathelidae; genus Ryuthela; species Ryuthela nishihirai. The sequence continues at coordinate 66,166,279 of JAWZYU010000011.1, read as the reverse complement.
ACACTCAATGCATGTACAAACAATAAACAATACATTCCATTTGTGGGCAAAAAATAATACACTCAATTCTTGGTGAAACAATAAGCAATACACTAAATTCGTGGGCAAACAATAAACAATATATTCAATTCGTGGACAAAAAATAAATTCATTTCGTGGGCAAACAATACACTAGTTTCGTGGGCAAACAATACACTAATTTCGTCGGCAAACAATTCACTCAATTCGTGGCAAACAATAAACCAATATACTTAATTCATGGGCAAGAAATACACTCAGTTGGTGGGCAATCAATAATACACTCAATTCTTGGTGAAACAATATGCAATGCATTCAATTCGTGGGCAAACAATAAACAATACCTATACCTATTGGAGAGCACTTTTGGTGTCGACGGTTCATTTGCAGGTTTGGAGTCTCTGAGACAGTCTTGTGGCTGATATAAATATTCGTTATGTGAAATCGCATAAGTAACTCAATCTTCTATTTTTAATTCTTTATATTTTTTTTAAAATAGCCAAAATAGCCAAATTGGCTATTTCTAAACTTAAACTTCATAAATTCCCAGGGGTTGATGAAATTACTACAGAAATGCTCAGAGCTGGGAATGTTTCGGTTACCACTTGGATGATTGAAATTTTGAATATCTTTTATGATAATGGCATGGTTCCTAAAGATTTTACCAGAGCTATTATTATCCCTATTTTCGAAAAAGGTGATCGCAGTTCTTGTGATAACTATAGGGGTATCAGCCTACTCTCTGTTCCAGGTAAAGTTCTTTCCATGATTGTGCTTAATAGAATTAAGAATCTGGTTGACAGGCAATTGCGTGATGAGCAATGTGGATTAAGAAGTGGTAGGTGATGTGTGGATCAGATATCTTCACTTAGGCAGATTCTTGAGAAATGTTTAGAGTTTAAGAAACCTTTGGTAGCTAGCTTTGTTGACTTCAAAAAGGCTTTTGACTCTGTTGATCTTCATAATTTGTGGCTGATCGTGAGATCATATGGTATACCAGACAAGTTAGTTAACATAATGAAAGCTCTCTATAATAACACTGAGTCATGTGTGAGAGTTGCTAAGACTTGTAGCAATTGATTTAGCATTACTTCTGGTGTTCGACAAGGGTGCATTTTGTCTCCTTTTCTCTTTAGCTTGGTTATTGATTATGTTCTGCGAAATTCACTTCAAGGGAAAGATTTTGGCCTTAAATGGACTGGAGATACGAAAATTTCTGATTTAGATTATGCTGATGATTTAGCACTTTTGGCAAATGATGTTGATGAGATGAACTCTTTCATTTGAGCTGTTGATGAGACTGGTAGTAGAGTAGGTTTGGTTATAAACAGAGAGAAAACTAAAGTGATGAAAATTGGTCAGGCAGGTTGTGATTCAGTTTTATCGGAATGGCTGCAATCTTGAGCAGGTGTCACAGTTCAATTACCTTGGGTGCTATGTAACAGATACTGGTGATGTGCGGCATGAGATTAACAGACGAATAGGGATTGCTGCCGGGACCTTTAAGAATCTATGGAGATTGTGGAGAAATAGGCGTATACACCTAAATACTAAAATTAGACTGTATAATAATTTGGTTCTTTCTAGGGTTAGTTATGGTAGTGAAACGTGGACGCTGTGTAAACAAGATAACAGGAAACTAGATGCTTTTGATTCCAGATGCTTACGTAGTATCTTGGGTATTAGGTGGTTTAACTTTGTAACTAATGATGATGTTAGGCAAAGGAGTCTGCAACCTGCTTTAAGCAGCATATTGTGCAGAGAGAGATTCCGCTGGATTGGCCATGTTGCCCATATGGATAATTATAGATTAGGGAATAGAGTTATGAACAGTGTGCCTAGAGGCCTCAGAAGGAGGGGGAGACCTAGGATGCGGTGGGCAAACAATGTGAAACAGAACCTTGTTAGAATTGGTGTGCAGTGGCCGGATGCATCAGATGTAGCTCAGGACAGATATGCTTGGATTATTAAACTGCGCGGTCTGGTTGGACCTCCGTAGCCCATGGCTGCTTGAGGATGATGATGATGATAATATTTTTTTTCAAAATATTATGGAAACCTTACGCGTAATTTAAATTTTGTACTTGAGTTTATTATGTGAATCATAACTTTAAGCTGAGTTCAGCTATTCTCTTTGTGAAACTGATTATATATTTTCTGGATGGTTAGCTGTCGAAAATCTATTCAAGCTGGAGAAAAAAAAAACAGAAGAGGTCGTATAAGAGGACCAATACTAAATCGTGCACGTAAACAATATTTCCCAAATTCTTTCCCACAAAATTTATTGAGAAAGCCAAAAGACGGCATGAAGTTTACAAGAATGCGAGATTTTCTAAAAATGTACTTTATTTCAATATAAAAAGGGAAGTAGGTACAGTCGCTCAAAAATATATCCGAACACTATGGTTGATTACAGAATTCAGAAAAAATATTTGGTAACGATTTCTTTAGAAATTACTGATCTGGCAACCTTCGTGTACAGTACTCGAAGGTTGCCAGATCACTAAATTCTACAAAAATCGTTGCCAGATATTTTTTCTGAATTCTGTAATCAATCATAGTGTTCGGATATTTTTTTGAGCAACTGTACTGCCCTATACAAAGGACGGAAGTAACCTAGAAGCTATATTAGACTTATCCTGTTTCTCATACGACATAGAAACGCAAAAGGACACTCCTACTGATTTAATAATCAGATACTAAAACAGAGCTAATACTATAACGAAAATTCAATAATAATAAATTTAGAGCTAATACTATAATGGAAATTCAAGGCCTTCCAAAAATTACCAGATTTTTTGTTTGAAAATATTTACATGTTTCTTCAGAAGGTAGGTAGGGAAGTTATTCGGGCTGTCGGAAAATCGGACGAAAGAAAAGGTTTCTTTATAATATATGTCATCATGTCATTCATTTGTCATCATGTCATCACGAATAATTATTGTCATCATGTCATTCATTTGTCATCATGTCATGATGAATAATTATTGTCATCATGTATTCTTAAATTGCCTCTCTACATGTTCACGGCAAGAAATAAAATTTTGTATACTTTCTGAAATACTCAAGAGCAACCATGTGCAACAATAAAACTTCCATTTGAATTGATCAGTGAATTGAAAATATCAGTTTCTAAAATTTTATTTCCAAGATCATTAAGTCACTCTAAACGTCAATATGGGACTTCGAGGAAAAATTGCCATTGGCCTACACAATTCAAGCCTTCCTTAAAAAATTTGTAGTCAATTTCTTCTAAGTTTATAAAATATTTAGCTGATTTCTTTTTTTATGTGAGTGGGATTCGAACCCACGTCTCCCAGTAACATGACCGGCGTGTCACTACACCAGTGATGGCGAAAATTTCGAGCTCGCATACCAAAATTAGAGATATATGGGAATATATTCTAACTCCTGTGCCAATGTTAGAAAATATTTTAAAATGTCATTTATTATTATTGTTATTAACCATCTAAGGTTACATATCCGTTCATCATACATGTAAATTAAATGATACAAAATACTAAAGATTAAATATAAGGATTCGGGACACTAAGATTTAGACTAACTATTATACAAGGGAAAAATTAATAAACTTGATTTACCAAATGAAAATCATTCAATCACATGCACAAACTCGCTACGCTGTTCAGCGCATAACTGATGCTATGCCGTCGTTATCAAAATAAAGTGAATTTTCATTGGCTGAGAGAGTAGAATGACTCTCTCATGCATAGCAATAAACCGAAACCTGAAATAAATTTTAAGAAAGAGACGTTCTTTAAAATAAATCAATGAATAGTAAACAGATTTAGCACGCCTATTTTTAATGCAGCCTTTTATGTAATGTGTAATCAGTTATTTGACGAGATCTTTTAAACACATGGACTCATTATTTAAATTAATAAGTAAAATAATAATTAATAATATAAATATAATAAGTATAGTTGCCATCTTGCTACCAATGATTCATCCATAAATATACTGTATATTGAATTACTAGGGCCATTGGTTCCAGCTCTCTTTACCAGCCGTAGACATGTATTTCTTTTCACCTCCCAATGGCGTGCCAACAAAAATCGTATTGCGTGTCATACGTTCGCCATCGCTGCATTACACTATCAGCAGCTAACCTTTTCTTCAGCTAATGTGGCTTATAGACATTACCGCATCCTAATCAAATAATATAAGAAATGTACATTAAGCCACATTAGCTGAAGAAAAGGTTAGCTGCTAATGGTGTAGTGCATACAACGCCTGCCATGATACTAGAAGATGTGGGTTCGAATCCCACCCACGGCAAAAAAAAACTAACATTTTTCAGCTATTTCAAAAGTTCCATGTCTACAAAACAACTGTGATATTTTACTTCTAAGTTTATGTTGGTGTTTGACTTCAATACCTTTTTTTAATTGAATCAACACAAGAAAATTTACCTATTTCTCTCGTGTTTGCAAAGATCGAAAATTTCACCTCTTAGTCTCACTCAGTTCAAATCCAGAAATCATCGATAGACAAAGATTGGACTTTGCATTGCGTCGTTTTCACGTTCTTTCATGATCAACATTAAAAAATAAATTGGATAAACTTGACGTTAAATTCCATCTGTTTTTAGAAATTGTCAATGCTTCCCAAACATCGAGCCTTTCTTCACTAATCGTTTGATTCATTTTATTGGAAATCGTAAGTCGTTATGTGCAGCTTTAAAATGTTCAAATATGCGGATTGATACATACACTCGATTAACTCGCAAGTAGCCAATGGCCCTAATTTAAATTGATTCAGTATGAGAGCAAACAATGTGCAAAATAAATATTAAATGAACTATTATAACGTTTCGCATACTTTCTCGTGGAAAATTAAGGAAGAAATTAGTATGGATGCGACTGCGATAAATTCCCAAGCTATCCATATCAAATGCCAAAAGCTCTGCTAGCTGATCTGTGTTATCGCTAGTCACTGCAGCTAGACTAATTTGGTTTAAATCTTCATTAATTTTAAGTTCTACAGGATATTTTTCTGTGAGTTTTCTGTTAGATTAGCTTCGTTGTCCGTTTGAGTCACCATAACTGTTCAAACGGACTGATTTACGATCGAAGAAAGTTTAATGCCGACTGCATCAATTCACGGATACATTTTGAAAAAGATATATTCAGAGACCAACGGCGATTTTATTTTTTTTTTGAAAAGTTTTCCTAAAGAAGCTCCGAAGGAAAAGAAATATCCTTTCATTGATATGAATTTTTTTTGCAACTGAAAGTATGTTGAATAAGACCAGAGGTGGAACACCATTGATACACGTCAACAGAGTTATTGAACTTTTGGGCGACTGAGTAAACAGATACCAGAAAGCATTTCATAAAAAATTGTCTGAAATTTCTCCATGCAGAAATTTACTTTAGCATATCATAAAAAAGGCAAATTTTCAAACAATGAGCTTAAATGAAATTATTCTTATTTTTTTTTATAAATACGCGATGTCTTGTTAGAACCGAATATAACCAAAGCCACCAATAAAACATATCTTTAAACACAGATTAGTAATCATATAACTATTCTGCAGTTAAGAGCAGGATTTTACTCTTTGTCAAATAGCATAAATAAAAACATAAAGAACGTTGGGTTTTTTAACCTCTGAGCGACATATTTTTCACACAATGGGCTAAATGGCCAGGTCACAAGGACCTCGAAGGCTCAGAATGTCGGGGAAAGGGAATCCACTGAACAGTTGTAAGGAGACAGATGGTAGACTTCCGTCAATGTCATCCAGCGTGTTCTTTAACGTACTCAGGGTATGGCTCTCCCTCACACAGTACCACGACCTAACGTCCCATTTGGTGGATTGCTTCCTGCCTTTCCAACTTCCATCGGTATCGGAGAGCAGGGCGGGGGGTTTTGCGAAGATAAATATTAATACTGACCCAGATGTACTCGACGCGGGGAACTGCAGAATACGAGCCTGGCGCGCTAATGAGTCTCCCTCACCCCATAAAAAATTAGCGAGCACCAAATGTTTTGTAAATAATGAAAAAAAGTATGAATTTAATGCAATATTAACATAATATAATCTGTATATAAAATTTATATTCAAATAGTAGCCCAGACAATAATTTCCAAATACTTGCTTGCATCCGTATATTTAGGTTAGGGCATTTAATATGTGAAATACGATATATAGAATTAGATGGAACAGCTAAGATCGCAGTAGTAATGAAAGAGACACGCTGGGAACAGAAATAATCTAGCCAATATCAGAGAAGCTGCTAACCAAGCCATCTCCCGTAATGGTGATATTGAGAAGCCATCGGTTACAGCAAACATTCACATCTGGTCATTATTGATGGATCGTTGAAAACAAGTTTTTTTGCTTATATGTTGAAACCATTCTGGGACCAGCGCAAATGACTTTTCTTTGCTCCTTCCCAAATGCAATTTTCAGTAGGACAATCCCCACCCACATATGGCTCTCACATCCTGACAGTGTTTACGTGATATCGATGTACTTCCTTGGGCTGCATTTTCCCCTGACCTGTCACCCATTGAACTCATTTTGGGCATTGTATGACGTTCATTGACACCACCACAGGTGCATGAAACAAGTTTCAATGTTCTGCAGGGTGATATTCGCCACTTTTTTCGCTAGATACGGATACGTTGGATGCTTCAATCGATATTCATGGAAACCATACTTCTTATTGATGTACACCGCATTTCCATAATAATACTGATTTGATACAAAAGCTTAATAATTTTTTCTCTGCATAGTTATCTGCCACTCCACTTGTTTTGAGTTCAAAGCGAGCATAATAAGTAAGGCAATTTTAGTCATGAGTAGTATATTTTCCAGGACGACATCAAGCATCGCTTCGAATCGATGTCTCGATGCATCACTGCTTATATCATCATCCAAAGGGGCAAGGACATACCCAGGGCGGGGACCAGTCCGTTTCCCATCTACCAAAAATTCAGGCGTCTTATAAGAAATCTCAAACTTGTCCTTCTTTGAAATCCAAAACACTTTCTTTTGTACAATTTATTTTAGCCCCTAGTAATTGTCCGATACTAAAAATAGATTTAAAAACATTTATTAAATTTTATTCCATATGGAATATGATTTTAACCTTTCGTGATTATGCGTGATTAAATATCGTGATTACGGATGTTGGCTTGGTTAGAAGATTCTCTGATTCAGGCTAGATTACTTCTATTCCTAGCGTGTCTCTTTTATTACTACTGCGCATTCTTTGCTATTTCAATCCTCCCGGTGGAATATTTTAGTAATTGATCATATTTTCAGACCTTTTACCCCTCATAACTTCATAACCTCATAACTAACCCCCATATAATTATCAATACATATTTTCAGACCTTTCACCCCTCTAACCTAAATTATCAGACACACCCATGAACATAAACCAATAAGAATACAATTCTTTTGGTTTGAAATTTGAATAATTTCCTGTGTGCTATCAGACGCGTTCATTCGCTTCGTCTGGTTGATAAAATATTCCTTTAACAGTATGTAATTCCTTGAATTCATAAATGTGTTTCTTAAGTGGTGACTGATTTAATTTTGTATCTCTATAATTAAATACACTGGTTACCATAAATTAAGAAAAATTCCTATGTTAAGTCAATGTGAAGCTAACGTCAAAGCTCTACAACTTCTAAAATAAGTTCTTTTTTTGTTTTGAAAAATGTGATTGCAGATAAAGATCTGAATCAAATATATGAATATCTCGTTTTTCAACAATATTCGTTCAGTATTTAATGAGTTATGGAAGTTTGAATATTTAACAACAGCAATGCCAGTCTTAAGAAACTTATAAAAAACTGAAGAATAGTGAAATAATTCTTTACAAAAAGTTCTAAAATTCTTCTTTATACAAAGTTCTAAAATACAAACTTATTTTGTAAACACTTTGATAAAATACTTATTACTAAGTTTTAATTAACTTCTGAAGTCAATTTTTGTGGCTGGCATTGTTATTGCTATATTTTCAAACTTCCATAACTCATTAAATACTGAGAATATTGTTGAAAATCGAGATATTGATTTATTTGATGGAAATATTTATCTGCAATCACAGTTTTCAAAACAAAAACACTTATTTAGAAGTTATAGAGCTTTGACGTTAGCTTCCCATTGATTTAACATGTGGATTTTCCTTAATATTTGGAAACTAGTACAATAGCATATATAAAAATTTTAGTATAATCCATTATGTTACTTTCGAATTACTTTTAAATTAAACGAATGTTTTTCGATGGTGATAAATTTAAGTAGTCGCCATTATCATCAGTTCTTTTTACGCAGTGATTAACAAATCTGCATTGGATGAAATTAAATTATTTAAGCTATAAATTCCCTAATAGATGCTTGAAGTTTACTCCTGTAATTTGTTATTAATTATGGATATATTTTGCGTATATTTTCCGCATTCTTATAAAATAATTTTAATTCTTATTCATGTTCCATATCTCTTGGATAATAACTAATAATAAATTGCTTACTGACAGAAATATTTTCTTAAAATCGTAATTCCTTTGGGTGCTTATACAAATTCTAAATTCATAACTGACGCTGTTAGATGCGATTGCTCAAAATATGTTTCATTATTTAACGAACATGTATGTAGTTTTTCTTCTGGAATTTGGTATTTGCCAAGAATCCCGCTCCCCGATGTTCTGTTTCTGTGGGATGGTTATGAATCATTCACTAATCTTTTGACCTGATGTTGATGTTCAAGAGGAACCCCATTGAGGGTGATGAGAGTTGAAATCACCAACGATAAAGTCTATGTTGTAAGGAGTTGATATATTAAGATCAAGAGCTCTGCCAACATCTTGTCCATTAGAATTGTAGCAATTTCCTCTTTGATGTCTTTATCTGGTAGAGAAATAAATTTTTTTTGGATTTCACGAGATCCTGTGTCCACATTCGACGTAATAGGTAGAAGTTTGCATGGGATATCTTTCCGAACTGCAGGGATAATTCCTCCTGTTCTTGCTCCTGGACGGTCATTTCGAAAAATCACATAGTTTTGTAGATAGAAATGAAAATTTTGTTGTAGACAAGTCTCTTGCAAATAAATTACAGTTGGAGTATGAGTATCTAGTAGCAAACGTAACAGTTTATCATTGGCACGAATGCGACGAAGATTCAATTGAAAAATTCGTAAAAACATGGATAAAAAATAGGAAGCATGTTAGAAAAGGAAAAATCTACTAAGATTTAGTTTTCCTGTCAGAGAGAGAGATCTCGAATTTTTTATTCTTGTACAGAGTTATGATACTTTTCTTGGATAAAATGGATATCCATTCCTTCGAGACTTCTCTTCGTATGTGTTGATGTATTGCTGAATACTTAGAAGTAGTCTTAAATTGGGAATTGGTTATGAGTCTGGCTGGTTGAAGAAGGGTGGAAGATGTATCAGAACAGTGGTGAACCAAAGCTCTCGAGATTGAAGGAGTTTCTTGAATTTCTGATAAGGTGGTTGTTTTGGAGATTTTAGAGGGACAGAGCTATTCCTCCTCTTGTTGAAATGATGAGATTGCTGTAAATAGTAGTTCTGTGAAACGAAGTTCTAGTTTACCCAATGCTGCTGAGACATGTAGTAATCAGTAATGGTTCTCTGGAAGTTAGTGAGAAAATTATGCAAGAATCCTTTCGAAAATTCTGGGGACGCATGTGAAGATTTTGTAACCGATGCTTAGGTAGGTTCTGTGGAAAATAGTTTAGCACGTACCTATTGTTGATAAGAAATCAACAACAGGTACGTTACAACGCTACAGTAACGCTGCGTAACAAATATAAGGACCTCGAAGGCTTGGGGGATGACTGGAACGGGTTGGGTTGGGTTGTTTTACCTCTGAGCGGCACTTTTTTTCACACCATGGGCTAAATGGCCAGGTCACAAGGACCCCGAAGGCTCAGAGAAGGTTGGGGGAGGGGACCCACTGGAACAGCTGTTGGGAGACAGATGGTAGCCTCCCATTAAGGCCATCCAGCGTGTTCTTTAACGTGCACAGGGTATGGCTCTCCCGCACACGGGGCCACGGCTTAAGGTCCCATCCGACGGACGGCGGCCTTTCCGAGCCCATCGGTGTCCCCTACTGACCGTGGGCAGGGCGGGGGATTTTGCGGAGATAAATCTCAACGCTGACCCAGCTGGGACTCGAACCTGGGAACTACAGATTACGAGCCTGGCGCTCACTGGAACGAATCGCCTACATGTTTTAACACCTCCAATGGATCAGCTATTGATTTGTCATTCTGTACTCCATATTAATACGATACTTGCTCCTAGCAAATCCTTTCACCAGTTTCGGGAAGCGATTACACCTTAATTTTAGAGATCTAGACATTGGAAATAATCGCATTTACTCGGCTACAAGTTCCTTTACCTTTACCACACATGGGGCGGGGGTGGCTCAGTCGGTAGCGCGCCTGGCTCGTAATCTGTAGTTCCCAGGTTCGAGTCCCAGCTAGGTCAGCGTTGAGATTTATCTCCGCAAAATTTCCCCGCTCTGCCCACGGTCAGTAGGGGACACCGATGGGCTTGAAAAGGCCGCCGTCCGTCAGATGGGACGTTAAGCCGTGACCCCGTGTGCGGGAGAGCCATATCCTATGCACGTTAAAGAACACGCTGGATGGCCTTGACAGAAGGCTACCATCTGTCTCCCAACAGCTGTTCCAGTGGGTTTCCTCCCCCAACCTTCTCTGAGCCTTCGGGGTCCTTGTGGCCTGGCCATTTAGCCCATGGTGTGCAAAAAAGTGCCGATCATAGGTAAAACAATCCAATCCAATCCTTTACCACACGCAAATACATCACGTGGGACCAATTCTCCGAATATCTACACAATCAATTAATTCCCAGAATCTATCATATGAAGATTTCTTCACAACATTACAGACAGCTTTAAATAAATCGACTTCAACATATCAGCTACCATCCAAATGTTCATATCCTTGGTGGACAGCTTCCTGCAGATGAGTACTTGAACTTAAACGTCGTGCATTTAACACTGCCAGAAGATCATTGCAAAGAGATGACTGGATAGCATATAAGGCAGCTGGCGCTGTTCACAAACGTACAATACAGGATAAAATAACAAAATATTGGAGAGAAAGACTTGTCAACAACTTAACTCATCCTCTGATCTTTTTCGACTATATCGGTCATATCGGAAAATATTTCTTTGTCACTAATCATAATAGATAGGCAAACGTCACGCACTGATCCCAAGGAACAATCAGAACTACTTGTAAAGCATTTCACTCGCAACAAGCCTGGCAAACTGTCTGGTTCCCTTTCTCTACTACACACTGTCACACCTGCTAAAGTAATGGAAAGGCTAATCTAGTACCGTATCACTTGGATCATTACCCGTTACTTGGTATTTCCAGAAGCAGTTCATGGATTTGTTCCACATAAAAGCATGCTACATGTACTGTCACCTATCCATCTTATGATCAGACAAACAATAAAACGACGACAGTACTGTATTATAATAAAATTGGACATTTCTGATGAATATGATTCTGTAAATGTAGAAGCTCTACTATATAAACTGAAAGTTCTTGGATTTCACAACAAACTTAAAAACTATCTTGGATCTAGAAACATCATTGTTCGCTGGAGGAACACTCTTTCTTCAAGTAGAGAGCAAAATGTTGTCTTCCTCAGGGTAGTGTTTTATCACTTTTTTATTTAATGTCTATATTCAGGACATTGCACAGCATAAAACATTATGCAAAAGAGCAGTCTATGCAGACGACATTACTATTTTTGGTTCCAGTTCCAATCTTGATCATTTACTTAAAACCAGTCAGAAGACGTTAAATAACATTTTGCAATGGACGAAAGAATGGAATTGAAAGTTATCAGCGCCCAAGAGTACTGCAGTGATTATCACTCGACGTCACAACGTTAACCTGATAACCTACTACTCGTATCAGATATCATTCGATGGGTGATTATGCTGAATAGTTTAGGATTTACTTTCCGAGTCAATGGAACACTGAAACAACATTTTATTAATATAAAAATAAAAGCCTTCGCCTGCTTAACGTCATCAGAAGCCTAGACTCTCCAAGAAATGATCTTAATATGCTATTAATAACAGCAACCATTAGATCAGCGATAACATACAGCGCTCTACTTCTTACCTCAGCTCCTTCCTCTTTCTGGTCTATCAAAAAGAATCGTTTCTCCTGTGTATCAGTCAGCTCTACGATCAGCGACTGGCTTACTCAAAGCTATCCTTTACCACTTCTTTATGCTGGGACGGGTGTTCATTCCCATCCCTTCACTGGTTCATCTTATGTATGCTAGGCGCACAATAAAAGAAATGACATCACCGTTACCATCGGATATGAGAAAAAATTTGCCGTCAGCCACAATTTTTAGTTTCGTCGCTGGAATCGGGAGGAAAGTTCCTTCCCACTCTTAACACATGCACGATTGGAATCATTAAATATCAATCACTCTCCTTCAATCAGACAACCGCCTGCAATTCCGCCATACAAAATTCTTACTGACTCTCTCAGCTTTCAGCAGCTATCTTCACAACCTACTGATTTTATTAGATCACATTTTTATTCTGAATTAAAACAAAAATGGCCAGAGGCTGTTTGAATCGCAACTGATGCGTCTATAACCAAACAATAAACTGGAATCGCATCACCTGTCCTTCATGCGCAATCTTCATATGTGAAAAATTACTAGCAGGTACATCCATATTCTCAGCTGAAGCTATGGCACTGATCATGGCCGTCGCCTCTATTATTCAAGAAAATAATCATTTTCTCCTCTTATCCGATTACAAATCGGTGCTCTTAGTCCTTATCAACATACATCAAAAATCACATACGGCTATTCGTGATCTTCATCATTCCCTTCAACAAGCATGCTCCACGCTTCTTCTATGGGTTCCCGGATATCGGAACCTTGAGAGCAATGAGTCAGCTGATTCCCTGACAAAAAGAACAACAATTCTTCGAAATTTGAACCCTGAATCAACATTGTATGCAGAAGATATTATCATTATATTTCGTAAGGAATTATATAACGACCTAAGGATGCAATGGGAATATTCTTCTCTGCCAAATATATTCCCTCATCTAAATCGATTCCCTGTAAAATCATTCAGTGTATACACTTCAAGAGATATGGAAACCTTAATAACTCGCTTACATCTCGGCGTGGCACCACTCCTCCACAGTTTCCTCCACAGATGCCATCTGGTCAATAATATTGATTGTTCCAACTGTGGACAACGTGAAATTACAGATCACTTCATTCTCCATTGTTCAAACCTGGTAACATAAGAACTTCAATGATCACATTTTTCAAACTTGATGAACTGGACATATATTCCCCTTATACATGCGGGACATTTTCTCCCTATTTGAAAATATCTACATTCCCAAGCTAAAAATTTCATCAGACTTTCAAACAGATTTTAATAAAAACTCTCAATTGCATCATGAAATTCATTCACTTTCTGACTCTGTGATACTTGTAATAATTCTTATCCATTTCTGCCCAGCCTCTTAGGTACTATGCAGATTGGGATATAAAGCCACAAACATTAAAACATCTCATGACTACAACCAAGACAAGACAAGATAATAATAGACTATACAAATGCTTTACCAAACGTCACCTAACACCACTTCCATTTTGAGTTTGTATGTCTCCTTGAGATCTTTGCCAGCTCAGAGTGAAGAGAAATATGAATAGAAAAGTCCGTGTTATCAGTAGAGGCCACAAGAGATCAGTAGAGGTTCACACTGAGAGGCCACAAGTCATAGGGATAGCAGTTAAAGTAGAACTAGCGCACTATTCTCGTAACCAATGCATTGGACGTCAACCGCAGAATGGCGCTGCAGTAGCCTACAAACCCAACATTCATTTCGGACTATTTGCTAATTTAGTATGGCTGCAAGTCGTGAGCTGTCTGACTTTGAACGTAGCTTGATCGTCGGTGCCAGAAGGATGAGTCATGAAATATCGGAGATTGTGCAGGAATTCGGTTTTCCCAGGTCTATGGTGTCAAGAGTTTATCGTCAGTATTCTATTGATGGCATTTCCACATACGTAAATAAGCAAACCGTATGGCCACATGCAATTGACGAACGGAACTCGCGTCGGCTGTCACGAATGATAAAGACCAACAGACGGGCTACAGTGCATGAAATCACAGCCAGTTTGAATGCAGGCCAAACACAAAACGTTTCTGAAAGGACTGTCCATCGCCACCTGCACTCCATTGGATTTGGTAGCCGAAGACCCACTCATGTCCCATTGCTTACACGTCATCACAGAACTCAACGACTGGAATTGGGCCCGAAGACATCGAAATTGGACAGTAGAACAGTGGCATTGGGTAGCACATCCGATGAATCAAGATTCCAGTTGTTTCGCGCTTATGGGGGCGTCAGAGTGTAGCATAGCCCCTGTAAGCATGGACCCTTCCTGTCTGCAAGGTACTGTTCAGGCTGAAAAGTGGCTCTGTTATGGTGTGGGACATGTTCACGTGTCTGTTATGGTTGGGCTCCTCCTCCGTTTGGAGCGATTGCTGACGGATATGAGATACATGGACATTCTCGCAGATAATCTGCATTCCTTCATGACTCTCGAGCACCCTGATGGTGAAGGAGTATTCCAGCAAGATAATGAAACGTGTCACCAGTCTTTGGTTGCTAGGAAGTGGATCGAGGAACACTCCACGGACTTTACCACCATGAATTGGCCCCCACTGTCTCTCGATATGAACCCCTTGGAGCATCTGTGGGACACAGTGGAAACAAGCTTACGATCCATGAATTCAGCACCATCCAATGCAACACAATTATGGTCTACACTGCAGGATGTGCCGGCTGCCATCTCTGCAGAATGGTACTGGCAACTCATTGACTCCATGCCTCGACGTTTTGCTGCACTGCTGAGGGCTCGAGGAGGACTAACCCGTTATTCGGCACGTATCCCATGACTTTTGACCTCTCTGTGTAATAGCAGCAAATATGAATTGTCATCACGATCTTGTACAGTTTGAAAGCGATTCATAGCGGATACCACATCAGCGTCTTGTCTGTGTGATCAAGAGCTATTTGTTTAATTCAAGGATGGCGAACGTTTTCGACCTCACCTGCCAAAATTTCGTTTTCGACCTCACCTGCCAAAACAGAACATTTTCATGTTCATGTGCCAACGTTTGCCAAAATACTTTAAAATGATATTTATAGCAGCTAAAATTGCATATCTATTCATCATATAACACATTTTAAACGAAGCAAAAGTCTAACGATTTAAATATGATACAAAACACTAAGTGATTATACAAACACTACAAGGCAAATCACTAAGGATTTCACTAAGGACAAGAGGAATTTTTAAAATTATTACAATCATTTACCATACTCAAAATCATGAAATCATGCACAAAACGTACTTCCATTACGTACTTCCACTTACAGTAAACTCCTGGTTATCCAGCATTTATGTAGATTAGGGGTTGAACTCCTTAAATAACTCATTAAACTCATTAAATACTGAACGAATATTGTTGAAAATCGAGATATTGGTTTAATTGATGGAGATCTTTATCTGCAATCTCACTTTTCAAAGCAAAAAATCTTATTTCAGAATTTATAAAGCTTTGGCTTTAGCTTTCCATTGTCTTAACATAGGGATTTTATTTAATTTATGGAAACCAGTGTAGTTAATCACTTGTAGCATATGAAAGCTTTATAAATATTTTTACATATTCTGAAATCTGTCAAATTTATGCTAAAAATATTCGTTTTCATGATGCCATGAATAGGAACCAAAGCTGTATCAGATCAGCAAACCAAGCAGTTGGTTTCATTACTGCATCATAATTTCCATTCTGAACTAAATTTTTCAAAGCTGAATTTGTTTCGAAACTTAATACATTCTTTGCTTTTCAGACCATCTTATCAAAATTATTTTGTTTCATATCTTCAAAATTTAACTTTTGACAAACTTTTAGCTGACTGTTTTCTTGATGCTTGCAGATTGTTCAATGTGACTACATAAAATGATATCATATGGCAAGTTATATTGCATTTGAATTTCAGGTGAGATTTTTATTTCCTTATTGTAAATCAATGCTAATATAATATTTTTAAAGAAATGCCGAATATCGGGCATGAAAAAAGATTACGATTAGAATCATATGGATGAGCAGCGCTGTTTATTGCTTTGCTGTACGTTCCTGCACACATCAGATGATCTCACATTGCCCAATTCGATGATCCATATCACTAACAACTACTCTTACTTTTATACCTATTGACTCAGCATTGCAGACTATATCATATACAAAATTTTGTTGATGAAATCCCATTAAGAGATGCCCCAGTAAAATGATAGCGTACAATCTGTTTGCATTGGCAATAATACCACCTAACATACAAGCAGAATCAGACTTCACAGGAAGTGTACATTTCCAATAAGAGCTTTTGATGTCATGTCAAATCCATTTCCTGAAGATAAAGTCATTTCATCAATGTGTAGACGCAATTTTTTTGTCTCATAGTCTCCTTTTATTTTCAATCAGGAACTTGAGTTAAAATTCCTGCGCTAAAATTTAATCCTTGAACACGATGTCTTTTCATTCTTAGTGCTGACAAAGGATATTTTTGCATTAGCAAACGATTATAACCTGTAGTTCCACAAGCAAAGCATATATAAAATGGCTCTTTTTGAATTGTCTTTGCTCCAAGTAAAACCTTTTGTAGGCTTTCGCTGTAAACTCTCTTTCTGGTTTTGAGTTAGAAATTTGAAACATGTTTCCAGTGGAGCATTTAATTTAGCACTCAATCTATTTTTCATGTTGTTTGGCAATTGTAATTTAAATCTTAGTATTTTAATCACTTTATATTGCGCATCTACACGTTTATTCAATCTGGCAATCTCAGCTTTGCAGTTTAGCGTACGAAAAGCAAAAGATAATCTGCTCAAATGTGTCACCATCAAACATTAATTGCCAACAGATGATTAATTTCATTTACGAATAAATCGCTGATATTTTCCCTATTTTCAGTGTTCACCAGTAAAGTGTTGTTTTTTTCACGAAGTAAAACCATGAGTTGTTTTTTCAGCAACAAATGTTTCATTTACAATAATTACGATTCGCATAAATATCTGCCTCTTCAGGAGCTTCATTTGCATGGTTTCTTCTGGGAGGGCTTTTACATTCCTTTTATAGTGGGCAACGTAAAAGTATAGTTGGCACTGCTCAATGTTTTAACTTTCTTTGGCCATCAACTCGAATATTCTCCCGTGCAGATGCATAAAAATGACCCTGAGAAGAACCCTTCAAAATCATCATCGTTGTTGTCGTCGTCATCATCCTCAAGCAGCCATGGATTACAGATGCCCAACCAGAGTGCGCAATTCAGTTCTCCAAACGTATCTATCCTGAGCTAAATCTACTGCATCTGGTCACCCTACGCCAATTATAACAAAGGAACTAAGATGCGGTGGGCAGATAATGTCAAACAGGACCGTTTGACATTATCTGCCCACCGCATCTTAGGGTTCCCCATCTTTCTGAGGCCTTTAGGCACACTGTTCATAACCTTATTCGCTAATTTATAATTATGCATACGGGTAACATGGCCAAACCAACGAAGTCTCTCTCTGCACAATATACTGATTAAAGGAGGTTTCCAACTCGTTTGCCTAACTTCATCATTACTTAAAAAGTTGAACCACATTATGCCTAAGATACTGCGCAAGCATCTAGAATCAAAAGCGTCAAGTTTCCTGTTATCTTGTTTACAAAGCGTCCACGTTTCACTACCATAACTAACCCTAGAAAGAAAAAAAAAACTATTATACAGTCTAATATTATTCTTTAAGTGTATACGCCTATTTCTCCACACTCACCGTAGATTCCTGAAAGTCCCAGCAGAAATCCCTATTCTTCTGTTAATCTCATGACGCACATCACTACTATCTGTTACATCTCCCAAGAAAATTAAATTGAGACACTTGTTAAAGGGTGCAACCATTCAGATTACCTGAACCGCAGACTACCAGACCAATTTTCATCATTTTACTTTTCTCTCTATTTATCACCAAACCTATTCTGCTACCAGTCTCATCAACAGCTCTAATGAAAGAGTTCATCTCATCAACATCATTTGACAAAAGGGTTAAAATGATCAGCATAATATAAATCATAAATTTTGAGATCTCCAGACCAACATCTTTCCCTTGCAGTGAATTTCATATACCATAATCAATAACCAAACTAAAAAGAAAAGGAGACAAAATGCACCCTTATCGAACATCAGAAGTGACGCTAAACCAATTGATACAAGCCTTACCAACTCTCACACATGACTCAGTGTTATTATTAAATCAGAGCTTTCATTATGTTAACTAACTTGTCTGGTATGCCATATGATCTCACAATCAATCACAAATTATGAAAATCAACAGAGTCAAAAGCCTTTTTGAAATCTACAAATCTGGTAACCAAAGGTTTCTGAAACTCTAAACATTGCTCAAGAATCTGCCTCAGTGAAAAAATCTGATCTACACATCTCTTACCACTTCTGTATCCACACTGCACTTCACGTAATTGTCCACCAACCAGATTCTTAATTCTATTAAGCATAATCATGCAAATAACTTTACGTGGAACAGAAAGTAGACTGATACTGCTATAGTTATAACAAGAACTGTGATCAGCTTTTTGAAAAATAGGAATCATAATATCATCATCATCAATACACATCAAACTTTGAATATTCCTGCAAAGAATTAAAACAATGCAGTTTAATTCAGGCATAATTTTTGTGGATCCTTACGGATATATATACACCTATCCCTCGATTTACACGGTACTCAGTTCACACAATTTTGGCTTTGCACGGTCAAAAAATGCAACCCATTTCGATTGACACGGTACTGACTGAGACGTACGTAGAAAGGAAATCTCAGTCAGTACCGTGTAAATCGAAACTGGTTGCATTTTTTGACCGTGCAAAGCCAAAATTGTGTGAACTGAGTACCGTGTAAATCGAGGGATAGGTGTATATATAATAGTTTTTTTAATTATTGTTCGTTTTATATTCATTCATATTTTTATTTTTTTATTATTATTATTCATTTATCTTTTTTTATAGTTTATCTACGATATCATAATAGCTCTGGTAAAATCCCTAAGAATAATACCTGTATCATAAATGATACTTAAAATTTCAGTTATCTACGTGGTAACCGAAACATTTAGAGCACTAAATTTTTCAGTAATAATTTCATCTACACCTGAGGATTTATGTAGTTTAAGTTTAGAAATAGCTAAAATAATTCAGACTGTGTTATAGGACCAACATTAAAGCCATTAATGCAGCTATCATCATTACGAACAATGAAAGTAGAACTAATCACATTGTTTAGAACATCACTGAAATGCTCAGTTTACCTAGCCATGACATAATACTCACCTCCTACAACCTTACCTTGTTTATCCTTCAAACCCTGTAAATCTGTCAGTTTTTTACCACACAAAACATTAATTATCTGGTACAACTCTCTGCTGTAGTTCTGTCTAACTGCTTCCTAGGCTTTATCAGCCGAAACATGAAGCCAAAGATTCTTATTTGCTGCTAACTGATCTTTCACACATTTATTAAGCTCATTGTAATGATTTATATTAGAATTAGTAGGGTATTGATTAAGGACATTTCTGTGGTCTTTCTTTACGAAATAAGCTCAAGTGCCTTATCACTCAAATATTTTTGTCTCCTGTGTTCCTCTTTACTTAAAAGTGTACTGTTACTTTCAAAGAATCCCTGTTTAATCGGCCCATTCGATCAAATCAATCAAAATACTTTATTTTCAACACGTTAGATTATACATTTAGTACAAAATAAGCAATCTAAAGACATTTACTTATCTAGGTTGTATGGTAAGCATTTCATGAAAAAATAAAAATGAAAGTTCAACTTATTTCTCACAAATTATTTAAAACATAATGACCACGCATCGGTTTATTGTGACAAACTGTTAATATTCTAGCATTTTTGCAAATATAAAATTGAGTATTTTCCATTTGAATACAAAGAAAACTGTAAACATGTTTACTACAATACGAGAAGTGTACAAGAAATAAAATTTTAATTCAAATTTTTATCGTAAAAACACCTTGTTGAAAGCGCGAATGAATGCTTTTTCTTTTCCTAATCTCATTTTTCTCTTTGTCAAAAAAAAACAACAGAACTTCGGGTATTAGAGTATCTCTTAGAAGCACATTTATTTGCCGCACAGTGAGTAAACTACAGGCTACGAGGACTCCAAGATCACAGTAAATGCGGGGAAAGGGAAACATTGTTAATTACTTTTAGGGGTAGATGGAAACTTTGCATCAAGGTTGTCATTTATATTCGCATTAAAAGAAATACTGTTATAATCATAAAAAATCCTCAAGCAGCCATGTGTTACATAGATACAACCAGTCATGCCGCTAAGCCTTTTGTTAACTTATTTTTGTATTACAGACGATTTTAAAACAATTGTAATAATTTGAAGACCAAATTAAAGTGACATTGCTATTTGGAACTAAACATAATGGAAATATTTCAAAGAATTAAAAATTCTTTACGTTATTGTAAATGCTATTCAAATGAGAGAGAATTGCTCTCAAAAGTAATCAAAAGCACAGTAATTTATATATTAACCTAGTCCATTTGTTTATATATTACCTAGCCCATTTGCTGATAATTATTATATAATCAATTGTGTTCATGTGCAGTCCATCTGGTGAAACACATGTGTACTTATGCATGTCGCGGTGTTTGTAATAAGTGTTAATTGTTTTCAAACAATTACGTTTATTTACCCGTAGGAGACGTTGCCCATTACCATTGCAGCTATGAGTGCATTTTTGCACATGAACAAAAAAATGACTACATTTAATTTATAGAGACACAAAAAATATAAAAGTGAATAAAAAAAAATAAATAAAAACAAAAAAAAAATCTTCAGTAGTAAGCAAACCATTACTGTAATAATGACTAAGTAACCTGTCATGGTAAGCTTTATATATAACTGGATCTTTCAGAGCTTTAGTGTTAAAGGTAACGTTTTTAATCTTAGCTCAACACTTCTTAAGTTTAAGTTGCAAGACACCTGACAAGGCAATGGTCAGGTGCAATTTCAGTTCCCTTATATGACCTGGTATTCCTAACAGAACTAGCCCATTTGCTGGTAATTATTATATAATCAATCGTATTCATGTGCAGTCCATCTGGTGAAACATGTGTACTTATGTATGTCGCGGTGTTTGTAATAAGTGTTAATTATTTTCAAATAATTAAGTTTACTTACCCGTAGGTGACGTTGCCCGTTACCATTGCAGCTACCAATACCAAAAGGAACATTCCAATTACCTACGTATAGCTAGTACCAACTTTGGCATTGAAGTCACCTAGAACAAGGGTAATATCTCCTTTCTTGACAGAATTCAAAATATCTTTAAGTTGGCCATAAAACATACATTTCTCATATTCATCGGTATTACAACAGATAATATTCAAGTACTTAATATAACAACAGATAACATTCAAATCTTTAATGCTTGTCTGAAATTTAGCTGTAGGAAACCTTTCATTAATGCACTCATATCCTAGAAGAGCACCACAAGCGTGTCTGCTGAGAAGCAGACCTATGCCTTGAAGATGCTTTTTTATCTTCCCTTAAAAGAGAAATTTAAGATTATGTTTCAGAATCTGATTTTTATCTGACCCTTTGGTATCTTGCAAGCGGATAATATTTAAATTATAACGGTAAACGTCTTGTGTGAGGACATCAAGCGAATAATCTTTGTGCAGATTTCTCACATTCCAACTACCTATGAAGAGAAAATGGTTAGTGGGATGTTTAAAGACACTATGTTTATTGAGAGAGGAAATCAGAAGACTTTATCCAGTGTATGATCTGACGATAACCCTAAAAGCAAGAGTTCACATACATAAGATGTCCTCAGATCAGGATTATTCACCACCTAATAAAACTTATCATGTGAAGCTATTCTTTTGGGGGCTGTCAACCCACAAACAAACAGCAAACACAGCGAAAGTATTTCTCTCAACAAAAGCCCACCATGCAGGCAATTCAGGATCCATAATCAAGCTCAGAGCCATTATTCTGTCCAGGTTGGTATATATATATATGGTCAGCACCAGGACACTGTGCGGTTGACCACTTCTTAGCAGGGTAGAAAAAAGTAGCCATTAGTAGTCCAGATCAGTAGACCACACTGATCTGGCAACCCTACACTTCTCTTCCCTTCCTCAAGAGAGCATCGCTTTTGAAAGGTTCTAACGGTCTGCACCACGGGAGATATCAAAAGATAATCAGAACTCTCATGAATACACGTTTAATAAATCTAATTCGTTTGCTTTTCAATTATCTTTGCCTATTGCCCATAACACTGGTCTGCATGAAAATCCTCCCTCCAAAAAAAAAATGGATGTACTTTATAGATTTGAGGATGCTGAATACGAATCTGGTATCCAAATGTGTATATCAGACACTATTTTAATGAGAGGGTGTTTTTTGAGAAAATTGCGTTTTTGTAAATATATTTGATTTTAATGGTTTTCAAACTACTGGAAGCCTCAGTTTTATTATGTGAGATGAGATAAATAGACAGGGTGACAGATTTGCTTACTTAAGGCGAAATTTTTAACGGATTAGAGATGCGAAAATAAAAGGAAATTTTCGTTGTTCCTCATATTAGACAGCTGTTTTAAGATCCTGAGTTCCAAAATAAGTCAAACTACAATGAAAAGAGAGCCTGGGAAACATTCAGAAATGTTTGCCACAATTTATTAAGCAATGTAACGGCAGATAACTACGAAGAAATCGCCGAAGAACTACTTTATATGACATGTCGCTAAAGCTGCATTTCTTACATTTACAGTTGATTATTTTTCCACAATTGATGGGAGCGATTTTGGATGAATATGGGTGAAAGATTCCATCAAGAAATATACGAAAAGGTAAAAAAGATACAGCGGCAAATGGAACGATAGTATATTGGTGGACTACTGTTGTGCCCTGCAGAGAGAGGCTCCAGAGATAAAATATAAGCGACAGAAGATAACAAAATAATTTTTGTGTAAATATTTACGTATATCAGGATCTATTAGTATCAGCTTATAAATAAATATTTGGTAAAATAATGTATATTTATCATCTCTGAGAAAAATATATATTTTTTTTTAATTAAACCCATATCTTTAGAAAACTGTATGTGATGGAACAAATCGGCTGTCAGATCCGAATTCAGCGTCATCAAAAATATTAAAATCAGACAAAAGTTTGGAAGGGAGGGAAAAAAAGTTTTTTTCCAGACCAGTGTAATCAAATTATTATTTTGTGGAGATAATGGCGATAATGAAATTGTTTGAACATAGAGACACTAAATAAAATTAAATACCCACTCAAGCAGCTGCTTGCCACAGAGGTCTGACAGGAGCCTGTCAGTTTATATGCCATAGTAGAAGGTCTAAGAGGATGGCAGTACCTCAGCAGAAAAACGATACATACATCCATGAATTAATCTGGGGCTCGAACCCAGGTCCCGTAGATCAGTAGCCAAGCGCACTAAAAACTCGGTCACACTAACACTAATTAAATTATTTGTCGGAAGATAAATAACTTAGAATGTGACTGATCACATAAACCATATTACAAAAACGTTTCCTGACATTTCCATATTATGTGAATATATAATCACAACCAAATCTTCTTAACTTCGAAAACAAGTTTTATACGGAAAATTGTCACTAGAAATAAATTGAAGATCTCTCTCAAATATTTCTAAATTCTCGATTTTCATCAATATTCTTTTAATATTTACAGTTATTAAGTTGAAAATATTTAACAACAAACGCTAATGTTATGCTAATTCTAACATTTTCAAAATTAAATGAATGATTATACTAACTTCTAACATAGCATTTATTTTAATAACCGAACTTTAAAAACAGCTTTTTGCAGCAAATAATGTCCAGTTACATATTTCTTTATAACTGAAATTTTCACAGGAATTTCAGTTTGCAAAAATATATGTTCAATAATTTAGTGAAACTGGAGCATTTAACAGTGACGTCGTGTTTAAATATTCATTACAAGAACTTTTTCTTCAAAATACGCGAAAAAAAAATCATTATTAAACCTTCAAAATTACATTTATTTCAGCAAAGGATATAAGGGTCAATATGTTTCAATTAGTTTTTAAAATTAATCCATGTGGAAAGTGTTTACGCAGCTAAGATAGCTTGTAGAACGTTTTAAATATCAACGAATGTGACGAAGATGTGATTCTAGTGACAGCTTCCATTTATCTTAAAGGACATTTTTCTGTAAAAAAAAAAGTCTGTATTCGATGCTATGAAGTTATAAATTTTGCTTTCTACTGGCTAAATGGAAAAATTCCAGATTATTGATGGAGCCAGAACTCTGGCAAACTCTTGAGAAAATATTAGTAATACTTTAGCAACAGAGGCAGATTTGAATATTGAGAATAACTACGTTTTCCGAGCTTTTAAAGATATAATTTTATTCAATTTACCTCACACACACACGAGATGATCCGTTGGTTTCCAGAATTCACGTTTCACTTTAGCTCCCTAGATTATTCTTCCAGTTGGATCGTTTGGGAAAGCTTTCGTCAATTTCCCTTTCTTTGGGGATTAGTGCAGCCGAAAGCAGCACAGTGAGGCATTTTAACAAACTTAAAAATCTTATGTTTATCGAAGAAAACAAATGAAGATTATAATAGGGGATTCACATTAAAACACAGAAATCGAATACAATATAGAACTAACACATATCCAATCTTTTCCTGTAACTAACCCAGAGCTAAAGAACAACAGAAACTCAGAAATGGCGCCCATGAGACACGTGACCGGCGGCAGCCGATAGAAATTGACATAGCCGTTTGCCAACCTCTTCCTACATAGGACCACTTGTAGTATCGTATTTTCCTAATAAGAATTGTGAAAGAGAATTTTTGGAAGGTAAAGCTGGTAGAAAAAGCATACACAAAACAAAAAAAAATGCTATCTAAGACATGAGAATAGTTAAAATAAGCTAAATTTGAATTTTAGGGAAAAAAATTAACAATTACCCATGTATGGCCGTAATGGAATTAGCATGTCATAGCGTGAATATAACAATAAGTGAATTACGACGCCAGAGCTAGTGGCTTCCGGGAGAACTATTATATCGAAAATTTGCCGTACCAAGTTCAAATGTTTCATTTGAAATTTATGCTGGTTGCATAAGAATTCCGGACGCTTAAGCACTGGAAACCGAAAATTCACTGTATTATGCTAAGGGCATCACTCATGCCAGGCAGCCGGGAAGATTTTTATGATACGTATATTTTCAATGTCTAATCAATTATTTGAAGAGATATTTTTAACGTAAGGCTCACAACTGAATTACTAATTATAACAACATAATCACTTTCTCGCTACCAATGATTCATCTATAAATATATTGTTGTGAATTTTTTAAATGCATAGGCACTGAGCGTGAGTATTAATAATTATATTTTCAAACCAATTACAATACAATGCAAATTGTTACAAAAATATGGATGAAGTAGTTTATAAACAAATTAAGTACTATCATACATAAGTCATTAACCTTTTTTTCTACAGAACATACAATATCAGCTCTGTCTGTTCTACTAAAATACTACCTCTTCACTTTGTTTGCCATGTCACTTGAATACTTTCAGACGTAAACAATCGCTCGCCCTGTTCTAGTTCACTAAACTTTTGTTGCTAACAACAGAAAACAAACACCCGCTCACACACTAATAAATATACTTCTTATTTTCACTTATCGCGCACTGATTCAGACCATCTGAATGTCCTTTCAGATCTCACAACTTTAACACACTTAAAGCGTATATTCTCAGATGAACTTCTTCATCTTTCACAATACCACACTACTGTTTACATTTCTCCCATTTTCATTCTTTCGAACTGTTCTAAGTTCTAATGCGTTGCCTAAAAATTAATCTCACGCGGTAGCACACACGAGCGTTGTCACGTTTTGTCATGAAGTCACTGCTGCTCGTTCATCTGTCGTAACAATATATTGAATTGTTAGTGCTGTAGTTTCGAACTCTCAACCCTATCCATTGACATGTATATCATTTCACCTATCAGTGGGATGACAACAAAAATCATCTCGCATGCTGTGGGTTCTCCATCACTAGTTCAAATATTCCAAAATAACTGTTAGTTACGAAGTGAACAGGTGGGAGAGTGTTAGTGATGTAGCTCTACATATACATACATTCTGGGAGGCTAAAATTGGGCGGGCAAAGATCGTGGATCTTTGAGAAGAGCAATCGAAGCAAGTCGGCAGTCATCTGCGTGAAAACGGTTATCGTAAGTGCAAATGTCCCAGATGGGACGATAAATACTTCCATTTTCCGTAGAGAACTGCATCGTCTAGATTTCATGGCTGAACTGCTGCACATAAACCACACGCCACATCACGGATTGGCAGTCATCGCACAGCATAGTGCAAAGCCCATCGTTCCTGTGATCTCGAACAGTGGAAACAGGTTACGTAGTAGGACGAGTCACATTTCACCATGTTTTAGTTAGATGCTCGGATGAAAGTGTGCTTAATGGCACAAGAACTCTACCTACATCATTTCAACCATGAAATTTGAGGGAAATGGCACCATTTTGTTGTTTTTCCTAGATGGGACTAGGTCTTTGAATTTATGCTTCAAACTGTCGCTGCTGCAACCGGTTTAGACACTCCTAACGATTGTGCACTGCCAGAACTATGGTAATACAAGATCATTATAAAAAAGTATTCACATTGTTACGACAGATGAACGTGCTACAATAAAACTATGATTGATGTGTTATTGGTGCTCGCGTTGTGCTTCAGTTTGAGAATTACGTTACTAGCTTATTGGAACAGACAGACGGTAACATAACAGTGTGGGGAATAAAAAAAAGGTTTTGTGTTTAGACGAAAGTGTATAATTTGTGTTAATCTTAGTGAAGGTTGCTCTAGAAACTTAGTGATAAAACCGAAGCTAGTCGAGTAAGTGGCTGGCTGGCTAGCTTTAATTTCTTCATAAGAAGAGTTCACCGCCTAATATGTGGTGATCTAATATATAAAAAGAATTGGTAAGGTGAACTTTGGTAACTTGTAAGTTTATCCACGAAAGTAATTGAGTCGCTTTATGGATATTGTCTAAATATTATATTTTTAAGTTTTTAGTAGAGTTAAGTTTTTGTAAGAAATACAATACAACTATTTTAAATGTAGTTAAGAATTGTGAAGCTTTTTCTTGATGGTTTGACTTCGTGCTGATAGTAGACAAATTTGTGTTTCGGTATATTGTTGCTCATTTATTATCTAGTTGCCTATGTAATTGAAGTAGTTGATTTATAATTTTTGTTAGTAAACAATTTTTTTTTTAACTCACCCTCAATTTTCTATTAAAATTTCATAACAATTGGTGTCAGGAGCGGTGCAATATATTGGATGCCTTTGACTAGAAATATCAATGAGTTAATAAAACTTATAACTGATGTAAACAGTTAATTTGGTGATCTTTCTAGTCAAAATGATAATATGAGAGCTGAAAGAGCGGCCTAAACTGATGACTTGAAAGACAAACTAGCGTCTCAAAATGATCATTTAAAAGCTGAAATAAGTAGTCAAATCAGTAAAATTGGTGATATAATTAGTCAAAATAACGAATTTAGAGCTGAAGTGGCTTCTCAAATTAGTAAGATTACTGATCGTCATAAAGAGATTAAGACCGAACTCAACAGACAGTGTGATAGTTTAAAGGTTGAAATTGAAAATGTAAACTGTAATGAAAATAAAATCACTTGTGACTTTAAACAACAGATTAATAGTGTTAATAGAGGATGTAAGCATCAAATTGATAGTGTAAAAACAGATTACACCAATTTCAGGTTTAAAGAAATGAAATGTTATCCTCTTCTTGTGATAATGGTAATGTTAGACATAATAATGCGTTTACACATATCGCTAAGCGTACAACTAAACCTTCCACATATAATGGCCAACCATCTTGGACAGTATTTAAAACACAATTCGAAGTCATCGCTAGAGCCAATGAGTGGAATGAATTCCAGAAGGCCAGTTTCCTTGCACCTTCCTTAAGAAATGCTGCTGCGGAAATTTTATAGTTTGTTCAGATGAGAAACGACTTGATTATCAAAGTTCAGTATCTGCATTAGAACTAAGATTTGGTGATAGCTATTTGAAACAATATTATATGATATAATTTAAACATCGAATGCAGAAGAATGGTGAAACTATACAAGAACTAAACAGTGATATTGAGCACCTAGCTAGATTAGCTTATAGTAACTGCCCACCAGATATCCAAGATAACTTAACTACAGTTTATCGATGCCATTGCCGACCTTGAGACTCAACAATCCCTGAGGATGTTGGACGGTGAATCCTTGAAGTTACCTCTGCTACACGCCATTAAGTATGACTACTCCAGGCTTTCCCCTCGAACAAACAAACGCGAAGATAATTTGTGAATGCAGAAGAAACTGTGGAAAAGAATAGTGAAATGCAAGAATTAACCAAAGCCATATTATCTGTTTTAAAATAGATTAAAAGTTCCTCCTCAAGGATTCCCGCAGATCTTCATTGTTGGAATTGGCAACTGGACATATTCGTGTCAACTGTAATAAGAAAGGAATGATAAGTTCAAGCACTTCTAACAGACAGAAAAACCATCGTAATCACCGTGGGAAAAGGCTGGCTGTTGATTGGTTGGACCTAGGGAAAGCTACCTACGTTTCAGCACTGCATGGTGGAGACAACGGATGGAACCATGAATGAAGCGCCTTGCCATATAATAGTAGACACTGATGCAAATGTGACTTTGCTCAGATCAGACAAAATAAAGAAGATAATACCTCACTCAAATTGGAGTGCTAGACAGTCTAATATAACCCAGAAACAGTCACTGGAGATCGTGCTAAAGTTTATGGATGGATGGAACTCAACATCAGAGTTGGTAGCTGTCTTGCACGCCATCTTGTTTACATCGTTGACATCTATGATGAAAGCATATTAGGCCTTGATTTCCTAAAGAAACATGGATTCAGTATTAGACCAAGTGACATCCTACTGATATGTAAGACAGAAGAGACCACTCTGCTTAGCCGAATATCTGACTCTTTATAAAGTGTGACCACAGTATTAATGACGGAAGAGACTTAGTAGATCCCAGTACAAAGTGATGTTGTAGTCCGTGGACATCGGTCGGTGACTTCTTGGGCCTTCCGATTGGTGGTCACCGATGCACCTGCAAAAAGAGCTTTGGCTCATAGTATCCTGGTTGAATGGATTTTCCCAGAACTATTATTATTCCTATTTTTAAAAAGGAGTTTCCTAGTTCTTGTGATAACTATAGGGATATCAGCCTACTTTCTGTTCCAGGTAAACTTATTTTCATGACTGTGCTTAATAAATAGAATTAAGAATCTGATTGATAGACAACTGTTTGATTAGAAGTATGGATTCAAAAGTTGCAGGAGATATGTAGATCAGATACATGCAGTATTCATTAGGCAGATTCTTGAGAAATGTTTAGACTTTCAGAAACCTTTGCTTACTACTTTTGTTGATTTTAAAAAAGGCTTTTTATTCTGTTGTCACATTCTGGCGTCATAATTTGTGGTCGATCATGAAACCGTATGGTATACCTGATAAGTTATTTAATATAATGAAATATCTCTATAATAATAATTATGTGTGAAGTTACTAAAGCTTATAGCAATTGATTTAGCACTGCTTATGGTGTTGGACAAGAGTGCATTTTGTCTCCTCTTCTCTTTAGTTTGCTACTGATTATGTTATGAGAAATTAACTGCAATGGAAAGATTTTTGCCTTAAAGGATCTAGAGATCTCAAACTTTATGATTTACACCGAAGAGCCAAAACATTATGACCAGCGCGTCTTTATGCAAATCGAAGCTACTGCATGTAAATGCGGCGCGTGTGAAGGTCATGAAACGGTATAAATAACACCTGATACTGAGCTCTGTTAATCAGTAGTATTATTGTTCTTCAGATGGGAAAGACAGCGGAATTAAGTGAGTTTGACAAAGGCCAAATTGTAATGGCCAGACGACTGAGTCGGAGAACTTCCGAGACGGCAAAGCTTCTGGGGTTCTAAGGGTCAGCTGTGGTTAGTAATTTCAAAAAGTGGTCAGAGGAGGGAAAAATCACGAACCGACAGCAAGGTGTTGGCCGACCACGGCTCACTGATGCTAGAGGTGAGCGAAGGCTATCCCGTATGGTACGAGCCAACAGAAGGGATACTGTGTCGCACCTCGCACGTAATTTGAATGCTGGTTACGGGTATAATGTATCACAACAAACAGTACATCGAACCCTGTTGAAAATATGGCTGGGTAACCGCAGGCCACTCCGAGTGCCCATTCTAACCTCGGTGCAACGTCAAAAGCACCTAAAATGGCCACGTGAGCATGAAAACTGGACCTTGAATCATTAGAAGAAGGTCGTCTAGTCCAATGAATCTCGTTTATTGTTGCAGCATGTGGACGGTCGCGTATTTGTGCGTCGTTTACCTGGGGAAGTGCTGGCACCAGGATGCACCATGGGACAGAAACCCTGAGTACAGTCATTCATGTGCAGGAAACTGTGACATGTACCACCTATCTAAACACCATTACAGACCAGGAACATCCTTTTATGGCAACGGTAATCCCTCTAGTAGTGCCTTCTTTCAGCAGGATAATGCGTCATGCCACACTGCCCAGATCGTTCGAGAATGGTTCGCGAAACATGAGGAAGTCTTCCAGGTATTGTCCTGGCCTCCAAATTCCCCAGACATCAATCCAATCGAGCATCTGTGGTTTGTGTTGGGACAGCATATCCAATATGTGGTGGCTCAACCATGTAACTTAAGAAGAGTTGAAGGATCTGCTGGTAACGTGTTGGTACCAGATACCACAAGACACCTTTAGACATCTTGTAGCGTCCATGCCTCGCCGAGTAAGAGCTGTTTTGGCGGCACGTGGAGGACCAACATCATATAGTCAGGTGGTCATAATGTTTTGGCTCTTCGGTGTAGATTATGCTGATGATTTAGCCCTTTTGGGTAATGATGTTGATGGGATGAATTCTTTTATTAGAGCTGCTGATGAATATGTTAGTACAGTAGATTTGATTATAAACAGAGAGAAAACTAAAGTGATGAAAATTAGTCAGTTATGCTGTGGTTCAATTAATCTGGATAGTTTCACTTTTGAGCACGTGTCTTATTTAATTACCTTGGGAAGTATGTGACAGATACTGGTGACGCGTGACATAGATTAACAGATGAATAGGGATTGCTGCTGAGACCTTTAAGAATCTATGGAAAGTGTGGAGAAATAGGCGTATACACCTAAAGACTAAATTTAGCATGTATAATAGTTTGGTTCTTTTTAGAGTTAGTTGTGGCAGTTAACCTTTTGTAAACAAGATAACAGGAAACTTGATGCTTTTAATTCTAGATGCTTATCCAGTATCTTGGGCATTAGGTGGTTCAACTTTGTATGTAATAAGGAGGTTAGGGAAAGGAGTCGGAAATCTCCTTTGAGCAGCATTTTGTTTAGAGAGAGACTTCGTTTGTTTTCGCCATGTTGCCCGTATGCAAAAACCATAGATTAGTGAATAGGGTTATGAACATTGTTCATAAAGGACTCAAAAAGAAGAGAGACCCAAGATTCTGTGGGCAGACAGTTTTAAACAGGACCTTGCTAGAATTGGTCTGCAGTGGTGAGATGTAGGAGATGTAGCTCAGGAAAACGTGTTTGGAGAACTAAATTGGATAATGTGGTTGAACGTCCGTAGCCCATGGTTACCTAAGGTTGATGACGATGATGTATTCAGGCCCAGATATAGGGGAAAAAGAGGGGGGTGGGGCAAGAAACACAATCGAGCCAGAAAAATGTAAAAGTATGTGTGGAAAGGGGGTAGGACAGACTGTATATCCAATGCGGTATAACATATACCCCTCCGGTTTTCATGTCTTTAAAAATGTGTTGGGAAGATGCATGAAGTATAAATATATTCAATAATTTTTGTATCTATTATAATTACTGGCACTCGGAAAAGTTTGTCATGGCAGCTAATCCCCTTAGATCTTGCCCTGTATGTATGTATGTATGTATGTATGTATGTCAATTACAAAATTTTCCCTTGTAAGAAAATGTCAGAATCAGAATATTTCGCCAAAAATTACTATAGGAATAAAAAAATATGTAAAGCAGTGATATATTTTCTTTAAATACTTAGATGGCAGTGAAACGTTTTTGCGCAGTACGGCAATAAGCATTGAGGTTTTTATTCTTCCAAATAATTTTAAACAATATATTGAAGGAAGAACGCTGAAGAACTTACTTTGTTATCGACATTCGTTAGTTTATGGTAAGATAATGCATATTAGCTAATCTCTGACGAAATTACTTCTGCATGGACCAATATTCGGTTTTAAACCTAACAAATGCTTCCCATCAGAGACTTTATTGTTCCTTTCCAAAGGCACCAATAATGAAGTAAATCACTTGGGCTATTCACCGAATGTTTTACACAATTAATTAAGTTAACGTAGGCATTAAATAAACTGCATTTGTTGAATAACCTATTTAAACAAGCAATTACGCCTTTCTCTTCGGAATCTAAATTTTTTACATATATATTAAATTCAATGGTGGATTTGGGCACGTACAATTACGACTTCTGTCGAGAGAATTCTTTACAAATGTCATTTTATGATAAAAGTCACGGTGCTATATAAGCTGCAGTGGAGAAAAATTCCCTGTGAAGAAAATGGTTATACTCTAATGATTTGTTTATTAAAAATAGCATTAAAATATTCATTTACGATGCAGGAAAAGAATTCATAAATTGGATCTCTCTCAGCAAATTACTCTAGCTAAACTGAAGGGAAAAAATCAGAATAAAACATTTTTTATCTTATCCACCAACGTAATTTGCGCATAAATAAGTGGAAAATGGCCGTTCCATTTGGTTGAATATCTGTTTATCGATTGGAAGTTAGTGTATGCCATCAAAAGGATATGAAATTTATTTGTCTTGCTCTGTGCAAATGGACCCATGATTATCCAATTAATTGAAAACGTCGCAAAAATATGCCATCTCGCAATTATTTAATTCATCAATGACTGACAACAACCCACAACTTAAGATACTCTGATATTGGAACTGAAAGCCATTTAACTTCACAATGTGATTGACTCCTGATTTTGTTAGATGCAGAGACTGGCTACAAACAGAATCACATGCTCTATTATTAGAAAGTCTTGTCAGGTTATGGAAAGCACAAGGGTAATAAAAAATGGACGACATTGACTTGGTTTTGCAAAAAAATAAAGTGTTATCTTCAGTGAAATCTCGATCAATACTATTTTTTGGAAGGATCACGGAAAAAAAAACTATAGATAGGGGGGAAATGATGGATCCATGAGAGCAAGAAGTAATTAAAATTACCACTAACACAACAAAAGGATGCAAAATAATAAAAATATGGATCAAAATGTAGTTTGTAAGAAATGTTTATCTCCTTATGAACGAAACATTTTTTTCCCTAGAAAAACGAAATTTTGTCTTTCACAAAAAGTCTGTGATTGCAATTGATTTTTTTGCATTTTGACGTTTCAGTTGTAATAGCGATTTTTATACCCTAAATAAGTTTTCTCCTAGACATACAATACTATTTGCATAAATTAGACTTCACTGAGTCAACTGCGCAGTCCAATTGATTTTGTTGCTACCAAGTTGATTTAAATCAGCGGTTCCCAAAGGAATGGGGATGGCTCAGTCATTTGCGTGCCAGGCTCATAATCTGCAGTTCACAGGTTCGAGTATTACCTGAGTAAGCAGTGAGGTTTATCTGCGCAAACCCTCCACCCTGCTCTCAATAGGAGACTCCATTGGGCTTGGAAAAGCCGCTGTCTGTTGGAGGGACGTAAAGTATGGTCATTGGGATAGTTATACCCCATGCACGTTAAAAACACCTTGAATGACCTTGACGACAGGCTTAGATCACAGATCGACTCAGCTACGATCATAGAGAGAAGGGAACATGACGGGAAGCAACGATCACAGGCTACGATCTACGAACAGCTGCCCATTGGGTTCCCTTCCCTCTCGTCAACTTTTTAAGCCCTTGGAGTTAGAGGTACAACAACCCACAACCCAAAGGGACGCTGGGTGGACTCTCGAGATTATATTGCATCTGAACAAGTTTCATACAGGAAAAATATTTTGAATTCGATAAAGGGAGCGTTTGAAAGAGCATATGGGGCTCTAAGCTCAAAAGGGTTGGAAATCGCTAATTTAAACTGTTCACCGCAGACATTTACACTGCTCAAAATTATTAGAATACATGCATATGTTATACTCACGAAAAAATCACATTTGAAACATTCGAATCTGAAAACTATGTTTCCTAGCATTCAATATAATTGTAATAGAAAAGTACTTCAGGACATATGTTGCAGATCTCGAACACAGTTCTCGAATTATTGACTTTCAACAATATTCGTTATCTAAGCTAGAATATCATACAATAGCATCATACTGTGTACGAAATTTTCGTTAAAACTCTATGAATCTGAAATAGTCATTACTGCGATTTTCAAAAGTACACTTAATAAAGTAAACATTTGGATAAAATTAACTTTTCATTAACTTCTGAGAAAAATTCTTATGACTGGCAAATCCACTGCTTGATGATTGTTCCAGCTTCCATTATAAATACTGAATGAATATTTTTGTAAATTAATATTTAGAGAATTTCAATTAGATTGTTTTTGGGGATGCGCGACATAGTTTAAAATGAAACCATTCATATTTTAATGATGACAGTGCCAAAAATATTAGTTCTAAAGAATCACAGACTTGTCTTACATCTGTTTGCTAGTGCAGTGGAACTAGTGGTCATGGCAACGTAACAGACAATTTGAACTTGAAAATTGTAGTATTTGTTGCTTAGAAAAAAAAAACAAATCTAAGAGGGTAACTCAAAAAGCAATGTATATATATATTTACAAATAATATTTATTCTACAGCACTGTCATTCGTATAGTATATAGGTTTAGGGTATATAATCCTACTTTTTTTCATGGTGACACTCTCAGTTGTCTTGCAACACCTTAGAACATGAGCCTGCACCTTATAATATATACCTTCATTGCGAGGGTAGTTGTGAAGATCGGCTTGTCCATCTTTTACAGATGTTTGCTGCCCATAGACCAACAACATCAACCGCATTCACATTCTGCAGTCGTTTGTGGATAATCCCAATAGTCTTCTTCTCATACATCAATAATTCATTAGCATCACATTGCGACGACCGATGTCCATGAGGATTGCTATGCTTGCTTAATGCTACAACTGTGGAATGCCACCCGTGGGAAGATGATGTAATTATGATAAAAAGAGGTAGGAGGAATGTAGTATACACTGAACAAGCAAGAATCATGTAGAATAAATACTGATATAAAAAACAGTGCATTACTTTTGGAGTGACCTCGTAAATATTTGCACTGTTTCTGCCACCACGCTTAATCTAGTGTCTTTTGCAATCACGTTTCATTATCGTGTTTCATTGTCGTATCTCGGCAATCACGTTTTATTGACGTGTCTTTGCAATCACACCTCATTTTCGTGTCTCTGCAATAACGTTTTATTGACGTGTCTTTGCAATCACACCTCATTTTCGTGTCTCTGCAATCAGCTATATATAACATATCGTGGGGCGTGGGTGGCTCAGTCGATAGCGCGCAAGGCTCGTAATCTGCAGTTTCCAGATTCGAGTCCCAGCTGGGTCAGCGTTGAAACTTATCTTCGCAAAACTCCCCGCCCTGCCAACGGTCAGCAGGGGACACCGATGGGTTTGGAAAGGCCGCCGTCCGTCGAATGGGACGTAAAGCCGTGGCCCTGTGTGCGGGAGAGCCATATCCTGTGCACGTTAAAGAACACGTTGGATAGCCTTGACGGGAGACTACCATCTGTCTCCCAACAGCTGTTCCAGTGGATCCCTCCCCCAACCTTCTCTGAGCCTTCGAAGTTATTTTGACCTGGCCATTTAGCCCATGGTGTGTAAAAAAGTGCCGCTCAGAGGTAAAATAACCCAACCCAAATATAACGTTTCATTGCCGTGTCTTTGCAATCACACCTCATTTTCGTGTCTCTGCAATCCGCTTTATTGTCGTGTCTTTGCAATCACGTTTCATTGCCGTATCTTTGCAATCACGCTTCATTGTCGTGTCTTTCTAATCACGTTTCATTGTCGTATCTTTGCAATCACGCTTCATAGTCGTGTCTGCAATTACGTTTCATCTTCGTGTCTTTGCAATTACTTTTCATCTTCGTGTCTTTGCAATATCGTTTCATTTTCGTGTGTTTGCAATTACGTTTCAGTTTCGTGTCTTTGCGATCACGTTTCATTGCCGTACCTTTGAAATCACGCTTCATTGTCATGTCTTTGTAATAACGCTTCATTGTCGGGTCTTTGTAATCACATTTCATTGCCGTGTCTCTGAAATCACGCTTCATTGTCGTGTCTTTACAATCAGGTTTCATTGCCGTGTTTTTGCAATCACGCTTCATTATCGTATCTTTGGAATCACGTTTAACTGTTGTGTTTGTAAATGTGTATAGATCTGATTTTTTTACTGTGACTTTGCATTGATGACTATACTTTTCATATATTTAAGTGTGAATCACACTTCATCCGGAAGGCTGAATTATCCGGTAGCAATTTTTTTAAACTTAGTATTAATTAGGAAGCTAGAAGTGTTCACTCTGATGAAAATAGGAAAGTTGTTAGAAGTAACTCGTCGAACTAATAAGTTGAATAGTTACATAATTGAATGATGCTGAATATATAACGAGTA
Source organism: Ryuthela nishihirai (assembly GCA_038380435.1). NCBI lineage: Eukaryota > Metazoa > Arthropoda > Arachnida > Araneae > Heptathelidae > Ryuthela > Ryuthela nishihirai. The sequence goes on along the minus strand of JAWZYU010000011.1, from coordinate 66,129,228 downwards.
TTTCAATTGTTCTGTTATTAACTATTGGATATAAAATTTAATGTTGACAAAAGATAGAGTACCTTTAAACAATTGAATTCGATACATTAGTTATTTTATGTGAAGTCCTTTTAAATTATAACTGCTACAATCATATTAAAATAATGCAAGGAAGACTGTATTTGTTTGGTTTGCTTTTTACTTAGGCACACCACACCTATACATTTTGGTGTATGCGAGTTTATTTCATCATTAATTAATTAACGTATTTTTTTCGATATCGTTGTGTTTATCAATTTATTTTTCTCACTTTTATCATAGTTTATTCTTTAAAAAAGCAGGAAAGACTTGCCTTCGTTATTTTAATAACGTTCCGTGGCCGAGTGGTTAGCACGCTTGGCAACTGATCTAAGGGACCTGGGTTCGAGCCCCGAAATTAGGCATGGATGTGTGTGTCGTTTTTCTGCTGAGGTCCTGCCATCCTCTCAGATCTCCTACTGTGGCATATAAACTGACAGGCTCCTGTCAGACCTCTGTGGCAAGCAGCTGCTTGAGGGGGTATTTATTATTTATTTTATTTACGTAACTCGTATTGGCGTAATTCGATTCTCTCTCGACATTATTTGGGAACTTACTTCGACCTCCTTCCGCTTCTGTTAGCCAATAAAACACCATTTCAAGAAGTATTACATTTCCTTTCGTTTAAAATTCTAGAATTGGCAAAGACATTTCTGAACTTAAGCGTTTTGATTTCGTAGCAAGTATTGAACAGTTTATAATCTATGTTTAGATCTGCCTCATCATTTTCTATATATATATATAAGCAAATATGTTTTAAATAAATATATAAAGATTGTGAAAATATTTTAAGATATTCTAGTGGTATAAAAGGCCTATATTTTAAAACTTTTGGTAGGAGCATATGTCCATGGAAGAATTATCGTGTTGTCTGAAGCGCCAAAGCGGGTTTCCAGCATGAATGAGGTTTTGCACAGAGCGTGCAAAGGACGTATTCTACTTTATTTGCGAATATTCACATTGATACAATAATTGATTTGATCAAACAAAAGCCCTTCAAGAACTTTATTAGCGTCTCAACGATATCTTCATTTACTCCACTGATTAGATAATTTGATAGCTCACTAGAGAAGATAATTCTAGCATTATCCAATAGATGACAAAAGATGAAGGTCTGCAGAGCAAACGTCGTCAATGATGCTGTTTGTGCATGACATCATTTCGCGGCCTTACTTGACTACGCTTAGATTCGCTTCTCTCATTGGTCAACTCTGTATAAGTAATAAATTTATAATGCTTAGTGGTTAATTAGGTTGTATTCGTTATGGACTGTCATAAATGTCAGTCGAATATATTTGCTCCAAGCGCAATAGGAATATAGAGTGATGTTACATATTATTAATTCCAAAATTACTATATTATTAATTATAATATTATGTGATTATGGACACTACGACAGTAAACACGGTAATATTACTGCTATAATATTAATACATTGTTCGACAGTATATGCATTAAACTTAGATTACTAGTTTGTCTTCTCAATATATAATGGTGTTATCCCAATTTATTAGCAACCAATTCTCTTCAATTGTAATTTTATTATTATTTTTCACTTCAAAAGATGCCAAACACATCGTATAATCACTTTTTGAGGAACAATAAATGAATGAGTAAACATAACGTCTTTCTTTATTTTCCTACATTTATTATAAATAATTATAATTAATGTTAATTTTCTCTTTATCTAAAAAAACTTTCGCCCATCTATAACAGTTTTAACAACTGATTACGATAGACCATTGCGAAACGGCTTGACGACATCAATGTATATACAAATATGTAATATGCCTAGAGTCTGACAAAATGGTCTGCAAAGGTCTAGCATTTGTTTACGCATTAGGTTGAATAAAACAAACTGTAGTTTGTATCTTTAATGCTGGACTAGACTTTCTCATGTACCTGTATAAAACACACACTATTTCATCACGAATAAGAAATATTAACATTTTCAAGAAATGTACAAAATTGCATTGAGAGCCGAAAATGTCGCTCTGACTAGATATTCAAATATTTCTTATCAAGAAAAAATGGCGAATTTTTTGTTTTATTGATCGTAAAAATGTAACTGTACCTAAAGACTAGCATAGCGTCATTACGAATCCAAGCATCAAGCGTGGTTTTGAAAGCTAACCAATGGTAGATAATAAATAAATTCAAGAACTAAGTCGAATCTTTCACCTCAACAAAGAGCTCTGCTCAAAACCAATAAGGAATAATGCGCATGCTCTGCCAGTGTACAACTTTCGAAACTCCACATCTATGGAAAAATCTATCTATCACCTGTGGAAAATTTGTAATGATCTTTTCATAGAGAAAAAATATACTACCTTACCAAAATAATAGACAATTTCATTGTTATGTCAATGGAAACTAACTTCAAAGCTCTATAACTTCTAAAATGTTCATTTGATGAAAAAATGTGAATGAGGATAAAATAAAGATTGCAGTCAAATCTATTTATGATAATTCTCGATTTTCAACAATATTCATTGAGCTTTTAAAAGTTATGGAAACTGGAATATTTGAAAAATAAATTATCTTGTTTTATTAAAATATTTCATAATTGTTTTTTATTTATCTAATACTGAAAGAATCATTACATAAATATTTTAAAAGCATATTTTACTAAATTATTTGAAACACTACCTACTATTTAAGTTTAATTGTTTCCTGAGGTAAATTCGCATGAAACATTACTGTACGAATATTGTTGAAAAACGAGATTTAAATAGATTTGATTATGATTTTCTATTATCTTCAGTAATTAATTTTTTATTAAATGCCATTTTAGAAGTGGTATAACAGAAAAATTCTTTAATAGTTTCGTAGCGTGGTGAATTTGTTTTCCAACTTTAGAGTTTCCTGACGGCCGAAGTTAAAGCTAACGGAATTTTTTGAAAATATATATATTAATATTTCATCAGTGTCTATCAAACGTAAAAATAATTTTTTTATTTTTCTCCTTAAACGAAGAACTTTGAATTTTCCCACTCTTCATGTAGGAGGCAATAAAAAGGCACTATCAAAAAAAGGCACTATCAAAACCCTCTCACCATCACACTTTACTCATTAAATTTCAAATTTTTAGCTCCAATAGACTTATTACAACATTTGTTCAAATTTTCTCATTTTTAAACTTTAACATCTTTTGACAATGGAAAGTTACATTATTAGGAAAGTCGGATATTCGGAGTATAATATTTTATTTTTTATTTATATAATTGGGAAAGAATTGCAGCAAAAATTAGATTTTCCGGATAAATTACGGATGTTAGCAGTTCGAATAATCAAAAATCCCAATAATTTGTGTCGGGGTAAAAGAATTTTTACTGTATTTGTCTCTTTAAATAACAAGATTGACATAACAGATTTAACATAGCTGAATTAAAAAAGTTAATAATTATCCGAGCTATTTAGCATCGTTTTAGTGATTCAAAATAACATTTGGATCATTAAAATATTTCATTCAAAACATTCAAAATAATATTTTTGATCAGTGAATACGAAAAAAATAGACGACTGTAGAGAGTTCGTCACTTCTTGTGCAATAGGTGAACTAAATCCTTTTATGTTACACGGATCACACAATTAAACTTTGACCATGTAATATAAATGAGTGATCCGTGTAACAGGAGAGTCTTAGTTCGCCTATTGTACAAGAAGTGACAAACTCTCTACAGTCCTGTGTTCACTGATCCAAAATGTTATTTTGAATCACATCTCGTACGGTGATTAACTTTTCAACGAAATTGATTACGTGTGTCAGGTCATCGTCTGCAAATAAAGTAAAAATAATAAATAATTTTTTTATTGCTTTTTAAATGAGATAAAATCTTTCTACGGAAAAATGTCTTTTGTTCTCGGTTAAAAATATCAATCAAATCTTCCTAAATTTTTATATGCAATAACATTCATTTAATATTTAAAGAGTTATGGACGCTATAATGGTGAGCAATCGTGCTCTCTAGCTTAAAAAAGTATCTTGAAAATTATTATTTTTTTAATTACCCAACTCGCTCCAGGAAAGTTGGGTCTATAGCAACCCCCTATTCCCGTGTCATATTGATAAAGGGGAAAGAATGAGCTAGAGTCTCTTGAAGGGGAGCTTGACCTTCTAGGTTGAGGGTAAGGTGAGGGTTAGAAGACGTTCTTGACTGTGTTGGTAAAATTTGACTTTTTTTCAAAACATTATTTGAAGCTATCGGCCACAGGGAACGAAACAATGTAAAAGTATTGAGCATATTTTTAGATATCCTGATACTTTCCAATCTTCTTAAGAAAAGCAAAAAGCAAAGACCAGATAGGCACTCTCAGTGAGTTGGAGGGGTAGTCCAGAATATTTTATAGGGTGAATTCTTTGCCAGTTAATTTTCTGAAGTTTTCCTGGAAAATATTCCTTTTAGCTAATATAGTTTTGACATTTCATGATTATGTGTTCTGAGTCAGCTTTTTTTAATGTCAACATATTTTTTTTTTAAACGGGAATGGTCTGCTTCCATTTTGGTTATTTTTGTTTGCTGCTCTTTTTTGATTTTCTTTAATTCTAAGTCTCTTTTTATGGGATATCTGCATACTCTGGCTCTGGTTTTCTCTATGGAGTGTTGTTTCAATTCTTTCAATTTCACTTCGTTTTCTTTCTTTTTAGCTCAGTGTTGTCATTACGGTACTCAGTGTTGATTGTGTGCTATCAAGGGCCTCTTTGGCTAATTGATCGACCACTTCATTTTCTATTATACCACAGTGACTGGGTGTCCAATTAAGCGTAATCTTATTGTGGTTAATTGTCATATGGGTATTGATTTCATCTAAAAGTTTCGTAACTAAATTTTCTTCATATGTTTCGTAGACATATTTTGTTAGTGCAGTCAGTGCTGATTTGCTCTCAGTAAATATGGAGATTTTTATCTTTAAGATTTTTGCAGAGCATCAGAATTTCAGCGATCGCAGTAATTTCTGTATCCATTATATTAAGGTTATTTTTATTGTGAATCCATCTTTCAGGTTGAAAGTGGGACAGAAGTAAGCACCAGCAGTGGTGTTGTAATCCAGTTTCGTAGAGCCATCTGTGAAAATGCAGAGATCAGTGCTTTTGCACTTTTGGATAATTTCGTTCATAATGTGTTTGTGAATTTCTGCTTCAGGTCTTCGTTTTTTTTTTTATCATCACCTCGTCCATGTGGAAAATTAGGAGGATTAGGAAATTCCCAACATCCATGTGGCTGGTAGATAATCTGTTGTATTTTTATGGTGATTTTTATGTATATTTTTTGTAAAGTGATATGACTTCTGGATATAATGGGTGGTTTTTGATTTCAGCTATGGCTTTAGCTCTTTTGGAACATTTTCCTATTTTGCCAATATGGTCATGTTTAGCATGTTTTGTAGCAAGTCTTATATAGTGCTGAAATAGTAAATATTTTCTTCTAATGGCGTGCGGCTCAACACTTGCTGTAGATAGTAATGTGGGAATAGGAACTGTGGGGAGTTGTGAAGTGAATATCCTAACGGCTCTGTTTTGAAAATATTCTATTATATTCTGTTAGGTATGTGAAGTAGCATTATCAATGATGATGCATCCATAATCCAGGCGTGATCTAAGAAGCGTTTGTACATCATAATCATTTGGTCCTGCGACGTCCCCCATTTAGGTCCATGCACCATTCTCAGAAGGTTATTAATACTGGTACTTTTATTTTGCTAATAAGTGATGTGTTCGGCTCCATTGAACTTCTCATCTAAAATTACCCCTAGATATTTGTGGATAGTGACTTGTTTTATTCCTTTTATCCTCTTGCTTAATATTTATTTCTGTCTTTTCTTTTTTTGTAAATTAGTAACACTACTGATTTGTCAGGTTCTTGTTTTAAACCCCATTTCTCGCAATATAGAGTAATCTTCTTCAGGACTATTCGTAGTCTCTCTTGAATGATGTAGGAATATTGTCCGGATGTCCATATACAGATATTATCTGTAAGTTGTGTATAGTGCACTCTAGGAGGTATTAACTCTTTTAAATCATTTAGATATATGTTGAATAACAAAGGTGAGAGAACGGAGCCCAGCGGCCATTAGTGAGGAATGCTAAAAGTAGGTTTTTTATTCCAATTTGTTTTAACTTGTATCCCTTCGTGCCCCCCCCCCCCCCCCGATAGGGGACCAACTTGACGTGGTGTGTGTGTGTGGGGGGGGGGGGGGCTCTTCGGGCCCAGCAACCGGTCGAAGACTTTGCTGACCGGATTGGGTCCCCGGTTGACAAAGCCAAGACCAACCGAGGTCGAAGACATCGCTGACCGGTTTGACTGCCCGGTTGGACGGTGTCAAGACCTCACATCAGATGCTCCGTGGAACAAGTTCAAAGGCACTGCTGAACGGATTTGGTCCCTAGTAGGCACGAGCCCTTTCAAAGTCTGGGCCTCACTAAGAGTCTCCACCCCCGGTGCCTAGCGAACTTGGATTTGCATATCCTTGTTCATGGCTAACCGGGGAACAGATTAAATTTCAGGTTTCTACCGGTGGTTAGCTTTCCTTTTATAGGACTGCTGCCATGTGAGGTCGGGGATGAGATGCATTTATATGGTGCATTTTTGCCCAAGGCTCTAGATAGTCACGGCTTTCCGTTAACTTGGTAGTGTCGTGAGACGGAACCGGGGATTGCCGTGGTTGCCGAACATCTGCCAACAAATAGTACATATCTCTTCGTGCCAGATAGAGTCAAAGACACTCTCTAGGTCCAGGAAGATCATGATAAGAGGATGGCCAAGTACAATGCTGGTTTGCGCTGCAATAGTTATGTCTAATATGCTATCAGCTGTACTGCGGTTTTTCCTGAAGCCTGTTTGATTGTGGTAAAGTAAATTTTTCTTTTGTAGCATCCAGTGTATTCTATGTTTTATCTTTTTTTTCCTATTATTTCCAGTATAGTTGCGGAGAGCGTGATGAGTCGATATCCTTCAAAGGTGTTCTAATCTTTGTTCGGCTTGGAAATGGGTACGATAAATGATTCACACTATTGCTGAGGAAGTTTTTCTGTGGTTCAGTAGTAGTTAATGATGTTAAGTAACTGACTGACTGCTTTATTCGGTAGGCATTTCAACATTTTATTTGTTAATTGAACTGGGCCTGATGCTGAATTAGTTTTAGAGAAGCGTATGGCTTTTATTAATTCTTCTATTTTAAATTTATCGCTTATTCTGTCTTCTTCAGTAATGTCTTCTTGTTTGCTACATTTTGGCTTCTAGTGTATAATCATGTCTTGGTTTTCTAGAAATGTTGTAGTGGTGGAGTTTTCTCCTAGTTTTTGGAATTGTTGAGCAAACTTGTTAGCCACTGTTTTAGTATCAATATTTTGCTTCAGAAGTATATTTTTCTTTTGAGAATCTGGTGTTACTTGCTTTCCAATTTTTTTATTAATTTCCATGCTGTGAACTTGGAGATATATATATTTATTTCGTTACATATTTTTGCCACTCAATCTTTCTGGCGTATTTCATTTTCTTTTCAGTAACTGCAATCAGTCTTTTGTGTGCTCTAATGTCTTTTTCCCTTCTACTTTTTCTGGCCATTCTTTCCGCTCTTCTGCGGATAATGATCATCTTTCTAATGTATAATGCTAGAAAATTAATATAGTTGTGTTTGTAAATTTTTACAGAGTTAGCTGTATGACTGGTCGTAACTTGGTTTAGGAATTTCAGTAACGATTGATCATTTATTTCAGTTTCGGTGCTTATAGTGTCGTTTAAATTTAGAGCGAAGGTTTGCCATTGAACTAATTTTCCTTTGTCGTTGTTGTTTGTAATTTTTCTTTGTTTAAAAGGGGCTCAAAATTTTGTTTTTTGCGAATGGCGGGAATTCCTCAAAAATGATGGGTGTGTGGTCGCTTGTTAGCAGATCCGCTGAAGTCGATCAATTTAAAATATATTCCAGCTCAGGTGAAGCAAGGGTCATATCGATAGCTGATGAATTAAAGTTGCTTCCAAAACAGGAGTGTTGTCCCTTGTTGAGTAACGTCAGATCCAATCTGTCAATGATATTCTCGATAACTCTGCCTCGGGGATCAGTAAAGGAATTTCCCCAACTGATGCTGTGGGCGTAGAAATTTCCGCAAATGATCCAAGGAGAGGGACAAGTATCTATAATTCTTCAACTCTATTCTCAGAAATATCCTCTCCTGGGTTATAGAAGTTAATGAGTGAAAGTTCCAGATGTTTAATCTTGATACGGATTGCTATGCTTTCTAATCTTGTATCGTTTTCAGGTAACTTGATTAAGCTGTGTGGTGGGGTGCGATGTATAAGTAGATTAACCCCTTGACTGTGAAGATCTATTCTAGTGAAAAAGTTTATATTTTCCAGTATTTTAAAATGGTCAATGTTTTTGGAGCGGCCAATGTCTTGTATGGCCAAAGCAGCGACCGATTTATATCTGAGAAAATGCAGGAGTACAATTTTCTTATTAGAAAGTGATCTAACATTCCACTGAATAATTTGAGACAAGAAAGTAATGGAAGGCAAGCAAATGAGATCCAATAGAAAAGGGAAAAAGTTACTGTTCAGTTTCAACGATAGCCTTTGGCGATGGGTTGCGGCTCTTTGATTCTGATTGCCTTGACCTAGAGACCTCTCTTTCAGTAATCGCCAGTGCAGTGATTTTCATTATGTTGTGGGTGAATTCTTGCAAGATGTTTTTTATGTGGGATTGGACTTTTTCAGAAGGAACTGTATTATTTCTTGATCATTTGCACTTTCAGAAAGGTGAAACAGATGGCTGGAGGTAAAACTTCTCGCTGCTGGGCTGCGATTGTTATTTGAAGGCCTGTTTAAGACAGGAAATTCTTCGGTATGTTCTACGATATTTTCTGCTTCAATGGCAGTTCTAGGTTTCTGTTATGAAAACTGTTTGACTTAGTTAAGACGGGGGGCTCAAAATTGCGGCCTAAAACGAGATTATGTGAGATGTATAGTTCCACTCCTTTTATTTTTACCGCTTCCGCCCATGTGATATTCATTTCCACTTTATTTTTCTGACCTTGACAGCCTCTGCTCTGGTAGGACATCCTTTGTAAGTGGCTGAATGACTGCCATCGTAGTTAGTGCAACAGGAAATTCGGGCCACATATTCCGAATGGTGATGTGGTTCATTGCAGTGCTTGCATCTTTTTCGACTACGGCATGCGAAGGACGAGTGACCAAATCGTTGACACTTTCTTCTGGAAGAAGGTTGTTTTCAAATGAAAGAATTATTTTAGTGTTAGGAGTGCTTACATACTGTAGCGTGACTGGACTTTTTTTCCCAAATCATTATTCTGTACACATCCGTTACCCTTTGATCCTTGGTGCATTCAAGAATTTCTTTCTTTGGAATCCTCGTGGGAACTCCTAAGATTAGGCTTGGGGTTTAAATTTGTGCTCTTTTGGATATCTTGATTTAATAGAATGGGCCTCAATAGTTTTAAGTTCCCTGCTGCTAGATATAGTTTCTGGTCTGCCTAATTCTAATAATACGTTTTCGTTTCGAGTGAATATGAGCTTTATTTGGATATTAAAGAAAGAAGGAAACTCTTTTTTAATTGCTTCCACACCAATATCGGTCAGGGAGGCAGTTTTGCAGCTAATAATACAGACTGTGGCACTTGACTGTGATTCAGAGTCGTCCTGTAGGCAGTTTAGGCTTGGGAAGTCGTCCAATTCAGGTTCAGGTTCTTCTCGAAAAATTAATGAAAACCGTTATAATATCCATTATAACCAATATTTCATTAAACGTATTTTTTTTAATTCTAGTGAAGATTCAGTTAGTATTCATTTTGACGAAACGTTATTACGAAGTGCAATACAGTTTCATAATGTTCCTGTTTGACTCAGTGTCAACAGGTTTATGCATTTGTAAAATAAGTAACTCTGATTTAAAGATTTTCTACCTAACATGAACTGTGACGTCATATGCAAGTTCACTAATTATTCTTTACATATATATTTCTGTAAATAATAAACAAATAATGTTGAGAATCAATATTTCCAGAGCATTTTCATTCACGATTTCGAGCATTTCTCATATAAAAACTTGTTTTTTCACCTTAGTAGTATTTTCTTATTACTTGTAAATGGCTCCGTATTGGGGTAATATATAAACTTATATTACCCCATATTTCTCTCCAACAGAGCCCTTTCAATTGCATAAAATTCCTCTTGAAGTGAGTTGCGAAAGTTAAACTTAAAGTATTAGGAAAATCTCTCTTCCTCAGCTTTCATTAACGATTATGATTCCATTATACAACTCCTACTAATGATATTTGATGGTGCTTGACCCTTATAGAGTCTATTTTTCTCCACACATTACGCTTGTCAGGGATAACTAATCAATCCGGGATGAATAATATTCTTGATAATATTACTAAACAGCTGGTTAAAAATGCCAAAAGTTTGTGTATTTCTTAAGAAATAAAAATTTAAAAAAGTACCTATCTTTCCGCATGCGCCCTAATTGTAGGAAAAAACCCCTAAAACATATCGATGGTGCAATTAATCACTGAATTTGTACATCAATTAAGATAAATGCTTAGAAAAAAATTTTATCTAAGCAAAGATTCCGACATAGGGTGTATCATGGGCTATCTAGAATTATGCCCCGTTTTTTCTTCTCTCCCACTTCCAAAGTCAAACGGAGAGAAAATTTCAAGGGGCCATTTTAAACGAGATTGTAAACGAGATGTAAGTCAAATGAAAGCTGGCCACTTGGGGCAGTGTCATTTATTATACATTTTAGAAAGTATCATCATCATCATCATCATCATCCTCAAGCAGCCATGGGCTACGGAGGTCGAACCAGACCGTGCAATTTAGTTCTCCAAGCAAGTCTATCCTGAGCTACATCTACTGTATCTGGCCACTGCAAACCAATTCTAACAAGGTCCTGTTAGATCTAATTAAATTAAAAATTCAAAGAAAGTGGAATAAGCAGGTCACTTCTTAATATATTCTTATTAAATTCGAAAGTTCAAAAGTTCAAAAGAATCTTATTAAAAGGCAGTCTTACTTTTCATTCAGAAAACTTACCTGTAGATCTTGGAAAAAAATGTTGAATAAATTCTTAACTTCCTTAAACTTTTCCGCGAGATATAGCTGTCATTGATCACCAAAAGAGCATTTGTTTTAAAAGAATTAAATTTTAACATTGAATCATCATCACTGTCAATTTTTTACCTAACACAATCACATACTCGAAGACGACTGAAAAAACGAATGTTTGCATTAATGACTAAACTTAAAACTGTATAAAAATGAAGATTTAAAGCATTAATTCATGTTTTCTTTGCCAAGAATTTATACTGTTATTCTAATCCGAACAATATAGGTCATTTAAATCAGTATTCAATCACATAGGTTATACGAACATGCATTCAATACTTAAGCTGAAAGAGCCATTCCTGAACATTTTCTAAACAAGTTATTCATACTTCATCTCGTTATAGACGTATACATATTTGGACAGAAAATTGCCAGACAAATATGAAGTAATCGGAAATTTAATGACTGGTTCTTAACAAAACAGATTATTATTAATGGCTCCTTTTCATGCCTAATGCGCTGCCGCTGTTATCTTTCTTTCTTTTTCTTGAAGCAACTGTCTGGATTATTCATTCTCTTCAAACGACGCAAGACTTTTCATCTGCGCTATAGAAATGAGGACCATAAAATTGGTAGTGGCTGGACCTCCCGAACAGACAATAACATAGTAGAACCATAATATGCCGAGTTTTCTCAAAAAGAGTGATTGATGACACCGAAGATTTCTTTCCCCGTGACGTTTAACTGCTCTGCTTTGGGAAACAATAGATGCTAAATGATACCGTCTGAGTTTGGAATTTTGACAGACATTATCTGCTGCGTATGTCGCTCAATGTCAACAAACTCATTCACTTGTAAAATAGTTTACATTTAAAATTTCTCTACGCTACTAGATCGATGATATATTTGGACTAATTCTCTACATAGAATTTCTTTAACTCAATATATTACCACATTTATTAACCAAAAAAGGCATTCGTCCAATGAAATGTTTGATGAGAACTCAGTGCATCACAATAACAAGAATACAATTTTAGCGAAATAATATAAATTTAATGTGTTACGCATGACGTTTTTTTAATATAGGAATTTAATATTATCAATTTATTCTTAAAATTTAAATCGCTATTTAAAAGAAAACAAATGCTCGGCGTAGCTTGGGCCTTAATAAAATGACATATTTAACGCAGGTACTTTACCGATCTGTCCCGATTTTGGTGTGGTGGTCCCACTTACGTCTTGGTGGTTAGTATTAGGAAATCGAGGTTGAACTGCTGAGGGTTGGGGGTAAATCCGATGCAAATGTACAAAAAACTCTCGCAGTGTTCTCACCGCCTATGTTATTAAAGGAGAGTTGAAAGTTGTGAATGAAGTAGTATATTACCAATGGCAGCCAACTTTTGGGGGAGGGCCATATTTACTGAGGTCGAAAGCCTTATGGTACTCTAGGTTATGGTGGTATGAATCGGTAGACCAAGTTTGCTAGTCCTAACTCTGAACGTCTAGGAGAGAGACACAGACTCTAAAATGTTACATATGAGAGACTTTTAGTAATAAATAACAACTAAAATCATTTAACTGATTTTCCTTTAGCAAAACGTAGTCTAATGGTCTCTTTTGTCTCTATGTTGCTTCTATTTCATAATATGTATTATAACTATATATATATATAAAATCTAAATCCATACTGTGTAAAATCGAGTCTAACATTGAGCAAAATGAAAATTGGTCGCATTTTCTTGACTGTGTATGTGCAACTGAGTCTATCATCCAGTAAAAAATGAGTGTGTGGATTTTCTTGTGATAGTGTATGTCAAACCGAGTCTATCATCGTGTAAAACGAAACTGGTTACATTTTCTTGACCGTGAATGTTAAACAGAATCTAGCATCATGTAAAAGGAAACTGGTTTCATTTTCTTGAATGTGCATGTAAAACGGATTCTATAATCGTGTATAAATTCAAGTGGTTGAATTTCTTGACCATGCACATCTAATATAGTGTAACTCGAGGGATGGATGTAATCAGGTATTTTTAATAGTTTATTAGAATTATTTCAAATTCCATATCTTATGATAGCCCATATAGGAGGTATTTTTCATCCACGTTCACATGTCTGAAATAAACATATTTACCAGAATTCAAACTTACCAAATCATCTTAAAATCATCAATAAGCTATTCTAAACAAATTACAGAATTTTCTTTCATTGCAATACTATAAATGTTAGTTGTATAAGTATAATAGAAGATAGAAGGTTGTTTAAACAGTGATTTACATTTTACTTCATTTTGCCTCAGCTGCAGATGCTGATTAAATATTACGGCATCTAGCCTGTTTGAACTGTTATGCATGAATGAAATTGATATTCTTAAAGATGGGAAATTATACAAAAAGAGAGTACACCGAAGAGCCAAAACATTATTACCAACACGTCTTTATGCAAATCGAAGCAACTGCAAGTAAACGACGGCGCGTCCGAAGGTCATGAAACGGTATAAATAACACCTGATGTGGAGCTCTGTTAATCAGGGTTATTCATGTCCTTCAGATGGGAAAAGCAGCGGACTAAGTGACTTTGACAAAGGCCAAATTGTAATGAACAGACGACTGGGTCAGAGTATTTCCGAGATGGCAAGGCTTATGGAGTGCTCACTGTCAGCCCTGGTTAATAGCTTCAAAAAGGGTCCGAGGAGGGAAAAACCATGAACCGTCGGCAAGGTGTGAACCGATCACGGCTTATCAATGCTAGAAGTGAGCGAATGCTGTCCCGTATGGTACGAGCCAATAGAATACATACTGTGGCGCAACTCGCTTGTAATTTGAATGCTGATGACGGGAGTAATGGACCTTAAATGACTGGAAGAAGATTGTCTGGTCCAATGAATATCGTTTCCTGTTGCACCATGTGGACGTTTCCTGCTGCACCATGTAGACCAGAGTACTGTGTGTCGTTACCTGGGGAAGTGTTGGCACCACGATGCACCATGGGAAGAAACAAGCAGGTGGAGAAGGTGTAATGCTTTGGGCAATGTTCTGTTGCGAAACCCTGGTCCAGTCATTCATGTACAGGAAACTATGACGTCTACCATTTACCTAAACATCATTCCAGGTACATCCTTTCATGGCAATGGTATATCACTCTAGTAGTGCCTCCTTTCAGCAGGATAATGCGCCATGCCACACTGCCCCAATTGTTCGAGAATGCTTCGCAGAAACATTAGGACGACTTCCAGGTATTGCCTTGGCCTTCACATTCTCTAACATCAATCTAATCGAGCATCTGTGGTTTGAGTTGGAGGAGCATATCCGATCTACAGCGACTCAACCACGTAACTAACAAGAGTTAAAGGATCTGCTGCTAACGTGTTGGTACCAGATACCACAAGACACCATTAGAAATCGTGTAGCGCCCATGCCTCGTCATATAAGTGCTGTTTTGGGGCACATGGAAAACAAACATCATATTAGGCAGGTGGTCATAATATTTTGGCTCTTCAGTGTAGATTAAGAGCACCTTACCTGTAATACTGCAGGTCGTGGGTTCGTATACCACCCGACTAAAGACAATTTATTTTCTAAAATTGATATTTGTGGTAAACTAAGAGTGGGTATTTTCCTGATAGTTGAACAAAAAATGATATCTTCAATTTATTCAGGTCTATACTCGTGATATACTTGTCATCTTCGTGACATACTTACCACCTGCTTTGTGAGGCTGTTTCTGAACAGTGAGAACACTACCTTCATGAGACACAAAAAATTGTATACTGTAGAAAGTTCGTATCATGAAATAGTGGAGATTTAGATTGGGGACTAGCAGCTCAGAGGTCAGAGGACCTGACGACAAGGAGAACGTGTGTTTGTATCCCATTTGGCTCAAAACAATTTTTCCTCTAAAAATTCATATCGACGGTAAACTGAGTAAAATATCGCTGATAATATAAATTATGTTTCGATATTAACATCTGAGAGAGTTTTCTCAGACACTGAGAGTTGTTTTACATTTTTCCTTAGTTTAATTCTGTCATATAATATATTGAAGAAATTTCTATATTATGCATATCTTCATACAAATGTTCAAGTGGTATTTTTATACATTTATCTACGTTTTTCTTACCTTAATCGCTTTGGGTCAGAAGTGTCTAACATTAAAGAAATAAACTGATAACGAGAAAAATACTTTTCGCAACAAAATGAAACTAATCGATGTAAAATAAGTTTACGTATCAGTGCGTCACCATAATATATGAAGGAATTTAACCAACTAATATTACAATTTAAGTTAAAAGAATTCTTTTGATATAGATACAGCTTTTAAGCGATACTAATGAAATGCAAAAACATTCAACGATTCACGTTTGGTTATTCTTATTGCGTATACATAGTGGTATCAAGATAATATGACCACCTACCTAATGATGGGAATAACCACCCTTGGCCAGGATGACAGCGGCGAGATTGCGTGGCATGGACGCAATGAAGCCCTGGAAGGTTGCCAGAGGCACACTTGTCCATTCGGACTCCAGCAGAACACGGAGGTTCCTGAGATGACGTGGTTGTTGGTCCGCACGCCGAACCTGTCGATTGAAATGGTCTCACAAGTGCTCTATGGGATTGAGGCCGGGCGATTTCGCCGAGATATCGCTGTCATGTTCCTGGAACCAGTAACGCACCACATTAGCGACATGGCAGGGCGCATTGTCCTGTTGGTAGGTACCATCACCACCAAGGTAAACGTCTAACATGAAGGAATGCATGTGATCAGCAAGGATGGACAGGTAACCATTGGTGTTAAGGAACCCATGCAGTGGTACCAGAGATACCAGGTCATACGAGGAAAACATCCCCTAGACGTGCACAATGACACCGTGGCCTGCACTTGACTGACAAGCGTGTCTGGGTGTTGGCTCTTGTGTGTCTGACGCAGTATCCGCCACAACCCATCACTTCTGTTGAGTAGAACCTCGATTCGTCGGAGAAGGCAACCTTTTTCCACTTTTTCACTGTCCAATGACGATAGTCCCGTGCGAACTGCAGGTGTCGTTGCCGATGGACCTTGGTTAACATAGGTCCCTTTATGCAGCATCGACTCCAGAAACCCATGCATGATAGGGTTCTCTCTACTGTTATCGGGAACACATACCTGGGTGCCCAGCGTTCATTTGAGTGGTCAATTGCTGCACTGTTGTGCGTCGATTGCCCTTTACCAGTCGACGGAGGCGACCTTTTTCTCTTGGGTCGATGGCCTTCGGGGCTCCACAGTTATGACATCTCGAGGTACTCGGTGTGCCAGCGGTAAATTCTTGGTTCACCTTTACTACAGTACCTCACGAACAGCCCACGAAGTCTGCTGTTTCCCAGATGTTTCCACCCTTGGCGTGGTAGCCAATGATCATTCCTTTTTGAACGTCCATCAAACCAATACCTCTGTCCATTGTGCTCACGTTACACACTATGGTTCATCTGTGCTGGCCGCCCACTTACATCTCCATGCGGTCGACCTCGTTGTGTGCACTCTGTGATGCTCCTAAATGGGTACACTCTGATTCCATGGATGTTCATATTATTCTCATACGACTGTGTATATAAATTGTAAACTAAGCATTAGATGCCTATTTTAAATATTTATACTCATCTATTACTTATCTCAGTATTCAACGTTTATTTTCTGAGCAGAAAATTTACTTAAATATTTCTATCACACTCATATCCATTCAAATTAGGTAGCTGAACTCAAATTCTTATCAACAGACAATGAGACACCGAATGCAATGCCAATTTTCTTCTTCATGCAAACATATTAATTAGCACCCAACATGTTTAATTGCTAGATATTATCTGACACGTTAATACATAATTTGCCAATACTAAATGCTCGATATTCCTTTAAATTGCACAAAATAACGTATATTTTTTTAAAAAGTAAGCTTCAGTAATATAGGGCCTGTAAATGGTAGCTAGGTGTAAACTGGAAGGAGAGCTGTGTACCAATCCCTAGTGGTGATGCACAGAACCGACCAGGTCTAGCACCTAATGTCCGACCCCGCCTTCTCGTGGTGCAGGTCGTTAGTACCTTTCAAAAGAGATATTCTCTTTTGCAAGGGAACAGAAGGGGAGGGCTGCCAGTTCAGTATGGCCTGCTGATCTGGTCATCTATGGCCACTTTTTTCTTTTTTTTCAATCCTGCTGAGGAGTGGTCAACTTCACAGGGTCCTGGTGCTGACCATTTATACCTACCAGACTGGACTTGTTTATGGATTTGAGTTTGATTATGGATCCTGGGCTTGCTGCACTGGTGGGCCTCTGTTGAGGGAGAGTCTGCCGCTGTGTTTTCTGTTTGCTTCTGGGTTGCCAGCTCTAAGTGAACAGAGGCATGGGATACCTTATATCAGCTGGTGGATAATCCTAATCAGAGGCCATCGCAGGTACCTGAACCTTACTTTGCTAGTTGGGCATCGTCAAGCCTAAACTGGAGTAATGCGTCTCAGGCAGGCCATGTGGCTCTTGAAAAAGTCCACTTGAAAAGGTGGTGCCTGAAGTTCCTACCAGCATCGGTGACTTCAGCCTTTAGCGGAGGAGGAACGGGTCTTTGCCCCATGCCTGCGATCA
The DNA here is from genome assembly GCA_038380435.1 of Ryuthela nishihirai. Lineage (NCBI taxonomy): Eukaryota > Metazoa > Arthropoda > Arachnida > Araneae > Heptathelidae > Ryuthela > Ryuthela nishihirai. The sequence goes on along the minus strand of JAWZYU010000011.1, from coordinate 66,111,497 downwards.
GGGGGCTGGTTGATATTGTTGGCCCTACCAATCTCAATAAATCTAATTTCTTTAAAAATCCTACTAATCATTTTCTCTCTGCAGGAACGTGGAACGTGAGGACATTATATAGAGATTATTCTCTTGATGTCCTCAGGCAGGAATTCCAGCGCTATAACCTAGATATTCTAGGCTTGCAAGAGACCAGATGGACAGGTAAAGGTGAGATACTTAAAAATAACTTTAAATTTCTCTTTACAGGGAGGGAGGATGGAAAGCATCACCAAGGCGTGGGTCTGCTGCTCAGCAGACATGCTAGTGATGCTCTTCTAGGATATGAGTGCATTAATGAAAGGTTTCTTACAGCAAAATTTCAGACAAGCATTAAAGACTTGAATGTTATCTGCTGTTATGCCCCCACTGAGGATTCTGATGAGGATGAGAAAGATAGGTTTTACAGACAACTTCAAGATATTTTGAATTCTGTCACGAAAGGAGATATTACCCTTGTTCTTGGTGACTTCAATGCCAAAGTTGGTACCGACTCTGACCTTTGGGGAGGAGTAATAGGCACTTTTGGTATTGGTAGCTGCAATGGCAATGGGCAACGTCTCCCTACAGGTAAGTAAACTCAATGGTTTCAGAATAACTAACACATATTACAAACACCGCGACATACATAAATACACATGGGTTTCACCTGATGGGCTGCATAAGAATATGAATGATTATATATTAATTAACAGCAAATGGGCTAGTTCTGTTAGAAATACCAGGGCATATAGGGGAGCTGAAATGGGATCTGACCATTACCTTGTTAAAAGTGTCTTGCAACTTAAACTTAAAAAGTGTTGTGCTAGGGTTAAAAAATTTACCTTTAATACTGAAGCTCTGAAAGACCCAGTTATAGCTAAAGCTTACCATGATAGGTTACTTAGTCATTATGACAGTCATGGTTTGCTTAATACTGAAGTTGAGGAAGAATGGGGCCATTTTAAACAGGCTTTTTTGGAAACTAACAGTACTCTTTTAGGAAAAAAGGAGCAGAGGAGGCATAATTATTTAAGTGATAAGGCAATTGAGCTTATTTCTGAAAGAAGGAACTGCAAGAATGTCCTTAATCAGTACCCTACTAGTCCTAATAGAAAAGATTACAGAGAGCTTAATAAACGTGTAAAGGATCAGTTAGCTACTGATAAAAATCTTTGGCTTGATAGCTTGGCTGACAAAGCTGAGGAAGCAGTTAGACAGCACAACAGCAGAGAGCTGTACCAGATAGTTAATGTTTTATGTGGTAGAAAACGGTCAGGCATACAGGGATTGAAGGATAAACAAGGTAAGGTTATAGAAGGTGAGAATTCTGTCATGGCTAGGTGGGCTGAGCATTTCAGTGATGTTCTAAACAATGTGGTTAGTTCTACTCCCATTGTTTGTAATAACGATAGATGCATTGGCAGCTTTAATGTTGGCCCTATAACACAATCTGAAGTTAGTTTGGCTATCTCTAAACTTAAACTTCATAAATCCCCAGGGGTTGATGAAATTACTACAGAAATGCTCAGAGCTGGGAATGTTTTGGTTACCATTTGGATGACTGAAATTCTGAATAACTTTTATGATAAAGGCATGGTTCCTAAAGATTTTACCAGAGCTATTATTATCCCTATTTTCAAAAAAGGTGATCGCAGTTCTTGTGATAACTATAGGGGTATCAGCTTACTCTCTGTTCCAGGTAAAGTTCTTTCCATGATTGTGCTTAATAGAATTAAGAATCTGGTTGACAGGCAATTGTGTGATGAGCAATGTGGATTCAGAAGTGGTAGGGGATGTGTAGATCAGATATTTTCACTTAGGCAGATTCTTGAGAAATGTTTAGAGTTTCAGAAACCTTTGGTTGCTAGCTTTGTTGATTTCAAAAAGGCTTTCGACTCTGTTGATCGTCATAATTTGTGGTTGATTGTGAGATCATATGGTATACCTGACAAGTTAGTTAACATAATGAAAGCTCTCTATAATAACACTGAGTCATGTGTGAGAGTTGGTAAGTCTTGTAGCAATTGGTTTAGCATTACGTCTGGTGTTCGACAAGGGTGCATTTTGTCTCCTTTTCTCTTTAGTTTGGTTATTGATTATGTTATGCGAAATTCGCTTCGAGGAAACGATTTTGGCCTTAAATGGGCTGGAGATACGAAAATTTCTGATTTAGATTATGCTGATGATTTAGCCCTTTTGGCAAATGATGTTGATGAGATGAACTCTTTCATTCGAGCTGTTGATGAGACTGGTAGTAGAGTAGGTTTAGTTATAAACAGAGAGAAAACTAAAGTGATGAAAATTGGTCAGGCAGGTTGTGATTCAGTTAATCTGAATGGTTGCAGTCTTGAGCAGGTGTCACATTTTAATTACCTTGGGAGCTATGTAACTGATACTGGTGATGTGCGGCATGAGATTAACAGACGAATAGGTATTGCTGCCGGGACTTTTCAGAATCTATGGAGATTGTGGAGAAATAGGCGTATACACCTAAAGACTAAAATTAGACTGTATAATAGTTTGGTTCTTTCTAGGGTTAGTTATGGTAGTGAAACTTGGACGCTGTGTAAACAAGATAACAGGAAACTAGATGCTTTTGATTCTAGATGCTTACGCAGTATCTTGGGTATTAGGTGGTTTAACTTTGTAACTAATGATGAGGTTAGGCAAAGGAGTTTGCAACCTCCTTTAAGCAGCATATTGTGCAGAGAGAGACTCCGCTGGTTTGGCCATGTTGCCCGTATGGATAATTATAGATTGGCGAATAGGGTTATGAACAGTGTGCCTAGAGGCCTCAGAAGGAGGGGGAGACCTAGGATGCGGTGGGCGGACAATGTGAAACGGGACCTTGTTGGAATTGGTGTGCAGTGGCCGGATGCAGCAGATGTAGCTCAGGACAGATATGCTTGGAGAATTAAACTGCGTGGTCTGGTTGGACCTCCGTAGCCCATGGCTGCTTGAGGATGATGATGATGATGATGAATATAGTACAGTCGGTTAAAAAAGTATCCGAACGCTATGGTTGTATACAAAGTTCAGAAAAAACAACTGGCAACGATTTTTTTAGAAATTAATGATCTGGCAACCTTCGTGTACCGTACACGAAGGTTGCCAGATCATTAATTTCTAAAAAAAATCGTTGCCAGTTGTTTTTTCTGAACTTTGTATACAACCATAGCGTTCGGATACTTTTTTGAGCGACTGTACATATCGCTTTAGATAACGATTGTTGGGAAACCATATTGGCAGTGACTTTTTCACACGGTCGTTATTAAAATAACTTCAGATTTCCTACTGCATAGTAATATTCTAATTAATGCCATCTGAATCAGTAATATATGCATTATGTAAGCTAATGTATACTATATATATATACATACACTGAATAGAGATATTATTCTACACACCCCGATAACAATATGCAAAACAGAAATATCGTGTCCATTCATGTGGGATGCTGAAACTGGCAATGCCTTTAAATAGATCAGGTCTCTGTGAATTGGAAACCAGTCATGGAGAAGTAATCATGGGTAAAGGCAGCAACGTAAGTGAGTTTGACAGTGGCCATATAGTAAGTACGAGAAAGTCAGGTTGTTCAATCACCGCAACTGCTAAACTGTTAGGATTTCCACACCAGATTGTCACACGTGTATAACAAGACTGCATGAAATATGACAAAACTTCCAATCAGTGGGAGAAAACATGCAATTTACTCTCGGGGTGAGCACAGACTGTCCCGCATCATTACAAGGAATCACATGGCTACCGTGGAGCAGAGATTGTCGGAATTGAATGAGGGAGTATCCACAAGCTTATGCACAAAGGTCGTACCATGGGAAAAATAGGCTATGGCAGCCGACGTCCACATCGTGTCTTCTTGTTGACTGTGAGGCACCGAAAAATTATTCTTCAGTTTCAAAGGTCTATCGCAACTGGAGTGTGGAGGACTGGACAAGGACGTCATCTGGTCTGATGAATCTCGATTTCAACTCTATCATGCGATGCTTCCCATCGGCGTGATAGAGCGTGTGTCATAAACCATAAAACGCCATGGCCCCAGCTTTCAAGTTCGGGTCATACAGGATGGAGGAAGCGGTGTAACAGTTTGGGATGCGTTTACATGGGCTTCATTGGGACCACTCTTACCCGTTACCAGCACAAGTACGTCACCACACACCTCTACCTCCGTCACCAGCACAAGGTATGTGAACATCCTCGCTACCATCTACACCCGTTCGTAATGATTTTCTTTTCGCACCAAGACGCCATCTTTCAACAGGACAACACCACACCACATACCTCCTGAGTGGTGACCAATTAGCTCCAGCAGCATTATAGTTAGTGTAGCACACTCTAATGTGCTGCTCGCTGACCAACCCTCTGATCTCAGAGATAAACTCTGAGTCTCAAGAGCATTCAAGTTAAACACACTCTAATATGCCCCTCACGGAACCTCAGTCCCACTGAGAATTTGTGGGACGAATTGGAAAGATCTTTTCGAGCCACCAACCCCCACTGGCTAGTGGATATTTTACAATAATCAATCCTCGCTTCATGGGCGGCAATACCACCTAAGTGTTTTCTATACCTGATTGAGTCCTTACCAAGACGTCTGGCTGTTGTTATAAGGGAAAAAGTTGGAACAACAGGTTATTAGATAGGTGCATATAATAATTTATTCATTCAGTTTATTATCTAATATACATAGACGATTGTGAGGGATTGACTGACAGGGGATCACGTTAATTCTAACTATGATGCAGAAACAGCAGAGATCTGAAAATTTGCACCTTGGGGTAATCCGGGTCGTAGATCTCGAGAAAAATCAGAAATATAACCTCCGACATGTCTGTTCAGGTAAGATGTAGGTCACATAGAGCTCAAACCTTGATCTATGCATATTAGAAACGCGAAAATTGGTGTGCTGGGCTGTTTCGAGTTGTAGATCTCAGAAACTTTACGAAATTTCAGATCCGAGGGGAGGGCGTCCTTCGAGGTCAAAGGGCAAATTTAGTTCTAACAGTAGTAGACGGATAAAATTTGGTTCCAGGTGGTATTTTACGTTTTAGAACCCAGAAATGTTGTGAAATTTGGGATGCGCTGTGTCCTTCAATAGAAAAGTTCAAATATAAATCTGCCAGTGTTAGAGGGCTAAAGATTGGTCTCTGAAGGTATTTTGAGTTCAGAAATTATGCCACATTTCGATTGATGAGTCCTTCGAGGTAAAAATTATGATCTTTGACCTCGAAGCACTGATCAATCGAAATATATATAGCTGTGCCAGAGAGCTAAAAATCGGTGAATAAGGCAAATCAATCAATAGAACTAAGAAGCAAAAGGAGTTTTCAGAACTAGTTTTGTTTTCAACATCAAAGAGGATTCTGAGTGACAGACTAGAAATCAAGAGGTGTCGAAGGCACAGATTGATTCCAGTTAATATATATATATAACTATATATGTTTTTGCTGCACAATAAAATATTACTTACTCAAAAAGACCGGTAATGGTGTCTTCTCTATGACATATTAATTACTGACGAGTTTCCAATAATCACCTAGTGGTGGCGCTGTAATCAGTGATATGCTCTCTACTTATTGTTGATTGGTTGACCCCTTTTCACAGCTGCCGAGTCCTCGCTTTAGCTTGCATCCAGTCGGAGGCGGTGCAGCAAATGATTGACACCAGTATGGTAAATGATGGAAATTTCTGGGCACACTTAATGTTTGTCTCGTAATATCTCACGCATATAATTAAGGCGACACAAGACGGTTTCCAGTGTACTATTTGACAAAAGGATTATTAAAATGAAATAAAATGGTCAACATGTTTTAGAGAAGAAATATTCATGTGAAATATTATTTTTATTATTCATTCCAATTTGGAGGTTAATATTTTAATATATGTTACAGATATATTGGTGGGACCTGGTCCCTCTGAACCCTAATGAAAAGCCGCCCCTCTTGTCTGCACATAATTTCATTTAAACGACCCATATCGTTATTTGCGTCAGAGGCTTTTTAAAATTTTCGATGGCAACAAAAGCGCACTTAAGCATCAAAGAGTAAGTACGTAAAATGGAAAGAGAAAAATACATGTGGTTGCTGTGTTATGTATAATCTATAGCTTTATAACTTTATATAATCTTTGAAAACCTCTGACAATTTTCTACATGTCCACGAAACTCCTTGTCCTTCCATCAGTTAATAGGGGACGTCAAAGGGTTTGGAAAGACCTCTCATTTATGGGGGTGCGGATCCCGAAGGACCGTCACCCCCCGGGAGAAAACTCGCGCTCCATCTTCAAGACACTACACGAGCGGCGATGAGAAGCCTGGAAATAGAAGATGAAGGTTTGTCTCAGAGGAGACCAGTAGGGACTTGAAGTATGGGTGGCGTTAAAGGGGATACGGAGCTCAGCCTGGCTAGAAGAATGTGGATGATAAGTGGAATAGCGAAAGCAGATTCTTTCTCAAAGGAGCGAATCCCGGAGCAGGCAGACGACCCAGCCCATGTCCCTCAGGTGCGCCCTGACTTGGGTGCTCCTGATGTACACTGTGACTATCTCGCCTGCTACCTCTCTGATCGCTTGGGAACTTTTAAGTTCATTAGAGAACCCTTCTGTGATCGGGCACCGGAAGATCTACTGCCCGATGTCTGCATATGGAGCCCTACAGCTGCAGTTACTGTGGGTAGAGATCTTAAAACGCTCCAATACGCTGGGAAGTTCCCATGACCTATCAGTACCTGCGTGAGATAGTGGTATGAGGACATAAAGAACAGACCGACCCTTCGTAAAAATGTATTCGTTTGAAGACAATTCTTGGTCGTATCCCAGAACCTCTACCACTCGTCATGACTCTTTGACCTAAAATAGACTTCAAGGTAGTTTTAGAAGTCTTAACCGCTATCTCAGGCTGGGTGTCAGTGTCTGCTGAGCAGGCCAGTTGGTCTGCCCACTCGTTCCCTTCATGACCTACGTGTGCCTTGATCCAGGAGAAAGAGATCCTGGGCATCTGAGTGCCTAGAAGGCGCTTGACCTCGTTAACCGTGTGATGCCTGCATACTCAAGCGCTTGCAGAGCTGCCCGGCTGTCGGTATATAACCGGATGTGGTTTGGGAAGACCTTCATTTATAGGAGGTCCTTCGGGACCCGCCCCCATGGGGAGAAAACTCGTGCTCCGTCGTCAAGACACTACACGAGCGGCGATTAGAAGCCTGGAAATAAAATTAAGGTTTGTCTCAGAGGAGACCAGTAGGGATTTGGAGTATGGGTGGCGTTAAAAGTGGTGCGCAGCGCAGATTCCTGATTTTTTAATAGTTTTAGTTCACCGCTAGATGGATAAATGGCAAAACCTCTAAGTCAGTGGTTCTCAAAGTATGTGCCGCGACATTCATCAGATGTGCGACGAAATTTCGCATAATACTGCAGATAAAAGGAGATTTATAAATAATTTTCTTGCTACTTTCTCCCATTGATTTTTCATTTAGACTTTTCTGAGAGTAGATTAGAATAGGATTTCCTGATTACGAAAATATTTCGCCGAATAAGGAAGGCTAAAATTATATTCTCTTTGGAATGAGATTTTATAGTTTATTTAAACTATTTTTAATGTCTGTTATAAAATATGGGGACTAAGATAAAATTGTACAATGACAAAACCGTTTTGGATTTTAAAGCATGTGCACAAATATGAGATTTAGTATAAGGCGACGGGTTAGTTTTGGGAGGTGTACGGATTCTCGGGATCCCACTCCTGTTCTGCATATGCCACTGGTTCCTGAGTCCTTCTGTTTTCGAACGTGCTGCAGATTCCGACTGGAACTCCGACTGGGATACGATTCCAGTCGGGGCCAGTGTTTTTCAGCCAAGATTTTTTTTGCCCCTAGGTGAGGTAGCCTACCGTGGAGGTCTTGATCAGTGTTAAGCGCTAGGCCTTAGTGGAAGGCCGACCTTGTATATTATATTGTAAATACTGTACGATGTCATTAATAAATGTGTTCTACGTATCTGTCCAGTCTTTTGATACTTCATGTTACCACCCAGCTCGCCAATTTCATCATATCATCGATCAATCAGATCGCCATTAGGTACTTTTCAATTAAATTCTCGGGACCCACACGGTTTCAATAGAATTTATGATCACAGAAAGCACACCTTACAATGTCCATGACACTTATAGCGTAAGCCCTAACCTCGATACAGATCAGAATTTGAACAGAATAGCTATGAGTTTACAAACGTTTATATAGAAATAGCATTACTGAAGGCAAACTGCGCATGCACGAGTCTCCCGTACTGTTGCCAATTTAAATTTTTAGTGTGCCGCGAGCATTTACGATGAAAAATAGTGTATCGCGAGCAAAAAAAGTTTGAGAATCACTTCTCTAAGCGAATATTGCAAACAAAAATTCTCTGCGAGAAATTTTATTTTTTTTAACTGACACCATCGATTTTCTCTCTTACTTACAAGGTGAGTAGGAAAATACAACTTCTTGTTTTAAAAAAATATAAAAAAGTCTTTCTCTGTTAGGCAGGAAAAATAGCATATTATTATTACACCCTCTAGAAGAAATAAATTTGAGATTTAACATTAGAGTGCATTGCAATTAAATTTTGTCTCAAGAAAAATACATCTTGGGACACTTATTTACAACAGTTAATAACAAACGTTTTGCATTTATTTCACAATTTATACCCGAGATAAATAAATTTGTTATGTTTTTTAATTAACTCCTTCAAGAGTACTGGCATTCCTTACGAATCCGTTCATTTCACGGTCGGATAACCATACATTTCTACGTAGGACGTGTGCATGAAAATCATCGCAAAAGCTTTGAATTTTTTTTAACTTTCATTACTTTCAAATGATGAAAAAAGAAAATCATGTAATCAAGAAGTAACAACATAATAAAGTAGTAAATAATTATATGGTTGGATACGCTAGTTATTGGAAACTGGAAGCCCTCGGGCTACCAATTGGAGCTCAATGATTTAAGCCTTTCAATTTAGTCGCAAGTCTTACCCATTGCCATATACAGGGTGATTCAAAACTTATCGTTCAAATTTCGTGGGGAGGTAGGGAATACGTCAGGAAACAGATTTCACATAGGAAAGTATGTCCGCAAACGTCATCTACATGAAGAAAAGGGACAAGTAAAGTGAACACAAGGAAACAGTACAGTTAAGTGGTAACGAATGTAACTTTTATTCCAACAAGGTAAAGTACAGGTTCACAGTAGGTGCTCAAAATTGCGACCATTTACACGGACACAGGATTCACAGCGCCGTTGCATTGACCGCCGAACATTTTCAAAAACGCCTGGCATATCACGGACAATGCCTGCGGCGGCCACTATTCGTGCAACAACGTCCATTTCACTGTCGACGGGGATCTCGTACACATGGTATTTCATGGCCCCCACAAAAAGAAATCCAAAGGCGATAAATCAGGTGACCTGGATGGCCAAGCGATCGCTGATGACAGTGGGAGTGGTCGGGCCAGCTGTACACTGGTTGGGTACACACAGCGCCCTCTACATACGCATGCGTACATTTGCGGACATACTTTCTTATGTGAAATCGGTTTCCTGACGTATTCCCTACCTCCCCATGAAATTTGAACGATAAGTTTTGAATCACCCTGTATATAACTTACACGATATGATGTCTACTTTATTCGAGATAAAGCAACATTTACAGAATTTAATAAAGAATTCTATCCGTTTTCTCTCATTTGGTTTATCATAGAGATATTGCTGCAAATTTTATATTCGGATTTTTAATTTTATTTCTTAATCTATTAGATACACCTGGTGTAATAGGAATAAAATCTGCCTACTGTTCCAATGAAAATGACCCTGTATTAATGATCAGGAGAAGCTACGAATTGTTTCAAGTCTATTTACCTTATGTATATCATGAAAGAATACCGCGAGTTAAATTCATTTGCAAAGCCTCTTATCAATGCAGTGATACCCGAGAGAGTAACATTGGAATAACTGGTAAGAATTGTTGCTCGCTGTGTTCATCCCTTTGGCATTTGGTTTTATTGGTACTATCGGTTAAGCGATGAGGAACGTTCATTTAGATGTTAGCGAAACTATTGCCATTAGCGAATGATTAATGGTCACAATGAAAATGCACTTAAATCTTAGCTTAATCTGCTCTTAAAAGTGCAGCTTTGTCAGCTTGGGTTCATGTCTGTGGTCAAAGAAAATACTAAGCCATCTTGGGCATTCCTGAGTTTAAATAAAAAAGTATGGGTGACTGATGCCATTTACTAGAATAAGCTATGCACTCAAATAGATGTAGAAATAAATAACGGTCTATTTCACTAAGAGAAGTTTATTGATTTTATTTCAAGTACAGAAATTTTTAGAAATACTTCTCGCTTTTTATGGAAATACTTTTTATTTTGTTTCTTTCTTCAGTATGTTTCATATACGTGTGTTAAATGTTTTGCCAAACACAACAGCGATTTTAAAAAACAGAAAATGTTTTCTTGTGACGAGGTCATATGTTTTGCTCTCATTGCTTATGCTTAACACCACTATTGAACGTTAAAAAACTTCAGCTAATCTTTAGCATGTTCTTGGGTGCAGATGACATAGTGCATTTATAGAAGCATATATCATACGCCAGAGGAACAAATATATGCTTAGAAATAGTCATAGGGACAGAAAATATTTTCTCAGAATAACTTTACATGAAGAAATTCTAGGTATACAGTGTCCAAAGAGCAAATTCGAGTTTACTAACATCTCATGTATTTGTTTAGAAAAATGTAGATATAGCAAAAGGTCCGCATTTATTTAAGATGAGTCTGCATTCGTCTATGAGCTTATTACAGCAATATCAGATGCCAAAATTATCTATTCTATAATTTTTATTCAATTTAGCTGTTTGTTCGATATTTACTTCAGACTTCATTATTACCTCACGTAAGTACTACTAACTCTAATTACACTAGTAAGGGTAATAGATGCGAAAAACTGTTCAACTGATACATATTTCATTTATTTTTCAGAAATGTTTTAAAGACTTCTGAATGAGTGGGAAATGTTATACTGCGATTGAAATCACATCTCTTGGATCCTTTTTCTTTTCCTACTCGGTTGAGTTTCTTGTCCCCCAAAACTTTATTTTTTCTAGATCAGTAGTATCGATTGTCAATGCTTACAGTGCATTGTTTATGACATCTCTACATTTGATTCCGTGCATTACCTCTTTGTGCATTCCAATTTATTATGAAACGTTCATTTAGAGCCAGGTTCGTTCGATTGCCAAATGATCCTGGGTTGAGCATTTTTTTCGCTAACCTCTTCTTCCCTCGAAAAGAAAGGTTTGCTCTTAACCTTTTCCAAACCTATCCGTGGAGGGTTTAGTTTCGAATATAGATAAATATAATTGGGTAAAGATATTCCACGCTGTCGTATAATGAAGACAAAAATAGACAAACTGGAAAGATACTTGGACTTATTATAGGAAATGTGTATCTGAGTTCCTAAGCAGTAACCGTCCTATGACGCAGTTGTTAGCGCGCTTGGCAAGTAATCAAAGGTTAAAACCCTTGGTTAAGGTAGGGATGATTATTTGTCTTACTGTTTAGATTTCGCCTTCCTCACAGACCGTCTATGACCTTGTTTAACGCATATATTGTGACAGGCTACTGTCATACCTCTGTGGCAAGTAGCTGTTTGAAGGGTAGTTTATTTTTTTCCAAACACTTACCGTATTTTAACCGCTATAAGGAACCCTTTTTTGCCAAAAATTGGGTCCCAAAAATAGGGGGATTTCTTATACATGGATAGTATTATAGATACTAACAAATTACTCAATTCCTCAAACTTTGATGAAAAATCAGGGAGTTCCTTATACACGTTAACATACGGTAGATATCTATGAAAATTTAAGAGCAATATCAAAATAATGTCTATCTTTTGGAAACAACGACAAAAATGAATTAGATAATATATATATATTTAAAACATTTCACAGTTTGAATATTAATTATCATATCTTGTATTATGTCATGAAATAATGAGCTGAAAAAAATTGGTTTTGCCACGAGTGAGATTCGAACCCACGTCTCCAGAAAACATGTGGCGTAGTGGTTAGCATAACAGGCAGGTTTCCTGGAGACGTGGGTTCGAATCCCACTCATAGCAAAACCAATTTTTTTCAGCTCATTATTTCATGAGTTCCATGTCAACAGAACTTATCCTGTGATTCTTTACTACTGATTTATTTTATTATATCATTCGTGGGATAAAAAGCTTGATTTCTTATTAAAGGACATTCTATGCAATATCTTTGAAACGGAGAAATACGTAACTTTTATTCACTTGGCCAAAACATACTCCAAGAGTAAAATTGAAAAACGTTTCCTTTCTTTAAATTCTTCTCTTTCGAAAAATGCAGATTTTGTTTCAGTCATGTATGTTTTATTGATTGATAAAACTGAAAAGAAACAGCTCCTCTTGACGTTTCTGAGAAGGAAAAACTTCGCATACTCATACTTTTTATTCTTCTTTCATTCCTACATTTCTTTTCTATAAAGCATTTTATTCTGCGCTTCTTTCCTAAGTATACTGTTGAAAGAAGATTGAAATTTGTCTCTTATCGCTTTATATCTGACCCAGGAAATAGGTAGATAAATGCTTTAAGGAACTATGGAACTAAATTCTTTCTTTTAGCAAGTTCCTTAGGGCTTTCTTTGAGAATAAATATTCTTGCGAATTTGCCATTCGAAAATTTTCATATGTCAACAATCAGACATGTTTGTTTTTGGTTCTTAATTTACTTTATACTTTTTATCATATATGGAAATATTAATCTACGATATTTTCAATAAATCAAGAGTTAGATATTTAATATTTTTGTGGACCCCATTATTTAAAAAAATAAAACTTCCGAAAAATGATTCTTGTAGAAATATAAAACATTATATAATTAAATATATTTTTCATTCCAATATATACGTCTATATAAACATTTTGTATTGTCTCTAAACCTAAGTATTACATTTTTGTTTCAGCAAGTGGCCTTTCATTCTAACTCACTGAAACCAAAATGCATAAAACATTTTCTTTCCAGATTGGAAGTCCTGTTTTCTATTACAGCCATTGACCGTGAATGTGTTACTTCATGTTACTGTATTTTCACTATATATTGTCTTAAACGGTATATTTCTATGACAATCATTCAATTTCTCCGAATGTAAAAAACTGCAGTGCTATTTAGTCATCATTATATTTCATTCCAAACACAGAAAAATATTAATGTATCGACTTTAATTTTAAACAAACACAGTCGCGTATTTAAAATTTCCGTGGTTTGTTTAAATATTAAAACTTAGTTTTAAAATAATCAGATTTACGTTTATTGTTTGTTTTCTCCTTACTTTTCTCGTTACTTCTTTCTGGATGTCTGGTTTTGCCAAACTTAATGCTCCACTACCATATATTCAGAATGCAAAAGCCTATTATAACATCTTATATTATATATATATATATAAATTTAAGTTAAAAAGTTTGAAAAATACCTTTCTATGAAGCAAAAAAAATAAAATTTAGTTATGATGAAATGACTCGGTGATTTCATATTCACTTCAAAGGAAGACAGGGCTCCGGCATTTTTTGTGGAGTTTGTGATCGTCGCCCTATCATCCACTGAAGCGAATACGAATTCAGCGAGTGATTACACTGTACATTTTACTATGTTTAGTTTTTAATTTTTACACATTACTATGTTTTAGTACACATTGCTATGTTTCAGTTTTTAATTTTTAGGAAGATAGGTCTTTTTTTAATTTTAATTTATATATTTTGTTATATCTAAAAACACCAATTTTCAAAACTGCTACATTGAAACTGCGACTGCTAAAAATCAACCCCGTTCCCTTCCCCAGGTTATGGGGGAGAGGAAACATGGTTTAAAGCAGCCGACGACGTTGTACATGTCACAAATTTTAATTTGAAATATAACTTATTGAGGTCGATCCAACTTAAAATTCCATCTCTTTTTATGTGGAAAAAATTGTTCGGAGAGGAAAGCGATGTAGCTCAACACAGTACATACATACATCAGAAGTTTTAATTTGACTCGTAATGTGAGCTCTCGTGTTGGAATGATATAATGGAAGAACAAGTTTCACACTCCATTTTCTAAGGGAGAAAGAAAGTATTGGAGTAAATTTTTTATAACACATTACACTATATGATGACCAGCGTTCAATTGACTCAAAGCTAGTATAAATTGATCAATGGGTTAGGAAGATATGGTGAGAATAGGGTTGTTTATTTTACCTTTGAGCAGAGCATTTTTGCACACAATAGGCTAAATGACCAAGTTACAAGGACCCCAAGAGTCAGAGAAGTTCGGTGAAGGGGATACCTAAACAGATATTAGGACACAGATGGAAGTCCCCCGTCAGGGTCCTCAAGGGTATTATTTAAGGTGCACAGGGTATGACTCTGCTGCACAGGTCGCCACGACTAAACGTCCCATCTGACGGACGGCGGCCTCTTTAATCCCGTATGTCCTTTTCTACGGTGTCCCCTTTCACTCTGGCAATAGGGTGAGAGGAACTGAAGATTATGAGCTGGCGGTTTACTGACTGACCCCCCTCCTCACCCCCGCCTTTTCCCCAAAGTGAACAGAATTACTGATATTTCCTGATAACCTATACCCTGTGAACGTTAATAAACACGGTGGATGGCCCTAAGAGGAAGCTTCCATCTATCTCCTACGAGTTTCCCAATGTTCACTCGCCTAAACGTTCTTCGAGAATCCTAAACAAACAGAAGTTAACATACAGATTGAATGTACATTATTAAATGACAATTTAGAAGAGCCACTCAACATTATTCAGATTTCATTTTCAATCTCCAGTAGCGTAAATTCATTAAAGTTGCATAAAAGAGGGTGTATTTGAGGTATAAAGCATAGCAAAATTGATTCTGATCCTCAGACCATACAAAAATTACCTTTCTTTATGATAATGTTTATACTGCTCATAAATTTGCAACCAAGGTAGGATATAGTCATTCAACGTCATTTGATTATTACCAAAAGTGAAGAACTTGGTTCTCACGCAAATAGACTCGCAGTAGCCACTCGATAAAAATGTGAATACGTCAAAATCGTGATCATCTTTGCCATAGCCAGAGACAAAACAGTCTACACTAGAGAAGCCCTATATTTCCACAGTTGCTTTGAGTGTTAACCTGTGACGACGTCTTAAACGCTCCTCGAGGAATAATATAATGAATATAATAAATGACAAAACCCAGATGCTCCGCAATTCTGAGACTGCACTACATCTATCGAGAGATGCCACGTGTACCACTATCCACTGTCGGGGCTGAACAGTACTATAAAAGTAAAGTTCAGCACTCGCCAAAACCTAACTATAATCTTCGTCCTGGGTCGCCATAAACAAGTATATTGAGTATCCAAGTTGACGCCATCCTCGAGGAATAGTAAGTGTTAGACCACTAGAGTTTGGTTATAGGGTAATGAAGAGCTCTCAAGACGCAGGCTCAGCAAAAATGCTGAATGGGCCAAAGCTGAATGGGCCAAAGAACTTGCTGAGTGGACCAAAGAACTTGCTGAGTGGACCAAAGAACTTGCTGAATGGGCCAAAGAACTAGCTGAATGGGCCAAAGAACAGGAAAATTGAACTTTTGTAATCTGGGAAAATATATGATTTAGTGATGCCACGTTTGTATAAAGAGAAACCGCTGAAGTTTTTTGTTCGAAGTTTCTACATGGAAGTACCGGCCTAGCTGTGTTACTACAAGAGCTGTTAGGCGCTCAACAAAAGTCATTGTGTGAGGATGTATAAGTTTCAGAGAAATGGGATTATTTTTTGGATACCACTGCCGTCACCGTTAATGTTTCCGTTTACAGTGATGTTTTACATAGAATGATGTTGTCATCAATTGCTGATGTTTTCCAAGCTACTGGAGGACTTTTTAAAGTGCAAGACAATAACACTCGCAATCACCTGACCAAGGAAGCTTAGAACGGTTACGGATGAACAACATTGGTAGGGTTTTATTGGCCTTCACCAGATTCACCAGTTTTTAATCCGTTACCATAAAAAGTGTAAGGTAAAGTATTGATAACCAACAACTAACAGCAACGAGGAAGTTTGTTAATAACAGAGCGTGAAGTGTAATGTTTGTAATTGGATTTATAATCTTTGAATGTATTCGTTTGTTTTTCTAATATGTGTTTAGGTTTTCATGCACGTATTTGCTTTTCATGATTTATATATATGTATGCATTATTCGTTAATTAATCTGTCATGTATAACTGAATACTGTTGACGAGCCGTGAGGCTTAGCGGGTATTTTATTTATATAACTATAGTGTAAGCAAAAAGAAATATATTATTATTAAGCAGGGTTCGGCAAACTACATGGCGCGAGCACCTGCGGGTGGAATGCGAAACTGTTTCAAGCGGCATGCGGAATGTGTAGGAAACGCACTTGCAATACGTAAGGCAATCCCAGAAAATGTAGAAAAGTGGTATGCTGCTACCAAAAAAATAACCATAAAATTGGTAATCTCCAATGGAAAAGGTCACCGATTCCCTGTTCATTTCCCCCGGAATAATATATAATGTAGTTTTTCATGTCCAAAGAAAACTCAAACGTTTTGCAAGGAAGGTTCTATTATGATGGAAAAGTTAACGTTTCAGACCACAGATAAGTTTGGAGCCTGATTAGAACATTCATTTACAGATAGTCATAATTTAAATTTCTAGTTTTACCTCTAACTATACAGTAATTTCCTTTGATTATAATATCAGATTTTGAATCATTGTTTCAAAACTTAAATTAGTAGGCACCGTCCAGCTTATGATTATTTTTTCTTATCAATGAATCGTTCCTAAAAGTTTATATCGATGCTATCAAGGATTTTCAGTTTCAAAAAAACCATTTATAGTATTATAATATCAAATAACAATGCTATTTTAATTTTGTCTAAAACTTTTATACTCATAATTAACTTCATGATGTCATTATAAGAATAATTAAAAAAATGGATTAGTCTAATGCATTTTTTTACACACGTTTGCGATTATATCAAGCTTCCGCTTTCTCTAATATGGCTTATGAAAGTGCTTAGGTTTAGTAATTATCGAAATAAGATTGGCCAGGGTGGACTTGATCTTATGATTTTCGAACATTTCAGCACAAACTCATCACTATTTCACATACAAGAACTATACTTTATCAGTTGTGCTTCCAGTGACTTACATAATAAAAACATGTGCAGTATCCTTTGAATCTGAACTTATCACAAATTGTATCTTAATATATTTTGGCAAATACCTGGGTTACTATTATTTACTAAGTCTATGTAAAATAATAACCAAACAAGCACTGAATGCACGGAAAATATGATAAACGGACCATGCAAGTTCCGTCTCCTAAATACAACCATCAATTAAGCAAACACTTTTGAACTCAGAGTTATTACGTTAGAACTCGTGCGTGTACGCATAAGCTCATACAACAGAAAATGGCAATTTCCAAAAACAGCATTCTTAACTTTTAACAAACACTGTATTTTTGTAATTTCTGCTCTCTCTTTTAACGTCGTCTCCCGATAAGCGGAAGCATCGTCTAGCTTTGCGAAACACATTTTGGTTTAACAAATTTATTAACTTCCAACTGCGTAAGAACTTAAGAATTTGAAGACAATATGTGTTCGGCTTGCGTGAGCATTAATCGCTCTCGAAAACAAACTTCTTCCATTTCAATAAGGCAGTTAATTAAAGTTGCAGAATATGAGTTAATAAGTAACAAACAAACTATTTTTCTAACGGGAAAGCTGAGAGAAAACGAAAGTTCATGATTCTTTAAAAATGATTATGGAATCGATAATGGCAGGCACGCAAAATAACTGCAGGCTTAAGTTACTTGCAGAAGCGAAAAACGTTTTCGTTAATATCGTGGTGTAATGAGTTTTCTCTTATTACCGAATTCATTAAGAAGTAAATGCATTTCAAAAACCTTTATCGTTTACAATAAAAAGCTGTGTCATGGCAAACAATTGTACAGCATACGAATTTGTTTCAGAATAATTCGTTTCCTTCGGAGAACAGTAAGACAATATCTCCTTAATCGGTTACTAAACATTTATTCTGATTTCATATTTAGAACTCCGAATGAAATAAAGATAAACATTAAAAGAGGAATTTCTTGATTATACACATAGAAGAATCTAGAAAACCTTTAGGGGAGGGTGAGCGACTGGATCGATCTGGAACGAATCTGACCGGTATTCAGGCTCCTTCCAGAGTATCATGCCTCTTTCATGCAATTATTCCCCGATTTTCAGTTGTCTTTAAACATTTTCTTGAAAAATCTATATAATATATACGGTGGGTGAAAAGTATCGTGATGAGACAAAGATCTGGAAAACAAGAAGAAATTTCAAGAAATCGGAAATGAGGAACAAATAGAAAATAAAAAGTGAGAAATCCAGTAATGTTAATGCAAATGATCTTTACGATGTTTCTCAATGTCATTCGTTCGCTGTATTTTTAAGTACGACAGATAGGGAAACAACTAGTCTGACAAATCAGTAAAGCAGGGGTTTTCAAACTCAGGGGCGTGAAAACATTCCAAGGTTAACACTATGATGTGAATTTTTTTTTTCTGATTATTTTTTATTTTTCACTATGAATTAATTTTGTTAATTTTTGTTTGATGATAAATGAGATGTGTGTTGGAGTGAGGCTATCTTAGAAATCAAATAGCAGAGTTATGCTGCAAGGTTTGGGAAGCTCTGCTGTAGAGTTTCAAACTATTAACATAAGAATATAGCCATGCAGTAAATTTCCCACCCTGTACACAAAAATAAATGATACCCTCAATGCTAAGTCAATGGCGAGTCGTATTCGTCGCTTACTAACGGTAAAAATAAGATTTGCATAAAATTTATAAATCATATCTGTTGTTCAAACACCGAATTTTATTAATTTTATTTTAGAATTAAAAGATTTATAGAGAGATGGTAATGGAATGCTTTCAGGAACACCGTGTGGAGCTTTTTCTGTAGTACTCTGAAGTACTGCTCGTAATACCAGGTATTCCATCATAATTTCTTCTAGTAACGATATTAGCTTTCACTAGCAGTTAGGTACTGCCTAGGTTTTAGTTTAAGTGGAAAGGGGGAGTGTGATAATAAGCTTTGAGTAAGGTTTTCCAATTACTACTGGCAAAGACATACCCCACTCATTCCCTCTGGTACGTCCCTGCCAGTAGTATGCAATCGCATGTGTGACAAGGATCTCATATTTTATTAAGTGGTCGTGGTTTCGTATTACACCAGGTTTAACATATTTCCCTTAATATAAATAGTCGCCATTTCGGTAGCCCTGCATTAGAACAGTGGTTCGCAACGGGAGCGTTTTTAAACATTGTGGGGCGTTTTCCTGAATTCCTGTACATGGTAAATATACTGAGATGCCAGTTTATTAGTACACTTACCTAGTAGCATGTTGAGTCTCCTTTGACCTCCAGAACAACCCGAATTCTTCGGACCTTGGAACTTAGAAGATAATGGATGAGTTGTGCAGCAATGTTGCACCAAGCGGATATGATTGTATCACCCAGTTGCTGCAAATTGGACGGTTGCACAGTATCACTGTGAACAGCCCTTACCATCATCATCATCATCATCATCCTCAAGCAGCCATGGGCTACGGAGGTCCAACCAGACCGTGCAATTTAGTTCTCCAAGCAAGTCTATCCTGAGCTACATCTACTGCATCTGGCCACTGCACACCAATTCTAACAAGGTCCTGTTTGACATTGTCTGCCCACCGCATCCTAGGTCTCCCCTTCTTTCTGAGGCCTTTAGGCACACTGTTCATAACCCTATTCGCCAATCTATAATTATTCATACGGGCAACATGGCCAAACCAACGGAGTCTCTCTCTGCACAATATGCTGCTTAAAGGAGGTTGCAAACTCCTTTGCCTAATCTCATCATTAGTTACAAAGTTGAACCACCCAATGCCCAAGATACTGCGTAAGCATCTGGAATCAAAAGCATCAAGTTTCCTGTTATCTTGTTTACAAAGTGTCCAAGTTTCTCTACCATAACTAACCCTAGAAAGAACCAAACTATTATACAGTCTAATTTTAGTCTTTAGGTGTATACGCCTATTTCTCCACACTCTCCATAGGTTCTTAAAAGTCCCGGCAGCAATCCCTATTCGTCTGTTAATCTCATGCCGCACATCACCATTATCTGTTACATAGCTCCCAAGATAATTAAACTGTGACACCTGCTCAAGACTGCAACCATTCAGATTAACTGAATCACAGCATGCCTGACCAATTTTCATCACTTTAGTTTTCTCTCTGTTTATAACCAAACCTACTCTACTACCAGTCTCATCAACAGCTCGAATGAAAGAGTTCATCTCATCAACATCATTTGCCAAAAGGGCTAAATCATCAGCATAATCTAAATCAGAAATTTTCGTATCTCCAGCCCATTTAAGGCCAAAATCTTTCCCTTGAAGTGAATTTCGCATAACATAATCAATAACCAAGCTAAAGAGAAAAGGAGACAAAATGCACCCTTGTCGAACACCAGAAGTAATGCTAAACCAATTGCTACAAGCCTTACCAACTCTCACACACGAATCAGTGTTATTATAGAGAGCTTTCATAATGTTAACTAATTTGTCTGGTATACCATATGATCTCACAATCAACCACAAATTATGACGATCAACAGAGTCGAAAGCCTTTTTGAAATCAACAAAGCTAGCAACCAAAGGTTTCTGAAACTCTAAACATTTCTCAAGAATCTGCCTAAGTGAAAATATCTGATCCACACATCCCCTACCACTTCTGAATCCACATTGCTCATCACGCAATTGACTGTCAACCAGATTCTCAA
This sequence comes from Ryuthela nishihirai, assembly GCA_038380435.1. Taxonomy (NCBI): domain Eukaryota; kingdom Metazoa; phylum Arthropoda; class Arachnida; order Araneae; family Heptathelidae; genus Ryuthela; species Ryuthela nishihirai. The sequence goes on along the minus strand of JAWZYU010000011.1, from coordinate 66,090,548 downwards.
CTCTATTAAGCACAATCATGGAAAGAACTTTACCTGGAACAGAGAGTAGGCTGATACCCCTATAGTTATCACAAGAACTGCGATCACCTTTTTTGAAAATAGGGATAACAATAGCTCTGGTAAAATCCTTAGGAACCATGCCTTTATCATAAAAGATATTCAGAATTTCAGTCATCCAAGTGGTAACCGAAACATTTCCAGCTCCAAGCATTTCCGCAGTAATTTCATCTACCCCTGGCGATTTATGAAGTTTAAGTTTAGAAACAGCCAAAATAACTTCAGATAGTGTTATAGGTCCAACATTAAAGCCACCAATGCATCTATCATCATTGCAAACAATGGGAGTAGAACTAACTACATTGTTTAGAACATCACTGAAATGCTCAGCCCACCTAGCCATGACAGAATCCTCCCCTTCTATAACCTTACCATGTTTATCCTTCAATCCTTGTATGCCTGTCCGTTTTCTACCACACAAAACATTAACTATCTGGTACAGCTCTCTGCTGTTGTGCTGTCTAACTGCTTCCTCGGCTTTGTCAGCCAAACCGTCAAGCCAAAGATTCTTATCAGCAGCTAACTAATCCTTTACAAGTTTATTAAGGTCTCTGTAATGCTTTCTATTAGGACTAGTAGGGTATTGATTAAGGGCATTCCTGCAGTTCTTTCTTTCCGAAATAAGCTCAAGTGCCTTATCACTCAGATAATTTTGGCTCTTCTGCTCCTTTTTTCCTAAAAGAGTACTGTTAGTGTCCAAAAAAGCCTGTTTAAAATGATCCCATTTTTCCTCAACTTCAGTAGTAAGCAAACCATGACTGTCATAATGACTAAGTAACCTATCATGGTAAGCTTTGGCTATAACTGGATCTTTCAGAGCTTCAGTATTAAAAGTAAATTTTTTAACCCTAGCACAACACTTTTTAAGTTTAAGTTGCAACACACTTTTAACAAGGTAATGGTCAGATCCAATTTCAGCTCCCCTATATGCCCTGGTATTCCTAACAGAACTAGCCCATTTGCTGTTAATTAAGATGTAATCAATCATATTCTTATGCAGCCCATCAGGTGAAACCCATGTGTACTTATGTATGTCGCGGTGTTTGTAATATGTGTTAGTTATTCTGAATCCATTGAGTTTACTTACCTGTAGGAGACGTTGCCCATTGCCATTGCAGCTACCAATACCAAAAGGGCCTATTACTCCTCCCCAAAGGGCAGAGTCAGTACCAACTTTGGCATTGAAGTCACCAAGAACAAGAGTAATATCTCCTTTCTTGACAGAATTCAAAATATCCTGAAGTTGTTCATAAAACCTATCCTTCTGATCCTCATCGGCATCCTCAGTGGGGGCATAACAGCAGATAACATTCAAGTCTTTAACGCTTGTCTGAAATTTTGCTGTAAGAAACCTTTCATTAATGCACTCATATCCTAGAAGAGCATCACTAGCGTGCCTGCTGAGAAGCAGACCCACGCCTTGGTGATGCTTATTGTCGTCCCTCCCTGAAAAGAGAAATTTAAGATTATTTTTAAGAATCTGACCTTTATCTGTCCATCTGGTCTCTTGCAAGCCGAGAATATCTAAATTATAACGGTGGAATTCTTGTGTGAGGACATCAAGAGAAAATGCTCTGTGCAGAGTCCTCACATTCCAACTACCTATGGAGAGAAAATGGTAAGTGGGATGGTTAAAGAAATTATGTTTATTGAGAGAGGGATTGCCGACAATATCAAACAGCCCCCTAATCGTAGACATGGGGCAAAGACCCGTTCCCCCACTACTAAAGGCTGAAGCCATCTACACTGGAAGACTTCCTCCAATGTAGAATTTGACGATGCCAATAGAAGCAAAGAGTTCAGGTGCCTGCGATGACTTCTGGTCAGGATTATCCACCAGCTGATAAACATATCCTGTGAATCTATTCACTTGGGGCTGTCAACCCACAAACAAACAGAAAACACAGCGGAAGATTTTCCCTCCACAGAAGCCCACCAATGCAGCAAAATCAGGATCCATAATCAAGCTCAGAGCCATATATCAGTCCAGTAGGTTTATATGGTCAGCACCAGGACCCTGTGTGGTTGACCACTCCTCAGCAGGGTAGAAAAAAAGAAAAGTAGCCATAGTTGTCCAGATCAGTAGGCCACACTAATCTGGCAGCCCTCCCCTTCCGTTCACTTCCACAAGAGAGTATCTCTTTTGAAAGTTACTAACGGTCCGCACCACGAGAAGGCGGGGTCGGACATTAGGTGCTAGGCCTGGCCGGTTCTATGCATCATCACAGGGGATTGGTGCATAGCTCTCCTTCCAACTTCATCCCAAATGTGCTCGGTAGGGTTTAGATCTAGGGACTATGCAGACCAATGATTCAAAGAAAACTCGTTGGCAAGTTCCTTCTCTCGGCAAGTTCCCTGTGAAAATAAGTGCCTTCTGAGCAGGTGCATTATCATTCTGAACGTGTCCATCCGAGTGAGGATGAACTGTAGCTATGAAGGGATGAACTTGATCAGCAACGATGTTCAAATGAACTGGGGCATTCAGATGTTCTGGTACCATTAGGGGGTTTAATATGTGTGAGAGGTGTGTTTTTATACCTCTGAGCGGCTCATTTTTGCACACAATGAGCTCAATGGACAGGTCACAAGGACCCCGAAGGCTCAGAGAAGGTTGGGGGAGGTGACACGCTGGACAGCTGTTGGGAGACAGATGGTAGTCTCTTGTCTAGGTCATCCATCGCATTCTTTAATGTGCACAGGGTGTAGATTCCCACACAAGGGGGTCACAACTTTATGGTCCATCCGACGGACGGCGGCCTTTCCAAGCCCATTGGCGTCCCCTATCTACCAGGCAGAGTGGGAAGTCCTGAGGAGATAAATCTCAATGCTGGCCCAGATGGGACTCGAATTTAGTACGACGAAAAAATATGTGCGACGAAAAAATTCCCAACACCATCACACTGCCACCACCAACATTTACTGTTCATATCAGACAAAATGGCGCCATTGTCTCATGTTGCGTGCACCAAATTTTGATCCTTCCATCAACATGATGCAAAAGGAATCTTGATTCGTCCCACCAGGCTACGTTTTTCCAGTCCTTGAAGGTCCAGTGTCAACGCTCCTGCAATCATTGGAGATGCGATTTTGTGTTCTTCGCTAATAACATCGGCACGATATAGTTGGCATCTGTTGTAGCCAATTCACAACAAGGTCCGATACGTGGTGCATTCAGAGATGACTTTCTGCACACCAATGTGTATTTCTGCTGTGATTTGCATAGTTGTGGCCCATCTGTTCGCTTGCAGGATTCTTGCCAATTTACTTTAATCCTTCTGATGCACAAGTTGTTTTCGTCCACAGGATCACCGATCAATGGTAGTTTTTCTGTTTTCGCACCATTCTCGGTAAACCCTTGAAACGGTTGTGCGTGAAAAGCCATAGAGAACGGCCGTTCAGGAGGTGCTAGAACGAGTACACCTAGCACCAACTATCATTCCACGCTCAAAGTCACTCAGGTCGCTCGTTTAACCCATTCTGACGCTCAATCTAACTTTAACTGATGCTTGAAGAGTTGATCTGCCTGATTTATATCGCACACCACGGTCACGTGACGTATACGTGTTGGGATGAACCATTCATGTGACGAGTGGTAGTGTATCTGATAAACTATAATCTCAGTGTATTTTTGCAACTAGTTTTATAGGTATATCAAAGAAAACTCTATGCTTTGACGTTTAGATATATTTACACAAAATTAACAAGTTAGGCACTAAAATGTGTTTCGTACATGATTCTATAAGCCGAGAGATATCGACTGCACTTTGCAGTCATAATTGGGTGATGCAAACGTCTTTGGGGAAGTGGTACAAAAGGCAAAGCGATTTATACTTATCACATGAACACACAGTTGGAAAAGTCCTATAATAGAGGTAGCTTGCAGCATCTTGATGTTGGAATCAAAGTCCGTGAGTCACGGAAATCATCTGCCTTTTGCAGGAGATTTTCGAAGCATGGCCGATATAATCATGCCAGTAGCGAGAAGCGCAGATATCATCATGTACCAAGCACATTCTAGTGCCTATCTTTTACCAATATATTACTTCATTTTCAATAGTTTTATAGGAGAAAAAATCATTTAAATATCATGAAGTAGTTTCATTGATATGTATCAAAGAAACAAAATTGCAATCATTATAAAAATTACAATATATCAAAGGAAATGAAAAAATATTTGAAAAATAATGCTTGGCAAAAAAAAAAGCGTTTTATAAAGTATTTTCCTTTGAATTTTCCAATTTTACATTTTTCGGAAGGAAATGACGTTCTATGTCTCATATACAAATAAAAATCGGCAAAATTTCAAAACTGTATTTACACTGCTGGACATTAAAAGTGCAACACCAGGAAAGAGAAGAAATATCAATGCCATATTTAGTGAATACATAGCTTATGTTACAAGGATCAAATGATTACAAAAACAACTCAGTTAAACTTGTGGAATACAAAGAAATTAGTATCTTGTGTAGCAACCATGAGCAGCAATAACCGTTGCTACACTGTCCGGCATTGAGAGAATGAAACAACGGATGTGTGTTTGGAGAAGGTCAGTCCATTCAGTTTCGAACGTAGCCAAAGTTCATTTGTTGTAGTAGCTACTGGTGTCTGGTGTGCTAGTCGTCGTGAGATCATGGACCAGACATGTTCAATTGGGAACAGATCCAGTGAATGCACAGGCCAAGGCAGAAGTGTCACATGGTGGCTATCCAGGAATTGTTGGACAATGCATGCCACATGTGATTGGGCATTGTCCTGTTGGTAAATGGCACCAGAGAGCCCCTGAAGATAATTCACGACCACAGGCTCCAACACCTCAGTGATGTAACTCTGGCTGTTCAAAGTGCCGGTAATGCATACGAGGCGTGTGCTTGAGTGGAGTCCAATGGCACCCCATACCATAACACCAGACCTGTATGACGCTGCATCATGCAAGTCTCACTGAGCCTGTCGCCGTGGTACCGCTAGAACGGATTCGTTCATCGTGGTGCTGCATATTAAAGCGGAATTCGTCTGAAAAGATGATGCGATGCCATTCGCACATCCATGAACAACGTTCTTGGCATCATTGCAGTCGCATACGCCTGTGTTATAGAGTCGATGGTAGTCGAAGCAATGGCTGCCTAGCAAAGATGCCCCGATGCTGCAGACAATGTTGAACCGTACGTGCAGACACTGGTTGATGTGCAACATACCCTAACTGTTGAGCTACGGTGTTTGATGTGGCTGCACGATCGTTCATAACCATGCACTCGAGATGTATGTCCTCTCGTTTGTTTGTATGACAGGGCCATTGAGATCCCTCTTGTCGGTGAGTTCGTTCCTCCTCTACCCACTGACGAGATATTATCATCACTATGGTAGCATTCCGTCCAACATCAGCACCAATGTCTCGGTATCATAATCCTCCTTCCCGTAATCCCACAATTTTCCCTCGATCACAGTCGGAAACCTGGTCATATGAATGCCGTGTACTTCGATGGGGCATACTTGATTAATTAGTGCGCAAGAACTGCGAGCAAACGCAATTCCAGTGCTTTACACCGGCTCTTTGTAATCTCCTCTTATACCACTTCCAGGGGGCGTTACTATCACACATGATGTGCGTATATGCTGCGCATTGAATCATTTACATGTTCTCCCATTCATCCCTAGCAGTGTATAGGAATATAATTCGATTGACAACAGTCAATAGCTAACTGTATATTAAAGTGTTATGGGACTCGGACAAAATTAAAATAAAAAAAAAAATACTCATTTCCTCAAATCTTTGCTTTACTGTGATTAATATTTTAATCAGGGTAAACGTCAGAGACGTAATGATTAAACGTTTTAATCACGGTTATGTCAGAGGCGTAATGAATTTAGATATTGAATAACTCTTCTTATGTGTCATCATTAAAGGAGTAGCAAAATATTTTAAAACTAAATTACCCCTCAAGAAGCTGATTCATACCGAGACCTGTCAGTATAATATGCCATAGAAAAGTTAGATGAGGAAAGCAAGACCTCATCAGAAAGATACACAGCAAATTAAAACCTCCATGTTTCAAACCCACGTCCCTTTGTTCATCAGTCATAGAAGCTAACCATTCGGCCACTGGGCTGTCCAAGTCCAGTAGACTGACAGTCTCGAAATCTTAACATATAATTATAGTTTCAACAACGGTTTGCGATATTTTGTCTAATATTTGGTTGCTTGGCTGTTTTACCTTTGATTGGCACTTTTTTACAAGGAATTGGCTAAATGACCAAGCCACAAGGACCACGAGGGTTGAAAGAAGGTTGAAGGAGATCCACTGGATCAGCTGTTTGGAGACAGATGCTAGATTCCCGGTGAGGCTACCCAGTGTGTTCTTTAACGGGCACAGTGTATGGCTCCGAAGGATAACTGTCTTTCTAAGCCCATCGGTGTCCCATACTGGCTGAGGGCAGGGCGTGAATTTTTGTAGAGATACATTTGAACGCTGGCCCAGCTGGGACTTGAACCTGGGAACTCCAGATTCAGTTACCATGATAAACCTTATAACTCACTTTCAAGTCAGTTATCAGTTTTATTAACTCATCTATATTTCTCGGTAATAGCATTAAAATATATGTACCGTTCCTGACACCAATTATATTAAGAATAAGTTTTAATAGAAAATTATTGAGCGTGAATTCAAAAGAATATTTAATGACAAAACTTATAAATGAACTAATTTATTACAAAAGTATGAATAAAAACACAAATATAACATAAATTCAACTAACACAAATTTTTATCTTCATCAGTATGAAAATAAACCATCAGAAGATTATTTCGGTAAAAAATGGTAAAAGTATAAAGCAATAAATACAAAAGTACAGAAAGATAAAACGAACCTGGATGTAAAACACCCAAGATAATCAAGTTTAAAGGATAAAGCCATAAAATCACAATCTACAAAATAATCAGTATAAAGTAAACAGGCAAAGACAGATGTCATAAAAGAGTCATCAGATAAAAAAAATGGCTGAATTTTTGTAGATATTCATTTGAACGCTGGCCTAGCTGGGACTCGAACCTGGGAACTCCAGATTCAGTTACCATGATAAACCTTATAACTCACTTTCAAGTCAGTTATCAATGCTCGACCGTAAAATTATGGAAGTTGAAATATAAACAACTTTCAAGGGTAAAAGCAGGACGAGCAATTAAAATATGTTTAATGATTAAAATGATGTCACAAAAACCATACTTAGGTTCGTCGTCCACCAGAAGAAGAAAGGAATGAGTAATAAGCGAATGACCAAGGAGGAAGGAATCGCAAGGAGGAAGTTATACTTGCTTGGCACTGCTTACAGTGCCAAGCAAGTACAACTTCCTCCTTGCGATTCCTGTGAAAACAAGACTGCCAAAAGGCTGTTTGACAATGGGCTTGATCTCAAAAAGCTTGTTGACAACCTGTTCAGACTAATGTCTCTGCTACTGTACCCAGAGCTCAATGGAAAAACGCTGCCGAATGTTCAAGTATGGAATTGGCAGCGGAGAGTCAGATAGGGGTGTGGCTGACCTGGCAGCAGCATCTGCCAAGTTCGTCGTAACATTACTGGGATCCCTGATCCTAACATTACTGGCACCCAACAGAAGAAAATAGTGGTGGTGGTTGCCAGACGATGGAGCTGCTGGCGGATCTTGGAAAGAACAGGGTGAGGCCAATGCCTCACTGGGATTAAAGCCTGTAGCGAACTAAGCGAGTCGGTGTAGAGGACTCACTGACGGCAACGCTTAGCTGCTATGTGGTCCAAGGCAAGGCTGATAGCATGCAACTCTGCAGTGAAGATGGAACAATGCTTTTGGATCTAGTCTACAATGATTACACCACAGCAGACATGGCCGATGCCACAGATGTACTGGACTTCGAGACATCTATGAAGATGGCAAGAAGTCTGGGTACCCAGCACAATGGCTGGCAAAGAGTTACTGATATACACAGTCGGATGTAAAGACCTTCCCTGTCCTGCGAAGAGAGAAATCACATAATGGTAAGCAGCGAGCCACTGTGGAAGTGGCTCTCCTGTCGACTGTGGGATGCCATTGAGACTGGTGTTAATGACTCGCACGTAACTTTGGACACACATACCAAAAGGACGAATGGCAGTCGGCCGATTCTGATATAACATATCCAACTAGGGACTGAAAATGCAGTCCCAAGTGGGATGGCCAGGCAAGGATCGCAAATTTGCTGCATAGTGCAGGGACAACTGCTGACGGCAAATAGATAAAGATGGTTCATTGGTCTCAATGTAAAGACTCTGGATCGGTAAAGTATGGAAGGCCCCCATAAAAACACGGAGGGCCTGATGATATAGAGGGTCTAGCACATTCATCACCGAATCCCAGGCAGAGTCGTACACCAGGGATCCATATTCCAGTTTCGACTACACAAGTGCACGGAAAGGGCACATCGGCCTTACTCCCAAGAGATGGAGGAGATGTCCTTGAGGATGCTCAACGCACATGTGCACTTGGACCTTAGATGTCGAATATGAGGTAAGAAGGTCAATTTCCGGTCGAAGATGAGATCGAGAAATTCGGCCTCTGCCACAAGTGGAATGATGTTACCCCCGAACCGCAGCTCGGGGTCCAGATGAAGATTACGCTTGTGGCAAAAGTGCACACAAGCGGTCTTCTGTGGGGAGAACCGAAACCTATTGGCTGTCGCCCAAATGGAGAGATTGTTCAGGGCAGTTTGCAGTTATCGCTCAATGATCCTCTTACTGGATAACGAGCAAAAGATGCTAAAGTCGTCAACATAGAGGACAGTGCCTATAGTTAGAGGAAATTGCCATGTAATGGAATTTAATATGACAGCAAAAAGCATAACATTCAGCACGCAGCCTTGTGGCATTCGCTGTTCTTGGAGGAAAGGCTGAGACCGAGTGTTGCCAACACGAACTCGAAATATACAAGAGGATAAAAAATTTGCAATATCCACAGCTGGTAAGCAGTCATATTAGATACTGACGCAAGTAATACAGGAATTTCCTGTGCTCTACTTTCACAACACCGAGGCAGACAAGAAAGAGTTATTGCATATTTTAGCGAAACTTTATCTAAACCAGAACGAAATTATGGTGTCACACGAAAAGAACTGTTAGCAATAGTTAAAACAATAGAACAATTTCATCATTATCTCTATGGCCAGAAATTTCTTATCCATAGTGATCATGCTGCACTCAGGTGACTACTAAACTTTTGAAAAATCTTAAGGAAAAAATTGCTTGGTGGATACAGTGGTTGCAAAGAATATAACTTCTCCATTGAGCATTGAAATGGCAAACTACATAGGAATGTAGATGTCCTTTCCAGACGTCCATGTATTGACAACTGTAAGCATTGCTATAATGCAGAGTTGAAATATGGTACTGAAGATTTAATATCCATAAGACAAATAACATCGACACAAGAAAACAGTGATACTCCTAACATCTGGATTCTAATAGAAATTAGAAAGACCCAAGAAAACGATGAAGATATAAGGCCAACAATAGATTTGATTGAAAAAACTGATATAGCACCTAATTGCGAGCAAATCTCTAGGCATAGCCTAACTACCAAAAGTTACTGGGCATAGCGGACTCCTTAGAAGTGAAAGATGGTGTATTATACAGAAGATGGAAGAATCCCATTGGACGGCTGATCCTTTGGCAGATAATCTTTCCTCGCTCCCGAGTGGAACTAGTGATGAAAGATATGCATGATAGTGCCACTGGAGGACACTTTGGTGTTAATAAGACATTAGCCAAAGCCAGGGAACGATTTCATTAGCTTAAAAGTAGGGCAGACGTTGAAAGATGGTGTAGGCAATGTAAAGCCTGTGCAGGAAAGAAAGGCCCTAAGACTAGAAGTCGGGGTAAGCTGTTGACGTATAACGTTGGTGCCCCTTTTGAAAGAATACTAATTGATGTAATGGGTCCGTTTCCTAGGACTGATGATGGAAATCGCTATTTATTATTGGTAATGGATTATTTCACAAAGCGACGTGAGTCTATCCCATCCAAGACCAGGAAGCAACAACAGTGGCAGAGATGATAGTTAATAACTTGATTAGTAGGTATGGAGTATGTACCTTTGCAACTCCACTCTGACCAAGGACGTAATTTTGAATCCAATGTGTTTAAAGGCATCTGTCAATTATTAGGCATTCAGAAAACCAGAACAACTTCCCTACACCCTCAGTCGGATGGTACGGTTGGGAGATTTAATAGGACAATTGCACAGCATCTAGCATTGTTTGTGAACGACTATCAACCTGATTGGGATAACCATATACCACTCTTTTTGTTGGCATACAGAACAACAGTACACGAGACAACTGGACAGACACCTTCTATGATGCTCTTTGGAAGAGTATTACGTCACCCATGTGACCTTTTATATGATCAATCCGAAGCAATGACTGTATCCACTCCACAATACGTATAAGAATTACAATAGCGAATAAAAGAAATCCACCACTCTGTCAGACATAACTCAGCTTAGCAAGCGAGAGAACCAAAACGAGATACCACAGTAAAACAAATGGAACTGTTTACAATGAAGGAGATCTTGTCTGGCTGTACAATCCACATAGAAAGAAGAGACGTTCTCCAAAACTTTAGAAAACTTGTGAAGGTCCATATAAGTAGTTAACAGGATTAAAGACATGGTGTATCGCATTCGTCGACTTCCGAATACAAAATGCAAGGTGATTCACGTGGATCGTTTGGCTCTGTTCCATTGAAGAACTGCAGAAGCTTCAGAATCCAGAACTGTTTGGGACGAACAAAACCTAAGGAGGGGGCAGTATTACGACAGATGAACGAGCAACAATGAAACCGTAATCTGCTATATCATTTTGATACTCGCGTTTGTTTTAGCATGTGAATTAGGTCACTAATTGATGGAACAATAAGAACTCGTACTTTAACGATGTTGAAGAAGAATAAAGAAATTGGGTGTGTTCGAATGTGTGTACCTCTTTAGCACTAAGGGAATTAGCATAAAACTAATGTTAGAAACGCTTCTCAAGATATTTGGAGGTTAAGCCAAGGAACGAGAAATATTAGTCGACCAAGTACATCTGACCTCAACTTTTCTGTAGGAATAGTTTATCGTCTGATGCATGGTGATCAATGTCTGAGAAGAATTGGTTCTGAAAGCCCAGTATACTTAGCTATAGTTTTGGAATACTTGATGACTGAAATTCTGGAAGAAAATCATTTGATACATGGTTAGTTTTGGTGTATTTAAAGAATTGGGAAGATTATTCTTGGCAATTTACAGGTTTATACGCAAATATGATTGTATCACTTATTGAATATTGTAAAAAGACTTATTCTTTGTTTTGAGTGGGGACTGTAAGAATTCTAATGAAACGACTATTTCTCATAACAGTGAGAAGGTGAAATAATCTTCTGGATGGTTTATTTTCATACTGATGAAGATAAAGATTTGTGTTAGTTGAATTTATGTTATATTTGTGTTTTTATTCATACTTTTGTAATAAATTAGTTCATTTATAAGTTTTGTCACTAAATATTGAACTCACGATCAATAATTTCCCTTAAGACTTAAAACAACAATAACATTTTAACTTTTACCATGTTAATTCTCATAATACACATTATTAAAAAGCATTACCAAGCATATACTAAGCATTTTAAAAATGAGAATTCTATAGAATTTTAAGTTTAATGAAAATGTGAGAAAAAGTGATCACAGATAGTGTTTAATTATCCCTTCTTTTTATATCAACGCACATCAGATTGCCAGCACTTAGCAAAGGGTAAAACATAATCTACCAATAGCAAAATGTTGATGTCTAAATTTTGTGAAAATATGAGCCATTTAAGAGAATCTATTCTATTGAATTAGTACTAATTAAAATGAATGGTAATAGACTTAACCCAGCTATATAGAATAAATGACTTGAAACACGTGTTGGAATAGATTACTTGAAACACGTCTTGGAACAAATGACTTGAAACACGCACCTCGTCATAAATGTCAACAAAAAATGACGAAAACAAACTAATACAAAAGGCAAAACCTCAGGATGAAGTACAGAAATTTTAATAGAACCTGAGACTAATAATTGCTGATCTCAAATTCTCGAGATATCCTTCTGCATAAAGACACTAACGGAGAATGTTGTGGACTTTGCCATCTGCCAGTATCTACCAACACGCATATACATACATAAAGTTGTTTTCGGAATTAATAGGTATCAGGAGGCAGTGAACAGGCAATGCTGACAGTCTACAGTATGGTTCAATAGAAGGGCCATGCCAATTAAACAGAACCTCTGCATTCGGACACAGAGCACGTGAGATATGCAGAGAACACAATGAATGTATTTGAAATGGCATTATCGTGATCGATACTGCTTCAATGATCTTAGCCTTAAAGATATTATATGCAACTAGAACCGTCTAAACAGAGGGAACAAACACACTCGATGCACTAGAAAATAGGAATTGACAATGTTTCAGAAGTTAGGATTACCTTATTAAAGATATATATCTACTATAACAATATACTAACTCTGTAACTATGTAATGCAGTCCAGTTGCCAAATCGTCATAGGAAATTATAAGTCGAATTTATTATTATAACATTATGAGAAGATTAATTTTCGTTGAATGGAAACTTCACCATCACATTAAACTGTTCGTACGTTACCTTTTAATCGTCCAATTTTAATAATGTTTCGTGCAATATTCGAAATTTTAAGGCATGGTACTGATGACTTTTGAACTGAAATGCATCGAACGATTTAAGAGTGAATTAAAATTATACACTGAGATGCCAGTATATTAGGTACACCTACGTGGTAGTGTGTTTAGCCTCCATTGGCCTTGAGAACAGTTCGAATTCATTCCTCAGGGCAGGGAACTTACAAGATGCTGGATTCATTGGGCAGGAATCTTGTACAGAAGTGATTGTGTTGCGTGGTTGCCGCAAATTAGATGGCGGCACAGTCTAGCTTCGAACAGCCCTTACCATCTTATCCCAAAAATGTTCGATAGATTTTAGATCTTGGAACTGTGCAAGCCAATGAAGCAAAGAAAACTCATTGGCATGTTTCAGGCATCATTCGGTGGAAATAAGTAGTATATACCTCGAAGTAGGTAGTGGATATTTGACATTATCCCTATAGATGTAGTGCAGTCCATGTGTTGCGGAGCATATGGATTTTGTCATCATTTATAATTTTCTGTAGCCATGAAGGGATGAACTTGGCCAGCAACGATGTTCAAACACGCTGTGCTGTTCAGATGTCCTTCGATGGGTATCAGAGGACCTAATGTTTGTGAGGAAAACATTCGCCATACCATCACACCGCCATCACTGGCCTGTACTCTTGACACCAGAAAAAATGGCTCCATGTTCCTTGTGCAAATTCTGATCCTTCCATCAGCTTGATATAAAAGGAACCTTGATTCGTCCGACCAGGCTACCTTTTTACAGTTTTCAACGATTCAGTGTCAATGCTCCTGCGCTTACGGAGATGTGCTTTTGTGTTCTTCATTGACATCATCGGCACTAGACATGGTCAGCGGCTTTTGCATCCTATTCGCAACAAGGTGTGATACGTAGTGCATTTGGAGATGACCTTCTGCACACCAATATTTAATTATGCTGCGATCTTTGTGAGAATCATGCCCAACTGGCGAGAATCATACCATCTATTTGCTTGAATGAATCTCGCCAGTCTCCTTTGACCCTCTGACCCACAAGTTGTTTGGTCCACAGGATCGCCGATCACTAGTAATTGTTTGCTTTTCGAACTATTCTCGGTAAACCCTAGAAACTGTTTTGCATGAAAATCCCAGAAGAACTGCCTTTTGGTAGATGCCAGAACCGGTACGCCTAGCGACAACTATCATACTACGTTCGAAGTTGCCCATTTTTATGCTCAATCCAACTCTAACTGATGCTTGAAGAGCTGGTCTGCCTGATTTATACTGGCCATTATGGTCACATAACGTATTACGTGTTGAAATGAACCATTTAAATGACGAGGGGTTGTATATCTATAAACTGGCGCCTCAATGGCATCTCAATGCCAGTTGTATGTAAGAAAGTGTGGTGATGAACGAAAGTATATACGGAAGTGTGATGTAAATATTTGCTGGAATAGCTGCATCTATTGACTATAAATCGAAATTTGCTATTGAGAAATGTATTTTCCTAGATTACCAATAAGCCAGTTTTCACTGAATGTCAATCTGACAGCAGAGTCAAAGTAAAGAGTTCGTAGGTTGCGTTCTAATGGTTCTAACCCAGTGAATTATAACAGTGTACTGTGAAATATTTTCTGGGATAGCTGCAATTTTAATTATATAATTTTGTGTTAAATTCCAAACTATTTTCCGTGATGAACAAAATGTTAACTTTTCGTAATGTGTTGTGCAGCATTCGAAAATTTAAAGCATTGATTTACCCTCCCTCTCTGGTAAGGGACTTGATGAATCACTTCTCTGGAAGAAGGAAGTGAAGCGAGCCAATAACGAAAGATCTAAGGGGGGAAGAGCTCCTAGTATATACACCGAAGAGTCAAAACATTATGAGCACCTGCCTGATATGATGTTGGTCCTCCATGTGCGACCAAAACAGCTCTTACCCGGGGAGGCATGAACACTACAAGATTTCTAAACGTATCTTATGGTATCTGGTACCAACAGGTTACCACCAGATCATTTAACTCTTGCAAGTCACATGGTTAACCACCACAGACCGGATATGCTGTTCGAAGAGAAACCACAGATGCTCGATTGGATTGATGCCTGGAGAATTTGGAGGCTTGGGCAATACCTGGAAGTCTTTATGTTCCGTGAACCATTCTCGAACAATCCAGGCAGTGTAGCATGGCGCATTATCCTTCTGAAAGAAGGTACTGCTAGAAGGATATACCATTACCATCAAAGGATGCACTTGGTCTGCAATGATGTTTAGTGGTTAGACGTTATAGTTTCCTGCACACGAATTACTGGACCTAGGGTTTCCCAGCAGAACATTGCCCAAAGAATTACACTTCCACCACCCACTTGTTTTCATTCCACAGTGCATCCTGGTTCCAACACTTTCCCAATAAACGACGCACATGTACCCTGCCATCCACATGGTGCAAAAGGAAACGAGATTAATCGGACCAGACGACCTTCTTCCAATCATTCAAGGTCCAGTTTTGATGCTTGCGTGCCTTTTGTAGATGCTTTCGACGGCGAACCGAGGCTAGCATGAGAACTTGGTGGGGCCTGCGGCTACACAGCCCCATTTTCAGCGGGGTTCGATGTACTGTGTACTGTGACACATTACTCCTGTCACAAGCATTCAAATTACAGGCGAGTTGCACCACAATATCCCTTCTGTTGGCTCGTATCATATGGAATAGTCTTCCCTCACCTCTAGCATCGATGAGCCATAGACGGCCAATATCTTGACGACGGTTCGTTGCTTTTCCATTCTCGGACCAGTTTTTGAAGGTACTAACCACGGCTGACCGTGAGCACCCCAAAAGTCTTGCTGTCTCAGAAATGATATGACCAGTTGTCTGGCCATTACAATTTGGTGTTTGTGAAACTCACTTAAGTCCGCTGCCTTTCTCATCTGAAGAAGAAGAATACTGATTAACAGAGCTCAGTATCAAGTGTTATTTATACCGTTTCATGACCTTCACACGCGCCGTCGTTTACCTGCAATTGCTTCGATTTGCATAAAGACGCGCTCGTTATAATGTGTTGGCTCTTTGATCTACATAATTATTAATATATTATTTATACAACACATATGAAAACTCAAAATGAAAACCTCTTGACTAAATGCAGTTGTGTAAACTGTCAATCCTGTCTTGAACCAAAGATAGCATCGCACTGACAACTGGAAGTCACTAAATATATGAGCAATGCTGCAGTTTCCTATAATTTTATTTTATAAACTGTTTTTCTTTGATGGATTTTTTGCAAAAAAAAAATTAGAAATATTTGCAATACTTGTATGCATGGAAAAAGTATACCTTTCCTATATGTAGTTTAAGGTTAAGCCAAAGTGTGCATCACATTTTCTGAACTTAATCAAAATCAAACTTATCTTTCAAAAATATTAATTTTATGGAATACTCTCATATGTTACAAGTAGTTATCCAGTATGTTGTCTTGCAGAGTCCGATGGATTTGGAAAGGAAGTCCTTGTTATTATCGGAAACATTGCTGAATGGAAATGGGACGAAAATGGCTACGGGCTTTGTGAACGGAAATAATGAAGAATAGAAAATTGAAATTTTGTGTATCGGTAAATTGTATTTCAAATGCATGATCACCCGGTAAATGACTCTTACTGTAGTATGCTATTACTTCTGCAAAATATATTGCCTTATTTAATAACCTTCTCAAAAAAATCACTGAAATATATTCGCATGTTTCATTTATTGTTATTTATATGTATTTGTTGTAGAATCATTAATATCACGTTCCATGTATTAAAAACTTTGAAGGAAAAGTGAAGTGTGAATTTATATTTTTCTTTTCCTGAACAGTGAGCAAAGAAGATTTCATTATTTATGCAACGAATGTATCGTATATAGGGAATGTCAATGCATGGATTTGATTACTTAGAATAGATGTTTTCTCCATAATTACAAAAGAATGAAAAGTAGTGGCTATACATAATTGCTGACCATTGTGCTGTGTGTCAAATTCTAATGCTTCAAGGTCATATAGTGTGTACACACACGATAGCCTTCTAGGAAGGATGCCGCCAACTCTTCATAATTAACTAGTTAATTTTTCATTAAACTCATTCTTAGATTTTGAAGTCTATTTGATCTGATGGTTGTCCAAATAAAACTTGCCATTGAATAAGACAACTAGAACAACCATTTAAACAACTTTTTTTTAAAAGGGAATAAGGTACTCCTCTACACGAAGCATATAGGTAACTTAGAAGCTCTAATGGGCTTGTCCTGGTTTCTTATAGAACATACAAACACCTACATAGGGACATGACCACTGGTTTAACAGTCAGGTAAGTTAACTACAAATTTGAAATTAACGATAATGAAATGTTTGCTTATTGTCTTGAATAATTGAAACTTTTGATTCATTTCATTTCCAGATATGCTATAAAGAGATTATATTTTCGGCATATAAAAGCCTAAATGTTCAATGTGAGAAATATGAAACGCTAATTAAATTTAACAAATTAGTTATTTGCATATTTAGTATAAAAGCAATCACAATAGCACATACAAAGAGAAAAAAGGGTATAAGAAAAATAAAAAAATTCTATATTTTTATATGCGCTCTAAAAACTAAAATATAAAAAGTAAATATGAATAAAAGCATACAAATGACGAAAATTGCTCACTGAATATCGTTCATTTCAAAGGAAGACGGACACCACTAATTTTTGTTTTGTCGGTAAGGTAATTTTAGCGCTCATATTCCTTTGAAATGAAATCAAATTCAGTGAGTAATATCATCATTAGTATGCTTTACTTCCATATTTAACTTTTTACGTAACTTTATAGCAAGGTTCGTATTTATTTATTTTTTATTGATTTATTTTACTTTATCACAAGAAGCACCTATTTTCAGAAGCGAATACTGCTACATTGTTACTCTGCAGTCTCAAGATTACATTTGACATAACTCCTAAAGATCAATATCCGTTATATTTCTCTCCCACTTTTTGGGTAGAAGGAAAGTGGTTTAAAAGTTAAGGTAACCGAAGACATCATCTAGAAATATAACTCGTTGCTATCGAGTGAATTATACGCCTCAATTTTTGGAGAAAAAGAAGGACGGGGGTCGAACTTCGAGGTAGGCTTCGACAATGCTCGCATCACAAGGTTTCATTTAAGACCTAACTCTTATATCTCGGGCCAGTATTTTGGAAAATATAGCGGGGCAACGATTTTCACAATTCCCTTTGTAAAAAAAAGGGGGGGAATTTTGAAAATCGTTGTAAGTTTTTGGAAATCTTAGTCTTTTTTTATGGAAGAAGAAAGCACTGGGGTAAATGTTTTACAGCGTATCTATAAAATCATAAGTTTTCACTTGACATTACTCGTTGCAGTCGGTTAACGAGTTGGGAAGATACGATGGAAAAACCGTTTTGACAAACACACACGGGCAAACATAAAAACCGACAAACAAACGAACAAATGACGAGAGCAAAGCAATGGGAAAATAGGTAAAAAGGGAAAAAAAAATCTAAAAGCGTTTCTTAATCCTGTTATTTTTTTCATTATTTATTATAAAAGGGTTAAGTTTTTTCCCCTTCAGAAATTATAGAAATATATTTTCAAGTGAGAAGTTTCGAAAGCAAAAATTGTTTTTGTTGTCATTTGCTTCTTTGCCAGTTAAAGAATGAATTTAACTTATTTGATCTATGGAATGGAATGTAAAAGGTACTTGAAACTTGTTTTAAAAATTGGTTGGTTTATTGGTTAGAAATAAATTCGTCCAAATTTGTTTTTCTTAATATCTTATTTTTTTACATGATGATATTTTCATGGACAAACAATTTACCTCTTTGTGTGCCAGTTGTAATGCATATCATGTACATGGCCTTCTCAATTTTTGGCCTTCTCAAATGAGTTTGGTAAGAGTTTCAAATCGTGTTTATCCATTTATGCAATCTCTTGATTTTTAAAAAAATATTACGTATCAAATACAGCGAATCAATCTGATAAATCCTAGTAATTTACTGAAAGTTTCCCAGCGTCGATCTAATCGATAGCTGGGAATGCTGAAATTTTTAAACCGTGACGTTTCAGGAAACAAACATAATGCTTTAACCAAATCAGAAACTTTCATTCTTTAATCGTGCAAGAAAAACAATCAATATTGTATAATTCCAAATATACTCATCTGATTCTATACTACAACATTCCCAATAGTTTGTCCGTATTGAGAAATGCAATTTCTAACTCTGCGTCACATATGTGCAGTGGGTGGGTAATTTTTTATTTTCTTGGCTAGAAAAAACTGTTTGTAAAATGTAAGAAGTTACATGAAATGATGACTACTGAGAGATGTATTCCATCTTGCTCAATACGGTCTTGGTGTGTCCAACATAAATAGTAACCCAATCAAATAATATTATAAGTGCATATAAAATAATTAATAGTACTCTGTACCCAGAGTACGATTAATACGCATCAGAGATAATTTGTTTTACGTTATGTATCCCAGTCGTGATACCCGAGTTTTCTATTGTACGGCGTTCTGTGATAAAATATGGATGGGAGCTTTCCGTAGTTCGACACGTGATGCATTGTCATCCATCATGGCACCATAAACAAAAACGGTATTTCATCACGGAACACAAGAGAACGTCATCTTTGTTTCCAATCTAGTTTTATTCTCTCTGCATCAAAACAATGTTGCTCATCTACCTAAAGTCCAGCATCTCTCGCTTCTGAACTTCGACGTACAGATACAGTTATGAACAAGTGCATATTTATGCACTTGTTCGTAAGCGAACTACGGTGTTTCCATGGTTCGACCAGAATGTCTAAGGCATTCTTGATAGACATTCCATTCTTTATACGGCTAATAATTCTCTTTCAAAAACCACAAATCTTCTACATTGTGCTCTTTCTCTACCTCTGGGTATTGCTTTAAAATATTTCTTCAACTGTTGACAAAAAATTCACTACACTGAATAGGAGGATTAAAGACATGCTGCACCAAATTATGCTTCTTTCTCTATGTATACTCCATTTTACCTTCGATCGGCAAGCACTTGATGTATTCGCATTTAAAGAGAAATATTATTAAAAAGGTTACCTTAAACAGTTTTAATTAGAGTGACCAGATTTACAGAAGATCCAGAGACTTCTGAAAATTTAGGTCCTTAGAATTAGGAACTTCAACTGGGTTCCCCCAGTTGAAGCTGGCAATTAATGACTTTCATTTCAAAATTCTAGCCAAAAATTTTTAGTCACATTCATTTCCGACCGATTTCTCTTTTATTTGTTGGTCCTACTATTCTATTAGTGAAATTATCTGATTCTGTTATGCAATTAATTTAAAATTTAAAATAATATCCAAATTGAATTACAGAGACACTAATTTGTCAGGGACAGTGATTTTCATTCATGGACTTTTCCCGGAAAACGGGGATGTCTGGTCACGATTGTTTTAAATGAATTTTAACCCGTCTCTTTTTACAGAGTAAAATTACTAATTTATCAAAAGAAAACGTTTGATTGTGTTAAAATAGCAACTATTTTATTTCGTTTCCAGTTGTTTTTTAACAGTGTTAAAGTGATGTTAATCCTCTTTAACAACAGCACGCTATGGAGTTATTCCTCTGGGAATTTATTATTAATTAACTTAGAAATTAACTGAAAAATAAAACAAACACAAGAATGATATTTGTTTTATCTTTTGGCTGTATTTCCTAAAATCTGTTACAACAGCATTACATTTGAAATAGATCTTACAAATCTTTACAAAACACATGATTACAGGCTATTTTTTTTAACTAATTTGAAATCTCTCGACGCACTTGACAGGAAATGCTAACTAGAATAGTTTCAGAAAATAACGGCAACCTCTTATTTTTCCTACTTTTATATGTTCATTAATTACCTTAAATCAAATCATTAATTTATTCTTAAATGATTTCTTCCACTGAAACTCAACTCTAAAATCTCAACTCTTCAGCTCGTATTTCAGCTGCTATTCTTTCCTTTTCTCAAAGAGACCCGAATCTAGGAAGCACATTTATAGGTAGTAACTGGATCTAGTCAGATTGGATAGGAACACCATTTCGATATATCGTTTTTCACCCCATTTTAGCGATCTTTAAATTTTTTTTGGCATAATAGGTGTAGTATAGATATTTAATATATTTTGCCCTCTTTCCGTTTTTTTAAAAATATTTTTATAAAATAGAGGTTATTACATCCTTGTCCGGATCAGGTACGTACTGTGCACAAATATTCCCAAATCTGTTGAAATTTCACTATGGTTGGTAACATTGCAGCAGCTCACTTCTAACTTGAATTGTAAGATAATAAAAAACAAATTAGTTGTGATGTATTTTGCCTCTTACATAGAATATCACACAATGGAATGATTGATGAAAATTTAAAAAAATAATAATTCAAAAGAAGTAATAAGCAATAAAACCCATTTGAAATAAATTATCACAAATTAGATTCAATACAAACAGTAGAAATACTGGGTATACCTTGAAGCGTCTTCGAGTCTAAAGTTGATGACGTGGCAGTTTGTTCTGCCGTAACCTTGAAATGAATTTCTAAATTTACGAGGTTGATCATAAATGGGGGGATCTGGTGTATAGCATTTTTACCAAACAAATTATTCCATTCATTCTACCTCTACAAAATGTCAGTTCCGTGTTCTTACTTCTAACAAAAACCAAATAATAAACCCAAAAAATTTGAATACTTTGTATATTAAAGTAAATTTCATTGATATGTTGACATTGCATGTACTTTGTACAGTCTCAGACTACTACTAAAGTTGCCCCGATTTTGCCAACTCGCCGTAATTTTACAGAAAAAATTCGTAATTTTTGTATCTTCCCTGAATTTGCCGGTCACTTCGAATTTTATCCACTCTCCTTAATTGTGCAAAAAGACAATTTTCACAACTCCCCTGTATTTTACCAAGTGGCTTCAAATTTTGCCAACTGCCCTAGATTTTGCCAAGAGTTCTCAATTTTTCCAACTCTCCTTAATTTCACAAAACCAAGCCCAATTTTCACAACTCACCTGTACTTTACCAAGTGGTTTCCAATTTTGCCAACTGCTCTAGATTTTGCCAAGTTGCCTCGATTTTGTCAACTCTTCTTAATTTCGCAAAAACAATTCCAATTTTTACAACTCGCCCATATTTTACCAGGTGGCTTCGAATTTTGCGAACTGCCCTAGATTTTGCCAACTCGCCACAATTTTACACAAAAAATCCCTATTTTTACATCTCACCTCATTTTTGCAAAGTTATTCTGAATTTTGCCAACACCACAAGATTTGCTAACTCTCTTAGATTTTGCGAAGTTACCTCGATTTTGCCTACACGCCATAATTTTACAAAAAAAATAAAACTTTCACAGTCGTTCAAAAAAATCCGAACACTATGGTTGACTACAGAATTAAAAAAATATATAGCAACGATTTTTTTTAGAAATTAGAGTTCTGGTTACAGTACACGATGGTTGCCAGATCACTAATTTCCAAAAACATTGTTGCCAGATATTTTTTCTGAATTCTGTAATCAAACATAGTGTTCGGATATTTTTTTCAGCGACTGTACATCTCACCTGAATTTTGTCAACTCCTCACGATTTTGCCAAATCATTCCGAAGTTTGTCAACTCCCCAAGATTTTGCCAAGTCACTACGAATTTTACCAAATCCCCAAGATTGTAGCAAGTCACTCCGAATTTTTCCAACTTCCCAAGATTTTGTCACGTTGTCCCCGATTTTGCCAACTCACCTGTATTTTTCTAAGTATCTTCGAATTTTGCCAACTGCTCTAGATTTTACCGTCTCCATTATGCTGATGATTTAGCCCTTTTGGGCAAATGATGTTGATGAGATGAACTCTTTCATTCGAGCTGTTGATGAGACTGGTAGTACAGTAGGTTTGGTTATAAACAGAGAGAAAACTAAAGTGATGAAAATTGGTCAGGCAGGTTGTGATTCAGTTAATCTGAATGGTTGCAGTCTTGAGCAGGTGTCTCAGTTTAATTACCTTGGGAGCTGCGTAACTGATACTGGTGATGTGCGGCATGAGATTAACAGACGAATAGGTATTGCTGCCGGGACTTTTAAGAATCTATGGAGATTGTGGAGAAATAGGCGTATACACCTAAAGACTAAAATTAGACTGTATAATAGTTTGGTTCTTTCTAGGGTTAGTTATGGTAGTGAAACTTGGACGCTGTGTAAACAAGATAACAGGAAACTAGATGCTTTTGATTCTAGATGCTACGCAGTATCTTGTGTATTAGGTGGTTTAACTTTGTAACTAATGATGAGGTTAGGCAAAGGAGTCTGCAACCTCCTTTAAGCAGCATATTGTGCAGAGAGGGACTCCACTGGTTTGGCCATGTTGCCCGTATGGATAATTATAGATTGGCGAATAGGGTTATGAACAGTGTGCCTAGAGGCCTCAGAAGGAGGGGGAGACCTAGGATGCGGTGGGCAGACAATGTCAAATAGGACCTTGTTAGAATTGGTGTACAGTGGCCGGATGCAGCAGATGTAGCTCAGGACAGATATGCTTGGAGAATTAAACTGCGCGGTCTGGTTGGACCTCCGCAGCACCATGGCTGCTTGATGATGATGATGATGATGATGATGATGATGATGATGATGATTTTTCTCAACTGTCCTAGATTTGTCAAGTTGTCTCGATTTTGCCAACTCGCCTGTATTTTACTAAGTGGCTTCGAATTTTGCCAACTGCTCTAGATTTTACAGTCTCCACTTTTCTCAACTGTCCTAGATTTGCCAAGTTGCCTCTATTTTGAAAACTACCTTAGATTTTGCTAACTCCCCTTAATTTTACAAAGAAAAAGATTGCAAATTTTCACAATTCATCTAGATTTTACGAAGTCGTCTCGAATTTTGCCAACTCCAAATTACTTTGGGGGGACCCTTCCCCCATCCTCCCATAGCTACCTCCCTGTTTGCACACTATATTAGGGACTAGAAGAATTCCGCTGTTGCTCAGTTCATTGCTGACATCAGCACGCACTTCCATAGCCCTTTGCTTTGTTTATTCGCAAATTATTGAAAAGTTTATTTCCGCATCGACAGATTTTGGATCTCTGTAATTCCCACAATACTTCATCGAAGGTCCCAAATTTCGAACGTGGATTCCCCCTTTGTGACCTCGAATGAAAAAATGTTCTACTTGCAACGGAATATTTTAATATAAAAAATCTTGGGAACATGAGGGATCTGACAATAGTTGGTGGCTCACTCGATTAGAATTTGCGAATGAACAGAAGCTACGAATGTGGAACGGAACAGAAATATGTTTTATGCAAAAGAGCGATATCTAACGATCTATTTAATCTATCGAATTTTATTTTGTGTTGTACATTTTCATGCTACT
Organism: Ryuthela nishihirai; assembly: GCA_038380435.1. Classification (NCBI taxonomy): domain Eukaryota; kingdom Metazoa; phylum Arthropoda; class Arachnida; order Araneae; family Heptathelidae; genus Ryuthela; species Ryuthela nishihirai. Next base: position 66,066,381 of record JAWZYU010000011.1, on the reverse strand, counting down.
CTTAAATTTCTGCCGAAATTACAGGTTCCTAGTCCCTTTATATGAATAGTTCTGCGATCGTAGACATATTATTATAGACTGCTGTAGAAGCGAGTACAGAATTGATACATTTTCAGATGCAGAATCTTGCTTTTCATTGGTGTTCGTAGTTAAAAATAATAAGCCACGATTGGACAAAAATAATTCTTTGAGGGAGACTTGCTGTTCCATTCTTCCACCGAATATAGAATTTAACATTATTTGCGCAAAACAGTTATAGCAGATTTTTACTTCTTGTGAAATTGGCAACTAAGTTCAGAGCTGCAACTAAGCTATTGCTGCAGTTTTTTTTTCCATTTATTAACTTTATTTCCTATATTTTATTAAATATTTGACAATATTCATTTTCGCCTTTTCTCTTCTTCCTGCATTATAGTTGTTTGATAATAATTTTAAATTACAAACAAATGTATTGAATAATTTAATCTGGAACTAAGCATATCGTGAAGAATCTTGAACTACCCAGTGCTCAAAATTATAGGATAATGTATAAATCCGTACATAACACGAAGTATTTTTAAGCGAATGCAATGAAATTTGTTAAAAATGTGATATGACAATATGATTACATTACAAATGTAAATCAAGCAGAAGAAATTCATAATCGTAGGAATCTGAGGAAAAAATCGCAGAAAGCTTTAGGATCATAATCGTGCAACTGACATGAAGGAGCAGTCCATGGAACAATACTTAATGTCTGTTACTTACGACATACGGTATGTTAATATGGATTATGATCATCCCTGACAGCCATGCAGCTCAAGTAACGACTACTCGTACTGTTTTTGAGGGTATTGATGAGATCTTGAGGGTTTAATGACCACTCTTCGAAAAGTGCTCTTCTGAGTCCGTGGAGTATTCTGGGAGGGGGTTGGCGAGTCCAATTTGTCTCCCTAGAAATACAATACATGCTCAATGTAATTGAGGTCAGTAGATCGTGGTGTTCACTCCATTTGGCGAATATCTTCCTCTTCGGGAATAGCATCGACCACATGAACACGATGAGGGCGGTCGTTATCGTCCATAAGAATGAAATCTCGACCAACTGCTCCCCGGCGTGGCCTGACATATGGGTTCAGGAACTCGTCTCGTACTGCAGGGAAGTAACAGAACCACTTAGAAAGATGTTCAGGTCTGTACGCCCGTTCGTCATGATTGCTACCCCAACCATCACGCCACGACCACCAGAGTAGTCCCTTTTTCTGAAGTTCGAGGGGCTGTTGAGGATTCCTGGTTCTCTTAAGATGCGAATACATCGAGAATCAGTACTTAAGCTGAATCGCGATTCATCTATGAACATAACTTGCGTCCACTGGTATGAATTCCAAGTGTGATGTTGGCGACTCCCCGTTAAACGAGCTCACCGGGCAGAGGGAATTAGAGGAACACAAATAACAGGTCCCCTGGCATAAAGGCATTGCTCACGAAATCTCCTGTAAAAAGTATGATTTGAAAACCTCGTTCCTGTAGCTGCTACAAGCTGCAAAGACAGTTGCCTAGCGGTCATCACTCTGTTCCGTCTGGCAGTAAGACTCATATAGCGATCGTCTGCAGCAGTTGTGTCTGTGGGATGGCCTTGTTCTGGTCGACGACGAACATCTCCTTACTGTTGAAATTATCTCCAGAGTTTTGACAGGACATTTTGTGGAACATTCAATGCTCTGGAAACTTTCGTCTGGGACTGACCTGTCCGTCTGGGACTCCTTCCAACGCTCACCACTACTGAAAATCATCCATATGATGACTTCGGGATATAATATGTTCGACGTGTTACTGAAGTGAACGCAAGAGTTGCCTAGAACAGCTAAAAGCTGCGAATAGACTCTCGCGTCTTTTTAACGCATTCCTAATTTGCATATTCCAGCTTAAGTGCGGCAACTATAAATGCGGGATAGTTTCCCGCGTAGCGTATTTTCCATGTTCATCCATTTTCAGCGCATTATTTTACATGTATCGGCAGCTATATACAGGGTGATTCAGAATTCATCATCAATATTTAGTGGGAAGGAAGGGAATAAGAAAAGAAAGAGATTTCACATAGGAAAGTATGGGGGCAGACGAACGCATGGTGGTGTAGAGGGCGCTGTGTGTACACACCTCTCATACAGAAGCACAGCTGTTTGACGCGTGCAGTCAGTTGTCATTCGACAAGGTGAATTTGCAGAAGTAACATGAACCGGTATACGTGGAATGAATGTGCAGATATGCATGTATCTTACGGTGCGGCAGGAGAAAGATGTCTTCGAGCCAGGCAATTGTATGCAGCGCGCTTCCCAAACCGCCGTGTGCCACAGCATCAAATGTTTTCACGTATTCATCGCCAACTGCGTGAAACAGGATCGTTTGCTGCTAGTAATGTTAATCGAGGGAGGCGCAGATCGCCACGGACAGTAGCAGTAGAGGAAGCTGTCCTACATGAAATCGAGGAACAACCTGGTGCTAGCACACGAGGTATGGCTAGGCAGTTTGGAATTTCGCAAGCAACAGCGTGGCGGATATTACACGATGAAGGGTTACATCCGTTTCATCTGCAAAGAGTGCAATTATTGGCAGCAGACGACCATCCCAAGCGTGTTATTTTTTGTCAGTGGTTCATGCAGAGAATAGCCGTTGATCCCAATTTCCTAACGTATGTTCTTTTCACCGATGAGGCGTTGTTCACTCGAGAGGGTGTTTTCAACACACACAATTGGCATGTGTGGGCTCATCAGAACCCACACGGTACAAGACCTGGAGCTGCGCAACAACGTTTTGCTGTCAATGTGTGGACTGGGATTGTCGGTGACTGTTTGTTGGGCCCGTATTTACTACCATCCCGTTTGGACGGTGCCAAGTACCTAACATTTCTTCAGACTGTGTTACCGGATTTTCTGAACGAGGTTCCTGATGGTAGTCTCCGGCGAATGTGGTTCCAGCATGACGGCGCTCCTGCACATTTCACAAATGCTGTGCGTGTTTACCTACGCAGACAGTTTGGTGGTCAATGGATTGGCCGCGGTGGACCGGTTTCTTGGCCACCACGTTCACCGGATTTATCTCCAATCGATTTCTTTGTATGGGGTGCTATGAAAAACATGGTGTACGAGACCCCTGTTGATAGTGCTATGGATCTTGTAGCACGCATATCAGTTGCTGCCTCAAACATCCGGGAAATGCCAGGCATCTTCCACAGGGTCCGGCTGTCCATGCAACGCCGTTGTGAGTCATGCATTCTAGCACATGGTCGGCAGTTCGAGCACCTCTTGTAAGTCTGTACAACCAATGCAAAGAAATGTTACATGTAAGATAATAAATGTTTTTTCCTTACCACTTCCTTCTTATGTGTTCTTTCCATCATTGAACTGGGGTCATTTTGCCCTACTACATGGCATATGCGCCCATGCTTTCCTATGTGAAATCTCCTTCGTTTCTTATTACCTACCTCCCCACCAAATATTGATGATGAATTCTGAATCACCCTGTATGTTTTGGTCGATTATCCTTTAATTTTGAGCACCAGTGTATATAAAAATTCCTCTGAGAGGAACCTTTAACGTTCCGCTCAGAGTTGGCATCCTTTCCAAGCCCATCGGTGTCGCTTTCTTGACCGAGGAGAGAGGGTGGGTATTTAGCGGTGATAAATCACAACGCTAGCACAGGTGGGACTCGAAATTAGGAACTGCAGATTACTGTCCTCGCGCGCTACCGACTGAGTCAGTCCCCTTCCCCGAGGTATGATAAAACCTTATAAAACCTTATAAACCCTTAAGAATTAACTTTCGGTCATCCCGACCATTTCCGAAGGAGAGGGAGAAGAAAATGAACAATCGTAAAAAAGTAATGGAACGAAAATATAAAGTAGTGCCGCACCAATGTTGGAGAAATTTCGTGGTGTGATCTTGTTGTTATCGAAAGGTTAATGGAAAAAATTCTGAAATTATAAATTATTTTTCGACCTTTATAAGTTAGGGTTATTTATTAAGCTTCTGTATTGAAATGTGCCATGTCGAATGAAAATGTTTGCATGAAAACTAACAATTCGTAACATTCCTAGTTGTTCAGTGAAGAGTGATACAGTAAAACAGAATTGTTTTATAAAACTAAAAATATTCAAAGACGTAAAATATATTACTTTATATATATAATATATTTTATTATATATGTATATATATATATAATAAAATATTATATTTATTATTATATATTATATATATAAATATTAATTTTGTATTTTAAAATTAATAACATTATTGTTGAAAAGTGGTATTCAACAGGTTTTTCAGAAAAGTGGTGTTCAAAATTAAAGGATAATCGACAAAAACATATATAGCTGCCTATATATGTTAAATAATACACTGAAAATGGGTGAACATGGAAAATACGCTATGCGGGAAACTATCCCACATTTACAGTTGCTGCACGTAAACGTTTTTTCAACAGTGGTATTCAACAGTTGAAATATTAATTCTGTATTTTAAAATTGATAAAATTATGGTTGAAAACTGTTGAATAGCAAAATATCAAACATTGATTTATACAAATATTAACGACTGCATCCAGATGAACCCATACACACATTATACCTGTAAAGAAACAGAAAGTTGCAGCTTGGGTTATTTTATCTGTAGATAAAACATTTAAATGGCAGTAGATATGTCTTGCCAATTCAATTACTATTTAAGATACTAAGATCAAAATACATACTCGCAGTCTATAATAATTTCTAAAACACAAATTAAGGGATAGCAGAAACTACGCATATTATTATTTATCATGTTTTACATTTTCTAAAGTAAAATTAATCATTCTTGAATTATTGAAACTTTACTTAAGATCTGAAGATCAGAAAAGCCTTGGAACAATTGTGCTAAATTATATTCTGTGGACGTTTAGATTGTTTTTGTAAAAATGTACATTACAATTTACTTTATCTGCCGAAGTTGCTCCTCATAATTACAAATTTGCATGTGTTTTCCGAGCCGGCTTCATTTCTCCATGGATCCTTAATATGGCATCCTTTATTATCATTTTACTGCTCTTCCTTCTATTTAGAACAAGATAAGGGAAAGCCTTTTTTTTGGTTGATGAGCAATATGTAGCAAAATGGATTGAACAGAAGTAGCGAATTTTAATTTCCATACTTACGAGTAATTTTACTGATTGATAAGAAGCAGAGAGTAAGGCAAATATTTACTTTTCCTGGGATGAATAATTACGGAATCGAAAGGTAAAGAGAAAACTTGTTTGGTGAAAAGGGAGTCAAAAATTCATTATGTTCGAAAATATTGAATCTTTGAAGACGATAAATTTACTCTTTGTAGATTGCTGAAATCAAAATGGTAACGCGAATCGAAAATGAGTTGGTTAAATTACACGACCTTGGAAGATTGAGCATACACAAATAAATAATTTAAATATGATCCGTAAAGTATTACTCCTGCAAGACTCTATATCAATAAGTATTTATTATTCTGACATAGTAAAATTTTCTTCCTATCTCGGGAACATTATACTTACTCATTTTACTCAATAAGTACCAGAGCAAATAGACTTCACTTCTCTAGAGATAATTCTGCACACAATAATCTTTTATCTTTAACTTCGTATTCGATGGACAGCAGCGTTAACAAACTCATTGATGTACCCTTTCCCTACCGGAAAACAGTGGTAGGAAAAAAAAGTTTTATTTTTAATTTTTCATTTTCATGTTTTGCTATATGTATTCTTTAGCAGAAGATCTCCGTCTTCAATTGGCTTTCAATTTGTCAGTAGTAACACTTGGCATCATATGCAAGAGCATCGTACCCCATGCACATTCAAGAACATGACGATAGATGTTTTGACAGGAAGCTTCCATCTGTCTCATAAGAGCACTCTAGTGGTCTAAAGGACTCTCGAGGACTAAGGATGTTCGTCACCAAGCAACTTCCCATTGTGTGCAAAAAAAGTCACTTAAAGATAATCTCACCCCACTTCACCACCATCAGCCCAACAATTCACACAACGAGTTCTCATACTGTTGAAGAAATCACTGATGAGATTTTGCGTTAATAATGCCCACTCCTCCACAACATCATGTCTAAGCTCATAGAGCGTTTAGGAAGTGGCAGTTGACTTCACCAGGGCGTTCTTCGCACACTCAATAGGATTCATTTTCGTGAATCTAGCTGGAGACTCCGTCTTACGAATGCCTTCCATTTCAAGTAATTGATCGACCACATGAACCCTATGGGTACGGCATTATGTCTATAAAGGTTAATAGAAGGCCGAGATCACCCCTGAAAACCTCACCATAGTAGAGTGGTTTGAAACGCAAAAACGAGATTAAAATTGATATTTCACGAAAAAACTGAAATTGAAATAACAGTTGCTTTTGTAGTAATCCGTCGTGATATATTTGAAAATGCTGGAAATATAGCGTATATTTATTAAATCTTTAATATGCGTCATTTCATTATAATTCAACACCCTATGGAAGACAAATTGTCTGCTACCCTAGCTAAAGACCGTCGTGCATGAGCCAACCATGAGCGGACGACTGCCGAGCTGCAGCAAATCTCCTTGGGAAAAGGGAACAACGTTCTCCAACCCACAGAAGAAAGACGAGGTAAGGGTTAATTTCTCTGATCTGGAGCTCCCTAGCAAAGTGTATTGTAGTTTCTTGCCGCCATGATGCCCACATTAGGAGATGCAGACTTATTAACTTTGTTAGCCTCTAGGAACATTTTTCTCGTGATTACGAACGGACAGTGGACTTTTCCCTCGAGTGGGAGGGACAGCGCCACAATAAGAATTTTATTGTGAAAGTGAATAATAAATGTGTTTTATGTGAAATGTTTTCTGCTGAGAGTATATTTATATGTGCTAATTTTTGAAATATAATATCTTCTATGCTGTGGCCAGTTCGCCCCTAAAGTTGTATCACCTCCAAACCACTCAGGGGTAGTTACAACATTTCAAACGCTTATAGTTCTTATTCTATTATTGCAATGAAATTGGTCTATTTTTAAAGTTCTTGAAACATTCTTTATAACATAGTATTATACCATATTTAATAGTTTGATCTTGAATATCTCACAACATGTCTCCCTAAAAATTTTCGGAAAAAAATGTCATAACGCATATATTAAAAACAGCATCTTAAGAAGTAATTATCATGGGACTGTCATGAATTCTTGAAATATCAATTTTTTAATTAGGCCAGGTTGCGCAAAAACCATGATGTGATGCAGCCTAATATATATTAAATTGAAACAATTCAATGATATAATAAAATAATTATAGCAAATTACTGAAATAACACAAATGCTAATTTGGTGAAAAATTTACTAATTTAATTAATCAAGACATTGAACATCAAATAATAGCTAAAAGAGACTTGAAACCATTACTGTGGAAACGTTATGTTGACGATATGTTTGTTGTTTGGTAATATTCTACAGCTGCCTTAAATGAATTTCTCAAAGGATTAAATCAGGCCTACAACTCTATAAATTTTGTTCTTACCAATGTAAATAACAATACAATTTCTTCTCTGGATATATTAATTTATCGCATAAATCCAGTTTTCAAACCACAGTTTATAGAAAGTCATCATTTAGCAAAAACTTAATACCTTTCAACTCATCTCACAATAGATCTTCACTTATCTCTACCATGTTTTCACTATTTTACAGAGCCCATAAAGTCTGTAGCAACAAGTATTTTTTGAAAAAAGAAATTTTCTCTATATTTTTTCTATGTCAATATGCAGGATATCCTCAGCAATTCATAAAGAGAATTCACTTCTCCACCAGAAATAAAATCAACAACTTCTGTCTTCAAGACAACTCTTCACAAGTTGTAAAATATACCTCATTCATTTTACATTTTCCAGTCATCATCAATACCATCAACAATATTATGAAAAATTATAATTATAAGGTGCCTACCAAATCACCTACCACTGTTTTATCTCTTGCAAAACAAGACAGAGATACATCTTCACTCACAGGTGGTGTATATATTTTACCCATCACTTACCTTAAATCAGACTATTGCAATTCTTCCAAACCTCTCGGCGACATAGGACAAACTGAAAGAACTCTCCAAAAAGGAATAAAGGAACATCAAAGAAATATCAAATTAATGCAAACTACTACAGCCCTTTCATCTACTGTTATACTTGAAGGAGCTAAACCTCTATTTAACTATTTAACCAAGCTTTCATCATCAGCAGTCTTTCATCCATCTTCAAGTTATCGTTTACTAAAAATCTGCAAATTTTTGTCAATAAAAGCTATTGTTGTAATACCTACCAAGCCCAACTAAATCCCGCATGGAAATTTCTATTGCAGAATTTTCCACAAACATGTCTTTGCCATAGTTATTAAACAAAAATTCATCAACCAACTACCACTCAAACAATCACTAGCACCTATCGTGACAGCTGACCGTGCGTAGCATTCTGCATGACTCGTGCCTCTCATCTCTGTACAATTATAACTTGAAGCAGAAGTTAGAACTTTGAAATTTACCTAAGTTATATAATGCAATTTCCAGTCATTGTATGTCTGACGAAGTCTTAATGTCATGATGATGACATTAGGATGAAATCGATCACATCTTTTATATATTATGTTGCACTATTTGACAATGAACTCATTTTTTTAATTTTATACATCTTCAAGATTAGTGTACAAAAATAAATAAGTATAAATTTCTAAAAAACGTTGTTTAGTCTTCTTATTATTCCATCTACTACACTATTCAACAAGAGATTGTGCAACATCGACAGATAATCCAACTATAGTGAAACAAACAAAGGGACTATCATATATATTTGATCAATATTTTCACTGATATATTAGCATTATATGAAAAATTTACTATTTAAACTTATAAAAGTTGTTACTTACTAAAATAAATGTCTAAATCACTCGCAATGTGCTTTTTTAACTAGGAATATACTTAAATTCTTCGCTTCTTTCCCTTCAGTTGATAATGTATGGTTCTTTCAGTGGCAGATAACTTATAAACATTTGTTAAAACTTTTGACCTATGTACTAATGAAATAGCAGGATAACAATACGAATAATACGGATCATTGACTATATAAAACTTAGTTTTTCTTCTTTTGCAATATTATTGGTCCTTTAACGCATCCTACCAAAAGCTACTTCCTATACTGCCCTCAACTCAGCAAGCTTAGGAAACACAATACAGATTGCTGGATTTTTCTCTTTAAACAGTGCATATGTCGCAGGGAGATGATGAAAATAGGGATTTGATCAAATCCCTAAGGTATATGATCAATTCACGGAAGATGTTAAAATAGCAACTCTGTGGGGTGATTTCCCTGAAGAAAGTAAGTGATTTGATCAAATCCCTTAACTGTTTTAGTGAAAAGATGAAATAATATTGTTTAGATATTAAAAGTATTTATTTAGTAAACCATGCATTATTAAATGTAGAATAGTTAATACAACAATAGTCATTGAAACACAAATTACTTATTCGAAACTAATTAACAAAAGAAATAGGTACTTAAGCTGATATTTTTAAAAACAGCATTATTAAATGTAGAATAGTTAATACAACAATAGTCATTGAAACACAAATTATTTCGGCTATTACGGAATTGTAATAGCCGGTACATTGTACTTTTTTTTGTTTTTTCCGAATCGCCTTTTTCACCTCTTATTATCTCCTTTCCGAATCGCCTTTTTAAGGTATTCTTAATGTATCTCGATCTACAATGCACCGCCTGCCGAATTATTCAAAACGCCCTTCATGAGCGAAGGCCAAGTGAGAACGAATCTGTAGAGTGATGAATCTCTTGAGTACGAATCTTCGGGTCACGTGACTCCGTGGTCCGAATTATAATGAAACGTCCCGAATGAGCGGAGGCCAAGTGAGAACGAACCCGTCAAGTGGTGAATCTCTTGAGTATGAATCTTTAGCTCACGTGATACTACTTTGGACACTATAAAGGGTCCTTTTTTTACCTTTCTGGGAAAAATGTTTAAGTAGTGGTGCTAATTTAAATTGTTCAATGATTGTGACAGCTTCTTCTATCCTTTCGCGAGTCCACAAAGGTTTTTCTTTTTCATGCCGCTTGTTCAAAAACGTCCTGATAGTTTCATTAAACTGTTCTTCAGATACAAATTCGGTCAGAGTTTGAGTTTTTTCTATATCTGAACTCATTTTTCTACGGTAGGTACTTGATAAAACTCGAAATATAGAAAACAATAATAAAAATGTGCGCAACCTTCCTCGCGTAATGTTTGGGCGCTGGCTGGCACGGTCGCCAGAGGGGAGCGGTGTGGTAAAGGGGAGTAGTAAAAAGCGAAACATAGAGCTGTGCGAGTCCTGACTTGTTTATTTCATCTTTTCACTAAAACAGTTAAGGGATTTGATCAAATCACTTACTTTCTTCAGGGAAATCACCCCACAGAGTTGTTATTTTAACATCTTCCGTGAATTGATCATATACCTTAGGGATTTGATCAAATCTATATTTTTATCATCTCCCTGCGACACATATAAATGTATCTCTTTCAGGTTATTTAGAACAACACATTCAAAAGAGATATTCCCTTTCAAGGTCCGGTTTATAACCTTGGAAGTAGACCCGGATCCCCCCCCCGAAAAAAAACGAAAGGGGTGGAGTCAAGTGAAGCAATTAAGGTGGCAAAAGGTAAAAGGAGTGGGAGAAAGAGACAGGTTTTCCATTGCAATGTAACATTTTCCCCCTTCTTTTAAAGGTTTTTAAAAACATTTCGTAAAATATACGTGATATATACACAAGTTTAATAATTTTTGGCCTTCATTCCATTACCCTTACTAGCATAAAACTTTGCTTGTCTGTAATAAATATGTCTGTTAAAAATACATATTGATGAGATGTGCGATTTTAATGCCTATATAATAAACAGTATGGGAACTTTTGGTGCCCAGAGCGATCCGCCTGTGTGTTCGTCTTAACCAAACTCACGACGTATCAAAAGACTGGCGAAGTACTGAACCAATACTTCGTGTCCTCATTTGGTAACCAAACTCATCCATATCGTTTAAATTAATTTAACTAATGTTAACTGTGATCTTATGGACTTAAATTGATGAACGATTTATAAAGAGAAAATTTAAACGCCCGTATATATTAGAGAAATTCCTAACATATATATAAGAAAATCTTCGAGTTTTTTTCCCCCGTTAGGCATCAATTGCTGGTTTCAAATAGAGGTGCAACCATCACGTTATCATATGCGATCATTCTACAACAGCGATAAATTTTCTACTCTGTGAACATTGAATGTTTTGGTTTTAAAAGAGAGATAATTTTAAATTCCACTGTCAGAAGACGATAAAGATGGAAAATGGTAAACATTAAACTAATATGCTTGACAGCCTATCCGTAGCGAAAATTTTAATTTTTAGGCGCTAGAATTCTGGCACGCACCATGGATTTAGTTTTGAGGGGATTCGAGAATTTAGTTTTTGGATGGGGATGGAGAGTTAGAATTTAATCTGAGTATAACTTTCGCGAATTTAGTGTGAGTAGGTTTTCCCCGATTACTAAAATATTACACTGGTAAAGTAAAATTTTAGTGTCTTTTTATATATATTTGTAGTGTCGGACATATAGTATGGGACTAAAATAAAATTATGCAAAAACAACTGTTTTAGATTTTAATCAAGTAGACAAATTTGAGATTTCTTATCAAACGATCGTATTTTTGGGGTAGGATGGAGTCCGGACTCCCCCAAGGGTACGTTCTTGTTAGAGTGTGTTGATCAAATAATTTACATTGAAAGCAGCGACTTCAGCCACTGACACCTACGGGGTAAGAAAACTGCAAATTTGTATTAAAATGAAAATATTTTTCTGGATTGGATAGATATATTGATAAAATATTATTATTATCATTATTATTCTTTGAATATTCGATTTGTTTAAATTTCCACAGTTGAAAGGCGTTAAAACAGAAACACAACAAGACTTATATTTCAAAAAGAACATTACATGTTGTCAGAGGAAAAATTTTTTGCTAAATTGAAATATGCATAAGCATACTGAAATATGCATGCAATAACACGTTAAAATGTTCTGCAACACAATATCCAATTTAAATACGCCAGAAATAGATATAATGCATGTTTAAAATTAATATATAACGAAATATGCATGTTCAATTAACGTTAAAAATAAATATATAATGAAATATGCATATTAAATGCATGTTAAAAATATATATTGTTGAGTTGTGCCTATTACTGATTGCAAATTCAGCAATCAGTCTGATTGCATGCTAAAATGGATATATAATGAAATATGAATGTTAAAAACAGATATATAATTAAATGTGCATGTTAAAATAGAGGCTTGTAAATGGTAGCTAGGCGTAAACTGGAAGGAGAGCTGTGTACCAATCCCCAGTGATGATGCACAGAACCAGCCAGGTCTAGCACCTAATGTCCGACCCCGCCTTCTCGTGGTGCAGGCCGTTAGTACCTTTCAAAAGAGATATTCTCTTTTGGAAGGGAACGGAAGGGGAGGGCTGCCAGTTCAGCATGGCCTCTGATCTGGTCATCTATGGCCACTTTTTTCTTTTTTTCAACCCTGCTGAGGAGTGGTCAACTTCACAGGGTCCTGGTGCTGACCATCTATACCTACTAGACTGGACTTGTTTATGGATTTGAGCTTGATTATGGATCCTGGACTTGCTGCACTGGTGGGCCTCTGTTGAGGGAGAGTCTGCCGCTGTTTTCTGTTTGCTTCTGGGTTGCCAGCTCTAAGTGAACAGAGGCATGGGATACCTTATATCAGCTGGTGGATAATCCTAATCAGAGGTCATCGCAGGTACCTGAACCTTACTTAGCTAGTTGGGCATCGTCAAGCCTAAACTGGAGTAATGTGTCTCAGGCAGGTCATATGGTTCTTGAAAAAGTCCACTTGAAAAGCTGGTGCCTGAAGTTCCTACCAGCATCGGTGACTTCAGCCTTTAGCGGAGGAGGAACAGGTCTTTGCCCCATGCCTGCGATCAGGGGGCTGTTTGATATTGTTGGCCCTACCAATCTCAATAAACCTAATTTCTTTAAAAATCCTACTAATCATTTTCTCTCTGCAGGAACGTGGAACGTGAGGACATTACATAGAGATTATTCTCTTGATGTCCTCATGCAGGAATTCCAGCGCTATAACCTAGATATTCTAGGCTTGCAAGAGACCAGATGGACAGGTAAAGGTGAGATACTTAAAAATAACTTTAAATTTCTCTTTACAGGGAGGGAGGATGGAAAGCATCACCAAGGCGTGAGTCTGCTGCTCAGCAGACATGCTAGTCATGCTCTTCTAGGATATGAGTGCATTAATGAAAGGTTTCTTACAGCAAAATTTCAGACAAGCATTAAAGACTTGAATGTTATCTGCTGTTATGCCCCCACTGAGGATTCTGATGAGGATGAGAAGGATAGGTTTTATGGACAACTTCAGGATATTTTGAATTCTGTCAAGAAAGGAGATATTACCCTTGTTCTTGGTGACTTTAATGCCAAAGTTGGTACCGACTCTGACCTTTGGGGAGGAGTAATAGGCCCTTTTGGTATTGGTAGCTGCAATGGCAATGGGCAACGTCTCCTACAGGTAAGTAAACTAAATTGTTTCAGAATAACTAACGCATATTACAAACACCGCCACATACATAAATACACATGGGTTTCACCTGATGGGCTGCATAAGAATATGATTGATTATATATTAGTTAACAGCAAATGGGTTAGTTCTGTTAGAAATACCAGGGCATATAGGGGAGCTGAAATGGGATCTGACCATTACCTTGTTAAAAGTGTCTTGCAACTTAAACTTAAAAAGTGTTGTGCTAGGGTTAAAAAATTTACCTTTAATACTGAAGCTCTGAAAGACCCAGTTATAGCTAAAGCTTACCATGATAGGTTACTTAGTCATTATGACAGTCATGGTTTGCTTAATACTGAAGTTGAGGAAGAATGGGGCCATTTTAAACAGGCTTTTTTGGAAACTAACAATATTCTTTTAGGGAAAAAGGAGCAGAGGAGGCAGAATTATTTAAGTGATAAGACACTTGAGCTTATTTCAGAAAGAAGGAACTGCAGGAATGTCCTTAATCAGTACCCTACTAGTCCTAATAGAAAGCATTACAAAGAACTTAATAAACGTGTAAAGGATCAGTTAGCTACTGATAAAAATCTTTGGCTTGATGGCCTTGCTGACAAAGCTGAGGAAGCAGTTAGACAGCACAACAGCAGAGAGCTGTACCAGATAATTAATGTTTTGTGTGGTAGAAAACGAACAGGTATACAGGGATTGAAGGATAAACAAGGCAAGGTTATAGAAGGTGAGGATTCTGTCATGGCTAGGTGGGCTGAGCATTTCAGTGATGTTCTAAACAATGTGGTTAGTTCTACTCCCATTGTTTGCAATGATGATAGATGCATTGTTGGCTTTAATGTTGGCCCTATAACACAATCTGAAGTTAGTTTGGCTATTTCTAAACTGAAACTTCATAAATCCCCAGGGGTGGATGAAATTACTACGGAAATGCTTAGAGCTGGGAAAGTTTCAGTTACCATTTGGATGACTGAAATTTTGAATAACTTTTATGATAAAGGCATGGTTCCTAAAGATTTTACCAGAGCTATTATTATCCCTATTTTCAAAAAAGGTGATCGCAGTTCTTGTGATAACTATAGGGGTATCAGCCTACTCTCTGTTCTAGGTAAAGTTCTTTCCATGATTGTGCTTAATAGAATTAAGAATCTGGTTGACAGGCAATTGCGTGATGAGCAATGTGGATTCAGAAGTGGTAGGGGATGTGTGGATCAGATATTTTCACTTAGGCAGATTCTTGAGAAATGTTTAGAGTTTCAGAAACCTTTGGTTGCTAGCTTTGTTGATTTCAAAAAGGCTTTCGACTCTGTTGATCGTCATAATTTGTGGTTGATTGTGAGATCATATGGTATACCAGACAAGTTAGTTAACATAATGAAAGCTCTCTATAATAACACTGAGTCATGTGTGAGAGTTGGTAAGTCTTGTAGCAATTGGTTTAGCATTACTTCTGGTGTTCGACAAGGGTGCATTTTGTCTCCTTTTCTCTTTAGTTTGGTTGTTGATTATGTTATGCGAAATTCACTTCAAGGGAAAGCTTTTGGCCTTAAATGGGCTGGAGATACGAAAATATCTGATTTAGATTATGCTGATGATTTAGCCCTTTTGGCAAATGATGTTGATGAGATGAACTCTTTCATTCGAACTGTTGATGAGACTGGTAGTACAGTAGGTTTGGTTATAAACAGAGAGAAAACTAAAGTGATGAAAATTGGTCAGGCAGGTTGTGATTCAGTTAATCTGAATGGTTGCAGTCTTGAGCAGGTGTCACAGTTTAATTACCTTGGGAGCTGCGTAACTGATACTGGTGATGTGCGGCATGAGATTGACAGACGAATAGGTATTGCTGCCGGGACTTTAAAGAATCTTTGAGATTGTGGAGAAATAGGCGTATACACCTAAAGACTAAAATTAGACTGTATAATAGTTTGGTTCTTTCTAGGGTTAGTTATGGTAGTGAAACTTGGACGCTGTGTAAGCAAGATAACAGGAAACTAGATGCTTTTGATTATAGATGCTTACGCAGTATCTTGGGTATTAGGTGGTTTAACTTTGTAACTAATGATGAGGTTAGGCAAAGGAGTCTGCAACCTCCTTTAAGCAGCATATTGTGCAGAGAGAGACTCCGCTGGTTTGGCCATGTTGCCCGTATGGATAATTATAGATTGGCGAATAGGGTTATGAACAGTGTGCTTAGTGGCCTCAGAAGGAGGGGGAGACCTAGGATGCGTTGGGCAGACAATGTCAAACAGGACCTTGTTAGAATTGGTGTGCAGTGGCCGGATGCAGCAGATGTAGCTCACGGCAGATATGCTTGGAGAATTAAACTGCACGGTCTGGTTGGACCTCCGTAGCCCATGGCTGCTTGAGGATGATGATGATGATGATGATGATGATGATGATGATGATGATGATGATGATGATGATGATGATGATGATGATGATGATGATGATGATGATGATGTTAAAATAGATATATAATGAAATCTGCATGTTAAAGTAGATATATAATGAAATCTGCATGTTAAAATAGATATATAATGAAATCTGCATGTTAAAATAGATATATAATGAAATCTGCATGTTAAAATAGATAGAAAATGAAACATACATATGAATATAAATGAAATATTAATATTAAATGTATGATAAAAACAGATATATAATGAAATATGCATACATATTATAAAATCTTGATTAAAAATGAAATATACTTGACTGCATTGTTAACTTTTTCATGGTCGTGTTCTTTGTTTACTAGTTCCTCTCAATGCCATTGTCTAAAGAATATTACATGATATCCAATGTCCTATAAAGAATTTGCTGAACGTTATTGACAAAATAGCAAATTTAATTAACTGAGCATTGAGGCGTCATAGCTGAATCACGACTATTTTACTACAGTAGCTACTACAAATGCACTCTGGGCTTTACGCATAAACAAGGAATGCTCATGAAAACGAAACAGTTCAAGAGTAGAGATCAAATGACATTTACTTAACTTATACTCTCTATTTGCCTGAGCACAGGTTCCGATTTCCTGAGAACATATAAGTCAGAGATAATGATATTTGCTACTGCCCCTTAGGTAATTGCTTTAGTTGCGTGGTCTTCTGTTAGACAGTTGGCACTGCTAAGCGTAAAAGATAGTGCTGATTAATTTGTTTCCGATCCTCTAGCACGTGAACGGAGCAGTCCAGAATGATCCGTGTTTGCGATGTGACAATCTAAGTCTACTTAACTGAAGCATAATCTCTGACAAAAGGTGATGTTTATCTGACTCTTGTTACGAAATGATACAACACAATATGCGCTGGCTGAGTTTGCTAATCGCAACAATATTCTTTTGAAATGAAAGACTTCGGAAAGATTCTTGGGAAACTAGTTATCTTTTGTATTCAATTTTTAAGGATTCCACTGGGGAATATAGATTGCAACTTGGTTATAATAGTAATATTCGAATTAAGCAGGAATGCAGTTTTATTTACTGTTAATGACGCCAGTATTTTTGGAAGTGACAGTGGGAGAAGTTGGATAATTTTTTTAATGTAAATTGATTTATTGTATTAATGTTTCTTTTTTTTTGCAATAAAAAGTGCCTTTATTTGTTTTTATAAAATCATATTACATAATAGTTACACAATATATATATTTTTTTTCAGAAACAAATCTAGCTGCAAAAGTAATGATAACACCAATTAGAAGAACACACATCGCCTAAGGCACATATGAGAATCTCGTTTTCAAAGAGAATGAAGTTTTCCTTTACCTATTCTTTCACTCCTTAAAAGTTTTAATTTCAGCTAACGACTGATGGGAAAAATGCAAATAGTTTTTTATTAGTAACTAGCTGAACATACCCGGCGCTGCCCGGGTGTCACTTTTAATCTGTACAATTTTATTTTCACTGCAGTAAAGGTATATTTTGTAAAGTACCCTACAATTTAGCACAGATTTTCAACAGGAAGAAATTTGCGCCTGTGTTGGCTTGGATCGTTGTTGACGTCAGCGAGCTCTCTCATAGCTCGTGGCTTAGTTTCTGCGTAAGCTATCGAGATTTTATTTCCGTTACCACAGATTTTGCCACCCTATGTCTCCCGTGATATTCGTTCGCACTGTCCAAATTTCCTGCACAGCGTCCCCCGTGTGCCCTAGTGATTCGTTTAAAAATCAGGTTCCAATTTGGCCCGTGGCTTCGTTTCTACACAAACTGTGACAGCTCGTGTCTGACTTTTAATCTGCATATTCTGTTGTTTCCTGCACTAAAGGTTAGTGAGTATCCCCCCAATATTAATTAAATTATCACAGTTAATTAAATTATCACAGGTTGAATACGAAGAATTTCACGGTATTGCAAATATCGTTGCTGACTCCGGGAGCGCTCTCAGAGCTCGTTGGGTTGGGTTGTTTTACCTCTGAGCGGCACTTTTTTTGCGCACAATGGGCTAAATGGCCAGGTCACATGGACCCCGAAGGCTCAGAGAAGGTTGGGGGAAGGGACCCACTGGAATAGGTGTTGGGAGACAGATGGTAGCCTCCCGTCAAGGCCATCCAGCGTGTTCTTTAACGTGCACAGAGTATGACTCTCCCGCACACGGGGCCACGGCTTAACGTCCCATCCGACGGACGGCGGTCTTTCCAAACCCATCGGTGTCCCCTACTGACCGTGGGCAGGGCGGGGAATTTTGTGGAGATAA
Organism: Ryuthela nishihirai; assembly: GCA_038380435.1. Lineage (NCBI taxonomy): Eukaryota > Metazoa > Arthropoda > Arachnida > Araneae > Heptathelidae > Ryuthela > Ryuthela nishihirai. The sequence goes on along the minus strand of JAWZYU010000011.1, from coordinate 66,048,039 downwards.
ATCTCAACGTTGACCCAGCTGGGACTCGAACCTGGGAACTACAGATTACGAGCCTGACGCGCTACCAACTGAGCCACCCCCGCCCTTCTCAGAGCTCGTGGCAAACGATCGAGATATTTATGTCGTCAGATTTTGGCATTCTGATTTTCCCGACGTACCTCACCGAAAGATCTCAAATTTCGTAGGCGGGTTCCCCCCTGCCTGACCCCATGTTTGATTAGAAAATGGTCCCTAACTGCAGTGGAATGCGTCAATAATGTCTTTGTAATTGTGGAGAATCTGGCAACGGTAGCAGATTAAAATGCTATTTTAACTCTTTACTTTCACAGTTAGGGAGCAGAAAATGGCAACAATAAATTTGACAGCAATTCTCGTTTCCCGTTGGGATAGCATGGTAAATATTTTTCCTTCTAGCAAGCTTCCTTTTTGGACTTTCGACCTAAAATTTGGACTGCAATCTAGACCACAACCAGAAACATTATCTGAAAACTGGAAGCGTGTACGTTGATTTTCGATGAGTTATGTCTGCCACAGAGACACACACACAGACACATACACAGACACCTTCTTTTATTATTTAGATCAGTGGTTCTCAACCTTTTATGTTTCACGTACCCCCTGGAAATGTGTATGTAACTGGCGTACCCTTTGTATAGATATATAAAGCTATAGTTATAGTATAACAATGGGAATAAAATAAAACTTATATATATATAACACATATCTAGCGACTTTTGAGCTCTCACGGCGTACTCCGAAAACTTTTACCAGGTACCCCCAAGGGGTACGCCTACCCCACGTTGAGAACCCCTAATATAGGTTATACAACATAAAAGTTTTCGTCTTTTAATTCTTAAATTTAAAAAAATTCTTTCCCTACATTTTTTTCAGAAAAGTGAGTAAATTATTGCTGTCACTAGAATAATTCTTAAAAAACTACCGCTATTATTTCAAATTCATATTATATACATATTATTTGTAAAACCTTTATCCATCGATATTCACAATAATACATAAATAATACATATAAACAAAGCTCCCCATTTCCATATTTAGTGAAATATAAAGAAATATTAAAACTAACTAAATATTTGAAAAATGCGAATTATAATATTTCATTAGTAAATATCCAACTGAAATAGAGTTTTCTGATCACTTTCATTGTTTCCAATGGGAACTTCATGATTTTAACATTCCACCACCAAAATTTCAAATTTCTTTCCTTGCAATATTCATTTCAAATTTTAAAATTTTCAAATTTTTTCACCGTTAGAGGGCGCAATTACAATGTTTGAAAGATTCTGCAAGTGCGAATCATAATATTTTATGAATTCCTATCTAACCCAAAAAAAGGAATTTTTTCGTTTATCTCTAAATACAAACAATTATCTGCTAAAAAAAATTTGTGTTTTCACACTCCTTTGGGTCTAAGACGCCAACTCGTTGTTGGCAATGAAAATTCCGTGACCTTTACATTGCACTACCAAAATCTCACATTTCTAGCATGAATACATCATTTGTAATATTCGTTTGAAATTTTAGAATTTTCAAAATTTTTCACGCTAAAAAAATATCCCCCCAAGACAGCTGCTTGTCACAGGAGCCTGTCAGTTTATATGCCATAGTAGAAGGTCTGAGAGGATGACAGAACCTCATCAGAAAAACGACACATACAGCCACGCCTTACCCGGGACTCGAACCCAGCTCCCTTAGATCAGTAGCCAAGGGTGCTAACCACTCGGCCACGGGGCGCAATTATAGTTATTGGAAGATTCCGAAAGAGCGAATCATAATATTTCATCAATTCCTATCTAACCCGTAAAATAATTTTTAATTTATCTCTGCCCACCCACGCCTGCCTACGGCCGCCCTTCCACGGCCGTGGGCCCTTGTGTCCACGGCTGTCCCCACGGTCAGTAGGGGACACCTATGGGCTTGGAAAAGCCGCCGTCCGTCGGATGGGACGTTAAGCCGTGGCCCCGTGTGCGGGAGAGCCATACCCTGTGCACGTTAAAGAACACGCTGGATGGCCTTGACGGGAGGCTACTATCTGTCTCCCAACAGCTGTTCCAGTGGGTCCCCTCCCCCAACCTTCTCTGAGCCTTCGGGGTCCCTGTGACCTGGCCATTTAGCCCATGGTGTGCAAAAAAGTGCCGCTTAGAGGTAAAACAACCCAACCCAACCCACCCCCTGGGTCTAAACTACCAACTTAATTTTGTAATCTTCACATTCTACCACCAAAATTTCAAATTTCTAACATAAATACCTCGTATGCAATATTCGTTTGAAATTTTTGGAATTTTTCAAACTTTGCCACCGCTAGAGGGCGGAATTACAGCTTTAGAGAGATTCGGAAAGTGCATGCCGTAATATTTCATCAATACCTATCCAACACGAAAAATAATTTTTAATTCCTCTCTGTAAACGAAATAGTTCGATGTCTACAGACCGACAGACAGAGAGACAGAGACAAAGCGAAACTATTCTCTCGTTTTCTTTGAAAACGTGATTATATACTAGAAGACGCATATCGCTTCTGGCGTATATGAGAATCTCGTTTTCAACGAGAAAGAAGTTTTTTCTTTACCTACTCTTTAATTCCTTAAAAATTTTCATTTAAGCTAGCGGATTATGAGAAAAATGCAAATAGTATTTCATTAGTAATTATACAACATAAAAGTATTCCTCTTTCAATTCTTAAATATAAAAAGTTACATTTCCTACATCGCTCAGAAAAGTGGGTTGATTATTGCTGTCAGTGGAATATCTCTTAAAAACTATCACTGTTTTTTCAAATTTCTGTTCTTTATATATTATTTGTAGAACTTATTAACAGCGCTGCCGTTTCATCATTTTAGTGATTTGTAAAGATATATATATATGTTAAAACTACTAAGTATTTAAAAAATGCGAATTACAATATTTCATTAGTACCAATCAAATTAAAAAAGAGTTTTCTAATTATCATTTTCATTGTTTTCAATGGAAACTTCGTGACATTCACATTACATCACGAAAATTTCATATTTCTATCATTAATACTTTGTTGCAATATCCGTTTGAAATTTTGAAATTTTCAATGTTTTCACTGTTAGAGGGCGGTATTATAGTGTTCGAAAGATCCTAAAAATGCGAATTATAATAATTTATCAATTCCTATCTAATCCTAAAAAATGTTTTTCAATCATCTCTAAACACAAACAGTTATCTGCAAAACAAAAAATTGTGCTTTTTCACCCACCCTGGGTCTAAGAGGTCAATTCATTGTTGCAAATGGAAACATCATGGCGAATACATTCCATACCCGAAATTTAAAAAATCTAACTTAAATACGCCGTTTGCAATATTTGTTTAAATTTTGGAATTTGAAAACTTTTCCACCGTTAGAGGAAGCAATTATAGTTTTCGGAAGATTTAAAAAGTGTGAATAATGATATTTTATCAATTCCTATCTAACCCAAAAATAATTTTTCATTTATCTCTAAAAACAAGCCATTATTTGCTAAAACTAAAAAGGCGTATTTTCCCACCTCCTCTGAGTCTAAGGGTCAACTCATTGTTGTCAATGGAGACTTCGTGACCTTCACATTCCACCACCAAAATTTGAAATTTCTAGCATAAATACATCGTTTCAAATATTTGTTTGAAATTTTGGAGTTTGTAAATTTTTCCACCGTTAGAGGACGTAATTATAGCTTTAGAGAGATTCGAAAAGTGCATGCCGTAATATGTCATCAATCTCTAACGAACACAAAATTTTTTTTAATTTATCACCATAAACAAAAAGTCGATTCCTACAGACGGACAGACAGACAGATTATCTCTAGTTCTTTGAAAACGAGATAGAAAGAAAGTAATGATAAAAAAGGCAATTGAAAAAATTATTAAAGTAGCAAATTTAAAAATGAAATTTTCCCAAGGAGAAAGATAATAAAAACCTACTTTCTGATTCCTGACTGTCACTGATGATAATTTTATAGAATATTAACTGAGTTTTTGGATTTTTTTTGGAAATGCGATTTTGACCTCGTTGCATTGTTTTTTTACGGTTTTCCTCGAAAATTACCCACTGCGAATACAATGAATGATAAATAATTTGCCATTATTGTTTCAAAAAGTTTTCTTTGATCGAGTTTTCTCTTAGATAAATCAATAATTTTAGAAACATTTGTCTAAAAATCGCCATCTAAAGTACACTATTGTTCATAATTTAAGGAAGTTTAACAAAGTTGCAAATATCTCAATAAATCCTTTATGAATTTAACGGTAGTTTCAGAGGATATTTAGCGTAAAATAACTGACATTTATCGCCTATTAAATTTGCATTTCTCAATGCGGAAGACTGCGATATGTACATTAAAGTGGCAAGAATGGCAACTTCAAGAAAGGGCGCTTCTCATTTCAGATTAAGAGCTGCCTTATCGAGTTTCCGGATTACAGTTTGGTTAAAATGAAAAGGAGGAACCGTTTGGATGATGGTTAGAAGTGGAGAGAGAGGACGAATGGATGTAGGGCAGTCACATGGAGAAGTTGCTAGTTCTATGAATGCGTCGGAAAGTGTAATTTGACAGATTCTGTTTCAAGACACTGGAGCACCTTGCACCCCCCTTACCCCCTGTAGATCAGGTCCCGTTATACATATATACGTATATATCAATATTGGGTATCGCTTTTTTAAAATTACTACGAATATGATGTTACTTTCGAAATTCAATTATTTATTTTAATATAAAACTACATAAAATAATTTTAATTGCATAAAAATATCACAGGTTGGGTTGCAAATATATTTATTGCTTTAATTACCCACCCCCCACCTTGTCAATACGTTACCATAGTTAACTAAACGTAATCACAATTGATTAAAATTCTGCTACAGCGCTAAACTCGATATAACAAGGATTGTTTTTTGCAGAATAAATCTGCTGTTGGAGTGACGATTTCGAAAGAATCACGTATAATGCTACCACACTTATAGCTCTGTGTCCTGAAAAGGAATCCAAGAGTCACATTATAGTGAGACATTAATGCACATATGTATTCGTCCACCAAATGTGATATTTATATATGCATGTATAACTTGTATATACAAGTTATACATCAAATATACCTATATAAAGAACGTAATTAATTACTCAGAAAATATTGAGACTCAATTTGATAGGAAACAATGCTGCATCAAGAGAAATTCGATTGCTCTTGGTTTACTCTTTGTTGGGGAATTGTTTGTTACATTTTAAATTTTTGGATAAATAAAAGATTGGATAATTTATTTTTATTTTTCGAAGTTTGAATTTCAGCGTAACTCTTGAAACTTTTATGTTTCATTTTATCTTATTTAAGAAAAAAATGCATACATTTGTTCTTATGTATTGTGAAAGTGTCTTCTACCGTTGCTCGAGGGAATAGTGAAAAGAAAAGATAAAACTGCATTCACCGCAATGCTTGTTTGAAACGACAGCTCTGTAGTTCGATCACGTGCCTTTTCCACCAGTACAATCATCGCAGTGTCTGATGATGACCAGTCACGTAAGCCGCGTGATATTAGCTCTCCCCTTTGTTATAAATGGCGTGACAACTGTGTGTGTCACACTGACACCAGTTACTGCGGAACTCGAGAAGGAACGGCAAGTCATTTGAGATTTCGTAACCGGTTGACTCTGTTGTCAAAGGTCAGGGACCGGCTTCTTCCGTCTGTAGGTCTTCCAGGCAACTGCTCCCATAAGCAATATCCGTTTCTATTTAAACTGCTTGCAATTCTATTTTACATGTTTCCTTGTTCTAGTTTATTTCATCCAAAAGACTGAAAAGATGTTTGAAGAAACTATTAAACGAGTGTAAAGAAAATTGGTTCTTTAAAACGGAAAAATATAAATGAGTGCATTCCCTTTTATTATTTTAGTTTAGGAAAGTGAAATAGCTATTTAAAGAGAAAAAGTTTGCTTCTCTATTTCGCAATGTAATCCATGCAGAAAAAGAAAAACTCGAACATCTGATCCTATAGGATTACATCTGAAAAAGATGACTCTTTAACTGTGAAATAGTAAATAATTTCATCCAATTACAGATGTCCTAATTACCAATACTATTTTGATGCTATTTGAAAGAAATATGCCATTAAATTTATATTTTTAGACAGCGCCTATCCACTATGTTGTATCGACAAAATATTCAAAGGAAAGGCAGGAAATATAATTCATGCCTCTATACTAGGTTTCTTTACCACTTATTTGGATTGGGTTGTTTTACCTCTGAGAGCACTTTCATGAACACAATGGACTAAACTAAAAGTCACGAAAGAACTTGAAGGCTCAAAGTTGACTAAGAGATAAGGACCCACTGAACAACTGGTAACTTCCCGTCAAGATCATCCAGCGTGTTCTTTAACGTGCACAGGGTATTGCTCTTCTGCACACGGTACCATTGCTTTATAACCCATCCGACGGACAACAGCTTCCCAAGCCTGTCGGTGTCCCCTTTCTCATCGAAGGCATGGGGAGAGGGAAGGTTAAATGAGGTAAATCTCAAAGCTGGCACACGTTTTCGAACATGGGAACCCTACCTTCAGGGACTCGAACCTGGGAACTGCAGATTATGAGCCCAGCACACTACCGACTTTGCTAAGGCTCCTCCCTCTTTTTTTCACTAGTGAATAGTTTTTTTAATAAAGAAGGCAAAACCTGAGCAGAGCATTTAATGTTGATTGAATAATTGTACAGATCAGACAGGCACGGCTCAAATAAGAACAGATAAGAATCGAGTTGTGGCAATAATAACAAATTTATTGAAACATGTTTATGAATATAACATAATCAACTTATATCCACTAAAGAACCTTGTTTGCAGATGTACATAAACAAAATTACAACAAATTATCATACGTTTCAACGCAACACAGTTAAAAAATACATAAAATTATTTTTTAAACTATATTAAATTCTTCAGCTTCTAAATTTACCATTGAATTTATTATACAATCTGGGACCAATATGAATGACATTCTGTTTAAATTTTATTTTAAATAATCTAGGCACCACGATTTTATTACGATTATCTCTAATACAATAAGATGATGTAATAGCATTGTAATCAGTAAAATGTTGGAAAATGCAAATTAAATTTCTAAAAGCATACCATTTTATAAAGGTAAAACTTGAAGTTCCAAAAATTTAGATGCGCTATTTGTTTATCTATTTTTTTTTCATTATTATTCTCACAATTATTTGCAATACATTAACTGTTTAATACGGCTTTGCCAGTTCCACCCCACACAAAAGTACATATTGTAAATAAGACTGTACAGTCGCTCAAAAAAATATCCGAACACTATGGTTGATTGCAGAATTCAGAAAAAATATCTGGCAATGATTTTTTAGAAATTAGTGATCTGACAACCTTCGTGTACATTAGACAAAGATTGCCAGATCACTAATTTCTAAAAAAATCGTTGCCAGATATTTTTTTCTGAATTCTTTAATGAACCACAGTGTTGGGATATTTTTTGAGCAACTGTACACATGAAAAATAAAATATTTTAAGTTTCTATATTCAAAAACTCTCTTATAAGAAGAGCCGGTTAATGGCAGATTTTAGTTTTTGAGTTACATGATGTACTTATATATTAGGATCTGCGGAAAAGTTTCGAAGATTCCCCCGTGCAGAAAGATCGAAGGAGGCCGTGAACGAGAGAACAATCCCTGGTGTTCGCGAACTCATTAAGGAAAACCCAATATCACCATTCAGGTAATACATTTAGATGTCAATGTATCGACTGACAATGTGGAAATAATTATTCATCAACATTTAAAGTTGAAAAACATCTGTGTCAAATTGGTACCCTCCTAAACTGACAGAACAGCAAAAAAGGGCTAGAGCCAACTCGTGCAAGGAGAGGCTGGCAATTCTTGAACCTAGTGGTCCCAAACGGTTAACAGACACTGTTACAGGTAATGAAACGTGATTTTAGTACTATACAGCTCGCAGAGAGATCGACAACTATGTTTGTGTTGAAGAAGATGAACCTCGTCCGCAAATCCTCTGACAAGACTTTGGCTCAAGGAAGAGGATGTTTCATATTTTTTCAATTCCTAAAGAGTGGTGGCCATGACACTATATAAAAAAAATGACTATAAATGGCCAATACTACACCAATATTGTTTTACCCAAAATGGTTAATGAGATGAAGGAGCAGCATCCAACAACAGACATGTCAAGGGTTCTCCTTCTACATGACAATGCCAGTACTTTACAAGTTACGGCCTAACCTGGCACGTTACGGCCTATCTGGAGCAGGAAAACAATCATAGAGCTGCCCCATCCAGCATATTCACCCGATCTTGCACTATGCTATTTTTGGTTCTTTCCAAAAATTGAAAAGGAACTTTCTGCGAAGTCGTTTTTAAGTGTACAAGAGCTTGCAAAATAAGTTCATTCACAGTTGCGCAGTATTCCCCTACAGGAATACTACCAAGTCTTCCTAAATTGGAATAGACGTTTGCAACTTTGCATAGATGCTGAATAGAAGTACTTTGAAGGACAGTAAAAGTTTTTTTGAAGTAAGTGCAATGCTTTTTGTTTTGCAGATGCATATCCAGAACGTTTTGAACACCCCTTGTATTTTATTTACAATTTTCATTTATTCATTATCTGCTCACATTTTTCATGCTCCTTTAAAGATTCGTCATGTTTGATGCAACAATAATTTACTGATTTCTTTAATTCAGTTTCATATTTGCACATTTCCTCCATCAATTATTCAAATACGATAGAAAATTCCCCTTTAGTTTCAGATTTTATCAAAGAAGTGATTTTATTCAGTAAATTGATTCAATTTTATCTTTAAGATCATATAAGTGTGCGGTGGCACAAGATGGCTACACTTGTACGTTGGTTCCTTACTGACACTGGAATTCATACTGACACCCAATTGAACTAAATTAGATTTCTTTTTACACTTAGAACATATCCATCTACTACGCTTGTCAATCGTCTTCGCTGTAAAAACTGTAGATGTCATTGTAATGCAATCATTATGAATATATACTCTACATTCCAAAACACTGAAGAAATTATTTTTGTTCCTCGACCCGTAAGTCACAAGCGCCACACCTCCATGACACCATTTTGCCAAAAAAGAGTCAATGAGTCCTGATCCTTAGTTATAGTTCTTCGATAAAAGTAATATTTTTATGTAGTGATAATTCTCATAAGTATAGGGTTGAGTTGTTAGTGGTTGTTATTACTTATGTGTCCTAGAGGAACACATCGATAGATGTTGTTCCACTAGGACTTAGCTTGTGATATCGGTTCTAGGAAAACATTTAGATGTGGTGTGAGAACAAAACAAACAGTGTAGTTCTATTAAATTTTGCTTCTTTTAAATATTCTTGAAAAATGGTGTAATATGTTTTTTTTTTCCTTTCGTTTTTGTCTTTGTTCGGTTATTAACATTCTCTTGAGAGAAAAGTGAAAACATGGGAATGTGAACTTTCTATCCTCCTGAAATGAATACGCTTTCGATTTCAGATAAAGTATCCATCTAATTTCATGTGTATAGCAGTTTATGTAGGAACTTATCAGGGTGATTTCATATCAGATGGCCAAAAACCACGAGTAAAATTTACGGGTATATTTATAAACAATTTAATATTCTCGCTGTTTCACCATAAAATTGCCTCTTAAAGCAAACAATGCCCTGAATACGAAAGGGTCTGTTCACAAAACCAGAGATGAAACGTTCGTAATCCACAGAGTCCACAAAGAGAAACAGAAGAACAACTTAACCTTTTTATTTCGTAATGGCCGCGGAAAACTGTCGATTACGTGACTATATGGATATGTGTCGGTGCTTGGTGAATCACAGTTGAGCTTCTTTACTATACAATGCAGCTTACTCATCTCATTCTATGGAAAGCTCACGCCTTAGCATATTTTTAGCACAAGGGAGATCCCTATGATTGGAAGATGAGCTTATCATTCACCTCTTGATCATATTCCTGCATAAACTCCTATGCAACTGTGATCACCTCTATATCCAAGATAAACGTGAGAGTACTGATTTTTATAGGAGAGACTATGTGATGCGTGACTGATATATTCGAAAGTTGTTCATTGTTTAAATGTTAGGAAGACCGCAGAGTTTCCATTCTAACATTCATTGAAAGGCTCAGCTGGTTAGCCAGTGAATGTCAGATTTTCCTTCAATAATGGGCTAAAGAGACAAGTCGTAGCGATTGTAAGGAGAGTTTGGGCTTCAGGAGGGAGACCATTGAAGAAATATTAAAATCTAGTAGTGTGCAGATTTTAATATTTCTTCAGTGTGGCTCCCTCCTCAAAGCAGAAGTATCATGTTGCTGAATATACATTTTCGAAGAGGAAATGTTGACACATCGCAAAATACAAGGTTGTTACAGATTGAATTCAATATTTTCAAAATATTTCCTTATCCTTAGTTATAGTCTCTTCGGCAAAAGTAATATTTTATGTAGTGACAGTTCACACATGTATAGGTTTGAGTTTTTTTACCACTCAGTTGCATCTTTTCCGCACATAATGCGCTAAATGTCCAGGTCACAAAGACCACAAGGCCTCAGTGAAGATTGGGGGAAGAGGATCCACTGGAAAGCTGTTACGAGACAGATAGTAGCCTCTCATTAAAACCATCCAGTGTGTTCTTTAACGTGAAAAGGGTATGGCTCTCCTGCAAACGGAGCCACAGCTTTGCATCACATCCGACGGACGGCGACCTTTCCAAGCCCATCAGTGTTTCCTTTCTGACGGAAAACAGGGGGGAGGTTTAGCGGAGATAAATCTTAACACTGGTCCAGGTGGGACTCGAACATGGTAGCTAAAGACAATAAGTCTTACACCTTACCGACTGAGCAAGTCCTACCCCTATCTCCTATCGAACACCTACTCTTATCATTAGGGCATTTATATTGAAATGTACATTGAAGCTGGGAACTGCAGATACCGATCGAGCCAACCTCTGCTCCCACACATGTGTAGAAAACAACTCATCCTGTTGTCCAAAATAAATCCCATCAAATTGGTCTAGTGCAGGCTATCAATTCAAGTGATCTATGGGAGTGAGGTGGCTGTTTTTAAATCCACTAAATCTATTGATGATTGTTAACTGAATGTAAAGTTTCAAATTACATTTCAATGGCCATTGAATTATGAAAACACCCTTAATCCCATGTGAGACCTCTTCATAATTGAATAACTGCTTCAACACCACGATATATTCAGACCAACTGGCTGCAAAACACACAGCATCAGTTGAGTATCTACTATTGGTATATCAGTCCATCGTATTGCTCGTTTAAAACATCCCCCAGATATTCGATGGGTTTGAGTTCTGAGGAGTTGTATGCCATATGAGGATCTCACAGTCGTGTAAATCTTTTGCAACCCATCGATCGAATCCGATGACATAGTGCACTGTCTTGTTATAAGATACCGTTATCATTGGGATTGTTGGGTTGGGTTGATTTACCTCTAAACGGCATTTTTGGCGCAAAATAGGTAAAATGACCTGGTCACAAGGACGCCAAAGACTCAGAGAATGGTGGGGACAGGGGAGCCACTATACAACTCTTAGGAGAAAGATTGAAACTTTCCATCAAGGCCATCCTACATGTTCTTTAGAATGCACAGGAGCCACGGTTTTAAGTCTAATCCGAATTTAAGCGGCCTTTCCTAGCACATAGGTATCCACTTTCATACCAGAGCAGGATGGAGTTTAGCAATACTGGCCCAAGCGAAATTCAAACCTAGGAACTGCAGATGACGAATGTGGCATGCTACCGACTGAGTCAATCCCACCCCTATCATCGGGAAACAGCATTTATATTGAAATGTACACTTGATCTCAAACACTTTCAATCATTCCACACTCTTAGTGCATTATAACGCCTTTATCAGAAGACGTAATGCATGCCAGCAGAATATCTCTTACATTATGATACCACAACCACCGCCTGCACCAAACATACAATGCAGATGGCCTCATGATGTTTTCATCACATCAACAGCCGTTCACTTGCATGGTGAAAAGGAAAGGGATAAATCGAAACAGAAGACCTGTTTCTGGTTGTCTTTAATTCGTACAAGTCGCAGTTTTCGGTATTGTGGGGTTAAGAACGGATATCATTATGTGTCTACTCTTATATACAAAATGATGAAGAGTTTTATGCATTTTCCTGCAGAAAACTTGTTGTGAATATCCATCGTTGTATTCCCAGGGGAATATCTGAACTTTTGTCTGCCTGTTGATCCATTGAAAGCGCTATATATATATATTTCACCACGTAAACCCACCTTGTATTAACCACCACAGTTATAGTGCTTACTGGTTGTTTCCTCTTCAGTGTTCCAGTCTCAATACACCTCTATAACGACTGCCCTGTAACAACCAAAGAGAAGCGTTGTTTCTGAGTTATAGCCACTCACACGCCTGGTGTCAACAATCCATAACGCTTTAAAATCCCTGTTAAAATTGTCCATTTGTCCATTATTTGTGCACCTTTCTGATGGCACTTCTCATAACTCACCACAAATTGAATGCTATCACTGTTGGCGTAAACAACTTTTATTTATCTCACATATTTCAACTTTCAACATATTTATATTTTCTGTTATGCATTTTAGGCAGTTTGTCTCTCTGCCTGTTTATTCAACAACTGCTCCTTGAAGGTCATAGGTAGGACCACCAAATTTCATCTGCAACTTCATTACACCGTATCTTAGTGCACTGTAAGAGATTCGACCCAAGAAAATTAGGCCCTCTCCAAATTTTACCCGAGAAAATCTGTCCATCGATAACGTACTACTCCATTCGTAACTTAAAACTCTCCATTCATAATTTACAACTCTCCATTCATAACTTACAACTCTCCATTCCTAAGGTAGTAGACGGCACTTCCCCCAGAGAGGTTCGAACACTGTATAATACATACGAACAGCAAGTTTAATTCTGATTCACCATAGCTTGAACTCGATCTCTAAACTGTATGTGGAAAGGTGCAAGTGGCACCGATACACCAAATTTGAGACTGATATGCCATGTACCTGCAAAACTTCAGGGAGACAAAACTTTCTGCCACCAGTGACATCATTCCAGACACAAACGACTGTCCACACACCCTTTCGAAATACTTGTGGGAGCTTGCTACATTGAGTCATCTATAATACTGTTACGACTGATGAACGTGATACAATGAACTTATGGTAAATGTGTCATGAACACTCACCTATGCTTCAGCGTGACAATTACGTTATCAACTGATTAGAATGCTTGATTGCCATGCTTTGAATAATAAGAATTGTGGAGGAAAAACGAAGGGTACTAAAGAAAGATATAGTGTGTTAAATTAGTTTTGTCTGATGCTACGTAATAAGACTGCTCTATTTGATTCAAGATGAAGCATTGTTCCGGTGGTGAAAGGGAATGAACAGTAAATTTGGTTTTTGGGTCCTCTATCAATCAGGGAAGATCAACGTTAGATGTTTCGCATCTATAAGCATTGTTAAAGTAATCTTGTATCTCAAATGAAATTCAGCATAAGTTGGTTTGTTTGTTGGATGTTACAAGATGTCAAACCATAAAAAGAACGATTTGTGGTTTTACAAAACCGCAAATCGTTCTTTTTATGGTTTGACTTTATACAAAGAGGAAGGTAAATACTTGTGTTTAGACAAGATTGTTTTATTTATATGATTTTGTGCTTTTGTAATAAATTACTTCTTCATACTTTGATTTGGCAAATATACTTTAGAACTCACGTCAGTTTCCATCCGTTTCATTCATAACAATACGTATAATAAAACAAATATCTTTACTGGGTTACACTAAAATGGTGTTACAATAAAACGCTGTGTTTTTCCATATGATGAGAAAGATACAGAGGGAATATTATCTTTTGCCTGGCGGGATTCGAGCACACGACCTCGTGATAACATGTCGAGTGCTCTTACCTCTGAGCTACCATCTGCTGACCAATTACTCTCTAATGTTGATCTTAAGCCTTACTTAAACACCTGCCTGGATGGCTCTTAAGGATAGAGTTTCAAATGCAGTCAAAGCGGCTTCATGAGACAACCTATGGTGTAAGGTTAATATTTTTATTTGTCTTCCGAGTTGCAGTGCCGAATTTCAGGTCCAAATTCCAAAAAGGGGGGCTTGCTACAGCAAATATATTAACCATGCTAGGCCTACAGAAAACGGTAATCCAAATCCATTGCTGTCATTGCAGGTATGGATTATTTCAAATGGTTGGGGGCGGGTGTGGCTCAATCGGTAGCGCGCCAGGCTCGTAATCTGTAGTTCTCAGGTTCGAGTCCAAGCTGGGTCAGTGTTGAGAGTTATCTCCGCAAAATTCCCCGCCCTGCCCACGGTCAGTAGGGGACACCGATGGGCTTGGCAAGTCCGCCGTCAGTTGGATGGGATGTTAAGCCGTGGCCCGTGTGCGGGAGATCCATACCTATGCACGTTGAAGAACACGCTGGGTGGCCTTGACGGGAGGCTACCATCTGTCTCCCAAAAGTGGTTCCAGTGGATCTCATCCCCCAACCTTCTCTGAGCCTTTGGGGTCCTGGCCATTTAGCCATGGTGTGCGAAAATGGGCCGCTCGGAGATAAAACAACCGAACTCAAATTCAAATTGTTTTCTCTATTGCATATTTGGCTCTTTTTCTGAGAATTCCGTTCCTCTTACAGTATGGGGCTACCAAGTAACTTGTCGAATATTTCATGTTCGAACTGCACATACGTTTCGAGTTTCTCATGCCTATCTCTTGCCCCATCAATACAGAGTTATTTTTCGATGCCAAGTGATCACAGATAAAATAACAAACTGCTTTTGTTGTTAGAATTAGTATGAAAATTCTAAGGCAGCTGGTGGCTTAAAATTACCAGTAAAACTGCTGTGAACAGAACAATGCGTATGAAACTAAAAGCGTATGTGCAGTTCGAAAACGAAATTTTTGACGTTAAGTTGCGTATTTGACATAAAACATCGTACTGTAGGCGAATCTAATGATTGGAAAAGGTCGAAATATACAATAAAGAACACTGTTTTCAAATACCTGTACTGATTTAGTATTTTGAGTTAAGCAAATTTTATTGTGAATTATGTGCTCTATTCAAATGATTGCCACTGCCATTTTTGTTCTAATCAACTGATCTATTTCATATTCAAATATATTGTGTAGCTTTATATCAAAAATCATTGTACCAAATATCAAGATAATCAAGGCAACCTTTCGGGAATTAATTTGAAACAAATGCTCCATAACATGAATTTACATATATAATAATGGCGATATCTGACTATCAATCCATAAATACATACACTCAAACCAGCAATGGCTTTCGTGGTCCCGAAGAGGGAATGCCCTGAGAAAACTTGCCACAAATCTTCCAGCTGTTCTTCCAGAGGTAAGAATAGATCCTAATTCTATTCTTACCTCCATGATTACAACGCCAATACCTGTTGAATTTGTTCTAAGGGATTGGGGGTGATGGGGTGGTATTCAAAAACTATTATTTAGTGCAGTGAGAATCAGAACATCTTTAAAGGTGAGATCCAGTCAGTGCCGGGTAGATACTTATTGAGTTAGATACTCATTGAGAAACCGTGGTAGACACTTCAAATTTTGATAGAATGTTTCTGGTTGTCGTCCACGTTTCGGTGGCCAATTTCAAGTCGAAATTCTGAAAGGAGAGCTTGCTAGAAACAAACATATTTAGCATGCTATTCCTGAGGAAACGGTATTCCTGAAGAGATGTCAAAATCCATTGTTGAATCCATTCCATTTTCTGACCTGGTCACTGTAAGCAGATACAGGTTCAGCGAATTTCGAACCTGATTCACCATAGTTTAGAATTTTTTACAAAACCCAGTAGATGATAAATTCTTCAGGGCGCGACCCGACCTCAAGTGACTCATGGTTCAAAATTGTTAATGGTTTCTGCCACGGCGCATTATTTGAGAATGATGGGAATGTATGGATTTATCTTGCACCGTATTTCATAAAAGTTCTAAACTATGGTGAGTCAGATTCGAAATTCGCTCAAACTGCATCTGCCTGCAATGACCAGGTTTCGAAATGGCAGTGGTAGGAAGCGGGTGGACACCGTCCTCCTATTTCCAGAGTGTTTTTCCTTTTATTTTTTTCGATCCTGTATATTTAACGACAGCTAAACACACAGTTTTTACACTCTATGCCCATTCCTTAATATTTTTGGTCATAATTCCTAAGATTTTAAACATGTTTTTTCCTGAATTGCTTAAACTCGCCATGTCAACTACGGAGTCTCTTTTCAACTGATTCTGAAAAATCCATGTCCATCCCTGACAGTGACAGTTTTTAGGCAAAATGACTATTAGCCGAAGGAGATTTAACACAGGATGCAGTCTATATACACTGAAGTGCCATTGAATTAGGGATAGCAACCTAGTAACGTATTGAACCCCCTCTAGCCCTGATAAGGTCGCCACACGACGAGGCAAGGATTCCACAAGCTTGAGCAAATGTTCTACAGGTATGGCGACCCTTACATCCTCCAGAGCTATTTACAGTTCTCTCAAGGTCATCGCTGATGGGACACGGGAACGGACACTCTGCTCGACGGTATCCCAAAGATTTTCGATGGGATTTAAATCTGGGCTTCTAGGTGGCCATATCATTATTTTAAAGTCAGTAGAATGCTCCTGCAATCATGCAGTAGCCAACCTGAACCTGTGAGATGAACAGTTGTCTTGCTGGTAGACGCCATCTCCATTGGGATGCATGATGGCCATAAATGGGTGTAAGTGGTCAGCCATGAGTTATACATACCGGGATGCATTGAGAGTCATCGGCACATATACCAAAGGTCCCACAGACGCCCAAACTGAAGATACCCCAGGTCATCACTGAGACCACCAGCTTGTACTGTTCCGACCTGACATGCAGGATCCTATCGGCGTGATGAAGTTTAAATCGGTATTCATCACTACAGGCTATCCGCTGCCAATTTTCAATAGTCCAGTTTCGATGTTCTTCAGGCCAGGCAAGTCGTTGAGCTTGGTGTTTTGCCGTTAGAAGTGGGACTCTCGTAGGTCGGCTGCTCCAGATGTTGAGACGATGAAGTGAGCATTGCACAATCTATGCCCTGACTTCCCGGCTGGAACCCGCGTTCAGATGGGAGGTGATTTCAGATAATGTCTGGCCCCTATCGGTCAGTACGATGCGGGTCAGAAGGCGAAGCCCACGATCATTCAAGGCTGGTTGTCTTTGCAGTTGTCCGGGTTCTTGTATATTAGCCGAAATTTTCATATTCCCGGAACACTCTTGAAACTGTCTTACGAGAAAATACAAGTTCTTTGACAATTTCGGAGATAGAGTGTCCCATCCGTCGGGCACCTACGATCAGCCCTCTGTCAAATACATCTAACTTCCGCACCATCCCGTGCATTCGTTGCACGGGATGGAATTGCGGCGTTGCACAAGAAGCCAATGGTAGAAAATTCGACAAAACGGAAGGCGCAGCCCGCTTCAGCGGTTTCAGCCGTTTTTTCCAGCTTACCCCCCTTGCTGAAAAAAATTAACACTGACGAAAACTTTGAGATACCCGATGGGGAATTGATCACAGACCTCATACTTGAAGACGAAGTTGATAAAACCACCGAAAACGAAAAGATACAGAACAAGAAAAGTTGTCCAAAACTCCGGAACAACCCCTGAAACATAGAAAAGTAGAAGCTGAGAAAGAAATGCAAAAAAGTATAGCTGGGACAAAAAAGCGACATGTATGCAGCTGAAGAAGCTCTTTAAAGCAATAGCCACAAAAGAAAAAGAAATAAATCAACTGTAACTATTAGAGAAGATATGGAAAATCCTGGATAATCAAGGAGAAGTAAAGAAAGATTATTACATTGCATTTCTTAAGGAGCTGACGGGAAAGTATTATTCATTTGGACCTGATTTTACAGCGGGCACGATTACAGAATTTCTCCCTGCTTTTGAAGAATTCGGATTTGGAATTATTAAGTGTGCACAGGCTCTGAGTCCTCAATAAATTTTGACTGGTTGAGGTGATATTTTTGCCTTTCTTTTGTGTTTCTTTCCCCTTTCTCCCTCTTCTTCTTTTCCCTTTTTCTTTCTCTCCTTTCCTAAGGTAGCTCACAGGGACGTCCGATGTAGCGGTAGCTTATCGAGACGTCCGATGTCACGGTGGGTATTACTTTCTTCAATTTCACTTTCTTCTATTGTACCTTTCGTCTATTTTTGCTGCTACCACCTGCTTCTGCTGCCTTACTCTGCATGCTTGTGTTTCCAGCCCACTTCTATCATATCCTCAATAGTATTCATCAAATACGAACATAGAACGGCACCATTATCTGCCACACTTCTCCTTGCCATGACAGTTTCAGATTCGATATATACAACGTATTTGGTATTCCGTTTCCAATAAATACACTACAATGGCGTGTTTGGTGTTCAATAATAATAAACTCGCCATTATCACATATGTAAATTCTTGTTTATAATAACTGATTTAACATTTCTCTTATTAATTATTTATCAAAGTCTTTTCGTAGATGGCTTGATACAAAGAGCAAACTGCATTATCTACCTACTGGTCTCTTGTGTCATGTACTGATGTTGTTAGGCATCACTCTCTCACTCACAATGATTAGGATTATTAGTGACCTTGAAATGACTTCTACCTGATCCTTGCTCGTGCGCTAATATATTAACTACATCTCTTCATCCTACTCTGCTTCTGCTGCTCGAGCTATCTGGTAACTTCACTTGTCCCACAATACACGCCGGATGTCCAGAGCAGAACGCTGTAACCCGCAGATGTTACGGACGACATCTCCTGGGCACACAGCACGAGCCTAACTGGCTAAGCTGAAAGGCCAAGCCATCAGCGTAATCGCCAACAAGTCTCGTGGGCCATGGAACAGGACTTTACATGTGAACGAAACAGTGACTTGATGAGCTTGCCGATGGTTGTTCCTATCTACAAGCGAGAGATTAATAATAATGCAGCAGTGTTAGGCGAACGCCAAGGAGCATTCTGCGATATTTCTGTCAGATGCGACCATAATAGTGGATTGTGAGAAGTGGGAGGAGGAGGGGGGGGGCGCAAAGGATCATTTCCAAATTTAAACATAAGTGAAAAATCAATAAACATATATTTCTTATACTTTACAATATTGTTTTTAAAACACCTTTGGAAAGGAGGATAATTCACATGTTGTCTAATTCATGGAATAATGAAGAGATGTGTTTAATGAATTAGTGCACGAATAAGATCAAATAGAAGATCGTAAAAGGTTGCTCGAAACTCCAATCATTTTGAGTATTGCCGGATCTAGGCCCCTCTCCCTACTTTTTTATAATGCTGCTATGAATAATAGAAGAAAAAAATTATTTACACTTACGTATTTTGTATGAATTCCTCCAGAAATTAAAAAAATACTTTAAACGGAGGAGGAAATGCTATACAGCAATGGAAATCCAATCTCATGCCATCCCCCATCACCATTTACTTCTTTCATTCTCGATTGAGTTTCTTTTCACTTTCTATTTTTTCTAGTTTTCTTATTTTTCTCGTTTTGTTCTAGATACGAGCTTGATTGTGAGTGAGAAAATGATGCGTATCAGTGCCATTCACTGTCCTAGTAATCGAGTGATTAGCATGAATGACTGCTGATAAAATGGACCTGGGTTGAGTTCCGGATAAGGCACAGATGTATCCTCTCATGTTCTTTCTGCCGAGGTCTGCGTTACACACAAATCTCCTCTATGGCTTATTATGCTGATAACCTCCTATGAGACCTTTGTGGCAAGCAGTTGCCTGAAAGGTTATATATACTGTATGTATATTGTTCATGCACCTGGCAATAGAGATTCCTGGAAATTTCATGAAAAGTAATATATTAGAAAAACATTCCAGTATTTTCTGGTTCAGTCCAGTCACTTGTCTTACGGCCAGTGAGTGGTGAAAGTAGACGGTACGCGCCGATACGCCATAATGGAAAGAAATTATTTGCTGGTACCTGTAAGGTACTTTTCAGTAGCGGTGCAGTTGACGATTTCTTTTACACTTTAAATGCTCCTTCAGTTCAGTGTTTAATTTAATAAAGTGGATCCATCCTTTTAAGGAAAATTCCTTGATTTTTAATTACACTGCTTACAGTTTAACCCTTCAGATAACAAACTGTTTGAAAATGCATACTTCAGACTCCTTTTCTGTCGACAGGGAATAACAAGGGGAAATGCTAGAAATGTAAGGTAGTGCGTTCTCTTTTGAACGATTAGCAAGGATATCGGGTAAAGAAAGCAGACAGACAGACAAAGGAGACTCCAACCAAATCCGTCTAAAAATCATTTCAGCCATAGCTATTTGGGTTCCGCCTTAATTATCACTAGAGGAAAAAGTGGGAAAATGGATTTGTAGTTTTCAAATTCTTATTTTACCTCTTATTCGATCTGTTATGAGACGCATATATATATATTCACGATTTCTGTGTTCGTCTTATAAATATGTTATGTAAATAATTTTATATTCTGTTGAATAAAAAATTTTAACATTTTTGAAAATCAAGGAAGGGAATTTAATAGGGTCAATTATGCACAGGCCTCCACAAATTTAAGTAATGAGTTTGAAAGTTGAGGGCGGAGATTTAAATTTGCTATTTTTTGTTAATATAAAATCATGAAAAAATTAAAAAAATAAGTCCATTTTTACCAATTAATCATCTTGATTACGCTACTGCAGTAGCATAATACATAATATAATGCATGTTCCTTTTATTTTATCGTTCCACAGATGTTTTAAAGGCTCGCGTTTATAATGGTGGTTCTTAATTTTTGGGATAACGAAATATTTCACTGAGAGTCCTAGAGCTACTCCTAGCCTGTACAGCCTTCTCATGAACAGACATCACAAACAGCCATGCCATCACCTAGGATTCGAACCAGGGCACCAGCTGTTGCAACGTCACCCGGTATCAACGCGATATTACACTGCGATATCCGCGACAATAGATGCAAAATTGCAGCTTCCCCGTATTCCAAGTGCGGTAGGAGAAGTGCGACTTTTGCCAGTCACAAAACAAAGATTTTTCTTCCTGTAAGTTGCGTTTTGTTAACAGGCAACTATTGCTTTTTCCTCTCTGTCGCTTCTCTGGGTATCGTAAAGATTGTGGTGCTGTCAGAGGAACGACGTACTCTTTGAGCTTGAACTTCATCGATTTTTGCAGTGTTATAACACACTACTAAAAAATTATACTTTTGAATAGATCACGTAATGGTATTAATTGGGCAGTAGGAAAACTAAATAACGATATATTCATACTGCATTAGTAGAGCATCAATTACTCGAAACAATTGGCTAAATGTGATGACCAAGACAACTAGAAAAATATCCTTTTATGTTTAAGTGGAAGCATTTTACAGCATACTATATAGCTACATATCTCTTCAAAAATCCCCGCCCTGCCCCAGGTTAGTAATGGGACATCAATGGGCTTGAAAAGACAGCCGTCCATCGGATATGACATTAAGCCGTGTTGTCGTGTGCGAGAGAGCCATACACTCTTGATGGCTTTGACAGGAGGCGACCATCAGTCTCCTGTCAAGGCCATCAAACGTAATCTATTGACGAAACTATCATTAAGAATATGCCTAAAAGTTTAACACTTTTACAAATTGCAAATAAATTTAACAGTGAATATTGTTCCTTAATTTTTCACATAAGAGAAATTAACCAAGAACCTAATTTTGGATTAAAGTCTTTTCGTGTAAAACGCAAAAAGACTTTAATATTATTAAACGATGGTTAAACTCAAATAAACTTTATCTAAATAGCAAAAAAACCAAATGGATGACTTTTCATTCATCTGGTTTCAAAATTAAAAGTAAATTAATTATTAAAACACACAAATTAAACTGCAGAAAAAAGGGAATCATTTCTGAGCTAGATAACTGTGGCTGCATAAAAATTGACAGAGTACATACAGTAAAATATCTAAGATTACATCTCGACGGTACCCGCCGATGGAGCGTTCATACTGAGAAAATATGCAGCACATTAAGGCATTGTGCTTTGAATTAAATAAATTACGATATATTGTGAATAACAACACATGAATTATGTTTTATAAAGCAATCCGTGAGTCCCTCTTAAATTATGCCCTAACGATACATAGTACAACCAACTTAACAAATATTAGAAAAATAGAAAGTATTCAATCATCAATAACTAAAATATTATAGCAATTAAAGACCGCATACATATAATTACAGTCCAAGATAGATTTATTTACTTGGATATTTACCTTATCAGAGCCTATATAAATATAATATAGTTATGTGTAACGTTTTTGACAACACACATAAAAGTAAAGTCCAGCATTATAAAAACACAAGATTTAAAGAAAAAAAAATATTTCAACTACCGAATTTTACAAATAACTATGGGAAGTGCATAATGGGGTACAAACTCCATATATTTTCAATCTCCACCAAGGGAACTGCTAACTATAACTTATTTCAGAGAATTAAAACACGAATTAAACAGTTTTTTATTAAAAAATTAGGTATTTAATATTAACACCTGCTAACAAATCATATAAATCCTAAGGTTATTTTGAAATATTCTAAATGAAAAAAAGTAAAAATTTTAGTAAAGAGAGCATATTATTTAATGTCGAAATTTTCAAACTGATATAGTGTTATGTCAATGTATTATTCTCTCCTGCGGATAAGCTGTTAGCTTTGCCGGACAATTGTAATTAGAAATGAATTATTTGAATTTGTATGAATAAATAAATGATTAAAAGAAATCAAAGCTATTCAGTGGGTACCCTATCCCCAACCTTCTCTGAGCATTCGAGTCATTGTGACCTGGTCATTTAGTCTATTGTGTGCAAATAAATGTGTCGCTCAGAGTAAAACGACCCAACCCAATCTATAGCTACATGATAAGGTCAACTTTTGATTCAAGGTGAAGGAATATGCCGCTCCTCTTACCGCACCAAAAATGTTAACGATCGAGGGAGAAAAGAGGCGAAAGAGGGAGAAAAACAATGGTTGTCTGTTAAAAGAACGCGGCTTCCAGGAGGAAAAATCTTAGTTTTGTGACTGTCAAAAGAATCTCTTTTCCTACCACATTTTGGATTCGGGAACGCTGCAATTTTGCATCTATTGTCGCTGAGATCACAGAGGCGAAATTGCCATACCTCTCGTAATCTTGATTACACTTGATAAATTTTAAATGTTACTCTGAATCTCCGATATATGATAATCTAAAAAATGTTTAAATTAGGCATCTGGATTCGAATATGCAAGTTGAGTGACGGAAATTAAAATATGAGAAAAAATTATTTTCCTCTCGATAACACTCGACACGACTCGATAACAATACTTTTTTATACACCGTATTATAATTTTCTTTTCAGTAAGGCCATAATCCACTAATACAACGGAATAAGCCCGTATTTTGTATATATTAATATTTTTTTAACATTCAAAATTCCTAAATATTTCGCTATTTTCAGAAAACATAGGAAGAAATGGGAAATACTTTCACCACTGGTCCACGTCCTTAAAAGTATTTTTCTACTCATGAAAAGTTTTTAAACTAATTGTAGGCCCTCGGTGTATCTTTTTTGTCATATAATACAGTATTAGGGGCGAAAGCATGACGATTATTTAATTAACGAATCTATGTTCCGTAAAACAAAGTTATCCAGAAAATAATATTGAAATTGCAAGAAAAGTAAATAATGATGATTATAGAAAATAATTGTTTTTTTACTTATTTATTAAAGATTTACCTTTCAATTCTCGTATTGATTACTGCTTAATAATAATATTTTTTTATGTTCGGTAACAAATTATTCTTCCTATCAGATATCTAAAGATGCAATGCCATTGTCGGGTAGAATTGGACAATGTTTGTGTGAACGTATTTCCAAATCGACTACCAATACTCTACATTAGGGGTTCTCAACGTGGGGTACGAGGTAAAAGTTTTTGGGGTACTCCGTGAGAGCTCAAAAGTCGCTAGATCTAGTAACAAAGTCAATGTTTTATTTTATTCCCATTGTTATACTATAACTATAGTTTTATCTACCTATACAAGGGGTATGCCAGTTACATACACATTTCCAGAGGGTACGTGAAGCATAAAATGTTGGGAACCACTGATCTACATACTTAAATAAATAGATTTCAAGTCACCTTTCGACTGTGTGCTTTGTACTTCGCGCACTTGAGTTCAAAGCTCTAGTACATGATAAATAATTTTGCATAATTTCTACAAACAAGTAAACGAATTTCAAGTACTGAATGCTGAGGTAAAATAATTTCCCCTTCTTGAAATATCGTCTATCATTCCAGTTTTTAATTCATTTTCGAAAAACGTACTATTTTTTTTCTTTATCTTTTCCGTTGCAGATATGGCTGTCAAACTCCCAAACAATGACCGCCATGGAGGAGTAATAGGTTTCACTGTTTCCATTTATTTCTGATTGGCTAGTCCACAAGAAACGTATCATGTATTGCATATCATGTAGCACGAGATGTGCAGTGTGATACGTAATAAGGTACAGCGGTGACTATGCGTTAATAATAAGATAAAGAATTTCTCATTCAATTCCAATATGAAGTAAATTAGTAGGCTGTGCTTCTCTTACCATGCACTTACATATCAACAAAATGCGAAGACTATTACACAAAAATATAAAAGCTGGTATAGATTGAAGTTTTAAAGCTACAAAAATACTTCCCCTTTTATGCCAAAATTTGTATTTTACGCCCTGAAGAATATGTTAATCTTTTTTTTTTTCAGTTTCGGAATTATAAGGGAAGCAAGGCTTTCTTTGCTCTCATGGCCTCTTACGTACTAAAGATGTTTTGAACTGCACCCAAAACCGTCCTGAACTGTGAACTAGATACAAAAGATGTATAGTTCAATTTTTCCTTTGTTCAACAAAGGAAGTGTCATAGATATTATCCCGACGATAAGAAAATCCATGTTCCAAAAACTAACTCTGGCAGAAGATCAGTTAACATATATTTTTA
Source organism: Ryuthela nishihirai (assembly GCA_038380435.1). NCBI lineage: Eukaryota > Metazoa > Arthropoda > Arachnida > Araneae > Heptathelidae > Ryuthela > Ryuthela nishihirai. The sequence continues at coordinate 66,022,951 of JAWZYU010000011.1, read as the reverse complement.
ACTTTTAATATTTTTTTCAGTTTCTTTCGAACCCAAATGCAACATTTTCCATAAAGAACATGAAAGAAGAAAAAAAACATGATTGTACAAGCAATAAATATAAAAGTTTAAATTAAAAGTGCCAAGAAAAGCGCTCATATGAATAAGTGAATGCCACTATGCGATCTTTCCAAAATTTCGAAAAATAATGGACTCTAGATGTTCTTCATTAAATTCAATTTTGTTGAATCTCTCTAATCTATCAGTTAGTTTTTTTTTTGATGAAATGTTTTTGACTTTTTTTGTTCTATTTCCATTAATTATATTTCAAAATATCTACCTTACTTCAATTTTACCCAAAACTAGTCTCTATTTCCTTTTCATTTCTATTTTTCCCCTATATTTTCTTTGACTTTTTAACTGTTCTCTCAAAAGATTCTTTTATATACTGCACGGCCTGATGCAATTTCCCTTCGCATACCATCTAATAATTTCATACAATGAAACTTTCCAACCATTTACATTCCCAAACAGCTCTAAACCATGTTTCAACCCATACAAGTTACTACTTATTGGTTCTGTTTCGAGCGAGTTCTTTAAAATAGAAAAGCAATAATCACTTTTTCTCCCCGTAGAGAAGGGAAAACACGAGCAACCAGAAGCAAATAAATATTGTTGAACTAGTTTTGGCAAAGTACTGACATTTCGCTGATCCAGAATACAGTAGTAATTGAATCTGTGCAGTTCCGTGAAGATGCCTTCTCAAACTGCCCGCTCGCAACATATTATCTGGCAGAAGAAGCTTCACGTTTCCTTCGGTTCCGACAGTCGTTGCCACAGCTCGCGTGCTTTGGCCGTCACTGAGGAGCTCCTTGGCCGCAGCAGGTGCTGCATCTCCCACCGGTCTCCGACCTCCATCATTACTGGCGCACACTTTCCTCGATACCACAATAGCCTTAAATTTCTGGCTACGAATCGCAGCGGCAGAAAGCTTCGAAGATAAACCACCAGCAATAAAGAAAATATCGGAAAAAATTCTTAAAATGTTTAAGAGATGCATACTTGTTTTATGTTGTGCCGTTGTTTTTTGAGTTACCTTGTGGGCCTTGGGTTTGTTAACGTTAAATGATCGATAAGTCCAAACGAAATGAAATGAGCTATTCAAGGGGAGTGTAGGTCTAGCAATTCGTAGACGGAAATGTAGGTATGTTTCCTTTTTGAAAAATGGTTCACATTTTATGAACTGAGAAGTGGACCTTAGAAAAGCCAAATACTGGAATTATTTAAAAGAACACTAAACTTAGGACTGATCTTTTTCTTCCAATTGTTTATAAATCTAAAAGCAAACATTTTAAGAAAACATTTTGTTTCAGGTACTTTAGAATAAATAAATGAAAAATAACTCTTGAATTCAAATCTGATATTAAAAACGAAAATGTAAACAAGCAGATTTTGCAGTTTTAATTTTTTGTTTCGCATTTGTTGTGAAATTTAATGTTTTAAGTAATAAGTAAATTAAAAAAATTCTAAAAATTTTTAACTATTGAACAAAAGAATTTCCATTTGTTTTTAAACTCAAATACCCTATCAATATATTTATAACGATATAATAGCATTTTCATGTTTTCGTATGTCTTATAGGGATAGTTGGTACTCTTAATAAGCAGCATAATTGTAAATGAGTATAGTTGAACTCCTTCAGTTCGCCATTAATTTGGTTATTCTAAAAAGGTTTTGAACACAATATTATTGTTATTCGGATCCCGATAAACATTCCTAACCAAAAAAAAATAGTGAAAAAAAGGGAAAGTGCAAAAATAATATATAAAAGAATACTAAAATGCAAAATTGAAAAATGTCTTCATTGACATTAAATTCATTACATATTCTCATGTAGGAAACACTTTTACGAAAAAGTATATTATTTGACAATTAGTGTTTCCATATGGGAGCATGGGGACTGAAAGGGTTAATTTCAGGTATTGCTAATAACGATGAAATAAACACTCTTTTTACATTTCGTTGTATTTAATACTGAACTAATATTTGCATTGCAAAAAATCAGATAAACTTACTGCATAAGAAACAGGTGCGTGATATGATTCAGGCATAGGAGACCAGGCTCTTTCTAGAGATTCGCATTTGAAGTTCCAATTTTTACCGTAGCAAAATTGTTATTCACTTCAAGTATTGAAAAAAAAAATGTTTTTAAGTTGGATGGAATATCATGACTTATCTAGTGTTCTGACCACTAAGCTTTCAACCGTTAAGTAGTCCCATCCCATTGTCAAGTGTTTAAAGTCATCAATAGAGAACTTAATCAGCAGAATGTAGCTCAGCTATCAGAGTATCTGACATGTCATCAGGAGTCATGGGTTTGGATTCAACCTGGCTCAAGGCAACTTTTGATTTATATTCGACTTGAGACTGTTTATCCTGCAGGTACTTATTTGTGTTCGCCTGTTAGGAATTTAGCCACTTATCTCTCTTTTCGATGAGCGTAAAACTAGCAACTGATGAAACTAGAGACGTCATCGACTCTCTAATGGGGACGATAAATCATAGTCACATGTTGGGGAGACTGGTGAAAGTAAAACATACTTTTGATGCAGGGCCGGTCAAGGATGCCCCCTCCCCGCTTCGGAATGCTAGTAAGGGTAATAGAGGCAAATAATTATTACACTTATTAATATTTCATGCATTTTTCAAGAAATTTTTAAGATCCATAAAACTGAAGGGAAAATGCCATATTACATTAGAAATCCAGTTTATATATTTTCCGGCTAATTTTTTTCTAAATCCGGGCCTGTCTTGATGACTAACACTATATCTTTATTTATCCTAACAGCTGATCTGTGGTTCTCTTTCCCAGTTGGGGGGGGGGGATCACGTCCTGTTTGTACAACACTGTTCTGAATATCCTAGAGTGGGGTTTGTCTCATTCTACAGTTACACGTTAGTAATTTGAGGTTCCGAGGTTCGAGTCACAGGCAGTCGCAATGGGTTTCGAAATGCCGCCATCAGTTGAATGAAACATTAAGCAGCTGCCTCGTGTGCAGGAGATGAATGCCAGGGTCACCGAGATAAGACCGAGACCAGATACTGTGGAGCAAAAACATGGAAGAGAGGAATTTTAAACATGTGTAAAGTATGTAAGTGAAATAATTCGACTAAATTTTAACCATAAATTACTTAATTTAAAATGATATAAAACAAAATAATTTATTTTAACGACATTAAAACATTATTGAATATTGCAAATGAATAATGTTTGTGAATAAAATGAGTTTGCCACCCACGGCTCTCCCTATTCATGCTAGAATGTCTAACCACTAAATTGATCATCTATGATCATATCACTTAGAACACTCTGGTGAGTGATGGGTTCGAGTCCTCCGAATTCGCAAACTAATTTTTTTTTTCAGAAACATTATTTGTTGATTAGTTTTATGTTCCAAAAGCAAACTCTGTGTATTTATTATTGATTGATTATTTCAAATTAATAGCAGCCAATTGAATTTTAAAGTATAAAACTTTAATTATTACATCTATAAATATAAATTATACTTTTCCGTTAGTCATGGTCATACCTAGGGGCGGGAGTGGCTCAGTCGGTAGCGCGCCAGGCTCGTAATCTGTAGTTCCCAGGTTCGAGTCCCAGCTGAGTCAGCGTTGAGATTTATCTCCGCAAAATTCCCCGCCCTGCCCACGGTCAGTAGGGGACACCGCTGGGCTTGAAAAGGCCGCCGTCCGTCGGATGGGACGTTAAGCCGTGGCCCCGTGTGCGGGAGAGCAATACCCTGTGCACGTTAAAGAACATGCTGGATGGCCTTGACGGGAGGCTACCATCTGTCTCCCAACAGCTGTTCCAGTGGGTCCCCTCCCCCAACCTTCTCTGAGCCTTCGGGGTCCATGTGACCTGGCCATTTAGCCCATGGTGTGCAAAAAAGTGCCGCTCAGAGGTAAAACAACCAACCAAAACCATGGTCATACCTTGTACACACTGGATGTATTTCAAGGGAGCCTTCATCTGGCAAATCCTTGAAGAGAGCGTCATCTGTCAAATCTTTGAAGGAAACCTCATCTGACAAACCATTTAAGGGAGTCTCATCTGACAAATCATTGAAGGAGCCTCATCTGGCAAATATTTGAAGGGAGTCTCATCTGACAAATCTTTGAAAGGAGCCTCATCTGGCTTAACAACTGCTAAATGCACCCCTTTCCGTAACCTTATGTTTGCCTGTGTGTCCTTGGTAGCTTATCATTTATCACATTTTGTGCTAAATGATGTATGTCAGAGTAGAAATAATTGAACTCTGATACTTTAGATCGTTATGACATACCCATTTCGCTCATCGGCGTTCAACCTTTATCAATGACATTCCTTTAATCTGCGTATATATAATAGAGAGTTTGTTTGTCTGTCTGTAATCTGCTTGTTTGATATTTCTTCCTAAATGGTCACAGATACTTATCCCAGCTAAAGAGAAATTTTGATTTATTTCTACAGATAAATATGTTGAATGTCTATAGAAGCAGAGACAGACTAAAAAGTGAAAACATTAGCTCTTTTTTTTAATACCTTCTCAAGCAGCTGCTTGCCGCAGAGGTCTGACAGGAGCCTGTCAGTTTATATGCCATAGTAGAAGGTCTGAGAGGATGGCAGGACCTCAGCAGAAAAACGACACATACATCCATGCCTTACCCGGGGCTCGAACCCAGGTCCCGTAGATCAATAGCCAAGCGCGCTAACCACGCGGCCACGGAAACGAGCTAAAAAATAAATTACCTCTCAAGCAACAGATTGTTCCTGACGTGAGGAAATGGTATTCTGAATAAAATTTAGATGTAAAAAATAAAGTGTTTGTTGACATCTCCACCAAGACTGTCGGAGCTAACACCACGAAACTTCGTCTACAGCTTCATTTTATTGTAACGTAGTGCAGAATCAGGGTTTTGATCCCACAAAGTTAGGCACACCCACCAAACGTTGGTCGGGAAACGTCTCACCATTGCTAACTTTCCAAGTCGATAACGTATTAGTCCATTCATAACTTTCGACTCTCCTTTCATAAGGTAGGTAACGATAGCGTCTCCAGAATAGCGGCGGGGTCAATACCCACATACAGCAGCTGGGAACACGATCTCTAAACCCTACGTAACCAGAACTAAATGGAACCACACACCAAATTCGGGATCGATCGGTAGAGTACTTGAGGGATTACTGGGAGTCGAAATCTTCAGCCACCGACGAGATCACCCAGGACGTGAACGAGTGTTAGCGCAACCGTTTGCGAATACTCCTGCTAGCCAGGCGGTTCTGCTGTTTTTTATGAAGAAATAGAAAACTGAAGATTGCAAATGGATATTTCTCTTCTCTTGCCTTTGGATAGGAAAATAGTGAGTTGATTATTTGCACGGCTTCACAATGAAAGAAAAACACAGTGGAAAAACAATATACTAGAGGTGACTGTCTTCCATTTTTACTTCCAAAAAATGCATGTTTGTTATATTCCTACTGAATATCGTCTCCTAGTTTCATACTTAATTTTTGTACATATTCAGATTTTTGAATATTCTATAAAAAGATTTACGTTTTATCGAATTTTTAGTTCAACTTCATTTATTTGTTTTCAATTATTTAGCAGCATTCCCTAATTAAACTGATTGTTCATCTTTTATTCGTTAAAAGTGTGACGACGAATTAGTAAACGATTAATTCCCAACTGCATATTTCCATTCCTTTTTTTTCGAAAGTTAGATACATTTAACTTAAGGAAACAAATCGTATCTTTGCATATGTATATACAAAAGAAAGGGTAGTCTTTCCTACTGACCTGTCAAATATCACTTTATGTATAAAGTATTTCTCTCCACGAGAAACCTTACATCTCTAGTGAAATATTGCATGCAGACTCCAAGACAGCATGTTCACTCGGGTATATGTTAAGTTTTGGTGCATTGACTGTTTGAATTATATTAGTAATTCATACGCAGCCAAAGTCTCCGCCTTTGTCTTGTACTCGCCGGAGGCGGAAGCCATGCCCACTTTGCACAGCTGTCGGAAAGAAAATATATGCAGCAAAAACTGTACTGATCTGCAGATGTGGATCTGGCACTCCTCATCACAGCTGAGGTAGGCTCGTGCATATACTCCGACAGAGATGATCGAGATTAATGCCCACCATGTTGTAAGCCAGCGTCCTCCTTTGCTGGATGCGTGATGTTTGTTCGTGTTCTCGCCGGAGAGTTTTTTATTGTTTCCTTATTTGCTTACACTTTTATAGTTCCCATATGGCTCGTTTTTAGCACTTTTCCCAAAGAGCTGATTTCTCTGTGGATTTTCTACCCAAAAGGGTTGGCTTAGATGAGTATGCAATGAATTTTCTTAATAAATTTTATATCTTTAGAGGAATTTTTTTCCCTCTTGTTAGAAGAATTTTTAATTAAGAATTTTTTCCTTAATTTCACATGTAATTATACTAGTACCATAAGCTTTTAAAATTAAAACTGTGCAATGAAGCTCAGTCTTATTTTATAAATCGTATTTGCAAACTGTTGGAATTCAATGTAAATTTTCAAACTCTAACCTTAGATACGAATGGAATTAAGTAGAAGGAAGTAAAATTAAAACTACAGTTATTCCTTCTATATCATTCTACTAACCTTACATGGCTGAACGGTAAAGAAGAAGAAAACCGTTAAGTTACATGTTGATCTTTTAATATGAGCTGATAGATTATTTTCATAAAAACACAGTGCAAAAAAAACCGAAACCAGTTTAGAGATTAGCAGAAAAGAAATATTTTGAGTGAGATGTAATACGAAACCACTATTCCCTGATAAAATGTGAGGTGCTCTACTGCTGAGCTACCAAGATAATTTTTGAAATTCTATAAACTGTATAGTGCTTAGGTATGTTTATGGATCTAAATTAACTTGTAGGAACTCATGAAATATTCAGTAGAAAAGAAAAGTGGTTTTTGCTGTGTCATTTTTTTTCTGCTGAATATTCCATGAGTTCCATAACTACACGATATCTCCAGCGATACTTTACTACTAGTAGGGATTCGGTAAACGCATCATGTGGCTATTCAGTTTAGTTCCACAGATATTCGTGCATGCCGTCCTAGCCAATGATAGCAATGATCGGGAAAAACTTCGCCACCGATAAAAGAATCTAGCGAATATTTTGAATATTCTTAGACAAAAAATGTCTCAGCAACCTCATGACTAGTTGATACCCGATGACAAAAAAAGGAAGATAACTTTTGTGATTTAAACGGGTGTGGGAAACCTTTCTGTCGCCTTTCTGGCACAGTGGTATCGCGTTGGCTCGCTGTAACATTGCAGCTACAGGGGTCTGGATTTGAGTCCCAGGATGGCATGATTTTCGTAGGTGTTTGTATATTGGTATAAAATATTATCTCATAGAGTTTCTATGATATTTCCGTTCTTTGTGTTATACCTTCTTCCCACTTTTTTTAAAAGAAATTCAATCTTTAAAAAAAATATGTAGACTGAAAGTAGTTCTAAATGTAACCTAATTGGTGTTTCACTAGACACAAGGAAAGAATGGTTTTAGTGAGAAATACCTATGCAGAAAATGCTTCGTTACTAGTGCCAGATCTGAGGAGGGCTCAAGGGGGTTAACACATAAAATTTGCGATCAATGGTTACGTGTCTGCCGAAATACAAGAAGCCGAGACTTCTAACTCCAATAACGTCACCCCTTATGTTAATGAGTGAGTGACCTTGCGCATGGTCGGAATATGCCTGGAAGTTTGCTACTCTGAGTCATTTACCACAGATTTAGGACCGAACAACGCAGCGCAATTCTGCCAATAATTCTATAAAATCCGTTTTGTACGTTTACGCTCTTACGTTATTATCAGTGTCATTTTTCCAACAACCGTAAATATCAGCTATCACTTAATTATGTTATGGATATTTTACTGATTTCAATTGTTTTAGGATTTTTGTTATCTCCCTTTAATGTATGATTTTTTTAATGTGTGAGAAGTCGTTTGATAAGTCTGAATTATTGTCATAGAGAACTAGACATCTATTTGATTTCATGATAATTTAAGTCAAAACTTCAAATGTATTCGACATTATATATATATACTAGTTTTAGCACTCAATACTTTTACTCAGTACTTTGTCATACCCCGAAGAGCCAAAACGTTATGACCAGCGCGTCTTTATACAAATCGAAGCAACTGAAAGTAAACGATGGCGCGTGTGAAGGTCATGAAGCGGTATAAATAACACCTGATACTGAGCTCTGTTAATCAGTGTTATTCTTGTTCTTCAGATGGGAAAGGAAGTGGTACTAAGTGAGTTTGATAAAGGCCAAATTGCAATGACCAGACGACTGCGTCAGAGCATTTTCGAGACGGCAAGGATTGTGGGGTGCTCACGTCTGCCGTGGTTAGTACCTTCAAAAAGTGGTCCAAGGAGGGAAAAACCACGAACCGCCAGAGAGGTGTGGGCCGACCACAACTCATCTATGCTAGAAGTGAGCGAATGCTATCTCGTATGGTACGAGCCAACATAACGGATACGTATGTACTGTGGCGCAACTCGCCCGTAATTTGAATGCTGGTGACGGTAGTAATGTGCCACAACATACAGTACATCGAACTCTGCTGAAAATTGGGCTGCGTAGTCACAGGCCACTCCAAGTGCCCATGCTAACCTCGGTTCACTGTCGAAAGTGCCTACAATGGGCACTCGAGCATCATAACTGAGGATGAAAACAAGCTGGTGGAAGAAATGTAACCCTTTGACCAATGTTCTGCTGGGAAACCCTGGGTCCAGTCATTCACGTGCAGGAAATCATGACGTCTACCACATACCTAAACATCATTGCAGACTAGGTACACCTTTTCATGGCAACAGAATAACCCTCTAGCAGTGCCTTCTTTCAGCAGGATAATGCGCCATGCCATACTGCCAGGATTGTTGGAGAACGATTCACGGAACATGAGGAAGTCTTCTAGGTATTGTCCTGGCCTTGAAATTCCCCAGACATCAATTAATTGAGCATCTGTGTTTTGTGTTGGAACAGCATATCCGATCTGCGGCGGCTCAACCACGTAACTTACAAGAGTTAATGGATCTGTTTGTAACGTGTTGTGCCAGATACCATAAGACATCTTTAGAAATCTTGTAGCGTCCATGCTTTGCCGGGAAAGAGCTGTTTTGGCTCACGTGGAAGACCAACATCATATTAGGCAGGTGGTCATAATGTTTTGGCTCTTCAGTTTCCTTTATATTTTATCTCCTTTATATTTATTATTCAGCTAAATACTTTATAACTGAATAAACTGAATTATACCTTTATAACTGAGTAAATAAATTTTAATAATATTAATATTATATACTGACCTTTATAACTGAGTTCAGTAATTTTTTTTATAACTGAATTATACCTTTATAACTGAAGGAATATAAAGGAGTAAAATATAAAGGAACTTTATATTTTACTCCTTTATATTTTATCTCCAATAGTGTAGTATTTCAGAGAGGAAATTCTTTTGAATGTGTTTGTTCTTCCTCTCTTTTACGAATCAAAAACTGCATTTTTCGTATGGCCCAGCGAAATATTGATGTTAGTACACGATAGTAAAAAAAAAGGTAAACTCACCTTCAATTTAAAGTCGTGTTGTAGTAGTAAGATTAGGGATGAATACCAATGAAAATGCTGAAATTTTTAATGGCGCCTTGGAGCGCCATATTTCTTTTCCGTGATATTGGAGCAAAACGATTTCATATGTTAGCTTTGTTGCGCATTTTGTTTTCCATCTGTTACTACTTGCATGTCCCTGTGGCAAATGGGAAGTTACTTTTCAATTCAGCTCAGGGGACCTCTCTGCTGAATTTCTAACATTGAGAACCTTTATATTTTATCTCCAATAGAATCCGCGAAAGGGTAGACAGTGGTGACTGGTATCGTTCTTCGTAATAGTAAATCGTAATCGTGCTCCGTAATAGTCCCTTACTAGAGCTCAAGGGGCTCGTTGACAATGAGCTTTTCTCCTGGCTTTTCCGTCAGCAGCTTAGGACTTCTATTTACCACTAAGAGATGGAAGTTTAGTATAATCTAGAGTTTTGAACAGTGGGTCTGAAATAGTTTCTCATTGTCTATTGTGTGCTTCTTCAGGATTATAGTGTTAATTTCATTCAGCAGTGCTCTAAAAAATTCTGTAAATATCTGTGCGCTTAGGCAGTCACATGCCACGGAAGCCATCGGATCCAGTAAATCCATCGGATCCACGGAAGCCATCGGATCCAGTAAGTGTACATCGGTATGAAGATACCCGGGAAAGAAGCAGGATGACGCAAAAAAAGACAATGCAAATGTCTAGCCAGGATCATGGAGTCAACTACGCCAATCACTAGAAAAACAATATTAAAAGTAAAGAGGAAGATGTGAACAAAATGTTATCATATTTTTGCGTTTCTGATAGTCGTTCCCAAATTGATTTTTATTTTTGGTGGAATTGGGTCACTATGAGGAACATGCCACTGCTTGTTTTACTACAAATTCCATTCCACAAGTTAAACAAATGAAAACCATAACCTTTATTTTATTAATAACATAAAAAATTCAGGTAACTTCCAGAGCCTCGGATGATCTGAGAGCAGAAGTAACGATATGTTATTCGTTGTAGTGGTACTAACATTAAACAGGTGAAGAAACACCAAGATTTAACTTGAGCTAAAAACTAATGATCAAATAATTAAACTTTTGCTTTCCTTTCGTCTATTATTGGCTAATCAGAGTCGCATTAGTGACATTGGGGTTATCCTACCCCTCTTCTGGATGCTAATAAGGGGTATTAAAGGCAAAAATTAATAAACTTATTAATATTTCATAATATTTCAAGAAAAGTTTTAAACCCCTCTTCACGATGCTAGTAAGGGGTATTAGAGGCAAAACTTAATAAACTTATTAATATTTCATAATATTTCAAGAAAAGTTTTAAAGACCTTTGAAACGGAGGTGGAAATCCGGTCTCTTTCCCCACCAGTTTTACATTTATCAGGTTTGATTGTGTTTTTGTCATCTCGATTTTTTTCTAGACCCGGACCTGTATATTACTACATACATTTGGACTACATACATTTTCCAATCATCCGTTGGTACGAATTACTAATGTTAAAGCTTCAAAATTCGAAAAATGCAAACTTTATAGAATTCTCGTTTTCAAAGAAAATATTCTCCAGAGGCGATATATTACATTTCTAGTTTCCTCTAATCAGCTGTTCCCAAATTTTTACCAAGTATTATTTCCCACCTCCTACATCCTGGAAATCGTATCATTATTTCTCTATAAGACCAATCGGAAAAATATTTACCACGTATACCAATTGACGAGTACAGTGAGCTCCCGATTTAAGTGCGGTTTGCGTTCTTAAATATGGAAGCGTAAATCAAGAATAATTTCCCCTAAGAAAAAAGGAAATGGTAGGAATAGGGTGGAAGTCCTGCGTAAAAAATTCAAACATCTATATATTCCACTGTTTTATTTTTCAGTATACGATATTAATTTCATATAATATTAAAGACAGTGCAGAATGCTAAAAACGAAAAAAAAAATACAATTCATTTACAATAAGAAAATTAAAAAGTACTATAATTTCTAATGGTGCACAATAAATTATTATATTCCCACTAGTTTTGAATTTGCTCATTACAAGTAATCTGTATGTAATGTTTGTTATTATCGTCGTATGCAGTTTTGTTATATCTATACGTTATGCTTACATTTATTTGTATTTCTTTCAATTATTATTATTACTATTACTCTTATTTTAAATAAAATATACGGAATTGTGATGGGACCTAAATAACCTATTTTTATTTTTGTTTCCTAATAATTGCATATCAAATTGTAATTCACGTTTTTGTGACTCTCAATAAATTTAAAGAAATGGAAATATTTTCTAACGACGATAGATGTCTCTGATGGCTTGCTAGTGCTTGTTGTGGTGAGATTGGAGCGGAAATTATAGGATTAGGGATCATCTGGGTCAGATGACTGAGTAAGTGCAGGTGTAGATGTCTCCTCATATACTGCTGGGCCGAAGTTGAAAGTTTCTAGGTTCTAAGCTTCCTTTTATGTCAATGTAGAAAAACAACGATATTAAGAAGATTTCATTTTCTTTTAACATTTTTGAGTTCAACCCATGTTATTTTAAAATCTGTTCATATAAATTGAAAAAAGAGTTCAAATATAGTGGCACGTTATTCTAAAAGCACGCAAAACAAAACGCAAAAAATAAAAAATCGTAAGTAACAAGGCTTGCAGTTCGCAATTGCAAACCCTCCTGGGCCAGTTTTGAGTTTTATCTCCCCTATGCACGTTAGAAGCACACTGGATGGTTTTGACGGAAGAATTCCATCTCTCTACTAACAACTGTCCAGTGGGTATGACGTTTGGTAACACCATCTCAAAGAGTGTCCTTGTGTACTGTCCATTTAGCCCTTGTGTACAAAAAGTGCCGCTCTGAGGTAAAACAACCCAACATGTAATTCAAAACAAGCAAGGATTCTTTTTGTTTTATTCTGAAACGTTTTAGATGAAGCTTACTTAAATATTTGGCGCATCTGATGCTTGAAACGTTAATCAGCGAGCAACACAGCAACATCATTCTGAAAATTTCAAAATTTTTCTCTAAAACAAAAGGAAAAAAGAACATTAAATGAAAACTCAGTGTATTGCTAAGACTCTTTTTCTATATATATTTCCCACTCCCCACTCTTCCGCTCTTTCATCCCGCCCCAGCAAGTGCTGCTCTCTGAAGTCCTTCATTCACTGAGCTCATTGGTCTTTGAGGAAAGTTGCCATCGGGTAAGTTGCGCTCAGCACATATATCAAAGCTAGAGAGGTAAACTACCATTGATCCTGGAAACAGATACTGCTGAACTTGCAATATCCGTTACAATTTTAGTTGTGGAATCCAGACCGACGCACTTCTACATCATATTTTATGTCTATCATTTTTTTTTTCAGCTGGGGTGAATTAGTGGTGCACTTTTGAAAAGTCTGGTTTGACAGCAGTATTTTTTTTTTGCACTTAGAGCAAGGGACTTTTCATAAATGACGTAACAGCTTGAGCTATATGTGTGTGGGGCAGTGATTTTTTTTTACTTCGTATTTCATGAGGAAGGCGGGATTGAGGTAGATGGTGTAACATAAAGATATCATATTACAATAGAGCTATATATACATCACAGTTACATGTATATTTTATTTATAGTAAAGTCGAGTTTGGAATGGTGATTTGGTTTGTTTTATCTATGAGTGGCACTTTTATTCCCATAATGGGCGAAATGGCCAAAAATACAAGGACACCCAAGGGTTCATGGAAGATAGGGGTAAGAGGACCTACTGGACACTGTTAGGATAAGTTAGACGCCTCCCGTGAAGGTCATCCAGAGTGTTCATTATCGTGCATTGAATGTGGCTCTCTCTTGCACAAGGAGCCACGGCATTACGTTCGATCTGCAGGACGGTGGCCTTTCCAAGCCCATCTCAGTCTCCTTTCTCAACGAGGGCGGGGTGGGAGTTTAGCATAGATAAATCTCAAATGTGGCACACTATAACCTGGAATTGAGAATAAGGAGCCTGGCGCTCTACAAACCGAAACAATAAGGGATTGTTTCGTGGAGACAATGCTACTGGTATAAACTTTCAATGAAATGTAATTGAAACGCAAAAAAGTAAAGTCAAACAAGAGAAACTCTTAAGTAATATGAATGTGGGAAGAGTAGGGTCCGGGAAAGTGTTATTTGGTGTTGAATGGACGGATGGAAGACAAAAATACAGTTAACACGGAGTTCTTAAATGACAACCTCGCAGTAACAAATTGCGTTTCTCTCAACATTAAATCGAAACTTTTATAAGCAGAAAAGTAGTTAACAGAAAGCATCCTGCTCTAGGTTTTAAAATTCGTTTTTCGATAAGCTTCTTTCTTACATAACGATTTAAAAAGATTTATTGCATATAGGGCTGGAAATGCGGAGGAGGGGGAGAGGGGGGGGGGACAGTTCCCCTAGTTCCAGTGTTTTTGTTCTTTTATTTATTTATTCATTTATTTAATTATTGATCCCGTATATTTAAAGACAGGACATAGATCCACCGAATGTATGACTACTCTTCATCATTTTTTCCGTCGTAATTCCTGGTTTCTAAACATATTTTTTCATGTATTGCTTAATGTCAACTACGGGGTTTCTTTTCAACTGATTCGGAAATATCGACCTACTTGTGAAAACCCATTTCCACCACTGATTGCACCCAAATTTCAATCTAGGAAACTGAATATACAGTATTTTGTTGTAATGCGATTCACTTCAAGCTCAATCAACAAAACCTCTTAAGAAAAGGGAAGGTGAGCGCCAAATAAAGTGAAACTGTCCAACTGACTAACGCTGCATTACGTATTCGTGATCTGAAACGGCGGAAAAAAGGGACATATTTTTAACAGTAATTGGAACAAAATAATAATATTAATTTCTTCAATGCCAAATAAACATGACCTGTGATAGCTTCCTGGCCTCGTTCAGAAAGCGGGAAACAATGCACAATGAAATACCTAATCAGAAAGAGAATTTTCCGTCAGCAATATATATTTCTACTATTCATATTCATACAAACATATTGCCAAACGCAGTGTACAAAGGATGGTCCCAAATAAAGAGGGAAACGTGTTTTTTTTTTACCTTAAGAATGTTCCGTATGGTGTTGAGTAGAAATTTAGATCTGTTACTGGAGTGACTGCGATGAGTCTAGGACGAGGGTTGGCTTAGTCGGTAGCGCGCCATACTCGCAATCTGTAGTTCTGAGGTTCGAATGCCAGCGTGGATATTTATTCCAGCTAAACCCTCACCTTGTCCTTAGTGAGAAAGGGGACGCAGATGGACTTGGAAAGGAACTGATTTCACAACTTCCAACTTTGCGAACTAGCCATAATTTCACAGAAATAATCCCAATATTTACATCGGCTCTGAATTGTAGAAAGTCAGTGTGAATTTTCCCAACTCCCCTTGATTTGACCAATTCTCCTTAATTTCTCAAAACCAATTCCAATTTTTACATCTCTTCTAAATTTGACAAGTCACTTCAAATTTTTCAAACTCCACAAGAATTTGCTTAGTTTTCTCGATTTTGTCAACTCTCCTTAATTTCACAAAACAAATCCTAATTTTCACAACTCGCTTATATTTTACTAAACGGATTCGAATTTTGAGAACTACCCTAGATTTTGCCAACTTTACAGAAAAAAATCGCAATTTTTACATCTTCCCTGAATTTGCCAAGTCACTTCGAATTTTATCAACTCTCCTTAATTGCACAAGAAAGTCACAATTTTTGCAACTCCCCTGTATTTTACCAAGTGGCTTCGAATTTTGCCAACTCCCATAGATTTTGCCAAGAGTTCTCGGTTTTTCCAACTCTCCTTAATTTCACATAACCAATCCCAATTTTCACAACTCACCTGTACTTTACTAAATGGTTTCTACTTAGTAAAGTACAGGTGTCAACTTCCTTAGATTTTGCCAACTTCCTTAGATTTTGCCAAGTTGTCTCGATTTTACCACCTCTCCTTAATTTCGCAAAATAATCCCAATTTTACATCTCTCCTGAATTCGCCAAGTCACTTTAAAATTTTCAAAGTCCCCAAAATTTTGTCACGTCACTCCGAATTTTGCCAACTGCCTCTGTATTTTTCCAACTCTCATAGATTTTGCGAAATCGCCATAATTTTACATGTCACCTGAATTTTGCCAACTCCCCAAGATTTTGCGAAGTTGTCCCGATTTGCCAACTCCCCAAGATTTTGCGAAGTTGTCCCGATTTGCCAACTCACCTGTATTTTATTAAGTGGCTTCGAATTTTGCCAACTGCTCTAGATTTTGCCGTCTGTCTAACTTCCAAACTGCCCTAGATTTGCCAAGTTGCATCGATTTTGACAACTCCCCCTAATTTTATAAAAGAAGTTTACAAATTTTCACAACTTACCTAGATTTTACGAAGTCGCTTCGAATTTTGTCAACTCTGAGTTACTTTGATGGAGGACCCTCCCCCCATCCCCCCATAACCCCCTGAGTATACCCCAGAAAAACAGATATAAGTAATATTTTCAGAATTACAAAATCCCCTACCCAAAGGAGAGATTTCTTGCTGTAAATAAACTTCATTTCTTATTGATTTCCCAAAGTGATTCGACTACATCGACTACGATGTAGACTACGACTAGTATGTGTTTTCGATAAGGGCCTTGATATGATTTCATGATCTGCTTGAGACTTACGCCTAGCTTCCAGCTCCCCAGACTTGCTACTCGCTATGCACAAAAATCCTCCCCTTTGTCAATAAAAGTTCTCCACAACAAACTAACGATACTGGCCAAGCCAGTGGTGTTTTATTAATTTCTTCAGCTGCAGCATCTCCCTATAATTAGAAGCTGCTAGGAAGGAGCATGACTATTAATCTACCACCTTTTCGCTCTGTGAACTGAAGCAAGCTCTAGCCAGTTATTCAACGTAAGCTGCAGTAATTGTTTATTCCATCGATTGGTGAGAGACTGTGATTGGTATTCAAGTGAAGAACACTTTCTTGGAACTTTCTGCAATTTACAACTTCTGACCTGTTGCCAACAGGAAGGATTTATTCACACATGTTCGAACTGGTAATATTGTAATTGCTAGGTAGGGTGATTCAATGTATCGCTCTCCTTAGTATTAGGGTATTTATAACCTAGAAATACTGATAATTGACACGGTATTATTTTTATTAGTTGTGCCATATGTTGTCTTGTTAGTTCCTTAGGAAGCTAACTGTTACAAGTAGTCATTGGTTGGGTTGCTTTACCTCTGAGCGGCACTTTTTTGCACACCATGAGCTAAATGGCCAGGTCACATGAACCCGAAGGCTCAGAGAAGGTTGGGGGAGGGAACCCACTGGAACAGCTGTTGGAAGACAGATGGTAGCCTCCCGTCAAGGCCATCCAGCTTGTTCTTTAACGTGCACAGGGTATGGCTCTCCCCACACGGGGCCACGGCTTAACGTCCCATCCGACGGACGGCGGCCTTTACCAAGCCCATCGGTGTCTTCTACTGACCGTGGGCTGGCGGGGAATTTTGCGGAGATGAATCTCAACGCTCACCCAGCTGGGACTCGAACCTGGGAACTACAGATTACGAGCCTGGCACGCTGCCGATTGAGCACCCCCGCCCCACAGGTAGTCATAATTGCCTGTGGTAAGTCATCGATTCATTGTAGTTCCATTTGGTGACCATAGTAGACGGACGTTTTTCTTTTTAGCTTTGGATAATTTTTAGATATGTATCTTAAGGTTAGGCGCAGTTCTTTTCAGAACTATAAACTATTGGCTTTCAAAAAGTCAACTCTAAAACTATACAAGACGTAGAACTTCAAAAGGTTTCAAGATCTTCCACAAAAATGTGGATTTTCTTGAAATGATGAAATAGACTATCAGATAATGTTGGAAAAGGATCAGTTGAAATTGGGCAAACCATCAACCAAAGCTTCACCATAGTAGACGCTAATGAAATTCTCGAAAGGAAGGAAAAACTAGCCTCACAAGATGGATAGATGATAGACATCATTCAAGTCGGAGGATCAATTAAAAATGTTCCTATAGCTAAGTCAATTTTTCAAAAGCAAAGAAGATATTTGTAAAACTTTAGGACACTATTGAAAAATTATCTCCATTGAAGACGAACGCCACTCAAACGAAGAACTGAAAGATACATAAACGGGATCACGCTTAGGCAGAATAAAAATAAAACAGAAAATCCCGAATTATCTAACGTTCTGTACTTATTTAGACACTATAGAGTATAAGGGGTCACAAGCGTATGCGGAAAATGATGAAAATCAGGGTACTTTATTACACAGTGTCCCCTCCTGGGAAAAAAAAGGCGAATAATGCTGCTGAATCAACTACCTTTACAGATACCATCACAGGAAATAAAAATAAAAAAGGACTTAGAAGGTGGCGTAATCACTTTCAACCCTCAAGAGGCGGAACTCCTTGCGGGTGAAAATCCTTTGGATTGAGGCCGTTAGCAAGGCCAAACCTTCTAACCCCATCCGTAAAAAATGTCGAAAAACATGAAAGCAAGTAAAGCAAATAAAAGAATCACCCCAATCCATAACGAGCAACCAGAAAATGAAGAATCTGACGATGAGCAAATAATGATAATCAATGCAGAAACCTCCTCCTAAATTAACGTCTCAAATCATTGTGTGGACTCCTTCAAATTTATGCCTATGGGTTCATTGACTGAGAATTCTGCCAGAAAAAATTCCGTGGTCTCCGTAGAAGAAGCTTGAATCCATTTAGAAACCAATAAACGTATTCTTTATACTACTTTAAATGCCAACTTAAGTGATCCATTCAAAGTATCATTTATTATTCCAGTGAAAGGGGTCTTACCAGACTAAGTTACTAGCAAATTTAAAAGTGTCAGAGGGCATTAGACTCCCGAAGTGGCATCTCTTAGCTCCATGGGAACCTGAAATCTGTGTGTTTTTACAGGTATTGGACCCTGAGCGAAAAGGAAGAACTCAGGCAGGATTCCATAATTGTGTTTTGAGAGACAGTCATTGGTACACCTTTGCCCACCCCATGGACTTGCATGATCGAGACTAATTGATTGCTTCTCAAGGGAAACCTTTCGCTAACTATTAGCGAGCATTTATAGAAAGAGAGTTACTTATTATATATTTGCTAAAACTATTTAAGATTCTTTCAATTATCATTGGTGCTATAGTTAGCTTGTGAGATATAAATTGTGGGCAGAGAAAGGGAGATTTTCATCCCTTTTCTTCAAGCGGTTTCTATACTTCAGCCATAACCTTTTTGCGCAGATATAAACAATACAAGTCATTAAACTATCGGATTTTGCCCTGTGTTCATATTACCTAGCCTCTGGGAGCGTGCAACATAGTATCTATAGGGTATTTAGAAGAGTTTTGAGATACCTCAAAAGTATACTGCTCACAAAAATTAGGGAATATTTTTATCGCTTCATATTCATTTTGAAATATCCCCTAATTTTTGTGAGCAGTATATTTTAGATAATTAAAAAGCAGTTCAATATATTTGTTCACAGATTTGTCTACTCTACCATCCCCTGACCGCGTGATTAGCTGCTTGGCTGCTGATCAAAGGGACCTGGGCTCTAGCACAGGTCTAAGACATGCATGTTTGTGTGGTTTTTATGCTGGAGACCCGTCATCTTCACAGACCTTCTACTACAGAGTATTAAATTGACAGCTCCTGTCAGACCTCTGTGGCAAGTAGCTGCTTGAGTGGGTATTTTGTTTTGCTTATTCCACACCTATCGCATAGAATTTAGAAATATTTTAAAACGAGTTAAAACATTCTGAAAAACAACTTTGTAATATATATCTTTGTTAAAGGTATTTCTTGTTTCGAGAATGACGAATATTACTCCCCTACTACATACACCTATATTCAGACAAAAAAATTCTTTTAAACATGTATGTCTTAAAAGCTGTCATTTTATTCCATCAAAAGTAAGTACTAGTCTCTCTAGGTACTTCTAGTCTGCCTACTTTCATCCATTGCAACCTACGCGATAAGCTTTCGGACTTGAATTCGGACACTGTTGATGGCGACAAATATTAAAAAGCACTTTCTTTTTCTTTTCGGACTGGAAAGCAGGAGAGCAGAAACACTTTTGGAGCCTGCTGCTCTAAACAGTTTCTTACATCTGCTCTTAGAAGGTATGCTGTCAAAAGCTAACGTCAAAAAACCGTCTGCAGCGAAGTGAGAAAAATGATGGATAACGTTCAATAAGGCAGGGATTGATTACGCTCTGTGGGCGAGTCAATAAATGGTTTTTAATCTATGGTTGATTCCGTTACAGTTCAGAATCGAGGTATGAGTTTGAACTGGAACCTATTTGTAGCAAAAAATATATATATCTACTAGTACATAAAAGAATTACAAAAAAAGGAAAAATAATTTTACATTTACAAAAATCGCTTTAGTACAAAAATAACACTTTGCACTGGTCTCTAACGCTTTTTTTTAGTGCTTTATAATTTTTATTAAAATACTTATTTTTGGAAATAATCTTTTTCTCAGGTATTTTCTTTGTGACAATTTTTGTATGTTCTACGTTGAATTAAAGTACTTTTTTTTCTCAAGAACCAAATATCTGTTCTTATTAGTTCGAATTAAAGGATTAAGAATGTTCCCTCAGGATGCTATTAAAGATTTTGGGATTAGGTAAAGATCCAAGAACTAACCACTTACGATGTAAGCTTAGTTCCCAATTCGTACCTGATAAAGGAAATTTTTAAAGCTTAATTTCCACTGCAATAACTTCTCATACATGTAGGGGTGAAAGTGGCTCAGTCGGTAGCGCGACAGGCCGTAATCTGCAGTCTCCAGGTTTCAGCCAACTGTGCCAGCGTTGAGATTTATCTCCGCTATCGGTATCCTATCCTCTGGCAGAAATGGGAACCTTTGTGCAGAAGAGCCATATCTGTACACGATAAAAATTCGCTGAACGGACATTCTGAAAAAAAAAATTGTGCATCCCCCCCCCCCAAATCGTCTCTGAGTCCTTTTGATCGTTGTGTTGAAATAGGTGCAACTGAAAAATGGCTAAATGAATTATGTAACGTATTTCGATAGAAAATGCATGTCACTGCAATAGCGCTTTGTGAAATTGGAAGAAAACAATTCATCAGTTACAGTTACAGCTTCCTCAAGAGTTACTGTTCAACACATACTGCAATCATTATAAACTTTTTGATACTACGACCACCTAGAATCATAGATACGTAACTATATGAAGCCCATTCACATTTATCTATCATGTAGATAAATGTGATAATAACCTATATAGTTTAATCTAATGATTTCGTTATGTTCTTCAAAGCTTTGCGATTCCCTTCGGGGTAGCAGCTCATACTTTGAGAAATCCAGACATACTGCATATTAATGCTCTTACCAAATGCCGCAGTCAGTTTTTAGACGATGCTGAAGAGCAAGCCAATCAGAAAGCAAGCTGTTTGTTTTGGTCGTTGTTCAAATAAAGGTTGAAATACATTTAACTAATTCATCAGCTGCTTTTATTCTTTTCTAAGAATCTGGTTTCCGAATTCGCAATCGTCTTAGAAATTTTTGTCGTATGGAATTTTTTCACACATTAAATGTAATCACCTTTATTTAATTATGTCAAGTTAATTAAATTTTCCATTGTCAATCTAGAGATATAAAGTAAATGCTATCGTTTATTTGAAGAAATGAGAACCTTTCCACCGAAATTGGACATCTCTGGCAAATATAATTACTAATAAATTATTTTAGCTTCAATTTGTTATTTTGCTATTTTTATCAATGTATATCACAGAATGCTTTATTCTCAGTGGAATTGTATCCGTCCGTGCATTTTCTGATCAGGGTAGTTGGCTTTTACAGTACCCTTCCGTATTTTAAGTATGTGTTGGGAATTTCTCCCTGAAAAAATACAGTGCAACTAGCAGAACCTTTAAAACATGAATGGTAAATGACTAGTAAATGGTATCATTGTCTCCTCATCGAAGAGAGATTAATTTAGAGGTTAAATTATATAATGCAACTTATAGATGAGATGAGCAATTTTAATTTTTCATTATCATAAAATGGACTATTAATTTCACGAGCTGAAATCTAATTTTTAAGGGGATATGGTGCTCCCCTATACAAAGAGGATACCTAGAAGAGATAACCTAGAAGCTGTATTGGTTTCTATTCTATCTTCTAAGCTTCTCCTACTTTCTCATAAAACATACAAACACATACACAGAAGCATGTTGGTATGTAGTCAGTTGCGCTAACCACTAGACCAGGCATGAGCTCTGCAATGCCAGAGATGTTCGGAACAATGTGGAACTTATAGCATTTAGTTAAATTTCAATGTAAACGTTCGTGAATTTATTTTTTGAGCCTTTTCAAAACTGTTTTCTATAATTTTTTACGAGAGAAATTACACTTAAGAAAGTAACTTAAATTTATGCACTGGTATTCAAATATCACAGTTGACAAAATGGATAAAATGCAAAATACGCGATGATAGAATGACATGGGTGATAGAGTGCAGATGACTGCAGGAGGAAGACAAATATGCACGATATAACTGATATAAAAATGATATAAACTAGAGCAATGCCCTGTAATTCAATAGGGTGGTAATTGGAAAAGTTACCGGGAGAAGGATTCCCTCATGCATGAGAGGTCAGTTAGGTGTCTAATGACCCTTGACAGCGATAAAGTGTCACATCGAGTTGCATGCTGTTAACGAGAGCACTACGAAAGTCCTATGGCATTAAATACCGCTCCTGTATAAGAGCAGATCGGAGTTCCAGGAGAGTTTTGGGATCAGCTGATGAACTGAAATCCACCTCTCCAATGCATCTCACACATGGTCTATAGGGTTAAGGTTAGGCGAATGTGGTGGCCATGGCATATACACTGGATGTCTTCATTTGCAAGTAAATCATCCACTAAAGCAACACTATGTGGACCCACGTTATGTCCATAAACAGGAATTTTTTGGTTAACAGAAATCCGAAAAAACTTCAAGTAGTATTCGAGGATTCTCTATATCTGACACATGACAACGCTTCTGTGGAAAAGGCATGGAATGCGTGCAGCCATGTGACATAATCACCCAAACCAGTAAACCACCACCTCTGTACTGGTGCATTTCGCTGATGTTCCAGGGGTGATAACTGCTTTTGAGATCTTTTCAGATAACAAAGATGATGACTATCACTCTGTAAACTGAATCTGGATTCGTTACAGAAGAGAATCCACTGTTTTCTGCACCACAACAACCTGCCTGTTCTCCCTGATGGAGTGAGCTAAATGCAAACTTTAGATCGTGTCGCATTCAGTCCTTGTTCATGAAGCCTTCTGTATATCACTTGTCTCGAAACTGTTCGTACACGAGCCGCAAACAGCTCTATAGCAAACTCTCTCACTGATATGTGTCTGTTACGTAGAGCTGTTAGTGCTATAAAAGTGTCATCCTGACACGTTGTAAGTCGTGACCTATCCTGTACACGTAGACTACTAACGTTTTCTGTCTTTTTGTACCTTCTTCACAGACTAGACACTACATATTGGTGCACACCTGTTGCACTGGCAACATCACTCTGTGTTCGGTCTGATTCCAACATCCCGATAGACAGACCATGTAATCCATATGTTATCTGCATGACATATTGTTAGATCAAGAAATCGGTTGGAACACAAACACAATTCCCTGGCGAAAAGAAAAGGGCTTTCCACATCTATCCCGTTATTTATTCCATTACAGGTTTGCAGTTTTTACCTCTTATACAAATTATATGTGGTCACATGCTATTACATCAATACTCTCACATTTGCATGTGTCTAGAGTTATCTGCACGTACCTTTTGTTACTGTTTCCACCGATTATTTGTTCAGTATTGGCCATTTCTCAACTATGTTAAATTTTGGACACCATTGTGTTATGAAGAGAATGGTAAAAGACTCCACATTACTTTTGCGCATAATATCGTGTTTCTCAGAACCATCTCAAACATGAGTATAGGAATTACTTACTTGTAGTAGCTAAATCTGATGTTTCACATGCTTCTTTTCCCATTTTCCTACGATATGCACAAAATCCTCAAACACCCAGTTTACCTACCGCATCATAATTCTCCCCCCTATTCTGAAGCTTTCAAGCATACTGTTCACACACCCATTCGCTAATCGAATTCCTAAGCGGATCAATAAATAGCCATTCTGATTTCCAATAGTTATCTTTTTTTTTTTTGCTATGTAAGCATTTTAGATACAGTTACCGTAGCGCAAACAACTAGAAAATGCAAAATGGTATAATATATAAAAGAAATTTAAATTTCCTGAAATATTTAATTTTAATCTTATTTTAATCATTATACATCAGTAGTCACATACTCCGAAGAGCCAAAACATTATGACCACTTGTCTAATATGATGTTGGTCCTACACGTCCTACCAAAACAGCTCTTACCCGGCAAGTCAGGACGCTACAAGATTTCTACTGGTGTCTTATGGTATCTGGTACCAACATGTTATCAGCAAATTCATTTTACTCTTGTACGTTACGTGGCTGCAGATCATATATGTTGTTCCAACACAAACCACAGATGCTCGATTGAATTAATGTCTGGGGAATTTGGAGGCCAGGCATACCTGTCCTCCAAATATACGCCGTTAAATTTAGTTTCCAGCACATGAATGACTGGACTTAGGATTTCCCAGCAGAACATTGCCCAAAGCATTTCACTTCCTCTCCTGACATGTTTTCGTCCCACAGTTCATCCTGATGCCAACACTACCCTAGGTAAATGAAGAACACCTACCAGGCAATCCATATGGTGCAACAGGAAACGAGATTCATCGAACCAGATGACCTTCTTCCAATCATTCAAGATCAAGTTTGATGCTCATGTGCCCATTATAGGGCACGTTCGATGGTGAACCAAGGTTAGCATGGGCACTCGGAGGGTCCTGTGGCTACATAGCCCCATTTTCAGCATGGTTCGATGTACTGTATGTTGTGGCACATTACTCCCGTCACCAGCATTCAAATTACGACGATTTGCGCCACAGTATTCTTTCTGTTGGCTCGTACTATACGGGATAACCATCGCTCACCTCTAACATCGATGAGTCGTGGTCGGCACACACTTTGCTGGCGGTTCGTGGTTTTTCCCTCCTCGGGCCACTTTTTGAAGGTACTAACCACGGCTGACGTGAGCACCCCACAAGTCTTATGTCGGAAATGCTCTGATCCAGTCGTCTGGTCATTACAATTTGACTTTTGTCAAACTCACTTAATCCACTGCCTTTTCCATCTGAAGAAAAAGAATAACACTGATTAACAGAGCTTAGTATCAGGTGTTATTTACACCGTTTCGTGACCATCACACACGCCGTCGTTTACCTGCAGTTGCTTCGATTTGCATAAAGAGATGCTGATCATAATGTTTTGGCTCTTCGGTATATCTCAATGAGAATAATAAACGTTTTACAATCAATATTTTATAGGCCAGCCATCTGGTATAATGACCTCTTTAAATCTTTTTAGCATGAAATGCCTTAATTTCAGAAGTAGTTCTTCTTTATCTCTGTGTTTAAAGAAAAGAACATTGCTCAATCCATTTTATTTGAAGGCGTCTGCTTGTAAATTTCATAACTACTTTTGTTGGGTTGTTTTACCTGAGCGGCACTTTTTTTTGCACACAATGGGCTAAATGGCCAGGTCACAAAGACTCCAAGGACTCAGAGAAATTTGGGGGAGGGGACCCACTGGACAGCTGTTAGGAGGATGTTAGCTCCAGCTTATTCTTTAACATGCACAGGGTGTAGTTTTCCCACACAGGGGGCCGGGCTTTACGTCCCATTCGACGGATGGTGGCCTTTTCAAACCTATCGGTGTCCCCTACTAACCGAGGGCAGAGTGGGGGCTTAGCGGAGATAAATCTCTTCGACGGCACAGGGAGGGCTCGAATCTGGGAACTGTAGATTATGAGCCTGGCAGGCTACTGACTGAGCCAAGTCCCACCTCCAACTAATTTTGCACCATAAATTATAGTTAAGATAAAGTCAAAATTTTACCTGCCATTCTATACTTTTGATAGTGTTATCTATTAATGCTTCTAAATAATTTTGGCACGGTGACAAGGAGAGTTATTGTCCTGAAATTTTCAAGGTTCCTCTCCAAACACAGTCCAATTTTTGACAACAATTTCGTCTTCGGTATTTCATTGTTCTTCTTACAATATGCAGCCTTCCAACGCCCAACAGGATACGTCGGACTCCATGACTTTGGTTGGATGATTCGCAGTAACTTTAAGACACTGAGGGCTGAATTCGTCATAAGGTCGTCTTCTTACGTAAACACTACTCTGATATCAGTAATTCAAAGCTGGCTTTGATCACTGTAAATGTCTTTTTCCCAGTCCCAACAGTCCACAGTGGTTCCTTCTTTACCACTGTAATCGTTTCATGTGCTGAAACCATAACAGCAAAGGTTTACGACGAGTTTCGCAATACCAAAAACTGATTTCAAAGAGTCCACACATTGACGTTTGTTTCCAAAGAACATTGTTTCATAAAATGTGATGAAGTGAGCTTTCCGTTAGAAAGTTCATCGAAAGTGCATTCGAAAATCTAAATGCATTTACACTTAGATTTTATTCCGAAAATAATTTATCTGTTTTATACCTTTACTTTTTTTAGCTCCGTTTGTTCAGAAAATATAACTTTTTTTTTCTTTCATTTTGTCTCTCTGTTATCACTGCAGCATTATTTGTTGTAGTAGCCAAATGAAAAAAAATTGCTTTTAAACTGTTCGAAAACTGTTAAATTGGGAAAATGACAAGAAATGAAATGACCGTTTTAAACAATTAATTCATACCAGGTAGCTGAGATTTCAGGTAAAGTATCGTGGTCGAAAAGTTTACTTAATAGCAAAGAGCCTTTTTTTACATAGTCTTTGTCTCGAGGGAGGAAGGAGAAAATGCAATTAACAGAAAAAGTAAGTTTTATCACAACTGATTTTGCACTTTTTAAATTGTCTTGTTAGGCAGAGCCAAAGATGAGTTTCATCGTCATTCTCAATTTGACTGCAAGGTATTAGTCGTGACGAATACAATTATTCTAGTGAAATATTTTCCAACTACCCTTCAGTCTTTTCAATGCTAAAATTGAAAAAAAGAAACTCGTCATATTCGGGTAAATGCAGTATTTGGATATTTTTGCCAATACAATAGTGATTTGCAACGTTTTTTTTTCCTTCAGATAATCTCTTTACCGAATGTACGCATTTTCTCAGAAATGTTTTATGCCTAACTATTTGTCTCGAACGACTCGATGTGCACAGGCTAATGACCAATCGTTGGAGAGAGCACTGAGGTGATTTGTTTCGGCGAGGGATGCATTTTCCGGAGGAGGGCTGATTCTGGAAAATGATGCATTACACATCACAGTTCACAAAGAGAAAACAAAAAAATGCATATTTAATATCGAACAATAATAAAAGAATATAATCTAAATATTGACATATCATAAAAATGATGGCCACTTAGCAAGAAATATAATAATTCCATGCTCCAAATGTAATTTTACACATCGTTTCCCTAAACTAATAACACTGCACGACATTGAAATTGCCCCACCAGAAGGAGTGAGGGGATAGGTGTGAAATGTAGCACACACATAGCAATACATATTGGCATAGCATGATTTAATTTGCAGCCACTTATAGCGGTTAGAAGATAAGATAATGCAGCACAATGTGACTGCCTCAGTAGGTACCGCCGTGAACGGCAATACAGGCAGCAATACGGCGTGGCATGGAGTCATACAGGCGACGGATTTGGTCCTGAGGAATTGCACACTAAGCAGCATTGACATGCTCCCATAATACATTGAGATTCCACTCCAGCCGATGAAATGATTGCACACGTCTTCCAATGTGGTCCAACAGATTTTGCAATGGGGATAAATCTGGAGATCGTACTGGCCATGGCAATGCTTGAACATGTTGCAAACTTTCTCTGAAGACCCCAGCAGTGTGTACACGGGCGTTGTCATGCTGAATAATGGGTTGCTGCATGCTTCCGAGGACCCCCCACCCCGATAGGAGACCACCTTGTCGTGGTGGTGGTGGGGGGGGGGGGGCTTCGGGCCCAGCAACCGGTCGAAGACTTTGCTGACTGGATTGGGTCCCCGGTTGGACAGAGCCAAGACCAACTGAGGTTGAAGACATTGCTGACCGGTTTAGTGGCCCTGTTGGACGGTGTCAAGACCTTAACATCAGGCGCTCCATAGAGCAGTTCAAGGGCATGGCTGAACGGATTTGGCCCCCTAGTAGGCACAAGCCCTTTTCAAAATCTGGACCCCACTAAGAGTCTCCCCCCCGGTGCCGAGCGAAATTGGATCTACATATTCTTGTTCATGGCTAACCGGGGAAAGATTAAATTTCAGGTTTCTACCGGTGGTTAGCTTTTCTTCTATAGGACTGCTGCCATGTGAGGTTGGGGATGAGATGCATCTATATGGTATATTCTTGCCCCCGACTCTAGATAGTCACGGCTTTCCGTTAACTTGGTAGTGTTGTGAGACGGAACCGGGGATTGCCATGGTTGCTGAACATCTGGCAACAAAGAGTACAATGCCTCTGAGGAATGGTAACAAAACGGGCTGCAGAACCATGCTAACGTATCGTGCAGCCATCAGTGTTCCCGTGATGAAGACAAGAGATGACCTACTGTCATATCCAATAGCATCCCATACCATTATGATATGACAGTAGGTTGCATGAGCTTTTGTTTGTCTGTCACAAACAAAAGCTCATGCAACCTTCGGTTTACCATTTGGGTCGTTATGGGGGACGTCCATGACTGCTGACACAGTCCGTCGAATATCGCCTGCAGTGTTGTGTGTTGACAAATGAACATGTCAAACAATGCACTTATCAGGCTGTGCTGACATCTGTAGGATGGTGCCACTCCACTGCGATGCACGCTAGAATCTTCATTTCGCCACTGTTGCCAACAGGTTCCATCAGTTCGTGCATCCCAATGAACATGGGCAACAACACGACGTGTATTCCATCCAGCTTTACATAGGCCTATAATTCTTCCTCTCTCAAAAGCATCCAAATAGCAATAAACCTGCCGACGGCATGTACCAGGCATTTTAGGCCTTCGCTGAACAATTTCAAAGTGGAACCACCTAATCTGAACTGTTCGCACGACTTCCACCTGCATAAACACAATAGCATCCCGTTCCTTCTTGCACCTTTTATCTCTTAAGCCACACACGTCATTGACTCCGGATTATCATCATTTGCATATCTCAACTGAGCACACCCACCCTTCTATTTGCATTTTTGTACGACATGTCTTTTGGATGACATGTCCACTTTCAATGTCGAGCAGTGTATATAAATAGTGCTAGAAGAGATATTATCAGTGTAAACATTACGCATATTTCTTAACCAAAACCAGTTTCTTTTTGCTTGTATTTCTGAAGAGTAAAAAAAATACTTTCGCTGTTTCTTATTAAGTAACATCATTACTAGTTAGCCAATATTATTTGGATCATTTCTAAAGTTAATTATGGTAGTGAAACTTGGACCCTTTGTAATCAAGATAACAGGAAACTAGACGTCTTTTATTCTAGATGCTAGCGCATTATCTTGGGCATTAATTGGTTTAATTTTGTAAGTAATGATGAAGTTATGCGGAGGATTCGTCGACTCCTTTTAGCATATTGTGCAGAAAAAAGCTGCGTTGGTTTGGTCATGTTGCCTGTATGGGCAATTAAAGATTAAACAGTAGGACTATGAACGGTGTGCCTAAATG
Source organism: Ryuthela nishihirai (assembly GCA_038380435.1). Lineage (NCBI taxonomy): Eukaryota > Metazoa > Arthropoda > Arachnida > Araneae > Heptathelidae > Ryuthela > Ryuthela nishihirai. The sequence goes on along the minus strand of JAWZYU010000011.1, from coordinate 65,993,516 downwards.
CTTGAGAAAAGGGGTGAAATCTAAGATGCTGTGGGCTGTCAATGTCAAGCAAGAATAGATTAGAATTCGCTTACATTGGCCAAATGCAGCAGCTGTAGCAAAGGCATACGCGCTGCCGAACTAAAATGAATAGTTGGTTAGACCGCGACAGCATGGCTGCTTCGGGATTGTGTGTATATGCATGTATGTACTCTATACCAGGAATCTCAAGTACATGGCCCATGAAATCATTTTCTTTCGTCCACAAGCAATACGTTCTGTTATTATCATGGTATCGAATTATGGCTGACTGCAATGATCTCATGCATGTATGGATAACATGTACATCAGGAGAAACGCCTTGTTACGCCGCGTTAATTATCTTAACACATAGTTAACAGTTTAAGCACAAAATTGAGCATGTTCGGTTTAGGCAAATGATGAAGCCACTATAAGTGAAATTTTGGTTTGTGATTTGATATTATATGTACTTAACGCTTAAATAATCAAACAACATTATAAGCAATTACGCTTTACTTCTTATTGTTTGAAAGAAAATGCTGCCCGCCACATATCAGAAACTTTGTCTTTGTATGTTCTGAATTTGAGATCCTTGCGCTATGTATAAAAACATTTTATATTTGATAAATATAAATAAAGTAACTTATCGCTCATTGGGTCGATTTGAATTTCAAAAATAATAATGAATATTGAAAATTTTTTCGTTGTTTTTGTCCAGCTATCAGGAAGTAATCATTCTTAGTTTAACGTCGATATGAAATATACAGTAAAAATTGTGGAGTAGGGAAGATACGAATTTATGACCTCCTGATAACATATCGGGTGCTCTAACCGCTGAGCTACTGGCAGCCGATCAAGATTTCCTAACTTATGTTATGAACTTTCCTACCTGTTGGTAGCTCAGCGATCCGAGCCCCTGACCTATTATCAGGAGGTCGTGGGTTCGTATCTCTCAAGGCAAACGTTTTTCTATATTTGACATGAACATTAAGCAAAAAGTGATTACTTGATAATAAAATGTAAATTTTCAAATGTATATAAACTTTTCCAGATAAAACCGAATTCTGCAAGGTAAAATTAGGCAATACATAATTCAAAGTAATTTTTTTAGATTATTACGACAAATTACTAATATTATTTCATAATATGTAACTAGCACAGCGTTTAAAAACGTACTTTCATTGTAAGACATATTTTCCAGAACATTGGTTACTTAAAGTGCAAACCACAGTAACGTCACTTTCAATATGCCCACAACTCTGAAATAGGCAATAAAGGGTGTTTTTTTTTCTGAACAATCGTTTCGAAACTTTGTAGGCTTCTAAAACGATTTTCTTTCAAAATTGCCTTCTAGAAGGCAAACTTTCTTCTGTCAGGAGATGTCGCAGGTGCAAAGAATAAAGCAGATATTTCAGTCCACGTTCAGAGTGTACTCTCGAGCTCTCTGAAAAATATCCGCTGATGTAGCAATTTATTCTCCTTCTACCTTTTGTTTTATACTTCTCAGAACTTTTTGCTTCCTAGCTAAGTTTTTCTATTATTTAAGCGAATAAATTCAGTTGTTTGTACATTTTGACAACTGTAGCTCTTTACTGTGTTTTGATTTTTAACTTTAGCCTCATAGAATCGACGTTGCGATGTATTTTTTATGACACGAAGATTTGACTCGGCTTTATATTTTTCCTAGAGATATCCGTTTAAAAATATTTTCATTTAAAAAAAAAAAGAGATGAGACTTTGAGATATTTTGTATAATTTCATTGGCATACGATCTTCCGAAAAACGCGATGAACAGAAAACTTGTGCACAAGTTAAAAATATTTACTTTTTAGCAAATCTTAAACTCTACATATTTGAGCAGAAGTAAATTCAAGATGATGATTAAATTTATGTATTTTGAAATAACTTCTACAAGCATTTCCTTCACATTTGAGACTCTGGTAAAACTATTAAAAGCAAGCATACACAGAACTGCAGAAACAAGTATTTGTCAGAAGTAAATCTATTATAAAAATATATTCTCGTGAAAACACACATCATGTAAATTTAACTATTACGAACAGTACCTTTTTGAGAAACTATTTTTTTAAAAATAATGCGAATTTTTTCTTAGCTACCATAGTGAATATTAAGATAATTATTATATCACTGTTTTTTATTTTTTTAATCATCAATTTATTTTTAAAACTTTACTATCATGTTTATATCGACGATAGATGCAAAATAGCTATGATACTCTCCCTTATGGAGAATGCCAATACGGGAAAGAAAGCAAAAAAAAATGTATATTTAATATTGCAAAACTCTTACAAGAATAGTTCTTTCAAAATCCACTAGAAATGAGGAAAGAAAAACGCATTGTAATATTTTACTATAATAAACTCAGTAAAAATATTTAACGGAACAGCGTTGCTTCCCTACCGATTCAATCCAGTCTCTTTCACCATCCCTATCTGTATAATGCAATTTAAACTACAAATTTCGGTTTGATGCATCGATGATTTTAAGAACGCGCTATTTTTTCAATGCGTTTTGATTTTGAAGGTTCATAGTTGGCCTATACTTGAAACCCACCTTTGCTGCCGTGGGATGTATACTGATATCTGGGTCCTTGACATAGATTAGCCATTGTGTGAATCCCGCTAAATCTCTCGCATCCTAACAAAATTCTTTTGCAATGAAATATAGTTATTGTTCATAATCAGGGTTTAGGTATCTTTAGCTAAGGTAAAACTTAAAAAAATTGAAATAGATAATATAAACTTCTATTTGGGAATTTTTTTAAATCCCTCTAGTTTTGAGTGATTTTTTGTTTAAGAAGCTGATTTTTTAGGCGCTTCTTCATGTAATCAAACAACAGCTTCAAAACGAAATGAAGTAAAATATACATCCAAACAATCTGCTTTAATTTAATGTTAATGTAAGTTAAAGCAATCAAAAGTTTATGCAATGTTTAATGTAAGTTAATGTGATCAAATGGCCTAATGCAGTATGGGCAATAAATTTCTATTTCTCGTACCCGAGTGGTTAGCGCTCTTGGCTACTGATCTACGGGACCTGGGTTCGAGCCCCGGGTAAGGCATGGATGTTCGTGTTGTTTTCTGCTGAGGTCCTGCCATCCTCTCAGATCTTCTACTGTGGCATATAAACTGACAGGCTCCTGTCAGACCTCTGTGGCAAGCAGCTGCTTGAGGGGGTATTTATTTATTAGTGTAATATTAATCACAACTGCTTATTACTAAGTATATACATCAAATGGCCACTTTACGAGGTACACTTCCATTTTCCACATAAACCATCCATGCTTCCCCCCCCCCTAAAAGTGGGAAAGATGAAAACTATTCTTCTACTATATCTCTAGAATGCGAGTGCGGAAACTATGAATCAAATGAAAGCGTGTGATACGAGAGTATCAAAAGCTGTTAAAAACTGACCCTCGATGTTTGCTTCCACCCTAAAAAAGGGGAAAATATGAAAATGATTGTTCCTGATTTATCATCAGAACGCAAGTGCCGACAGTAACAGTTTGTATATAAAATGAAATATTGTGACGTGGGGAGTATTGTGAGTAATAAAACTATACCACCCTTGGTTTCTTCTCCTCTAAAAAACAGGAAATGTGAAAGTCGTTTTACTATATCTTCCGAACTGATAGGCTCTTGTCAGACCTCTATGGCAAGCAACTCCTTGAGGAGGTTTTTACTTTATTTTAGTTTAGTAATACCGAGGGCCTACAGTTACAAGTTAGGTACAAATGAAAGTTCATACAATGACGACGGCAACTATGTCGAATTCTGTTCCACCCCACCATTCTGCTCCCCTATAAAGGGGTGTGAGGACGAATTTTCGTGTGGGTTGACCTTAACGACTTTTATTTCAAATTAAAGCTTGTGACGTCTCTAATGCCATGGGTTACCGTAAACACGACTCCAAAAGGGTGGGAAATGTGGTCCATGATTATGAGTCATATATCAAATGAAAATTTCTGAAGGTAGAAGTTTTAGTGACAAGGCAAAATATAAATAAATTAAAATTTTTTAAAATACCTATCTTGTTATATGCGTCCTAAAATGTAGAAAATAAAACTAAAGCCTATCGATGGTGCAATCAGTCATTGAATTCGTTTTCACTTCATAAGAAGTTAGGGCTCTTATTTACCTACTCAACAAGATATTTTCCTTTGAAAAAATAAAGTAAAAACCTCCTCAAGGAGCTGCTTGCCTAGAGGTTTGAAAAGAGCCTGTCAATTTATACGCCATAGTTGAAGACCTGTGAGTATGGCGGGACCTCAGCAGAAAGACAAACTAAACATTCATGTTTTACCCGGGGCTCGAACCCAGGTTCCTTTCATCGGTAGCCTAGTCAACTAACCACTGAAGTGAATACGAATTCAGTGACAGCTGCATCATCGATATGCTTTAGCTTTATTTTCTACATTTTATGGCGCATACGGGAATAAGTTTTTTAATATGGATATTAATATAATACAGAAGATATTTTTTTAAGTTTTTAATTTATTTACGTAGGAAGTAATAAACCATACATTACTAATCCTTGCGACTCAATGTTTTATCCAATAGAGAGCGGAGTTTTATAAACTAATATTTTTTCCCATTTAATTGTTTTGCATATATATTTAAATAGTATTAAGCAACATTCAAAAAGATTTAAAAAATGCAAAAAGTAACTCTATGTCTAAAAAGATATTTTTTTTAAAAAAGGGAGCCAACATCGCTGTCCCTGAAGATCTTTTATGACAATTCCTTAATAATGTGTTTTCTGTCATTCAAGTGCTGCCAACTGAAACTGCTGAAGATGAAATTAAACCTACAATAACAAAACACAACATTAGTTAACAAGAAATTAAATATACTTAAATTTGTTTCACTAAATGTATCAAAATGCGTTATATAAAATGATTGAAGAAACATCTGTGTTTAGAATTTTCCTACAAGTTTAATGTCTGAAATTTTCGAAAACAAAATGAGAAGTGAAAATGACCATCCCATTGTTTTTTCTCCAATCTACGTAATGTCAATAAAATTACCGTCAAATAGCTGCTTTCCGCAGAAGTGTGATAGAAGCCTGTCGGTATAACACACCATAGAGGAGATATGTGAGGAACGCGGTGTCCAAGTAGTTACCGTATTCGGTAACCTTCGGCTGAGGTCTCGCCTTCCTAACAGATTTTCTCTATGATGCATTATACTAACAGGCTCCTGTCAGACCTTTATGACAAGCAGTTGATTGAGGGATAATATATCTACTGTAAGGGCTAGTTAAATATTTTGCTGAAGTCTGAAGAAAGGAAAAATTGTTTTTAGGAAGAAAATGCAATCATTCGATTATTTATGCTGGCGGCCTATACAAGTTTCCAGCATTGTAGATTGAAAACGCTTGTAAACGACATCTAAGAAATGCACTTAAATTTCATTCCTAATTCCTATGCCATGTTTTTCTTCTTGGAATATTCAATTCATGCATGTTGCTTTGTTACTCCATGCTCTTTAGTTGTTATTCCATGCTCTTAGTTCTACTCGATGCTCTTTGAAACTATGTATTTTCAAGCATTTTTTAACCATTAACCTATAATTTATTTAAAAATTTATTTCGTAACTACTGTATGATAGTCAGATAAATAGTATTTATTTCATATCCTAGAAATCTTAGAGGGAAGTTTTCCTTTATCATTAGGAGACTTCAACTTAGTAGAAATATATTATATCATCACTGATCTTCTGTTAAACAATATTTTTTTTCTCCATCTCTCATCAATAGGTTTCATTGTCTTCAGAGATTTAAGTAAACAAAGCTTCGTTCTATCATTAGAGTTCATTTGATAAACAAAGGTGCTTTCCACCGTCAAACTCTTCGCGAAACAATATTCCTTTATCATTCGACAGTTTGCAGGTAAATAAGTCGATTGTATATTTTTAAAAGTATTCAGATGAACACGTTTTGTTTCTTCCATCAGAATCTTTAAGGAAACACAATTTATTTGTTGCATTACTGCCTTTCAGGCAGTTTCCTTCTCTCTTCAGAGGTATATAAAAGAAGACTTCTTTCTGCCAATAATACCATTTCGGCGGAATCAAGATTGTTTTTAGCGTCAGAGATCTTCGTGTAGGCAACCAGCAAATGGCACCAGATGTGCAAAATATTATTCGCTTCTAGAAACAAAACTTTTCCCTACCATCAGAAACATCCCCCTCCCCATCTTTGTTTTTCGCAAATAAGGTTGCTGCATAAAACAAATCTGTGTTTATTTTTTTCAGGCATCAAGTGTCTTCATTAATTAAAATTAAAATAATACATACTGTCAATGATGAAATGACTTTCTAAATTCATATTAACTTCTAAGGAAAATGAAGCACCCAAAAGGATTTCTGTTACCAATTGAAAAAAAAAAATGTTGGTGTCATGTTTTCCTTTGAAATTAAAATTAATTAAGTAAATGATTTTGATCACTGGAATATTTTACTTGATATTTCATTTTAAGGCATATTTTAAGCAAATATCCTTTATTTATTTTTTTTTCTTCTCAGAGAAAGTTGTCACTAAAATCGCCCATGAGTAAGAACAAAATATATAAGTAAATCACCCTTAGGTTAGCCCCTAAGGGCAAACATAAGAAAAGTCAAAAATAACAGTAAAATTGTATAAGAAACCTAAAATGGGTAGGTCTCCTCAGAGAACGCTACCTTTTCTCAAAGTCTCCTCAGAGAATGCTACCGTTTCTCAAAGTCTCCTCAGAGAACGCTACCTTTTCTCAAAGTCTCCTCAGAGAACGCTACCTTTTCTCAAAGTCTCCTCAGAGAACGCTACCTTTTCTCAAAGTCTCCTCAGAGAATGCTACCTTTTCTCAAAGTCTCCTCAGAGAACGCTACCTTTTCTCAAAGTCTCCTCAGAGAACGCTACCTTTTCTCAAAGTCTCCTCAGAGAATGCTACCTTTTCTCAAAGTCTCCTCAGAGAACGCTACCTTTTCTCAAAGTCTCCTCAGAGAACGCTACCTTTTCTCAAAGTCTCCTCAGAGAATGCTACCTTTTCTCAAAGTCTCCTCAGAGAACGCTACCTTTTCTCAAAGTCTCCTCAGAGAACGCTACCTTTTCTCAAAGTCTCCTCAGAGAACGCTACCTTTTCTCAAAGTCTCCTCAGAGAACGCTACCTTTTCTCAAAGTCTCCTCAGAGAGGGTCGGGGGTGGCTCAGTCGGTAGCGCGCCAGGCTCGTAATCCGTAGTTCCCAGGTTCGAGTCCCAGCTGGGTCAGCGTTGAGATTTATCTCCGCAAAATTCCCCGCCCTGCCCACGGTCAGTAGGGGACACCGATGGGCTTGGAAAGGCCGCCGTCCGTCGGATGGGACGTTAAGCCGTGGCCCCGTGTGCGGGAGAGCCATACCTTGTGCACGTTAAAGAACACGCTGGATGGCCTTGACGGGAGGCTACCATCTGTCTCCCAACAGCTGTTCCAGTGGGTCCCCTCCCCCAACATTCTCTGAGCCTTCGGGGTCCATGTGACCTGGCCATTTAGCCCATGGTGTGCAAAAAAAGTGCCGCTCAGAGGTAAAACAACCCAACCCAACCCTCCTCAGAGAACGCTACCTTTTCTCAAAGTCTCCTCAGAGAACGCTACCTTTTCTCAAAGTCTCCTCAGAGAACGCTACCTTTTCTCAAAGTCTCCTCAGAGAACGCTACCTGCCTCTTGTACTTGTTCAAAACAGTATGATCGTAAAGAATCAGAGAAGAAATATTTTCATTGGGATTATTGCTTACAGCCTCAAAAAAACTTTTTGAGGTGCGTTTTATATGTGTATATATATATGGTCGATGTCCAGGTCTTTATGAAGTTGTCTGTTAGTGACAAAACAGAGAGCATCGACTGCAGTTCTCAAAATCTTGTTTTGTAATACCTGAATCTTACGAATATTGGTGGATGTAGTATTCGCCCATATGGGTGAAGAATAGAGAATCACCGGCCTGATGATCATATCATAGAGTAAAAGCTTATGATCAATCATTAAAATGGAATTTCTTCTAAGGAGTGGGCCTAGTTTGCCCCTCAATGAATTCACTTTGGAGATTATATTATTTATGTGATAGTCCCACTTTAACCTCTTATGTATAACAAATCAAAGATATTTGACTGAATCACTCCAATCAATGGAAATATTTTGTAAATGGAGGCAAGTGGGATTCATAATGGGCTTTCCAGTAAAAAAGATGGCAGAACTCTTGTCAGAGTTAAATTATTTCCATTTTTTCGTACCATGTGCCCAGCTCGGTCACGCTATGCTGCAACCTCTTCACAGAGATAGCAGGACCGAGGGAGGGAGATAGTAAGGGAAGGTCATCTGCGTAAAGTGCAAGATGAATACGATCAAAGGAAGGTAAATCGTATGAGTATAAAGAGAAGAGTGTAGAACCCAAAAGGGAGCCCTGAGGAACATCTGCAGAGACGACTCTTCTTGTAGACATGGCAGATTTAATTTTGACTTGAAATGTCCTGTTGGAGAGATGTGATTGGATTAAACAGATGAGTCCAGATGGCACTTCGACTTCTATAAGCTTGTGTAAAAGGCCGTCCAACCAGACGCGATCAAAGGCTTTGGCCACATCCAGAAAGACATATCTGCAACGGACTCCTTTTTGTTAAGGGATTCAGCGACTTTCTCCACCACCCTAAGGATCTGGTGTTCGGTAGCTTGATTCCGCCTGAAACCAAACTGGATCTCAGGCAGAATAGGGTGGCAGCCAAGAAAGTCGTCAATACGATTGAGTAAAATCTTTTCAAAAAGCTTACTAATTGTAGACAGCAAGTTGATAGGACGGTAGCTGGATGGAATAGCGGAGTCCTTGCCTGGTTTATGTAAAAGCTTGACGATAGCATTTTTCCAGACATCAGGAAATATAAGATTTCGAAGTAAATAATTAAATATCGAACAGAGATGCACAATGGCTTTCTTTGGAAGATGCTTGAGCATTCTGTTAGATATTTTGTCTTGACCCAAGGCTTTATTCAATTTTAGGCGTTTGATTGCCAGCTGAGTTTCAAGCGGCGATGTAAAATTCACCCTGGTCCGATCCACCTGATCGAAATGGAGAAGGGATTCCCTCACCAATCCACAGGTATGATGGTCAGAGAGATCAAAGTTCTCACAGAATTGTAATTCAAGGGCATACGCAAAATCTTCATCACTGAAATTTAAACCAGTTTCTCCATGTATAGGTGGGAAACTGGCAAATGGTTTCTTTAAAGATTTGGTCATCTTCCAAATGGAATTATCGGTTGTAGACAATGATTCAACATTCTTATTCCATTGTTCACTTCTAAAAGCTTTGAGGCTGGATTTGACCTTGAGTTTTAAAGAGTTGTAAAGCCTCTTATCAGATATAAATCCATGTCTTTGCCATGCATGTCTTACCTTGTTTTTCTCCTTAATGAGGCAAGAGAGATGCGATATCAGAACATAAAAATCTCGCTTTAGTGTAAAATCCACGCTAGCTTCGGTTTTGGAAGTTAGCAATAGGGTTGTAAAGTCATTTATGGCATCATTAATGGATCTACCATTAGAGAGTTGGCAGGTTCCAAGAATCTTGCTGTTTACAAGAACCTTATAAAATTGCCAGTCAGTCCGACTAAACGAACCAGTCACAAGACGCGTGGTAAGGTGTAAAGTCAGAAAGACCGACAAATGATCAAAGAGACACTAAGATCATAGTTTGGCAAGAAGTTTGACAAAAATGGCTATTTTAAAACTTCCATTTTCTAGACATGAATCCATAATTATTCTTTGTTTAAGAGCTGATACTATTTTTTTAAATAAATCAAGATTTTTATTTAAATTAAGCAATTCTCCTAAATGTTCAAAATGTAATTTAACTGAAAATTCTTCGCACATAATTTTCAACTGTGAAAAATATAACACTCAAAGGAAAAATTTTTTTGAAAACCTTGAAAGTACAGATATTAATGATTTTACTTTAAAATCAATTTTAAATTATCCTATCTTCTCAACTCAAATTAAAATATTTGGCTTCTTACTTGACTTCCTCCAAGAAACTACCATATGGAATACTCTATAATAAAAATATATATATATATTTATAAAGAAATATATAAAAAAAGTTCTGTTAAAAAGAATAAAAAATACTCTCTTAAAGAATAAGAGGAAAAAAAAAACCTTTTTGAGAAAAAAATATATATAACCTATATGTAAACAAAATTTTATATGGGAAAGTCTGAAGAAGGACCTCCCAATTTTCGTGAAGTTTTTGAATTGAATTGAATTGCCAAAAATGGCCAGATCAAGGACGTCAGGTCTATGCATAGTATCGAAGGGGTAAAAGGTCGGCTCACAGGGAGCATCGACAATGAATACCTTGTAATCTTTATACTAATGTTAATAACAATTCTTATGTTTTTGATTCTAATATTATTACTGGTGAACTTTTCTGATAATCTTTATACTAATGTTAATGAAAATTCTTATATTTTTTATTCTATTATTATTACTGGTGAACTCTTGTGCTAATTTTTATACTAATGTTTATCTATAAATATATTTTATTTATAAACAAAATTATTCATATTTATTATCAAATATCATAACACTAATTAATACAAATATTTTTTTTCCTAAATAAAAAATATATATAGATAAACATTAGCATAAAAGATTAGCACAGAGTCCACCAGTAATAATATTAGAATTAAAGATATAAGAATTTTCTATATGGTAGGACTATTTAAGCTGACGTCATAAATTTTGTCCCCTGGATTTCTGTTATAGAAGATGTTGGCTAAGCTTCATTCTGTTCTCGGGGACACCAATGTGATTCGAAAAGTCGCCGTTTGTCGGATGTAACGTTAAGCAGTGGCGCCGTGCGCAGAAAAGCTATAGTTTGTGCGCATTAAATAACATGTTGCATGGGTTTGAAAGGATGTTACCCTCAGGGGCGTAGCCAAGTAACTCGGAGTTCGCAAAATTCGAAGCGACTTCGCAAAATCTAGATGAGTTGTGAAAATCTGTAATATATTTTGTTGCAAAATTAAGGGGAGTTGTCAAAATCGAGGCAACTTGGCAAATCTAGGGCAGTTTGGAAAATGGAGAGACGGCAAAATTTAGAGCAGTTGGCAAAATTCGAAGCCACTTAGTAAAATACAGGTGAGTTGGCAAAATCTTGGGTAGTTGGCAAAATTCGGAGTGACTTGGCAAAATCTGGGGCAGTTGGCAAAATTCGAAGCCACTTAGTAAAATACAGGTGAGTTGGTAAAATCGGGACAACTTGGCAAAATCTTGGGGAGTTGACAAAATTCAGGTGAGATTTAAAAATTCGGATTTTTTTCTGAAAATTATGGCTAGTTCGCAAAACTTAGGGAGTTGGCAAAATCTAGAGGCAATTGGCACAATTCGGAGTGACTTGGCAAAATCGTGGGAAGTTGGCAAAATTCAAGTGAGATTTCAGATCTTGGGAAGTTGGCAAAATTCAAGTGAGATATTGGGATTTGTTTTCTGTAAAATTATGGCGAGTTGCCAAAATGTAGAGGAAGTTGGCAAAATTCGGAGCGACTTGGAAAAATCGTGGGGAGTTGGCAAAATTCAGGTGAGATGCAAAAATTTGGATTTTTTTCTGTAAAATTATGGCGAGTTGGCAAAACTTAGAGAGTTGGCAAAATCTAGGAGCAGTTGGCAAATTTCGAAGTGACTTGGGAAAATCGTGGGGAGTTGACAAAATTCAGGTGAGATGTAAAAAATTGGATTTTTTTTCTATAAAATTATGGCGAGTTGGCAAAATCTAGGGGCAGCTGGCAAAATTCGGAGTGACTTGGGAAAATCGTGGGGAGTTGGCAAAATTCTGGTGAGATGTAAAAAATTTGATTTTTTTTCTGTAAAATTATGACGAGTTGGCAAAATCTAGGGGCAGTTGGCAAAATTTGGAGTGACTTGGCAAAATCGTGGAGAGTTGACAAAATTCAGGTGAGAAGTAAAAATTGAAATCTTTTTTCTGTAAAATTATGGCGTGTTGGCAAAATCGAGGCAACTTCGCAATATTTAGGAGAGTTGGCATCTTGTGGGAGCTGGCAAAATTCAGAGTCACTTTGCAAAAAACAGGTGAGATGTAAAAATTGGGATTTTTTTTCTGTAAAATTGTGGCGAGATCGAGGAAACTTAGCGAAATCTAGGGCAGTTGGCAAAATTCGAATCCACTTGGTAAAATACGGGCGAGTTGTGAAAATTAGGATTGTTTTTGTGAAATTAAGGATAGTTGACAAAATCGAGAAAACTTGGCAAAATTTTGGGGAGTTTTAAAAATTTGAAGTGACTTGGCAAATTCAGGAGAGATGTAAAAATTGGGATTGTTTTTGCGAAATTAAGGAGAGGTGGTAAAATCGAGACAACTTGGCAAAATCTAAGGAAGTTGGCAAAACTGGAAACCACTTGGTAAAGTACAGGTGAGTTGTAAAAATTGGGATTGGTTTTGTGAAATTAAGGAGAGTTGGAAAAACCGAGACTCTTGGCAAAATTCGAATCCACTTGGTAAAATATAGGCGATTTGTGAAAATTGGGATTTATTTTGTGAAATTAAGGAGTGTTGGACAAAACAAGAGAACTTAACAAAATGTAGGGCAGTTGTCAAAATTTGAAGCCATTTGGTAAAATACAGGGGAGTTGTGAAAATTGTGCCTTTCTTGTGCAATTATGGAGATTTGATAAAATTCGAAGTGACTTGAGAAATTCAGGGAAGATGTAAAAATTGCGATTTTTTCTGTAAAATTATTGCGATTTGGCAAAATCTAGGGGAGTTGGCAAAATTCGAACCCACTGGGTAAAATATAGGCGAGTTGGCAAATTCTAGGGGAGTTGCCAAAATTCGAATCCACTTGGTGAAATATAGGCGAAGTGAGATAATTGGGATTGGATTTGTGAAATTCAGGATAGTTGACAAAAATCGAGAAAACGTGGCACAATATTGGGTAGTTTGAAAATTTTAAAGTGACTTGACAAATAAGGAGAAATGTAAAGTTTGGATTGGGATTGGTTTTGTGAATTTAAGGACAGTTGGTCAAATTAAGGGAAAATTCACACTGACTTGCTACAATTCACACAAGATTTAAGAATAGGGATAATTCTGTGAAATTATGGCTAGTTTAGCAAAATTGGAAGTCAAATGGCAAGATACAAAAGAGTTGCGAAAATCCACCTACCCCCCCCCCCCCACCACCACCACCACCCCACGGAGCGAAAATCTAGACATTATTTGCTCAATTGGCAAAATTTGTTTTCCGAGTTGGAAATTTTTTTCGATTCCACCCCCCCCCCCCTCCCCAACCAAGTCTTTCGCTACGCCCCTGGTTTCTCTCTCCTAACAGTTGCCAGTAGGTCCCTACCCAATTCTCAGCACTTAGAATACGTGTAACCTGGAACATTTAGTCAAATGTACAATACAAAAAACAATCTTTTTTCCGGCACATAGGTAAGATCAACAATTTCTTCCAGCACATGGGTAAGATTGTCCATGTGCCGGAAGAAAGAACTGTCACAAACGTTTATTTGTTACATGAATTATTTGGGTGTGCCCAATGGTGTGGAAGAATTGTGGTCAACAAAGGGCTTTTTGGAGGGGAGAAACAAATGATGATGTAAAAGTGTTTTATGGCTTTTAACAATTACTATGTCAGATACTTTCCTATGATGTGCCTCTGATTACGATTGACCCCTATTAAATTTCATCCTCGTTTTAAGAGAGAAGAAAAAAGAGGACATAATTTCGATAAAACCTCAAAATCTCTCCACGCAGACCTTTCATTTCACATATGATTTTTTACGATCGATTCCATTAGTTTTTTCCCCACCCGTCATATTTTTAAGGGGAACAAAAGAGGGATCTAATTTCTGGTAATCTACGACATTCTCCGTGTCACAACGTTTCGTTAGATACATAACTCATTAGTCTTGACTGTCATATTTGAAAGATGTAATGGAGTAATCACTTACACTTGTTTTGGATGGTAGAAAATTTGAAACCCATGTTATAGTCCATGATACTCTTACATTACAAACTTTAGATTAATACACAACCAATCAAGGTAGGAAACAGTGCTAACGGTTTATTTTTTTTCTAAAACAGGACCGTCTTTTTTTCCATGTTTTAGCTAAAAAATTTTATTGTTTCGTTTTAAAAGATTTGCGCTCTCTCATATGAAATCGACAGGTCAATATATCGATATTTCAATGGTACGTTTACAATTTTGAAAAGCAATGTACATTTGTTAATAAAAGGTAGATATAAATGCACAGAAATGTAGTCAAAGACATCAAATTTTATTAGATGTCTCAAGGTTTTATATCCTATTTTAACTCCACTAGAAATTTCCTTACGGGGATTTATTAAGTATAAAAAGTATTTTCCACCTTTATCTCTAAATGTTAATGATCTACGGGTAAGAATTGCAGGTGCAGTTACTGACGTTACGGCAGACATGTAAGTCGCTGCTGGGAAGAAATTCATTATAGGTGGGATATTTGTCGTCAGGCCGGAACAAACTTGGATCTTTGCCTCCCCGGTGAAAGCTTAGATTTTGCTACCCTTTTTTCAAGTCTAATCTTAGACATTGAGGATTAATTTAATTAAATTCAATGCCATTTTTAAAAGCAACTGAAAATAATATGTTGCAAAATAGATCTTACTTACTCGAGTCAACTTTATTGCAATTATGGTCGTTAGTGTGTTTGCAAATTTGCCACCCTAAAAAAATGTGGCCTGGTGAGATCGAAATGGTTGCACGTACGCTAGTCATAGTAACATAACTGATGTTCTAGAGCTCATTGAATGATTCTTGTTAAAAATTGGGATCAAAAGCCAAAGGTGCTAATTATCCCAAAAAACATTTTCAACAACAGTCGAAGTACATATGGAAGTCATATCGAACTGCCCTTCTCATATATCTGACAAAACTTCAAGTGTTTGGCTGCATTTCTATGTATTTGATTCATATTTACCGTTTATTAATAAATGTATACATTCTCTCGATGTTGTAAACCTACTTTTGAAACACCCTGTATAAAATATTTTGCTGTCTTTTCGTGAGTTACCACGTTTGTTACCGAGGCAATTTTAGAATTTTAAAAAACAAAATTCTCATATACTAATATGATAGGGAAGATAGAAGTAAACTCCAATATTAACTTAGACAGTAGCATTAATTGCACTATAGTTAGAACCATTTTGCTACATTTCGGGTATTTATTTTAGTCTTGGATATAACATTAAAATTAATTAGAGGGAGAGATAATGTTCGGTTATTTTACCTCTCAGCGACGCGTTTATGTTTTGCCTACAATGGGGTAAATTGCCAGGTCACAAGGACCGCAAGAGCTGGGAGAAGTTTATAGGAAGGGACTCATTGAACAGCTATTGCGAGACATGATAAACTCTCGTCAAGGATATCCAGTGTGTTCTTTAAAGGGGTACGATTCTCCTGCACACGGAACCACGTCCTTATGTCCCATCCAACTGGAAGTGGCTTTCCGAAGTTTATGGCTGTTTCCTTTCTAACGGAGGACAGAACGGTTGTTTGCGGAGATAAATATCGATAATGGCACAAGTAGAACTCGTACTGGGAACTAAATATTGCGATCTTGGAATGCTACACTCTGAACCAAACCTCTCCCCAAGGAAGGCAAATAATATTAAAGCCAATATCTGTTTCTACTATCCTTGCTCGTGTTCACAAAGCACCCTTTTCTAGTTATGAGATGTGAGTTGGTGTTGTGTTTTCTTTATTTTTTTTTATCGAATTAAGGATTATTACTTTAATCAGATAGGGAAGATCCTTTATAATCTAAACTCTCCTTAAGGGAAGACGTTTTCTGATTGTTATAAATGACTAGTACTTGTTGCGGTTTATGAGAAAAGTTAAATTCAAGAGAACCTTTCTTGAGCAGGGTGGGTTAAGAGCCCAAGACCCCCCCCCCCCCCCCGATGACATGTCAAGTGCTTATCTTTTTTTGGCAATTTGTGATTAGACTCGCAAATGTCGTAACTTATCTTCAGATTATGACAGGACAAACGACCATGCTATTCCCGGATTCGAACCCGGACCCCAGCAGTTGCACCGACGTGTTACCAGTGCGCCACTGAGGTGAACTCTGACCGGATTGGCTAAAAACATGTCAAACAACACTTAGAATATAATGAACATGCTTGGATTCGTTGACTAGAATCTTCAATTGCAGTCAACTTCTAATGACTGACCCCATGGTATAATACTTAAAGCCATACATATAGAGGAGATCTTCATCGGCTGCCGTGAGGTAACTCACCGATCAGAACACCATTGTTTCTGGCAGATATTTTGTCTAGCAAAAGCTTTTCTCAGAGAAGGATTAAGGATATATGGACCTCTCGAGCATGAGACTGTTCCTCTCTTACTGTTTATATCAAAATCACTTCTCATGTTTTATTCTCCTTGATATTATGAATTAAGCTATTAAACGGAACTTAAAATAATTGAATAATGCATCTAAAAGAGTGATATAGAATTCCCACTATTTCAAATATCTCAAATGACCACGAGTGTGTGCATTACGCTTCATAAAATCCTATCATCTCCCCCCTCCAGCTTTGAGATCTAGGCTCACGCACACGTTCGCCATCTCCCCATTTAATCCATTGTTCATTTTGTGAGTATTGACAGTTCTTTTTGTATTCGGTAGGTTTCATAAACTGTTTTGATTCACACTTTTAGAATATCCCAAAAGCTTTAATTGCGTCCTCTGACGGTAGAAAAGTTTTAAAATTTCCAAATTTTAAACGAATATTACAAACGATCTATCAAGGCTTGAAATTTGATATTTTAGTAATGGAGTGTGATGATCAAGGTTGTTTACTTTGGCAGCAGCAATTTATTCCTTTACCCCCAGGATGGTGGGACAACGCAACTTTTTGTTTTGAGAGTATTGTTTTAAAATTATTTTTGAGTTGAATAAGTCTAACGAAATATGATGATTCGGAGTTTTTAAATTATCCAAATGTCCTTAATTTACCATCATTAGAGAGAACTAAATGAAGAAAATGTTAAACTTGAAATAATATTGCAAACTATATATTTATGTTAGAAATTAAAACTTATGGTGATAGAATATGCAATTAACTAAAATTTGAGAGTTGCTTCTTATTTTTCATATATTTAGTACTTAATTTAAAAATTTTCAATTATATTTCGATATAGATGTATTTCAATAAATAAGTTATTTCATTTTTCATGTATTGAATAAATTGCTCCTTAACAAAACTGATGAGAAAATGCCCCTTTTTCGTTTTAAGGGATAAATGGGATATGTTTTTTTGATTCTATAGGGCTAATAACAAAATATTTATATTTTCCAATCACCCATTGGTACGAATTACTAGTGTTAAAGGGTGAAAAGTTTGAAAAATTAAAAACTTCATTCTCTCTGAAAACGAGCATTCCATATTCGCTAGGGGCAATATGTAATCCTTCTAGCTTTTTTTCATTTCATGATGTAAGCTCTAATGTATACCTAATTGGAAGATCCTAGCTTCTCTCGCTTAGGAGCAATTCTTTATTCATTTTCTTGTGACTTTTATTTTCAGGTGGGAAAAAACGGTTAAGGGGAGAAACCCTTAAATACCTTTAACTTACAGTGAAGTAAGTTGTATGTCGAAATCGCTAATCGTAGCTCTTACCATTTAAGAAAAATCCCTCTCTCGTTATTTTTTCGTAGGGTGAAAAAAAATACCCCCTCAAGCAGTTGCTTGCCACAGAGGTCTGACAGGAGCCTGCCAGTTTATATGCTACAGTAGAAGATCTGAGAGGATGGCAGGACCTCAGCAGGAAACGATACGAATATCCATGCCTTACCCGGGGGTCGAACCCAGGTCCCTTAGACCACTAGCCAAGCGCGCTAATCATTCGGCCACGGGAGAAACCCCGTTAAATTAATTGGGTTTAAAAAATTTTAAATTCAATGTCACTTTTACATAATATCATATTCTTGTTATACTATGTTAGATAACAAAATCAGAATTTCGTATTTCTTTAGTATAATGTTAACAACATTTCTCGTATTTCATAAGATCAACCACCCATTACGTCCACCTAAATATCAAAAGACTTTTTTTTAATCTATACAACCAGTAATTACAGATTTCTTTTTCATTCACTTAAGAAATTTCTTTCCCTTTTCAAATTTTAAATATTAAAAATTATTTTTTTCACTCAAAATTCGCAAAAACAAAACGATATCTTAATTATCCTAGCAATGAGTACTCATAATACTATTTAATAAAACCTCCTTCGTATTGCCATGAAATTATAGGATTCTTTGCAATGAAACATGAATGAGCTTTTGTCGAGCGATAGTTATATACCAAGTCATATACGGGAGCTGAATTTGGATCTGACCATTACCTTGTTAAAAGTGTCTTGCAACTTAAACTTAAGAACTATTATGCTAAGGATAAACAATTACCTTTAATTCTGCAGCTCTGAAAACTCTGGTTATAGCTAAAGCTTACCATGATAGGTTACTTAATCACTATGACAGTCATGGTTTGCTTGCTACTGAAGTGGAGGAAGAATGGGATCGTTTTAAACAGGCATTTTTGGAAACTAATAGTACTCTTTTACTAAAAAGGGAGCAGAGGAGACAGAATTATTTGAGTGATAAGGAACTTAAACTAATTTCAGAAATAAAGAACTTAAACTAATTTCAGAAATAAAGAACTGCAGGAATATCCTTAATCAGTACCCTACTAGTCCTAATAGAAAGCATTATGGAGAGCGTAATAAACGTGTAAAGGATCAATTAGCAGCTGATAAGAATTCTTGGTTTCATGGCTTGACCGACAAAGGCGAGAAAGCAGTTATACAGCACAACAGCAGAGAGCTGTACCAGAGAGTTAATGTTTTGTGTGGTAGAAAACGAACAGGTATACAGGGATTGAAGGATAAACAAGGTAAGTTTATAGAAGGTGAGGATTTTGTCATGGCTAGGAGGATTGAGCATTTCAGTGATGTTCTGAACAATGTGGTTAGTTCTACTCCCATTGTTTGCAATGATAATAGATGCATTGGTGGCTTTAATGTTGGCGCTATAACACATTCTGAAGTTATTTTTGCTATTTCTAAACTTAAACTTCATAAATCCCCAGGGGAAGATGAAATTACTACGGAAATGCTAAGAGCTGGGAATGTTTCGGTTAACACTTGGATGACTGAAAATTTGAATATCTTTTATGATAAAAGCATGGTTCCTAATGATTTTACTATAACTATTATTATCCTTATTTTTAAAAAAGGTGATCGCAGTTCTTGTAATAACTATATGGGCATCAGCCTACTTTCTGGTCCAGGTAAAGTTCTGCGCGTGATGAGCAATGTGGGTTCAGAAGTGGTAGGGGATGTGTAGATCAGATATTTTCACTCAGGCAGATTCTTGAGAAATGTATAGAGTTTCGGACACCTTTGGTTACTGGCTTTGTTGATTTTAAAATGGCTTTTGACTCTGTTGATACCATAAACTGTGGTTGACCAATAGATCATATGGCATATCAGATAAGTTAGTTAACATAATGAAAGCTCTCTATAATAACACTGAGTCGTGTGTGAGAGTTGGTAAGGCTTATAGCAATTGTTTTAGCATTACTTCTTGTGTTCGACAAGGTGTTTTCTTTAGCTTTTCTTTTTAGTTTGGTTATTGATTATGTTATGCGAAATTCACTGCAAGGGAAAGATTTTGGTCTTAAATGGTCTGGATATACGAAAAGTTCTGATTTAGATTATGCTGATGATTTAGCACTGTGGCAAATGATATCAATGAGATGAACTCTTTCATTCGAGCTGTTGATGAGACTGGAAGTAGAGTAGGTTTTGTTATAAACAGAGAGAAAACTAAAGTAATGAAAATTGGTCAGGCAGGTTGTGATTCAGTTAATCTGAATGGTTGCAGTCTTGAGCAGGTGTCACAATTTAATTACTTTGGGAGCTATGTAACAGATACTGGTGATATGCGGCATGATATTAACAGATGGATAAGGATTGCTGCCGGGACTTTTAAGAATCTATGGAGATTCTGGAGAAATAGGCGTATACACGTAAAACTAAAATTACACTGAAGAATTGTTTGGTTCTGTTTAGGGGTAGGAATGATAGTGAAACGTGGACACTTCGTAAAATGGTAACAAGAAACTTGATGCCTTTGAATCTAGATAATTCGCAATATCTCGGGCATTAGGTGGTTCAACTTTCTAAGTAATGATAAGGTCAGGAAAAGGAGTCGGCAGTCTCCTTTAAGCAACATATTGTGTAGAGATTCCGTTGGTTTGGCCATGTTTCCCGTATGGAGAATTATAGATAGCGAATAGGGATATGAACAGTGTGCCTGAAGGCCTCAGAAAGAGGGGAAGACCTAGGATGCGTTGGGCAGACAATGTTAAACAGGACGTTATTAGAATTGGTGTGCAGTGGCCAGATGCAGCAGATGTAGCTCAGGACAGACTTGCTAGGAGAACTAAATTGCACGGTCTGGTTTTACCTCCGTAGCCCATAGATGCTTTAGGATGATTATGATGAGTTCTTTTAGTTTTGTTGGAAGTGTGAATCTATATATTATAGATATTTGAATTAAAACTTATGAAATGTTTCTCCTAAATTTCTAAGTAATAAAATATATCACTTTCAAACCCTCATAGATAATAGTCTTTTCAAGTTGTTCGTGAAATGCTACAGTGAATAAAATACAAGCATGATGAACAATAACAATGGATATGTCTTGATGCAGGCTGGGAAAACTAAAGAACGAAAATTTGAATGTCATGAATATTATTTAAATTTTTGTGTTTTTTCCTACATTTTGCAGTTCGATCTTACAACTTTTATAGCAAATAAGAAATATAAAATAATACCTCTCAAACGTCATTTACGACTATATTCGATATCTTTTTTATCAGGATTACTCCTAAATATTATGATCCCAACGGAATTCGAAGAGATTTGTGAAAAATTACCTTTTTCTCAACTTCCTAGCACATATTTTGACCATTCATATGCACTTTTATGATGTTTTCACGGCGTTTCAGCTGTCTTCACATTGGTCAACACATGTCACGTTTCAATCAGTTCTGTCACGTCCGTCCCATCTCCCCACTGGAGGACTTCTCTAAAAGGGCTTTCGCATCAGCATTCTCCCACGAGTCCTGCTCACGGTCACGCGAACACTGGGTGTCATGTGCCACGTGGCCCGTACTCCTGTGTACGTCGGGAGAAAGGGTATACCTAGCTAAACCTCGTGCGGCCTCTGATTGAGGTGGAAAACTCCGGATGCGATCAGCTCCTGATGTATTGAGTTTCTTTTCCCCCTCGGTTTCTTCTATCTCACCCACACAAAAGCAGAAGACGTGCCAATATGCTTTAGTATTTGAACGGAAAAAGAACGCAATGTTATACTATTTCGGAAAAAGAACTTAATGGAACTTTAGACTTATATCTTTTTAAATTAAAGACTTTTTTTTCCCCCACATATTCTTGTTATGTAGTTAGAAGAGACTTAGCTAGTAACAACAACAAAGAAAAGAAAGTTTAATTACAGTATTTTCTCGATTACAGGACGCCATCAATTGTAAAGACGCATCCTGAAAGAATAATAGATTTTTGCGAAAAAAACATTACTATTGGAATTATTTATAATTAATTGTAAAAATTGCATATTTTGTTTATATTGTTTTATTATTTATTAATAAATAAAATCAATACAAAACTAAAACATTTATAACACAATTCGTCGATCCTCAATGTCACTCCTGTATCCAGTTTCACAATCAGAATCTATAGACTTGCGAATTGCTTTTTGAGTCAGGGCAGTGAAGATAACAAGTATTCCATGGAGTCGCAAGATCTCTGTATCATCAAGTGCGTTTGTAATGCAGCATTTCCTAAACGATTGTTCCACTGTTTTTCGGTAATCTTTTTACAAGCAGTTGAGACCTATTCTGCAAATTTTGAAGCAATTGCTCCCTTGATATTAGCAGAAGTTGTCAGTAGAAGATTTTCAGATAGCAACCAAACCTCGTATTCCTTTCTTAAGTAATCTTTAATCGGTTTATTAATCGATATATCGAAAACATTGGCATTGCGCCAAACACCACGACAGGCGAATGAGCACTCTCAGTCTTCCTCTATATACACATATTTATATTTCCTATTAGTATTACCTCTTTTCTTTGCAATTTAGTCATACGATTTAGTCTTGGCATCGATTTTCAGACGATATCGAATTTAAGACGCACCCCGATTTCAAAGGTATTAAAAAGAGAAAATATGAGCATGTTATAATCCAGATATACGGTTTATTTAGATAGAAAACCATACAGTCGTGAAGTGCAATCTATACGTAGTTCATAGTCTGCTTGCACTCTATCTTTCTTTACTGGCTGTCTGGTTCAAGTCTAGATAAACATATTTGGATAACGGACTTTGCTAAACTGATAGCGAGCGTTTTAAAGTCTGAATCACATGACTGATAACAAGATTACTAATATGACCAACAGTTTAAATCAGTTGGAGAATAGTTAATAATATCATTTTGTTTAATTAACTGTTACCCACCTCAAAATTAATTGCTATTTTTTTTAACTTCCTCATTGTTCGCCATTATGATTTATCCAAAAGCAAATAAATCGGAAACTACTCACACTTTATTCAATTGTCGAATTTATGTGGTATTAGCAGATTTACCCGGCGTTTCTCTCATCTGAAACTCTTTAAAATATACAGCAGACGGCATAAAACACGTCACAAACTTTGACTCAAAACTCATTACGATCGATTCCCATCCGCAGAAATTCCCTCCCATTTTTTAGGGAAGGAAAGGTGTGGGCAGAATGTTTCAGCTTTCGTTTCAGCTTCGAATGTCAGAAGCTTTCGTTTGAAATATATAAAATAATAAATAGGCGTTAACTATTATTGTAAATAAATAGTAAAATTACATTTTCTGCATTTGTAAATTTAGGAAGTTTATTTTTTCTTTGATGTAAGTAAATTTGCTATGTATCTAAAAGTGTGATGAAAAGAACACTAATCCATATTCGAGGAAAGCTCTTTGGAGAGTAATATTTCCAAAATTAGAGACATTCGTTTGTAAAATATGTTGCTGTTAGAAGGAAATAAAGTGAATTATTGATAATTCGCTATGCTTCGTAATCGCTTACATAATTCTTCTTTTTCCAGTGGGGAATTGGGAAAGGAAGGCTGGGAGATCAAACTGTTGAGTTTCGTTAAGTCATGGTGGAAAGAAGCTCTTTACGAGAGGTCGGGAATCTCTTTTTGCATGAAGAACCAAAACAACAAAATAAAAGGGAAAAACAATGCATTTTGAGAACCTCGCATTATTTATTCTACCAAGAGCCATAACAGGAAAAAAGGAACCGCAGATTATTTTATGAAGAAAAATAAAACCTCAACGTATAATTTTAAAATTATTTATTCAAATGTATACTATAAAACTATTGAAAACAATCATTAATAAACTGCGATTCATCAGAGTAACTTTTGAGTTTGAGTCTTCTCGACCAACTTAATTATATTTAGAGTGTATTTAGAGCAGTTTAATTGCATCAGTGCGTTCAAACTATCGTCTGCCTAGTCTAGTGCTTGTTTTTAAAGAAAAATCATTAAACATATTTTAGAGTTAAATGTTGAACCAAAAAGCGTAAGAGCTATTTTACCGCATGCTCAGAGAAGCCGGTCCCCGACCCCTGCTCTATACGAATTTAAAGATCAAGCTCCTATTTACGTATTATCCCGTATACGAGCAATCCTTTACCGTTTTCACGCGGAATATTTTGGAGGGTAGAAAGAAAGATTGTCTGTCTATGTTAATAGACAGGCAATATTTCTTTCCACCCACGGTTTATTATATTAATGCCTTCACATTCTGCCCACGATTAGATATCTTTAACTAACAATGAGAGGAATCTGTATGTCGAAATCTATGATCGTAACCCCTAAAGTTAAAAAAATATCTGTCTCTCGTTCGATTTTTTTCCTTTGAGATAGAGGCCGGTGTGAAGAAAATTATTAAATATAATGGAATTAAAAAATAAGGAAAATAAATATCACCTATAGATAATATATTGAAGGTACCGTAATCTATTATAAGTATATAATAAAATTTTATTTCCAGATTTCATCTCGCATCATTAAGCTATTATTAATTTATATAGAAAGTGGCCCAGTGGTTAGCACGCTTGGCAACTGATCTAAGGGACCTGGGTTTGAGTCCGGGTAAGGCATGGATGTTTGTGTTGTTTTTCTGCTGAGTTTCCGCCATCCTTACAGACCTTCTATTATGGCGTATAAACTGATAGGCTCCTGTCAGACCTCTGTGGCAAGCAGTTGCTTGAGAGGATATTTATTTATTTTATTTATAGAAAGAAAATACCCCCTCACGCAGCTGCTTGTCACAGAGGTCAGACAGGAGCCTGTCAGTTTATACGACACAGTAGAAAGTATGTGAGGATGGCGGGACCTCAGCAGAGACATATCACAAAAAATTCATGACTTAACGGGGCTCGAACCTAGGTCTCTTAGACTGTAGCCAAGCGTGCAAACCACTCGGTCACAGGACGACTGCGTTATATATACATATTGTTATATTATTTTAAAGTAGTTTTGTTCCCCAAAATATCAGTTATTCTGTTAGGCACCGTACCCGTATGGCAATGAAAAACCCATCGGTTGTTTTAAGCTAAGGGCAGAGGGAGTTGAATACCAAATTTGATGTTCCTAGCTCTTAACGTTTAAGAGTTCTTGATCAACTTTCCATTTACATAAAAAGCTCATGTCCCGCTCGTGCTTTTCTTTGCACTCCTGACAAAATACTGATTTTGCAGCAATGGCTTTATCGCGCGGAAGCAGAAAGAATTTTATTGAACTATTTCTTCTTTTAAATTTATTTAGGGTAACAATTATTTTTTGTGATCATTAATGTTAATCTGTGGGAAATTTAACTCCTATTTAATCTTGAATGGTACACCGGATCTAAAATGTCTTACAGTTTCTGAGAACTACTACTCCTATATTGGGGCGGGCGTGGCTCAGTCGGTAGCGCGCCAGACTCGTAATCTGTAGTTCCCAGGTTCGAGTCCCAGCTGGGTCAGCGTTGAGATTTATCTCCGCAAAATTCCCTGCCCTGCCCACGGTCAGTAGGAGACACCGATGGGCTTGCAAAGGCTGCCGTCCGTCGGATGGGACGTTAATCCGTGGCCCCGTATGCGGGAGAGACATACCCTGTGCACGTTAAAGAATCTGTCTTCCTACTGAGTCTCCAAACAGTCTTTGTCTCCATCTGTCTCCCAACAGCTATTCCAGTTGGTCCCCTCCCCCAACCTTCTCTGAGCCTTCGGGGTCCATGTGACCTGGCCATTTAGCCCATGGTGTGCAAAAAAGTGCCGCTCAGAGGTAAAACAACCCAACCTACTCCTATAAACAAATACTCATCCTGTCTACACCGACTTTGGTTTGACAGCGGGTTGGTAAATAGCCTATAATTTTCTCCTGGACAAGGGACACTTCAGGAGAAGTTTGGTGCCTTTAGCTCTTAAAGGGACTGAGTGCACAAGCTGACGGACAGACAGGCAATCTTCTTGATATATAGGATTGACAGAATAGAGTTCGCTGAATACTTTACCAGTGGATCGATCATTATATTCTAAAGATTGGCTTATAGCGAATATTTTAATAGATCACGAATGTCAGACTATCTTAATATCTGAAGCATATTTTGAAGTTGCAGAGAGAATTCGGCATTGGGCAATAATATATGAACTTATTCTGCTGAAGCGCAGATTTATTTTTATCGAAACACAGAAATCCAAAACGCTATCGTTTCAAAATAACAGAAAAATGCTTCATTTCTGAATAAATAAAAAAAAGCGGATTTTTAAAACGTTAAGTTATAACTGATCTGAAATGTTCTACGTTATTGAATCAGCTGTGCTGTAAACAATCGTAACAGTTCAGGTTCATAATTTGAAACTAGATCATGATCAGTGATCATATGTGATGGGAGCAAGGAGACCATTCCCTCCTTCTCGTTCAGAATCATAGTAACAGCAATGGTGGCTAAAAAGTTATTAAAACTGAACCTCTTTCACACCTTTTTTCAATGAATTTTTAGAGTCTAAAACGGAGGGGAAAATGTTATACTGATATGGAAATCCAGTTTTTGTCCCCTCTTTTACTTTCTTTCAGCTCTATTTTGTCATTCATCCACCCCCCCCCCCTCCTTTTTTTTTCTATAGATCCATGCATGAAAGAACCAAATTCTATGTATTGTGCGCAGTGGCGAAGCGTGATATTTTGAATAGGGGAAGCAATTAACAAAAGCACTACTGCAACAAAATGGAGCACAGTTCCGCTACCCTGCTTCCGAATCATTGAAACGGAACACAGTTCCGCTACTAGATATTTTCGAATCATTGAACCGGACCGGCGTTTCAGTATTTGATGTTTACGAATCGATGAGTGGAAATAGTTCTATGCTTTTTAAATCAAATATTAGTATATATACAGTCTAGTAGCGAAGTAGGGGTGGGAGTTGAGAGAGCAATCTCCCCGTCATTTAGGAAAGTTATTTTTAACAAACTGTTCATCGGTGTTCCGATGGCCGAGTGCTTAGCGTGCTTGGTTACTAACCTTAGGAACCTGGGTTCGATCCCTGTCTGTAATGAATGAATGTTCTATTTCTCCTGAGGTCTCGTCTTTCTCACAAACCTTCTCTATGGCATATTGTACTGACAGGCTCCAGTCAGATTTCTCTGGGCAAGGAGTTGTTTGAGGGGAAATTTGTTTGTTCATTAACTGGTGTTAAACATTTTTTTGAAAAACCCCATATTTCCAAAAGGTAGAACTGACAGAGAATTAATTTGATTCTCATTTAATTTAGCCTAAATTAAATCTCAGAAATTTAATGCATTGAACTACTGTGCAAAAGCATCATTATGTCGATAATGTTGAATAAACTTGTATTATGTAAATAGTAACAATGCAATTTTTGTGTGATTGAAACATCAGCATTATTCATAAAATTATATGCATTTAATGTTTTAGAATTTTCACTCCTTTGCTCTTGTGCCCCCAGGCAAGTGGTTAGCATGCTTGGCTATTGTTGAAAGGGGCCCCTTTTTTTAGAAAGGGCCGAATTTACACCTTATACGTATCTAGGCACACAAAGTGGTAGTTCGCCATTATCAACAATACTTCTTTCAATTTCGTATAAAAATATTTTCTTTCTGAAACAACCACGAATAATGGAATAATGTATCAAAATAAACGAATGTGGAAATTGTAAAAATAATAGAGTTTCGTTAATAATAGTGAAATTAATATAATAAATCAATATTATGGATAACATATGAACTTGTATTCAATATGGAGTAATATTACATAATCAAATTATCAATTTAAATCTCAAAAAATATTTCCTCACTTTAGTGCTCTGAGAATAATTAAATTACACGTAATTATCAAAAAATATTAAGACACTTTCATATTCGCATCTCCATAACTTTGAATTAAGCTTTTGTAGCAAAATATTTCAAGAAATGGAAAATTTAAAAGCATATCTAAAAGAAAATATAGTCGTAAGAATTTACCTTAAAATTAAAACAAATCGTTTACTAAAACAAATGTAATCTTAAAAGTTTGGGAAACGTTTTTCAAAAACTTTGATCTTATCAGTTTGTAACAGTGTTTAGGACGAATACAACAGCAGTATTGGCTGTCAAATACTTCGCTTCAACAATTCCTTTAAATAATAAATTAATATTTTCTAAAATCTAGATTTATTATAATTGATTGAGATTTACAATTTATTTTCTGCGACATTTTTCTATAAAAAAAGCTTATTTTCAAAGTTAGCGAGCTTTGAATATGGTTTTGTCATTCATACAATTTTTAAATCCTTAAATACATATAATTTTATGAATATTGCTCGTTTTTTCATTCATACAAAAATTGGTTTGGCTCTTTACTACGTTGTGCTATCGACGAAAATAAGAAATCGAAAAATGAAAATTACGGCAAGCCTAGTTATACGTTACATATCAAACACCAAATGTACTTTATCAATTAATATATCATTCTTAACTTATGAGAACTAAAATTTTGCACATTAAAATCTCCCGGATATTTCCAACGCGCAGGTAAACAGTTAATCAATGAAATGTTTATTTTGTATTATGTTACGATACAAAAGAATAATCTTCATTATAAAATAACTTCCTATAATACTTAAAAATGGGAGAATAATTTCTCAACTTGCATTCTGACCTGCATTATTGAATCTTGTTTCCTGAATGTATAGATTCTAGTTCGTTTTTTATTTTGTAATGCGATCTGCATAACTATTAAGAACACAAAATACTTCAGCGATATCGAATACTTTCAAAGAGAATGAAGTTTATAGTTTTGCGACTTGCATACCCACTAATAACATTAATTTCAGTTAATAGATGAATCGGATAATGCAAATCGCAATATATTATTTTTATCTATAAATCATAAAAAAGTTTTATTTCTTAAAACAAAATGAGTTAATTGCCTGCATACGAACAGACTACAAAGGGGAAAAAATAACTTTTTTGGTAAAACTAGCTAGAGCAACTGTCCATATTTTATGAGACATTGAGTGTGTCTCTCATTGTCAGCACTATTATCGTCAACAGTGAATGCGGTGGTTTGCTATCAGCGACAGTAATATTACAGTTTAATTCAAAAACGTTTAGCCAATTTTGGGAACCCCAGAATAATTCAGAAAATTGTCTTATCCGTCCCATATTTTCCGTAAGTGGTTTCCTTGGGTAATACACTATTGTGTTCGAAAATCAAGCCTCTGTCTTTAATAGAACAGGAGATAGAATTTTAGAGCGCATTTTGTTTTTACTATTCTTCTGTCTAAAGATGTAATACACTGATTTCCATAAATTAATGAAAATGAATCAGCTCAGTGGGAGTAACGATCATTTTCTTTAAAGCAATAATAAGCTTCCCCTTTGTTTCAGGTGGCAGGTTCAGGGCAGCAACTCGTCTCCCTCCATACATGCTCAATCGAATTTAGGTTGGGAGATCGAGCTGCCCACTCCAAGTGCACAGTTTTCTCCTCTTGAAGTTATTGTTCCACTATTCGACATTTGTGTGGACGAGAGTTATAGTCTTGTAAGATGAATGTTTCACCTATTGCACCAGCGTAAGGACGTACATAAGGGTCCAGGATGTCATCCCTATATCTATGAGCATTGAGGTTCCCACTCGTCAACACATAGATATCTGTGCATCCACATAAGGAAATGCCACCTCAAACACACACGCTACCTCCGCCGTAACTGTCTCTTTGACGGATGTTACTGGAATGATAGCGTGTACCTCATTCTCTCCATATCAAACAATGTCCAGAATCACTCTGCAAGCAATATCTGGACTCATCTGTGAAGAGTACGGACCTCCATTGTTCGTCTGTCCTGTTAACATGAATGCATGCCCAATTCAACCGCTCTCTCCTGTGACGTGACGTGAAGGGTATGCAAATTACTGCCTTCTAGCGACAGACCTCTCTCATAAAGTCTTCTACGCACAGTAGAAGCTGATACAACACCTTCCCAGTGGCTGCTGCAAGAGAGGATAGTAGCTGAGAGGGAATAGACGTTCTGCTCCTTCAGGCTGTTAATCGCAGATATCGGTCTTGTACAGCGGTCGTAACTCTAGACCTTCTTCAGCTAAACCTCCGAGACGCGAAATCCCTGCTAAGAAATTGATTCCACAGTCTATGAACCACAGAAGGACTCACATTCAGCCATGTTGCCACGTCTGACTGACTTTGACCTGCTTCGAACTAGCCAATAGCTCTCCACCGCAGTTCATTTGGGAAATGATGTTTCGTGGTCATTACTACAAAATGGCTATGTCGAATTTCTTTACTCCCATTTACAACACAAAATAACGATCCACTTAAAAAAAACGTGTTTTTATGCCGCAGTCCGATTACGCAAATTGACGCCACCTAGGCTAATTTGCATACGATATGCTCACTCGGCATTACTTTATTGGTTACATGAACAAGCTTGGTGAGGATCGCCCAATATTTTTGGCGAATTATCGCGATTTTTCTCATTTTTCCTTAATTTATGGAAACTAATTTTAGAAAACGCGAATTCGGTTTTGAGACTGCTGAATTACATATGCATTTCCATCTTCTCTAAACGTTGGCGGGATATCTTGATAATTATTACCTAATTATTTTATTATTAATTAGATACCTAATTAAAACTTTTTAAATGAATAAATAACCATTAACTAATTAGCTTCTGTTTTTACTTCGCTTTCGCGTCATGCGTATTAGAAGACGAACTCCTAGGAACATTCAGATCGACAAGAAACATTAAATTATCACATTACCATAATTTAAGTATGCAAACATCATCTGTGAAAGTATCAGGCACCCCTGGATTTCTTAGACTCTTTTCTTTCTTCTTCATATTCGCAGATTATAAAAAAAAATAATTGAAGCAGATTACTGAATATATTTTGTTTTTAAATATTTTAATACGAATTTACATAACTTTTAAATTTCAAATTTCCGTATATTTCTCTTATGTTTTCAAAACATTTAATGCATCTAATTATACGTATATGAATGTAATACAATATAGTATGTACCCGCTTAACATCGTTAATTTGTTCTTTAAAACACGGAGTTAAGCGAAAAACACTAAACCTATCGATGTGAATGAAATGTATCACAATATATATTTTTCACCATATGCTGACGGAATGTAGCCTCGACGAATTGTAGTATTAGTACTCGTACATTACGTTAATCACAAAATATTTTAATTATTTTGTATATTTTCTATTATACATATAGTAGTAATAACATTATCTATAGTTAGTTGTAAAGAATCACAGGATTTGTCCTGTAGACATGGAACTCATGAAACAATAAGCTGGAAAAAATTGGTTTTACCATGAATGGGGATTCTAACCCACGTCTCCAGGAAACATGCCTTTTATGCTACCACTACACCACCAATGGCTAACCTTTTCTTAGCCTCTGTGACGTTATATTCCATCTGTAACGAGGCAACAGAGTTGTCCACTTCCCGGATAGATGGCGTCATAAAAGGCTTATAGGACACAGCTTACGTTTACTTAGATAAACTTATCGACGCTGATAGGACACAGTTTGCGTTCAACGGTAGAGCAATGCTATCAATAGATAAGAAATTCTTGCAATTTGAAATGAGAAAGTTGGGATATAGTGTCATGTCCTCAAAATTTAGTGTCATGTATTTCAAATATAGTGTATTATATAGTGTATTATGTAAATATAGTGTTCAATATATATGTATTTCAAAATTTGGACACAACGGGCTCGCGCGAGGGACCGCGCAAATCATTGCTACTGTGTTTTCCATTTTTCATCCATCTTGGAACACTTGTCCAGCGACAAGGACGATGTACCCTGCAGGCCATGAATTTCGACAACCCGGTCTAGTAGGCCCAGATGGTCCGGACCTACGTGACAGCCACATAGATCGAGGAGTCGCACCTCGACCCGTGTGGACCAATAGAAATGCACATGCGCACACAGATGGAAGCAATTCGATGGAGGTTATCGAGAGGAGCACAGAGAAGCGCGAAAAAGACTTCTCTTCGAGAGCAGGACAGCAACGTAAAAAGAGGTGTTTTCGAGTTCTTCCTGAGAGTTATAGAGTCTTATAAAACTGTCGATTGATCGAGAGTGACTGCCAGCCGCTCAATTAGAACCTAGCGACTTGCTACCTTGACTAACGCCGTGGCATATCAACAGAGACGCACGAGCGTGCGACGATCTGAAGTCCATCCCTTGAGAGAAGGGACCAGCGTTATCCAGTCCACATAGAAAGGACGAGGTAAGGGGTCAGTTACTCTGATCTGACATTCCATAGTGAAGTGTAGTGTAATTCGTAGCCGTCAGGCTGCCTCTCCAAGATATGCTAAGCTGTTGACTCTTATAGTCTCTCACAATGTTTTCTCGTAATTACGAGCTTGGACTGACTTACCGTATGCCATTAGTAAAGTTTCCCTCAGGAAGAAGGGACAGCTCCAACAGCGCTTGTAAGGAAAGTTTATTGAGAAAGTGTGTTAAATAAATGTATTTTTATGCGGAAATGATTTTTGCTTTAAGCTATATTTATGTGTGTCATTATTGTGTTTGCTCTGAAAGCCAGTCACCGGCAAACTGCAGGTGAGGAAGTCGGCCACTAATGCTCTTCCCTTCAAATATTATTGCGGCATCGGGCTCAAACTCTAGTGAAGACTGGGCCTGATGAAGACACAACGCAGCTGTATCATATCCCCTATGTTGCGGTCAGTTCGTCCCTAAAGTTGTGCCACCTCCAAAATGCATAGGGGTAGTTACAACAATAGGAAAATAAAGGAGAATTCCACCTCGTTTTTAAAAAAATAATTTAAAAAATTACGCATGCCTTTGACGTCTCCTCGGTAGTCGGCGCCATTACTGATGACAGTGGCAACGACTCTAGCGACCTCTAATGGTTAATAAAAAGATGATGTGAAATATTATACAAAACAATGGGAAAAGTGCTTCCAACGAAAGAAATTTCTGCTCATTGAATTCTGTGAATTGAATATGGAAGATGTAACTCCCGTTGTAAGATACTATCATAACCATCCTTTTGTATTTTAAGGGTGGTTGATTGACGTTAGGGGCAAACTTATAAAAAATGCGGGGACTAGGGAAACTGCGTTGTGGTCTCAACCCAAGAACATTGCATATCAATACACTTAAAAAAAATTACTTAAACAGAAAAAAAAATTATTTATCTTATTTCATCAGAAAACTTCTAAGAGGTTTTAAAACAACATCTGCTCGACACATTATATCAGGAAATCTACCAGCGAACTCAGCGCTGTTCAGCTTTTCGCGAGACTTTCTCTGGCCCTACGCC
Organism: Ryuthela nishihirai; assembly: GCA_038380435.1. Classification (NCBI taxonomy): domain Eukaryota; kingdom Metazoa; phylum Arthropoda; class Arachnida; order Araneae; family Heptathelidae; genus Ryuthela; species Ryuthela nishihirai. The sequence continues at coordinate 65,960,489 of JAWZYU010000011.1, read as the reverse complement.
AAACAGGTCAGTTGCATGGTCTAGCACAAAGTTTGTGCGGAGTCGGAACGTCAACCACTCTCAAGGCAACCTGGTGGTGGCAATTATGCTACTTAAATTTGGACACCAGATCAGAGAAATCGACCTCTTACCTTTCTATTCATGTGGGTGAAGGAAAACGTGTCGCTTCTCCCAATCTGCTCACTGCCTTGCACTTCCAGTTTATTACTTGCTGTCTCGTAAAGCCAGATGGATCTCGCACTTTAACGGTCAGCTATTGCTTTCTCGTAGTATTTCGGCAGGTTTCCAGGTACTGCAACGGATAAGATTTTCCAGCTCGTCTCACTTCGTCAAAAGCCAGGACAAGAAGAGTCTTTTTTAATCTCCTTGTCCGCGCTTCTTTTGTCTTAAAGGTCACCATCTGGGGACCCATGGCTTGCTGTCATTGGCCTTCACCATCAAGGTGCGAATCTTTGGGCCCAGACAATGGTTGTTTTTGTCCACGTAGGGTCATGTAGGCCCCTCATCCAGGACCCACATTGACCATCTGGCTGTCTCTTGGTGCTGGTGGCGGTGTCTTTCTTCGTAGTCGAGTTTCGATCAAAATGGCGGAAAAAGCGGATACTATCAATGTGTAGAAAATGGTGGACGAGTAAAAATGTGGACACGGGGTGTCCACATTTTTACACCAAATGTGAGCACGACAACATGATAATCGATGTAGTAGCGATGAAGCGAGATTCTTCATACACTCTTATCTCGATTAGTCTGGCATATTGGTGCTTCTGTTAATTTTGTAGTATAATATAACAGAAAAATTCGAAGAATGTTTTGTAAATGCAAACTTTATGTTAGAATAAACTTATTAAAGCTATGAAAATACTTTGACTTTTGTGTCAAAATATTTAAATATGTTTAAGTTATATTTCATATTTTAATGGGATTTTAAGGGAACCATTGCTTCCCTTGCTTCCATGGACGTTTCGCCACTAATTGTACTGTTGTCGTTAAGTTTCATATATCTCCTGGCTGCGTGTGTCAGCAATTGTCAGCTGCGAAATGAGCTTAACAAATCCACCTCCAAAACGTAGGTGCCTGAATGGATACAAATACTGTTCATTACGTTCTAGTGGATAAGTAACATATATAAAATGACGCTGAAACTTAAAATCATGCATGCATTATCGAGTAAAATATACTTAACGTTTCAATTACACGAAGTGCATCGATGCAGACATCCAGGGCCGGATCTAGGAGAAAGAGAGTCATGCATCCCCCTTTTAAGAATGCTAGTAAACGAAAATGAGTTGGGAAAAATAAATATACATATATTACACGTATTTTTCGAGAAATTGTTATAGATCACTGAAATAAAGAGAGAAACACTTATACGGAACGGCGTTCCGGTTCATTTCAGCTCAATATTTTCCTCCCTCTTTCAATCGAATCCCCCGCCCTTTTTTTCTATTGATTCCGAACATAAAATATATACACAATATATAAACAACATAAACATAAAATATATACACAATATACAAAATATATAACAGAAACATAAAATATATGAATAACACAAAAACTAGAATTATGTCTCAGTTTCGTCCACGTGCATTTTTCAACATAATGCTCTCAAGTAAACATCTACACGCTTAACCTAAAATTATCTGCAGCGAAAATAAAAATTTAGCGAATAAAAAGTTCGAATGCAGAAAACAAATATAGATACAGTATTCTACAAAACGTTAGGCTTAACGATGCAATTTTTATCCGCCGTGATATTCTTGAACTGTGGTTTTGAGACCCAATTATAAGTATACTTTATGAGTGTGCTGTAAAAAAATCTCGTTCTGGAGAAAGTTATCTTCGAAACGTTTGTAATGCTCAAACAACTTTCAACAAACTTTGTTCACTCAGTGTGAAAAAGAAAAGATATAATTATGCATTTTTATGCTTTTGAGGCTGTCATGTTTCTTTTTAATATTAAATTTGTGCCGAGTGACACTACTTTCGTTTTAATTTGTTTTACAGAGAAGAGCCAAAAGAAAGTTTCATTATTCAATAAAACGAGTTAGCTCTGTTTATTTGAATATTAGGGAACTGATTTATTTCCCTTAGGGGAAATCTTGATCACCATATTTCGTACACAAGAACACATAGTTATCAACCTTAACAAGCGATTAATAAACCTTTTCAATAGATGTAGTAAATTCAATTACGGTCAAACAGAAATTTTCTTGCGGTGTATTTTCACAGCACGGAAACCTAACCTTAACAAAATATGTCCTCCGGATAAATTAAATGTCAGGATTTAACACAGAAAGAGAGAGAGGGTATATATACTGTTGTCATTAAAGATAGCCGTAATTTCATTTCTTCACCATCTGTAAATACGGATTGCAGCAAGGAGATTGAAAAACGCTAATTATTTATAATAACGAATTTCGGCACGTATCGGAATGCTGCTGGATTAATTATCTCTCTCGTTGAACAAAATGCGTACTTAGAGAGTTATAACGTTCAAAGAGAACGTAAAACCTTACGATTTGTTGACTTTAGCTCCTGACGGCTAATGTTCTTTCGAAATGACACTCCTTAATGAACTTTTATCGATTGAGAAGCGAGTTCATTTTCAGCACTCAGCTCTGTACAGTCACAAAATTTCAACTTCATCGATATAATTTGCTTCATGTTGAGTAATTTCCTCTGCTTTAAAACCTGCGGGATTGTCGGAACGTTCGTAGCAGTTAGCATACAAGTAAAAAAGATAATCGCTTTTGATTCACTCGTATTATTTTAAGCGCGAAACGGAGTGGCTGATCAATGCAGAGATTGCAATTAAAAGGAGAGATATTATATGTAGCATTTAAAAGAGTTTTATTGTTCAATCGACCCTGGTATTCGAATCTAAAAAGATTTTACTTCTGCTTTTGTGAACGAGCTTCGAATGGAGATTGCCATCTGACCCTACCATTAACAAAGTAGTTCCTATGCAGGCTCGGATCTAGAAAGAAATCTAGAAGTGGGGGGGAGGAGGAAAAACTACAATCACGCCGAAAAAATGTAAAAGGGGAGGAGGGACAAGACATATGATTTCTAATGCAGTAAAACATTTCCCCATTTATTTTAAGGGTTTTTAAAAACTTTCTTAAAAATGCATGAAATATAAATAAGTTTAATAATTTTTGCCTCTTTTACATTTATTCATATTGTAAAAGGGGGTGGAATGGCCCCCTTACCCTCCAACCCCTCTAGATCCGACACTGTTCCTGTGCTAACCATTTTCTGAATTCGCTAATCGATATGTATCTCCATTTGCAGAAAAAAATCCCTGAAAACGTTTATTTTTTTGTATGTGTGCATTTTTAAAGTATTTTCTATACACGTGTTTTTCTCTAGATATTCTTCAAAAGTGGGTGATTTTTCATTAACACCTAGCCGATTTATAGATATGTTGGGACCAGGAATTGAGCCTCGGATAAGGTATGGATGTTTTCTTTCTTGTGTTGTGCTTCCGTTGAGGTTTCTCCTTCCTTACAGATCTTCTCTATGTAGCATTATATTGACAGGCTCCTGTCAGAGCTTTATAGCAAACAGCTGCTTGAAGGATAATTTATTAATTTCATTTTTATATTAATTCTAAGTAGTCAAACAAAGTTTATGGTATAAAATATAACACTGAACCAGCACAAGTTCCAGGAAGGATCTAACGTATATGGGGGTTAGCCAATCAGATGAAAGTTTTAATGAGTCAATCAGCATTCAGAAATTTAATTAAAGCTCTTGGTTATATTATTATTTGGGCTCTCTCTCTCGGGATTTCATAGGCATCAGACGTGTTTTTTAGTGCTCTTCAGTCTTTGTTGAATTAATGATGGATTATCAGAATGACCCCAGATTAATTAGGACTCTCAAGATTAAACATGTTGGTCTTGAGTTTGAATCAGTCGTTAAATCGTTGGCACACAAATTTGAACCTTGCTCAATTGATATCGCTCAAAAACTTAACAACACTTCAATTGCCGTTATCTTCGCAACAGAAGACAAGGCTGAGATTTTTGCTAATGACCGTCTGAACTGCTTTGATGGCCATCCAGTAATTGTCAGCAGATTGGGCATTCCTGAAAATTATTTTTAGGCATTCTACACATTCCATTAATTAACGACTCTTTGCGTTTGTAATGATGTTATTCAAAAACTTTCAGTTTATAAGATTTTTATTTCCAAATAGCAATAAGAGTTTAAATAATGAATAATTAGGAAATAGTTTAGACGTGCGTATCTGTGTATATGTTTTAGAGGTTAAAGATTTTTCCCTTAATAGGTTCATAGGGCCAGGTTGGCTCTGGTTCAAAAAATTATGAAATTAATAATGATTATTTTATAAATAATAATTTTAAAATGGTTACGGCTCGGGCACAATAGCTTCGGGCTCAAACGTTTGAGCTCGAACTCATCTCTCATAAGAAGATATTTTGGTCCGAGATCAAACTAGAGTGCACAACATCTGTGGTCATGTGGTCCTGGATTTCTGCTTCAGGAGTTGTTTAATTATTTGTTGTTGATGGGACTATGAATAAACAAAACATGCGCATGTTCCTCAAATAGGATGTTACCGCTTGCTAAGATATGTTTACAGATGAATAGTTTGTATTTCAGAATGAAAATATACCTTGTCATCGGGCAAGAACAATGGAAGATTAACGTTGCCGTAATAGATTCCTTATTGTTCTGCCCAGTTTTCAGACTTGACCACTATAGAGATTTGTGGCAAAATATCTCAACTGAAATGCATACTAAAAGCGCTAGTTAATTTAAAGGATAATTCATGCCTGGACAACGCATATTAAAGCAATATTAGGCAATGTTATTTCGAGTACAAAACATTCGTCTTGCATGGAAACGATGCGCATTTGAATTCTTCTTGGGAATTGAATATCGTTCTTAATAAAAACAACGGGAATATTTTGAACAGTGGAATAAATAATTTTCTAAGCAGAAATGACTAAATAAATAATATTATTTTTGAATTAAAATCATTTTATCCATCATGAAACTAATAATGCTATAACCTAATAATGGAGTCAAATAATTAATAAAACGTTAAATGTAATAAGCAACTAATGACTCTAATTATACTACTAAACTAATTTTAACAGAAAAAAAAAATATTTCTTCTTTCTTCTCTAAATTTGGCTATATTGATCGTTTTTCTTAACCTATTTTTAATGTTGGCCATAAAATCAGTTCCCAACTATCTGTTTTCGTAAGGAATTGTTAGTTCCCAACTATCTGTTTTCATAAGGATTACAATTCATTGAGCCACTTTTCTTTCAATGCCTTCCTCGTTAAAATTGTTTTTCTGTTTGTTACATTACTGTTATTTCCAGAATTCCGCGACAAAAACAAGAAAAAAAAGGGAAATGAAAGAATTATATTTTTTTTAACTCATCACCGATAAGGAATGCGGGATTATAGATCATTCTATCCCGGATGATAAGTGCGAAGTAAATGCTTATGTGTATGGATCAAGTTCGGGACAGTAAATGTAGAAAGCGATATTCTGTTAGCTGAGTATTAAAGATATAATAAGAAATAAGAAATAATAAAAATGACAAAATTAAAAATTATGTAATAGAAATGAAAATAAAATATAAAAATAAAATTATAGGAGAAAATGTAGGGAAAGGTCGAAATTACAGATAATTTGGAGAGAATTTCGTACAGAATAAATTTGGGGAAAAGGACCCTAAAGAAAAAGATTTTTTTTAAAGAGGGGAAAAAAACCTTTTACAAGTCAATGCAACTTGAGAGTCAGGTGACAAACAATCAGCAACCGAAGCGAAAATCAGCCACAAACCCCAGCAAAGCCAGTAGTTACCCAGAAGTGAGCGACTCTGGCGATAAGTCGAAATCAAGTTAATATGCTTGTTTCCCAACACAATCTATCTACAACAGTGATAATGTCTGCTTTAGAATTTCTGTTGGATTTTTCATTTTGAATTGCTATATTATGTTTATGTTTTACATTTACTCTTCTGTCAAGCATTACTCCAGCAGGGAAATATTTTGCATAATTTGACCAGTTGTTATTTGGAGGTCTGTAGGATCTTTGGCCAGGAATATAAAAAAACTTCTAGTTGTGCATCAAGAATTTTGGGATTTGATGTTATTGAGGGTCTGTTTTCGCTAGTGCTATTTTGCTGGTGGAGAGGTCCTTGTCCGAATAATTTAGAATGATGTTATTTAGGTTCTCGAGTTCTGACCTTTCGGCTTGGATTTTTTTTCAACTTCTTCGACATCAGTAGATGAGCTTTCGGGTTCAAAGGTGTCATAGCTTGTTACACTATGTATGGAACCATGATTTTCTTGCAATTGTTTTTTTAAGGATTTTTCATTATTTTGATTTGCTTCGTTTTGTGCTTTTTTCTTCTTCTTGTATCGTTTCCGTTATAACATCTACGAAATACTAGGAGCTGGTTTTTTGAGTATTTCCGTTTCATTTAATGGACATTTTGCAGCAAAATTCCGTGATGTTTTACATCTGCGACACAATTTGGATAACTCCGTTATATTCAATAGCAGCGTTGAATGTTTTGATCCTGGTAAAATTAGGTATATAGTGCTATAAAGCTATCTTGAATATACTCGTTATTAGAAGTTTTTCTCGAGGCTTAATTGAGTTACTTTCTTGGCATTCATAGGTACACACAGCAATTGAATTTGCTTAAGTTCCAGCTTCCTCATGGCTTCTTGTAAACGTTGCATTCCCATTAAATTTAGTGATAAAATATTTCTCTACATGAAGTTTGCAAAAATGACCATCCCGTTACTTTTTTTTAATTCTGTAGACGATGACCACGGAAGACAAGAATGAATAAAATGAAAAATGAGGAAATTAAAAGAATTATGAGAGTAGATTGGTATATTGGAGAGAGTATCTAGAAAAAGAGACAGGAATGGTATCCAGATATGAATGGAATCGAAAATTGAAAATAGCCATAGAAAATATGGAATTATAGAAACAACTGGAAGAGGAAGGTTTGTTGTTTGGGTTGACTTTGAGCGGCACTTTTTTGCACATAATGGGCCAAATGGTCAGGCTATGGCTTAATGCCCAATATAAGGGACTGCAGCCTTTCCAAGGCTATCTGTCCCCACCCTCTTTCTGACCGAGGGCAGGGTGGGAGTCATCAAGTGAGTAAAATAGCCTCAATTATTCAAAATATTATGAAAGGTTATATCGCTATTAAAAACGTTTACTCCGTGGTTAACAGAATGTAATGAATTATAAAAGTAAAAAATATCCGCTCAAGCAGATGCTTGTCACAGAGGTCTGACAGGAATCTGTCAGTTTATACGTCACAGAGAAGATCTGTGAAGAAGAAGAGACCTCACACAAAGAAAACACTGACATACATACCTTACCTAGGGCTCGAACCCAGGTCCTTCTGATCAGTCGACAAGCACTCTAACTATCCGGTTACGGGACGGCTACAAATGAATTATCATTGGTCATAAAATCAGTTCCCTTTAAAAATTGTTTATTTCTTTAAAAGTTTTCAGTGTTTGAATAATCGAGAATGTTAGATATTAGTTTTTAATAATTAAACTATTTCACAGTTTTACACCTATTGGTAGATTTGTCATCCTAACCTAAACTGTGTGCATAACGTTTACCTAAAATGTATTAATATGCACTATAGAATTTATCACAACATAAGCTTCTGTTAAAGCATTGCAAAAAGAATTTGCAATAAAGTGTTTTAGTATGTTGCGTGCGTTATAAACGAGCTGATACCTATCCAAGAAATGTTTCGAAATCATTAAATAAGTAGTAAAACTCATTTATTTTCTCACTTATACAGACTTACTTTGCATATGAAACATTTTCATCCCTGAAGTAAAGTTTGTTCCCCTAACATCTGCTGTTTACCACGAACAAAGACTTGACTTGCGAAACTTCAAAGCCATAGTAGCTTGAGTAGTGTTAAAAGATGTTTACAAAATCTTTCCCTTTTAGAGAAGTGTCTTATTATTATACTATATTTAAACAACCTGTACAACAGAAGTTGGTTTACAGAAAGCTTTGGTGGCAGAGAGTTAATTATAAGCTTATTAAGAACTTCTTTCAGATGTATGACCATGAGAGAAATGGATTAGGGCCTTCACTATATTAAATTATACGGATTAAAGATGATTATCAGATAAGGGATCGTGTGTTAGGTTGTCTATTAATTTTAGTTGCACGTTTTTTTATAGTAAAGAAACTGTCCTTATATAAGTCTTCAAATATTTCTAAGACGATTTTTCTTAATTTTGAATCAGAAAGACGACAACCAGTAGGAGTGTCTGTTGTCTATATTTGAGACTAGTTTTTGTTTTTGGAATAACAGCTGTCACCTTCCAAGAATGAGATAATGAAAATTTATAAGTATCGCAAATAAAGCCCAGACCTTAAAGGCTTAAACATCCCGTGTAGGCTCTCCGCAGACAAGGATTGTTTTAGCTTAAGGGTAAAACAAATACATCTAAAATAAATATTGCATGTTTTCAGACTGTTTACGTGAAAAATAAAAAAAACTTCGTTTAAGACATCACCAAATGTTTTTTTTATAATCCAGTGAGATTTAAAGATAAATTGTCATGTGTTTTTCAGTTCATGGTTTTTTTAGGGATGAAGGACAGCTTTTGCTGAATTTTGATCTAAATAGATCATTCAAACTATAAAGCTCAATACATGGCTAGAAGGGACACCATATCTCTCCATATAACAAGCATATACTATAAAGGATGGGCAAAAGTTAGTAACAGATTAGGCCATTTCTCACTTCATATTTGCTGTGTTCTTGCTGCGTACATATCCGCCTATTAACATAGTTTCGCTAGACAAGTCCTTGCTCATTGTAAACATGAAGATACTAGAGAAACAAACTTTACTTCAAGGATGAAAATATTTCTTTTTCTAGTCTACCGACTGGTGCGCTACCTGGTTCGCACCAGGGCAATATGAGAGAACCTTATAAAATCTGAACATTCTTTACTGTTAGAAGCACAGCCTGAAAAACTGTGGTTAGAAGCCTCACATGAATTTGATAGATTTATGATAATAATCTACAAACCTCATGACGAGGCTGCCAATACGACAGAGATCATGAGAGATCTGATACATTAGAGATCATGAGTGCTCTCTCGTCCATTAGAACAACCTGGGATACTGCCACACTAAAAAATAATCAGAAGAAATTATAACGAATTTCAAATTCAGGGTTCATTATTTCTCATATTTATATTAACATATAGTTTTTCTATTCGTTCTGCGATCATTATTTCTCGTGTTATGTAGATAATCAAAACATTTACTCTGTGAATCAATACTATGTGGTCTGCTTTAGTTTATAAATTGCCGATTTTTGCCTTATTCCACCTCCTGGATTATTAGAATTATCAATTATTGCAATGACACAAATGCGCATGCGCTGAAATACAATAGTGAACTGCAGGAGGAGGGTCACCATTTTGTAGTGGCCCGTAACACTTGATTTTACAAAAGCAATCAATATTCGAAGATCTCGTTACTCTACTTATAAGAAAAATTGCAGAATTCACATGGTATACTAATGTACACTCAAATTTAATATTCCATAACCTTTCAAGCACCTTTACGGAAAAATATGGCAGAAGAAATTGAAAGATGCCATTTAATTCTACCTAAATCTTAGTTTTCTGCAATATATGTTCAGCATTTAAAGAATTATGGAAGTTTGAATATTCAACAACATCAATACCAATCATAAGAATTATCTGAGATGTTCACTAAAACTAAACAATTATTAAAAATCGTTGAATGTGATAAGCACATATTTCAGAATTTACTCTAATAACTTTTCAATATTCGTAAGTTTCGTATAGGTTTGTTAGACTGTCATTAAATATTCCAGCTTCCTTAACTGTTTATGGAACAAATATTGTTGAAAAACGAATTTCTGTAGATTTGACTGAGGATTTTAAGTTTTGTTTAGTTAACTTTTCGGTCGGTAGCGTGTCAGGCTAGTAATCTGCAGTTCTCAGGTTCGAGTCCCAACTGCGCCAACATTAAGAATTTTCTCTGCTAATCGTCGTTTTGCTCTCAGTGAGACAGTGGATACCTCTGGGCTTGAAAAGGTCCCCGCCTGTTGGATAAGAAGTTTAGACGTGTCTAGACGTGAAGTAAAGCCACACCCTATGCGCTATAAAGAACACGTTGGATGCCCTTGAAGTCAGGTTACAATCTGTCTTTTAGCAACTGTCCTATGAATAACTATCCCAATTTTATCTGAGCCCTTGAGTTCCTTGTATCCTACATATTTTACCCATTGTGTGCAAAAATATGCCATTCAGAGGTAAAACAACACAACGTCACTTGTCACTGGCATGAGACTGAAAGTATTTCACTTATATTTAAGTAGGCAAATTATTTTAAGGACTACCAGTCGTGGTCATGATATCTGGCAAATTGTAAGACCTGGTCCCAATAAATGAACTACAGAGAAGTGATTGTAACAATTTAACTCAGAAAATACGGGATGGAGTTGAAAACATGCCCATTCAGATACCTATACCTGGAATTTGGCAAATAACATTTATTCCTCTATAAAATAGCTTAAGGACTTTTTTTTCCTTTCTTGGAAATAGTAAATATTATTTTGACCCTATAAATCCCATCTTCTCCCCCCTAGAACCGTTTTTGTCCGAGCCCATGTCCCTAACATTATACTCCTATAATTGCTCCTTGAAAGTTTACTTTCCATCTCTGCAAAAACTTTCCACCTCAGAGAATATTGCTAACAAAACTTTATATTAGCGATCCCTCCCTCTGCAACTCCTAACTATGGAATTTTTTAAAACATTGTGGAGGGCAATTTATTTCATTTCATGCAAATAACATAAATGTTTACAAGTTCATAAATTGAACATAAAGGATATAGTTTGAAACAAATCCCCATTTCAATATTTGTCCGTATGCAATATTTTGATGGTAGCAAAAGCAAAGATAGAATGTGGATTCACGCGGCTACGTTATCAGCTTGTTAGGTAACATGAAAAAAGATTTTTCGCTCTTCTCGAAAAATGTCGGATATGTTTTGTCACAGATAACTTAATAGCAGAATATTTCTTTCTGTTTTGACGTTTATATCAATGTCTATAGTCTGAGATGGAGATCGACTTGACGTTATTAGTTAGAAACGAAACCAATGCTACCATAATATTAACAGTTAAATTTCTCCTAAGAATTTGCATTTTCTTATATAAAATACATATCGTTTTTATTGTACCTGCACTGAAGCATCAAATGCACTGAAGCATCAAAGAATAAATGCGTTTTCTTAAACCTAACAGTTTTTTTCTCGTGCTTATCACAATGTCTACTTTTAGTCACTAAAATTAGATATTACTTTACTCACTGAAATCAGACATTATTCCAGTGACAAAAATTATGTGGCCCAATAGTTTAGTCCTTTCTAAAGTTTATTACTGTAGTAAAACTTGGATTCTGTGTAAGCAAGATAGCAGGAAATGTGACGCCTTAGATTCTAGATACTTCCCAGTATCTTGGGCATTAGGTAGTTTCACTTTGCAAGTACATATAAGGTTTGACGAAGAATAATCAACCACCTACGAAGCTTCCTATGTAAGGTGTTTATTAGAACTGAATGAAGGCAAACAGTTGTAGCTTAGGATAGACGACAGTGCAGAACTATGGTAGAACTCCATTGGAGGCTACTTATATATGTTAATTGGAAAGTCTAGTTGAACCTTCGTAGCCATTGGCTGCTTGAGAGTATATATATATATATGCATGTATGTATGCAGGCCCGGATCTAGAAAAAACTCAAGGGGGGGGGAGAAACTCAACCAAGCAGAAAAAATGCAAAGGGCGGAATCAACAGACTGGATTTTCAATACATACTGCATTGATGACTCCTTGTATGTACATATATACATACATGCATAGAAAATCCTCAACAGCCACAGGCTATGGAGGTCACACCGGACTGTGCAATTTTCCTCTCCAGACATGTCTGTTATGAGCTACAGCTGCTGCATTTGGCCCACTGTAAGACAATTCTAGCAAGGTCATGTTTGACATTGTCTGCCCATCGCATCCTAGATCTCCCCCTTTTATTGAAGTATTTAGACACAATTTTCATAATCCTGTGTGCCAATCTGCAGCTATGCATACGGCCAGCATGGCCAAACCAACGCAGTCTCTCTCTGCACAAAATGCTGCTCAAAGGAAATTGATGACTCCTTCTTCTAACCTCATCTAATTGAAAACTAATCATCATTATTTACAAAGTCAAACCACCTAATGACCAAATATTGCACAAGCATCTAGAATTGAAGGCATCAAGTATATTGTTATCGTGCTTACAAATAGTCCCTGTTCCGCTACCATAATTAACCTTAGAAAGAACCAAACTATTACACAGCCTAAATTTAGTCTCTAGATGTATAAGCCTATTTTTTCACACTGTCCATATATTCTTAAAAGTCCCGGGTCAATCCCTATTCTTCTATTTATCTCATGCCGACCATCAACAAACAGTATCTGTCACATAGCTCCCAAGATAGTTTGCTAACGAATCACTTGCTCAAGAACAAAGCATTCAAAGCAACTGAAGCACTACCTGCTTGACCAATTTTCATCACTTTAGTTTTTTCTCTGTTTATCATCAAACCTACCCTATAACCAGTCTCATCAACAACCAGTCAACCTAATGAACGAATTAATCTAATCAACATCATTAGCTAACAGGGCCAAATCATCGGCATAATCTAAATAAGAAATGTTCAAACCTCCAGACCATTTAAGGACAAAATCTTTCACTTGCAAAGAATTTCGCATAACAAAATCAATCAACAAACTAAAGAGAAAAGCGGACAAAATAAACCCTTGCCTAACTCGACTAGCAATGCTGAACCAATCACTAAAAGCCTTACCAACTCTCACACACGACTCAGTTTTATTATAGAGAGTTTTCACACACTAACTAACTTGTCAAGTATTCCATATGACCTAACGATCAATCACAAGAACTGAGATCACTTTTTTTAAAAAACAATAGTTATAATAATACTTTAATAAAATCCTTAGGAACAATACCTTTATCATAAAAAATATTCAAAATTTCAGTCAGCCTTGTGAAACTTTCCAGCTGTAATAATTTAGTGGTGATTTCATCTACCCAAGGAGATTTATGCATTTTTAATTTAGAGATAGCCAAAGCAACTTCAGAATGTGATATAGGGCCATCATAAAAGCCAGTAATGCATATATCCTCATTACAAAAAATGGGAGTAGAAATGATCACATTGTTTAGAATATCTCTGAAATGCTCAGGCCACCTAGCCATTAAAAGATCCTCACATTCAATCACCTTACCATGTTTAACTCTCCGTCTCGGTGTTCCTCTCTGTTTCTTCCCACACAAACCACTGACTAACTGGTACAATCCCCTGATGTTGTGCAGTATAACTGCTTCCTCTACTTTGTCAACCAAGCTATCAAGCCAAAGATTCTTATCAGCTGTTAACTGATTCTTTACACGTTTATTAAGCCCGTTGTAATGCCTTCTGTTAGGACTACATAGTATGGTCTTCATTCATGTTATTTTTGCACTTCCCTCTTTCAGAAAGAAGTTCCATAGCATTATAAGTCTATAATTTTGTTTCCTCTGGTCCTTTTTAACCAGAAGTTGATCTCAACAAAACCCTGTTTAAACTGATCCCATTCTTTCTCAACTTCAGCAGTAAGCAAACCACGATTGTTATAATGACTAAGTAGACTATCATGGTATGCTTTGGCATTATTTGGATCTTTTGGACCTTCAGTATTAAAAGTAATTTTCTTATTCTTAGCACAACATTTCTTAAGCTTCAGTTGCAAGACACTTTTGACTAGGTAATGGTCAGACTTAACTTCAGCTCCCCTTTATGATCTGGTATTCCCAACCGAACTAGTCCATTTGCTGTTAATTAAAACGTAATGTATCATATTCGTGTGCAACCCATCAGGTGAAACCCATGTATATTTTTAAATTCCCCGGTGTTTGTAGTATGTGTTATTTATTCGCAAATTATTAAGTTTACTTACCTGTAGGAAACATTCCACATTGCCATTTGAACTACCAATGCCAAAGGGACCTAAAACACCTTTCCTAAGGTTATAGTCAGTAACAAATGTAGCATTGAAATTACAGCTACTAGATCAAAGTATCTTGTAGCTGTAAAACATATCCTTTTCGTTCTCATCAGAATCCTCTGTGGGGGCGTGGGAGCGTGGCAACAGACGGCATTCACATTTTTAGTTTTTTGTTTTAAATTTTGCTGTAAGAAATATTTCATTAATGTAGTCATATCCTAGAAGAGCGTAACTGGTATGTCTGCTGAGAAGCAAATCTACACCTTGAGATGCTTTCCATCTTCTGTCCCTGAAAAGAGAAATCTAAAATTATTTTTAAGTATCTCACCTTTACCTGTCGATCTGTTTGATTATTTCTTGTCTCTTGCAAGCCTGGAATATCTTGTTGATAACGTAGGAATGCAGTGAGGACATCAAGAGAATAATCTCTATGTAACATCCTCACGTTCCACTTACCTTCAGAGAGAAAATAATTAGTAGGACTTTTAAAGAAACTATGTTTATTGAGAAAGATAGGGGCAACAATATAAAACAGCCCTCTTATCTCGGGCATGGGACAAATACCTGTTCGTCCACCGCTACAGGCTGAAGTCACCGATGCTGGTAGAACTTCACGCACCACATTTTTAAGTGAATTTTTTCAAGAGCCATAAGACCTGCCTGAGAGACATTACTCCAGTTTTGGATTGGCGATGTCCAATTAGCTAAGTGAGTGTTCAGGTACCTGCCTGCGATGGCCTCTGATCAGGATTATCCACCAGCTGATATAAGGTATCCCGTACCTCTGTTCACTTAGTTCTGGCAACCCGTAAGCAAACAGAAAACACAGCGGCATATTCTTCTCCAACAGAGGCCCACCAGTGCAGCAAGTGCAGTATCTATAATCAAGTTCAAAGCCATAGACCAGTCCAGTCTAGGTATAAATGGTCTGCACCACGACCCTGTGAAGGTGACCACTCTTCAGCAGGGCAGAAAAAAAAGAAAAAAAATGGCCATGGATGACCAGATCAGAAGGCCACACTGATCTGGCAGCCCTCCTCTTTCATTCCCTTCCAAAAAATAATATCTCTTTTGAATGGTACTAACAGTGTGCACCACGAGAAGGCGGGGTTAGACATTAGGTGCTAGATCTGGCCGGGTCTGTGCATCATCATTGGGGGATAGTACACAGCTCTCCTTCCAGTTTATGCCTACCTACCATTTACCAACCTTATGTATGTATCGTAATGTTAAAATTTACAGGGTGATAAGTTTAAGATGGAACCCTATATAAGGAAATTTTGAAATTGACTGTAAACAATTATGACCCAGCTTCTTTCTCAAAGGCTTAAAATTTTTTTGAACAGAAAAGTGCGCAACCATTGTCAAACATAAACTTCACTGGCTATCATAAATTAAGGAACCACCCTAGATCATGACAATGGGAACCAAACGTTGAAGCACTATAATTCAAAAACAAGTGGTTTTTTTTTCTAAATTGCGATAGTAGATAAAGATCTCAATCAAATATATCAATATCTCGACTTTTCAACAATATTCATTCAGTATTTAATGAGTTATGAAAGTTTTAATATTTATCAACACCAATGCCATTCTTAAGAAACTTACAAAACACTGATGAATAGTAAAATAATTCTTTCCACAGACTTCAAAAATACACACTTATTTTATTAAACACTATGATAAAATAAGTGTTACTAAGTTTTATTTAACTTCTGAACTCAATTTTTGCGACTGGCATTATTATTGTTAGATATTAAAACATCCATAACTCATTAAACTCTGAACGAATAGTGTTGAAAATCGAGATATTTGATATATTTGATTAAAAACTTTATCTGTTATCACATTTTTTAAAAGAAACAAAAAACTTATTTTTAGAAGTTACAGAACTTTGTCGTTGGTTTCCCATTGACATGACATAAGGAGTCTCCCGTCAATTCATCGCACGTCAATTCATCGCGCTCAATTCATCTCAACATCAGTTTATCGCAGCTTCAATTCATCGCGACGTCAATTCATTGCAGTATCAATTCATCGCAGTGTCAATTCATCGAGCATCAATTCATCGCAGTGTCAATTCATCGCGCATCAATTCATCGCAGTGTCAATTCATCGCGCATCAATTCATCGCAGTGTTAGACACGGTTTTATTGATTTTATGCATCTGTAGATTGTTCAAATAAACTCTAGAAACAATAATTTAGACTTTGAAAGGTTAATCATGCGTCAAAAGTATTTACCTCAGAAATTAATTAAACCTTAAACAACAAGCATTGTTTCAAACTATTTAATAAAATAAGCATTTTAAATGTTTGCGTAATGATTATTCAAATATTAGACGATCATTAATGATATTTATGAAAATTATTTATTGCTAAATATTTCAGCTTCCGTGCATCTTGAAATACTGAACGAATGTTGTTGAAAATTGAGATTTGAATAGACTTGATTATGACATTCAATTTATCATCAATCACATTTTTTCATTAAATGCATATTTGAGAAGTTATAGAGATCCGAAGTTAGAATTTCATTGACATAACATGAGAATTCTATTTTGGTAGATTCCATCACGTCTGAGCAAACGTTTCAGCGGAAGAGAAATTCGATTTCATTTCAGAAAACTGAAATGGAATGATGGGCTATCAAAGAAATATACACTGAGAGGCCAAAAGTCTTGGGATACATGCCTAATAACGGGTTGGTCCTCCTCGAGTCCTCAGCAGTGCAGCCACACGTCGAGGCATGGAGTCAACGAGTTGCCGGTACCGTTGTTGGAATACTCCTTCACCATCAGGGTGCTCGAGAGTCATGAAGGGGTGCAGGTGATCTGTGGGAATGTCCACGTATCTCATACCTATCAGCGATTGCTCCAAACGGAAGAGAGAGCCCAATGTAGAAACACTTGAACATTCCCCACACCATACAGAGTGGCCTTCAGCCTGAACAGTGCAGACAGGAAGGGTCCATGGCTTCACAGGGCCCACGTCACACTCTAACGCGCCCTTCAGCGCGAAACAACTGGAACCTTGAATCATCGGACCATGCTACCCGACGTCATTGTTCTACTGTCCAGTTTCGATGTCTTTTGGCCCATTCCAGTCTTTGAGCTCTGTGACGACGTGTACGTAATGGGACACGAGTGGGTCTTCGGCTACCAAACCCGAAAGAGTGCACGTGGCAACGGACAGACCTTTCAGAAACGTTTTGTGTTTGGCCCGCATTCAAATTGGCAGTGATTTCATGCACTGTAGCCCGTCTGCTGGTCGTTACCATTCGTGACAGCCGACGTGAGTTCCGTTCGTCAATTGCACGTGGCCGTCCCTTTCGCTGGTTTACGTATGTGGAAATGCAATCAATAGAATACTAACGATAAACTCTTGACACCGTAGACCTGGGAAAACCGAATTCCTGCACGATCTCCGATATTGTATGACCCATCCTTCTGGCGCCGACGATCAAGTAACGTTCAAAGTCAGACAACAAACATGCTGAATTAACAACTACTCCGAAATGATTGTTGGGTATGTAGGCTATTGCAGCGTCATTATACGGTTGACGTCCAACGCATCGGTTACGAGTATAGAGCGCTAGTTCTACTTAACTGCTATTCTCATGACTTTTGGCCTCTCAGTATATAATCAATAACGTATGCATAATCAGTGTAGAAAAAAAGAAATATAAATCATATATTTTTATTGAAAGTAATTATTTTGATGAGAATTTGCTTTACCGAAGTTGGTCTCTTGTCCTATATAGGTTCTTTTTCTCTTTTGTAAAATTAATTTGTCATCAGTAACTCTATAACCGTACAAAAGAAATGGCTGACCGTAATTTGCCCAGGACTGTTCTAAGTAAAGTGTTTGGAACACAACTAATTATTTTTAACCCTTAGGGGGGGGATGGAATTTATTTGTTTTAAGAGATAATTGTTTTCAGAGGTAAATTAAAAATCTTTTTTTGGTTGTATAGGTATTGATAAACTGGCATCGATCAGAAAGGGGACATTAATGGGCATGGAAGAGCCGCCACTGTTGGATGGAACATTAAGCCGTGGCCCCGTTTGCAGGAAAGACATACCCAGTGCATGTTAAAGAACATGCTAGATAGCCTCGATGGGAAGTTTCAATCTGACTCCTAACGGCTGTCCAGGAGATCGCTCAGAGGTAAAGAAACATAATCTTCTGTTACTAAAGTGTGGCGTATAACATAATGAGTTTTAGGTACTTCACGTAATAATTGGTCAACACGCCAAGAGAAGACCAAAGTAACAACCAAAATTGCCCTACCAAAATAGAGAATTACTATGTTATGTCAATGGGAATATAACTTCGAAGTTCTATAACTTATAAAATATTCATTTTATGGAAAAATGTAACTAATGACAAATTAAATATCATTATCAAATCTATTTAAATCTCAATTTCAATAATATTCGTTCAATATTTAAAGAGGCACGGAAGCTGGAATATTTAACAATAAATTATTTTTATAAATATCGTTAATGATTGTCTAATATTGTAATAATCATTACGTAAACTTTTAAAATGCTTATTTTATTAAATGGTTTGAAACAATGCTTGTTGTTTAAGATTTAATTATTTTCCGAAGTAAATTCTCTGACGCATGTTCAAACATTCAAAGTCTAAATTATTGTCTCTAGAGTTCGTTTCAATTATCTACAGATGCAGAAAGCCAAAATACCACGACTAACACTCCAATGAATGGACGTTGCGATGAATTAATATGAAATGAATTGAGCCGTAACCTTCGAGAACAAGGCCATTGCATCTAAAGTGACGTCACATCCGATAGATCTACAGTGCATTCTGCGCACGTTGTACTTCGAGAATTTACTTTTTTTTATGAGATCGGGTGGGCATTTTTGTTTAGTACTGTGCTCAAAAACTGATTGGCATAGTATGATTATATGGCATATATATGTACACCATTAGAGTAATATTTCTTTGGCAAACCTTAAAATAAGGAAGACGTTGAAACTAAAATAGATCTTCATTTGTAATTGTGCTAAATTGATGACTCAAAATGCAAAGTAATCGTCGTTTAACGCTCTCTGAACATATAACGATGTATAAATTACCAGGAGCGTCATAATTGGTTTTACATATAATTACAATGACATATGTTTCAAAATAAGGTAAAATGCGAATAATTGCTAGGTTATATATTAACAAAAATAAAATCATTTCCTTCACATATTTTTCGCGATAAATGCTGTCAATTACTGATCCAGTTTTTTGTACCATTAATAATATAATCGTGAGATATAAATTGTTATGGAAAATTAGTGTGTTGTATTAAAAAGAGAAAAACACACATAAAAATTCTTAAGAAAAATTTTATTGATAAATGTGAACTAAAGATATACTGTAATAGCTGTAACTGTAACTATTTCAGTTAGTTATGATTTAATTGAAGTACTTATTCTTAGTGATTAGACTGAATTTATAGGAATATTAAGCTGTATTTTTTTCTGAACTCTCATCAAATTTGAATAATATTTGGACATGGATACAACAATACGATGGAATGCATATTCGAAAACTAGCAGGAAAAGTGCATCTAAACTTAACAAACTGCAATTTGTTGCAAACACACACACACACATATATTTTGATTTACAAAGCTACCTGTAAATCTTTATTAACCTACGATTTGACAATATATCGCTGAACTAACCTCCCAAATGTAAAGAAAATAGTCTCTAATCAATCTTCGATTACTAAAAAATATAATTCTATGCAGCCTGGTAAAGGAAGATTAAATCATTTAGGCATACATTTTACAGATATAAGCCACTGTTGTAAGACCACTAAACTAACATCGGCTCTGACTTTTTTCCACTAACATAACTTAGTAGTTTAGTGGTCTTAGAGCACTGTGACATATACCTGGATAGATATGGTTCAAATCCCAAATGCCAGAGAAACTGTTTGTCGCAAAACTATCAATTTCAAAGCCAACAGTTAATTCTGTGGATATTATTTATTGAGGGTAGACAACTTGCTTTTTTTATTGCACTAAGACATTTTTTCTAATTTTCCAAATTCTCTAACAAACAATAGTTTTTTATCATACAATAATTGTTTAAAAAAATATTCGTTGAACACCAGATAATCATTTCTGGAGTTTTTCCAATACAGTGGCCAAATTCACAACTAGTATCAAGTAATTCTGCATGATGTAAAAGACTGGTTGTAATTAAAGTAACAACATTTGTTTGATTTGCCATTTCCATAAATTCTTGTTCAAATTTAGTACAAAATATTTTCATAGTAATATAATTTGCAATACAACATTAATTACTATATCAATTGGGCAAAGAAGACTGCCTCTGTCAAGTTTTTGAAAGTACTTAAATTTTGCATCCAATTTTACTTTTTTATTAAGTAATAGTAAATCTTAACAATGATCACATTTCAAACTTTCAAAACTGAAAATGCACAATAACCTGCTATATATGCAATTACAGGAAGAGTTTTCACACTCAGACAAACTGAAGGAAGCACTATAATATTAAACTTTAAACCAATAGACGTAAAATTCATTTCCTTAAAATCATCTTTAAAATCCAAATCGGTTACTTTAATTTTCCCACTTGACTTAGTGGAAAATTTCAACAGTGACTGCACTCTTAATTTCGTTTCACATTCAAATAATTGACGTACACT
Source organism: Ryuthela nishihirai (assembly GCA_038380435.1). Classification (NCBI taxonomy): domain Eukaryota; kingdom Metazoa; phylum Arthropoda; class Arachnida; order Araneae; family Heptathelidae; genus Ryuthela; species Ryuthela nishihirai. Next base: position 65,939,633 of record JAWZYU010000011.1, on the reverse strand, counting down.
ATATTGGCTTCCGGCCTCTACAAGCAAGCCGAAAACGACTCTCTAAATTGTCAGTTTGAAACTTACCAGGTAAAATATATTTTAAGTTCAGAGGTACAATAGGAAGCAATTTCAAACAATGAATATATACTAAGTCTTAATACATAATGGGTTTCTTTCGTTAGCATCCAATGTGCAACACTATCTTCTCCCATTTATCTTGCCAATTCAGGAAAGAATTCAGAAATAAGATATTTTTATATGACTAAGAACTCGTTAATGGCATTTGGTGTTTGTTATACAAGCCTTCACCTTTAACAGGTGATTTTACATTTAGAATATGCCACCATGTTAAAATAATCTTAATGGAATCTGATATATCTTGGTAATGTAACTTTGTGCTTTTCTCCTATTTCTAAAATTCCGTTAACTACAAAGTCATTAAAATATTTTAAATTAATTTAACATTTTGTCTCTCAAGGTTACTTGGGTTCAAAGCTTTATGCGATAGATTAAATCCATATTTTAACAATGAGTTTGCTTCAATTTTATGCAGTTCTTTAAGGGTTGATAAGAATGCAGTTTTGAACGAGGAAATACTATTTCCATTATTTGTAAAATGTGGATAATACATACATTTTTCAATATATTTTTGATGTAGCCAGTTATTTCTGATACACTTCAACAAATGAACTAGGTCAGTAAGAAAAAAATAAAGGTCTTGTTTTTTCTGATGGATGAGCATATACAATTTTAACTTTAGGGGGAGAAAGACATAATGGCATACTCTTACGATTGATAGAATTATACAGGAAATATTGCTTCAGTTACGACACATATCACAAAAAAAACAATTTCTCCCTAACCAGTGATATTTTTTTAATAATACTGTAAAGAATATCAGCATTTATTGTTTTGGCAGGTAATATATGAACTACATCTTTATAGCCGGAAAGCAAACTAGTTATCATAAATACATGGGCACTGGTTGCCATGTTTTGTGTGTCAAATGACAGACCAACAAGTTACCCCATTTGAAATCTAAATACTGTTTAAGATGAATTTCATCAAGCATTAATATCACCACTTTTTTATCTGTATCACTCAAAAAATAATTTTTTTGCCTGACATATGATAAAAATTTTGAATCAACTTTCTCTACAGCGGGATTGACATTGAACCGAAGACAAATAAGCCGAATTGTACTAGGATGTGGTAATCTAATATTTCCACTTTCTCTAACAAAATTATATGCACGAGGAAATATGCTAAAAAATGTGATGCGAAAATCATCATATCTGATGAATACCTTGAACCATACTTATTTTACCCAAATAGTATCAACTGTTCCTCAATGAATTTTAAATGATTGTTGTTACTTTCATCAAATGTGCGAAGTGCTTTCAAAATATTACGCATTAAATCAATAATATGTCTAATATTACTTTCAGGAGTTTTAACCCTTATTAAACAATTTAGAAGATAATTTAAAACATGAATATGACTGATTTTTAGAGGAAAAGTATATTTTCCAACTTTGAATTGCTCATCATCTTTTTCATATGCTCTCACCATAAGCTCAGAATTAACAACAGAAATTTTTACTATAGGAGCTGAATCACTTACAATATTTAATATCAAAAGCAAATCATTTTTACATAATACAGTCCATGTGTGAACGTCTATGAAGTGCACTTTGGAAAACAGATCACAAATTGATAAAATTGTTCTATTCGTGTCACATTCAGCTTTTTCTCTTGCACTAGATTCTAGTGCTTTTTTGAGTGAAGATTCTTCATGTTGCTTTGAGGACTTTCTTCTGCAGCATGCTTTGAGGCATGCTTTCTGCAGCATGCTTTGAGGACTTTCTCTGCTGCAGAGAGATATGATGGTAAATTTGGCAGTTTTGACGGAATGTTACCAGGAATTAGTCTGGGAACTTTCAATTGCACAGTAACCGTCTTACCAGTTTTCTCATCGAATGTACTTGAACATCTTTGAAAATCACTCACTTTGAAGTGTAATTCACAAACCTAGAGAGAAAGATTAACACCATTAAGTGTGTTGTGCTTGATGTGTTAAATTTTTTTTTCGTCTGATTGTTACTGATCAATTAAACTTAATCAACAACACCGTTGTGTTATTCCAGTTATACATACTTTATAAAAATAGTAAGAAAAGTTAAAATTCCACACTTGTAAATATTATTGTAAATGGTCAAAAGTTCAAATATGTTAACAAATAAAGTTTCTCTGTGTTTCGATAGATACAAACTTGAATTATATTGTTCAAGTGAGTAGAATAATTGCAAAAGGTATTGGATGCATTAAAATATATCTTGAATTACAAATATAAGGCAATGATGAATTTATCTTATGCATTAGTTTATTCCTATAGTATTTATGGTACCTGTGTTTAATGAAACACCAATACTAGAAACTTTCTATATCTTGCAGAAACCTAATTTGAGACATATTTTACATTTGACTTATAATGATCCAGTAAAACATTTGGTGGGCAATAATAATTTGCCTTTCTCACCTCTATGATTTTTGTATATTAACAATTCTGTTATGCTATGTATATTTGTAGATGAAATGATCAATCACTACATAATTTATGTTACACAGGCATTCATTATTTATTCATAATGCACAAATTTTACCTGACGACTAGCATTCAAACATTAACTGGTGAATGTTATATAACTTGTTCTCTTAAAAATGATTAACTAAAACACTCTAACTCTGAGGAAACTGTGAAAATCAGATTTGTAGAAACCTGAGACACTTTCAAGTAATAGTTAAGAGATGTGGGTTTCTAGATGCATAGTTCATTTCTGATATTTCCCATGGGTATTATGAAAATAAACCTTAAATTCACATGTCATCCAAATTATTAATGAGTGACTGATGCTCTGTACTCTATAACATACATGTTGTTTTGTTATCACTATTTCTTAAACCTATATTTCACATAACTATATAAAAATCTCACATTCAATACCCTCCCTCAGGAAAAACAACAACGATGCAAATAGGAAAGAATAATTAACAACTAATTGTGACTAAACGTATAGCAGTTAACTTATATGGATGTATGGCGCAATATACTCTTCACAATTATCATTCAAACCATTTTATATAATAATAAAAAAATAAATACCCCCTCAAGCAGCTGCTTGCCACAGATGTCTGACAGGAGCCTGTCAGTTTATATGCCAGAGTGGGAGGTCTGAGAGAATGGTAGGACCTCGGCAGAAAAACGATACAAACGTCCATGCCTTATCCGGGGCTCGAACCCAGGTCCCTTAGATCAGAAGCCAAGTGCGCTAACCATTCGGCCACGGGACGGCTATCATTTTATATACTCTTGCCAAATATTGCAATTTTGCTAGGGTTTCAGAAATCTCAAAATTTTATTACAAATATACTTGCTATTATTAAAAGGCAAAAAAATTGACATACCTTGCTAAATTTTGTTACTGTGAAGTTTTCTCTTCTTATTGCTAGAAGCCGTTTTCTGTACAACTCGTCATCCTGGGGAAAACTGTAAACGCGCACTTTTCTTGAATTTTTATATTTGCCTCTATAGCCAGAAACAGCACAAGGATGAGGCATTTCTTCGAAAACTGATTCACAAGTGAAAACTTTATCGCAGACAAATACAAACGCTACTTTGAAGATAACACAACATTAGAAAATTCCGCCAACACACACACACAAGCAGCTACAGGGTGTCAAGATGATCAAGATTCCATCCACGAATGCTGATGTCAGAACGTATGACGTCACCAGTGAAAAGGCCTTGTGTCTCGATGTTTACGATTGAGCGCGATAAATTGACGTACGATGAATTGATGCGGGATGAATTGACGTGCGATGAATTAATGCGGGATGAATTGACGCTGCGATGAACTGACGTTGCGATGAACTGACGCCGTGATGAATTGACGTCGCGATAAATTGACGTTGCGATGAATTGTCGTTACGAGGAATTGAGCGCGATTATTTGACGTGCGATGAATTGATGCGCGATGAATTGACGCTGCGATGGATTGATGCGCGATGATTTGAAGTGCGATGATTTGATGCGCGATGATTTGATGCGCGATGAATTGCCGCTGTAAAGAACTGACGCTGCGATGAATTGACGTTGTGATGAATGTGATGAATTGAGCCCGATGAATTGACGTGGAACCACATTGGGTGGCTCCTTAATTAATGGAAACCAGTGTAATTTTAATAGCATCTCGGTTTCCTTTCGTTAACGCTGTTCCGATTTTTTAAAGAAACCTTTAAGGTGAAACAAATGTATTCTGCGCTACAAAATTACTTTATTCTCGAAAATATTACAACAAGTCATCGTATAAGGACTGTATAAGGGAATTTTAAAGGTAATTATCGAGAGTGATAGAACCCAGTAAGTCGACGATTCATCGAAATTTCAGCAATTTTCGCAAGACAGAATCTGTAAATATTCCACAAAGTGATTATGCCAGAACTGTGTCAGACGAAAAGTTGGAATAATTCGTAAATTAATTAGTTGCTTTCCGAAACTATGCTCATTGACTAACTATGCGATTCAATGTCTGCAGAGAGTCGTGCAGGGACGTGCATTGGCACTGCGATGGATTGATGCGCGATGAATTGACATTACTGCCTCCTGACTTTAAAATCGCCCTACTTTTTGTCATAGGTTTAAAAGGACTGTTACAACGGACTTATAATTTTAACATCCTTTACTAATAAAGCAAGGGTCCATTTATTAGGATATATGAATTCACAAAACAATCGATATTAATCCGCCTACAAATTTAACGAAATTCAGAATTTTTTTTATCAAATCAAAAAATGTTTGTTTAGTATGAAATTGCACAAAGTATGTGATCTTATTTCTTTTCATTAAGAAACCATCAATGGCAGCGCTACATCAATCTGATCCTTAAAGTATTCATTCAGCAGCTGGATGATGAGAAGTTGAAGCCAAGTTGTTTTCAATAAAATGGAGCAACTACATGCAAGATAGCTAGATGGCTCGGATTTTTAAATGAGAGATTGACCTCTAGAACTATGAAGGCCCAGATCACATGATTTGCACTTTTGTGATATTATTAAGGGGGTTCTTGAAGTAATCTGTGTACAATAATAATCCTTAAACCAGTGAAAACTTTAAAAATCACTTCACTAATGCTATCCAAGGACGTTTCTTACAGTTTTAAGGAAAGGATCAACTAATTAAGCAAAATGAATTCAGTCATGTTCGTTTGCAGACGGAAAACATTTTCAACACATTTTTTATTAAATTATGCTGTAATTTGATAACTTGGCAAGGCTAATAAAAGTTTACTTCCTTAATAAATAAGTTAGTTCTGGTTCCATCTTAATCTGGTCAACCTGTACTTTTCAGTAACACTGAATTTAGTAATGATTAATTCGTTCAAAATACCTCTCTTTACATGATTAGAAACACTGGATCATTCCATCTGCTTTATTGTTTTCCCGATTTGCTATATATCTTGCCACAGTGTATCAAGTTAAAGCTCTTTAAAATCTAGTTCAGGTTTTAGAAACAAAACCAGATACCATTCCAAAGATGCTTGTGTCTGACACTGATGTATGCCCCTCGGCGTGATATTAGAATCATCATTGATCAACTTTCAAGCCTTCCAGCGTTGCTCCTTTGTTTGCTATAGTTGAGAAGGACAAGCTGCTTTGTCTTCTCGAATTCTGAACCGCACGAACATTCATAAGATTGGCAGCTAAAAGAAATCTGAGAAGTGACCTTCTGTCGATTTCGTACAAGATACAAAGAGAAGCTTACAAATGAATAAAGACACCTTATAGATTACAATTGTAATGAGGTACATACGTTTAAGGAAACTGTTACACAGTTTTGAAGTGATCATAAAACGTGACACTTAATGGAGCTTTTGTACTAACAAACACAACAGAGATAATTTCTATTCCATCAAACATTGATATGCAAATGGGGGCTTTGATATGGGAAAGGTGCTAAGATATTAATATACACTTCTCGTCAAAAGTTAAGACGGATCACCAAATTGTGAATTAAAAAAATTAGTAATTTTTTAACGTATCTAAGTAACTTAATGTATAGTTTCAAAAAATGACATGCAAATCTCTTATGTTGTTACGGAATATATAAAATAGAAATCTTATAAAAGGAGTGCTTTATTATACATACAATTTCAAATTGAAACGTTAATGTCAGTCGGGAATAGCCGGCTGCTTCATGATGCATTAAAGTAAACATCTAGAAGACTCAAAACAATAGAGACATGTTAGACGGTTGTAGCTCGGCAAACAATCATGGAAGTGCTCATATTCCTTGGGGTCCACCATTCTGTTATCTTACAGCTATGACAGCAATTCCAAACAACACAAACAATTACAAAAGGTCCTGCTCAAAAGCGTTCTAAAATTACAACCCCTAAAGATGATAGCTATATTAGACTACTGTCCTGATGAAATATCAGAACAATAGCATCATCTCTAATTCTGGTCTCATTGCACCCAGAAGAAGACAGTAAGTGTATCAACTGTGAGCAAAACACTTCACAAGGCCGAAATCTATGCCCTTCGATCAGTTACATGGGTTCCTTTAACCTGCAGACACAGATGAGCCAACTTAAAATGATGTCAGGTTCTTGTATCCTGCATCTGAGAACTATGGAGTCAAGTCTTTTTTTGGATTCGATTGGAGAAGATGTTTCTCTACAGTTGGACAGTAAACGTGTATTAGAGGTAACCTGCAACTAATCCTCCCATAACATTTTTGATGTAACTGGATCTGGTGATGGAGGTCTGATTTTATTGACAGCATTTTCATTCAGCAGTCGTAGCAACCTCCATGTGTTTGTTGAAAATTTCTCGAATGCTCTGAGATTTTGGAACGAGAGCTTTGATTTGTATCAACTCCAGGCTGGTGCAGTGGGTGAATTTTTTAGTTGTATCGCAACTGAGTTGCGATTGCTTCTATGTACGACACCTCAGCTTCTAAATGCCTTTTTAAGAGGCCATAACAATTATCATCGAACTGCAGTTGCAAATTGCTGCGGTGTGCGCTCTTCCTAAGAGATGAAGTTTTTCGTTACAGATGTTGTTGAGATTGGTAATAGAATACATCTGATGATAAATTAAAAATAAAATTAAAGGAATGAAAATAGTTCAAAAGAATGGTGCCTCAGTTCTTTCGCATTGTTGTGCTTTTAGAACAGGATTCTCGGTTGAATTACCTTAGGGAGTTATGTAACAGCAACTCATTATGTGCATCGTGATGTAGACAAAATAATAACTATTGTTGTTGAGTACATACACCTAGATACTAAATTTAAGCAACACAATTTGGTTGCATCTGAAAATTGCTACAATAGCGAATATTCGACTTCTTGTAAGCAAACAAAAACATGAAATTTGGCGCTTTGAATTCCTAATTCTTGCATAACATCTTTGAGATATTTTATACAGTTTCACGCGAAATGTATAATTAACATGAAATTTGGCGCTTTGAATTCGTAATTCTTGCATAACATCACTGAGATATTTTATACAGTTTCAAGCGAAATCTATAATTGATTATGTAACTAATAACAAAAGAGTCATCAACTCCATTTGAGCGTCAAGCTACGTAGGGAAGAGATTACTTTGCTTTGATCATGTTGTCCCTCAGATGAATCTGAAAAGGAATCAAAATTTTGCATCCAGCAAATAAACATGTTCAAATATTGAGCTACATCATCTAAGTAAATTGTGAGCTTAAACGTTCAGCTGAGAACGACCAATGAATCTATGCCATCAAACGTTCGCTTGCATCAACTAAAGAAACCATGACATCAGTGATTTAGTTAAGCCATCAAAGATTCAGTTATGCCATCTAAGGACATTATGTCGTCAATGGGGGCGAGTGTAGCTCAGTCGGTAGCGCGCCAGGTTCGTAATCTGTAGTTCCCAGTTTAGAGTCTCAGCTGGGTCAGCGTTGAGACTTATCTCCGCTAAAACTCCCCGCCCTGCCCACGGTCAGTAGGGGACACCGATGGGCTTGGAAAGGCCGCCGTCTGTCAGATGGGAGGTTAAGTCGTGTGCGTGAGAGCCATTCTCTGTGCACGTTAAAGAACATGCTGGATGGCCTTGACGGGAGGCTACCATCTGTCTCCCAACAGCTGTTCCAGCGGCTCCCCTTCCCCAATCTTCTCTGAGCCTTCGGGGTCCATGTGACCTGGCCATTTAGCCCATGGTGTGCAAAAAAGTGCCGCTCAGAGGTAAAACAACCCAACCCAACCTATGCCGTCAATGATTGAGTTACATCACCTATGCCACCAATAGAGACGTACCCAAGATTTAGTTTCTGGGTTTGAGAATTTATTTCGGGTGGCTAGAGGGTCTGAAATCAAGACTTTAGTATGTTTCCCAGTTACTAAAATATTCCACAGAACAGAAAAGGTTAAAATGACATTCTATATAGAATCAAATTTTATTGTTGTTTTCTAAACCTGTTTTTAGTGTGACATATACTATGAGACTGAAATAAAATTATCTGAAGATTTTTCTTTTTGTATTTCAAGCAGATAGACAAGTTTGAGATTTCTTATAAGACGGACGGATTTTCGGATTGGGGGAGAGGGGCGTACCAAAGTAATTGTAGGTCACCCAAACTTTAGTTATGCCATGTAAGGAAATTACGCCATCAGCGATTCAGCTAAGCCGACTAAAGAAATTATGGCATCAATGATTTAGCGGAACCACCTGAGGATAATTTTTATAATTCAAAAAACTCTATAAGGAAGCTATACCTTATTTTTAAGGATTAAATAAAACAGTAATGGTCTAAGGTTTTTGAAGGAAGTGCCAAGAGTGATTTAGTATTTCTTTTAAAACTTAATTAATATAAAATGGTTCATCTAGTAATGAATGTGTGTTTTGTTTTTTCTGAAACACTCTGTTTAAAATTTAATTTTTGTGTGTAAAAATATGGTCTTTACCCTTCATTCACACTGGCTTTTACCGTGATGCCTGAAATTTTGAAACGTATAAAAGATTACAGGAAAAATGTAAAGAAATTGATTCGTTCAAACAGAGCACTTAATAACCTACTAGCCGAGTTATAATAACGTATGCAAAAGAGGCTTCGTGTGTACCATTCGAATACAGTAATCCCACGTTATAACGCAGTTAGCTTAGCGCTAATTCGCTATAAAGCTGTCGTTGATTTATAACTATACCTCACAAAAGAGCTGTCTCAACTCGCTATTAATGCTGTTATAACTGTCTCGCGACATATTAATAAAATAACAACAGCTATCGATCTGACAACAGAACTGAAGCCGTCTAATCATCATAAAATCGGATCTGACATGCATTGCTTCGCAGTACTGATTTTAGCGTTTTTTTCTCGAACATAATTAATTAGTAGTTAGCAGAGGCGGATTTACCGATAAATGCACTAAGCGGCCGCTTAGGGCAAAAGCGGATTTACCGATAAATGCACTAAGCTGCCGCTTAGGGCAAAGGCTACTGAGGGCCCCCAAATCGTTCTATGCATTGCTTTCATAATTGTAGAGGTTATTTCAACTATACATCATAGGGCCCCTAAATGTTGTTCTACTTACGGTCCCTGGACCTTTAAATCAACTACTGGTAATTAGTATGTTTTTTAAATTATGACAATCGGTGATAAAAGTGCAAGAGCATCAACTGCTAGCGTCGATAAAAAGGAAAGAAAATGTCTGAATTTAGATATTAATTAGACATCATGAAAAGAATTTATTCCGGTGGACGACTGGTCGATGTGTGCAATGTTTTAGGACTAGCAGATTCAACAGTAAGAACAATTATAAGAATATAAAGAATCAATTTTTAGGCGCGAAAAAGTTAGCTGTTCCACTGCATGCAATAATATTGACTAGGGCCAGCCCAGCTTTTAGATTGAAATAGAGACACTTTTAATTATTTTATTGATGACTAGCAGATTTACCCGTCGATGCCTAATCTGAAACTTTCAGAAATGTTGAGTAGATGACACCAACCACGTCGCAAGCTTTCATTTGGCATAAAAAATATCATTCCACTCGGACCACTAGAACCAACGTTGCAAAATAACAAAAAACTGTTGGTGGCTTTAAAGCAGCTAAGGATCGTGTGACCTTTCTATTTTGCAGAAACGCTTCAGAGGATCGTATGTTAAAACCGCTACTCATCAATCAATCCCTAAGACTACGATCAATGAAAGGTGTAGATTTGAAAAATTGCCTGTGTATTTAATGGCAAACAAAAAAGCCTGGGCTACAAAAGAAATTTTTAATGAATGATTCCATAAATCTTTTGTTCCAGAAGTTAAACGCTATTTCAACGAAAAAATTTCGAATTTAAAGTTCTACTGATTATAGACAATGCGCTTGGCCATCCTGTTTTGGAACACCCAAATGTGCAATTTTGTTTTCTGCGCCTAATACGATATCCTTAATACAACCACTAAACCAGGGCATAATGCCACATTTAAAACTTACTAAGTAAGATGAGCATTCCAATACATTTTGGATAAACTAGATAAGAATAAAACACTAACACTTATTGATGCGTGAAAGAAATTTTTTGTTTTAGATTGTATCAGATATACTGGATTGACGTTATCAGAATTAAAACGACCAAATTTAAACGCATGTTGGAAAGCTATTTGGCCAGAATGTGTAAAAAGCAAAGATTCGTACCACCAAATACGACTGAATATCCTAATATCATCACTTTAGCACATGCAGTTGGTGGAGAAAGATTCGATGATTTATCGTTTGCAGATATTGATGAATTGCTGGTTGACAAAGCTCTTAGCGAAGATAAAATAACAGATGTTGTCCTTGAGACTCCTGATGAAAAAGAAAAAAAATAGGAAAGTCATTTTCTTACACATGATCCCATTGTCGAACGAGCTGAGCAGTTTAAACGTGAACTGAAGTCATGTGTGGCGCGTTATGAAGAATTATACAAAGATCTAGTGAAAGCAGGATATCAACGATTGATTACAGAGTTCGATGTCAAAACTAATCAAGCTTCAGAATCACTGGAAACAAGTGATAATTTGGTTCCACATGCCACAGAGAGCATTTTACAATTGGAGTATGAACACGACTGCCAAATTGTTTCAAGCGATGAAAGTAATTTAATTCCAGTCATGCAAACGAATGCGTCTATTGTCAGAAAGTGACAACGAATAAAATCTAGTTAATAAGCATAAGTAAGTCATATTTTTTTGCACTTTTGTATTCTTGAATTAGTGACATATTATTTTCTTTATGAATGATAATTTACTTTATATATGTACATATAATTATTTTTATAAGGTTATAAAACAAAAACTGTTTATAAATGAATAAGAATCAAAGATTTAATTGAAGATTTTGATATGATTTGTTTGAAAACAACTTATTATTTGTACTGGGTTATCACGTCTGGAACCAATCTTCCATTTTTTCGTATGCACTGTATTTTTTTACACGGTTTTTTTGCAGGGTTTTTTGTTAGCCTATCTACCGTGTAAAAACAGAATTGGGTGTATTTGAAATAACAAAGAGGTTTTCAATCTATAAGCAAAGTTTTAGCATCACTTATTACCTATGAAATGTTATCCTTTTGATCGTTTTCGCAGGCTTATTGAGGCATCCATATGCTACGAACGTAACCATATTTTAAACACATTCTGTCGTTTGTTAGCACAGTGATAACGCTTACGAGTAGGAGCAATATGGCGAGGCTCGGTTACAGTTTTCAAGCAACAGGGCGCCTTCCGCTCTTCCTACCTTCATAGTTCTAATGAGTTTCCTCCCTCAACCTACTCTTAGCCTTCGGGATATTTGTAACCTGGTTATTTATCCCATTGTGTGCAAAAAAAGTGCCGCTCAGAGGTAAAACAACCCAATCTCCCCCTCTGGTTAAACATTCCTTCCTCTTTTTTAGGGGAGAAAAGAAATGGACATGTTCGACGTACCCATTATATTCCCTATGTCAGAAGTTTCTAAACCAAAAACCGAAATTTCCTCGTTCAGATAGCCGAACATTTCAAATCTCGTCGTACCCACCAGTGTTCCTCGGATACAATTTACCAGGCATATGTAACTTTATAGCAAATGAAAATTAACTATGGTCTGAGGTGCATAATGTAAAGGTACAAAAATTATTATTTTTAAATAAAATTATTTATTACTTGCCACAATATTTAAAATATTTATTAATTATTTGTGTATACTTTTATTAGCTTCTGCATATTTTTCAAATTAAGTTAATGATTTTAACCTCTGATAGAAATTTAGTTTTTGGATCTCAGGTTCTGCTCGTGCTTAATTAGAGCGACTTCAATATCCATGGATGGTCGCACTCTTGGTTCAGAAAGCTGAACATTTATCAAACACCTTCTATAACAGAAAGCCAGAGGATAAAATTTAAGACATCAGCTTAAGTTGTTCTACCATATACCCAATTCTTATATTTTTATTCTAATATTATTTACTGGTAGATTCTATTCTAATCGTTATACTAATGTCTGTCCATAAAAATATTTTATTTAGGAGAAAATTTATTTGTATGTGAATTAGAATTGTTATATTTCATAATAAATATAGGTATACAAATTTTTATAAAAGTCATGCCTCTGAGATAAAAGTAGCCATTTCAAAGTAGCCAAGGTGCTGAACACGGATATGACAATGGAAATCTAAAAATGGCTACGATTTCTGCAATATCCGCAATAGTTTCTTATATAATAGAGTAATACGTACATATGACATGTTTCGATAAACTCCGCTTCTACTTCCGACGTCGCTTTGCCCGTCGGTTGTACAGCTGCTCAGGATCATCTCTGGCAAGCTTCCAACAGTAATCAGCCAACATTGAAGTGGACCAATTTCCCTGGTATCGTTTCTCCATTGTTGCAATTTCCTGGTGAAAACGTTCAACGTGCTCACCACTAACCATGCCGCAGTTGTCGGGGAAGAAATCTAAGTGGGAATGGAGAAAGTGGATCTTTAAGGACATATTGTCGTGCCCACAGCGAGCTAGTCCTGTGGACACGACTTTTGGGGAGCTGGGAGGTCCGCGAACATTTTGACTGATGGGCTGGCCTCCATGTTGGGACGATCAATGGACACCAAGCAGCAGTGGAGGTCAAGCCTTCTCCCCTCCCCTCCCCTTCTTCTTTCGTCGGGGAGCGAGCGCGACACGGTACCGCATGACCTGCACCAAGGACTCCGGAGCGGGGGCCTTCCCCCGGTGTTCTGGAACCTTCCGACCAATGAGGTCAGGACACCTCTTGCCGGCCGACCTCTAATTGGACAGATTGACTCTGGAGTGAAGAACAAAGACATGAACAAAGTGACTTGTGTGTGTGAGGAGGCGGCCGAGTGAGCTTTTTTGTCGTCGCCTGCAATGCGAGCGGACGTGTCCAGCCAGCGGCCCGAGTAGGAGGAAAGTGGCGGGAGAAGGACAATGGGATCGGCATCCACCAACTTCGGCAGCCAAAGTATAAGGAGGTAGGGACAATTTCAACTATCAGCTTCTAATGCGTAGATGGACAGTTGCTAGCCTCCGTCGCACGGACTCCCATAACGATAATAATCAGATCGAATATAGTATGTTAAAGTGAAAAGAGACTGTGAATTTAGAGAGTGACAACGGACTTCACGTTAGTCTCCGCCAATGAGGCCGAGTTGTAGCGCGGCTCGTGCAGAACGTCCCAGTTGCGGGACGCCAGTAGCAGCTAACTGTAATTCTTCTTCGTTTAGTGAATAATGAATAATGTAAATAAAAAAATGTTATTTTGTACCCTGAAATACTCGTAGTTGACTAAGCTGAGCATCAAGTGAAAGCTAGTATTACCAAAACGAACGAGCTTAATTAAAAATACACAACGCAAACCCACTTGTTTTTTTTGGGGGGGGAACTTAATCGTACACGATTTATCCCCCAGTTATAGCCATCCCATCGCCCTGAGCTGGTGGGGTGCACAACAATATTACAGCCAAATTTGTGATACAGAGACAACATGTCCTTAACCAGTTTCTTGTAGATGTCTGCCCTGACATTCCCAAGGAATTTAGTTCACACCAGATGAAACGAGTTCCAAGTCTTTTTCTCGTCACCCTGAAGCAGTTTGTTGAACATCTGGTTTCTGAACAGCTCGCGGATCTGAGGAGCCACAAAAATTCCCTCTTTAATTTTCGCTTCGCTGAGTCGATGGATTTTGTCAGCCAAGTGCTTGAAAGCTGATGCAGTCCGGTCCATGGTTTTTACGAAGTTTTTCATCACACCGAGTTTGATGTGTAGGGACGGTAGCAGGATTTTGTGAGTTTCTACCAGTTCTGGGTGTTTCACATTCTTGTCTCCTACCTTCAGAGAGTGCCTCTGAGATCAGTTACCCTTCACGAAGTGCAAAGTCTTTTCTCGGCTGTCCCATTTCGTATATCCCAGCTGCATACCCATCAACAGAGCCACTACCTTCAAGACACAACAGAGATGCCAACCATACTTGCTTCCTGTATTAAAGACAGTTCAACAGCTGTTTTAGGTTATCGTAGGTTTCTTTCAGGTAGACAGCGTGTCCAACCGGAATGGATGGAGGCCGATTTCCATTATGCAGCAACACCGCCTTGAGACTCAATTTCGAGGAGTCTATGAATAGTCGCCATTCTTGAGGGTTATGTTTGATTCTGATGGCATTCATCAGGCCATCTACATCGAAGCAGAACACAAGGTCATTTTCCTTTCTGAAGTAAGGCGCAAATTGCTCATGACGAGTTCGAAACAAAGTTACTCGGACATTTTCCTTGAGAAGATTCCATTGTTTAAGTCTTAATTCAAGTAACTCTGCTTTGGTCTTTGACAGCTGTAGATCGCGAACACGACTGTTCATTTCTTCTTTGGGCAGAATGTGTTGCACAGATGACGCACCATGGCAGACGTATGGATCATCCTTAGACACCGAATGCTGCGGATAACCCAACATCGGTTCGCTCCCTCCTCATCGTCATAATCAATCGAAAATTTTTTGGAGATTTGGGAACAGGAAGGCCTTCGCCATGCGTAACTGGTCGGAGAGCAGTTCCACATTGTATATTCCGGTACGCTATTGTCCACTACCTTTTCCTTGTGATGCCTCCAGAAAGAGGTGGAACCATGCAGAAGTAGCAGTCATTTGCGTGATTGTTTGGCTCTCTCCAAACCATAGGAACAGCAAACGGCATTGCCACTTTTTTCTCCTTTCAGCTGCTTCGGAAGATTTCTTGCACACGTACTGCATCATATGTGTGGGGCCCAGGCCATGTCCTGGTCCCCGATCTTGCATGAAAATTAAAATTCATACGTTGCTTTGACTATTGGAGTGATGGCCCTTTTCCGGCTTGCAAACGTCACTTCACCGCAAATGTTACAAAATGCATCTGTACTATTAACATTTTGTAATACACTTGTATTCCAGTATAGTAGTAGTTATGAGGCATCACTACTACTACTACTGGATTAAAACTGCAAGGATCTCTTGTGTTGTACTTATGACTCAGGTGTAAATGGGAGTCGCTCAAAAGACTTGCTCACTCTACGAGACCAGATTTTGCTTACAACTAACGTTGCATCATCTTTTCCGCGATCTTAAAGCTGCGATGAAATGACTCAACTACATTGCATCAGACAATGATGCAATACCTCTGGGGGTTGTGTGTATGGCGGGTCGGTGCAATATGACGCAATGCGTTGAAATCTGGAGTTTTAAATATAGAGTTGAGAAATGGTTACCTATGTACTCAATGCGGACTGAGTCGTTTATACATGACCATCTCTGTCTCTCCGAAACAAGAGCCAATCGAAATAGAATTTATTGTCATTTTCGTATTCAGCACCTTGAAATTCGTAAAGATTGGCTATTTTCATTTTAAAGCCATTTTGTGTGATGCCCTTTGTAATAAGCAACACAAAATTTCGTTATCTTCAACTATTATTCAAGAAAAGACATATATGAAGAATTATCCTATATGAAGATTTAAATAAGCTGAGCCCGAAAAATATGTAAGATCATTTACTAGTAGTAAAGGGTAGTTCTAATTAGTATTTAGCTGAGGCAGATTTACCGATAAGCTTCGATAGATTTTAAACGCGTTCTAACCTCCGCAATATATCAATCCAGGAGAAGTCATAAGTGCGATCAGGAAAGAGCCCGAATTTTCGAAAAAGGATGCTATAACTTTTTGAAGAGCATCACCAGTTTTAATCACTCTACTAATAACAATACTATCGAAGCAGCCTATTGCACCGGAACTTATCGAATTAGCATGTATTTTTTATAGAAATACGGCGCTCACTTTGCCGGATTCACTTCGTGCTCTGTTTTGCTGGAACCAATTAACAACGTTAAGAGAGGACTTCCTGTAAATGCTTGGATCTTTTAATATAACCTTCGAAACAGTTCTTTTTACACCTCTATGTTACAAAATTATAGTCGAAATGCTATACCCTTTTGTCATTTTTTTATAAGAATGCATTGCTAAAAAAGTTCTAAAATTATATAATATATATAGCAGAAAAAATGGAACTAATAGCTAGTAAACTCTATAAATATTGATACTTTTGAGTTCTAGAACAGTGCTTCCCAAACAATACTGCAGGACACCTGTTGTACCGTGAAAGAATTCTCAACTCCTGTGTCGTGTAAGAGCTTGAGGTATCCCTCGAAATATTTACGTTCTCACAAAATTCTCATCATCCTATTTTACATCATCGAATTATCCATTATTTGCTTTAGCTGGTCGGATTTCTCATGTGAATATTAAATATAAAAACATTTATTGATTGTAAAACAATAGTCGATTATATTAACTAATTCAATAAATCATTATTTTGAAAAAATAATTATGCATGTTTCCTTTTCTTGTATGCCGAGACAATTTTGGATTCTCAAAGGTATGCCATGGATTCAAATATTGGGAAGAATTATCCTAAAAGATAAGAGATTGCTATCTATTAATACAAATTCTGTTATCAAGAGAAGATGTGAGATTATATTAAACAAGGTCGAGTCTAAAAAAAAATTTAAAGAGGGTGGATAGGTGACTAAATGAACCGATACTGATAGAAACCTCGTTTTGGCAATTTTAATTCCAAAAATTATTTTCGGCCTGGTCTATCTCGGCAAAATGATAAATGTTTGTAAGTTTTTTTGTCTCTTTACGATGTGTGAAACAGAGAAAGGGTCAAAATGAAATATATGATATTTCTTCTAATCTATCATGAGGTCGTTTTTACTTACTATTTTTCTCAACTTTATTTATGTTGTTAATTTAATCAAGGGTGGCAAGAAATAATCGTCCCCAATTCCTGAATTCGTCTTTGGTGTTAAATAAATGCAGATTGCATAATAAGACCATTTTGGAAGTTATAGCTGTAGCAGTTTTGAAATCGCCTTCTTCTAGAGTCGAAACGCCTTCATATTACATACGAATAAATAATAGATTTTCTTGTAGACACTGAAGTGTGGTGTGCTGGGACCAAGTGACCCACTGAAGTTTGTATTCGTGTGAGCGGAACAACTAGGAGCCTTAAAGATGACCTTTATGAGCCGGAGCAGTAACCTTTCAGCTACGCTTGCCCTTTACATAATTGCGAAGTTAATCTCGTACCATAATAGAAAGATTTAATGTCATTCTTATAGCTAAAAGAGGCCAGAAAATGCAAATAGCTAATTTAACTATATATCATTTTCTTCTTTCTATAGCCTGAACCTTAACTGATCCGCTAAATATTAGGCCATAGTAGGTGGTTGTTAAAAATATGTTGATACTACACATGGTAGATGCGTTTACAATTATCAATTATGCACCTCACAAAAAAAAACTGTTACGTAGAGGAAAGTTAAAATTAAAATTCGCCAGTATATCTGACACCAAGAATGCTCGCATTACAAATAATGAGTTCGTTAGAGCTGGAGTTTAGAAGCAAATAGGCCGAAATCTGTGCATTACAGGCCTTCATTACTTCCTTCCTTTTCGGGCGTCTCTGAGTCTACAATTAGCTGCAGGAAATAGTGAACATCACTTAACCGCAATTGCTGCTGTTGCATTCTGTATCTTTAGCAGCCAAGGTCTGCCGCTTTATAACTGACGGAAGTAAGATAAATTCTTACATTAATTGGCCTTAACGTATTTGGGATAATGAACTCCGATGACTCTGGGCTTGGGAAGTACCTAGTGCACGGGGCTGGGCATACGTGTTTAATGACTGTGTTTATTGCGTTATACTAATGCACATGATAGAAGAGAACGCGCTATCATGGTAATGAAAATGCGCAAAGAAATTAACTTATATACATTAGGTGTCTTTCATTTACTCCTAGATATGAATTAGTTGTCATTAGCTCTTTTCTTCATTGCTCCATACAATCTGAATAGTAGGAACTTCGTGGCACATTTCATGCAGCTATGTTCCACCTCTCTCATCTCACAAACCCAGAAAAGATTGTAACTTAGAAGAAATCGATAAAGGTAATTACTAAATGCGCTATAAAGAGGAGAGCCAGATTGCAAATGTTACTCAAACTGCAGAGAATGCTCATCAGAAATAATTCATTTAATGAAGTATTAAATAAGGATCGCAAAGTTACAAATTGCCAGAAAGAAAATACTTATCTTTGCTATCAGAGCCTTTCATTGGCAGTTGCAACGAAACTGAACGTAAAGCTTATCGCCAAGTAATTGGTTCATTTATTCCAGAGGTATAAAGACGAATGACGTGAATGATTAAAACTGATTGTTCTCAATGACATGCTTATTTATTCATGTCGTCGTAATTTTTGAAGCTTCTATTTTGTTCGGCATATTCTGAAAGAAACAGTTTGTTAGCTGTCTCCTAGAGAAAAGCTAAAAATGCAATTTTGCCCTCCAAGGACAGGGGTCTTATAATGATGCATTTGTGCAGATTCTGTGGCTCTATAACCACTTAAAGCTGAAGACCACAAACAAATGAAGGAAATATGATCTTGGTGGTGTGAACATTTAGGGAAGGGAAGGAAGGCAAAAAAGAGCTCAAATGAAACTCTAGATGTTTTTCTTTTCATAGTACTTTTCGTAATATTTCATATTAGAGAAAAGGCAAGAGCAGAAGTAAAAACTCTCTGAAATATCATTCATATTGCAATTAGTATTTAATGAATCAGTGGCTAGCATGAAACGGGTGCTATTTAGGGAAGTTAATCCTATCACCACGTTCTGTCTATCACATTAAGAAAATATTTAATTGCATTTACATTAATCAATGGTAACCTGTTTATGATATGCAGTTAATGACTTTAGCAAAATTTTTCGTTTCCATAAATGATGCTCAGAAGTATTATACTTTGTGTATAAAACTAAATCAGAGTAATTTGATTTATTATTGATGGCAAAGAGCTATGACTGGATATAGGGTGAAAGATGATATACTTAACTACTTTGGAAAATTTTACATATTTCACATATTTGGCAAGAATTTGTTTTTAAAAGGTAACGGAGAGGAAAACCATATGCATGTTTGTTTTTTTACCAATACTAATTTCTTCAACAGAATTAAAAAAAAACGGCATTCTGGTTCATTCTAGTCATATTCCAATCCCCCCTACCCTCATAAACATGATTTTTTTACGAGATCCGGACATAGAAATTGGACATTTTTAATCTACGAATGTTCTTCAATAAAGTAAGTTACTAGGTTTTATGAAAAATTGATTTTATTAGGAGGAAATTAATAATTATACGCTTTCAAATAATAGCAACTTATTTACTGTTTGTCTACATTAATTCATATCAAATTTATCTTAGTATTATAATTAACAGGTAATTAAAGTTGTACCACTACTAAAAAATGTCTTACCTGTCCTCGCTACCAGGTTCCGGCAAATAATTTCTTGCCGGTACGCGTACCAGCTCATACGGCCTACTTCACTATTTTTCAAAGTATTCCCTTCCAAAATCTATGCAAAGTTCCAGACGTCTACACCAACTCTGGAACGCTTGATGGTACTTCTGTTGGAGAATACTCCACAACTGTGACTGAAAGCATTTTGAAGGTCTAGCACCTTCGAAAAAAAGCTTCCAGCAAGTTCCTTTTTAATTTTCGGAAACAACCAAAACTCGCTTAGTGCAAGATCGATTGAATATACAGAATGGAGTAGCTGTTTGATTATCTCTGAATTTGGCATCCATCCCGTAACAGTACCATATAAAGAGGCATGATCCCTGTTATACTTGTGATAAATCGCAAGATTTGTTTTCGCGTCGTCCCCAAACTGCATCCTTGCGAAAATGTAAAACGTTTCCCCGTCTTCGGTAGGCTCTGTATCAACAAAGCACATATTTCACAGACCGAAATTTACTCGCCGCCAGCGAAGAGAAAAAATTACGATATGGATTTTGCTTTTAACATGTAATGACAAGTTTAGACAAGCTTTCAAACAAGTTGTAGCTCATTAACTTAGGAAGAACGAGAGCAAATCTACAGACACGCGTCAAGAATTTTTGAAAGCCCTCCGTATTGATTTTATTTGATTCGTAATATTAACTCTTCGTCATCAGCTTATAATATCTATCTGAGTATCTTTTTATTAATCATGTTACGACTTTGAAGGATAATTCACTAAGATGATATTTTGCAGTTACTTTAAAGCACGCATGAATATTTGCAAAAACAGTGGAACGATTTGATGATCATGGGATGGAAACGAAACGTTAGATTCACTCATATTAATATCTTGCCGTAGATATCAACGATTTTCCAATCCGAATCTTAACCTACCTGGGACGGAGGTTTGCTCAATCTGCAGTTCCCAGGTTCGAGCCCCCAACTGTTCCAGCGTTGAGATTTATCTCCGCTAAAGCCTCACCCTGCCCTCGGTGGGAAAGGGGATACCGATGGGCTTGGAATGACCGCCGACCGTTAGATGGGACTAAAGCGGTAGTTTCATGTGTAAGAGAGCCATATCTCGTGTACGTTATATAAGACGCTGCATGGCCTTGAAAGGAAGACACCGTCTGTCTCCTAACAGCTCTGCAGTGAATTCCCTTCCCTCAACCTTCTCTGAGCCTTTGGGATCCTTGTGACCTGATGTAGCCTATTGTGTACGCAAAAATGCCACTCAGAGGTAAAACAACCCAATACAATTTAGATTCTCAGCACATAGGTACTTGGAAATCTAATTATTACAAAGAAACCTCTTTGCTATTCCAAGCACTTCACCGTACAACATAGAATTGCTTTTTAAAATATCCAACTACTAAATACGACTTGAATGTTGTAAGCATAAGGCGTTCAGCAGACTGTCCCACCTCGCCAACTGACATTAATAAAGGATCTGACATATCATCATATTTCAAAATCCATTCAGCATGTGTTCCCCAGAGAGCAACGCCTCTAGCAATTCTAGACGCAGGAAACAAATGGCGCAAAAATCAATCTTTGTTGTTTTAGCTACAAGGCAGAAAGATTAAAAAGCAGGAAATGCCAAAATCACTTAGACTGACTGCAGCGTGGTTTATGGAAGTGGCTTCTCCTTCAGAGATTAATGTGTGTTTTTGGCTAATATACACTCAACGGCCGCCGTTATTTGGTATAGTTCCATGTTATGTCAATAGTAACTGAGATACAGAACTCGTAACTTCTTAAACAAGCTTTTTACGAAAAAATGAGACAGAAGATAATTTAAAGATTTCTATTATGATCTCTGTTTTCAAAACAATATTCGTTTAGTTCAACAACAGTCAACGCCATTTTAACGAATTGCTCTGAAATGTTAATATAAACAAGTTAAAATGAAAATCCTTACAGTTAAACTGGCCTTTACCAACACTTCTTACAGCATTTCTAAGCAGTTCGCGTAGTGGTAATTTTCACCAATTTCGATTTCTTTTTGCAGATTATGTTAAGAAAACTTGCTAAATATTTCAGTTTCCATAACTCTTTAAATACTAAACGAATGTGGTTGGATATCGTCGATTTAAATAGTTTTGATTCAAATGGATTTTTTTTGTTTAAACAGATGAGATTTTTAAATTATCTTCAGTAGCATATATTTCATAAAAATTTGTTTAAGAAGTTACTGAGACCTTTATCTGAATTATTATCGATATAATATGGAGATGTACTTAATATAGTAGCAGCTGATTGTATATATTTAATATATCTTTGGTCTCAATTGGCACTGTGATTAGGGAGCTAGTTCCTCTTATCAATGGACAGACGTTCCGCTGGAAATATTTTGGGGGAAAGCCTAATTTTCCCTGGCCAAAAACCTTACAGTGCACTAATATATAGTGAATGAAGCTGCATACGAAGTTTGGTGGTCCTACGTCTGACCGTTTAGATTGGGTAGGGTTGTTTTACCTCTGAGCGGCACTTTTTTTTTCACACCGTGGGCTAAATGGCCAGGTCACATGGACCCCGAAAGCTCAGAGAAGGTTGGGAGAGGGGATCCATTGGAACAGCTGTTGGGAGACAGATGGTAGCCTCCCGTCAAGGCCATCCAGCGTGTTCTTTAGCGTGCACAGGGTATGGCTCTCCCGCACACGGGGCCACGGTTTAACGTCCCATCCGGCGGACGGCGGCCTTTCCAAGCCTATCGGTGTCCCCTACTGACCGTGGGCAGGGCGGGGAATTTTGCGGAGATAAATCTCAACGCTGACCCAGCTGGGACTCGAACCTGAGAACTACAGATTACGAGCCTGGCGCGCTACCGATTGAGCCACCCCCGCCCGGACCGTTTAGGAGGAATTGCTGAACAAATAGATAAACCCTCTGAAATATATAATAGCTTAGGATTGTATTTGCTCTGAGGATATTTTTTTTTGCATATTATGGGCTAAATCTGTGTAGAAATAGAGGATATACCGAAAGGATCCACTGTTAGTAGATACTTTCAGGTTGGTGGGAGGGTGAGCAAGGAGGGTCATTTGACTTGGGTCTCTATCTCAAAGGGCCCTCGTATTTCGACATTTGTTTATTTTCTGATATTAGACACAACGTTATAAGTTGTAAATTAGCAAAATATATAATTTTATCAGACGAGTCTCGGATAAAACATTGATGTTTCGTTTCTGATTTCGTCGTCCTCCGCATTGATATCCTTTATGGACTCTTACACTAACAATCTCCTGTCGGACATATGTGGCAATTCAGGTTTTCTAAAATTAGAATTAAAAATGTTGGTAAATAATAATGACAATTTTTGTTTTTCTAATGTCTCCAAAAGCTGGAAGTGTCCTGTGAATCTATGAATCTGTGAGAAGGTCTGATTGTTAGGAGACATGGAAGCTTCCCGTCAAGTGTCATTTTCTTCGGATTACCTATCGCGATACGGTGCATAAATCGCCAAATTTTTCACGTTTTTGTCACTGGTATATCCTATGTTCCTAGCAAATATCGCTGAAGTATGTCCAAAGCTGAAAATACATCTTCCTTAAACGGCAGTGGTTTAATCGATTTATCATTATCATTTCCTCTTTCGTTGTTGTGGTTGTTTAATGGTTGGATTTGCATCCGAATAATTGTTGTGTACATTACTGTTTTTCATAGCTTTTTTCCCAATTACACTGTTCTACAAAAAATTCCTTTTTCTAAGTAAAAGTTGTGTGATTCTTAAAGGATTTTTAGTGCGGGCTTCAAATCTGTTCTTTGATGTTTTCTATCAGGGATAGTTTTCGACTTAGACGATTTTTAATTTTATTCCTAGATTTACAATGGATAATAATATGAAAAAAAACGAGATTATTCGCAACTTCCTTAGTATTAATATAATTATGGATTCATACAGAAAATTTTACAGAATATTATACAGAATAATTAAATAACGAAAATACCAAACGTAAATAATTTTTTTTCTTATGTTTCTGTGCTGTCTCTTTTGAGATTCCAACAAAAAACAGCTAACATTGTAGACATCCACTTCCCTTCATATCGCTTTTCAATTGTCGAAATATCTTTGTGAAACCTCTCACCATGTTCATCGGAGACGTCACTGCAACTTTGCGGAAAGTAGTCCAGATGTGAATGCAGGAAGTGCACTTTCAAAAATATGTTACATTCTAAATCCCAATATGCATGTAGCATCTGGCTTACTATTTCTTTATAATCTTTAGACCACTTTTTTCCAAGAAAATTATCTGTAACTTTCTTAAAACATGTCCAAGCAAGTTTCTCTTTCTCTGTTAGAGATTCGTCAAATTTCACATCTTTCTTCAACTGTCTTATTTGAGGGACAACAAAACGCCCTCATTTATCTCTGCTTCTGAAAGACGGGGAAATTTTGTTGTTAGGTAATCAAATCCTCTACCATATTTATCCACTGTTTTGAAAAATTGCCTCATAAGTCCCAGTTTTATATGAAGAGGAGGAAGGATAACGTCCTTATAAGCTATAAGTCTTTGCTTCTGTAAATTTTCGCTCCCACTTTCCAATTATGTATTGGTCAGGTTTTCTTCAAGTAATGGGATGCTCTGTCACAACTGTCCCATTAACAAGGAAGCAAGGAAAATATATGTTCCCTTGTTGCATTCCCAATATCAGGTTAATGATTTTTAAATCCCCACATATTTCCCAATTGAAATCCGTATATTTAATGGCTTTGAGTATTATATCTAGAATCTCATATGATTCTTTTGCAATAATTAAGTTCATAAGCAACTGGAACAGAAGTCATTAAACTACCGTTATGTAGTAAAACTGCCATCAAGCTAATTTTGGATTCAAACTAAAAGAGCCTCCAATTTTGTAGATCATGAATAAAGCCTAAAGCTGTCATCAAACCGGCAATATCATTGCAGAAAGTCAATCGGCCATCATGTGAGAAGAATGCAACAAAATTCCGTTCTCTATTTCTATATGAAGTTGTACTAGATTGGAGAAGATTCCATTCTTGCAACCTAGAGCCCAGCCGTTCAGCATTTTGTTTACCTGGCCCTAGATCACGAACCAAATCGTTAAGATCTGCCTGCGTTAAAAATGTGGAGTAAATCCATGGTAGCTTCGCAGGAAGGATCATTTCTTTCTGGAGGTGATTCACGTGCCTCACTCTCTTCACCAATACTTTCTTCATCTTTTGTTTCCTGACTTGGAGTAAGTGGAACTGGCAAAGTTTTAGAATGTGGTACTGGTCATATTGCAGAAGATAAATTGGGATAATCGATATGTCTCTTCGCTTTTCTGCTGGTAAATCCCTGGATACTAGTCATAAAGAAGTAGCGATCTGTGGAATGGTCTTTTGGTTCCCTCCACATCGCGGGTACAGCAAATAACATGGCGCTACCTTTACTCTTCCACCAGTTTATTAATTTCACAAAGCAAGTTGCACATGTGTGAGGGGCTCACTGCTTCTCCTGATCACCTATTTTACATCCAAAGTAATGTTTGTATGTTCTCTTTATTATAGGTGAAACTTTTTTCTTGTGACTTGCAAAGGTGAACTTTCCACAAATATAACAGAAGTTTTCTGCCTTATTTTGACATTTTCGGCGGCGAATTTCTAGAATACAAAAGAAAAAAAATAACAGTATAGAAGTATTCACAAACTTGTCATGTTAACTGCACAAATATTGTCATAAAGTATTTTTACATATCCTAGAAGTTAGTTTGAAAAAAAACTGATGTTAATTCCACAAATATCTTGTCACTTATACGTTTTTAAAATAAACTTTACAGAGGCAGACTAGTAGTTATCTAAACTATGAATAGAATAACATTGTTGCCAACATGTAAGTATAAACTAAGATGTAACATTTCCTGATTTTTTTCAATCCCCAAGTAATATGTATGAAATTGATCTGTTATATATCCATAACTCTAAAACTAGCCCTAGCAATTCTGATCTCATATGACAATTTTTCACACCAAAATACTTTAGGAACACATCAGTTAACCAAAGAAAATTTTCCCTTGTTGAACAGTGTTATTCAAGCACAAATATAGCGAAATATCAGGATAAGGAAATCGAGCGGGTCACCAAAATATATTCGTTATAGTGATATTTACTTACACTAAAGTACCATGAAAAACGCGCTATGATAAGTTATATACTACAAGATAATCATTATGAAGAAAATTTAGTTTGTATTAGAGTTTACTTCTTAGAAACATCGGTAATTGTTTTTAACTGTCTGTTTCAACCAGCGTAGGTAGGTGGATTTTCAAATTATTTCTCAACCCTGCAACACAATGTTCGGCATATCTCTCCGTGTTATTAAAAAACGATGAATACTTCTCGCGAAATTTCTCTAATAACGAAACTAAACTGACTAACGAACTTAAATAAAGTAACGAAAAATCACTTAAAAAAAAACTATATGAATACTTTGTTCGTGTGCATAAATGTACAAATATATATGCAAATATACTAAACTTTGATTATGAATAACGAACAAATAAG
Organism: Ryuthela nishihirai; assembly: GCA_038380435.1. NCBI lineage: Eukaryota > Metazoa > Arthropoda > Arachnida > Araneae > Heptathelidae > Ryuthela > Ryuthela nishihirai. The sequence continues at coordinate 65,913,224 of JAWZYU010000011.1, read as the reverse complement.
ACAAATAAAAATACCTATCTTCTTAAACGTGCCATAAAATGTAAAAAAATAAGCTTAAAACATATCAGTGGTGCAATCAGTTACTGAATTCGTATTCACTTCAAAGGCAGATAGGACGCCGGAAAATCGGAATTTCAGTAGGAAAATCGGCGCCTTATTCTTTTTATTCACGAATTATGTGTTCATTCATGTGTTCATTCACGAATCAGTGTTCATCAGTTCACGAATTTAGTGACTGATTGCACCATCGGTATATTTTAGGTTTATTTTCTACTTTTAAAAACGCGTATACAAAGACAGGCATTTTTTAAATGTTTTATATTATTCATATTTTGTCTTTATCACTAAAACAGCTACTTCCACAAATTTTCATTTAATACATGACTCATAAATATCAACTATATTTTTTCATCCCTTTTGATTGTTTGATTGGAGCCGTGTTTGAAGTAGCCCATGACATTGAGACCTCACGAGCTTTAATTTGAGATATAACCCGTTAAGGTCGAATCCCAGGAAATTTCAATCCCGTTTTGAGGGGAGGGGAGAACAGTGTGGGCATAATTCGAAGCAGTTAACGACGGTCCTCATATGAGCTTTCATTTGATACGCTACTCATAACTATAGGCTATCTCATTCGGAACATGTAGTAGGAGAATGACTTTCATATTTCTCTTTTTTAAGGCGTATATATTGTGATAACCCATAATACTCCCCACAAGCTTTCATTAAACATGCAACTTGTTACGGTCGTCCCTCGCATTCGAATAATAGAGCGACAGGGGGGGGGGAACATGGAAGCGAGCGAATTTTTATAATCTCTAACAATTCGCAGTTCATTTTACACATACCCTGTTACTTTAGATCCTCGTATTCCAAAGATATAGCGGAACAATCGTGTTCACATTTCCACTTTTTAGGGGAAAGAAAGCATGGGGGGTAAATGTTTTATAGCCTGTGACACTCCCTGCGTCACAAGCACACATATATCATTAGCTTTTTCCGTCTCGTTCCAAATATATGTGGAACAACTGCTTTGAGAAATCCACCAACTGACAAACCAACAAAGTGACATTTGGTTGGTTTATCTCTGAGATGCACTTTTTTTTTGGTTAAAGGGTCACAAGGAATCCGAAGGTTCAGAGAAGGTTGAAGGAGGGGACCCATCGGAACAGCTGTTGGGAGACAGATGGTAGCCTCCTGTCAAGACCATCCAACGTGTTTTTTAAAGTGCACAGGGTATGGCTCTCCCGCACACAGATCCATTGCTTGAAGTCCCATCCGACGGAAGCGGAGCCTTTCCAAGCCCATTGGTGTCCCCTACTGATCTTGGGCAGGGCGGGTAGTTTTGCGGAGATACACTCAACGCTGGCCCAACTGGGAGTCGAACCTGGGAACTGCATATTGGAAGCTTTGGCGTACTACCGACTGAGATACTCCCGTCCCACAAACCCACATGAACCTGCGAAAAACAATAGGAAGATTGGAGATAAATTTAACGAATGATGAAATAAAACCTATGGATTGAACTGCTTTGAAAGAATTTTTCACTGACGCTACCGTTACTTAAAATGCAATACAATCAGAAACGCGTAGTTCTCAAAGTTTGAAAATCCCTTTCATGGTAGGAAAATTTAGCGCTTTAAAGCATTATACTGACATTTGTAGAGACCATCTGTGTCACGGAATGAGATGGCCTAAAATGCGTGAGGGTCGATATACACTAACACGCAATTCAGAGCGCTGTGAAGTGGTTAGATATTTCACTGTGTTTAAATTCTTGGTGATACCTTATGCTAAAATATACATTATAAATATTGTACAAGGATTTTCTTTTTTAAATTTTATACTGGTCATATTTTTTGTAAAAGGATCAATTTTTATTTTGTTAAACTGATATTCGTTAAAATAAAACATTTTTACATAGTAAATTGGCAGAGGTTGTCAAATAACTCCGTTATATTGAATATTTTGTTATTCTGGTGTGTTCATCATACTGGCATTTCACTGTATATCGATATTATAAATACAGGGATTTTTTTTTTCGAATTGCGAATTAATAAAGGTTTTATATTATCCAATTTTTTTATCGAATTCCACTGTAATTTCAAATTTTGTTTGCCAACCTACAGCTGTGCATACGGACATCATGGCCAAAATAACGCAGGGTCTCTCTGCACAAAATGTTGGTCAAAGGAGGTTGATGACTCCTTCTTAGAACCTCATAATTACTTACATAGTCAACCACCTAATGCACAAAATGCTGCGCACACATCTAGAATCAAAGGCATCAAATTCTTGTTATCTTGCTTAAAAATAATCCATGTTTCGCTACCATAATTTACCTTCGAAAGAGCCAAACTATTACACAGCCTAATTTTAGTCTTTAGGTGTATACGCCTATTTTTTCTTACTGTCCATATATTCTTAAAAGCCCCAGCGGCAATTACTATTCTTCTTTTTATCTCATGGCGCACATCACCAGTATCTGTTGCATAGTGCTCAATATTATTAAAGTGACATACTTGCTCAAGAGTGCAACCATTCAAAGCACCTGAATATAATGAAATTTTAACCACCCTGACCAATTTTCATCACTTTAGCTTTTTCTCTGTTTATCACCGAACCTACACTATTACCAGTCTCATCAACAGCCCTAATGAACTAATTCATCTCTATAAGAGGTGTTTTCCTGGAATCAGAAATCTTGATGAACCAGCACGGTCCCGAGCATTTGATTCAAAAGGTACCTAATATGTTCTACTAAATCTTGTCAGGATATTTGGCTAGCTGGGTGATTGCATAAATTATCAACAGACTGTACAATCTTTTACCACCACTGGTAATGCTAAATCAATCACTACCAGCCTTTTCCAACTCTCACACACAACTCAGGGTTATTACAGAGAGCTTTAATTACACTAAATTGTCAAGTAATCCATATGATCTAACGATCAACTACAATTATGTCGATCAACAGAGTCAAAAGCCTTTTTGTAATCTATAAAACTACTAACACAGATTTCGAAACTAAACATTTCTCAAGAATCTGCTTAAGTGAAAATATTTGATTAATATTTCCGCTACTACTTCTGAATCCACACTGTTCATCACGCAGTTGTCCATCAATCAAATTCTTAATACTATTAAGTATAATCAGGCAAAGAACTTTATATGGAACAGAAAGTAAATTCATTCCCCTATAATTATCACAAAAACTACGATCACCTTTTTTTTTAAAATAGGGATAATAACAGCTCTAGTTGTCTCTTAGGAACAAAATCTTCATCATAAAAAATATTTAAAATTTCAGTCAGCTATGTGACAACACAAATATTCCCACTCTAAGCATTTCAATAGCGATTTCACTGGGGATTTCAATAGCGATTTCACTGGGAATCTGTGTTAGTAGCTTTATAGATTACAAAAAGGCTTTTGACTCTGTTGATCGACATAATTTGTAGTTGATCGTTAGATCATATGGATTACTTGACAATTTAGTGTAATTAAAGCTCTCTATAATATCCCTGAGTTGTGTGTGAGAGTTGGAAAAGGCTGGTAGCGATTGATTTAGCATTACCAGTGGAGTTAAAACAAGGGTTCATTCCGTCCCGTTTTCTTTTTAGTTTGGTTAAGGCATGGATGTTTGTGTTGTTTTCTGCTGAGGTCCTGCCATCCTCTCAGATCTTCTACTCTGGCATATAAACTGACAGGCTCCTGTCAGACCTCTGTGAGAAGCAGCTGCTTGAGGGGGTATTTTATTTTTTTTTTATTGATTATGTTTGTGCGGGAGAGCCATATCCTGGGGATTTATGCAGTTTTAAAGTAAAGTTAGCCAAAGTAACTTCAGAATGTGATTTAGGGCCATCATTAAAGCCAGTAATGCATCTATTCTCATAGCAAAAATGGCAGTAGAAATAATCGCATTGCTGAGAAAATCTTTGAAATGCTCAGCCCACCTAGCCATCATAGAAACCTCACCTTCTCTAATCTTACCATGTTTATCCCTCAATCCTGTGTACTTGTCTATTTCTTCCCACACAAAACGTTAACAATCTGGTACAATCCCCTGCTGTTGTGCTGTATAATTGCTTCATCTGCTTTATCAGACAAGCTATCAAGCCAAAGATTCTTATCAGCTGCTAACTGATCTTTACACGTTTATTAAGCTCGTTGTAATACCGTCTGTTAGGACTAATAGGGTGTTGATTCATATTGATCCTGTACTTCCTTCTTCCAGAAATAAATTCAATAGCGTTATTACTCAAATAATTTGTTTCCACTGTTTTCTATTACACAAAAGAGTACTGTTGGTTTCAAGAAACGTCTGCTTAAATTTATTACATTATTTCTCAACTTCAGCAGTAAGCAAACCATTATCATCATCCCCAAGTAGCCATGGGCTACGGAGATCCAACCAGACCGTGCAATTTAGTTCTCCAAGCATATATGTCCTGAGCTACATCTTCTGCATCTGGCCACTGCAGTAAGCAAACCACGATTGTCATATTAACTAAGTACCATATCATGGTATGCTTTGGCTACATTTGGATCTTTCAGACCTTCAGTGTTAAAAGTAATTTTCTTAAACTTCAGTTACAAGATACTTTTGACTAGGTAATGGTCAGACCTAATTTCGGCTCACCTCTATGATCTGGTATTCCTAACCGAACTAGCCCATTTGATGTTAATTAAAATGTATTCTATCATATATTCTTTTTCAACTCATCAGGTAAAACCCATGTCTATTTATAAATGCCCCAGTTTTTCTGTATGTGTTAATTATTGGCAAACCATTACGTTTACTTACTACTAGGAGACGCTATCCATTGCCATTGGAACTTCCAATGCGAAAGGGACCTAAAATCCTTCCCAAAGGTGAGAGTTAATACCACCTTTAGCATTGAAGTCACCTAGCAATAAGGAAATATTTTCTTTCTTGACACAATTCAAAATATCCTGAAGCTGTCCATAAAATGTAGCCTTCTCGTTCTCATCAGAGTCATCTGTGTGTGTGTGGGGGGGGGGGGGGGGGGCATAACCACAGTGACATTCAAATCTTTAATTTTTATTTTAAATTTTGTTGTAAGGAATATTTTATTAATGTAGTAATATCCTAGAAGAGCATCACTGGCGTAACATGAGAAGCAAACTACACCTCGGTGATTCTTCCCATCCTCCCTCCCTGTAAAGAGAAATTTAAAGTTATTTTAAAATATCTGACCTTTACCTGTCCATCCGGTCTTTTGCAAGCCTAGAATAACTAGGTTATAACTCTGTAATTCCTGTGTTAGGACATCTAGAGAATGATCTCTATGTAATGTCTTCACGTTTCACGTACCTGCTGAGAGAAAATGATTAGTAAGGTTTTAAAGAAACTAGGTTTATTGGGAGAGGTAGGGTCAACAATATCAAACAGCCACTTGATCGGAGGCATGGGGCAAAGACCTGTTCCCCACCGCTAAAGACTGAAGTCGCCCATGTTGGTAAGAACTTTAGCTTTTCAAGTACATTTTTTTCATTTGAATCAAGAGCCATATGAACTACCTGAGACACATTACTCCAGTTTTGGAATGGCGATGCTGGTAGATGCAAGACTTCAGATACCTGTGATGGCCTCTGATCACGATTATCTACTAGCTGATATAAAGTGTCCCATGCCTCTGTTCATTTAGGGCTGGCAACCCACAAGCAAACAGGAAACACAGCGGCATATTCTCCCTCAACAAAAGCCCACCAGTGCAGCAAGTCCAGGATCCAAAATCAACCACAAAGCCATGAACAAGTCCAGTATGTCAAAACAGTCCAAGCCCATAAATGGTCACCACCAGAACCCTGTAAAATTGACCACTCCTCAGCAGTGCACAAAAAGAGAAAAAAAAGTGACCTTAGATGACAAGATCAATAGGCCATATTGATTTGACAGCCCTCCCCTTCCGTTTCTTCCAAAAGAGAATAACTCTTTTGAAAGATACCAATGGCCTGCACCACGAGAAGGCGGGGTCGGACATTGGATGCTAGATCTGGCCTGTTCTGTGCATCTTCATTCTCCGTAGTTATTCTAGGCTTGCAAATGACCAGATGGATAGGTAAAGGTCAGATATTTAAAAATAACTTGAATCATCACTGGGGATTAGTACACAGCTCTCCTTCCATTTGGGGCGGGGGTGGCTCAGTCGGTAGCGCGCCAGGCTCGTAATCTGTAGTTCCTAGGTTCGAGTCTCAGCTGGGTCAGCGTTGAGATTTATCTCCGCAAAATTCCCCGCCCTGTCCACGGTCAGTAGGGGACACCGATGGGCTTGGAAAGGCCGCCGTCCGTCGGATGGGACGTTAAGCCGTGACCCCGTGTGCGGGAGAGCCATATCCTGTGCACGTTAAAGAACACGCTGGATGGCCTTGACGGGAGGCTACCATCTGTCTCCCAACAGCTGTTCCAGTGGGTCCAATCCCCCAACCTTCTCTGAACCTTCGGGGTCCATGTGATCTGGCCATTTAGCCCATGTTGTGCAAAAAAGTGCCGCTCAGTGGTAAAACAACCCAACCCAACTACTCCTTCCATTTTATGCCTAGCTACCATTTACAGACCATTGAACGTATATAGGTCTGGATATCTTATTTTCAGTAACTACGGTCAAACCCGATTATAACGAAGTCATTAATAATTCAATTACGTTTATAACGAAGCAATCCCCCGTTCTTCAATTTGAGATTTAAAATTATGTTATAAGTACTTTTTATTACAAATACGTTTTCCTTTCTCTACTGATATAAAGAACTTTTTTCATTCGTTAAGAATCCTTTAGTCAGAGCATATGGATTAGTGATTATTGCAAATTTCCCCTGTTTTTTTCCCTCTGGAAGTTAATCTTTATCAATGCTAGCTCCTCTGAGGGATTTCTACCACCTTAGCTAGAAGTGGAGGGGCAGATCATATTTGTTTTCCTATCCGTTGTTAAGATTTCGAATTTAGTCACTGAAGATCTTTGCAATACCCAAACATCCCAGAAAAAGAATAAATAACGATAAACCAGGTACAATTTAAGAATAAAATTTGCCAGTGTGCCGATCGTCACACACTCAGAGTGTATTCCTAATATGCTCGGTGAATAGCTAACTAGTGGGTAAGGGATAAATGCACTTAAGAATTTTATTATGGAGGTGACAGGGCAAGAAAATAATCAATCACAAAATATTTCCTGTTCACTTTGTGTTTCGTGAATTGTTTCGTTCGTCACCCAGCAGCTGCATGGTTTTGCACTAAGAGTCCGAAAAGCAATAAAAACCAATTAGTAATTTGGCACAGAAAGATAAAATCATAAAAAAAAATTGAGGACGGCCAAAGGAAAGCTGATGTTGCCAGGAGTATGGAATTCCACCAAGTTCTTTATAATTTAGAAAAAAAAAAGCAACAAATGTTGGAAGAGCTTTCAAAACCAAGAGGAGCTGCTTTAAAAATAATTAAATCAACTTTATACCGTGGTGTTGAAGCTTTTTCTCGTTGTTTTGTAGGAGCCATAGCCCAACATTTACCACAAGCGATCCATTGTTTACAGCGAAATCACAAAGCAGTTTTCATTAGGGTTGGGTTGTTTTACCTCTGAGCGGCACTTTTTTGCACACCATGGGCTAAATGGCCAGGTCACATGAACCCCGAAGGCTCAGAGAAGGTTGGGGGAGGGGACCCACTGGAATAGCTGCTGGGAGACAGATTGTAGCCTCCCATCAAGGCCATCCAGCGTGTTCTTTAACGTGCACAGGGTATGGCTCTCCCGCACACGGGGCCACGGCTTAACGTCCCATCCGACGGACGGCGGCCTTTCCCAGCCCATCGGTGTCCCCTACTGACCGTGGGCAGGGCGGGGAATTTTGCGGAGATAAATCTCAACACTGACCCAGCTGGGACTCGAACCTGGGGACTACAGATTACGAGCCTGGCGCGCTACAGACTGAGCCACCCCCGCCCCAGTTTTCATTAGGTGCATGATGTACTAAAATAAGTAACAAGTCTTCAGTAGTCGCGTTTAATTAGTCTTATCATTTTTACAGTTGTCTTTAATTTGTGCCTAAGTACATAGTATATTTCCTTTTTTAAATAAATTTTCGATCAGTAATTCCTATAACTAATTAAACAGCGGTTTTTCGACTGTAAAAGTTTTCGAATTCCGTTCAAATTCGTTTTAAGCGGGTTCGACTCTATTAAATTCTGAACTTCAAGATAAAAATGAAAATATAGATTATACTGTAGTTGAATTTTTTAGGATATGAGGCTTTCCCCAATGAATTTTGGCTGATTCCTTCAATCATCCACTTAATCTACTGTTTTTGACTATTGTTTATATATATCGAGACATATGAAGCAAAAATAATGCTAATGCTTTCGATCATTTATTTAGCATCGATTAAAAAACGATCGCCCATGTTGTCAGAGTTAGTCCCACCTTTAGCATTGAAGTCACCTAGAAATAAGGAAATATCTTCTTTCTTAATACTAATTCACAATATCCTGAATCTGTCCATAAAACGTATCCTTAATAAGAGCTTTGTGCTTTTTACCAATCATATGGAACCTTTCAATTTTGCTTTAAATATTTCTTTTAGTCTTGCATAATTTCTTATTTTATAAGGCTATATTTATCAATTTATTAGCTTGAGCTTCTTTATTGTGTTTTTACACATTTTCTATCCCATTCAACACTTTCCTATAGAGACAAATTTGTTAGCTGCATGATTAGCTTTTATACGTGATAAATATCTCTAACACTGCATAGCAATAGCGAGGGGAAATATCACAAAGACTAGACACATTCTAGCAAACTTTAAAAAAACTAAAACTAAAAATTAAGTAACTAAAGATAGATTGCAAAAGCTACGTATAAGCAGTCTTGGCTTCATTGTTTGTTATTAACAATTTGAACGCTATTTTTGTTTAAATTCATGAAGAGCAGCTTTAGAAACCAGTGGTGTCATTCGTTGATTATAAAATACTTCCTTATTTATATCTGACTCTGTTCTAGCCTTTAACGAATTTCAAATGTAATTTTTTTCTTTATTTTTTGAAACATTGCATTTATTTTACATCGTGCAATCATTTCCTCGAAAATAAAAAAAATCCTTGATTTTTTTTTGACACTTAGCAATGAGAATTATGCAGTTTTTTTCTTATGTTTTTCTCTTACCCGATTTAACGTACAAAATTAATGCAAGGTAATATTTTTCTATGTAATAATTGCATTGCATTGATTCATGTTATTTAAAAATTGTATGCATTTCGTACAATTCCTTTTAGTAAACAATCAAAGAACATTTTTTTTGCCAATGGAATCATCTGGGTAGTTATTCTACAAGACAAAAATATACTGCTACCTGAATTTGTAAGAATGTGTGGAGAGTGAAGAAAACTAGGACGATACATCTAACCTTATGTAACAATTTGGACCTTTCTAATGGCAGTAAGGGCACAAACGTATTTAGGAATTTCATTGTAAAAGTTACAGGGCAAGGATATTTCTAAAGGTGAGATCATAAAACAATTGAGATGGTACCCCAAAAGAAAGCTGATATTGCTAAGGTGTATGAATTCCATTCAATTCTTTGTTTTAAAAAAAATAAATGGGGTGAAACTTAGACAGTCTGTAAGTGAGATAACAAGAAGCTTGATGTTTCTGATTTCGAAAGCTTACACTTTAAGGGTTTAAATCATAGATTCCCAACGGGGGCGATACCGCCCCCCAGTGGGCGCTGGAGCCTTCCATGGGGGCGGTATTATGATTTTTAATAGACAAATAAACAGATAAATTAGGTACAGATAATATGCAACAATATTTTACTTCATATAAAATTAACTATTATGGACTAGGGGGGCGTTGAAATTTTTGTTCACTTCTAAAGGGGGCGGTGGTCCAGAAAAGGTTGGGAATCACTGGTTTAAATGGTTATGTTTGCGTTGTTGGGTTGCTTTTCCCCTTAAGAGGATTTTTTCACACGCAATCAACTAAATGACCAAGTTGTAAGTGCTGTAAAAGTTCTTACAACTTTTACAGAATTTTGCTTTAAGAGTTCAGGGAAAGGTGGGAAAGGAGATTCACTGTACAACAGTTAAAATTAATATAGAAGTATCCCGTTAAAGCCATCTAGCATGCTCTTTAAATTGAACATGATATAGCTATCCTGCACATGAATGCTGTCCCTCCCAAGGTTATCGGCCGTTTATCACCGAAGGCAAAGTGTTAATTTGCGAGATAAATTAACCCAAGTAAAGTGGGACTTGGGCCATACGTAAAAAGTGATGAGTTTTAGACGGAGTCATCATCTGACTTTAAGTAAGATCATAATACTATTTCAGCAAGATGTTATCTTAGTTGGACAGTGTTTTCTGTAGGCAAAAATACAGATTGATGCATAGTTATGATTAGTGTGCTTAAAAGCTAAAGGGAAAACACGCGAACCTAAAATGAGATTAATATATAACGTCAACAGGATATTATTAAAAAGGAATGGCAATAGACGAAGCCAGTAGGGCGGGGTTTGCTCAGTCGGTAGCGCGCCAGACTCGTAACCTGCAATTGCCAGTCTCGAGTCTCACCTGGCCCAGCGTTCAGATTTATCTCCGCAAAACTCCCTGCCCTCGGTTAGTAGGGGACACCAATGGACTTGGAAAGGCCGCTGTCCTTCGGATAACCTGTGCACGTTAAAGAACACACTTGGTGGCCTTGATGGGCGACTACCATCCGTCTCCTAACAGCTTTCCAGTGGGTCCCCTCCCCCAACTTTCTCTGAGCTCTGGGGTCTTTGCACCCTAGCCATTTAGCTTATTGTGTGCAAAAACGTGCCGTCAGAAATAAACCAACCGAATTCAACGTTTGTTGTTCAAGCTAACTTTTATTGCAGATTTAAATTACATAGTATGGTTTATCCTGTGTATACCACATTGCTATTTGAGGATTATGCATGCTTGTGTGTAAATCAGACGCAATTTTGATTTCAGTCTCATCTGAGAGAATTAATTAAAATAGTTACCACGTGATATATGCTCCACGAAATTCAAAATAATTTTAGTTCAAATTAACTTTGTAATGAAATATCAAATATTTTCAGAGTTCCATAAATCCTTTTCCAATCTGTGGTAACTCGATCAAACTTAAAGAATTCCTCGAATTAACATTCATTCTCAATAAACATGTTTACGCAAAAAACGTTATCTTACATTTAATTATTGATTAATACACAAGACCAACGTTGAGACAGTGTAATCATTAGATCAGACAGTGTATATCATTATATCAAACGCGAGAAATTCTATTTCAACGTTAACACAAGGACGTCTAATATACAGGGTGTCTCAAAAATATAGGTAGAAACTTTTAGGAGAGGTAGATAACATCTATAGGAATGAGAATTGCATAGGAACCCATAACCGGAAACGTCACCCTTAAGTCAATAGGCGACGCTGTTCATCAGTGCGTTAGAGGGAAAATTTCGGATTTATTCATTCGAGCGGTAGTCGGTTGACGAAGAGCATGCAAAGGTATTCGAACAGGGAGCTGGCAGACATGCACTTAGTGTATGGTACACAGACATGTACCGGGCCACCGTTTGTTTGCGTGTGCGCATCAAAATATGTGATTATGAGTCATTAAGAGGTAGCAGAAGTGAGGGCAGGACACAATCGACGCGTACTCCCTCCATGGAAGAAAGTGTGTTGGATGCCGTGGAGACTAATCCTAGTACCAGCACACGTGCCGTTGCCTCTGCCTTTGGAGTGTCTCGTTGCAGTGTACACAATGTTTTGCACAGCGAGTCCTTACACCCCTTTCATCTCCAAAAGGTTCAGTTACTTCTCCCCACAGATCATCCTGCACGTGTGCGTTTTGCACAGTGGTATCTCCAAGAAAGTGCCCAAGACGTGAATTTCCCAGCTTATGTTTTGTTTACTGATGAGGCCAGTTTCACTCGGGATGGCGTATTCAATCAGCACAATGCGCATTTGTGGGCTCACGAGAACCCCCACGGTGTGCGCACCCATGCGGCACAACATCGTTTCGCAGTAAATGTGTGGGTAGGTTTGGTCGGCGACTTCTTAGTTGGACCATACCTTTTACCATCCCGCATGACTTCCCCGAAGTATCTGATCTTTCTGGAACAGGTTCTACCAGGCTTACTTGTCCATGTTCCACCAAATGTGTGACGCAACATGTGGTTTCAACGTGATGAGGCGCCTCCCCATTATGGAAGGTGTGTTCGTGCGCATTTGAACATGTCATTTGGGCAACGATGGATTGGGTGTACTGGACCAGTTCCTGGCCCCCCACGTTCACTGATTTAACGAGTGTTGGTTTCTTTCTGTGGGGGGGGGGGGCTCAAAGCTACCGTGTATGAATCGCCTGTAGAGTCTGACATGGATCTCGTGGCAAGGCTCGTCTGCGCTGCTGCTACTATCAAAGAAACTCCAGGTGTGTACGACCGTGTCCGGCAATCAATGCTCCGTTGGTGTCATGCATGCATCGGGTCTCATGGTGGAAATTCGAGCATCTGCTGTAACGTTATGAAACGTATCATCTAGTACGCCATTTGTAATAATTATGTCCAATAAATGTTTTCCCATTAATCACTATCTTGTGTCCTTTCAGATCTTGTACCTCTGCTACCACTTTCCCATGACGTTTCCGGTTATGGGTTCCTATGCAATTCTCATTCCTTTAGATGTTATCTACCTCCCCTAAAAATTTGTACCTATAATTTTGAGATACCCTGTATATAGACGATTGTGAGAGATTGACTGACTGACTGAATGATTGACAGCTGACAGAGGATCACACTGATTTTAATTATGATGTAGAAATGGTAGAACTCTGAAAATTTCCCACTTAAGGATAATCTGAGTCATAGATCTCGGGAAAAATACCAATTTTAAACTCCAAGTTGTCTTTGATTGTCAAATGGAGATCACTTAGAGGTCAAACCAGAATCTTCCGATGCTGGAAACGTGAACATTTGTGTCTGGAGGTGTTTCAGGTTGTAGATGTAGGAATCGTAATAAAATTCGAGAACCGGAGGGTCTTTTGAGTTCAAAGGTCAAATTTAGGTCTATTAGTGCTAGAGAGCTAAAAAAAATTTCCTATGGATATTTTGGGTCGTAGATCTCAGACGTTATGCCAAAATGTGGATGCGACGGGTCCTTGAGGTCAAAGGTCAAATCTATCAGAGTTAGAGGGCAAAAAAATTAGTGCCTGGGGGTGTTACAGATCTCAGATATTATTCCAAATTTTTGGATGCGATGGGTCTTTCGAGGTCAAATTCGATATACCAGTGTTGGGGAGTAACAATTTCTGAATATCAGAAATAAGAGGAATTGTCAATTCCGATGCTGCGTTCTGAATCAAATAGGAGTCATAAACTAGAAATCAAAAGGTGTCAAGGCACCGATTGATATCTAAATAGAATATATAGTTGAATTTCTATGAATATAGAGATCGTTTATGCAGATTTTTCTACACTATATCAATGGAAGGCGAACCAGGTATGTGGTCTCTTTTGTCGAGTATTAAAATTTTTCAAAGGAAAAAAATGTTTCTACAGTATTCTCTACTCAATCTAAATACATTTAAGACAGATCCTGTCATCGCAGTGGTTGGTTGTCGCCCAAATATGTAGATAGAAGAGATCAGATATTAAACATACGCTAGCTAGTAAACGTTTAGGATGAAGGAAATTTTTTTTCTTCATTTTGTCCTAAAATATCGTTTAGAAATAGGCCATCCATTCTAGTTATCTAGTGTAAAAATACTAATTATCATGTGTAAAAATAAAGTGGCAGGTACGTAATTCATAAGGATTTATGTTGTTTTACATCTGATCGGCCATATTTGCATACAGTGGGCTAAATGGCCAGGTCACAAGGACCCCGAGGGCTCAGAGAAGATTTAAAGGAGAGGACCCACTGGAGAGCTGTTGGGAGACAGATGGTCCACTATGCCTTAACCTAACCACTATGCCTTAACTGGCATAGTGGTTAGGCAGCTAGCGACTGTTCCAGCAGGGCAAACTTTGTGTGTTGTGTTAGCTCTAACTAAGGCAGTGGTCATCAGTGACTTCGGTCTTAGTAGGGCAATGTCCTTGTATGAGAAGGCCTGTAAAAGCTAGGAGTAGCTTCTAGAATTCTTCTCTGTCCTATATGTCGCAAATAAAAAAAAAACCTGTGTTCTTTAACGTGCACAGGATATGACTCTCCCACACACGACAACGCAGCTTAACCTCCCATCCGATGGACGGCCATCGAAACCCATTGGAGTTCCTTGCTAACCGAGGTAAAGGGGGGAGTGAGCAATATTGTGTCATATATAAAGAAATTTCACTACAATCGATATATACTTGTCTTATTTGGTGCAATATGGACTAATTGCTAGCACCATAAAACCTCACCAACCAGCGAACTCGATATATATAGTCTGTGGCATGCGAAAGAGTTGGGTAGTTGCCCATCATGAAAATTTGGAGAGTAAACAAAATGTATATTTCGTCATTTTCCGTGGGAGGGCAAAATATTTTTCCAGTAAATTATTGAGATGAAGGGCAAAATAATTTGTCCACCCACGAATTTTGGATTGGATTTCAAGCTTGCAATTGATTCAGAAAAAGGATTTCTGACGTGCTTGTGGTATCCATCTTGGGTTGACAATCCATTGGATGGAAGTTGTTACGTCATGAGCATATCGTCTATATACATTCTGCCCACCACGTTTTTTTTTAATTTCGCACTCCACTGTACACAGGTGGTGTGGTTCTGTTTGATTTAACTTATTTTGTACACAGTTACATAGGTATAGCCAACGGCAGTACCAAGCTGCAAACTCCGGTTCTCGTCCGATCACCGAAGTTAAGCAGCTTTGGCCGGGTCAGTACTTGGGAGGGTGACCACCTGGGAACACCGCGTGCAGTTGGCAAAAAATCTGCTGAGGACCCGCCATCCTCATAGATCCTTCTACTATGGCGTATCAAACTGACAGGCTCCTGTCAGACCTCTGTGGTAAGCAACTGCTTGAGGAGGTATTTTTCTATTTTATTTACATAGGTATGAATATTTATATTCCCTCACTCTTCTTTTCTGATATTCCAAGGGCTCAAAGTAGGATCACTGAGAAGCATAAAATATCTCCTGATGAAAGAAAAGCCAGAACAAATAGTAAGAAGCAAAAGGAAACAGAATTTTCAACTTTGCATCAGAGAGAAACAGTTAACTTGCCGTGATATGATCCAAAAAAAAAAAATTAAAACTTTGTAATCTAAGTATATTTCTCTGCAGATTTCCTTATTTTTCCGTGCTGTCACTGAAACCTGCATCCGGCATAGGAGCGTAATTCTCTCTAGTGATTTCCTTCAAATTGCTGTCGATGTATGTGTTTAATTTCGTCTTTTGTTTAGTAGAAAGATTAACTTTCAGATGAAAAGAGTTTTGTACTAGTTTAAATATCTAAAGGCAGTGATAGTCAGTCGGTGACCATTAACATTTTCCTGCAAAGTTTTTGCAAGAATCGATTAGTTACAAAAAAAAATATGAAAAAAAAGAAGCCAGTATACGAAGAGTACTTCTTGAAATCTATATATAAAGTTCGTTCAAATGGAAAGTGGACAACAACTTTATCTCGGTAATGGACTTAGTTTTCTTTGCGCCTTCACGAAAAGAAATGGCTATTCATAGAAGGAACTCATCAAAACTAGAATCGCGCTTTGGTGGCTGAGTGGTTTTGCGTTCGCTCTCGGTAACAGTGACGGGGTCCGTGTTCGAGTCCCGTGTATGGCATGATCGTTCGTTTTATCATATATGTTGTGATTGTCCTACAGTTCCATCAACAAAATTGTAGAAAAGCTACAATCATTCTCACGTATTGGCTTGAATGCGACAGATGTTCTATGTATTCCAAACAAATCCCTTATGAAAAACATCCATAGCTGAACAATGTGAGGCATGTTGATATTTTTCTTCGACTATCAGAGCATAATTTGATTTAAGTTTTGAACCATGGTGACACCATAATCCCACATCGATATTGCGAAACTGTGGGTATTTGAAGGTAAGCAATAAAGTGGAAAAAAACAGGAAACTTGTTTTGTTGCACGACATCACTGACCTCCATTCTGCTCATAGGTATCATTTGAAGTGCCTACAACACCCTCCCTACAGTTCTGACCTTCAGCATGTTATTTTCACATTTTCGATCATCTAAAAAAATCCATGAAATAAAGGAAGTTCGATATGTATCAAGAGGTGCAGTCCCTGGTCACAGAATTTCTCAAACAACATCCAAACTCGTTCTACGATGAGGATATTGTGTTGCTAACTTCACGTTATATAAACATCTCAACAGGCATGGAAATATATCTATAAATCAATAAATACTTTTATGCTTCATTTTCAACTAGTCAACTTTTCATTTGAACAACCCTTTCCATCGGAGGTTTTCTTTTAAAAATGCGAAGATTCGAAATTAAGAACTTAAACCAAGAATAGTTTTCTTTCGGCAGAGAGGATTCGAATCCTCTGATTTGATATTTAGAATATCAGATCTGAAATGAGGTAATGCTACAACGTTTAGTGATGAACATTTTCAGTTAATCAGCTATGCTACAAAACATCTTTTCTGATTAAAACTGAAAACAGTGGTTGTTAGTAGACAAACTTTAGGCTGGAAGAAATTGATTGTGGAACAATTTTTAATCCTAAAAGCAAACTTCAACATTTGGAAAGATGTTAATAGTTCATTAACGGGAACTGTCAATTAATTCTTTTAATAGCAGGTAAACTCACGAAAACATTCCTAACGCATTATCAATTGCATCATTGATTGTCAAAGTATTAGCTTTAATTTAAGAATTTTGAAATTATGGGACTTCAACTTATTTTCCGTAATTCTTCCATTTTTGTTTTATCAGAAAAACAGACAATAATGATTTTTACTTGTAAACTTCAGTCAGTTACAAAATGTAAATAATAATAACAGAACACTTCCAAATACTAAACCTAAATTCACTAATTTGCACACGTCAAGTAACAAATAAAAGTTTGAATTTCATATATCTATGAAAAGGCAATATCATTTAGTGTTGTCTGGCTCATTGCTCTCAGTGAACACCTTTTCACCCGCCCATCTTTCGATCAGCCACTGTCATAATAATCCAGAAAACGAAGGAGTGGGTTAGGGTGAAGTGCTGCTGGGGGTAAAAAAGACGGAAAAGGTTGCTCCTGCGGTTGCAACCTTTTCCGTCTGCTGCTTAACCTCCCGAGGCTGAAGCCAGTTTCCCAATTTCCGGAGAAAACGGACAGCAATCAGAGCAAGTTCTCGAAAGATGCGTGACTACGAAATTTACAATCCACAGCGGGTAAAAAGCAAAAGGAAATCCATTTAAAACCCCAGAAAAAATGTGCTAAGTGCAGAGAAAGACGCGACATGGACCTCTCACGCTATTTTCACATTATGTTGCAAGAATTCGACACAGTGGTGGATATTACAATAAAGGACTACCGTTTCAACCCGCATAGTAGTATCGCTACATACTTTGATACTTCAAATAGCATTAACACGAAAGTTTTGTTGACGTCCAAAGCCAGAGTACAGGCATTTGTAGTAAAAATACAAAAAACAATAAATACGTAAATGTTGTAAGTCGCTGTGACCATGTTTTTTTTTTACTGTTTTCTAAAATTGCTTCACATACATTAGGAAACAACACTAGATTTATACAGGTTGTCTTGCAAAATAACTTCAAAACCATTCTTTTCTGTTCTTAATTCTTTCTGAAATATAGTGTATGAACGTATAATTTGGATAAAAGGGTTGTTTGGGTTGTTCTACCTCTGAGCGGCACTTTTTTGCACACCATGGGCAAAATGGCCAGGTCACATGAACCCCGAAGGCTCAGAGATGGTTGGGAGAGGTGACCCACTGGAACAGCTGTTAGGAGACAGATGGTAGCCTCCCGTCAAGGCCATCCAGCGTGTTCTTTAACGTGCACAGGGTATGGCTCTCCCACACACGTACCACGGCTTAACGTCCCATCCGACGGACGGCGGCCTTTCCAAGCCCATCGGTGTCCCCTACTGACCGTAGGCAGGGCGAGGAATTTTGCGGAGATAAATCTCAACGCTGACTCAGCTGGGACTCGAACCTGGGAACTGCAGATTACGAGCCTGGCGCGCTATCGACTGAGCCATCCCCGCCCCGATAAAAGGGAATATATTGCTCTGTTAAACAACAAAAGCACTGCGAATTTGGCAAATGGTGGTTTATGGAAAGTTCAATTCAACATTAGTTAAAATAAAAATTGTATCCGGTAAAATATATATTTATGACCTCTAAAATATATATTTGTGTAATGGTTTAATACAATACGTATTAAATTTTACTAATTTCTGAAGTAAATTCTTATAACTTTATTACTGTTGAGAAATATTCCAGCTTCAATATAGATATTTAAATATTAAACGAAAACTGTTGAAAAAACGAGATTTAAATACATTTCATTATGATCTTTAATTTATCTTCAGTCATATGTCATCAGTTGAGAGGGCTCCTTTCTCAACGGTCTCTCTAAAACTCCAAATCCTGTTAATCCTGAAGCACTGGGGATACTGGAAGTCACGTTTTATTAATTACAATCTTTCTTCTTTTGTTAATCTCAATTCCTTAATGTAAAAATGACTGTTCCATCTCCTGGACTCATAAATAATTTCCTAATATAGAACAAATTCAGATTTTTCCTTGACTCCGTAGAAGATATCGGTATGAATTGCAAGATTTATCCTTTTGCACTTCTAGAAGTGAGAGTGGCTCAGTCATTAGCGCGCCAGGCTCGTAATCTGCTAGTTCCCAGGTTCGAGTCCCAGCTGGTTCAGCGTTGAGACTTATCTCCGAAAAACTCCCCGCCCTGCCACGGTCAGTAGGTGACACCGATGGGCTTGGAAAGGCTGCTGTCCTTCGGATGGGACGTTAAGCCGTGGCCCCGTATGCAGGAGAGTCATACCCTGTGCACGTTAAAGAACACACTGGATGGCCTTGACGGGAAGGCTAACATTTGTCTCCCAACAGCCGTTCCAGTATGCCCCCTCCCCCTCCCCCCAGTCTTCGGAGTCCTCAACGTCAGACTATGCAACAAGTCGGTTGAGGTATTCCCAGTCGCATCACTTTGCATCGGACTCGCCACGAGTGGAGACCGAGATGCAAAAATGTGGACCCTGCTCTAAGCAGGATTAAACGCAAAAGAATAAGATCCTTTCACACTCCTGATATTCTCTTCGAGAATTAAAACCTTCGCCTCTCTCTCTTTACATTTTATGGGGTAGGATACTCTTTCTTAGAGATTAATCTCAACTGTATTTGATCTAAAACTTGAAAAACCTCAAAACTTCATGAAATGAAATATATTTCATGTGTTTTCATAAAAATGCCTGATGGACAAACAAAATTGAATGAACTAAACATGTAATTTCACTGCAGTGACAACACACTTAAATAGAGTTTTATCTCATTGAATTCACATTTGATAGAATCCTACATTTAATAACATTTACGTCCATACTAACTTAATACTTCACAGCTCGTAGTATGTAAAGTATAAATAAATACCCCCTCAAGCAGCTGCTTGCCACAGAGGTCTGACAGGAGCCTGTCAGTTTATATGCCACAGTAGAAGGTCTGAGAGGATGGCAGGACCTCAGCAGAAAAACTACACAAACAGCCATGCCTTACTCGGGACTCGAACCCAGGTACCGTAGATCAGTAGGCAAGCACGCTAACCACTCGGCCACGGGACGGGTAATGAAAAGTAATATTATATCTATACACAGATTCATTGATAATACGAGATTAGATAACGTTCGCAGAGAAAACACTACACTTTATTAATTTTAATAACTACCTTATTTATATAGACTAAACTAGTTAGTTTCACTACTCAAGATGTAGAGTGTTTTAAAGGTGTATATTGAGTTTAGTTGTTTTATCTCTGAGCAGCATTATTTTGCACACAATGAGCTAAATAGTCAAGTCACTAGGAGATCAAGGGTTTAGAGAAGGAACCTTTTAACACCGGAGATCTGTTATGGGAGAGATGGAAGCCTTCTGCCAAGGCCATCCACCATGTTCTTCAACGTACACAATGTATAACTTTCCTGCACACGGGGTCACGGCATCCGACGGACGGCGGTTTTTCTAAGCCCATCGGTGTCCCATTTCTCACCGAGGACAGGGTGGAGGTTTAGGTGAAATAAATCTCAACGCTCTCGCAGGTCAGACTCGAAGCTGGAAATTGTAGATTTTGAGTTTGGCGCGCTATCGACTGTGCCAACCCTGACTCTAAAGGTATGTAACTGTATTAGTTAAACACATTGTGACACTTAGAAGAGAAAGCTCCAACTCCTATTTGAACACAACGCCGCTCTCTGGACTTGGATTTTGGACAATATTCATTAGCTGCTATAAAAGACATTTTTAACAATGTGTGTCACGAATGCAATCTTATACCTTAAAAAGTGGTTACAGCTTTAATAATGTAAATAACTAGTCTATTCTAATATCACGAAAAAGCTATGAATTTTGCTTACATAATTATTGCATTGATTGATTTGGGAATGGATTACATTTTCCCACTTTTTTTTTCATAGATTAACCGTAGGATAACAGCCTAAAACAATCCTTCTAACACGTAATTCCCAATGTGATTTCTAATCATTATTTCAGTTCTTGTCGGGGCTGATAAGCTGATGGATTGCCCTCACCGGACCAGCCCCTCGGTTATCTCCTGTTAACGCTCTCGCCTAAATTGATAATGATAATGAAATTTAAATTTTGCGCAGTCTACAAGCATAATCAAAGGTTGAACAACGACGTTTTCAAGAGGTTAATTAAGGTGTAAACGAGCAAGCAGACTTTTGCTCTGCTTACCAACTTTAATCCCTTACTAAAATCATCCTCAAAAAAATTACCCGTTCATTTGAGACGGGTTCAATTTATTCTTTTAAATTTAATGCTTGATGTTGATTTATTTGTGTTCGAAACTATATTATTTGCAAATGTTTTTGAGATGAATATGCAATATATTTTATTAAATTACTTATGTCGATATCTGTAAATATTCTGTAAATGGAAGCTATGCATACAATGGAAGGAGAACTCTGTACCATTCCCCTGTGATGATGCACAGAAACAGCCAAGTTTAACACCTAAAGTAATCCATTTATTACCAGGATAAAAAAGATAAAAAAATCAAAGAACCATGTCATTTGGTTTTTAATTAATTATTACCCATTATTAATCGTTAGTTTGATAGAAAGACTAAATTAGAAAAAAAAAACTGCATTCTTCCATTGTTTGAGAATATTTAATTTCAAGTTTAGAATACAGAGTTTCATTTAGCAAAATGTAGTCCTTTTTTCTTTAAAATATTTCGTTAATGGGCCTAGTGAGGAATAGTAGGAACAGTTACACTAATTCACATTTTACTGAAAACATGTTTACGTGCTTCTTTCGATTTCTTTTTTCGAAAACAGTAAATATGTATCTTAATTAAGATAATTGGCGAATATTCCAGTGAACGTTTTCAGATACAATATGCTTTATTTAACTTTTAAATTAAAAAAATTCTGATTTTTTAAACCTTCTCAGCATTAACATTGATTAACTCAAATTCCTTTTTTTTACGTTAAGAAACTATTCAGAATTGTTTGCAATAGATATCTTTATAACATCGTGAAAAGCACAGAGATTGGGAAGAAAAATTCACTTGCGAATGAAGCGAATAGAAAAGGTTTTCGAAAAAAGATGTAGGAGAAAGAAACTTACAAAAGAGATTGCTTCATACATGTATTTTTTTTTTGTAACTAACTCGAATGATTCTTTTTTTGTGTTTTCACATGGAGAAGATAAATGAGAATTTCTGACAACTGTGGATGACAATTTTTTGCCTATTTCGGATATGCTTTCTTTTTAATCTTGAGATATATCACTCTAGAATTACATTAAGCTATATTTCCAGCAATGTGGCGAAAATGCGTTTTATATTTAGTTTCAAAGCATGTTTTTGACAAATATATATATACAACACATTTCCTAATCTTAAATACTATTAAACGTTTACTATTACACTTAATATTTGCATCTACTAGAACAGTCTGCTTTTAAATAAACAATGGGATTTTTAATACTCCCGCGTAATCTAGGACTCCATTAGGTCGATTCGAATTGTTTAAAATTATATGACTCGGATGTCGATGGGGCAATTACTTAGAGAGAACATTAACCACCATTCGGAAAAAGTTTTACATCTATATACAGTGAAATGCTACAGTAAAAAAATCGAGCGAATCACCAAATTACGCTCGTTATGTTGAAATTTCGTCACAGTGAAATGCCATGAAAAACATGCTATGATATTACATACTACAAAATAATCATTATGAAAGATATTTACCTCATAGTAGAGTTTTATTCTTAAAAAATTCGTTAATTTGTTTTAACTGTCTGCCCCAACAATCATTCACGTGAATTTTTAAATGATGTCGCAACTCAACACATTGTCCAGAATATCTTTCCATGTCATTATGAATGGCGAAGATTTCGCCCCGTATTGGCTGCTAATAACGAAATTAAACTAAATGGTGAACAACTTAATTAAAACAATAATAATAACAAACATATATAACAATAATTTAATTTAACGAATGGATGAAACGCTTTGATTGAAATTTCTTTTAGTATTCACTTGACACTCATCTTCTCTTAGGATTGATTCAACACCAACTTCTCTTACGATTGACTTGACACCCATTTCCGCTTAGGACTGACTTGATACTCAGTTTCGCTTAGGATTGACTTGACACTAATCTCTTTTAAGGATTTATTTGACATTCAACTTCTCTTAGAATTCAC
Source organism: Ryuthela nishihirai (assembly GCA_038380435.1). Lineage (NCBI taxonomy): Eukaryota > Metazoa > Arthropoda > Arachnida > Araneae > Heptathelidae > Ryuthela > Ryuthela nishihirai. The sequence continues at coordinate 65,890,311 of JAWZYU010000011.1, read as the reverse complement.
TCGACACTCATCTCCTCTTAGGATTGATTTGGCAATCAACTTTCTTAGGACTGACTTAACACCCATCTATTCTTAGAATTGACTTGACACTCGTCTCCTCTGAGGAAGGCTTTATTACTGAACTTCACAGGACTGAGTGCATGGGAGTAATGAACAATGCTGAGCGCTTGGGAATAAATCCTTAAAATCATATAATTTAATATCAGGATAATATGAATTATTTTTATAATTTATTACAAAGTAAATAGGAGATCGTGATTTCGATCCCGCTATTTCCTCTTAACCTCATTTTTCGCTTCATTATTTATTTGCTTCATAGTTTCAAATGATAAATTGCCTAAATGTTCAATTGTTGTATTTCCTTAAAATTGCCACCTTACTTAACCCCTGCTTAACGATCCAACTTCTTTAATGTGTGCATTTAGCTTAAAACAAAGCTATATGAAACGAAGGTGACCATACCTCCTCGTTTTCCGAGGATAATCCCTGGATTAAAAACTATGTCCCCGACGAATAAATGTCTCTAGAAGTGTCTCCGGAATTCAGTTTTAGATATTTTTTAAATATTAAATTCACCTGTACAATTTGAGCATGTATTGATTTATAGAATAGTAGTGACAAACACTATTATAAAAAAAATTATGTCGCAAAGTAGGTGACTGAAATATTGAGGCTAGAATAATCATCATAACGATAGTGGTAATGCATGCGGACACCAGTCCAGAACGTATGTCGTTCTTCTACTTGCTGACACCATCGCGTGCCTTATGGTTGCTTTGAGTTGGGTTGTTTTACCTTTGAATGGCACTTGTTTGCACACCATGAGCTAAATGGCCAGGTCACATTGACCCCGAAGGCTAAGAGAAGGTTGGGGGAAGAAACCCACTGGAACAGCTGTTGGTAGACAGATGGTAGACTCCTGTCAAGGCCATCAAGCGTGTTCTTTAACGTGCACAGAGTGTGGCTCTCTCATACACAGGGCCACGGCTTAACGTACCATCCGACGGACGGCGGCCTTTCCAAGCCCATCGGTGTCCCCTACTGACAATGAGCAGGGTGGGGAATTTTGCGGAGATAAATCTCAACGGTGACCCAGCTTGGACTCGAACCTGAGAACTACAGATTACGAGCCTGGCACACTACCGATTGAGCCACCCCGCCCCCTCCTTATGGTTGCCAATGGCTTAATTACTGTGCAGGTTGTTAAGTTCTTCTTTTATTTTAACAGGTTTCAGTGTCCTGTAGTTTCCCAGATACTTGACCCAGAGGTCCCAGATTTTCGAATACAGGTTCGCCCTATGTAAATCTGTGTTTGATTAAAACATTGTGTCCCAAACTGTAAGGAGACGGGATTTAGAAACTCGAACGGCTTTGCGAATGTGAAAGATCTGGCAATGGTGAGGCCTCTGGCATCACTCTTACACGACTTTCTCAGCTTGTGAACGAAGAAATAATCTATGAAACCTGCCAGAGGAGAATTTCCCTTTCCATCCAGTGAAATAATTTTTTCTAAACATGAATTTAATATGGACGGATTAGAAATCATTTATAAAAGTGGAGAACGTGCAAGCTTTGTTGCAAGTGAAAATTAATTTTCGCATCTCTTGTGAAATCTTTACTGCAAAACTTGCTGAAAATGAAAATATTTTACAGAAAATCCATTATTATGAAAAATGCACAAGAAATAGTGATTTTGTCGATGTTTCAGATAGAATTTTCAAACGTCCCCGCATCTTCTTTAAATCTGGTCCACCCTAATGAAAGGCAGTCTAATCGTGTTCTCGTAAGGAATTTAATTAACACAATCATATTAATTAATTAATATTTGAATTTTATTGCGATACTGATTATTTTCTGATTTCATTAGGTAATAATGTTACGCAAAAATATTATTTGCCGAGTCTTACGTACGTATCTCCATTCTTTTTATCGCTAAATTACAGGCGTTTATCAAAATAATTGAAACGCATACTGTTTTTATTACTGAGCTGTAGGCACACCTCTGGCGTTCAGAATAGATGCATTTCGATGTGGAATTGATTTATACAAGTCATGCACATAACGGTAATGTAATGTGTACCATTCTTCCTGTAAAAAAAGGCCCAACTGTGCCAGTGATGCTGGAGGTGGAAAGTGTGATCTGACCTTGCACTCCAGATATTCCGACAAATGTTCAATAATATTAAAATCTAGAGATTGAGGTGGCCAAAGTAGCTCCTGTTCCTCATCCTCATGCTCTGCAAACCACAACTTGACATGTTTCGCACAATGCATGTGTGCATTATCCGCTTGAAACCAAGGACGGCCATTAAGTAATAATGCCGCAACATTGGGTGCAGATGGTCCCCCAGAATATATTGTACGTTGTGGATGTGACACGACCTTACATAACAACTAATGGCCCTAAGGAATGCCATTATATGGCACCCCGCAGCATCAGGGATTCACCTCCATGCTTCACAGTCAGAACTAAACAATCGGGGTGATTACGCTTCTGCAGGTTTTCCCTAGACGAAATTCTACCAGTGGTCGGAAACAATGTGTAGCACGATTCATCCGACCACATGACATGTTGCCAGCCTTTAGCATCCCAGTTTTCATGTGCTTTGCACCACCTTATACGTTTTGATGCGTTGATGTTGGTAATCAGAGGTTTGTGGATTCCAGCACGGCCATAAATACACTGTGCAACATAATAAAAGGCTTTGAAATGAAAATAGCCAATCTTTACTAATTTCGAAGTTCCGAACACGAAAATGACAATAAAATTTGTCGATTGGCTCTTGTTTAGGAGACACAGAGATGGACATGAATAAACGACTCATTCCACATTGAGTACATAGGTAACCATTTTGCAACGCTGTATTTTAAACTCCAGATTGCAACATATTGTGTTGTATTGCATCAGCCTGCCATACACACAACCCTGTAGGTATTGCATCATTGTCTGATGCAATGCAGTTGAGTCATGACATCGTGGCTTTACGACCGCACACTAGTGATTTCATCAAAAGATGATGAAATCACTAGTTGTAAGCGACGTCTCGTAGGGTGAGCAAGTCTTTTGAGCGACTCCCATTTATCCCTGAGTCATAAGTACAACACAAGAGATCCTTGCAGTTTTAATCCAGCAGTAGTGATGCCTCGTAACTGTGTTAATAGTGCAGATGCATTTTGTTACATTTGCGGGGGAAGTGAAGTTTGGAAGCCAGAAAAGGGTCATCACTTCAATAGTGAAAGTGGCGTATGAGTTTTATTTTGGAAGCAAGATCGGGGACCAAGACAAGGCCTTCGTCCTACACATATGCTGCAGTACATGTGCAAGAAATCTTCCGAAGTAGCTGAAAGTCGAAAAGGTGGCGATGCTGTTTGCTGTTCCTATGGTTTGGAAAGAGCCAAGCAATCACAAAAATTACAGCTACTTCTGCATGGTTTCATCTGTTTCTGGAGGCATTACAAGGAAAAAGAAGTGGGCAATAGCGTACCCGAATATACAATCTGCTTTCCGAACACTTCCGCATGGTGAAGACCTTCCCGTTCCTGAACCTCCAAAGGAATTTTCCATCGATTCAGACGATGAGGAGGGAGGCGAACCGACGTTGGGTTATCCGCAGCATTAGGTGTCTAAGGATGATCCACATGTCTGCCATGGTGCGTCATCTCCGCCACACATTCTCACTGAAAAAGAAATGAACAATCTTGTTCGCAATCTGGAGCTGTCAAGGCCAAAACAGAGTTACTTGGATCAAGACTTAAACAATGGAATCTTCTCAAGGAAAATGTCCGAGTGACCTCGCTTTGAACTGATCATGAGTAATTTGCATCTTACTTCAGAAAGGAAGATGACCTTGTGTTGTGCTCTGACGTAGATGGCCAGATGAATGCCCTTGGAATCAAACATGATCCTAAAGAATGGTGACTATTCATAGACTCCTCGAAATTAAGTCTCAAGGCAGTGTTGTTGCATAATGGAAATCGGCTTCCATCCATTCTGGTTGGACACGCTGTCTACGTGAAAGAAACCTACAACAATCTAAAACAACTGTTGAACTGTCTTCAATACAGTAAGTATGGCTGGCATCTCTGTTGTGACTTGAAGGTAGTGGCTCTGTTGATGGGTCTGCAGCTGAGATATACGAAGTGCTGCTGTGTAGAACACCCAGCAATGGCAGAAACGCACAAAATTCTGCTACCATCCCTACACACCAAACTCGGTATGATGAAAAACTTCGTAAAAGCCATGGACCAGATTACATCAGTTTTCAAGTACTTGACTGACAAATTTACTCGACTCAGCGAAGCGAAAATTAAAGAGAAATTTTTGTGGCTCCTCAGATCCGTGAGCTGTTCAGAGACCAGATGTTCAACAACCTGCGCCAGGGTAACGAGATAAAAGCTTGGGACGCGTTTCGTTGGTGTCAACTAAATTTCTCGGAAATGTCGGGACAGACAACTACACTAAACTGCTTAAGGACATGTTGTCTCTTTATCTAAAACTTGGCTGCAATATGTCCTTAAAGATCCACTTTCTCCATTCCCATTTAGATTTCTTCCCCGACAACTGCGCATGGTTAGTGATGAGACGATGAACGTTTTCAACAGGACATTGCAACAATTGAGAAATGATACCAAGAAGACTGGTCCACTTCAATGTTGTCTGACTACTGTTCGACGCTCGCCAGAGATGATCCTGAGCAACTGTACAAGCGACGGGAAAAGCGACGTCGGAAGTAGAAGCGAAGTTTTACCGATACATGTCATATGTACGTATTACTCTATAATATAAGAAACTATTACGGATTTCTGGTAAATCGCAGCAAATTTTGCATTTTCATTGTCATATTCGTGTTCAACACTTTGAAATCTTTAAGAAAGGGCTACTTTTATGAAATTTGTTGCCCAGTGATACCGTCACGATGAAGTTCCCGACGAACTGTTATGACAGAAACGGGATCATTCTGACTGGTGTTCAACTCTGATGCTATTTACAGTGGCGTGGTCTTGTGTTTCCGTTGTACAATCCGTGCCAACGTTCCGCTATCGCCTATCCGTATCTGACAACTTCGTATGGCGTCCACAATTTGCACGTTTGGAGGCAACAACCTCTCCTTTTTGATAGGTAGTTATAATATTCGATACAGTTCCTCGTGTTACACCCACTATTTCTGCCGTTCTGGTTACTGAAGATCCTGCAAGACGCATATCATGATCATGACTTTTTGGAGGTCACTGAGATCTGACATTGTCGACAATTACACCACAACAGTTGTTTCACCTGCGCCTGTGGCACTACTACGTGATAGCCGACATCGTACTTCTCCCCTTTATATACCTTACATCGCGGTGACGTCTTCCCTGTAATATGCATACGGCGAATTGCGTGTACTCCAGTCGCCGTCGGTGTTACCATTATTTTGATAAAGCCCTGTATATACAAAAGATTACATATGTATAAAATCCGCATGCAGCCATGGGCTACAGAGATCCTACAAAACTGTATAATTTTGCTCTCCACAGCTGTCTGTCCTGAGCTACAGCTACATAAATAAAAATAAATTCCCCCTCAAGCAGCTGCTTGCCACAGGGGTCTGACAGGAGCCTGTCAGTTTATATGCCATAGTAGAAGGTCTGTAAGGATGGCAGGACCTCAGCAGAAAAACACCACAAACATCCATGCCTTACCCGGGGGCTCGAACCCAGGTCCCTTAGGTCAGTAGCCTAAAATGCTAACCCCTCGGCCACGGGACGGCATACAATAGATTAATTAGTGATTTATAAACGAAAAGTTTATCTGCATTTAAATAACAAACTAGATGTCGCTTTAACTTTGTGACAGCAACTGGAAAAGTCAAAACAGTTTTTTATTCATTACACTTATTATATAAATAACAATTACGATTTATGTATAAAACTATGGGCACCATGTTTGAAAGTAATTGAAATTCAACTTCTCTTAGGCAACAATGACGTATGAGATCACCGAGATCATCAGGGCAGTCTCATTGTTCCGATTGCTTACCTACAGGCCATATACACGATTGCTTACCTACACTGCCATATACATATATGAAGTCCTATGAAAAGAGAGATTGACTTTAGCATTTTGGTTCACTTAGAGTGGCAATTACAGCAGCGGAACACCCTTGACAACGACTCCATCAAATGGGCACACTGACCAATGGCAATTCAATACCATCCTTCATGCAATACGATTGATCAACTTAACGGATTGTTGGAAAGTGAGTTCGGGAAATATCTTCAAAATGATTGCACAAGTGAGAAATTCTGTGTTAATAACTCACAGGTGGATATTCATTGCGGCGAAACAAGGAAAATGTAAATAATAATAAAAAATAATCTGGCTGAGGTGTTGTAAGAACCGGCAAATGGCAACTTCAATAACATTTTGCATTTCTGCGAGCCTCCACCACTATGGAGCAAGGCACTTAACCCAACGTTAAAGTAGGGGACACCGATGGGCTTGGAAAGACAGCCGTCCATCGGATGGGACGTTAAGCCGTGGCCCCGTGTGAGGGAGAGCCATACTCTGTGCATGTTAAAGAACACGCTGGATGATCTTGACGGGAGGCTACCATCTGTTTCCCAACAGCTGTTCCAGTGCAACTCCTCCCCCAACTTCTCTGAGCCCTCGGGGTCCTTGTGACCTTAGCCCAAGGTGGGCAAAAAAGTGCCGCTCAGAGGTAAAACAACCCAACAGAACCCAACGTTTAGCTACACTCGAAAATCTTTATGGAGAAGCCTAAGCAATTTTATTTTATATTTTATATACTTTTTAAAAAGTAAGGTAAGAGTAAAAAAAGCAAAAAGTCTAAAAAAGTAAAGTGTAAAGTTAGGTTATTTAACCTCAGAGAAAAACTTTTGTGCATGCAAAAGGCCTAATGTCCCGGTCGGAAGGACTACAAAAGCTCAGAGATGGGTAAAGAACGGGGACCCAATGGACAGCTTTTAAGAGACAGATGGACACCTCCCTTTAAGGCCATCCCAATGTGTTCTTTAATGTTCACAGAGTGTGACTATCCTGCACACGTTTCCGCGGCTTTACCTCTTTCTGATGGACGCTGGTATTTTCAAGGCCTTCGAAATCCTCTTCTGCCCCAACGAAAGGGGGATTTAGCGGAGATAAACTTCGACGCTGTCGCATTGAGAATCGAACCTGTTCACTGCAGATTATGAGCCTGGCTACTACTAGTGATAGAAGCTTCTGGAAAATAATTTTTGGTTCACACTTTCAATGGTGTATCAGCGACACGTCAGGGATGATCGATATAATCACATTAATGGACGGATGACAGGTCAATTTTAGTTCAGTGGTTAGAACAATCTGTGAAGAAACTGAAGAAACGTGGCTTCGAATTCCGCGAATTGGCAAGCTCATTTTTTTCCAAAAACAATTTATTGAGTTCAATTTAGACCAGTGTTTCCGACGACGAAAAACGGGATTGGGCTCGGAGATGTTCCTGATGGCTGTTATATTATACTGCCATGTACAAAAAGAAAATAAAAATGAAAATCACATAAAAAACAGGTTCCCTTAAAGGAAGGCTTTTATTTGTCCCAAACAATTATCCAGTTGATATTCTTTCCCAAACCTAATCTAAGCAATTTACTCTTTATATTTGTTTAGACCATTCTACAGCAAAAATATGCTAAAATAATAATAATAATAATTGCCACAGTGATAAAATTTCTGAGACTGTAATTCTGAAGCTTAGAATGGCAATTTCTCAATGGTTGCATCAATAAATAATTTTATATATTTACCGCTCTCACAAAAATGTTGCTATCAAATGCAGCGCCTGCGGAAAATGAGACTTCAATCTGGCCTGAGAAGAAAATCAAGAAACGGTTGGTGACATTTTGGATGAGACATAAAGCTCAATCGCAAATAGACTGAGCAAAAACAAACACTTGAAATCTAATTAAATATATTTTACCGCGAGCCAGTGGAAAACAATAAGACTACGCTAAAAACAAATGGATACGAACGCTTTAGAGCTTCCATGCAGATATATTTCTGATTAATTTTCTTTCTGCTTCCACTTGGCACCAAGTCATGTCACAAAAGAAAACCAGGAAACTTAACGGAACCAAAAAGAAAAAAGAAAAGTGAAAAAAGGGAGAAATAAAACTGAAAATGTGACCATTTTTCGCCGAGCCTTCAATAAACGGGATCTTCCATCTTCCCGTCCCTGGCGTGCAAAGCGTTGCTCCGTCATGGGGGTGCGGATGTTCATCAGCATCACGGCCCCAGTTAATGTGTTCCCGCTGCCACTGTTAACGGATGGCACGCGAGCCACAGCCGTCACTCCAAGAGGCGCCACGGATTTTTTATAACCCCTTGTGTGAGTGGATTCGGGTGTTTTCATCAAACAAGGAAGCTATTGTAGCAATTCGTTCTGAGAGAGTCAATTTATCCTACTCTTTCTTTTCTAGCTTTCACATTTTCCTTATTTACTTTTTTCCCCCGTATCATTTACAATTGTCATGCCAGGTGGAGGAAGCAACTGACCTCGGTAAATGACAAACCAATTCATAAACAATCAACTGTTTTGTAATGGTTTTATATTGTATAAACATGACGCATATTTTAGCCATCTGCGGACGTAGTTCAGCAAGTCATAATTTTACAGCCTAATACAACGATCATTTCTGGAATTAATGTCGTTAAAACTGCTAAACATTGCTCTTGTACAGGAATCGAGATACAGAAAGCCACAACGTAATGAGATTTGCGCTGATATTATGCTATCACAATGGTTCTCAACCTTTTATGCTTTACGTACTCCCTGGAAATGTGTATGTAACTGGCGTACCCCTTATATAGATAGATAAAACTATAGTTATAGTATAACAATTGTTATTTTTATTTTATTACTAGATCTAGCGTCTTTTGAGATCTCACGGCGTACCCCAAAAAATTTTACCGCGTACCCTACGTTGAGAACCCCTGTGTTAGCAGATTTACCCTGAGTTTCTGGGGTCTTAAAAACTCTCTGAAATGACGTAAAACTATTGACTACCAAGGGATTTTTCTTATTCTCTTTTTTGGGGGTAAGGGATGGCAGGAGGAAGGGGGCATAATTTAGCGTAGCTCATGATACTCCATATATCATTGGCTTTCCTTTCAAACATAGTTCGTTAGGCTCGGTAATCGTCTACGTATTTCCATATTATTATTTGGGGGAGGGGAAAAACTCTTACGTTCCTTAAAACCACAATGAGACGAATATGTAAATCTAATCTTTTTGGGGGAGTGATTAAATGGTCTAGAGATTTCAAATTTTCTGATTTAGATTATGCAGATGATTTGGCCCTGTTGGCTTACTGATGTTGATGAGATGAATTCGTTCATTAGGGCTGTTGATGAGACTCGTAATAGAGTAGGTTTGGTGATAAACAGAGACAAAACTAAAGTGATGAAAATTGATCAGGCAGATGGTGCTTGAGTTGCTTTGAATGGCTGTACTATTGAGCAAGTGTCTCAGTTTAATTATCTTGGGAGCTATGTAACAGATACGGTGATGTGCCGCATGAGATAAATAGAAGAATAGGGATTGCCGCTGGGACTTTTAAGAATTTATGGAGAGTATGGAAAAATAGGCGTATAACCTTAAGACTAAAATTATGTTGTATAATTGTTTGTTTTTTTCTAAGGTTAGTTATGGTAGCGAAACATGGACCCTTTGTAAGTAGGATAACAAGAAACTGATGCCTTTGATTTTTGATGCTTACGCAGTATCTTTGGCATTACGTGGTTTGACTTTGTAAATAATGATGCGGTTAGAAAAAGGAGTCATCAGCCTCCTTTGAGCAGGATATTGTGCAGAGAGAGAATGCGTTGGTTTGGCCATGTTGCCCTTATGCATAGCGGCAGATTGGCAAAGAAGGTAATGAACAGCATACCTAAGGGTTTCAGAAAAAGGGAGAGACCTAGGATGCGATGGGCACACAATGTCAAACAGGACATTGCTAGAATTGACCTAGACTGGCCAAATGCAGCAGCTGTAGCTCAAAAGAGACACGTCTGGAGAAGAAAATTACACAGTCTGGTTGGACCTCTGTAGCCCATGGCTGCATGAGGATTTTGTATGTAATATATGTATGTATGTGTGTGTATATGTATGTATGTATGTAATGTGATCCTAGCTCTAACTATTTAAAATAAATTTTACCCAGTGTTTCCCGGGAGTGGGTGGGGGTGGAGGATGAAACATCAGGGACCGAAAACTTACATTTCTTTAAGGTTAGAGGAAGTTATTTGCCAAATATGGCGGTCCTTGCTGAAACGTTGTTAAGAACTGCTCTCAAACTGCTTCAGGAGCAGTTTTTAGCACTTTTTTGGTATAAGGGGAGGAATATATTTATAAGAGTCCAAACTAGTCCATAGCTGTAAATCACGATAAGACGAAGATATATGCCGAATTCAGTGGTATTATCGTTTTGCTGTTTAGGAGCAGATGAATTATTCCATCCTGTTCACAACAGTTTTTTATCATTAATGTTAAGTCTACAGGAGTTTCTAGATATTCAACCCGGCCCACACCGGTTTCGGTTGATCCCAGCGAATTCGTACAAGACTTATAATATTCCGTTCAGTGAAGGGGAAGAGTAGTGCAAAATTTGCGTCTTTGTCCCTTTAGACCAGTTGTTCTCAACCTTTTATGCTTCACGTACCCCCTGGAAATGTGTACGTAACTAGCGAACTCCTTGTTTTTGCCATGTTGGTTTGGCATGTTGTCCTTATGCGTAGCGGCAGTAAGGCTATAATATATTTCCTCCATTATAGACAAAACTATAGTAGTAGTATAACAATGGGAATAAAATAAAACATATATATATATACATTAAATTTTGTATTAATAAATTACATATATCGATAAACACAAAAAATGACATTTTTGCACAGTAGTGTTACCAACTTAGCAACTTTTGCGCTCTCACGGCGTACCCCAAAAAGTTTTTTCGCGTATCCCACGTTGAGAACCCCTGCTTTAGACATCTGAATGCATAAGAGGACAGACAAATGAACACACAAAACACACTATCTTCTTTATGCAAAAAATAAAGCAAATAACTGCTACACCTAGGACGATGTAACAAAATTCGGTATTGAAACTATATGGTAGGGTTAAATGCGAAACTAAGTAATAATGCCTGTCCCTGCTGTGTCCTATACACTCTAATTTACTTCAGACATCACTTTAGAAATATTTTTTCATGCGTTTTTGTTGCTTTGAGTTAGATTTTATGCAGATTTATTGTTTAAACATATTAAACAGTTGCATAAGATACAGTCTAATAATAGCAAAAGCCTTCACCATGATGCATATTATCAATATTCACCTGAGATTGATTAATGGCTCGCTTTCTTAATTTTAACTGAGTAGAAAAAAATTTAGTTACAGATTTCTTCATGCTAGTATTTTTTGATACGGACCAGCCATAAAACAACATAGGCATAACAAAATTATGTTGCACATAAGTCCATCGTTTTAAGGCGATTTTGATTTCTCTATAGCTTAATTATGGGATAAATATTCGACAGGTTGGAGGAGGGAGTGGCTAGCGAGGTAAACGCATATACAGTAGGGATTTGATTGGTAACATGAGGTTATGATCTTGGCTCAATAGTGACTCAGCAAACCTTTGCCCTAGACAGCAAATGAAATTGCTATCTAGGGAATTGAAAATACTTCATTCTAATGAATTGACAATACTTCATGTATCTAAATTGATCGCCAAAGGAATTGGGGTATTCCCAATTCCATTCAATTTCATTCAAGCCAAAGGGATATTCCCTCGCTTGACTAAATGGCAAACAGATATTCCCGTTAAACAGTTTTTAACGAAGATATAACTATAACAGTCAGAAGAGTCGAAAAGCTAGTTCGTCCGTATTGGTCGCTTTCCAAAATTCTCCAGGAACTAATTAGTACTCGTTTAGAGCAGTTGTCCATTTCGGATATAGTACTTCGTGAATGCAACTAGCAACAATACACCGTCGCATCACAATAATATGACTACCTACCATAGTATATATATATATATGGAAGGTGGTCATATTATTCTGATACGACTGTGTATATGTAGAATGACAATGCGAGATCTGCATTGCAGTTCGTATTTGATTACGAATCATTTTTAATTCTCTCTTTGATTCCTTTATTCTCTACCGTCTGAAATATCGCTAACAAATCTTATTTAACTGCGAATTCTTCCGTCTTTTGCTTACAAGCAGGAATAAACCTCTACTGTTTCTATCAATCAAATACCTGCAGTGTTGTCAATTTAATCATTTTCTTTACGTGTTTAGCTCCCCGAAAATGGGACATCCTGTTAAAAATTGGAATACTATCAACTTAAAATTAACTCTACCCCACCACAGTGAATTCCTAGGTATTTTAATTCCAGTACTGGGGGACAAACATTGCTCATGCGAAGCTTTGTAATAGTTATATTTCTTGCTATGATAGTTATATTTGTTTCTAGTATTAAATTGCTGCCAATCAATGCATTTGGGATCAGGTTAACTTCATTATTGTTATAGAACAAAAACTGTTGAAAATTAAATCTTTATCCTAAATTGTAACCAAATAATAAAAATATATCGCGTTACATACTAAGTAAAAAAAGCATTTGATTCTGCATAACAAATTGACATAAATGCAAAAGAAACCTACTTCACAAGCTTAATTTCCAAAAGATGTTTTCTCGCTTCTAAACACTTTTTATAGAAATCGTATTTATTTGCATTTTTCGTTTTCTTTCTTTAATTTTAAAAACCGGTATATTAGGGAAATGCGAAACACTTCCGTTTTGAAAATTTCAGGCAATGAAGAGATAATAACAAGTTTTACATAAATCATATGACATGCATGGTCCCTTGACTAGAGATAACTATGTATTATACATTATTCATGAGACTTGTCAATGCTGTAATACTAAAGTAGAAGAACAAGAGACATGCAACTGTTCTAACGACAAAGAAAGAAAAGGGATACATATGAATGAAATGAGAAACATTTTGTTTGTGAATGGTATTTATCTTGTTTATGAGTTCATGAATGACAGGGGAAAAATTAGAAAGTTATGAATATGAAGAATGAAAAGGGCAAATAATAACTGAAATCTATCGTAAAAGGGTTTTTTTCTTCGTAACTATTTAAACTTTACATTTTTAAAAATTCAGAAGCCTTGAAGCTCCAAATCCACGAATCTAATACAGAATACATTTCAGTTAGTTCCATAGACGGAATGGTTTCTACATTTTGGAGGGAACGTCACTAGAGGGCAGCATTTTGAGGAACGTCACTAGAGACCAATAGTCACAGGTGCGACACGTGGTAGATGGAAACGATATAGAGCAGTGTGAGAAATATTGGTTGAACATAAAGTTAAAATAGAGTTAAAGGATAGTGAGAAGAAGGACTAGGATGCAATCTCTTTCAAGCGCCCCCGGCTAGTCATAGAATCATGACTTGGTCATTTTTAACTCGGCACGCTAACCGTCGGAAGTTGCATAAGTTGTTGCAATGAGACAGTCACGAACTGCAGTCGCAAGTCCGTTCATCATCAATCTTACAAATAAGGAGAAAACGCGTATGTTCCGCGTGAGTCAATGCGTGGCATTAATCTTCCCTTTATACAAATAATGCTGATTAATTATCTACGTTCCGTTTGCATAATCTTGACTGTCTGCTTTCCGGCTTCAACAAAAGCAAAGACGTTTTGCCCAATTGATATTTAAATGGGAAACAGTTATTTGTATACGTCACTAATACAAGCAAATGAACAAAGTGTTCTTATTAACTACCATTTGAGAACACTTCTTATTATCTTTAATATCTTCTTTGAATGATCTGTGGGTTTTCTTGCTCATCAATTAAAAGAAAAGTTAAAAATATTTCTCTCACTTATTACAGATGGGAGACAGCAATAACAGTTTCTCTTATCTCTGCTGGCTCTTGATTTATTATTATAAAAAAACTTCATTTTCTCACAGACTTCGTATCAACGTGCCAGATTGGTTAAACAAAATCGTTAAGACTTTTGACATTAAAATTACAGTTTGATCAATGTTTTATTTGCTTTCACCTTACAACTAGTTTGCCTGAACTAAAAAATATTCAAAAATTACATAACTGTAGAAATTTTCTTGTGTGCACGCCGAAACATTTTGCTTTCAATATAAAGGAAATATATATTCTAAGTAGAATAATAATAGAATGCGAGCATGATTAATGAACCGCAAACATATTTAAAACGAACTGTAAATGATTATGATACAATAGAACTCACCTCTGATAATCACAAGAGCAAATTCAGTTTTAACTAAAGGACGCATTTCGCTTCTGGAGCATATAAGATTCTCGTTTTCAAAGAGAATGAAGTTTTTTTCTTTTCGTACTGTTTCATTCCTTACAAGTTTTAATTTGAGCTAGCGGATGATGAGAAAAATTCAAATAGTATTTCATCACTACTTATACAATATGAGAGTATTTTTCTTTTAAACCTTAAATAAAAAAAAGTTGCATTTCCCACAACTCCCTCATAAAAGTGGAAAAATTATTGTTTTCAGTGGAATATTTCTCATAAACTAACACTAATTTTTCAAATTTCTATTCTATACACGTTATTTGTAAAACTTGATAACCCCTCTGCCGTTTCATCATTTCAGGGATCTGTAAAGATATATATATATAAATTAAAACTACTAAGTATTTGAAAAATGCAAATCATAATATCTCATTAGTACGAATCAAATAAAAAAAAGTTTTATAATTAAATTTTTTGTTGTTTCCAATGGAAACTTCATGACGTTCGCGTTCCACTACCAAAATTTCATATTTCTACCATAAATTGACAGGCTCCTGTGTCAGACCTCTGTGGCAAGCAGCTGCCTGAGGGGGTATTAATTAATTTATTTATTTATCATTAGTACATCGTATTATTATACCTATTAGGTGAATCAATTACTATCATAACTTGAACCAATTACTTCATTTTAAGTAAGTGTGGATCGCCACCGCCATAACTCAACTGGTAGAGCAAATGGCGATTAACCAGGAGATCCCGCATTCAGGTTCATGAGTCGGATTGCTGGCTAACACACAGTAAGCCGTCACTAATTGCGCTGTGACATCTGTTAAGATTATCCGCGATCAATCGTGAAATTGATCACGATTTCAAATCCACGATCAGCGTGACTATGGGTAAAGAGTTAAAGATTACTAATATTACACATTCGTAGCATTATACAGTTTATCATCGTATGTATTGTTTATCTTATTGTACAATTCAACTTATTCTGCACCCAAATGATCAGCATAATCTAAATTAGATAATAACTCTCTATACCAGTGGTTCTCAAACTTTTATGCTTCGCGTACCCTCTGGAAATTTCTATGTAACTGGCGTACCTTTTATATAGATACATAAAACTATAGTTATAATATAATAATGTCAACTTAGCGACTTTGTTACTAGATCTAGCGACCTTTGAACTCTCACGGCGTACCCCAAAAAATTTTACCGCGTACCCCACGTTGAGAACCTCTGCTCTATACCATTTAAATCCAAAATATATCCCTTTGTAGCGAAATTCGCATAACACAATAAATTATCAAACTAAAGAGAAAATGCATTCTTATCGAACTCAATTAGCAATGCTAAATCACTTGCTATAGGCCATATACCAACTTTCACACGATTGCGTGTTATTATAGAGAGTTTTTATTATGTTAATAAATTGTCTGGCATGTCGTATGATCAACGGCAAAATATGAAGATTAACAGAGTCAAAACCTTTTTGAAATGAATAAAAGCTAGTACACACGTTTATGAAACTCTAAACAATTCTCAAGAAGATACCTAAATGGTAAAAATTATCTATATATACATTCCCTAGCACTTCTGAATCCACATTGCTGGTCATGTGGTTGCCCATAAATCAAATTCTGAATTTTATTAAGTAAAATCACACAAATAACTTTATGTGCAACAGAAAGTACACCAACTCCTCTTTAATTAGAATTAAAGGGGAGTTGGTGTACTTTCATATCATAAAAAATATTCAAAATTTCAGGCATCTGTGTGATAACAGAAACGTTTCCAGCTCTATGCATTTCAGTAGCAATTCCATCTATCCCTGTAATTTTAAGTAGTTTAAGTTTAGAAATAGCCATATTAACTTCAGACTGTGTTAAGGGTTAACATATACGCCAGCAATGCATCTTATCATCATTACAAACAATGAGAGTAGAACTAACCACATTGCTGAGAACATCACTGAAATGTCCCCCTCCCACCCTTGCTAGGATATAATCCTCACCCTCAATAATCTTACCATGTTTATCCCTCAATCCCTGTGTACTTGTCTGTTTCTTCCCACACAAAAGATTATCTTTCTGGTACAACCCCCTGCTGTTGTGCTGTCTAACTACTTCTGCTTCGTCAGCGAAGCCATCAAACCACAGATTATTATCATCTACTAACTAATCTTTCACACATTTATTAAACTCTCTGTAATGCCTTCTGTTACGATTAATAGGGTATTGAAAATATATGGCAGCTTTTTCATAATCTATGCTCCAACATAAAAGACATAAAATACATTAAAGAACCCGTTTAGAGAAGGAGATTGCTCAGTCGTTAGCGCACCAGACTCATAACCTGCATCTCCCAGTTCAAGTCCCACCTGTTCCAGCATTGAAATTTATTTCTACTAAACCCCCAGCCTTCCCTTGGTCAGAAAGGGGACACTGGTGGAGTTGGAAAGGCCACTGTTCGTTGGATGGGACGTAAAACCGTGTAGGTGCAGGCTAAAGAACACACCGGATGGCCTTAACGGGAGGCTACCATAGGTCTCCAAATAGCTGTTCAGTGGGTCTCCTTCCCTCAACCATCTTTGAGCCCTTCGAGTCCTTGTGACCTGGCTTTTTTATACTACTGTGTACAAAAAGTGCCGTGTAATGATAAAACAACGCAGCCAAACGGAACCAAACAGCTTTGTAGAATAAGTGATAATTGGAGAGACCGCAATTAAGCTTTAACAGCTCTTCTGAGACTATAGGTCATTAATCTCTCTCTTTTAACAGCGGAGAATTAATTTTATTACAGTCTCACCAAACGGTAACATTGAAGCAATATATCTTTTTAAGATCACAGTTTTACTCATTTGTTGTATTTGAAGAACCTTTTGTTCATATGACGATTTATTATTATTATTTGAAAATAAATGTTAGCTAAATTCAACTAGGTCATTTCTCTCTTGGAAAACTCCAGTCCTACTCCAGTTTTCCAAGAAAGATAATCCTTGACTTCCCAGTCTCTATATCCTATACCACTGTCTAAACTACTTTCTGTTCGTAAACATTTTTAGTTTTGCTTTCCATGTTCAACTAGATCGTATCGGAGTCTGCAGGATCTCTGGTCATGGTCTGGATTCTACTAGGTCAATTTTTAAGTCTGTAATTTCCGTCACTCGAATTGTGTATGGTGACACATCATTATGTTGCATTTGTCTATCTATGAGGGAAAGAATAAAGCCTACTGTGTCAGCCCATGACTATTACAAGTATCGGGAACTTGGTGTCCATTGTGAGAAATATTGTACAGTGAGTGAGTTAAGTTTTGAAATTCTTGTAATTTTAAGTCATTACTTCGAAAAATGCACTACCGATGCGGCCGGAGAAATACGCGAAGTGGAACTTAAGGTGATATTCCCTATTCGTGTTGCTCAAGCTATGCTCAAAGGTGGTGACAAGAACCTCTAAAATAAGCCCGATTGGGAGGTCAATATCCGTAGATCTCAACATTCTGTACCACGATGTTGAAACTGAGCCATCGACAAGAACTCTCAGGCTCCCGACTGAACTTGTTTGCTCAAAAGCAACTGTATGACAACTGCGATGCATCAGTAAGGTAACCAGGAGTTGCCGAAGTGTTTCACATGAACTTACTACTGAACAACTGTATTATCGAAGTCTGCAGGAAACTCCTAAGCCAACACCGTTTCATTAAGCGAATTGTTACGTGTGGTGAGAAATTTTTCAATAATCCGAAAACCCAAAATCAAGGCTGGATCCAGGCCGGCTTGCACTTCCTGCCCCCAAAAAGGGAACGATTAGAAACGTAGGCGATATTTTGTGTTTGGTAGAATTTTGACGGTATAGTGTACTTTGATCTGTTTTTTTTTTTTTTATTTGTTTATTATTCTTTGATCAAAGTACAGGTAAATTTATCGTTACGAGTGACCCGCAAAGCTTAAAGCTTATCTGCAGGATATAGAATAATTACATTTATAATTTGTTACAACAGTATGATTAGTTTTCTTCATTTGATACGTTAGTATTGTTTGACATTGACATATGATGAACGTAATATTGACAGTTAAATGTGACATTTATATATTTAACAAAGAAATTAAGGACATTAACATAGAACATCGATAGCAAAATAAATTTTCTAATTCAAAAATGAATATCGTGGTATATGAATAAGGTTTTTGTCATTTACTGTGTTTCTCGTTTAACATTAACTTAACGTGAAAACGCAACCCTTTTCCAAGTAAAATACAACAAATCTCTTTTTTTATTTCGGATATGTATAGTTTCTTTGGATCTGAGTAATTGGTTAGAGGGAATGTTTATCTTTGCTTCTTTGAATTTATATTTTTAGGACTTCTTTTAGTTTGGTTTCAATAAAGTAAAAGAGTTTATGTAAAATATTTATCTTGATAACTGGTTAAAAGTATGTGGTATTTTGTAATTGCTTTTATGTTTTCCATTCTAAAAGTTGGTAACTGAAAATAGTGTTTTAGTTTCAATCTTGTACTTTTTTCGAGCTAACCACTCGGTCCGTGGCCGAGTGGTTAGCACGCTTGGTTATTAATCTATGGCATCTGAATTCGAACCCCGGATAAGGCATGGATGTTCATGTTGTTTTTCTGCCGAGGTCCCTTCATCCTCACAGAACTTCTACTATAGCATATAAACTGATAGGCTCCTTTCAGACCTCTGTAACGAGAACCTGCTTGAGGGGGTATTTATTTATTTTTTATCATCACAAAATTATTTATTCTTAGATTGTATTTATATAAATTTCGAAAGGATAAGATATCTAAATAATCAAATATTTCTTTAGTTGTAGTTAGATGTGTGCGTTAATTGACAGGTATTAAGATTTTGGCGATTGAGGATTGAATTCCCTCAATCTTTTTAATGTTGTTAAGTTTGTTGTGCCGTAAATTGTTATACCATAGTTTATGATAGATTCACAGAGAGCTTTATAGACTATTAAGCATGTTTCGGTTTTTAAAATATATATTAATTTATGCAGTTTCAAAGCTCAGAATCTTAAATTTCCGCAGATGTTTTTCGTACATGTCTTCCAGCGTAATATGCTATCGAAGTGTGGACCTAAGTATTTTATATTTTCTACTCATTCTATTTCAATACAGTTACAGTCTGTAGCGTTAAGAATGCTTCTCCTATAGACGCAGCCGATTTTAGTTGTTTTTATATGTATATTATTATTGGTGTGAGTTGCCGGAGAGTGAAAAAGCATCCATTTGGTGTTTTTAATGTTAAATAAATTTTATTATAATTAATCCAACGTATAACAGTATTGGAATCTTGCAAAACGTTCACAGCGTTCTCTTGGTTTTTATTCGAGGTGGCGATTATTAAATCATCTGCATACATAAATAAGTGACTTTTTACATTAGTGTCAACCAGGCCATTAATGCATAACAAAATGTGTAAAGGCTCTAAAATTGATCCTTGGGGTACACGTATTTAATATGACGTCTAGAACTAAACGTTATGCCTATTTTTGTTATAGAGATCCTGTTTGTTAAATAGTTTCAAAACCAGAATAGTGGGATGCCTCTAATCTCACAATACTGTAATTTATCTAATAAAATGTTATAGTATAT
Source organism: Ryuthela nishihirai (assembly GCA_038380435.1). Classification (NCBI taxonomy): domain Eukaryota; kingdom Metazoa; phylum Arthropoda; class Arachnida; order Araneae; family Heptathelidae; genus Ryuthela; species Ryuthela nishihirai. Next base: position 65,870,354 of record JAWZYU010000011.1, on the reverse strand, counting down.
TGTGTCAAATGCTTTTTGTAAATGCTGCTATCTTATCACCCTAACTCAAGGCTTTATAAGGTGTGTCTGTGAAATCTGTTAGCAATTTTATACTGCTGCTTTGCCCCTTTTGGAAGCCATATTGTTAATGACTTAGTTTTTTATGTTTTGTGAGAAATGTGTATAGAATTTTATGTATGTATTTTTCTAGAATCTTTTGTATTACATACAGAATTGTTATAGGTCGGTAATTGGCGATATTGGATTTATCACCTCCTTTGTAAATTGGCCTCGATATAGAAATTTTTAGATCTGTTGGAATTCGACTTGCTAATATGCTTTGGTTAACTGTTTTTGTTGTTATATCAGCCACTGCTTCTATGTTGTTTTTAATGTGTTTAACTTGTATGTTATCGTAGCCTGGTGATTTATTTTCATTTAACGATTTAATTATTTTTATTATATTATTTGTTTCAGCAGGGGGATACAAATAATGATTTGGTGTTCGTAAATTTACAGTTTGTTGTGTAATTTTCGTCTTCTTGTTGGCTTTTTCTCTAATCTCTGATATCATAGCATTGTATCCAATATTAAATTTGTTTGAAATTTCTAATGCTGATAAAGATTTTGGCATATTTTTTGTAATTATATCATCAAGAGAATTTGGCTCTTTATCTTCTAACGCTTGGTTAATTAAGCCCCAGGTTTGCCGCATATCTTTTCTACTCAATAGTAGTTGTTTTCTATAAACGTTTTGCTTCTGAACTCTAATTTCAGCAGTAACTTGGTTTCGTAGGCTTCTATGTAGATTTTTTGTAAGTTTCGTTCATTGTATAGTTTTTGTAATTGATCCAAGCTTTGTCTCCGCGCTTAATCAAGTTACAAATTTCTGGGTTAATCTATTCTTTAATTATTACGTTTCCCGGTTGCTTTTCTGTCTCCATTTCCGAAAGTCTTTGTTTTATTTAAATTTCATCATAATTAAGTTTGAAAAATTTGTAAGAGCTATCGCTATCATTGTCGATGTTGCAATAAGATGGTTTCCAATCAGTTAATGTTATGTCTTTTTAATGTTTTTGTAGTTATATATTATTGCTGATGGACGTGCCATTGATGCCGGCCTGTACTCAGTACAACTAGAACGCATGTATTCTGTGAATCTTCAATGGTACCCAGGATTGGTAAACAGATAGCAGATATTCCTCCAACAAGACAGATCAAAACTGTACACCACGATTCAAACCAAAGAAAAATTCGAGAACTGGCATTTGAGCTTCTTCCTCATATAGCGTATAGTTCTAATCTATATTCTTCCAACTACCACTGCTTTCGCTCCATGGCTCATTTTCTTTGAGATTAGCGTTTTCAACATTTCAGGAAGTCGAAAACGCATCTTGGAAGTTCTTCACCTGCAAGGACCATGCATGATATCGAAGAGGAATCGAACAACTTGCCGAAAAATGATTATGAACTATTGAAAATGTTGGTATATATTTCGCTAAGGTTCTTTATTTATATTGTAATAATCATATCTGAAGCAGACGATAAAAAGCACAGACTTATGAAACATCCTGGTAAAAAAAACAGACTGTTTAAACCCAAACCAAATTAATTTTAACATCCGTAATTTTATTCCGCATTACTGCGAGGAAAATTGCTTTCGCTCGCATACAGTTAAGTATAGGTCTCGTTCAGTCGAATTATTTATGAATGTTCCGAGGACGATTTCGTTACTGATAATTCGAAAAACCATAAAGGTTCACGATCGTAATATTTTTGCGATTGAGATAAAGATGACAGTAATGGAGAGTATATTGTATGGGATCGCAATTCTCAAAAAAGAGGAAACTTGGACAGAGCTGTTTGAAACCAAGTATCTAGCGCCATCTAGTGTACACGGAGATTTCTCTGTAATTTCATCTCGAGGATATTTCTGTATCGAGGTAAACGATTGTTTTCATTTCATTTCATCAGGAAAATTCTAAGTAAATACTGAATACGATAATAATACGTTATTGCAATCTGTTATTATTAACATTAAAAAAGAATAGAGTGAAATGTCAGTTAGCGAAGTCGTGCGGAAGCTCAAAACACATTCGTTTTCGTGAAACGCAATAAAAAAAGGTTAGAACGACAGCGGCATATTTAAAAAAAAATAACCAAAGGAATTTACTATGAATTAGGGTTCAGATGCAAAGTTAGTTATGTTAAAAACTGTCTCTCGTGTTGTTTAAATATTTTCTTTTCCAAATTTATTTATAACTTTTGCATAAAGATGCATAGTAAATTGACTGAGGATGGAAAATAATTTCCATTTCACTGAATATTTCGTTATTCCAGCATTCCCTACACAAACATTTTATTGTTTGTCATTTATAATTACGAGTTCCGCTAAATTTCTTTCGTATGATATCGGGAAGTAATTAATAATACAACCGATATTTAACATCTTTGAAATTTATACCATATGAATTATATAATATATATATAATACTATATTAATTATACATGATACACATATTGATACACATCAGTAGCTTTCGCTTGAGATATAGCTTGTTAGGCTCAAAAATCGTTCACCGATTTCCACAATATTTTTAGGGGGGTACAAACCCTTACTCTGCTTAAAGCCGTAATTAGACGAAGAATCAAAGTCACCGAATTCGGTGATCTCAGCTCCTACTGTTTAAAATAAATTCATCGCAATCTTTTTTCGGGGAGGGGAGAAGTTTAGGAATCCAAAACTTATGTTTCTTTAAATCACGGTTAGAGGAAATTGTTTACTATATTAAATAATTTAGTGAGTTTATTTAATACTATATTAATTATACGTGGATATTTAATGTTCCATTTTTTTCATGTTTAAACAAGAATTATATGACGAATAAGAGTAGCGTAGCCAAGATTTGCCAGCATTTTTGGAAAGTGAAGGATTTTGAATTTATTTAAATATTTTTGTTGACATAAATTTGAACGACAGCGGCAATTCTACCGATCAATCGGGAAGAATTATATTCCGAATATATTGAATCGGTAGAATTATATGACGAATAAGAGTAGCGTAGCCAAGATTTGCCAGAATTTTTGGAAAGTGAAGGATTTTGAATTTATTTAAATATTTTTGTTGACATAAATTTGTAAACTAATGTTGTTGTTTCTTTTTATGTATAAATTCCTCTAAGGGTTTACACAAGGTCATTTTGATACACTCGGCCTAGACAATAGTTCTGCAAAAGAAAGGAAGATAGGAGGAAAATTAAATATGCTTAAAAATTCAAGCGGTAAATTTCAAACGTATTCTACGTTCTACTCCCTGAAATAGCCTTATTCACAAATTTTTAGCTCTCCAGCGCTGATATATTGAAATTTTACTTTGAACTTGAAGGATGCATCGCATTATTTCTAAGACCTACGACTCAAAATACTGCCAGACACCAATTTCTAGCTTTCTATCACTTGCAGATCGAAATTTGACCTTGACATCGAAGTAACCTTCAGATCCGAATTTTCGCAATGTTTCCAACATCTACAACTGTTTAGTTGTAGATGTTGGAAACTAATTTCAACAGACACCAATTTTCAAGTTTCTGACACACATAGTTTTGACCTCTAAATGAACTCTATTTGACCTTGAAGGACGTTGGAGGTCAAATTTTTAATTTTTTTCTGAGATATGCTACCCAAATTTCTCTTAGGTACATTTTCAGAGCTCTACTCTTTCTGCCTCACAGTTAGAATTAGCCTGATCCTTTGTCAAGTAAATCAGCTATCAGTCAGACATCAATCACTCACCATCGTCTTCATACACTGAAAGGGCATTTATTATGTACACCCATCTAACAGCGTGTGGGTCCACCTTTCACCCTCACAACAGCAGCAAAACGTCTTGACATGGACTCTACGAGGTATCAGAAACGTTCGGGTGGTATTGCCGCCCATGATTCCAGGACAGTCTTCCATAAAGCGATGAGAGTTGCCATTGGTGGGTTTCAGGCTCGAATGCATTGCTGCACTTCTATTCACAGATGCTCAATAGGGTTTTAATCCAGATTTAAACCCTATTAAAAGAGCCATTCGAGAGCTGTAAACTCACTGGAATGCTTATCCAACTAGTCCTTTTCCAAATAGAAGCGATAACATGGGGCATTGTCTTGTTGAAAGAAGGCATCCTGCTGTAGGAAATGGATAGCCATGAACAGGTGTAGGTGGTTTGCGAGTTTGTCAACATAGTTTTGTGCAATGATAATAGTCACAATAGGTACAAAATCCCCAAGGTGGCCCGTGTAAACATGCCCCATAATATTAAATCCATTCACTAGACTGTAACACCCCTACTTGAGAGTTCGGGTGCAGGGTTTAGTATCTTCTATGCCACACACACAACCTTCCATCAGCATGCTATAGTTGGAACCTCGATTTGTTGGACTAAGATATTCATTTCCAGTCTTCCATGGTCCATTGAAGATGTTTTTTCACCCACTGCAGCATCATAGCCCAGTGACTGGCTGTTGATAAGGGTACTCAATGGGGGTTGAATCATATGTATGTTGAAGGCCATCTTATATTCATGAGGGCATCGTAAGACCATCGTATATTGAATGGCCTTTGCACAAACTTTCGCAGCTGCCTCATCGTTGATGTCATGATCTGCACCGTGGTCCGCTGTTCCAAAGCTACACAGGTAGAGCTGACTTCAAACATCTATGGCCATATTTTTCCAGACAGCTACAATTTTTACTGGTTTTGATGTAGCCCTGGTACACATGTGCGATTGTCACTTGCCAAAATCCCAGACATTCTGCAGTGCAGATATGGATCAGATATATATATCAAGCAGATAACAGAATAAAAACATTTGTCGTGTAATGTTTTGTTTTTATGTTTTTGGAAAAGTAATATGAGGCATTTCGATTTCCACGCTCCTTTTACACTATTTTTATAATCCCAGGAAATAAATTTTGTGAACCATTTGGAAGAACGTCGACACCCAAAATTCATCATCATCATCCTCAAGCAGCCATGGGCTACGGAGGTCCAACCAGACCGTGCAATTTAGTTCTCCAAGTAAGTCTGTCCTGAGCTACATCTACTGCATCTGACCACTGTACACCAATTCTAACAAGGTCCTGTATGACATTGTCTGCCCACCGCATCCTAGGTCTCCCCTTCTTTCTCAGGCCGTTAGGCACACTGTTCATAACCCTATTCGCCAATCTATAATTATTCATACGGGCAACATGGCCAAACCAACGGAGTCTCTCTCTGCATAGTATGCTGCTTAAAGGAGGTTGCAAACTCCTTTGCCTAACCTCATCATTAGTTACAACGTTGAACCACCTAATGCCCAAGATACTGCGTAAGCATCTGGAATCAAAAGCATTTAGTTTCTTGTTATCTTGTTTACAAATTGTCCAAGTTTCACTACCATAACTAACCCTAGAAAGAACCAAGTTATTATACAGTCTAATTTTAGTCTTTAGGTGTATACGCCTATTTCTCTACAATCTCCATATATTCTTAAAAGTCCCGGCAGCAATCCTTATTCGTCTGTTAATATCATGCCGCACATCACCAGTATCTGTTACATAGCTTCCAAGGTAATTAAACTGTGACACCTGCTCAAGACTGCAACCTTTCAGATTAACTGAATCACAACCTGCCTGACCAATTTTCATCACTTTAGTTTTCTCTCTGTTTATAACCAGACCTACTCTACTACCAGTCTCATCAACAGCTCGAATGAAAGAGTTCATCTCATCAACATCATTTGCCAAAAGGGCTAAATCATCAGCATAATCTAAATCTGAAATTTTCGTATCTCCAGTCCATTTAAGGCCAAAATCTTTCCCTTGAAGTGAATTTCGCATAACATAATCAATAACCAAGATAAAGAGAAAAGGAGACAAAATGCACCCTTGTCGAACACCAGAAGTAATGCTAAACCAATTGCTACAAGCCTTACCAACTCTCACACACGACTCAGTGTTATTATAGAGAGCTTTAATTATGTTAACTAACTTGTCAGGTATACCATATGATCTCACAATCAACCATAAATTATGACGATCAACAGAGTCGAAAGCCTTTTTGAAATCAACAAAGCTAGCAACCAGAGGTTTCTGAAACTCTAAACATTTCTCAAGAATCTGCCTAAGTGAAAATATCTGATCCACACATCCGCTACCACTTCTGAATCCACATTGCTCATCACGCAATTTACTGTCAACCAGATTCTTAATTCTATTAAGCACAATCATGGAAAGAACTTTACCTGGAACAGAGAGTAGGCTGATACCCCTATAGTTATCACAAGAACTGCGATCACCTTTTTTGAAAATAGGGATAACAATAGCTCTGGTAAAATCCTTAGGAACCATGCCTTTATCATAAAAGATATTCAGAATTTCAGTCATCCAAGTGATAACCGAAACATTCCCAGCTCTAAGCATTTCGGTAGTAATTTCATCTACCCCTGGGGATTTATGAAGTTTAAATTTAGAAACAGCCAAAATAATTTCAGATTGTGTTATAGGGCCAACATTAAAGCACCAATGCATCTATCATCATTGCAAACAATGGGAGTAGAACTAACTACATTGTTTAGAACATCACTGAAATGCTCAGCCCACCTAGCCATGACAGAATCCTCACCTTCTATAACCTTACCTTGTTTATCCTTCAATCCCTGTATACCTGTCCGTTTTCTACCACACAAAACATTAAACTATCTGGTACAGCTCTCTGCTGTTGTGCTGTCTAACTGCTTTCTCGGCTTTGTCAGCCAAACCATCAAGCCAAAGATTCTTATCAGAAGCTAACTGATCTTTTACACGTTTATTAAGTTTTCTGTAATGCTTTCTATTAGGACTAGTAGGGTATTGATTAAGGACATTCCTGCAGTTCTTTCTTTGCGAAATAAGCTCAACTGCCTTGGGTATATAGATATACCCCCCTTAGATTCCCTATGTACAGATCTGGAATCGATGCTCTAAATTAATGTTAACACAAAAGTGACAAAATTATTTGATGTGTTGACACGAAGTACAGTGGTAGATTGTCAACTATAGATCGGGAATCATTACCCTAAATTGATATTAAAATTAACAAAATTATGTGATGTAGTAAATGCGAAATTTTTACAAATTTCATGTTTACTACATCACATAATTTACTTTATTTTTTTACAAAACACTTCCTGATCTTCAATTTCCTGAAACTGGGACAGTTTAATACAGCATTGCCCAAGGACGTTAGAATATAGAGCTTACCCGCTCTATCATACGGTTGTACTGGACGCCAAATTAATTTGGTTGCGTGGTCCTTAAAATCCCATGATGCACTGCGAGAACGCTGCAGTTAAAACGTGAAGTTACGCTGGACACTGATCCATAATTTTGAGGAAATATTTGTAATAATAATGACAATGGTAATGATATATTTATTGTAATTTGCAACGATAATAATTTCCAATGATAATAATAATAATGACAGGTTGTGCACTGTTGTGCAGATGGGCCGGTACCATATCTGGTGAAATTTGATTGATTTATTCCACATTTATGAATGAAAATAATAGGAATGTTAAAACGGGACAAAATTTAAACGGGACTTTAATTTTGGACGTAGAGTCACCCTGCATATGGATGATGATATGGGGTGGATAGCGATAGGATGTAAGTGGTTAAGTTACAGAACGAGGTGTCCAGGATTGTACTGTGACATGTAATGTCCTTCCAAGACATTGGAGACCTTTCCAAGCATATTTTAATCGCACCCAAGATTGTTCTAGCTCCACAACTACTCAGGCTGACCGCTATCTGTCTTTAACAGCAACAAACATGGGGAAACAACAGCTTGGTAACTGTCTCACGAGCTGTCGTCGACAAGAGTACGAACATTACACGTGTAACATAAACAGTTCGACAGTTTCAAGATATACTCTGTACTGGAGTCTACAAGAACAAGATATGTATGCACGAAGACCAATGGTTGCGTTCCCCTCGATTCTTTCAACAGATGAACTCATTCGACATGATACAGATTCACCTTTACAGTCCAGCATATTGGGCAAATGCACTCTTCATCAATTAGTCCAGATTCAATATGGACATCGATTCCTGATGTATGTTCATATGGAGAGAACAAGGAATTAGTCACAAGAACAAAATCGACAGTAAAATTGATTATTTAGGTAGCGGCACTGCGATGGCCGGGGGTTTAAACACGATGACTGGTAACACAGAGTTTCACATCATTCAGGGATTCATTCTCACTTCTCAGCGATAGAGAGACGAGATTCTTTCGTCTTATGTGAGGCCTTTTAGGAGTGCTTTCGGCCCTGATTTCATCTTTATGGACATCTTATTTTCGCCTGTCCAATAGAACACGACGATTTCCTAGAAATTGGAGATAATCATAGGATAGAGCTGTTAAACAGATTCCTGGACCTGAATCAAATTGAACGTGCTATTAGACATACTCTGTAGGTAAATACGGGACTCCAGCTTCCTCCCAGAACTCTTCACGAGCTCAAATTGCTCTCATAGAGGAGTGGGATTTACTACCACCTCGTCAACAGCATGAGAACGAGTTGCGGGGGTTGTATGGCTGTCATAAGTGATAGTATGCCTTATTAATATATCCTGTCCCTTAAATCCAAATCCTCGCTTCAGGAACTCATGCATATTATACTATATCATCATTATCCTACTTGCTCTTACAAAGTCATATCACAACACCTTTCCATGCGACATTTAGTTACATTTGCTGAAAATTATTTTAAGTTAATATACTCCTTTATCCATTATCCTTTAATTTTGAGCATCAGTGCAGATTCGCTCAAGCTCCCTTACTTAGACGTATATTGTAAAGCCTACTGGTGGTGCCCGTTTGTGGAGCTGCAACTCCACTTCCTAATTTGAATTGTCTTTGTGTTTCACGTTAAAACACTAAAGATGAATAATGATGGTAACGGGGTTGTAGTATTCTATCGCTTTAATTAAATTTCGTTACTAATGACAGAAACTGAGAATCGTAGAGAATAATAATTTGTCCACAATGTAAAATTATGGAGCCTCATTCGTCGTAAACAACGTAGACATATTTATGGCGGTGATCAGGTCACATTCATTACATTGCATTGGTCAGCTTTCGCTGCATTTACTCAATCATCGCAGCTTACGGGATGACGACCATCTTTTGGCGTAGGCAAGGTAGGCAAATGTTGGAGGCCTGCTATTTTGGGGGACCATTTTCATTACAACATATCGTGACGAGAGGGAAAATGCCTGCGTAGAGTTTTAAAGGGACCCCATATTTAACTTTTGCCTAGGGGCCCAAGTAAGGCTTAAGATGACCCTGTACCGGATATTATTTTTTGTAGTCTCATCAATCAGGGAAGATCACGAATCACTACAATTCTATTATGCGTATATTTTATGCACTAATTGAAGTTAAAGCTTTAACTGAATAGTAAAATGCAAATAAGATTTATTTCAAGCAAAATTTCCCATTTGATTCATATCAGATACAGTAATAAAACATCCTCGGCAAATGATCTTGATTTCAATGAACAACTGATTTTAACTCTCATTTCTTTTTTCTGATACGTTTCCTATGTAATTGTGAGACCTACAAATTGTAATATGACCTACAGATTTTGCTATCAAGCCAGGGTCTCAAGAAAATCAAGATTCATTATTTTACTAATTTTCTCATCGACGTCGTCCTATTCCATTCACAATATTCTATTGATAACGTACTACTCCAGTCATCAGGTAAACGACGACAGGCTCCCAGCAATTTCGACATTTCTATAGGGATTAACCTAAGCGAGAAAGCGGACAATAAACGTTTTATTATACGTAATCAATATGAGAAATTGATCAAACTTTATAACCTACTAGAAAACCATCTCATTCAAATTTGCAAAATTTGTGCTATGCTTTATCAGTAATAATAGCTTCAGTAGCTATAAACATATGCTAATTTCATGTTATATTAATATTTTTCTGTGGAAAAAAAGAGTTTTTGCCGGTCGGCGAAACTTAAATCCGCCGCTTTCCAGATTTATGCCAGATTGCTAATTCTAATAAATAATTCTAACCACTAAATTAGGATCTAATTAGCCTAATTAGCTATGAAATTCATTCACTAAATGTAATTTATATCGAAATATATTGAATTAAGATTTTTTCACAAAAATAAAAGTAGGAAATATTTATTAATTTAACATGTTAAAAACTTATGGTCTTTTCTAACTGAATCATCTCATGTATACGTTAGAAATGAAAAACGCACTAAGGTTAAGTCTTTAATCCCGCCATTAAAACCTACTGAATATTTTTACGAAAGGCTCTCTTTTTCTCCTGAAAACTATCCAGTATGTTTCCTTTCACAACTCTATTGTGGAGCTTAGAATCCACATGAGCTGGTAAAAACAAATAATATTCGAGTGTGAAGAACGGAAAAAAGGCTACTCAGAGGAGATTTTTTTTTCAGATTCGTTATTTCTTATGTTCGAAAGATTTGCATTCGTTACCAATATAGTGTACTTTTAATGCATTATCAGAGTGAACGGATAAGATTTCAGAACTTTCATTTTATGCCATCAACTTAAAGCAAATTGCTGTGGCATTATCATTAGTTACGTTCAGTATCATGGAGCAAAGGTCTCTACGTAATAAGACTTCTCTCAGTCGCTTTTAGATTACATCATAAATAAATTCTAAAAGTTAACACTCTCCGCATCTGAGCTATAGAGGAGATATGAATGGGATGCTGAACATTGTGGAGTCATCTGTGCTTGGATGCTCTAGGCATCCAATCCCGCAAACAGAGAGTAAAGGCGAAATTACTCAACTTTGTAATCACCTACTTGGTTCATTGCTTATATCTAAGTGCTCTCAATTGGGGGAATGGAATGTTGTTGACGTTGCTTTGTTAGATACGTATAATTTATCTGCCCAAAGACAATATGGGGCATAATTATTTGATAGGATTGTAGATACAGATTTATCACAATTTATAAATCAAAATATGACTGATAGAAAAAATGTCAAGAAAAGAATGTATTGATAAATATTTTATAGAAAGGTTTATATTTTCCAGTAGTCGAAATAGAAAACAATTCCTACCGAAAAACCTGTATTTCAGTTCGTCTCTAAACCAAGAGTAACTCTGACGAACTTACTAAAAAAAATAGCAACATTAGACTGTACGATTTGAGGCAAAATATAGTTAAGGATAAGATTATTTATACAGATTTCTCATCATTTATAAAGCAAAATATGACAGGCAAAAATTATGAAGGATATTAAATATTCATAGAAATTAAAAGACACGTAAGTTTCTTCAACAGTTGGTACTGACTCTGACCTTTGGAGAAGGATGATAGGCCCTTTTATTATCCCTCCGTATTGGTAGCTGCAATGGCAATGGGCAAAGTCTCCTACAGGTAAGAAAACTTAATGGTTTGAGAATAACTAACACCAATTACAAACAACGCCGCGACATATATAGGTACATAAGGGTTTCATCAGATGAGCTGTATAAGAATAAATATGATAGATTATATATTAATTAACAGCAAATGGACTAGTTCTGTTAAGGAAAAAGGAGCAGAGGAGACAGAATTATTTGAGTAATAAGGCACCTGGTATTCCTAACAGAACCGACAGGTCATATAGGGGACCTGAAATTCGATCTAACCATTACCTTGTTAAAAGTGTCTTGCAATTTAAACTTAACCCTTTCAGGACCATAAGGTTTCTAAGAGTAAATATTAGTATGTAACTGTTTATTTTAGTTTGTTTAGACGTAAAATAAATAAAAATCATAAGAAAAATACATAACAATGTGTAGTTTTTTTGGAATTTTATGGGAAATATTTTTCCCAATGGACTATAAAGGTAACACAAATTATAGTTAGGCTTATTATGCAATGTCTTTTATTTATTGGTTTATTAGAACAAAATGTTAACTAAAATAATACAAAATTATGAAATAAAATTACTATACAAAATGATGTGCTAATTACGATATTCTGCGAAGCAATTTCTTTTGGTAGTGAGGCAAAGAAGGACATTGCACATAGTACATATATTATGCGTCCTGACAGTTCTGTTTTTGTTTTCTAAACGTTCCCGTTTACGTAATTGCGTTCGGCATACGTTCTATTTTGACATTCTGTATAAAAAATGCAGATAAGGTTATAATTAAATACGACAATCACCAATTTTAAAATGGGAAAAAGGTTTCCCTTAGTCGTGAAAGGGATAAGAAGTGTTGTGCTAAGGTTAAAAAAATTACCTTTAATTCTGAAGCTCTGAAAGACCCAGTTATAGTTAAAGCTTACTGTGATGTTGCTTCTTCGTTTGTTTGTCTATTGGGACCACTTAGGAATGTTCCCTCGGTTCGATCGCAATTCGCGACGGGTGAAAGAGTTTTTCAGATAAAATCAACGGTTTTATCACAATTGCTGGGACTAAATACTGAGGCTCCTCCCCAATAAATTTGTTCAACTTCAGCCTTTACTTAAATCTAACAATTATTTATTGAACCTTCCAAACATGCTTGATAGACAAGGACATATGCTTAATTACATAGCATTACATCAACACCAGCTTACTATGCCTGTTCAGCTGTATTCACAGAGCCCAATGCCGTTATTACCAGTCGGCATTTCCCAGCTTTACAATTTTTCGTCCGCACGCGTTCGTTCCTCGACTGGCTCTGTCCTCCTCGTTGCCAACCCTTTCTCTTTCTCTCTCCGCCCGACCATCTGGGAAGTTCGCTAGCCTCCGGGTTGATTGTCAGTGCACGCGAGCGTTTTGGGTGACCTCCGTCGCCCCGGGCACTGCTACTTCAATTAACTCTCCAGATGCTGGGACAGAGGGCCTCCCACGTAGCATATGCCTTTTTGGTGAAATCCAGAATAATATACGAAATCCGAACAAAAAAAATATTTAAAAAGGCCTCTATCCTGACACTTACCATGATAGATTACTTAGCCATTATGACAGTCATGGTTTGCTTCCTATTAAAGTTGAAAAAGAATGGGATTGTTTTAAATAGGCTTTTTTGGAAACAAACACTACTCTTTTAGGAAAAAAAGGAACAGAGGAGATAGAATTATTTGAGTGATAATGAAATCTTATTTCAGAAAGAAAGAGCTGCAGGAATGTCCTTAATCAATACCTTACTGATCCTAAAAGAAAGCGTTATAGAGAGCTTAATAAACTTGAAAGGATCAGTTATCTACGGGTAAGAATATTTGGCTTAATGGCTTGCTGACAAAGCCGAGGAAGTAGTTACACAGCACAACAGCAGAGAGCTGTAGCAGATAGTTAATGTTCTGTGTGGTAGAAAACAGACAGGTGTATAGGGAATGAAGGAGAGGCATGATAAGGTTATATAGACGGTGAGGATTCTGTCAGCTCTAGGTGGGATGAGCATTTCAGTGATGTTCTGAACAATGTGTTAGTTCCATTGTTTGAAATGATGATAGATGATAGATGCATTACTGGCTTTAATGTTGGTCCTATAACATAGTCTGAAGTTATTTTGGCTGTTTCTAAATTAAACTACATAAATCCAAAGGGGTAGATGAAATTATTACGGAAATGCTTAGAGCTGGGAATGTTTCAGTTACCACTTGGATGACTGAAATTTTGAATATCTTTTATGATAAAGAAATGATTCCTAAGTATTTTACCAGAACTATTATTATCCTTATTTTTTTAAAAAGTGATCGCAGTTCTTGTGATAATTATAGGGGTATCAGCCTACTTTCTGTTCCAGGTAAAGTTCTTTGTATGATTGTGCTTAATAGAATTAAGAATCTGGTTGACAGTCACTTGCGTGATACAATGTGGATTGAGAAGTGGTAGAGGATGTGTAGATCAGATATTTTCACTTAGGCAGATTCTTCAGAAAGTTTAGAGTTTCAGGAATCTTAGGTTTCAGAAAGGCTTTCGACTCTGTTGATCGTCATAATTTGTGGTTGATTATGAGATCTTATTGCTTACTTGTCTGGTATGCCATAAGATCTCACAATCTAACATAATGAAATCTCTCTATAATAACACTGAGTCATGTGTGAGAGTTGGTAAGGCTTGAAGCAATTGGTTTAGCATTGCTTCTGGTGTTCGACAAGGGTGCATTTTGTCCCCTTTTCTCTTTATTTGGTTATTGATTATATTATGCGAAATTCTTTGCAAGCAGAGGCGTAGCTAGTTTTTTGGCGCTCTTGGTCAGTTATTGATTAAAAAAAAATACACTTTATTTATATTATATGTATATATTTATTGTCATTATTTTAATACAGTTACATGAATAAATATTAATTGCACATAAATAATTGCAAAAGAAATTGCAATTAATTATGCAAGTAATTATTTTTCAAAGTAATTTAATTTTTCCTATTTTTTGTTGGCAAAATCATTAATAGTCTCATCAAAAATATTTTTTGAGTCAGTTCTCGCTCGATTGATAGGAAACAAAGTTATGATTTACGCTCCTGTAATATAAACCCGGGATTAAACAATCCCGCGGTTTATAAACATAATAATTCAATACAATGTACAAATTATGAACTCCCGTCCAAAGAAAAAGATACCTATGTAACAAAATTTCCTTTTTTATTATAACGGCATGATTTGTAAAAGCAATATGAACAGTTGGAAATTGCGCCCCAAAGTTGTTTTATGGCATGGTGGTGCAAAGGGGGGGGGGGGCGTCTAATTGTTCGCCGATAAAGAGGAAAAAATGTTTTTGTAGGAAATAACGAAAATCTAGAATATGATGTCTTGACGATACGACGGTATAAACAATACGTATTAAATTCATTGAACTACGGGCAGCTAATCATTCGATTTTATTTTGCACATAAACGTCAGTGAACCCTGTGAACGTTAAAGAACTAACTGGATGGTCTTGAGGAAAGCTGCCCTCTGTCTCCTAACAGCTGTCCAATAGGTCCCCTCCTCTAACCTTCTCTAAACTCTCGAGGTCTTTGTAACCTTGCCATTTAACCCATTTTGTGCAAAAAAGTGCCACTCAGAGCTAAAACATTCCAAGCTAACACTCTGCAAACATCTCAAGACCACATGCACCTCAATTAATAGTAAATACGCAGAGTTAAATGCTTGGCATAGAAGTCAATAGGTCATCAAATACGTTTGTGAAAGAAAATAGTTTTGCTGACCCAGTTGTCTCCAGATTCATGCCAAGTAATTTTATAAGTCACATTAGTGGATAAATGAGGGAAACCTCTGCTAGTTTAGTGGTTAGAACACTCTTGCACGAATCTCGAAAGACATGGGTTCGAGTCCCGCTCATCAGCAAAACTCATCTTCTTCACAAAATTATTAACGTGCACTTTTTCCTGTGTTTAAAAAAAAATCTGAAAAGTAATGTATATTGTAAAATACACCGGTATGAAACTTTTAATGCCCCTGAACGAATCTGGTTGTATTCTTGATAGCCTGAAAAGTCACAAGGACCCCAAGACAAAGTAAGAGTAAGGAAGTGGCCCATTAGAAAGCTTTTAAAGGTAAATGGAAAGCTCTCCTTGGGCCATCAGCTGTTCCTTTCTCGTGGAGATAGGGCGGCTCACCTGTATACAGAATCATGGCTTAACGTAAGATGTACTTTGCAAAGTATGTCTCTTTTCTTAACGAGAAAAGACTAAAATCCAGTCTACGAGTCTGCTCTTCCCAAGTCACTGCAAAGTGTGTTTCTCGCTCCAACATTGGAACAGATTATGTTTTGTTTTCTGGTGAGTGTAGCAATTTTTCTTTTTGCTCTTTGGTGATTGCTGCAAACTGCGTTTCGTTCTTTGACACTTGATTCACATTTGTTTTGTTTCTTGGCGAAGCAATTTATATTATATCCTTTGTTGATTTCTATTTTTAGAGACTGCTGAAAATTGAGTTTTGCTCTTGGGTGAGGGAGTGTTACAATTTCCTTCCGTTCTTGGGGGAAAATTGCTTCAAAATTGTTTAGTTCCTTAATGAGATCTTAACGTTGGATTTTCCGCTTGGTGATTACTGTAAACATTAACATTGGGGCGAGCTTAGTGTTAAAAGGTATAAGATTTTACAGTAAATTATCTTAGAACAAGAAAATTATTACTGAAGTGAAAACGTTCTCAGTAATGTCTGCTTCTCCAATATTAATTTGCTATTGAAATCGCTTAGTAAAATCTACATCCCTGAATTGCATAGCTCACAAAATTTTCTTCTGGGTTTATTTCAAATATTTTTACGTGTGGATACAGCACACTATATATTTACCAGATTAATTTATTTTATTTCTTAACATAATTAATGATTCACTGCTTTTGTTGTCGATTATTTTTTTAATTAGTATGGACTTTAAAATTTTTGTTTTACACTGCGATAATAATTTTTTTTATTTCGAATGTGGGACATATATCTCGATGCACCTCTACTTTCAGATTAATTTAGTGAAAGCCTATAAAGACTCATTAAATAACTTTTATAATATTATATTAATTTCAAAATACATCAATGTAAATAATCATGTATTTTGTTACTCATGAATTTTGAAATATTTAATAGCAATGTTTCTTAAGTTTTATTAGATTTTAATTAAAATATTCTTAATTTTATATCAAATATTTTATTTTTAATATGCCATAGTAAAATTTGAAGACTTGTTTTTTAGTTTCTGCTAGTTCCGGAAAAGATTACTCAGACAGGTTGCTCGGAGGATGAATAATTCGGCGTCTCTGCAATGGGAAAAATTTGTATTAGTATTTTCAATATTTAGTTACGTTTACAATTACAAATCAATTGCAAAATAATAAATCTCCAAATACAAGCGTTTATCCACAGAAAGAAATACAGCAATAACTGAACAACAAAGTTAATAAATACTTTATGTTATTGAAATACACTATTTCATAACAAGAAACCAAATAGCAGAAGTTATTAGACTTAGGTGAAGCTATGATATTGGTAGCTAGGCATAAACTGGAAGGAGAGCTATATACCAATCCCTAGTGATGACGCACTGAACCAGCCCGGTCTAGCACCTAATGTCCGACTCCGCCTTCTCGTGGTGCAGGCCGTTAGTACCTTTCAAAAGAGAATTCTCTTTTGGAAGGGAACGAAAGTGGAGGGCTGCTAGTTCAGTATGGCCTACTGATCTGGTCATCTATGGCCACTTTTTTCTTTTCTTTCAACCCTGCTGAGGAGGGGTCAACTTCACAGGGTCCTGGTGCGGACCATTTATACCTACTAGACTGGACTTATTTATGGAATTTAGCTTGATTATGGATCCTGCACTTGCTGCACTGGTGGGCCTCTGTTGAGGGAAAAACTGCCGCTGTGTTTTCTGTTTGCTTCTGGGTTGCCAGCCCTAATAGAACAGAGGCATGGGATACTTAATATCAGCTGGTGGATAATCCTAATCAGAGGTCATCGCAGGTACCTGAACCTAACTTAGCTAGTTGGGCATCGTTAAGCCTAAACTGGAGTAATGTGTATCAGGCAGGCCATATGGCTCGTGAAAAAGTCCACTTGAAAAGGTGGTGCCTGAAGTTCCTACCAGCATCAGTGACTTCAGTCTTTAGCGGAAGAGGAACAGGTCTTTGCCCCATGCCTGCGATCAGGGGGCTGTTTGATATTGTTGGCCCTACCTATCTCAATAAACATAGTTTCTTTAAAAATCCTACTAATCATTTTCTCTCTGCAGGAACGTGGAACGTGATGACATTATATAGAGATTATTCTCTTGATGTCCTCACGCAGGAATTCCAGCGCTATAACCTAGATATTCTAGGCTTGCAAGAGACCAGGTGGACAGGTAAAGGTGAGTACTTAAAAATAACTTTAAATTTCTCTTTACAGGGAAGAACGATAAAAAATATCACCAAGTCATGGGTCTGCTTCTCAGCAGACACGCTAGTGATGCTCTTCTAGGATTTGAGTGCATTAATGAAAGGTTTCTTACAGCAAAATTTCAGACAAGCGTTAAAGACTTGAATGTTATCTGCTGTTATGCCCCCGCTGAGGATGCCGATGAGGATGAGAAGGATAGGTTTTATGAACAACTTCAGGATATTTTGAATTCTGTTAAGAAAGGAGATATTAAACTTGTTCTTGGTGACTTCAATGCCAAAGTTGGTACTGACTCTGACCTTTGGGGAGGGGTGATAGGCCCTTTTGGTATTGGTAGCTGCAATGGCAATGGGCAACGTCTCCTACAGGTAAGTAAACTCAATGGTTTGAGAATAACTAACAATTATTACAAACACCGCGACATACATAAGTACACGTGGGTTTCACCTGATGGGCTGCATAAGAATATGATTGATTATATATTAATTAACAGCAAATGGGATAGTTCTGTTAGGAATACCAGGTCATATAGGGGAGCTGAAATTGGATCTGACCATTACCTTGTTAAACGTGTCTTGCAACTTAAACTTAAAAAGTGTTGTGCTAAAGTTAAAAAAATTACCTTTAATGCTGAAGCTCTGAAAGACACAGTTATAGCTAAAGCTTATCATGATAGGTTACTTAGTTATTATCACAGTCATGGTTTGCTTATAATTGAGGTTGAGGAAGAATGGGGCCGTTTTAAACAGGTTTTTTGGAAACTAACAGTACTCTTTGAGGAAAAAAGGAGCAGAGAAGGCAGAATTATTTGAGTGATAAGGCACTTGAGCTTATTTCAGAAAGAAAGAACTGCAGGAATGTCCTTAATCAATACCCTACTAGTCCTTTAGTTTTGTGTGGTAGAAAACGGACAGGCATACAAGGATTGAAGGATAAACAAGGTAAGGTTATAGAAGGGGAGGATTCTGTCATGGTTAGGTGGGCTGAGCGTTTCAGTGATGTTCTAAACAATGTAGTTAGTTCTACTCCCATTGTTTGCAATGATGATAGATGCATTGGTGGCTTTAATGTTGGACCTAAAACACAATCTGAAGTTATTTTGGCTGTTTCTAAACTTAAACTTCATAAATCCCCAGGGGTAGATGAAATTACTACGGAAATGCTTAGAGCTGGGAATGTTTCGGTTACCACTTGGATGACTGAAATTCTGAATATCTTTTATGATAAAGGCATGGTTCCTAAGGATTTTACCAGAGCTATTGTTATCCCTATTTTCAAAAAGGGTGATCGCAGTTCTTGTGATAACTATAGGGGTATCAGCCTACTCTCTGTTCCAGGTAAAGTTCTTTCCATGATTGTGCTTAATAGAATTAAGAATCTGGTTGACAGTCAATTGCGTGATGAGCAATGTGGATTCAGAAGTGGTAGGGGATGTGTGGATCAGATATTTTCATTTAGGCAGATTCTTGAGAAATGTTTAGAGTTTCAGAAACCTTTGGTTGCTAGCTTTGTTGATTTCAAAAAGGCTTTCAACTCTGTTGATCGTCATAATTTGTGGTTGATTGTGATATCATATGGTATACCAGACAAGTTAGTTAACATTATGAAAGCTCTCTATAATAACACTGAGTCGTGTGTGAGAGTTGGTAAGGCTTGTAGCAATTGGTTTATCATTACTTCTGGTGTTCGACAAGGGTGCATTTTGTCTCCTTTTCTCTGTAGCTTGGTTATTGATTATGTTATGCGAAATTCACTTCAAGGGAAAGATTTTGGCCTTAAATGGGCTGGAGATACGAAACTTTCTGATTTAGATTATGCTGATGATTTAGCCCTTTTGGCAATGATGTTGATGAGATGAACTCTTTCATTCGAGCTGTTGATGAGACTGGTAGTAGAGTAGGTTTGGTTATAAACAGAGAGAAAACTAAAGTGATGAAAATTGGTCAGGCAGGCTGTGATTCAGTTCATCTGAATGGTTGCAGTCTTGAGCAGGTGTCACAGTTTAATTATCTTGGGAGCTATGTAACAGATAATGGTGATGTGCGGCATGAGATTAACAGACGAATAGGGATTGCTGCCAGGACTTTTAAGAATCTATGGAGAGTGTGGAGAAATAGGCGTATACACCTAAAGACTAAAATTAGACTGTATAATAGTTTGGTCCTTTCTAGGGTTAGTTATGGTAGTGAAACTTGGACACTTTGTAAACAAGATAACAGCAAACTAGATGCTTTTGATTCCAGATGCTTACGCAGTATCTTGGGCATTAGATGGTTCAACTTTGTAACTAATGATGAGATTAGGCAAAGGAGTTTGCAA
Organism: Ryuthela nishihirai; assembly: GCA_038380435.1. Classification (NCBI taxonomy): domain Eukaryota; kingdom Metazoa; phylum Arthropoda; class Arachnida; order Araneae; family Heptathelidae; genus Ryuthela; species Ryuthela nishihirai. Next base: position 65,850,189 of record JAWZYU010000011.1, on the reverse strand, counting down.
CCTCCTTTAAGCAGCATATTGTGCAGAGAGAGACTCCGCTGGTTGGGCCATGTTGCCCGTATGAATAATTATAGATTGGCGGATAGGGTTATGAACAGTGTGCCTAAAGGCCTCAGAAAGAAGGGGAGACCTAGGATGCGGTGGGCAGACAATGTCAAACAAGACCTTGTTAGAATTGGTGTGCAGTGGCCAGATGCAAGAGATGTAGCTCAGGATAGACTTGCTTGGAGAACTAAAGTGCACGGTCTGGTTGGACCTCCGTAGCCCATGGCTGCTTGAGGATGATGATGATGATGATGATGACTAGTCCTAATAGAAAGCATTACAGAGAACTTAATAAACGTGTAAAAGATCAGTTAGCTGCTGATAAGAATCTTTGGCTTGATGGCTTGGCTGAGAAAGCTGAAGAAACAGTTAGGCAGCACAACAGCAGAGAGTTGTACCAGAGAGTTAATGTTTTGTGTGGTAGAAAATGGACAGGGATACATGGATTGAAGGATAAACAAGGTAAGGTTATGGAAGGGGAGAATTCTGTCATGGCTAGGTGGGCTGAGCATTTCAGTGATGTTCTAAACAATGTGGTTAGTTTTACTTCCATTGTTTCTAATTATGATGCATTGATGGCTTTACTGTTGGCCCTATAACACAATCTGAAGTTATTTTGGCTATTTCTAAACTTAAACTTCATAAATCCCCAGGAGTAGATGAAATTACTGCAGAAATGCTTACATCTGGGAATGTTTCATTTACTACTTGGATGACTGAAATTTTGAATATCTTTTTGAATATATTTTAGTCGTCCCATGGCCGAGTGGTTAGCGCGCTTGGCTACTGATTTAAGGGACCTGGGTTGGAGCCCCGGGTTAAGGCATGGATGTATGTGTCGTTTTTCTGCTGAGGTCCTGCCATCCTCATAGACCTTCTACTATGGCATATAAACTAAGAGGCTCCTGTCAGACCTCTGTGGCAAGCAGCTGCTTGAGGGTGTATTTATTTTTTTATTTGTGATAAAGGCATGGTTCCTAAAGATTTTACCAGAGCTATTATTATCCCAATTTTCAAAAAAGGTGATCGCAGTTCTTGTGATAACTATAGAGGTATCGGCCTACTCTCTGTTCCAGGTAAAGTTCTTTCCATGATTGTGCTTAATAGAATTAAGAATCTGGTTGACAGTCAATTGCGTGATGAGCAGTGTGGATTCAGAAGTGGTAGGGGATGTGTGGATCAGATATTTTCATTTAGGCAGATTCTTGAGAAATGTTTAGAGTTTCAGAAACCTTTGGTTGCTAGCTTTGTTGATTTCAAAAAGGCTTTCGACTCTGTGATCGTCATAATTATTGGTTGATTGTGTGATCATATGGTATACCAGACAAGTTAGTTAACATAATGAAAGCTCTCTATAATAACAGTGAGTCGTTTGTGAGAGTTGGTAAGTCTTGTATCAATTGGTTTAGCATTACTTCTGGTGTTCGACAAGGGTGCATTTTGTCTCCTTTTCTCTTTAGTTTGGTTATTGATCATGTTATGCGAAATTCACTTCAAGGGAAAGATTGTGGCCTAAGATGGGCTGGAGATATGAAAATTTCTGATAAAGATCTGCTGATGATTTATCCCTTTTGGCAAACGATTTTGATGAGATGAACTCTTTCATTCGAGCTGTTGATGAGACTGGTAGTAGAGTAGGTTTGGTTATAAACAGAGAGAAAACTAAAGTGATGAAAATTGGTCAGGCAGGCTGTGATTCGGTTAATTTGAATGGTTGCAGTCTTGAGCAGGTGTCATAGTTTAATTACCTTGGGAGCTATGTAACAGATACTGGTGATGTGCGGCATGATATTAACAGACGAATAAGGATTGCTGCCGACTCTTTTAAGAATCTGTGGAGACTGTGGAGAAATAGGCGTATACACCTAAAGACTAAAATTAGACTGTATAATAGTTTGGTTCTTTCTAGGGTTAGTTATGGTAGTGAAACTTGGACGCTGTGTAAACAAGATTATAGGTAACTAGATGCTTACGCAGTATCATGGGCATTAGGTGGATCAACTTTGTAACCAATGATGAAGTTAGGCAAAGGAGTCTGCAACCTCCTTTAAGCAGCATATTGTGCAGAGAGAGACTCCGCTGGTTTGGCCATGTTGCCCGTATGGATAATTATAGCGAATAGGGTAATGAACAGTGTGCCTCGAGGCCTCAGAAGGAGGGGGAGACGTAGGATGCGGTGGGTAGATAATGTCAAACAGAACCTTGTTAGAACTGGTGTGCAGTTGCCGGATGCAGCAGATGTAGCTCAGGATAGATATGCTTGGAGAATTAAACTGCACGGTCTCGTTAGACCTCCGTAGCCAATGGCTGCTTGATGATGATGATGGTGGTGGTGGTGGTGGTGGTGGTGGTGGTGGTGGTGATGATGATGATGATGATGATGATGATGCGTATTCACATATTCCGTTAATTACTGATTATCAAATGAAACCAATTTCCTCAATGCGTGTATATATACTGTTTTTGCAAATTTCTTCAATATCGCCGTACATGATACATTTCCCATTCTTTTCTCCGGTTTTGAATTTGGACTACTCTGTTATTTAAATGGGAACTTCAGGTGTATATGCATATCGCTAATAAACATTTTATTATTGGTTCCATAGTAAAAAGGTAAATAATTCTACAAGTGCTTTACGAGCAGATGTATTTAATACGAGCAGATTTTTTACGAGCAGATGTATTTAATCCTTCTGTATATAGATGTACTTAACCCTTCATAATTTTTACAACATTTTATTTTTAGTGTGCTATTTTAAAGTTTGAATAATTGTTTTTTTTAGTTTCTGCTAGTTCCAAAAAAGACCAGTAACACCCAGTAATAAATCTGTGTACCCACGTGGCTACATGGTTCTTGAAACACATTTCTTATTTATAGATAACGCATATGCCCTTAATAGTAGTTGTTTATTAGTCTTTGCTTTGCGCATCTTGCTCATTAGCATTTCGCTGTGGTATGTGTAACAGGTTTAAAATGTACGCCCCTGCTGAAGGGTTTATCCTACTCATAATCGATTAATAATATTGTATCCTTTTGCAAATATGGTCATTATTCAATGCACCTCTACAGTATGTTATCACTTTTGACCACTAAACTTGGCAGCTTTCATATTATATATTACTCCACGTACCAGGAACAATTCGAAAAAATTTATTCCAATATGTACAAAATTGATTTGATTTCTCTGAATGATTCTTTAAAAATATTTCGAATCATGCGCATTTCTCAACAATTCCTTATAATTTATTCTCGTTTTGAAGGATGCATTTGTTAGAAGATTTTACAAATTTTGCATAATTGTAAAAAAAAGTCTATGGTAAATTTTGTTCGATAAGTTTTCATTTATTTTGCTTTCTTTCTAAAATATGGATTTTATATTTTGAAAGATTTTCAAGATTTTTTAAAGAGCTGTAAAATGGGGGTGGAATGTTGTACTCCATTAAAATCCAGTATCTTGCCCTCGTCCTAGATTTTTTATTCTAGACTGAGACCGAACAGCGGCAATAATAATCCTCTAATATTGCTACAGATTTAGGTGCTCCATTCTTTTGAAGAAATATGTCTCCACAACTCATCAACGAATATCGGAGAAAAACATAGATTTACAGAGATTTACTGAATCCCTTTAACTTCCTTTTAATCTCATTTTTTTCAATAAGAAGTTTATTTCAAAGGTACGATATTTCCGATGTTGCTTTCCATTGGCAAAACACGAAAATGTTTCATTATCGTCTTCATGCTACAGTGCAGTACGGGCACCATTTAGACCAGTTTAATGGATGTTAAGTATCTTATCTGTTTCTTATTCTTAATATTTAAATATCAGTAATAAAAAGCTTTTTATAACAAGTATAAAACAACCCTGTTTCACTATACTCTATTTAGTAGTGGCGGTTGGCTCAGTCGGTAGTACTTCGGGCTCATAATCTGCAGTTCCCTGGTTCGAGTCGAGTCCCAACTGTGGGGGACTGTCGAGTCCCAAATGTATGTGTAAACATATTCTGGGGTAAATCACAGATCTGCAGATTTTTACACCAGTGCTTAGGTACGCATCAGATGTGCTGTGCCTTCGATGAAAGATAAAATGTCCAATGCACTAAGGTAGAGGACGACACATTGTTCATTTGCAGTTACATATAATATATATAGTAATGTGCTCGATTCTGTGGTCTGTCTCAAGCTAACTGTTGAAAGCCATCAATAAATCAGGTGAAAGCATCAATAAACCCATTTCACCCAACAAAGTGTTGAATGTTAACTCAACACTTCGTTGGGTGAAATGGCTTTATTGATGTTCCTTAGAGACTCTCCAATCAGCTTAATATTAGTTGTATTCTGCTTTGGTTTTGCAGGTATTTTTTTAATTAAAAAATGAATCTTTGTTTCCTCATAATAATGTGTTACAGAACGATTTACAGTTGTCCCACAAAGCTACATAGCTTGTCTTAAGGAAATATCACAGTTACAATATTTATATAGATAAAATAATTTGCGGGTTAAAAAAAGATAAAAAAAAAAAAATAAACTAATAGAAGTATAGTTAAACAAAGGATAGTATAATAATCTGGTTACATAGTTCACAAAGCCGGAAAGCAAATATATGTATATAATAAACATTTGTGTCACCTATCAATAGACAGAAATGAAAATATCAAGTGACAAACTATAAAAGAAACTAATTCGAAGCAATCTAAAAACATCACTATTATGTATTTTCTTCCATAAAAAACAGCTTTAAAATTCTCTTCAAAGTCAAAAATTTGCAGATATATAGTAAATATCTAGGTAACCAATTATAGACGAAAGGTATTTTATATTCACCTACAGATTTTCCATAATTATTTTTGATATTTGGTAATTTAAAAAAGTTAACTTTTTTTAATCTGGTTTCTTTCTCATGGTTTATTTTAGTCCTAAAAGTATCGTCAAAGAAAGTTTTCAATAATATATTATATTTATATAAATTTGAATAAGATAAGATATTTAAGTGTTTAAATCTCTCCTGTTTTGTCTATAAATGAGCATTTTCATTGTCACCAATTATAATTTTTACTGTTATTGATTGCATTTTTTCAATTTTATTTATATTTCTTATATTTGCAGTTCTGTGTATAGTGATTCCATGGTTTAATATTGATTCACAAATTGCTTTGTAAAATGATAAACATGTTGTTCTGTCGATTGTACAACTTAGTTTATGTAATTTTATAGCAGCCAATCTTAACTTATCCAAAATATATTGTGTATGGCTATTCTATCTAAAATATCATCAAAAAATGAACTGAAATATTTTATGCTTCGTAACTTTTCAATTTTACAACAATTGTAAATATCTTCAATAATTATGTTCTTCATTTTTTTGTTCATTCATATTTCTTCATTTTTTTTATGGTCGTATCGACATAATGGTTTTAATAAACTTTTTTCAGTATTTCGATCATATTTCAAAATTTGAAAATCACTAATATCTGCTGCAATTAAGTAGTGATCTGCATTTTACTTCGTAAGATATATATATGAACATGACCTGAATTTTTATCATTTGACATTAATGTGATCAAATGCATGTTTTAGTTAATTGTTCACTTAGAAGTTCTTCTCTTGTACTCTGTATTATTAACCTTTCAAATCCACATTCTGATAATAAAGTTGAATATTTTTCTGCTCCGTTTTTTTTTAGGATCAGTGTATCTATGTTAAAATCGCCTATAAGAATTTGGTTATGCAATGTTTTGTGTTCTCAAGCCAATTTCGGAAGTTTACAAAAAACGTTATTTTTATCAGAGCTGGGTGACTTATATAAAGCTAAAATATTATATATTCTCTTGTTTTTGGTAATTTTAATACTTATTGTTTCTGCTGGTATAATTTCATCATTTAGGTTTTCTATTTCGATAGTATTTCTATAATATATAACAATACCTCTTGATTTCTTTTTTAAAATGTTCTGATAAATTACTTCAAATTCTTCTAAATTAAATAAATTTCATTCAATAACAGAAATATTAATATCTAAAAACTTTAGATAGATAGTTTAGATATTTTAGATATAATATTAGAATAATTATATCTAAAAACTGCAAATATTTATCAATAATAATTTTAAAAATCTTCCAATATTTCTTTTGACTAATAATATTAAGATGTGCAATCCCTAAAGTGCTATTTTTAGTTAATATATCATTTTCAGAAAAGAACCATTACTTGTCTCTAAATATTATCCACATATATATTTTACTCCATAAAAATACTACTTTCAAATGTAAAATATATCATTAAAGGTAAAAATGTAATACAATGTATAAAGTTTATCAAAATCGGTAAACATATCCACATTTACTATATTTTCTCCATCCGCTCTTCTTAACATAATTTTGCCATTCTTGTACCACATATTCACTTAATAAAGCTGAAATCTGTACTTTCCCGAACATAAATCGCTTTACAGACGTCACAACTTGCGAGAGGATATCTTAATAACTGCCAAATAACCTGGTTCACACAGAACTGAACCCTGCTCCTTTACAGGTTTCAAGAAAGAGCTACGTCACTCTGGCGATAAAACAAACGTGATTTCTCCATTCTTAAGCAACACTCATTCTGATTTATTTATTTCCTGCATCTCGCCATCGCTCCTCTTGGTGATTCACAATGTAGCCCCTCTGGCTACAAGTGATGTAGAGTGAAGGAGATATCATAGAGCCATTTGCTGACACTCACTTCCCAAGCATATGGAAAACTGCCCAGCTTGGCCTGAATGATGACTAATGAGCAACATTCCTATTCCTATTTAAGACTTCTGAAAATACACTAATATTAGATATATATATACAATAACAATAGATAATATAATAAAATAAATTAAGGGAACATGACAGTCCTCTTCCCCCAATTTTCTCTGATCCTTTGGGTCCTTGTGAGGATAGTGGGTCTTTTAACTCATTGTGTGCAAAAAGCGTAGCTCATAGGTAAAACAACCAAATTTTTACTGTGCTAAAATCCCTAATCTCAAATGTAATGCAAAATTTATATATTGTTGTTCTTTATATTCTTATATTCTTTATTATATTAAACTGAAATAAAAATCATAATAATTTATTCATAAAAAATATGTTTTAAAAGTTTCTTTTTATTATAATTTTATTTATAAAATTCAAAGCCTAGATGCAAATCATTAAACTGTTTTTTTTTTCACATTTTTCCGAATTATCTATCTGTGAAAGACAAAGCCTAAACACCGAGAGAAAATCCCTCTTTCATCGCTAATGCCAAGCTACTTACATCAAGAGCAAATATTAAAGGAAATTTATCCACTAAAGTTACCAGTCACTGTGAGAACTTTCTTCAGTTTCATAACTATCTATTATTAGATTAGAAGACACGATGACTAAAAAGACACGGAGCAGAAATATAAGAAAAAAGATACATTTCGGATATCGCTCAGGCATTGGAAACACAAAAATATGCTTAATATGCAGATGTCATATTATTAAAAGGCTTTTAACTGCGTAATTAGTAGCAATTAAATATTAACAAAGTTACATTAAGACTGTAATTTTAATTTGCATTTTTAACATTGTTTTCGACAAATGGCTAATTAACACGCTTAAGAGCTTTTTTTAAACTGAGGAAACAACTAAACGTCTTCTGAACAAGAGAGAATTATTTGGAACGATACTTCTTTTAGAGTAACTTGCATCTGATAGCTGCTGCATTTAATCAAGTCCTCCGAGAGAAAAAGATATGCCTTTCCAAGCTTTTAGTTACATTTCAAAATTTTTATCCATCGGTATGACTTATTCATTAAAATATTCATGGTAAACAACATTTGTTTACTCAAAATTGTCACTGTTTATGTCATTTCCTAGGTGTTCACCTTGGGATTCGTGTATTATCAATAACCTTGAAGCGATTGTGAATTAATACGAAATCCATGTGGATTTGTTCATAATAAATGCTGAGATGTACTTTAATCCGAAGTCTCAAAGGATACATTTAATGAATATATAACTAAATACTTGCGGGAATAAAATTTGTCTTATGATATTGTTACAGATTTCTGGTTGTATTTGAATATTAGTCAAACGAAAGTGAATTCAAAATAAATAAGCAGTCGATAAATGAACTGATTTAATAACTAAGGTAATGTAATTATATTAATAATTATCTAACTAAACACCAATATATCATGTATAAAGAGAAATACTGCATTATAAATCTAGTTCAAAGTTGATTATGTTCATTAAAATATCTGTTAAAGCGATCACATTTCACAATTGATTTACAAATCAATGTATAGCATAAATCTTACGATCACATTTCGAGGTTTAACTAAGATTTTAATAAGATATTTAATCAGCTATACAGATACTTTGCTGATATTTTTGAAAATCTGGTTAATCTTACCACTTAAATGCTGAGAACTTATCACTGCGCTGAAACAAACTAAATTCTCATACTGCACTCACTAAACTCTCTGTATTACATCTTCATGATATACTTTTAACTCATTAAACTATTTTAGCACTTCAACCCATTCTCCAATAAAAAGTTTATTCGGTAGACTAACGTAAACAGACTAAAACAATCCACTTTCTGCTTCACACAGATTCTTTCGAATCACAACTGCATTTTTTAAGTTAACATATCCTTTGAACTGGTTAGTGACGTAATTCCCACTGCGAGCTATATCTCGAGTGTCATATAGTACCACAGTCTTGCCTTCATTATTGCACGTGTTCCTTCCATTTCTTAATATATATATGTATACGTTTATAATACACATAATACACATATAATTCACTTATATACATATATGATCACAGATCCGTGGGTTTTTACACATGCTTAGGTGTGTGGTCAGACGTGCTGTGCCTCAGATGAAAGAAATAGATATCCAACGGACAACTCGACTATTTGGCTTTTTTGGTAACGATAATGGGGAAACTAGTTTTGGTAGCAAAAGTGGTCATGTTCCCTTCCCTCCCCTCCACTTTCAGAATGTTAGTAGGTGTAACAGAGGCAAAAAAGTATTAAACTTATTTAAATTTCATGCATTTTTCAAGAGATTTTTATAAATCTGTAAAACGGAAGGGGAAATATTATACTGCATTGGAAATCTAGTTTCTTGCTCCCCCCACACACACCTTACACATTTTCCCATCTCGATTGTGTTCCTTGCCCCCACCCTACAGGATTGTTTTCTAGATCCGGGCCTGTAAACAATAAATGCTCTGCAGTTGAAAGAATCGATCTTATTTTTGGTCTCAAATTAGATCCATTGATTAATATATAAATTTCTTATTTATTGACAACTCGCTTGCAGATTATATGTTCAAAAATCAAAACCAGATATGTAAAAAATGTCAATCGTTAAAGCATTAGTTGGGTTGGGTTGTTTTACCTCTGAGCGGCACTTTTTTGCACACCATGGGCTAAATGGCCAGGTGACAAGGACCCCGAAGGCTCAGAGAAGGTTGGGGGAGGGAACCCACTGGAACAGCTGTTGGGAGACAGATGGTAGTCTCCCGTCAAGGCTATCCAGCGTGTTCTTTAACGTGCACAGGATATGGCTCTCCCGCACACGGGGCCACGGTTTAACGTCCCATCCGACGGACGATGGCCTTTCCTAAGCCCATCGGTGTCCTCTGCTGACCGTGGGCAGGGCGGGGAGTTTTGCGGAGATAAGTCTCAACGCTGACCCAGCTGGGACTCGAAACTGGGAACTGCAGATTACGAGCCTGGCGCGCTACCGGCTGAGCCACCCCGCCCCTAATTGAGGGATAAGTTTTTGTCATTATCGTCACTTTACCTCTAACAATACGAGAATAATCAAAGTAATTGTATTAAAACCGACGACTACGTTGGTGTATCGAAATGTTATCTTCCCTCAGAAGCAAATTCAGATTGTGTCCTTCCACCAACGACTCTCTGCTTTGAGTTCAAAGAATAAATTCAAGAGAATAAATTAAATTTGTAAAAGACAGAAACTACCATTCGAATGACTTATTAATTGCAATATCCCTTAAAAGGAAAATTCCCACAACTACAATATCAATTAAATACCGACAAAATATTTGAGAAGAAAAATAGATATCCATTTTTCATCTTAGATATGTTCTGGATATTGTGGTTGTTTCGGTTCTTATATTAAAAAAAAAATATTTATATATATTTCAAATAACATTCAATAGCCTATAGTTAAAAAAGCATCAGTTCCAAACAAATATTTACACTCTTGCTAAGCCCTTTATTTTTAGTGCTAAAATTATTTATTGATACTGCATAATCTTTAAAAATGCAAGTGCTAAAAATAAATATCTAGCATTGTGATTTGTACTTACACACATTGACAGGACATTGAAAGAGGATCACCCTCATTATGTGCCATTGGAGTCTCAGATTCAGTTTTCTGTAATTTCTTAAATGAGTTTTCTTAGGAAATATGAAGATAAAGTTAAAAATTTCAGCTAAATCTCTCTTTTATATAGATTTTCAACAATTATTCTTTTGGTATTCATAACGATTTGGAAAAAGAAATTCTGAAATATCATTTAAAATTGGGCAATAATGAAATAATCACACATTCTACTCAAAAGATTCATATATTTTATGAAAATTTAATATAGCGTTTATTAATATCATATCAACCTATATGAATTACCATTTCAAACGAAATATATTAATTGATTCATAAATACGCTTATTTCTATAACTGTTTAAATACTGAACGAATATTGTTTAAATCGATATTCAGATACGGTTATTAGATATCCTATTTTCATTCATATTTTTTTTAATGATTCAGAAGTCATTTAATGCGTATTTTAGAGATTAAATTAGTGTGCATAATTAACAACTCAGATTATTTCCCATGCATTTGTTCTTATTGAACGGAAAGGAAAAGTCTTATTACTAATGCTCTAATGAGTTATGATTAAAAAGAGACAACATGGGCAATAGCGGTCAACCTCTTCAGGAGAGGATCAATTACGTTGCTTCAAAGCGTAATGGCGAGAAGCAGCATTCTCTTGCGATATATAAATTGGAAATCCTGTCCCTCATTGTAAATGAGATAATAGTCTTTTAATAAACCCATGTACACGAAAGCCGATAGCATCCAAAAGCTTGTCTTTATCAAAATAAATTCCGTAACTTCTGCATGCGCGTAACAATTGAATATAACAGCAAGCATTCTGACTTTGCAAATCTATTTGAATGAAATTCTATTTGGCATTATGAATCGACTTAGATGTAATAGAGAGCATTGAATAATTTGGGAAGCTAAGAATCGGAATTCCCTCATACGAAACTTCGGGAAATCTTTTATGATTAAATATCTTCCGTTTTGCAAAAAAAGGGAAAACTTTTATTTTCTGAACTTTATCTTTTTTTGAATAAAAAATCACGGGTGTTTATGCACACTAGAATTAGTTAATTATATCTTTAATTATTCTCCTTAGCTAAAATGACAAGACACTGAAGTCCAAAGCAAATTTAGAGCATTTATTTCCACAGAAAGATATCTTATATTAACCATTTATTTGTAATGTTCTCTCAACTCCATTATTTGCTTCATGACAACTCTGAAAAGTATTAATAATAAAACTGATTATTAATATCGTACACAGATTCAACAGAAATCCGTTTTAACGATTTTACACAGGTTACAACCGGTAAGATTTCAGAGCTCAGAAGATGCTTTGAATATCATGAGATTTCGTAATCACTTAAAATTTTACAGTTAGTGAGTAAAATCAAGTATCTCTAACGCGATTTTCTTACTGAGTGGCAGGGCTGAGTGGGTCGTAGGTGGATGCAGTTTCTTCCTAGTCCCAGTGTTTTCTTTTTTGATCCCTATATTTAAGAAGAAGTAGATCCATTGTATATATATATCTACTCCTTTATATTATTTTCGCCAGAATTCCTAGGCTTTTGAATATTTTTTTATGTTCTACTTAACATCGCCATGTGAGCTACGGGGTTACTTTTCAACTCATTGTGTAGCAACTACCTAATTCTGAGAAACGATTTCCACCCCTGCTAAGTGATCAACTCCACCACTCGCATTCATCTCCCACAGGATTATTGTGATCAGTGTCTACATATTCAAGAACTTTCTGTTTTGTATAGTAGTTAAGATAATAATGAAAAAAATTTAATGATACAAACAATAGACATATAGAAGACAAAAATGAATTTAAAAAAAAAAGGAAAATATTTTCTTTATCATTCAGAAGATCAAACTGTAACAGCTTCTTAAGATTTTATCAAGTACTAATAAATGAAATTTCGTAAGCAAGTATTCGCAAGGCACGCTACAATACCAAATATTACTTTGCAACAGTTTTAGTATTAGAATGATCTTACTTGCAGTAAACATAATTTACAAAAACGGATTATTCTCTTCCTTCCCTGGAGGCGCAAGACACAAGAAAAGTTTATTATGTATAAAAATTATTGCTGCAAAATATTTTGATAGAGCCACATTATATTATAATATCTCATGTTATCTGAAGTCAAAAATGACAATCATCAGAAGCAATCAAACTTTTCGTTTCCATATAAACAAAATATTTGAAAATTTGAATTTCCAATGGTAAGGAAATATCTTAGTGAAAAATAAAACTTTTAAACATTAATCCGGAATTTTTTTCTTGTACAGTCGCTCAAAAAAGTATCCGAACGCTATGGTTGCATACAAAATTCAGAAAAAAATCTGGCAACGATTTTTTTTAGAAATTAATGATCTGGCAACCTTCGTGTACGGTACACGAAGGTTGCCAGATCATTAATTTCTAAAAAAATCGTTGCCAGTTGTTTTTTCTGAACTTTGTATACAACCATAGCGTTCGGATACTTTTTTGACCGACTGTACCAAATTCAAATATTCAAATTATATATTAAAATCATCCTTCACATTCCTTAACAGCATTATCAGTTTGCACATATTTATAAGTAAAAAAATAAATAAATACCCCCTCAAGCAGCTGCTTGCTACAGAGGTCTGACAGGAGCCTGTCAGTTTAATACGCCATAATAGAAGGTCTGTGAGGATGGCGAGACCTCAGCAGAAAAACAGCACACACATCCGTGCCTTACCCAGGGCTCGAACCCAGGTCCCTTAGATCAGTAGCCAAGCGTGCTAATCACTCGGCCACGGGACGGCTACGTATTTATACATGTTATAAAATAATAAAAAACGCTTCTTAAGAAACAGCCTTTCAGTAGAACAACATTTATACAAATATACATGAGTTTTCAAACGTTGTTGTTAACTTATAAGCGATCAGAATTTACTTCTCAGGAACCTCTTCCTACTCTCTTGCTTCAAGCAGTGCGACACTAAGAGCAAAACTGTGGGTCGGGTCACATCGTGTAGTGTCAGGGCAAAGGTGGAGATTACTGATATAAATATTGTATAACACAACCGTTTATTTACTACAATTTATAGGACGGGAATTGGTTCAGTCTGTATTACGACAGGCTCTAATATTTGCAGTTCTCAGAATCGAGTTCTGATATTTATCTCCACGAAAACTCCACCCTGCCTTCGGTGAGAAAGTGGCCCCCTGTACATTATAGCAATATCCTGTGAACGCTAAAGAACACGCTGTATGGTCTTGACGGAAAGTTCTAAAGAACCTATCAGAAGTGCAGTTGTCAACAGCAGTAGTGTTGTTCAGGATAGCCATATATGGATAACTAAATTATAGAGCCCTGTTTGACCTCGGTAAACTATGGCTGATAGATAATTACTCATATACATCGAAGAGCCAAAACATTATGACTGGCAGGTCTTTATGCAAATCGAAGCAACTCAGGTAAACGACGGAGCGAATGAAGGTCGTGAAACGGTATAAATAACAACTGATACTGAGCTCTGTTAATCAGTGTTTTCTTGTTCTTCAGATGGGAAAGGCAGCGGATTTAAGTGAGTTTGACAAAGGCCAAATTGTAATGGCCAGACAACTGGACCAAAGCATTCCGAGACGGCAAGGGTTGTGGGGGTACTCACGTTCAACCGTGGTTAGTACCTTCAAAAAGTGGTCCGAGGAGTCATTGCCGACCATGGCTCATCAATACTAGAGGTGAGCGAATGCTATCCCATATGGTACAAGTCAAGAGAAGGGATACTGTGGCGCAACTCGCCCGTAATTCGAATGCCGGTGACGGGAGTAATGTGTCACGTCACACAATACATCGAACCCTGCTGAAAATGGGGCTGCGTAGCGCAGGCCCCGCAGAGTGCCTATTGCTAACCTCGGTTCACCGTCGAAATCACCCACAATGGGCATGCTAGCATCAAAACTGGACCTTAAATGATTGGAAGAAGGTCATCTGGTCCGATGAATCTCGTTTCCTTTAGCACCATGTGGACGACTGGGAACATGTGCGTCGTTTACTGGGGAAGTATGTAACCAGGATGCACCGTGGGATGTAAAGAAGCCAGTGGAGGAAGTGTAACGTTTTGGGTAATGTTCTGCTTGGAAACCCTAGGTCCAGTCATTCATGTTCAAGAAACTGTGATGTCTACCACCTACTTAAACATCATTGCAGAACAGGTACATCCTTTCATGGGAACGGTATATTCCTCTAGTAATGCCTTCTTTCAGCAGGATAATAACAGCAGAGGACCAACATCATATTAGGCAGGTGGTCATAATGTTTTGGCTCTTCGGAATATATGTACTGATATAATAATCTTTCTGCAGTTTTCATAAGAAATTGTAGAGGGTTTGACAACGCTGAGTGCTAGGTGCAGAATGTTCCAAACCACATGTATTAAAAAGTGTGTTTCTCGATTAATACTACTCTCTGCTCGAAGTAATACTTCTCATCCTCCCTTTACTTTGGATAACGGGAAGTTTCGGTAAAAAGTACTATCTCATTTCACAGGTTAGTTACTATAGGGCAGGGACATGCAACCTAAGACCTGCGAAACATGGTTACACCAAAGTGGGCCTAAACTATTATAAATCTGAGTTAATCTTTAGATCTATCTCCTTATTATACTTTTTGCAGACTCTTAAAAAATCATTAGCGATGTTTATCACAACCAGAATATTTGGTTGGTCCTGAGTTTTCAACACTGTCACCCAAAACTCAAATTTTCAATAATTTCAGTAGTAAAAGCGCAAGTGATATATTTGCATATTTTTCAATAAATAAAAATACATTTATATCATATAAATACATTAAAAAGTTAAAAATTTAGAAAATTTTCTACGAAGGTCTAAAGTCTTTTATAGGCATACCTCGTTTAGCACTCAGGATGCATTCCTGAAATCCAAGCCAGGGACGTAGCCAGAACCATCCAGACAGGAAGGCCATACCACTTGCTGAAGCAATTGATGATGTCATCATCAGCCGACCTAGGGAAAGATAGTCTAACCATCTTGCTAAAGTGTTAAAGAATTTTTAGTGCTTTTTCGTTTGTGTATACAAAAATTTCGAATTATTTTTGAAATGTTATTCTGATATCAAAAGGCAAAATATTTCTAGTCTTCGATAAAAAAAAGCAGTTTAACATGCATTGGTGTAAAAAGTATATGCGAATGTAAATTTTGTGCTGTTTTACTAAATGTAGAAGTTATTTATAGTTTAATATGAAATCTATGTTTTGCAAATAAATCACATTGATATTCAAAAACTTTTCCTTTTGCCTTTAGTTTTTTTGCACAACTATTTGTTTAAAAAAGGTAATTAATTAGCAATTGTTAAACCGGAATTTTTAGATCAAGAGCTTAAAATTTGCATTTTGAATTTAAATAGTTTTAAAAAAGTTTAAGTTTCTTCGTATTGCTTCAAAATATTTGCCTTCTCTTGTATGACTGATGCATTTTCTTGTTCTAATGAAATTGCGCAATTTTGTTTAGAAAAATTGATTAAAAATTATGTAACACGTCAGTTCTATTGTAATGTAAACTGCATATATATTTCTGGTAGGTATAAAGATGTGGATTCAAATTAGAAATAAAAGTCTTTTAATGTGGATTTTGATGATTGGCTTAATTTTAAACACTTTCTGTATTTAAACTTTCTCACAATTTTTCAATATTTTTATTAAATAATATTTTAAACTTGTTTTTATAAAAATATACATTTCTAACAAAAAAAAAAACTAGAAGAATAGCATTGAATATGATGGATATGGGATGCTTGAACGGAAATACAATAATTTATTTCCCACCTCTAGAATCTTCTAAGAGTGGAAATTGAAATTAATGGATGATTGGAAAAAGGTATATAGTAATATTTTATTAGTATCTTTACAATATAAAATAAATTTTCATTATTTTCTTTAAAAAATGGCATTAGTTTATGCGGAAAAAAGTATTGTCCTGTCTTGGTGCAAGGGACAAATTATTGTTCCCAATGTAAACCTCTTGACCATCACATTCCACCACCAAAATTTTAAATTTTTATCCTAAATAGATAGTTTGCAATATTAGCTGTCCCTTTGGCATTTTCCTCCATTAGAGGACACTATTTCTGCCATCTAGGAAATCCGAAGCTGCGAATCCTAATGCTTAGCAATAGTTATCAAGGCCAAAAATAACTATCCGTCGACTGGGTCGCTAATCCATGGTCCCGCGTGCGGGAGAAAGCCTTACTCTGTGTACGTTAAAGAACACGCTTGATAGTTTTGACGGGATACTACCATTTGTCTCCTAACAGCTGTCCAGGAGAAACTCTTCCTCCAGCCTTCTCTGAGCCTTCAAGGTCCTTGCGACCTAGACAATTAGCCCATTGTGTGCAGAAAAAAGTGGCGCTCAATTGTAAAACAACAACACCAAAAATAATTTTTAGCTTATAGGTAGCCAAATGAATGTCTTTAAAGGAAGAAACGAAAACAATGTTGTTGTTTTTCATGAAAAGGAGCTAAAAATATTTCATTACTAACTGATGTTAACGATTTTTGAATAAATGTTCAGAAAGTTAAAGAAATGAAAAGTTTTATTAGCAACGATGAGCTGTAGCAGAACAGCCCCCGGTCTGTTTTGTGTATTTAGGTACATTAGTGATGACGTCAAAAATGAGAGGTATGGCCTTCTCTCAAGGTGGTTCTGGCGTGACTATGGGGGTAGGTAAAATACAGGTGAGTTGTGAAAAATGGGATTGGTTTTTTGAAATTAATGAGGGTTAGCAAAATCGAGACAACTTAGCAAAATCTTGGGGAATTGACAAAACCAGGATAACTTGGCAAAATATTGGAGAGTTGACAAAATTCAGGTGAAATGCAAATATTTGGATTTTTTCTGTAAAATATGGTGAGTTGGCAAAATTGAGGCAATTTGGCATATTTCGAATCCCCTTGGTAAAATTCAGGCGACTTCAAAACATCGGGATTGGTTTTGTGAAATTAAGGAGAGTTGGCAAATTCGGGACATCCTGGGAAATTGGCAAAATTCGAAGTGACTTCGCAAAATTTAGGTGAGATATGAAAATTCGGATTTTTTTCTGAAAACTTATGGTAAGTTGGTGCATTGTAATTTAAAAAAAAAGCAAACTTAAGACCAGGATTCACTTACTTGTGAGTAACTTTCCTAATATTTCGACCCTTAACTGGGGTCGTCTTCCAAGGAGGTTGTAGTTATCTTGGAACTTTCTTTCTTTTGTAGTAATGGTGGCCAGATTATAGGTAACTTATAAACAAATATATTTTTCATGACGCTCATTTCCTGATTGTATTAATTATCCTTCTGCTTTTCTTATGAATGAATTTTTTTTCTTTTTTAATTATTGTTGTTGTGTTCCAGCTATTTTATGATTAGTTTTTTTCTATGTTTATATTAGTGTTTGTATTAGTGTTTTTCCAGTCCTGTTTTTTTTTTGTTAAATGCGGCTTTGTGTTCTTTTATTCTTGTTTCTAATGTTCTTCCAGTTTCTCCAATATATGTTTTTTTTACAATCACATGATACTTTATGAATTATTCCACTTTCTCTGTATATATTTTTTTCATGTTGTTTGATGATTGTGGTGTATTTTTTTATTTTCTTGTCCAGATCTGGTGGCTATTGTTATATTTAATTTATTTCTCACTCTTTGGATTTTTTAAAAAAGACCCTTATGATAAGGTAATTTTTTTTTAGCGAAGTACGGTTTTTCTTTTGTTTTATTTGTTTTACCTAATTTTTTTGTTTTTTATTTTTAGGATAACATTGGTTGGATAATGGTTTTCTGCAAGTTTTTTTCAATTTTTATTAATTTGCGCTATTGTTTGTTCTTCCTTTGTGTTTTGTATTTTAAGTTTCTTTATTGCCTGGTCGATTAAATTTTCTTTATATATGTTGGGTGGTTAGGACAAAAGTCTAGTATTTTTCCAATATTTGTGACCATAGTAGACACCAAAACACATCACTGGTAAATATTGAAAATTTTATCCTAAAAAACTGCAACGATGGATAGAACCACCTCCCACTCTTCTAAAAACATTCTGCAGAACTAGTTGAAAACCTAAAAACAATGGATACAATCGATAACCACGTAATTGCAAGTTATGATGTGAAATCCATGTATACCAATATTAATACAGATATTCTAAAAAAGGTCCTCAAAGAAAAATTAGAAGAAAAGGAAATGATACAAACATATTCATTTCAGAAATAGCGGCAATTTTGAATTCATTAAAACTTTCACTGGATAACAAGTTTTTCCAATTTCAAGATAAAATCTACAAACAAAATAAAGGACTAACTATGGGATCACAATTAGCGCCGTATCTAGCAAATTTTTAATTCTATTACCGGGAAAAAATTTAATTTCTCGGCCAGAAATAAAATTCTACCAAAGGTACATGGATGACATCTCTGCATCTTCAGCAAAACCAACAGAAACTTCTAAGAAGATTTTTTAAACGAAATTAACTCATTGGAAAAGACTTAAAATTTACGAGGGAAAGAGGAAAAGAAAAAAAAATCAACTTCTTAGATATCAAGCTTTAAATAACAGATGAAAAAATCTCAGTCACTAATTATAAAAAAAACCAACTAATACAGGAAAAATACTAGACTTTCACTCTAGCCAACCAACATATATAAAGAAAAATTTAATCTACCAAGCAATAAAGAAAATTTAAATACAAAACACAGAGGAAGAACAAACAATAGCGCAACTTAAAAAAACTTGAATAAAATCTTGCAGAAAACCATTATCCAACCAATTTTATCCTAAAGATAAAAAACAAAAAATTAGATAAATCAAATGAAACAAAAGAAAAATCGAACTTCACTAAAAAATTGCCTTATCATAAAGGTCTTTTTGAAAAAAATCCTAAGAGTGAGGAATAAATTCAATATAAGAATACACCACACCTGGACAAGAAAATAAAAAAGTACACCACAATCATCAAACAACAAGAAAAAAATATACACAGCGAAAGTGGAATAATTCATAAAGTATCATGTGAAAGTAAAAAACCATATATTGGAGAAACTGTAAGAATTCTAGAAACAAGAATAAAAGAACATGAAGCCGAATTAAAAAACGAAAAAAAAAACAGGACTAGACAGGCACATAGAAAAAAACTAATCATAAAATAGACTGGAACACAACAACGATAATTAAAAAAGAAAAAAATGCATTCATAAGGAAAGCAGAAGGATAATTAATACAATCAGGAAATGGGCGTCATAAAAATATATTTGGTTATAAATTACCTATAATCTGGCAACCACTACTACAAAAAAAGAAAGTTTCAAGATAAATACAACCTCCTCGGAAGACGACCCCAGTCAGGTGTCGGAATATTAGGAAAGTTACCCAGGAATACTTAAGAATATATATTCCAGGAAATTAATTACCCGGGAAAGTGAATCCTGGTCTTAGGTTTTTTTTAAATTATAATACATTAACTATAGTAAGACAGCCAAGAATACAATTATTATGGCAAGTTGGTAAAATCTATCGGACCTGGCAAAATTCGAAGCCACTTGGTAAAATACAGGCAAGTTGTGAAAACTGGGATTGTTGTTGTGCAATGAAGGAGAATTGGTGAAATCGAGAAGAATTGGCAAATTCAAAGTTACGGCACATTCAGGGGAGATGTAAAAAATTGGAAATTTTTTCTGTAAAATTATGGCATGTTGGCAAAATCTTCCGGAGTTTGCCTAATTGAGATAACTTGGCAAAATCTAGGGCAGTTGGCAAAATTCGAATCCACTTGGTAAAATGCAGGCAAGTTGTAAAAACTGGGATTAGTTTTGTGAAATTAAGAAGAGTTGACAAAATCGGGACAACTTGGGAAGTTGGCAAAAATCGAAGCCATTTGGTAAAATATAGACCAGTTGCGAAAATTGGGATTAGTTTTGTGAAATTAAGTAGAGTTGGCAAAATCTTTGCGAATTGGCCAAATTCGAAGTGATTTAGAAAAATTGTGGTGAGATGCAAACAAATTGGGATTTTTTTCTGAAAAATTATTGCTTGTTGACAAAATCTAGAGGAGGTGATAATTCGAAGCCATTTGGAAAAATACAGGCAAGTTGAGAAAATTGGGATTGTTTCGAGCAATTAAGGAGAGTTGGCAAAATATTATTTAACTTGGCAAATTCAGGGTAGATGAAAAAAATAGAATATTTTTCTGTAAAATTATGGCAAGTTGGTAAAATCGAGGTAACGTGGCAAAATCTACGGGAGTTGGCCAAATCCAGATTAGTTGGCAAATATAGGGTAGTTGGCAAAATTCGAAGCTACTTGGTAAAATGCAGGTAAGTTGTGACAATTGAGATTTGCTTTGTGAAATTAAGGAGAGTTGGCCAAATGGGTCTTTAAATGGTAGCTAGGTACTCACTGAAAGGAGAACGATGCACCAATCCCCTGATGATGCGTAGAACAGGCAAGCCTAGTACCTAATATATAACCCCGCCTTCTTGTGGTGACACTGATCTGTACAACTACGGCTACTTTTCTTTTTTTTTCTACCCTGTTGAGAAGTGGTCAGCCATACAGGGTTCTGGTGCTCACCATATAAATTTACTGAAGTTGATTAAGGCTCTGAGCTTGATAATGGATTCTGAAGTTGCTGCATCGGTGGGCTTCTATGGAAGAAAAATCTCCCGATGTGTTTTCTGTTTGTTTGTGGGTTGACAGCCCCAAGTGAATAGATACACAAGATACGTTTTACTAGCTGCTGGAAAATCCTAAAGCAGAACACCTGAACTCTTGCTTGTACGGGCATCGTCAAATCTTACATTGGAGGAAGTCTTTCAGTGTAGATGGCTTCAACCTTTAGTATTGGGAAACGGGTGTTTGCCCACTGTTTGTGATTAGGAGACTGATATTGTCCGCATTCCCGCTCTCAATAAACATAGTTTCTTTAAACATCCTACTAATCATTTTCTCTTCATTGGTAGTTGTAATGCACAGAGCTTATTGTCTTAATGTCCTCACACAATAATTGCAGCATTATAAGTTAGATATTCTCGGCTTGCAAGAGACCAGATGAATTGATAAAGGTCAGAATATTAAAAATAAACTTAAATTTCTCTTTTCAGGGAGGAATGATAATAAGCATCAACAAGGCATGGGTCTGTTTCTCAGCAGACACGCTAGTGATGCTCTTCTAGGATATGAATATATTAATAAAAGGTTTCTTACAGCTAAATTTCGGACAAGCATTAACGACTTGAATGTTCTCTGTTGCTATGCCCCCTATGAGGATGCCGATGTGGGTGACAAAGATAGGTTTTTCGGACAACTTCGGGATATTTTGAATTCTGTCAAAAAAGGAGATATTACCCTTGTTCTCGGTGACTTCAATGCCAAAGTTCGTACTGACGCTGATCTTTGAGGAGGGGTAATAGGCCCTTTTGGTATTGGTGGCTGCAACGGCAAAGGGCAATGTCTCCTACAGGTAAGTGAACTTAATAGTTTGAGAATAACTAATACTTATTACACACATCGTGACTTACATAATACATATGGGTTTCACCAGATGGTCTGCATAAGAATATGATTGATTATATATTAATTAACAGCAAATAGGCTAGTTATGTTACAAATACCAGGTCATGTAGAGGAGCTGAAATTCGATCTGACCATTAGCTTGTTAAACGTGACTTGCAACTTAAAACGTGTTGAGCTAAAGTTAAATTTTTTACCTTTAATTCTGAAGCTCTGAAAGACGCGGTTATAGCTAAAGCTTATCCTGATAGGTTATTTGCTCATTATGAGAGTCATAATTTGTTTACTACTGAAGTTGAGGAAGAATGGGGCCGTTTTAAACAGGATTTTCTTGAAACTAACCGTACTATTTTAGGAAAAATGAGCAGAGAAGGAAATATTATTTGATAGATCAGACACTTCAGCTTATTTCGGAAAGAAAGAACGGCAGGAATGTCCGAATTAATATCCTAATAGTGCTAATAGAAAGTATTACAGAGAGCGTAATAAACGTGTAAAGGATCAGTTAGCAGTTTATAAGAATCTTTGGCTTCATGGCTTAGCTGACAAAACCGAGGAAGTAATTAGCCAGCAAAATAGCAGAGAGCTGTACCAGAGAGTTAATGTTCTGTGTAGTAGAAAACGGACAGGTGTATAGGGAATGAAGGATAAACGAGGAAAGGTTATAGAAGGTGAGGATTCTGTGATGGCTAGGTTGGCTGAGCATTTCAGTCATGTACTAAACAATGTGGTTAGTTCTACTCCCATTGTTTGTAATGATGATGATTCATTACTGGCTTTAATATCGGCCCTGTAGCACAGTTTGAAGTTATTACGGCTATTTCTAAACTTAAACTACATAAATCCCCAGGGGTAGATGAAATTACTACGGAAATACTTACTGTTAATTCGGAATGTTTCGGTTACCACATGGATGACTGAAATTTTAAATATCTTTTATGATAAAGGCATTGTTCCTAAGGATTTTACCACAGCTATTATTATCCCCTATTTTTAAAAAAAAGGTGAGCGTACCTTTTTGTTGTGATAACTATAGGGGTATCAACCTACTTTCTATTCCAGGTAAAGTTGTTTGCAATATTGTGCTTAATAGAATTAAGAATCTGGTTGATTAACAATTGTGTGATAAGCAGTGTATATTCAGAAGTGATAGAGTATGTGACAGAAACCTTTGGTTATTAGCTTTGTTGATTTCAAAATGGCCTTTGACTCTGTTGATTGTCATAATTTGTGGTTGATTGTGTTATCCTATTGCATGCCAGACAAGTTAGTAAACAAAATGAAAACTCTGATAACACTGAGTCATGTGCAAAATTTGGTAAGGCTTATAGCAATTGATTTAGTATTGCCTCTGACGCTCGATAAGGGTGCATTTTCTCTCCCTTTGTCTTTAATTTGGTTATTGATAATGTTATTCGAAATTCACTGCAAGGGAAAGATTTTGACCTTAAATGATCTTCAGATCGGAAAATGTTTGATTTAGATATGCTGATGATTTATCTCCTTTGACAAATGATGTTGATGAGATGAACTCTTTCATTCGAGCTGTTGATGAGACTTGATGGTAGTAGAGTAGGTTTGATGATAAACAGAGACAATATCAAAGTGATGAAAATTGATCAGGCAGATGGTGCTTCAATTGCTTTGAATGGCTGCACTCTTGAGAAATTATCTTAGTTTATCTTGGGAGCTATGTAACAGATATTGGTGATGTGCGCCATGAGATTTGCAGACGAATAGGGATTGCTGGTGAAATTTTAAGAATCTATGGAGAATGTGGAGGAATAGACGTATACACCTAAAGACTAAAATTAGACTGTGCAATAATTTGGTTCTTTCTAGAGTTAGTTACGTAGTGAAACTTGCACCCTTTATAAACAAAATAATAGGAAACTTGATGCTTTTGATTCTAGATGCTTAAGCATTATCATGGGCATTAGGTGGTTCAACTTTTTAAGAAATGATGAGGTAAAATAAAAAGGAGTCGGCAACCTCCTTTGAGCAGCATATTGTGCATAGAGATATTCCGTTGGTTTGGCTATGTTGCCCGTATGGATAATTCTAGATTAGTGAACAGGGTTATGAAAGGTTAGGTTTTATGCCTAAAAATTCCATAAAGAGGGGGAGACCGTGGATGCGGTGGCAGACAATGTCAAACAGGACCTTGTTAGAATTGATGTGATTGGATTGGATTGTTTTACCTCTGAGCGGCACTTTTTTGCACACCATGGGCTAAATGGTCAGGCCACAAGGACCCCGAAGGCTCAGAGAAGGTTGGGAAAGGGGACCCACTGGAACAGCTGTTGGGAGACAGATGGTAGCCTCCCGTCAAGGCCATCCAGCGTGTTCTTTAACGTGCACAGGATATGGCTCTCCCGCACACGGGGCCACGGCTTAACGTCCCGTCCGACGGACGGCGGCTTTTTCAAGCCCATCGGTGTCCCCTACTGACGGTGGGCAGGGCGAGGAATTTTGCGGAGATAAATCTCAACGCTAACCCAGCTGGGACTCGAACCTGGGAACTACAGATTACGAGCCTGGCGCGCTACCGACTGAGCTACCCCCGCCCCGGAATTGATGTGGAGTGACCAGATACAGAAGATGTAGCTCAGGACTAATGCTTGGAGAACTAATTTGCATGGTCTGGTTGGACCTCTGCAGCTCATGGCTGCTCGAGAATGATGATGATGGTTAAATCTTGGGGAGTTGGCAAAATCGGGACAACTTGGGAAAATCTTGGGCAGCTGGCAAAATTCGAAGTGACTTGGCATAATTGAAGTGAGATGTAAAATTGGGATTTTTTCTGTAAAATTGTTGCAAGTTGGCAAAATTCTAAACCACTTGGTAAAATAAAGGCAAATTGTGAAATTTGGAATTGTTTTTGTGCAATTAAGGGAGTTGGCAAAATTCGAACTTATTTGGCAAATTCAGGGAAGATGTAAAATTATTATTTTTTTTCTGTAAAATATTGGCGAGTTGGAAAAATCGAGGCAACTTGGCAAAATACATGGGAGTTTGTCAAATCGAGGTAACTTGGCAAATTAGGGAGAGTTGGGAAAATTCAAAGCCACTTGGCAAAATGGAGGCGAGTTGTAACAATTGGTATTTGTTTTGTGAAATATGAAGCTCTTTTTAATAACAATGACTCATAGAATAATTATACTACAGTCACAAGTCATATACTATAGTATAATAACACTGTAGTTGGCAAAATCGAAACAAATCATTTGTTACTTTATTTGGCTAATTTCCAATCCCGCCCACCGCCCCACGGGCGAAAATCTGGGTGTGTCCTCGATAGAGACACAAGTTTTGTAAATGTCTTATATTCTCAGTTGGCAAAAATTTATTCGTCCATACCATATAGAGTTCCGAAGGGAAAATTTTCATACATATATCCATATCATTTGTTGTTTTTTAAACACAGTCTGAAAATAACAGAATGTTGAATTGACATAATTACACATATTTATTTAAGAATTCCGTCATTAATTATTTAATCAGTTTACTTTTATATTTCTGTTCAAAGTAAAATTCAAATCCAAGGAAATTTAACAAAGTTAAAAAAAATGTGACATGGTACTGACTGGAGGTCTTTAGAAAATTATTTCAAGTTGATTGCTTTACGCTTTTTTGTTTCTCATTTAATATTTCACGTTTCACACAACAATATTTTCGAAATGAGGAACGTCCTCAGTCAAGTTTCCAATTACATCTTGTATTATATTCATAAAAATTCATTTGCGTCGTACATTTAAATTTGTGTCGGGTTTAAGTACTATGGCAAGCGTTGGGAATGGGATTTTTGAACTAGGAGTAAGTCAAAATGCAGTTATTCGATGCATCCTCCCCACGTTTTCCATAGGGAAAAAACTTTTACTGGAAGTAACACTCGAAGAGGAGTGTGACGAGTCTGCGTTTTTCGTTTTTTACCTTTAGTGTTCCGAAACTAGAATTTTCATCTTCGGAACTAGGCGGAAGCAATCCTTCGTATCCTACCCCATTTCCACCACTAAGTATGGTGATTTTTTTTGTTTTACATAACATTAACTAATATCTTATTAACTGTTCTGACAATGACAAACTCATAGAAAAATAAATAAATTACTTTTTTTTAAAAATAAAAACAGCACTCTATCGGAACAGCGTTAATTGAAGTAGTGTTAAAGGAGATTTGCCTGTATTTCCATCAGCCATATAATTTAATTTTAATAATTATAATTAATTGATTAAGTACATTAAAACGATAATTCTAAAATATTACGGTATAATACGGTATAATGCGGTAATTAGTTTTTTAAGCATTTCTTTTTTATTTGAAAACTGTCATTCAGTTTAAACCAGTTTGTATTGATCCTTGTAGATAAACTGCGAAAAAGGCTTCGGAATTCAATCAAAGCGTTGTAGACAGAGGTGTTGCTCATGATTCACGATCATTGTATTTAAAAAGGAAGTCGTGTCGTTACTTCAAGACTTCTGAACAACTTAATTAGTATAGTGCGTTAATGTTCTGAGACGCGAGCTGATAGTATTATTGGAGGATATTCCGCTTTGTTCCTTCCACCATTAAAAATATCATTGCCTGTAGACGAGGCTAAAACGCCGTTGCCGTAGACTATCGCTTTTACCCTCATAGGATTAACACATCACACTGCTAAGCATTATAGATACCGCAGGAGTTTGCAGCTAATGTGTAAAGAATTTATTCCAATACCAGTTTCGAAACCTTCTATGGAACATAAGTCGAAGATATTTTTTCGAAATAGTGCGCACAGGTGAACCTCAA
The DNA here is from genome assembly GCA_038380435.1 of Ryuthela nishihirai. Classification (NCBI taxonomy): domain Eukaryota; kingdom Metazoa; phylum Arthropoda; class Arachnida; order Araneae; family Heptathelidae; genus Ryuthela; species Ryuthela nishihirai. The sequence goes on along the minus strand of JAWZYU010000011.1, from coordinate 65,823,453 downwards.
CTTACGGACATAATACATACCATGAAACGTGTTCCTAAGCTGAATTTTTCTAAGTTGAATTCTGCTAATCTAAACTTATGCTAATCCTTTAATGCCGTCTTCATTACTACCAAAAATCAATTTTCTTCTTATAAAATGAGTCAATGAACACCTTTACAAAAAGTTCTTATATTTTTAATAGAAAATTATGCTACATATCGTCACTGTGTGAAGTACATGTTTTATGACTGAATTTTCAAACTCTGAGCTTGCATGTAAGGCTTGAGATACCTTTATTAATAACATTGGAGTCCTGCATCACTCCTGGGACGGCGGTGGCTCAGTCGATAGCGCATCAGGCTTGTAATCAACCGTTCCCAGGTTCGAGTCCCAGTTGGGCCAGCGTTGAGATTTATCTTTTCAAAACTCCACACCCTACCATCAGTCAGGAGGGGACACCGCTGGGTTTGTAAAGGTCACCGTCCGTCGGATGGAATGTTAAGCCGTGGCCTAGTGTGCGGGAGAGTTATACCCTGTTCACGTTAAAGAACACCCTTGGATGACTTTGTCGAGAAGCAATCATCTGTCTCCTAACAGATGTCCAGGGGGAGTCTCCCCTCAACCTTCTCTGAGCCATCGGTGTCCTTGTGACATGGTCATTTAACCCAATGTGTGCAAAAGAAGTGCCGCTCAGAAGTAAAACAACTCTACCCTACACTCTCCGTAGCTTTCAAGTTACATATGAGTAAATGCTGTAAACATGTCATTAATAGGTTAGAAGTGTTACAATAGCATTAATCCAACTTGCAAACATTTCACGATTGAGAAATTTTTATATACAAATATTGTGAAAGGAAAATAAAATACGATATATTTAATAGCTATTAAAATATAGGTAGCTGGGTGGTTTTCAAAAGGTACTAAATTTGGCTACAAAGTAGTTAATTTGTCAAAACTGGGCAGGAATGTGAAATACGTAATACTGCACATTCGAACAGATTCAAAACTATCATAAATGCGGGAGCTATGTTAGTTATTTGAATATGGAGTCATGATTCTTTAAGATGTAAAATGATCATTGCGAATTGTTCTTAACTTGAATGTTCGTAAGTCGAGGTTCACCTGCATTTTACTTTTTGCGGCTTCTGGAGCATGCGAATGAATTATATGCTTACAATGTAGCAATATCATAGGATGACTTCCACAGACCAAACTTTTAAAAGCTACCTATTTCAAATTGTAAACAGTCTATTGATTTTGTTTTCGGTTTTTTCTCTCATATAAAAAGCAAGGATTTCTCTGAATTTTTCTGCAAACCTTTGCTACAGAGGTACACTGGTTTCTAATATTCAGGAATTGCGAGGTGAGGCAAAGGTAAGGTTTGTTTCAGTCAGTAAAGCTTCAAACTCGTAACATGATGACGCTGGTTCGGGTGTTCACTGTGCGTGTTTTCTTCCCATTGAAGTTTCTGCACAGTTCTCTGTTATCCCTGCTATCATCTAGACCTGAAAAAGGAAAACGATAAGATTGGAATGACCGTTCATGAGATACGACGTTAGGACGTGGCTCGTGTGTAAGAGATCAATATGTTTGCACTTTAAAGAACACGATGCATAACCTTGACGGGAGGTTTCCATCCATCGGCAGATCCCCTTCCCAATTATCATCTTCTGGAGACTTGTGATCTACGTTTGATAAAGGTATCAGAATAGATATTAATTCAACTCAAATATTGCATATAATTCTAAAAGACTATTTAATACATTATAATCATTAAAATCTGAATTTAATATTAATTAAAAGTTGAGAAAAGCTTTTATTGTGTTTAGATAACAGATGAAACCGACCCCGTGCTTTAAATTTTGGGTCCAGAACACTAAAAACCAAAGTAGAATAACAAAGTGTATAGGTAAGAACGAAAATCTGTTAACCAAAGGAAAACAACGCAATTTACAGTTTTCTTCTTCATTTCTTAAACACAGAAGATGTTTTTTTAATTAGTTGAAAACTAATTAGTTCATCTCAACTTTTAATCTCTACTACTCTCTTAATTATGTTTCATTTATCATTTCTTCCTAATTGCAAAAAGGTTGCATAATAAATTTAATGTCAATTTTGGGGAAAGTATTTTCTTTAAGGGATTAGGTATTACGTTAAGCTTTCTAGTCATTAATAATAATGATATATTAATTCCCAAACAGCTTTTTTCCGAGTTGAATTTCCTTTTTAATAAATAATAATGATATGTTTGACGCAAAAATGATTGTACGAAAAAAGTACTTAATTGACTTTCTAATGGGTATGAATACCAAATACAATTCACGTTTGTAAAATTCTATTATTAATTTTGTGATAACACAATTTTGTCGCAAAAAATAGAGCTTTTGTCTACGTTAGAAGTGGTTTTCAAGTTCTGTGCAGCAATTTAAGCCAAAGTTATTAAAACAAAGTCTTCAGATTCATTCGAGAACTTTGATATTTAAACCTCGCTTTTAAAACTTAAATTCCATTTCTGAACGGTAAAACCCTCGATCCTAAATACTTAATAAGAATATCATTGTAATCCACTTAAACTTTGTTTAAAAAACTTTAGACTTTAAAAGCGAACTCGGCAAAATCTCAACTTAATTTGCTATTCTTGATTTAGTATTAAACACAATCTTCGTATATTGTAACAGTTGAATCCCAGCAATGCTTGTTTTCTTCAATCTGTACACTCTGAACTGATAAACATTACCTCGAACTGACCATCATGACCACCTGAAAGCTCTACGTCTACCTTATAATTACGATGACTATACTATTTTTAGGTAAAAAGTGAAGCACTATTAGTGTAAAGTGAGGGAGAATGTTGTAAATCAGGTGTGAACAAACCCCGGCCAACCCCAAAACTGGGACATATAAAATATATTTTTTAATCTCGCTCTACTAATGTGAATGGTGTTTTAATAAGACGAAATGCGAAAATTTGAATAAAATTATACAACTAGTACAACGTCATTGAAGACGAAAGTTCAGCAACTCATTTTTGATTTTTAACATAATGCTTTTGACATTAATAATTTTTCTCATAATTTTTTACTTATTCACATGACAAGTGAAATGTAATCAAAAAACTTTTTTTTTCTCTCCTTTCATTCCACATCCCTCTCAGCTATTGGCCCACAGGAAACCTAATATTTTTCTGTTTGGCCCGATGACAAAAAGGTTTGTGCACACCTGTTGTAAATAAATGTAATTACATGAAAACTAAAATGAGTTGTGTCAGTATGAATTGTTGGATTGTTTTACAATCTGAACGACTCATTTTTGCACACAGCAGACTAATCGATCAGGTTGGTTGGAGAGAACTGTTAAGAGACAAATAAAAACCTTCCATTCGACATCCACCGTGTTCTTTAACGTGCACAGAGTAAGGCTCTGCTCTAAATGGTGTACTCCTTAAAATCCTATCCGATGGATGGCGGGCGGTCTATCCAATTTCATCGGCGACTCTTTTCTCACCGAGGGCATAGCGGGATTTCACGGAGTAAATTAAAAGCAGCCATTGTGACTACGATATTTTATAAAATATACATTAAATAGATGCTAAATGCTGGTGCATAACATGAAATACGATTTTTGGTTTGTTTATGAAAGTAAAGAGTGTGATAAGAAGGCAAATGTGAAAAAAACCATCAATCGGCTTCTCGGACTCTGGATCTAATAGGTACGCGCTAGTTGCGCTATCAGTTAAGCGAAGGCGGTTGCGATTTCACCTTGCCTAAATAATGTTATGATAGTAGGAAGGAATCACTACAATTTAGTTCAAGTGAAGTTCAAGTAAAGTGAATTCAAGGTGTCAGGGTGCATCATGTGCCGTTTAAACCGACGGCGAAACGAGGCTGAAATAATCATTTATCAAGTATTAATATATTTTTAAGTCATTTTGATGTAACTAGCATAGAAGCAATGGAGGAAGCTGTAATCATTTTCACCTTTTGTGGTAGCCAATTGATAAGAAATATAATTCACTGAAGTGATAGCCACAGTCAGGTCCAGCCAGAACTAACAAAAAATAAGAGGGTGTGGGGGTAATAACGCATTTGATACGGAATAAGCCGGCCAAGAGAGGATTTCCATTGTTGTATAACATTTCCATCTCCGTTTTAAGGGTAATTTACCTTGTTTGCAAAATGCATGAAAAATCCCCAAGTTAATTTTTTTACCTTCATTACCATTACTAGAATTCCCAAAGGTGAGGTTTAGTGGGAGAAGTGGGCATGACCTCTTCCTTTTTTAATGCATTTGAATAAGGCCCACGAATGGGAAATAGTTTTCACTGCGCAGTTTCTTCTTAAAGTACGTAATCGTGAAATAAATACTTTAATGGACTAAAAGCTTTGACTTTTTGTTTATTTATTTATCGACGAAGAGTGTAGTTATGGAATGAATCTCTTTTTACATCAGTTATAACAGAATTTGATTTCAATAAATGTTTATTTTGTTCTAAAATCATAAACAGTAGTGAATGGCTACAAATCGTCAGACAATAGCTATAAGTTCGGCCTTTCGTTGTAGCACTAATTTCGTTCACACATTGAGTAGAAAGACCGTATTTGATATCAAAAGAACCAATTTGTTTTAGGTTTCTTTAATGATCTAGTGACGCGATAGATACAAACTCTAGAATACATTTTGATTGACAAAAAATGTTAGAAGGACTCGATCGCCTAGGGTCAAGATGAGAGAGCTAATAGTTCCATTTTTTCGGCAGAGCCTTGCCTAGCAACAAGCAGGACAGCTCCGGACCTGGTGAAAAACAGCATATGTGTTTACTCAAGTCCCGCGCCCAGAGTTGCATTCCAGGAAGGTCGCCCACTAGCTTGGAACGTGGGCGTACTTGATTGGATGGAATGAGCCTTGCACCCAACTAAATGCGTCACATGACGGCATTGGCAGTGATTTCGAACAAGGGAAAGAAAATTAAAAGAAAAACAATTACGCCTTGGACTCTGCTAGGGGACGGTGGGGAGACGTCGCCCTGTGTTTTCATCAGCCATTTTCCGTTGTTGCGCAAGTGTTGGGACCACTTGAAGGCTTTGTAAATAGCCTTATAGTAGAATTGAGAATCCTTATGTTGTATTTAGTGATTTGACGGTGTGTCTCTGTAGCTTGTGAATATATTTGTCGGCGCACTATATTGTTTAAAAAGAAAAATAAAGTATGTATATATATACATATATAATATACATATTGCTAGAGTTCAATTATTTAAGCAGCCCAGTAGTGACATCTTGACATCATAAGTAAGCAGTGAAAGTACCGAAGATTGAAAGCTTACACACACAGGGAGGGAGAAAGAACGAAGACATGATATAAATGTTATCATCGTTTTCAGCAATTTTGCTCTTTACAACTGTTTCAAAATAACAAATCTCTCAAGCAACTGCTTAACACAGACGTCTTACAGTTTAATACGCCCTAGAGAATATCTGTTATGGAAGACCTCAGCAGAAAGACAATAGCAAAGAGCCATGCCTCACTAGGGCTGGAACCCAGTTCCCGATCAGCAATCAAGCACGCTAACCATAACGGGACCACAATGCACACACCGAAATGAGCATTTGTTGAAAAAACAAAGAGTTTGTACGCTTTAGGAGAAAGGGGTTTTTTCTTTAACCAGTTAAAACAGTAAATTTGTTTTTCAGTTAGAAATTAATATGAAGGTGTCATTCCCGAATGTCGCCTTTATTTTAGCAACACTTACCTTAAACTGAGACTATAACTTTAAACCTACAGCCTTTCACAAACTTTCCATCACTTTTAGCTACTCATTTTGTAGTTTATCGATATCTATCTCAGTCACTTTGCACATTTTCCAACACAGTTATTTCATCAAATTTCTAATCTGATGGCCGATCTCAATGAATTATGCATCAGATTAACACTTAGCTACTCCTATTAGTCTATCTATACACTACTATTTCTCCCACCCCCCTCTTAAAAATTTGGAATTTTACGTATCCCCCTAACCTTTCCTTGTCGAGAATAGTGCTTCTTGTCTTCAGTTCAATACTTCAATTCGTTCAGTTAGCAATCGCTGTTCCTAGATGAGTGAACTACAGTTGTTTGCTGTTGCATTCCGTTTGATTTATAAAAGTACAGTACGTTAATATTTATGTAAGTTTAACTTCTTACTTATGCTATACATTTTTGAAGCTGTGTAGCATGTGCTTTGTTACTTGTAAAGCTAAAATTAATACACAAATAAGAATCTTTTTCCCAATCACAACTTTTGTTGTAGTATATTTTGAATTATTGTAATTTATTCTATGCCAGGGTGTTACAGTAAAGCCACAGACAATATTTGACAGGATTAAATATTCAAGATGTTTGATGCCCCAATACGTTTGAAAGATTAAAACGAAATATCAAAGGCGGTACAAAAATGCAAATATATACAAATATTGCATAGCAATTTGATACATAGATAAAATACCAACAAGCTTCATAGACGAAGACAAACATATAATATGAAAGTGAATATAATGATAAAAGTTAAGTAAAAGTAGGAATATGTAATATGTATATCAGGGAAAAAAAGAAAAATTAAGAACAATAGACAATAAACAGAAAACCAACAAACGAAAGGTCGGGAGGAGAGAGTGTTTGTCAAACTTTCAGTATTCTAATAAAAGTGGAGTGATATAAATTTTCAATTTTGTTTTAGAGTTTACAAAAGTGATATCACTTTTGATGACAATGGTTGGATTATTTGCTTCAGTTCTGAAAATTTCTCAAATTAAGATAAAACATCTAAACTAATTTCTTTTCCCTATCGAAACAAAATTTTAATGGAATTCTCACGATCTGAGTACATGATTTAAACTTTGGAGTTTTGATTTATTTTCTTTATACCTTTCAGAACACACAGCTTCACTCTTAGTTTGCCGTTTTATTACCAGTTTTAGATATTTTTACACTAAATTTGGTTTTCTGTATCCCCACATTTTACGGCGTACGCTGAAACCTAACCTTTATATGTTAAAAATAATTTCTCCTTTAATAATTGATTTAGAATCAATCGTACAAGAGCAAAAGAAAAATGTAACTTTAGATGAATTGTATAGTTTTTTTTTTCTTCACATATCAGAATCATACGTGTGTAACATATGGAAAACAGATATTATTAGAATCTCTACTACATGTTAAAAAAAAGAAATCCAATGTATTCTTATTCTATTCGTTTCTTTTCTAAACTGTCTCACCCTTTTTACCAATTTATAGAAATTGTCAACAATCAAATAGCTCTATGTTTAGTGTTCCTGTCTTCAAACTCAGCCGTTTACTGAATATTTTCAATGCATCTCTCTGGAGCTTAACAAGCAAAAACAACCTAAAATATATCTATCTATTCGGTAACTCGCCATCATTTATTTTATATTTTTATTATACCTCAAGGAGTACGAATATCCCTGCTGTAAATCTCAGGGGTAGTTTTTAAGACTGCATCTAGGCCTAATGTTCAATTTTTAGCTCGCAGGCAATCTATTCTTTCGGCTTTTGCAAAGAAATTTTTATCCGCAATTTCTAGCCGATGTACATGACTGCCTAGGAATAATATGCTTTTGTTTTACAGCGAAAATTCCTTAGCTTTTTCCAACTTCTGGTCTCAAAGGATCTTGTTAACAAGCATTAAAATTAAAAACAACAGAAAAATGAAAGGAAAAAGAAAGCCGTTATTTAAGGATCATGAAAGGGTTAAAGAGAACACAAAATAAACTTCGTGGTGAACATAAGCCGCTCTCTTTCAAAGGAATATATCTCCTAAGAACTACCGAGGTTGGAAGACGTTACTTGGAATTAAAAATGGGAAGAACTTCCCATTTTTAATTCCAAGTAAGGTCTTCCATATAGCTCTCAAAACGATGAAGCAATGGTTTTTTTTTTTTTTTTTTTTTTTTCATTTTGCAGTTAGGCTATCTAATTGTTTTAATGGTTTTTGTTTCTTGCTTTGTGAACATTAAATAATTGTAGCAAATATTTAAAAATAAGCTATTAAACTACATCAAAGAAAGAGTAGTATTTATATCATCAAAACAATCAACGGAATACACAATTATGACAAATAATTTTGACAATCTCAGAAATAATATACAGTAATCCTCTAATACACTAATCACTCGATTATGGAATAAATAAAAAAATATATACACATATAATTACATTTTCACAATACTAATAAAAGCGTTAAAAATTCATATAATACTAACGAAAATTAATAAAATACTTTTTTTCTGGAATTTAAAAGAAAGCTTCAATATTACTGATTCAATAAACGTCTAATATATGTACATAGACGATTGCGAGTGATTGGTCGACGGCTGACAGGTGATCACATTAATTTCAACTATGATGCAGAAATGGTAGAGTTCTTAAAATTTCCGACTAGAGGGTTAATTCAAGTCATAAATCTCGGAAACAAATACGTAATATGACCTCCAACGAATAATGCAAGGTCAAATAGAGGCCACTAGAGGTCAAACCTGGATCCATAGGTGCTAGAAACGAGAAAAAAAGGTGTCTGGAGGTGTTAATTTTTAAGACATTGTTTTTTTTCATTCATAAGAACATATAATACAATACAAAATGCAGAGCACCCACAAAGCTAAGTAGCTTATCTGTAGACAATTGAATACTACATTCATAATACATATACATATATACATGTTATCTTAATTAATAATTTTATTTGAAAAAAAATATTAAATAAGACAATATATAAAGTGCAAAAAGTTCATGAAACAAACAAAATTTAATATAGTTATATAATTTTTTTCAGACAATCTTTTAAATTTATTTTAATCTATTGTTAGAATATTTATAATTTCTTTTGGAATCAAATTAAAGTGTGTGGTATTTTATACTCACTGATACATCTCCCATAATTGTCCTTAAATTTATGTAGTTTGTAATAATTTTAGCGTCTAATCTTGTATTTTTACTAAGATTTATTTTCTTTTTAAATGTATTATGGAAATAATGTTTTAAGATTATATTATAATTATATGTTTCTATATGATAAAATTTCAAATAAGGTAATCTCTGTTTTAAAGTCTCATAATTTTGTCTAAGTTTTGTAGGTATTATTATTTAGTCTATTATAAATTGAAGATTTTTAATTTTCTTTATATTTGTTAGGTTTGTTGTACCATGAATGGTTATGCCATAAGATATAATTGATTCGCATACAGATTTATAAAATGAAATGCATGTTTTAGTATTAAATATATAACCTAATGTTTAAATTTTCAAGGTAGATAACCTTAGATACAGTCGAACCTCGACTTTCGCGGGTTTAACTTTCGCGGATTTTATTATTCGCGAGTTTCCCATCAATAATTAAATGGGAATCGTTTAAGGAGTTTTGCGGCTTACTGCGTAAAATCGCATACGATGCGCGTAGACTAGAAAATGTCGGAAAAAAAAATAAAAAATTTAGCAAGTCATAAATGCATAAAATATATTATTTATAATATATTTTATGCATGTTATATATATAAATTATTATATTATTTACTGCTATCTAAATACTGTACATGTATTGCATCACATACTATATGTGTACTGTATTGTCTCTCTCTCACTTTCTCTGTATGTGTATGTGTGTTAGTCTACATTGTTGATACCGTAATTTTAAACTTATGAAACATAATATTGCAGCACAATGTATTGTTTTACTTTTTTGGTATGTTAAATATGGTCAACAATATTAAGAGTTAAGGTATTTATACATTCGTGGGGGTCTTGCGCCCCTAACCGCCACGAACGTGGAGGGTCGATTATATTCACATATTTTAGAGATGTGCATATTCCATCTAAAATGTTTATCAATATATATATATATACCTAGATATTTTATCTAATTTCATTGTTCAAGTTTATAACAATTATAACCAGCGTCTATAGTAAAATTATTTCTTTTCAGGACAATTTTTTCTATGAGTTTTAATGAATAAATTCAGTAATCTATTTGATTTCAACGTTGGAGAATGTATTATCATCCACTTAGCTTTCTTTTATTATTTAAGTATATTTTATTATAATTTAGCCATCTTATAATATTATTTAATCTAATTGTATTTCTTCAAAACTTTTATTTAAATATTTGTTGCTATTCATTATTAAAATATAATCTGTATATAAGAAAATATTAATTTTAAAATTCAAATATGGTAGATCATTTATATATATTATAAAAAGTGAAAAACACAGAATACATCCTTGATGAAATCCGAATGAGACTAATTTATATGATAAAATTATATTTAATTTTATTTGAATATTATTATTATTTTTTAATTCGGTCAAGAAAGGAGATATTTCCCTTGTTCCAGGTGGCTTCAATATAAAACTTGGTACTGACTCTGATCTTTGGGGAGGTATGGTAGGGCCTTTTGGTATTGGTAGCTGCAATGGCAATGGGCAACGTCTCCTACAGGTAAGTAAACTTAATGGTTTGAGAATAACTAACACTTATTACAAACACCGCGACATACATTAAGTAGAAATGGTTTCCACCAGATGGGCAGCATAAAAATATTGATTATTATTAATTAACATTAAATGAGCTAGTTCTTTTAGGAATACCGAGTGTAGGGGAGCTGAAATTGGATCTGACCATTACCTTGTTAAAATATATCTTGCAACTTAAACTTAAAAAGTGTTATGCTAAGGTTAAAAAACTTGCTTTTGATTCTGAAGCTTTGAAAGCTCCGCTAATTAAATTATATATATATATAACTTGAATAATTATATATACATATATAACTTGAATAGTTAATTATATATATATATAATTTGATAGGATACTTAGTCATTATGACAATCATGGTTTGCATACTACTGAAGTTGAGGAAGAATGGGATCTTTGAAACAGGCTTTCTTTAAAAGTTACAGTACTCTTTTAGGAAAAAAGGAGCAGAGGAGAAACATTATTTGAGTGATAAGGCACTTGAGCTTATTTCGGAAAGAAAGAACTGCAGGAATGTCCGAATTAATATCCTAATGATCCTAATAGCAAGCATTACAGAGAGCTTAATAAACGTGTAAAGGATCATTTAGGAGCTTATAAGAATCTTTGGCTTCGTGGCTTGTTGACAAAACCGAGGAAGCACTTAGTCAGCACAATAGCAGAGAGCTTACCAGATAGTTAACGTTCTGTGTGGTGGAAAACGAATAGGTCTATAGGGAATGAAGGATAAACGAGGTAAAGTTATAGAAAGTGAGGATTCTGTCATTTCAGTGATATTGTAAACAATGTGGTTAGTTCTACTCCCATTGTTTGTAAAGATGATAGATTCATTACTGGCTTTAATGTCGGCCTTATAAGACACTCACAAATTATTTTGACTATTTCTAAACTTAAACTGCATAAATCCCCTAGGTGTAGATGAAATTACTATTGAAATGCTTAGGTATCGGAATGTTTCGGTTACTTCATGGATGACTCAAATTTTAAATATCTTTTATGACAAAGGCATTTTTCCTAAATATTTTACCTAAGCTATTATTATCCCCTATTTTTAGAAAAGTTGACTGAACCTTTTTTGTGATAACTATAAGGATATTAACTTACTTTCTGTTCAAGGTAAAGTTCTTTGCATGATTGTATTTAACAGAATTAAGAATCTGGTTGACGAACAATTGCGTGATGAGCAGTGTAGATTCAGAAGTGGTAGGGGACGTGTAGATCATCTTTTTTCACTTAGGCAGATTCTTGAGAAATGTTTAAAATTACAGAAACCTTTAGTTACTAGCTTTGATGATATTGAAAAGTCTTTTGCCTCTGCTGATCATCATAATTTGTGGTTGATTGTGAGATCATATGGTATACCAGACACGGCAGTTAACATAATGAAGCTCTGTATAATAACACTGAGTCGTGTGTGAGAGTTGGTAAGTCTTGTAGCAATTGGTTTAGCATTACTTTTGGTGTTCGACAAGGGTGCATTTTGTCCCCTTTTCTCTTCAGTTTGGTTATGGATTATGTAATGTGAAATTCACTGCAAGGGAAAGATTTTAGTTTTCAATGGTCAGAGAATTTCTGATTTAGATTATGCTGATGATTTAGCCCTTTTCGCAAATAATGTTGATGAGGTGATCTCTTTCATTCGAGCTGTTGATGAGACTGGTAGTAGAGTAGGTTTGGTGATAAACAGAGAGAAAAACTAAAGTGATGAAAATTGATCAGGCAGATGGTGTTTCAATTGCTTTGAATGGCTCCACTCTTGGGCAAGTGTCTTAGTTTAATAATCTCGGGAGCTATGTAACAGATACCTGGTGATGTGCAGCATGAGATTAACAGACGAATAGGGATTGTTGCCGCGACTTTTAAGAACCTGTTTAGAGTATGAGGAAATAGGCGTATGTACATAAAGATAAGATTAGATTGTATAAAAGTTTGGTTCTTTCTAGGGTTAGTTATGGTAGTGAAACGTGGACGCTTTGTAAATAAGATAACATAAAACTTGATTATTTTGATTCCAGATGTTTTCGCAGTACCTTGGACATTAGGTGGTCAACTTTGCAAGTAATGTTGAGGTTAGGCAAAGGAGTCGCCAACCTCCTTTGAGCTGCATGTTGTGCAAAGAGAAACTACGTTGGTTTGGCCATGTTGTCCGTATGGATAACTATAGATTAGCTAATAGGATGATGAACAGTGTGCCTAACGGCCTCAGAAAGATGGGGAGACTTAGGATGCGGTGGCAGACAATATCAAACAAGACCTTTTAGAATTTGTGTACAATCGCCAGATGCAGCAGATGTAGCTCAGAACATTCTTGGAGAACTAAATTGTGCATTCTTGTTAGACCTCCACAGCCCATGGCTGCTTGAAGAGTAGGAGGAGGAGGATGCTCTATAAACAATTGTGGCGGATCAACAAACTTACGGTTGAGTGATTGACGGCTAATACAGAAATCGTATAGCTCTGAAAATTTGCATCTAGGGATAATCCATATCATAGATTTCGAAAAAATCCGGAATTTGATACGATTGCTGTTCATGGTCAAATAAGAGCACATAAAGATCAAACTTTGATCTACGGGTTCTACAAACTTGAAAATTGGAGCCTAGGGATGATTCTGGTACTAGATTTCCGAAACATTAGGTATTTGGGATCCTGGTGGTCCTTCAAAGACCAAAGGTGCTATTTATATCTATTAGTGCTAGAGAGATAAAAAATTAGTATCTCTATTTGCAGTCTTAGATCTCAGAAATATTATGAAACTTTGGATCCTGTAGTTTGACGATCAAATTTCAATCACATGATACTAGAGACGTAAAAAAATTGTGACTAGTGGTGTTTCGGGTGGTAGATCTGAGAAACGTTAAGAGATTTCAGATCCGGTATCACGTTCAAGATGAAATAAAGGGCGGAGTGATGTTCTAGAAATCAAGAGGCACCCGAAGGCGCAGACTGATTTCTAGTAATTTTGAAAAAATAATGTCACATTTCAAATGACATTATATCATCTGGCAGAAGACTTCACAGCTCTCCTGCCAAATAACAAAATGTTTTTGAACTGTAGTTTTCCCAGCAAAGAACTGAGCCATTTGTAAGTGCCTATAAAATCGACTATCTCTCATTGGCATTTGTAAATTTCTCATAAAGTTACACTTACTCGATTTTGCATTAACTTATAAAGTTAATCACATTAAATTTTTATTAATTGATTATAAACATGCAGGTCCGAATCTATAAAACCCCAAAAGTTGTTGGAAGGGGAGCTGTCCTAATTAAAGTGGAAGCGGGCAAGAGAGAGCAAGAAAGCAGTTCCGGAATAAAATATTTCCCTCCGTTTTAGTGGTTTTAAAAAAAATCTCGGAAAATACGTGGAATAAATATACATATTTTTGAAAATAATTTTCTGTCTCCATTCCGGTTACAAGGTATCTTAAAAGGGTATTAGCCGGAATAGCTGATTTCTCCCCACCCTAGATCGGAGCTGTAGACATGCACATTTTTATCAACATTGTAACGAGGAGCAGGAAACGTCCGTCGGCTGGGACGTCAATCCGCATCACCGTATGTGGGAGAGCCATATGCTATGACCGTTAAAGAACACCGACCGTTAAAAATAACTTTAAATTTCTCTTTACAGGGAGGGAGGATGGAAAGCATCACCAAGGCGCGGGTCTGCTGCTCGGCAGACATGCTAGTGATGCTCTTCCAGGATATGAGTGCATTAATGAAAGGTTTCTTACAGCAAAATTTCAGACAAGCATTAAAGACTTGAATGTTATCTGCTGTTATGCCCCCACTGAGGATGCCCATGAGGATGAGAAGGATAGGTTTTACGGACAACTTCAGGATATTTTGAATTCTGTCAAAAAAGGCGATATTACCCTTGTTCTAGGAGACTTCAATGCCAAAGTTGGTACTGACTCTGACCTTTGGAGAGGAGTAATAGGCCCTTTTGGTATTGGCAGCTGCAATGGCAATGGGCAACGTCTCCTACAGGTAAGTAAACTCAATGGTTTCAGAATAACTAACACATATTACAAACACCGCGACATACATAAATACACATGGGTTTCACCCGATGGGCTGCATAAAAATATGATTGATTATATATTAATTAACAGGAAATGGGCTAGTTCTGTTAGAAATACCAGGGCATATAGGGGAGCTGAAATTGGATCTGACCATTACCTTGTTAAAAGTGTCTTGCAACTTAAACTTAAAAAGTGTTGTGCTAGGGTTAAAAAATTTATCTTTAATACCGAAGCTCTGAAAGACCCAATTGTAGCTAAGGCTTACCATGATAGGTTACTTAGTCATTATGACAGTCATGGTTTGCTTAATACTGAAGTTGAGGAAGAATGGGGCCATTTTAAATAGGCTTTTTTGGAAACTAACAATACTCTTTTAGGAAAAAGGGAGCAGAGGAGACAGAATTATTTAAGTGATAAGGCACTTGAGCTTATTTCAGAAAGAAGGAACTGCGGGAATGTCCTTAATCAGTACCCTACTAGTCCTAATAGAAAGGATTACAAAGAGCTTAATAAACGTGTAAAGGATCAGTTAGCTACTGATAAGAATCTTTGGCTTGATGGTTTGGCTGACAAAGCCGAGGAAGCAGTTAGACAGCATAACAGTAGAGAGCTGTACCAGATAGTTAATGTTTTGTGTGGTAGAAAACGGACAGGTATACAGGGATTGAAGGCTAAAAAAGGTAAGGTTATAGAAGGGGAGGATTCTGTCAGGACTAGGTGGGCTCAGCATTTCAGTGATGTTCTAAACAATGTGGTTAGTTCTACTCCCATTGTTTGTAATGATAATAGATGCATTGGCAGCTTTAATGTTGGCCCTATAACACAATCTGAAGTTATTTTGGCTATCTCTAAACTTAAACTTCATAAATCCCCAGGGGTAGATGAAATTACTACAGAAATTCTCAGAGCTGGGAATATTTCGGTTACCACTTGGATGACTGAAATTTTGAATAACGTTTATGATAAAGGCATGGTTCCTAAAGATTTTACCAGAGCTATTATTATCCCTATTTTCAAAAAAGGTGATCGCAGTTCTTGCGATAACTATAGGGGCATCAGCCTACTCTCTGTTCCAGGTAAAGTTCTTTCCATGATTGTGCTTAATAGAATTAAGAATCTGGCTGACAGGCAATTGCGTGATGAGCAATGTGGATTCAGAAGTGGTAGGGGATGTGTAGATCAGATATTTTCACTTAGGCAGATTCTTGAGAAATGTTTAGAGTTTCAGAAACCTTTGGTTGCTAGCTGTGTTGATTTCAAAAAGGCTTTCGACTATGTTGATCGTCATAATTTGTGGTTGATTGTGTGATCATATGGTATACCAGACAAGTTAGTTAACATAATGAAAGCTCTCTATAATAACACTGAGTCATGTGTGAGAGTTGGTAAGTCTTGTAGCAATTGGTTTAGCATTACGTCTGGTGTTCGACAAGGGTGCATTTTGTCTCCTTTTCTCTTTAGTTTGGTTGTTGATTATGTTATGCGAAATTCACTTCAAGGGAAAGATTTTGGCCTTAATTGGGCTGGAGATACGAAAATTTCTGATTTAGATTATGCTGATGATTTAGCCCTTTTGGCAAATGATGTTGATGAGATGAACTCTTTCATTCGAGCTGTTGATGAGACTGGTAGTAGAGTAGGTTTGGTTATAAACAGAGAGAAAACTATAGTGATGAAAATTTGTCAGACAGGTTGTGATTTAGTTAATCTGAATGGTGGCAGTCTTGAGCAGGTGTCACAATTTAATTACCTTGGGAGCTATGTAACTGATACTGGTGATGTGCGGCATGAGATTAACAGACGAATAGGTATTGCTGCCGGGACTTTTAAGAATCTATGGAGATTGTGGAGAAATAGGCGTATACACCTAAAGACTAAAATTAGACTGTATAATAGTTTGGTTCTTTCTAGGGTTAGTTATGGTAGTGAAACTTGGACGCTGTGTAAACAAGATAACAGGAAACTAGATGCTTTTGATTCTAGATGCTTACGTAGTATCTTGGGTATTAGGTGGTTCAACTTTGTAACTAATGATGAGGTTAGGCAAAGTAGTCGGTAACCTCCTTTAAGCAGCATATTGTGCAGAGAGAGACTCCGCTGGTTTGGCCATGTTGCCCGTATGGATAATTATAGATTGGCGAATAAGGTTATGAACAGTGTGCCTAGAGGCCTCAGAAAGAGGGGGAGACCTAGGATGCGGTGGGCAGACAATGTCAAACAGGACCTTGTTAGAATTGGTGTGCAGTGGCCGGATGCAGCAGATGTAGCTCAGGATAGATATGCTTGGAGAATTAAACTTCACGGTCTGGTTGGACCTCCGTAGCCCATGGCTGCTTGATGATGATGATGATGATGATGATGATGATGATGATGATGATGATGATGATGATGATGGTGGTGGTGGTGGTGGTGGTGGTGGTGGTTTTGGTTTTCAAAAGATTTCGAAAGTGCGAATCATAATATTTTATCAATTCCTGTCTAACCCTAAAAAGAATTTATCATTTATCTCTAAATAAAAACAATTGTCTGCTAAAACAAAAAAATGTGTTTTCCCGCCTACCCTTGGGTCTAAGAGGTCAATTCATTGTTGCCAATGGAAAGATCATGGCATTCACATTACAGCACCAAAATTTAAAATTTATAGTGAAAAACGTCGTTTGGAATATTTGATTCAAATTTTTCCACCGTTAGAGGGCACAATTATAGTTTTCGGAAAATTTAAAAAGTATGAATCATACATAATATTTTATCAATTCCTATCTAATTCAAAAAGAATTTTTCATATATCTTTAAAACAAATAATTATGTGTTAAATAAGATGTGTTTTCCCACTTCTTTTGGGTTTAAGGGTCAATTCATTGTTGGCAATGGAAACTTCATAGCTTTCACATTCCACCATCAAACTTTCAAATTTCTGTTGTAAATATACCGCTTCCAATATTCGTTCGAAATTTTGGAATTTTCACTTTTTTCCACCGCTAGAGGGGGTATTTATAGCTTTAGAGAGATTCTGAAAGTAAATATCGTAATATTTCTTCAATACCTATCGAACACAGAAAGAAGTTTTTATTTATTTCTGTAAACAAAAAAGTTCGATGTCGACAGACAGACAGAAGACAAAACGAAATTATTATCTCGTTTTCTTTGAAAACGAGATAATAATTTCGGGATAATAAACCTTTATTATCTCTATATTTCTATATAAAACGAGGCAATAAACCTTTATTATCTCGTTTTCTTTGAAAACGAGATAATAAAGGATTATTTAACTCTGAAAAGAAACCAAAACTATGAAATTATTTTATGAACAAACATAATGATCTGGATTAAAAATTATTCATGCTAATTTTTTCCAGCCCGCGTCCGCCCGTGTCTGAAGTTATTGAGCCCAAGATTCCCCCCATCCCCTGAGCCTGTAGTTAATGAGCCCAAGTAACCCCCCCACCCCCCGAGTCTGAAGTTATTGTTCCCAAGTCTCCTTCACCTCCCGAGTCTGACGTTATTGAGCCGGTCTCCTACCACCCGCGATTCTGAAGTTATGGAGCTCAATTCTCCCCCCCCCCCCCTCTTGAGTCTGAAGTTATTGTTCGCAAGTCTCCCCCCGAGTCTGAAGTTATTTTTCGCAAGTCTCCCCCCAAGTCTGAAGTTACTGTTCCCAAGCCTTTCCCCACCTCCCTTTCTGAAGTTATTGTTCCCAACTCTCCCTCACCTACCGAGTCTGACGTTATTGAGCCGAAGACTCCTCTCACCCGCGAGTCTGAAGTTATGGAGCTCAAGTCTTCCCACCCCTCGAGTCTGAAGTTATTGAGCCCAATTCTCACCCACCACCGAATCTGACGTTATTGAGCCAAAGTCTTCCCCACCACCGATTCTGAAGTTATTGAGCCATAGTCTCCCCCCACCCCCGAGTGTGATGTTATTGAGCCCAAGTTTTCACCCACCCCCGAGTTTGAAGTTATTGTACCCGTCTCCTCCCCCCCCCCCCACATCCCGGTCTGAAGTTATTGAGCCCAAGTCTAACCCCAAGTCCCACCCCGGTCTGAAGTTATTGAACAGAAATCCCTCACGTCCGAATTTATTGATCCCCAGTCACCCCCTAGATCGAATCATTTCGATAATTGTTGAGCAGAGCCCGATTTCGGAGGGAAATATTTTTCTGACATATAAACAGAGATGCATATCGCTAATAATTTCCTTTCGTATTGCAATTACGTATAATTATTTTATGAAAAAATTAAAATGTTAATGCTACTTGGAACGAAGAATATAAAAAATGTTAGTAGAAACTGAAATCCCGTGAGTAACTTCATTATAAATCTCTCTGTCTGTCCTGGGGTGGGGGTGTCTCAGTCGGTAGCGCGCCAGGCTCGTAATCTGTAGTTCTCAGGTTCGAGTCCCAGCTGGGTCAGCGTTGAGATTTATCTCCGCAAAATTCCCCGCCCTGCCCACGGTCAGTAGGGGACACTGATGGGCTTGGAAAGGCCGCCGTCCGTCGGATGGGACATTAAGCCATGGCCCCGTGTGCGGGAGAGCCATACCCTGTGCACGTTAAAGAACACGCTGGATGGCCTTGACGGGAGGCTACCATCTGTCTCCCAACAACTGTTCCAGTGGGTCCCCAACCTTCTCTGAGCCTTCGGGGTCCATGTGACCTGGCCATTTAGCCCATGGTGTGCAAAAAAGTGCCGCTCAGAGGTGAAACAACCCAACTCTCTCTCTGTCCGTCCGTCTGTAGACATCGAACTCTTTTGCTTGCAGAGATAAATGAAAAATTCTTTTGTGTTGGATAGGTATTGATGAAATATTACGATATGCACTTTCCGAATCTCTCTAAAGCTATAATTACGCACTCTAGGGGTGGAAAAAGTTGAAAATAAAAAAATTTCAGACGAATATTGCAAACGATGTATTTATGCTAAAAATTTGAAATTTTTGTGGTGGAATATGAAGTCACGAAGTTTCCATTGCCAACAATGAGTTGACCCCTTAGACCTAGAGGGGGTGGGAAAACATTTTTCATTTTAGAAAAAACAAACCTTTTTCATTTTAGAAAACAAACCTTTTTCATTTTAGAAATTAACACTAGTGAGATAAATGAAAAATTCTTTCTGGGTTAAATAGGAGTTGATAAAATATTATGATTCACTTTTTTTAAATCTTCTAAAACCTAAAATTGCGCCCTCTAACGGTGGAAAAATTTGCAATCCAAATTTTCAAACAATTATTGCAAACAGTGTATTTAAGCTAGAATTTTAAATTTTGATGGTGGAATATGAACGCAATGATATTTCAATTTGCAACAATCAATTGACCACTTAGACCAAGGGGGTGGGGAGGTGAGAAAAAACAAGTTTTTGTTTTAGAAGATAATGCTTTGTATTTAGTGATAAATGAAAAAATCCTCTTAGGGTTAGACAGGAATTGATAAAATATCATGATTCGCACTTTTGGAATCTTTCGGACACTATAATTATTCTCTCCAACGGTTAAAAAGTTTGAAAATTCCAAATTTCAAACGCATATTGCAACGATGTATTAATGATAGAAATATGAAAATTTGGTGGTAAAATATGAACGACATGAAGTTTTCATTGGAAACAATGAAAATGATAATTAGAAAACTCTTTTTTAATTTGATTGGTACTAATGAAATATTATAATTCACATTATTCAAATACTTAGTAGTTTTAATAATTATATATATATATATATCAGGCTTGTCCAACCTTTTGACTTCCCTGGGCCACATTGAGTGAATATTTGACTTCCCTGGGCCATATTGAGTGAAGATGAATTGTGTTGGGCCGCACATAAAATATATAATATAGTTAATGTATATGTATAATAAAACTTCATTTATTTTCTTATGTTTTTCATTATAAAATATAAAACAGCTACATAAAACTAGTGGGATATCAAAAACTCGCTGAAAATCACATAATCATGTTGAAAACTTATGTCGTAAACACATGGACTTTACGATTTTGTGGGCCGCATTACTAGCTGTCCAGGGCTGCATGCGAACCGCGGGCTACGGGTTGAACACCCCTGATATTTATCTTTACAGATCACTGAAATGATGAAACCTCAGAGCTGTTATCTGTTTTTGCAAATAATATGTATAGTATAGAAATATAAGAAAATAGTAGTAGTTTTGAAGAAATATTGTACTGAGAGCAATAATGTATCTAATTTCCTAAGAGAGGGGTGGGAAATGCAAGTTTTTAGATTTAAGAATTACAGACGAATACTTTTATTTTTTACATACATTTTCTCTATTTTGTATAATTACTAATGAAATACTATTTGCATTTTCACCATCATCCGCCTGCTCAAATTAAAACATTTAACGAATAAAACGGTAGGCAAAGGAAAAACTTCTTTTACTTTGAAAACTAGATTGTCATATGTGCCAGAGGTGCGAGATATACATCCTTCTAGTTAATTATTAAAAACTGATAAAAGGTTGAGATTACAATAAGAAAATTATATTTTTACTTACCTTTATCACAATTATGAGAAATATTTGAATTGTGAAATATTCTCAGTTTGAGCCCGAAGTTATCTGTGCTGGCCTGTATCTTTTTTCCTTCATGCCTATTTGAAACGTTTTGTTAGTGCTGCCATCTGTCGAGCACTATTGTATGCAAAAGTCTATCAGTTTAAAGCATGCTTGTCTAAAGTGCGACCCACGGGCCGCAGGCGGCCCAAAAGCATTTAAAATGCGACCCAAACGCAAATTATGAAAATATTTAAATTTACAAATTTTTATTAAAAAAATAAATGTTTGCAATATTTTTCGTATATAATCGATTCGTTGACATTTATTTTGAAATAAAAATTTAAACAAAAACATCTTAGTATGCCATGAGAATTTACGTTTCGAATTATGTGTGTATCCACTCGACGGCGAATTTTTTGAAGAATTACAATATTTGTATGCAGTATATTGCATTGTATTTTGATTTCCTAATCCTTTTGGCCAAGGGAGCCCTTCACAGAAAAAGGGGCCATCGAACGTTCGCGAAAGTTCGCCAAATCGATCCGACCCGTTGACTTTCCTCTCGCTGAATTTTCAGCGAGTTTTTGATATCCCACTAGTTTTATATTGCCCTTTTTTATTTTATAATAGAAAACATAAGAAAATAAATGAAGTTTTATTATTCATATTCATTAACTATATTTTATGTGCGGCCCAAAACACTTCATCTTCACTTAGTGTGGCCCAGGGAAGTCAAATATTCACTCAATGTGGCCCAGGGAAGTTAAAAGTTTGGACACGCCTGGTTTAAAGCATTAGTGTACAACTCGCAGCTTTTTGTATAGGCGCAACCGCTTATATGAATATAAAAAATTTAAGCGCTATTTAACATTGTTTGTTACCGTTAAATTTGAAAAAAAAACGTAATTATTGCTGTAATTTTCTCAGTGACATTGTGTTTGTGTATAAAGGATGACTTCAGCGTGTTCTGCATATAAAAATATTTCTTTCACCTTCCCGGAAGCTCAGAAAATATCTCTTGTGAGACGGTTGACAGGCAAGGGTTGGCCTCACCTTAGAGAGAGGATAATTATGATTAATTAAAAGCAAATGTCAGAAATTTACGGAAGTTATAAAATGAAGTCAAAGAAAAAATGTCTTTCGTAAATCTCACTCTTTCAACGAGATTACCCACCTCAGGGAAATTAATCAAAGGAATTAATTAATTGCCTTCCCTAATAAGAAGGGGGTAAGGCACCGCAAGGAAAAGGGGGTGACCATTTTACAATAAATACCTAGTATTAAATGAAATTACATACTTCTGAAGTCAAAAATTTAAATTGGTAATAATAATAATATGTACTCAAAGAATGCTGGTATAAGATCGTGCTTTTATTTATTTACTCTTTTATTTATATTTAATTTCTGATAATACAAGGAAGGGGAAATTTTTAAATTCCCCACCAAGACCATACTTCACCCTGGTGTGGTGGGGATAGCTCATTTGGTAGCGCACCACGCTCGTAATCTCCTCCCCAAAAATTGACTCTAGTAGAATACCAGGTGCATTGCATATTTCATCAATGTCTATCCAACACAAAAAGAATTTTCAATTTATCTATGAAACAAAAACGTTGAATGTCTACAAACATACAGACAGACGACAAAAAAAGAATAGCTCGTTTTTTGGAAACGAGCAAAAACTAACAATTTCTGGGTATTCTTGTGAATATTAAATTTTAGAGTCAATTTTTTGTTGCCTGTTAAATATTCCAGCGCTCCTAACTCAATGAATACTGAATAAATATTGTTTAAAATCGAGATTTAGATAGATTTTATTGAGATCTTTTTTTAACCTTTAGACATTTGTTTTTTAAAAATCGCATTGAAGAAGTTATCGAGCTCTAAATGAGATTTTATATTGAGATAACATGGGAGTGTTTCCAATTTTCTGTCCAGTACCTGTATGTAAGTTATACTGTAATGCTGAATTAGCATTTTTTATGAGTCTGGCATGAAACCGAAGTTATTGCTTTGATTTTCCGTTTACCCGGAAACGTGGAGTATAGTAACATTCAAGTAAGTACACAAAATTCTTTCTGTGTGTACTGTATAGTTGTTTTACTCTGTTCATAAGCTTAATCTCTTCAGACATGATTTGTTTGTTTATAGCGGGGAAAAAATTCCGTCTAAGTGTGTTTTATTTATGAACAATGGGACAAGAATACGCGTAAAATCTTTTGCTCGTTTAAAAAAACACGAGCTATATTTTTTACTTGTCATCTGTTTGTATGTTTGTAAACATTCAGATTTTTGTTTTATTTTGATTTTCTAGATAAACTGAAGAATTCTTTTTATGTTGGATAGGTATTGATGAAATATTACGATTCGCACTTTTGTAACTCCCAAAAGCTCTACTTGCGCTTAGAGATAAATGTTAAAAAATGAATGATTTTTAACGAATATTACAAGCGATGTGATTACGTTAAATTGGAAATTTTAGAATGAGTTTGCATAGAAAACGATAATTTTTCCCTCTTACCGCCAGAGGGATTAGAAAACGTAACTTTTTTTTAAAAGAAATAACCGTTTTTACACATAAATTTATTAGACGTATATCTCCTTTAAGGGAATATGTAATGCTCGATTTCAAATGAAGATTTTTATTTCCGAAATTTTCACTCTTCAACTGTAGCAACCCGTACCAATAGGTGATCGGAAAATGTGAATAGCAATATATTTCTAGTTCTTTGTTGCCATTTATCTTTAAAATAAAAAAAAAGTTGCTTTTCTTCATCCCTTAGGATTAAGTGGCAAATGAATCAGTGCGTATAAAAGACGAAAATTACTTTTTATAATTATATTAAACTATTATTTAGAATTTTAAAATTAAGCATTAACTTTTTTATTTAAAAAGCGTAACAGGTTAAATTTTAACAAATAATACTTTAATAAAAGTATACGTAAAAATAAATTATACTTCTGTTAGTAAGTTATCTGGGTATTTGTTCTTGATCAGCATTTTCTATCACCATAATTTCTAATTTCTAGCATAAATACATTGCTCAAAGTGTAAATCGCAACTCTAAGAAGTAGAGATATGTAAATCGCTGGGAGCAATTGGCCATCAGAAATATGCAAATGATCAAAAGTTCCAGAGCGAATGGACACGAGTGTCAGCGAGAAGAGCCGTGGATAAATACCGCGATCCTATGACCTCGTATATCACGACCGACAGTGAGGTTGGAGTGCATGCTGCGAAAATGTTCCGAACGTGCCTTGAAATGCCTGCGGGATCATTATGCACAATTGACGCCTTCTGAGAGAGAGCGAATCGTCGATATGCGAGAGCTCGATTGAGCCTTCGAGCAATCGTTGCACGATGGGAAGCAATGTGAACACAGTGCAACGCCTTTCCTGACGCAATATCATGGAGCACCAATTGACATGAAAGGCCTTTTGCAATGTTCTGACGTTCCATTTTTTGATCATTTACACATCTACCCTCATAGCTTCTATCCTGTCAGTTTCTGTCGCATACATCACTTCCTTCGCGATGTTGCGATTTCAACTTTGAGCAATGTATATCGTTTGCAATCATACTTAAAGTTTTACTATTTCTACATTTAACTTCTTCTAACAATGTAAATTAAGAGTTAAGGATAAGTACGGGACCATCACCCCGCACCATAGGACGTGAAGATCTCATACTCCATAGGAAGGCCTTTTTCAACCTTTTCGCTAAAGCAACTGTGCTGCTTAGTGATTTGCAGACTCCTACGGGTACCTGGGTCTCCACACAAACCATTAGAAAATGTTTGTATGACTGAAGAATGAGGGCGTGACGTCCAATCTGGCATCTGTCGTTGCACTGACATCACTGTTTATTCCGTCTCTACTGGTGTCGAGCAAGGAAACATTGGACTACGGAATGGTGGAGAGTGTTGTTCACAGACGAGTCCAGATTCTGCTTCTCCATGATAGAAGGCCGTTTGTGTGCATGGTGTTGTCAGCGTCGACAACGTTTAAGAAGCCTATTCCATTAGCCACAGTATGGCTCCCCACCGAGATACAATGGTACGGGGTGGCATTAGGCATGGCGGCAGGACACGTGCTCCATGCTTCTGAAGCACTAATGGTGAGACGTTACATTGATGGCATCATTAATCCTCCGGCACGACCCTTCCTTACCACCATGTCTGGACTGATTATGAAGCAGGACAATGCCACCCCACACATTGCACGTGCAACGATGGACACTCTCCAAGGTGTGGATATTCTCCCATGGCTGCCATACCCTCAGGACTTGTCACCCATTGAGTACGTGTGGGACCTTATGGGTCTCTGCATTCGCCAGCTCCCTGCTGCGGAGAACCTGGTACAGTTGCGTGCCCAATTGCATGCTGTCTGGAACGATATACTTCAGGAC
This sequence comes from Ryuthela nishihirai, assembly GCA_038380435.1. Lineage (NCBI taxonomy): Eukaryota > Metazoa > Arthropoda > Arachnida > Araneae > Heptathelidae > Ryuthela > Ryuthela nishihirai. The sequence continues at coordinate 65,798,023 of JAWZYU010000011.1, read as the reverse complement.
ACCATTAACCATCTGTTTGATGGAATGCCGAGACGTCTAAAGGCTTGCATAACCGTCTGAGGTGGACCTACTATGTACTGATGAATCTGCAATAACGCACGTACCTTGCGTTCTGACGTTCCGTTTGTAGATCATTTATACGTCTACCTTCATAGCTACCGTCCTTACTGTTTCTGGGGTATACCTCACTTCCTATTGTGATTTCAACTTTGAACAGTATATATCGTTTGAAATCTTACTTAAAGTTTTGCATTTTCTGCATTTAACACCCTCTAACAACGCAAATTGAAGCCTTTTCAGGATTTAAAAACTACGAAGCATCATATTTCGCTAGTATTTATTCAACTCAAAATAATTTTCCATTTATCTCTTAAAACAAAAAATTGCATTCCCCAAGGGCGTTAAGAGACAAATATTGCTGTCAATATTAACTTCATGACCATCCCATTCCACACTACCATATCAAATTTCAAATAGGTCGTTTATAGTATAGAGAGAGAAATCAAAATTTTACCAGATTCGAAAAGTTTGAATCGTAAAAGTTTTTTTTTAATTTATTTATTTACGACAAAGGAGAATCCTAGAAGCTATTCCTAACTTTTACAATCCTACTCATACAAGGACATGCCTACTAAGACCGAAGTCACTGCTGACCACTGCATCCGTTAGAGCTACAGTAATACAAAATTTCCGTTGCTGGAATGGTGGCTAGTTCCCTAACCACTATGCCAGTTAAGGCCAGTTAGCAACACTATGTTGAAAAAAGTGTCCGGACACTTCCATGTTATGTGAATGGAAAGCCACTTTCAAAGCTCCCTAACATTAAAATAAACCTTTTACACAAAACCTGTTATTGGCGATAAATTGTAGATGTCATTCAAATCTCTCTAAATATATTTCCCGCAATATTCGTTCAATATTTAAAGTATTAATGAAAGCTGAAGCATTTATCTTCAACTATTGACACTTGTGAAAAAATACTTCAATAGATAAAACACAACTCTTGTAATAAATTGTTCACTAACATAAATTAAATATCTGAAGTTTGTATGACGATTTTTTAAGATTTCATCAATTTGGAAGCAATGTGATAGTGTCAATTTTCAACAATCTTCGATCAATATTTCGAGTCATTGAAGCGGGATCATTTAACAGCAGACGACACTGTCACATTGCCTCCAAATTGATGAAATCTTTAAAAAATCGTCATACAAACTTCAGATATTTAATTTATGTTAGTGAACAATTTATTACAAGAGTTGTGTTTTATCTATTGAAGTATTTTTTCACAAGTGTCAAAAGTTGAAGATAAATGCTTCAGCTTCCATTCATTCTTTAATTATCAAACGAATATTACAGGAAATACATTTAGAAAGATTTCAGTTACATCTGCAATTTATCGCCAATAACAAGTTTTGCGTGAAATGTTTATTTTCAATGTTAGGGAGTTTTGAAAGTGGCTTTCGATTCACATAACATGGAAGTGTCCAGACACTTTTTTCAACATAGTGTACCTACCCAACTCGAAAAGTAAATTTAATTTATTTCTAAAAACATACAATTATATTTTTTTAACGAAAAAGGGGATAAGGGTGAAACATTATTGTTGTTAATGCAAATTTCATGACTTCCTTCTTGAAAATAAAAACTTCGTGAATATTCAAACTTGTGAAAAGTGGAAATATTTCCATTTTGAACTTTTTCGATGATTACAGCTGGCATTTATTGCTACTGAGACATTGCAAAAAGTGAGACTTGTAATAACTCATCAATGCCTACCAAATCCAAAAACAAAAATTTTTATTTACCTGTAAAAAGCAAAGATGTTGAATGTCTACAGAAGGACAGAGGGACAGATGACAAAGTGAAAACATTACCTCATGTTTTCTGAAAACGAGCAAAAAATTATTTTAGGGATGAATAGGTAGTTATTAAATATTATGATTTAAAATTTTTGAATCTCCCAAGAATCTCGCAATTTTTCAATTGCGCCCTCTAAAGGTAAAAAAAAGCTGAAATTTTCAATTCTTTTAACGAATATTGTAAATGGGCATGATGGTTGACATTTTAGTGGTGGAGTGTCAATGACCAAAGGATTTACACTGAAAACAACTGTTTTTCCCTTCACCCCCTGGAGTGGGAAAACACAACCTTTTTGTTTAAAGAGATAAATGAAAAATTCTTTTTTGAGTTAAGTATGTACCAACGAAATACGATGATTCATAGTTTTCAAGTCCTCCAAGTGACATTAGAGAGCGCTATATTAAAACTTGAAGCAATATTGCAAATGATGTATTTATGTCAAAATTAGAAATTCTGGAGATAGAATGGGTTGTTTAACCAATGAGCAGAACTTTTTTTCTGGAGATAGAATGGGTTGTTTAACCAATGAGCAGAACTTATTTTGAACGCAGTGGGCAAGTCACAAGGATCCTGAGGGCTCAGAGAGGGTTTGGGTAAGTGACCCACTAGGCCACTGGACAGATTAAAGCCGAAGTATTATGGATTAGAATTATTAGACTATGGAAGTGAAATTACTTATACAAGTTATTTTTTTTTTAAATTAAACTCGTCAAATGAATAATCATTTGTAATAGTTAAAACGTAACGTTATTTAAAGTTAGAAGTATTTGAAGGCAGATATGGCTGAAATCAGGTAGCTGGTGCTGCCATCTATTGCGTACAATAAAATATATTCAGAAAACCTTTCTTCTTAAGACAATTTTTAATTATTATTTATTAAGAAAAGTTTCATTTTCTCTCTTAAATTCAATGGCGGATTAAAATACGTACCTGACGGCCGAGAATTAAAATATTCGAGCGGCTCCCAACTTCCCGGGAGTGCTGGTGGTGAGGATACTCAATCTATAAAAAAATTACTATTTACGAATGCAAAAATGTACGCAGCAGATTAAACGAATTGCAGAAACTCATAAATCGAAAATTTAATTTTTGTACATTGGGAGATTCAAGAATTGTGAATCATAATATTTAATAACTACCTATCCATCTCTAAAATTATTTTTTGCTCGCTTCCAGAAAACAGGAGCTAATGTTTTCACTTTGTCGTTTGCCTTTTCTACAGACCAGTGTCTCGCAAACTTTTTTACTCTGCGGCACACTGAATCTAATTTTTTTTCCGCGGCACACTCAATCTAATTTTTTTTCCGCAGCACACCTAAAGAAGAATAAAAGCAAACTCTATATAATCGTCATTATATTTGCGCTTTGTTGAAGTCATCAGCCTGGTTTTACTTGAAGATTTGCTCTCGTTCTTTAATTCATAACTCGGTGTTTGTTTTAAATATTTGTCCATTCTATGGCTTGAAAAAATCAAAAATTAATACCAAAATTTCGAAAAAGCTTGATAAATACTTACAAGATCCCAGTTGATAAAATCTGAAAGATTTTAATTAAAGCACGTCGATAGCACGTCGATATTAAAGCACGTCGATAACATAAGTCAAGTCAAAATGAAATCTTTCGAATATCTAGTGTCAATTTGAAAATCTCTCGCGGCACACAGTTTGCGAGACACTGCTATAGACATTCAACTTCTTTGCTTTTAGCGATAAATTAAAAGTTATGGGGGGTTGAATAGGTATTAATAAAATATTACAAATCGTACTTTTGGAATGTCCTAATAGCTATAATTTATATCAAAAAATAAACAAACAATAAATATTTGTTGTGTAGTTAACAAATATTACACGAGATATTATACCGATTGTGAAATATTTGAATAAAAATTTGAAAAATCAGAGTTCTCAGTGTTTGAAACTCCCATTATCGTCTAGGTCCCAGGCGTACCCCTCATGCGCCTGTGCGGCAATCCACCACGTCTTAAATAATATTCTCTCAACTTTTAAGAAATTACATACACCGGCCACTGAATTAGAAACTTTTTTGCAGATGTACGTAAACGTCACGCGCAGCGTATATGCAAAATAAGTGGTCACGTGCATAACCACGTGATCTAGGCAGCTATTTAAGACTGCTGCTCGCCAGTACTGTTGATCAGAATGGGAAAAACAAAGGTTCTTTCGGGGTTCGATAAAGGGCTTATTGTAGGTGCCGTTTCACTGGAACGACGATTTAACAACAACAGAGCTGACTAGTCTCTCAAAAGATGAGATATCTCGGGTTTTTAATCAGTGGAAAAATAACCCACATTGCTTGTCTAATAGGCGTAAGTGTGGCGCGACGACAAACTGTCAGAAACGACACTGAATTATATATATCACCCATATATCAGCGAACTATGCGCAGGGATTGAAGAAGATCGATATTAGCAGTTGCATGCCTATACGGAAACCACTGATTTCTGCGAAGAATCGGAAAGTTCGTCTACAGTGCTGTCAGGAACACCGTGACTGGACACTGAAAAAAAAAAGCAATGTGGTCCGACGAGTCGCGGTACACTTTGTTCTGTATACCGACGGTAGGTAGAGAGTTTAGCGGGAGCCCCTTGAAGCAATGGACCCAGCTTGCCTTGTAAACACAACTCAAAGTTCTGGAGGCTGTGTCATGGTACGGGGCACGTTCTATTGGTAAGGAACGGGTACCCTGATATTGATTGAAAATCGGGTGTCCTCCAAGAATTATCTGCACATTCTATTGGTACGGAACGGGTACCCTGATATTTATTGAAAGTCGGGAGTCCTCCAAGGATTATTTTCACATTGCTCCATCCTGCAATGTTGACTTTTTATCCAGCAGGTGACGGCTGTTTCATGGACGACAATGCTACTGTCATCGCGCAAGATGTGTTCAGCAGTGGTTCATCGAGCATGACAGCGGCTTCCATCATCTTCCCTGGCCACCACAAAGCTCGGATATAAGCCCCACTGAGAATGTATGGAGCATGTCAGAAAAAAAACAGATCCGGAAGCAAAGTCCTCTTCCATCAAATCTGAACCAGTTAAAGGATTGTCTGGAGATGTAAAGGCACTCCAACACCTTGTGGAATTTATGCCAAACCGCATAGGTGCTGTAATTCGGGATAAAGGAAGTTCTGTCGTGCTCACAGCGAATTCCTCCTGTGGACACGACTTTGGGAGCCGGAAGGTTCCAGAACACCGGCCGTTGAGCCAGCCGCCATGTGCAAATTCGGCAGAGCAAACTGCAGCGGAGGTCAAGATGACCCCCTGCCCCCCTGCCCCCACCGCGGCGGTGAGCGCGGACGACGCTCACGCTCGGACCCACGCCAAGGACCACGGAGAGAGAGAGGAGGCGGGGGGGTGGCTTACCTTTGATCTTCGCAAGTCGACCAATAAGGTAGAAACACATCTCGCTGGGGAATAAATGATTGGTGGCGAGGTCAGAACAAAGGAGGAGAGAGTTTTCCTCGCGAGTAACGACAAAGCTTCTGCCCCATTCCACTTCTTCTCTTCTTCGGCTTCGAGTCGGCGAGTCGAGTCGCTCTTCTGCTTCGAGTAGGTGAGATGGATGGACATGCCTCGAGACTGCTCTGCGAAAAGTCCAAAACCAAAGACAAAGAAGCGATGCTGCTGGCGGAACATCGATAGATGGACAAGGAATGAGGTAGGGAATCCTTCTCAACATTACGGTCTCCCATTCAATTATGCAGTGTTCTGCCACCGTCACTAAACTCCCATAGTGAACTGCTCGTTTTTAACGCTTATAACGTTTTTGACTGAGTTTTTGGCTAGAAAAGAGACTCTATGGACAGTTCTTGATCTAAACGAACTTTGGCGTCTATTATGGTCGAAGGGACCGAGAGTCCCGCACAGCGAGTGTCTAGTAAGGACTTTCCCATCTGAGGGAGATGATCGGCCTCTGTAATTGTCAGAAATTGTATAATTTTGTGCTTAGTTAAGAGATCGAGGTAATAAAGAAATGTTTGCTTGTAACCCCTACGTTTTGTTAAGTTAAACTAACATGGGGGGAAAGATCGACCGCCTAATGAATGCATATTATTTATATGAGGGAAGGAAGGAAAAACCCTGGTTATATCGACAGAGTAATTAAAAATAAAATACACAACGCAATCATCGTCGTTTTTGGGGAATTGAAATTAAAGGCTAATTTCTCCCCTAGTTGTGTCCACCCTATCTACCAGAGCAGGTGGGGTGCACAACAGTTCAACTTGGTATTGAATAAAGGTTTCAAATTCAGTGGCTGGTCTGTATAGAATGGAATACTCCCAGAAGCTTTTCTGTCTAACAAATTTGCAATATATGTTTTCTTTTGCCTTATTAACTAAATCTTATTCCTATTTTGAGTAAGTATATTTTGCTTCTGTTTTATGATCATCTTTAATCAGAAGCGTTTTCTTTTCTTTACAAATTCGTCTCAGTTTCAAAGATCGACTCTGACATACATTGGAGTTTCTAACATCACAGGTGCCAATGAAAACATGGAACAAAATTCTGGTAAGGAAAATGTAATTGCAGAAAACTGTAGGTTAATATACTTAATTAAGTAATTAAAAAGAAACTTTTTTATCAATGAAATGAAAAATGATATTTTCATTGATAAATGATAAATTTTATCAATGAAATGAAAAACAAATATAATGGAAACTGTTGACAAATATGATCTTTCACAATCACCGAAGAATTAAGTGTGCTTGGTTATATGACTGCAGATTTCTTTTCCACAAGAGGAATGTATGAAATTGTTTGATATAGAAACTTAGATATTAAATCATTTTCAAAATAATTTAACTAGGATTCTAGAAATGTGGATACATACATAGATATATTTGTGTTATTTTACCTCTGATGTGTATTTTTGGTACACAAGTCAGGGCTAAATCTAGGGGGAGTGGCATCTAAAGAGTATTAAGAGTATCGACATCTAAAGAGCCTGCAGAGAGGGCCACTCGCATCAGTGGTGTTAAAGAAGTTGGTGAAGACGTTTGAGGCAACCAGTGAGTTGGGAGTGGAACAAAGAGGGCTACCACCCATTACGGAAGATGTGGTGGATGAGGTGACTTTGCCATGACAGCCCATGTTGGAAGTGAGATACGGTCAGTCAGCGCTGCAAGAACAGTGTAGTGACAGTTTGATCTGACGTGGCGAAAGGAATCATAACATTTCATCAATACCTATCCAACGCTACAGCATGTTTATGCGATGATACCCATACAGGATCAATATGGTGCTGGAACTGCGACCGTATGAATCGCAACATTGCACCAACTTTTCTGTCGAATTTCTGTCGTGAATGTAGTTGGTTGACACGTGGTCACGAGCAGTCCTGTGGACTGGCGAGGCGCACTTTACCCTCATTGGTGCTGTCAACATACAGAACTGTCGCATATAGAGGCTATCACTTCCATATGCTGTGCATGAACGGCTTCACCAGTCCACGTACATGACTGTGTGGTATGGCTTCAGTGCAGGCTTCATCATTGGGCCATTCTTCTTTGAGGAGACTACAGCTAATTCTCAGGTGTTGTGTACCATGACTCTAGCATCATATGATTCCTGCCCTCCAGGAACGGTAGTGTCTGGACCTCAGAGAAAGGCAATAACTAGAATGCCCTTGGTAATGTGGAACTTGACTTGTTAGAACGGCTTGTTAGAAACGGCTTGACTTGTTAGAACGGCTGTAGCGGTTAAATTCAACAGCTGTTAGTTTGGGTAGACGTGTTTTGAGGACTAAATTGAACAGTCTGGTTGGAATTCCGTATCCTATTGCTGCAAAATGGTAAAACGTTCATGCAAAATGGTGCACCCCACACTTGAGTCGACAGGTAAAGCATTTGCTGCGTACAACGTTTGGTAATAAGCGCCTAGTTTCTCGAGACTTTCCTCATGCCTGTCATCCCACTCACTAGAACTGAATATTTGTAATTTGTCTGAAGTGGTGCAATCTGAAGGATCTGATAAAGCTGTCACTACACTGTTCAGATCAAACTGTCACTACACTGTTCAGATCAAACTGTCACTACACCGTCCAGATCAAACTGTCACTACACTGTTCGTCAGATCAAACTGTCACTACACTGTTCTTGCACTGGTTCATAGTGGTTGCATATTTGTGATTTGTGATTTGTCTGAAGTGGGGCAATCTGAAGGATCTGGTTCATAGTGGCTGCATGCTGTCGATTGCTGACCTGAAGGCCAGCATTTCACGGGAAGTGACCAACATTCACAGTGGCATGTTGCAATAAACATTTTGTTTTTCATCTGTCTTTCTTTCCTGTGTTTGCAGCTACATTTTCTCATTAGAGGCGACAGTTAGAACATTTTTTTCTTCACTAAATCACTTCCTCATATTCTCGTTAAGCTACCTACCAATTTTCACTGTGCTATCTTCATTCGTCACCTCTCCAAAGATTCCAGAATAAAGAAACTTATTTTGTAACCACCTTGTACATACATATACACTTCTCAGACAGCCATGGGCTACGGAGTTCCAACCAAACTGTTCAATTTAGTTTTTCAAACACGTCTACCCAAACTAGCAGCTGTTGAATTTAGCCGCTACAAGCAGTTCTGACAAGTTCAATTTGACATTGCCGAGGGCATTCTAGTTATTGCCTTTCTATGAGGCCTTTTTTCTGATATATGACAGTAGCCACATTATTAACTGCTACAGCCAGATTTCCCATAAAGCACAATAGACACTTTCTTATAGGTGCCATAATTCAAGTGTTACATTTTACATATCAACAAAATTATGAACTTTTCAATTCTTAGAAGGAATATAAAACTAGTTGCCAACGTCCATGGTTCAAGTGCAATAAAAAGAACTCTCCTTCCAATCAAAAGTGGACTTTTACGGGATTGTGAAGATACAATTTATTATTAAATGTATTGGGACACTTCTATGTTATACGAAAGGAAATCCACATTTAATATATTTTATAAAATCATATTTCAGAAGTTATTGAGCTCTGAAGGTAATTTTTATTGAGATAACATGGAACTGTTTCTATTTGTTTTGACTAGTGCTTGTAGAAACAAACGCAGAAATTTTCCTGTTATGTTTTTGAAATATCCACCTCCACTAAACTAGCTTATCGCCCCTTCTCAGAACCCCCCCCCCATGAAACGAAAAATATGGCACCTCCTACCACACCTGAACCTGTATTGTTCTCCTCGAAGTTGTTAATCAACCAAATGTTTATTTTATTAAGCATGAAATGAAAAGAATTTTACTGCAAAAAAATATTATACTGTCGCTGTAATTAATACAAATCTGTGATTACTCTTTTGAAAACAAAAAAAATATACACTGTAATACCAAAATTTAAAGAATTTTCATGTTACATCAATGGGAATGTAGCTTTGAAGTGAAGATCATAATCTGGACTGAAGATCAAAATCAAATCTATTTAATTTTCGGTTTTAAACAATTTTCTTTCGATGTTTAAATAACTGTGGAAACTGGAATATTTAACAATAAATTATCTTGTTTTATAAAAAAAACATTCAAAATTGTCTAATATTGAAACGAACATTATGTAAACTTCTAAAAGGTATTTTTATTTTATTAAATGATTTGAAACAATTTTTATTAAGTTTAATTTAATTTCTGAGGTAACGTCTTATGACTCATTACTGCTGTGAAATATTCTACCTACCATAAATCATTAAATAATGAAGGAATATTGTTGAAAATCCAGATTAATTAGATTTAATATGATCTTTATCTTCAGGCGCATCTTTTCCATTAACGTTACATAGTTTCTAAGTTTGATTCCGATTAACATGGAAATACTCTAATATTTCAAGTAAATTCCTTATGACAGCAAATTTATCGTAAAAAATATCCTACATTACAATCAGCAATGTGACAGAATAGTATTCTCCAGCTATAAAAATTTCAGTAGTAATATCATCTACTCCTAATGACTTGTAAAATTTTAATTAGAGACACCTAAAGTAACTTTAGATAGTGATATACCGTCATCATTAGCGCCAGTGATACATTCATCTTCATTAAACCAAACGGGAGTAGACTTAGCGACATTGTTCGGAACATCTCTTAAATGTTCAACCCATCTAGCCACGACAGAAACGTCACCTTGAATAACCTCTTCCATCCTTATCCTTCAATTCTCCTATGTCACCCTACTTTCCCCCCTACACACACACACTATTTGATGCAACACTCTGTTGTTTTTCAGTCTTGATTTCTTTTCTTTGTCCCCCAGGCTATCGATTAATAAATTACTATCAACTTTCAATTTATCCCTTGGGACAAGGGTTGACTGCTGGCAGCCCGCCAACCTTATAATCTGCAGTTCCCAGGTTTGATTCCCTTGTGTGCCAGCGTTTATATTTATCTACACTTATCCCCACATTACCCTCGGTAAGAAAGTGGACAACGTTGGGTTTGGAAAGACTGCGGTTAGGCAGGTGGTACTTTATAAGCCATGTTCTCTTGTGCAAAGAGAGCGATATCCTATGCACATTAAAGAATACATTTGGATTGCTTTACGAAAAGTTTCGATCTATTTCCTAACAGTTATCCTGTGAATTGACGTCCCTAATTAGTTCTGAGGTCTTGGAGTCTTTGCCACCTGGATAATTACCCCATTGTGTACATTAAAGTTCGGTTTCCGAAGTGAAACAACCGGCCAAACATTTGATCCTTTTGTTCTTTATTAAACTCTCTGCAATGCTCACTGTTAAGTCTATTAAAGTATTCATTTATTTTATCCCTGTAATTCCTTCTTTCCAATAAAAAAGCTAGATTGCTTACCATCGAATTTCGTTAAGCCTTGGTCCGTGTATTGGAAACCAAGTCTTTATTATTGATCACTATAATAGCATTTCCTGGATTTAAAACATCCCTCTTTAACGAAAAGACAAAAATATATTTATTTTGCTTAAATGGTATGGAGTGCGTTTAGCTATAAACCAGAATCAGCATCCATCTTTTTATCTCGTTTTCAAAGAAAACTAGATAAGAGATTTGCTTTGTCGTCTGTCTGTCTGTAGACATCGAACTTTTTTCTTTACAGAGATAAATTAAAAATCCTTTTTGTGTTCGATAGGTATTGACGAAATATTACGATATCATCATCATCATCATCATCATCATCATCATCATCATCATCAAGCAGCCATGGGCTACGGAGGTCCAACCAGACAGTGCAATTTAGTTCTCCAAGCAAGTCTATCCTGAGCTACATCTACTGCATCTGGCCACTGCACACCAATTCTAACAAGGTCCTGTTTGACATTGTCTGCCCACCGCATCCTAGGTCTCCCCTTCTTTCTGACGCCTTTATGCACACTGTTCATAACCCTATTCGCCAATCTATAATTATTCATACGGGCAACATGGCCAAACCAACGGAGTCTCTCTCTGCACAATATGCTGCTTAAAGGAGGTTGCAAACTCCTTTGCCTAACCTCATCATTAGTTACAAAGTTGAACCACCTAATGCCCAAGATACTGCGTAAGCATCTGGAATCAAAAGCATCTAGTTTCCTGTTATCTTGTTTACAAAGTGTCCAAGTTTCACTACCATAACTAACCCTAGAAAGAACCAAACTATTATACAGTCTAATTTTAGTCTTTAGGTGTATACGCCTATTTCTCCACACTCTCCATAGATTCGCACTTTCCTAATCTTTCTAAAGCTATGATTACGCCCTAGCGGTGGAAAATTGTGAAAAATCCAAAATTTCAAACGAATATTACAAACAATGTATTTAGGTTAGAAATTTGAAATTTTCGTGGTGGAACGTGAAGGTGACAAAGTTTCCATTGCCAACAATGACTTGACCCCTTAGGGGACCAGAGACCCCAGAGGGGGTGGGAAAGACACACCTTTTTAGCCCTTTTTAGACCCTTTAGACCCCAGAGGGGGTGGGAAAATACACCTTTTTAGCAGAAGACAACTCTTTGTTTTTAGAGATATAAATGAAAACTTTTTGGGTTAGATAGGAATTGATAAAATATTATGATTCATGCTTTTTAAATCTTCCGAAAACCATAACTGCGCCCTCTAACGGTGGAAAATGTTTGCAAAATCCAAAATCTCAAATCAATATTGCAAACGACGTATTTCAGCTAGAAATTTTAAATTTTGATGGTGGACTGGTATTCCCATTGGCAACAATGAATTGACCTCTTAGACTAAGGGAGGGTGGAAAAACACAATAATGTGTTTTAATAGATACAAGTAAATCTCATTATAACGCGGTGCTCGAGGTCCAAAGAATCGCATCGCAATATAATCGGGATCGCGTTAGCAAAACATTCAAGCCATTTTTCGTCATTCAAATTTCGTACATCGACTAAGTATGTCAACTCATCTTTGCCGCTTATTTGTGCGCTATAAATTGCAATATAAGGATTATAATATCAAAGAAAATCGGAAAAATCAAGTAAACAATATTATTACATGAAAAATTAAATTAATTAATATAATATATTGCATTGTTTCAATCATGTCTTGACGTACGATAAAGTATTTAAAACCAGTAATAAAGTTTGTACGATAAACACATATTTTGTACGATAAACACATTACCATTTTTAGCTTTCCACGTGGTTGCATTGGTAGTTACGTTGGAGTTTTTAAATTGACCAACTAATTGAACGAAAATTAAAAATAAAAATAAAATAAATTGTTGAACAAAAATTAATGAATCGATAATTGTGTACGAGTGCCTTCAGCAACAAAACAGCTTGTCAGTTTCACGGAGGTATGAATAAGAGGAGACGCCCTAACGCGCTTTCCCTGTCGAAGGTCATGATGCTGACGCAGCAGGGCAGTAGCCATGTTGTTGCTTCCAAAACAAACCGTTTGCCTCTGCAATCAAGCCTACTTTTCACGTGCTATACTCAGTTTTACTGTGCGTTATATATATGGGAAGATTTTTTTTTACGACTAAGAGAAAGCCCATTTAAGCTATTTGGAGTTTATACTGCTTTTTTTAATGCAATGAATATTTGCGTCGAGAATTACTGTGTAGCAGAACTATTTATGTATTTCGTTGAATATGACAATAACAAACAATTACCAGATTTTGAAAGTTTATTTATACTGCACTGATAATAGTAGAAAACATTTTATGGATAAAACACTAAACATTAGATGCAATAGCAGCATTTAAACTGCAAAAAATCACATTTGTAAGAGTAAGAAAATAGCTGTTTTACGTTAAAAAATTCTCATTCTACAAAAATAAAAAAAAATTTGCTTAACAAAACTAAATAAAGTCAATAGTGTAGGAGCCAAAATGGTAGATTTTAAAAACAATTTAAACTTTGGTGGAGAAATCATGTATAACACACCTACATTAAAATGCTTTCCAGTGATTTCTCACAATAGTAATGATTCAACTCCAAAAAAAATGTTAATAAGTTATGACACCAACTATTCTGACAATTATGAGTGTACTGAATTTTCATTTTAAATGCATAAGCCTATTTTTACTGAATTTGTTATTAAATCTTCAAAAATTTGTCACCTTAAAAACCTTATTCATAAACTGTTTTAAATAAAAAAATATCCAAAACTACATTAAAATAAAAGTACAGTCAATTTAAATATAAATCTTATTCAGAATATAAATAATCAGACCATTTTCTCTATGGGATTTGAAAGGATTATATTCTACAATTCCAGATTGAAATGGAAATACCTTCAATACTAATATCTATTTTATGCTACAATTAATACTGAAATATCATATATACTTTACTAATGAACATAAATTTTTATTATTAAACAAAAATATATACTGGTAGGTTTTTTAGACACAAAAGTCACTTGAGGAAAAAACACTTCATTTCTCACATAAAGTATCTCATTAAATATCAATCCAAAGAAAATACTTTCATAAACAGTAAATACATTTATGTGCAGTGGGTTCTGAATTTTAAATTTGCATACTTTATTACTTTTTATATTTTAAATTACACCTCATACCTTAAATGAAGATTCTCAACAATCAAAACAGTCCTCATACTCTCTTTCAAATAAGAAATTTATTAAAAAACAAATATGGCGGCTTTTTGATTTTTCTGACTTTTGATTAATCTGGGTGCCAATAGCTCAATAGCTAGAGCACATGGTATGTAACTAAGAGGTTATTTATTCAAGTCTTACTAAGTTGAAAAAAAACAATTATTATTACAACTGTAGTTTAATTACAAGATTACAGACTAATGTCCAAGATATTGTGTTATAAACATGCTTATAACACAATATCTTGGGCATTAGTTAGTTTGAACTAAGCAAAGATGATGCTAGGCAAAAATCCCTTAGAGCAGCAGTGTACAAGAGATTGGTCATTTGTTCAGCTATGTTGCCCACATACAAACCTTAGATTACAATGAGGTGGGAAGTTTCAAACTAACCTCATTAAAATTAATCTGCAGTGGCCAAATGATATTTGGAGGACTAAATAACACACTTTAAATACACAATACAATTAAAAAGACCTTGCTCAGAAACTAACATGAATTAAAATTCTTTGTCATTGAGCAATAAATTTTTTAAGTTATTGCTTCAAACTAATTGCATGTTGAGGTTTTAGGAGAAAACTCAGAAGTTTTTCAGAACAAGGACAGCGCTCCTTCTTCAGTAAAGTGACACTATGTGAAAAGGTGAATGAAGATGGACACTATGAGAATACCTTATGTAACTGAAGTAGTCACCACATAGTGTCACCTCACTGAAGGAGCACTGTCATTGCTCTGGAAAGCTTCTTAGTTTTCTCCTAAAACCTTTTAACATGAATATGGTTTGAAGGATAATTAATTAATGTTTCATGTCTATCTCAAGAAAAAATTTTATTTTTCAACAGAGAATTTCAATTTATTTTAACACTGGTCTGATCTTGATAATCCATAGCTGCTTGAGCCCACGCTAAATTTATCATAAAACTTCTGTATATCCCAGTATTTTTTAATTTTTTTAATTTACATTAAAAATTTTCAAACATAACCATTAGCAACTAGATTTGTTAATTTAAAATATCACCAAATTTTAAAAAAACATTGGATGAAATGATTTTACTGAAATATATATTCCTAAATTTTATATAAATACAGAGATTCTGAAAAAAATTCATCGCCGACACGGTGGGTATTGATCTCGCGTCTCTCCAGATTCATGCCAGAGTGCGCTACCATTGTACCACACATCCGATGCGTGGTACAATGGTAGCACGCTCTGGCATGAATCTGGAGAGATGCGGGTTCGATTCCCACCGTGTCAGAGGTGATTTTTTTTCAGAATCTATTAATTAATGTTTCATGTCTATCTCAACATGGAATACTGTGCATTCACTTTGGATTGATAGAAATACATTCAATACAAGTCATTTTATTAAACTCATTTGAAAATCTGAGTTGGTCAGTTGGGTTTTAAGTAAAAATACAGCAGTTAACCAATTTGCAATAATAGTAGCCAAATTCATAATGACTTAGAAATGTTTAAACACATCACACAGTTTTTGATAGATATCAATATTAACACTATATAAATTAGTTTATAATTATTATTCTCAACATTTTCAGCTTGGGTATATTATACATTAATACATTGTTATATTAATCTAATTTCAAAGCTCTATAACTTCTAAACTATTATTTTAATGAAAAAATGCAACTGTTGGAAAAATAAAGATCATAATTTAACCTGTATTTTCAACAATATTAATTTAGTGTTTAAAGTTATATGGAAGTTGGAATATTAAACAGCAGTAATGCATCATAAGGATTTACCTCACAAAATAATTAAATAATATTGTTGCAAAACATTTAACAAAATATATATTTTAAACGTTTGTGTGATGATATTTTCATTAAGAATTCTTTTTAACATTGATAATACAAGCATTTTTTTATTAAATGCATACTGTAGAAATTATTGATATTTTAGGTAAGATATTTTAATTCTCTAATATTTTGGTAAGGCACTGTATGAGGATTATCAAGTAATGTTATTACATAGGTCTGAAAACCAGTTTGAAAACATGAATAACATAATGACTCAAAAACAAGTACATAAAAGAAAAAATAAAAAAAATTATCTACTTCTATTGACCTTTAAATAATATCATCTTTGTGTACAATTGTCTCACTGAATTTGAGTTGTTTACAACACTTTTGGCCCAGTACATATATCTAATATGCAAATAATTTTGTACTACAGCACGGATTAAATGAATATAATGATTTTCCAGTGGAGATGTGTCATGCATATGAATATCCAGGGAGATAAAAAGATTTTGGCCTGCAACTGCTTCTAAAACCTGTATTGATGTATATAACATACCATATTTTCTGCTTAAGTGTTTTCCTCCATTTAAATTGACATTTCTACGAAAAGCAGATTCACTCTTTTTACATATCAAAAATACATCTTTAGAGGTGTGAATTAAGCCACCATTACTCTTGTAGCTTACTAATGACTGTCTAAAATATGGCATTGTTGCCTGAAGTGCTTCTATACATATTTCACATTTTAACTTTAAAAACAGTTTCCTAACAATATAGCCAGCTATATAATACACAATAGGTTCAGCACACTGACTTAATGAACTAGCATTAAATAAATAATCATGACCATTAAAATCATCTTTATCATCTAAATTGTCATCATAATAAATTGCCTGATATCCATTAGATGATGAATTAATGATACTTTCTGATGATTGTGTACTAGTAACATTTAATATACTAAACTCATCAAGAGGCATACAATTACCAGATATTGAATTTGTAATCTCTGATTTGATGAGGAACTTTTTGTAGGCAGCCCTAAATTGTCTGTCTGTTGGATTATTATTACATCCACCATGAAATCTAACTGCTTGGAAAAATAATCCAATGTGATCTTGACTTATCTTGTACAAAGGCAAGTAAGCCAAGACTGGATGTTCTGTTAATACTAGAGACTGGAACATGGTTTTCAAACTTTGAATACAAACAAAAAATGCTAATAAACCAGTTTTCCTATTGGATGATAAAATTTTATCACCATTTCTGCTCACTTGCAGAGATGTTATATAAATTTCAATGACACTAAGCAAATTAAATACACTTTCATAATTGCTTTTGCACAATGCCTTTTTTAAGCCATATTGTTTGACATTCCTAGAGCTTAGAATGTCAAACAAGTTATTGATTATTCTGATGAATGCAACAGTGGCTTCAGATCCTCTAAATTGTGGTAATTTTAATTCTACATTGCAGAATTCTATTGCATCTGCCACAGATTTGCTTAAAAGTTGAGTAGCCAACCTTACTTTCATTTTTTTCCAAAATTCCAAAATTGTATGTGAGCAGCTTTTAACTTATTTCCTAGATTCAAACCTTCACCTTCCTGCAGTTCATGAAGGGCTGATATATACTTCCATTCGATAAAATTGTTATCCGGATCAACTATCACTTTTTTCTCTGCCAAAATATTCCTTACCAACTTAAGCATATGGCAAGGATCCAAGAAGACATATTGTTTCTCCAGTGTTCAAATTTGTAAAGGTTGTATTTAATGCTTCTGGATCGAGTGAGCAGCCTAAATGTTTGGCCATGCTTAAATTTGCTGTTAATCCATCAAAGGTGAGAGAAGCTATTGTTATCTTTGCTGCATGTAGCAAATTCAGACATTGCTTAACAAGATTTGCTCTTTGTACTGATGTCATACCATCAATAAGAAAATATCCTACTGGCACTTTCCATCTGCTGTTTATACAAACAACCATGAAAACCAATGCTTCCTTGACTATTGGAAGAGAGTCATCATCCAATTCTGAGCCTACACTAATGTAGACATGAAACACATGACCATCATATTCAACATGCTGACGAATTGCCATTTCATCTATCATTAGAGAAAATACCAGAGGATATTGACTGCTGATGACTGCATTTGTTAAAGCTGCAAAGGCTTCAGAAATGAAGCCTGGTGCAGCATCAACATGTTTGTACCATTTTGAAATGGTTCTAGGATGAGGAAGGCAAGAATTAAAAGTGTTTCTCACATAACAATAAGCCCTCGGTGAGTAAAAGTTAAGTGTGAGGGCAAATGCTCTTAATTCAGCAGAATATTTTTTGGGTTTCTTTCTGTCCTGAGCTTTTGCCAGCTGACGAGCCAGCAATTTTTGATTAGGACCTGATGCTTTGCTTAAAATCTCTAATGTGTCTTCCTCCATAAGATTTTTTTTCTCAATATCTTTCAGAACTAACTTCAGGTTTTAATTTTCTTCTTGTTTCTGCGTTTTGTTTGCTGAAGTAGCCTGATTTTTTTAACACATCTTTTACTAATTTCTTCAGATTCATCCAATTGCCTCTTAAGTTCCTCTTTGCTAGGTGACTGGCTTATGATTTCAGAGGAAACAGATGAATTTGCTACTTCAGTGCAGCTATCTGTGCTTAAATTAAGATCTACAGTTGTTGAACTTTCAATGTTTTTTTCTCTGTTTTTTAACCTGCAAATAAAATATGGGTTTATCAGAAGGCCTTCATTATACTATATCATGTTTTTTGTTATTATATGAGCAAATGAGCATTTCAACAGCTAAGCTAATAGAAAATACAAAATTCACCTAACCCTTAACCCAAGAGGTGCTTTAATTTATATATTGTTGCGGATTACAAAAATGGATAGCCACTGAGCGTGAGTATTAAAAGCTATATTTCAAAACCAAATTCAATACAAGGTAAATTGTTACAAAGGAAATATGGATGAAGTATCTTATCAACAAATCAACTATTAACATGCACAAGTCATCAATCTTCCTGCGTAGAGCACACAATATCAGCTCTGTGTATTTTACTAAATACTACCTTTTACTTGATTTACCAGGTCACCCGAAGATCTTCACTCGTAAACCAATTCTCGTCCTGTGCTAATAACTTTTCACACAATAGCCGAACAAAAAGACAGTCCGTGTAGACATTCGAAGTTAGCCATAAAAGATCCCACTTTTATCCTTCCGCGTATACACAACACATCAAGTTACTTCTTGATACTTACGCGCACTGTCTCAGAACAGCTCACCGTCCATTTTCGAACTCCTCCGACCGTTACAATACAACGACCGTTAACGCTCCACTCTTCTTCTCCAAATTCTCCCAACGTTCTTATTCGTTGGCTGAAACTTTGCTTTCGGTTGCCAGATTCTTCTGTCGTAACACTGCCCCCTTCCTAGGTCTTGTTCGTCCCGAACAATTCTGGATTCCAAAGCTTCTTCAGTTCTTCGATGAAACGGGGCCAAATGATCCACGTGAACCACCTTGCACTTTGTAGCTGGACATCGACGAATGCGATATACCACGTCTGTGTCAAAATGAAAGCGAATCTCATTATGACGTAGATTTCTTTTCTGACTGAAGCCTCGTCCACAAACATAATACGTGTAAGGCCTATAGCCCTTGTGAACACGTTTATGTCTCTGCAGGGAGAAGAATCGACTAAGAGTTTTCGTGCAAAACCTGTAAAAAGTTTTCTTCTTTGTCGAAAGTTTTCTTCTTTGGATTTTTACTTCTATCAACAGTAACAAGGAATGAAAGTCATTAGTGACATAAAATCTAGGGAGGAGTTTCATCCTCCAGTCTGACCCTTTTGTCAGTTGACTTTCACTTAATTCAGAACTGTCGTGATGAACCTTCAGCCATATTTCACCTGATTCAATTTGATCCCCAAGGTGCTTCACAATTATATCAGCTCCATAATTCTTTTTAGCGCTTCGGTCTATCTCCTCCTTCCATACTCTTGCTAGAACTGCAGCTTCTAATCCGACAACCTTACCTGTTTCTCCTGTATAAGTGAAATCAGTGATGTGTCGGGCTGCTAGCAATATTTTTTCTGTTTTACCTTCACATAGCCAGCTTGCAACATCTTCAGATACTCCTTGTTCTATTAACATGTTACGAAACTTGTTCAAAGCATTGCCGTTATGCAGAATCTTGCAGACACGTGATGCTTCATCTACCCTATTATCCACAATGTTCACCAAACGCAGAAGTTCTCCTCCTAACTCTTCGACGAGCTCTTGCAGTTCCAAGGATCCGTTACCAAGGAAACACTGAACAGCTTCCATCACTTCCAGAGAGTTGTCAACAGAGTTTTCAAGAGGTGAATCCATGTTGCTGATAACAGCTGAACTCTTCATTCCACGAGCTTGTGATGCTGCAACCATTTTCTTAACTAAATCAACAGCGTCTTCTGTACTGATGAGATCAATAGCTCCTTTTCCGAATTCAACATCATAAATCAAAGCGCACACTCCTTCAGCCAGCTTTTTGGACACAATTGAGCATCTCATTAGAGGAACGCTATCTACGGTAGCCGTCAGATCCTTGCAGCGGTAAATCTCCTTATCTGTTGGCACCAGCTCCTCTGTCTGTCCTACGATGCAGCATCCGACGTCTTCCATCATCTGCTCGATTTTATCTTTAGTGCAGTCGACTGTGAAGCCAGGGATGGATTCCAATTTGTCCAGAGTATCTCCCTTCAATTGGAGAGCACGACCGGAGATCATAGGGACCTTGAGACCTAAAGCAGCAAGTGCAGGAGCCAAGACAAGACTCACTTTGTCGCTGACACCTCTTGTGCTGTGTTTATCCACCATCCGATGGCGCCACTCGGGTCTCCAGCAAAACACATGACCCGAGGAGGTCATAGTTGCTGTTTCTTCCGAATTCACCTTCTTGGAGCTCTCATTGTAATTAACCAGGGAAATATCAGTCATGATTGCCAAATTGTTCATTCTGGAGATCAGCGACGAGTTTTGTAACATATTGTCCACTTTAGAGCTCTTGTAGTCGTGATAAAACTTTTCTATATCCTTATAATCTAAATGGTTATAATGCCCAAATCTGCACATTGACTGTTCAAAGAAATTCAGCGTGGCTACGTTGAAATTATCTGAGGGATTCACTTCTCTCTGATCGTAACTCTGAGGCTTAGTTTCATCCAGAAAGTTAGTCTTTGAAGTACTGTCTCTGCCTGAAGCTCCTTTACTAGCATCACCTGTTACGCTTCTAAGCCATTCTTCGGAATTCTTCTTTCTTAAATCCCCACTTTCTATAAACGATTCGAGTGTGGCTATATGCTTCGGAAAAATCTCTCCGACTTCCCCAGTAACGTCGAATGGCACTTTGTATCTATGATGAATGGACGCCTCTTCTTTACTCGGACCACTCTGCGAAACGTAAACTCTGTTTCGTTCCCCCTCATTACCACTCGTTACTCTGCCTTTGCGATAATTGTCCATGACACATTTTGCTGACGGCGAGGAATAGAATACCTTTCGTGTGGATCTCTCTTCAGATCGTGCCAGACTTGTATACCTAGGTATTTTGAAGTGCAAAGCGTGCTGTATAGTCTCACAGTTCTCTGATCTGTGTGATTGTTCTTCACAGTTCCTAGACATGTCACCAGCGACATAGACACTCTGCCATGCATTACCAGTAGTTGCGTGGTCAAAGGCATTATCTGCGCTATCTCTACGATTCTTGATTTCCAGTAGCAGATCCACATTTTTATATGCGTTGCCTTTCTCTTTTTCTTTTCCATGTTTACAATCAAACTTAACACTATCAAGATCATCTTTTTCACTGACAAATTCAACATTTAAACTATTGCATTGTCTATTGAGTTCGGTTTTATGATCCTTGAACTGATCAATAATCTTACCAACTTGAGAAGCCACTTCAGCTCTCATCTCAGTATTTTGTGCGGCCATTTCGGCTTTCAAATCATCTTTTTGAGAAACTATCTCCGTTCTCAACTCATTATTTTGTGCGGCAATTTCGGCTTTCAAATCATCTTTTTGAGAAACTATCTCAGTCCTCAACTCATTATTTCGTGCGGCCATTTCGGCTTTCAAATCATCTATTTTATCGCTTAGGGCGGCCAGATCACCTTTAATATCGGCTTTCAAGTCATTTATCAACTTTACTAATTCATCCATACTTCTAGTTAACGGCATTCAATAAATTATCCCACTTCTGACACCAAATGTTGCGGATTACAAAAATGGATAGCCACTGAGCGTGAGTATTAAAAGCTATATTTCAAAACCAAATTCAATACAAGGTAAATTGTTACAAAGGAAATATGGATGAAGTATCTTATCAACAAATCAACTATTAACATGCACAAGTCATCAATCTTCCTGCGTAGAGCACACAATATCAGCTCTGTGTATTTTACTAAATACTACCTTTTACTTGATTTACCAGGTCACCCGAAGATCTTCACTCGTAAACCAATTCTCGTCCTGTGCTAATAACTTTTCACACAATAGCCGAACAAAAAGACAGTCCGTGTAGACATTCGAAGTTAGCCATAAAAGTTCCCACTTTTATACTTCCGCGTATACACAACACATCAAGTTACTTCTTGATACTTAACGATAAAAGATCCCACTTTTATCCTTCCGCGTATACACAACACATCAAGTTACTTCTTGATACTTACGCGCACTGTCTCAGAACAGCTCACCGTCCATTTTCGAACTCCTCCGACCGTTACAATACAACGACCGTTAACGCTCCACTCTTCTTCTCCAAATTCTCCCAACGTTCTTATTCGTTGGCTGAAACTTTGCTTTCGGTTGCCAGATTCTTCTGTCGTAACAATATTAACTGAGAGGAGTACATTGTTATACCCTTAATATTTTGGGAACACTGTTAATTTCTAAATTTATTTTTTTCTTTCTTCCCCTAAAAACATGATTCAAAGCTTTAGCAAAATATTTCTTATTCCATTTTTTTATAAATCAAAAGTAATCCAAAAGTGAAATATAGAATTCCAAGAACTTAAACTTTTATTTCAAAATGGTTAAAAATGAACAGTTGGGTTGTTTTACATTCCATTGGACAGCTGTTAGCAGACATGATAGCCTCCTGATAAGTCCATCTAGTACGTTCCTCAACATACACATGGTATGTATCTCCTACATGGGATGGCCAGCCTAAACTGCATCCGACAGACAATGGCTTTTCCTTCCAATTGTACACTTGTTTTAATTTAAATGAGCAATATGATTTGCAACATTATGTCTAATCCCGAGTTATTTGGAAACTGTGAATACAATATGAAGATTTCTTTAGCATATTACATCTTGTATTCAGGGCTGGACTTACGCCTAAGCTAACCAAACTACAATTTAGTGTCTTGCAATATGAGGGGCCTCAAAGAAATACATTTCAAGTTTTACTGTTAGAAAAAAAATATATATTTACTCTATTATGCAAACATTCTTCACCATAACTTAGCACTGCAGGAATAATGTTCTCACATCAATTTTCTGTTAAATTTTTACTGCTCCCTTCAATCATAATAAATAAATATATATTTCAACTTTTGAATTTTTCGGGCCTCTTAAATTTGTATATCTTAAATAAAAATAATAAATACCCCCCTCACACAGATGCTTGCCACAGAGGTCTGACAGTTCTATGCCATAGTAGAAGGTCTGTGAGGATGGCAGGACCTCAACAGAAAAACAACATAAACATCCATGCCATACCCAGGGTTCGAACTTAGGTCCTTTAGATCAGTAGCCAAGCACGCTAACCACTTGTATAGGATGGCGTATATAGCTTAGAGTCTCAGAAGGTCAAAGTCCAGCCCTGCCTGTACTCCTATAATGTTGGAACTCTGAATTCTGAAACCTGGGGCAAAAAATATGACCACACATACACAGTCAATCATTGTCTGTGGTCCACCATAAAATTTCATGCCCCCACTTATCCCACCCTACTTTTAGATTTCTTTTTTAAAACCAAAAATGCTAGATATATGTATATATATATATAAGCAATTATATTGTAATATAATAAGATTATAGTTAATTGGTAATGGCCAAAAGATAGTGGTGGTTTCTGGGTTTATAATTGTGCAAGTAGATGCAGAAATATCTAGAAAATTGAAAATATTTCTGTAACATTAATAACTACAACCTGCTGTTAACATATATTTATTGGAAAAAATTTATTGTATTTTCACAAAATTCATTTACACAAAACGTTTTCTTGATTTATTGACTTCAGAGTCAACAGGTAGCTCTGGATTTGCTATTTATTGATTAATTAATTCTACTATTTTATTTGGAGAATATTTCTATTAACTGTTTCCTTCTCTGACAACGAAGTGCAGAAAGTGATGCAAATTAGCTTAAAATTATGATTTATAACATTTAATTATAACTTTTTAAATTTTAACTGCTGGAAGTCACTTGTAACCTAGTTTGTATTACATCATCATAAAAAACCTTAATTTTCAGTTTTACTATTCATATTCACTGTTCTGATTGTAGCAATATGTGTGTCGTTTTCACATGAAGTCCCAAGATCTCAGGGCTTCATCCATACAACATAATTAACCAACCCGCAGCTCGCGACATACAACATAATTAACCAACCCGCAGCTCGAGAGCAACGTGTTGCTTGCGTACCGTTTTAATGTGGCTCGCGTATTCAGATTCATCACGTTTATTAAAAATAAAATAGTTTTAAAAATTGTACATAAATATATATATATATCATATATATAAAAGAATAGTGTCCAATAGTTTTAAAAATTATAATAAATATATATATCATGTATATACAAAAGAATAATGACCTATTGTTGCTGATTTTTTCAAAAGAAAGTCGTCGTCCTATGTATGGTTCGCCTAAAATTTTTAAATTCTCAATTTGCTCGAGATAGACTAAAGGTTGGACACCACTGCTTTAAGTATTGACATGTGGTCTTGGATATAATTAATCACTTAATGGTCACTCTTCATTACTATTTATATCCCCACAATTGAAGATATCTACTATTCTCAAAACCTTTCACTGGAAATGTGCAAAAGATTATTTTTGTCATCATGAGCAAGACAACAAAGGTTTCACTTCCTCTAATTCAGGCGTGTCCAACCCACGGGCCACATGCAGCCCTAGAAGATGATAATGTGCCCAACAAAATCGAAAAGTTTATGTGTTTTCCACATAAGCTTTCAACATGATTATGTGAATTTCTGCGAGTTTTTTCGTGACTCAATGGCGAAGTGCAGTGCTAACGATGCCTGCGCCTGCCAGACACGGTCAGTCAAACCGAATCCGAAGTGTGCATTAGACGTGACCATGCGCTTGTGGTGACTTGGCAGATAAATTTTTATTTTATAACAAAAAGCATAGGAAAATAAATGAAATTTTATTATTCATATATATTAACTATGTTATATATTTTATGGCAACACAATGTATGCAATAATGCCAAAAGTATTAGTAACACAAGCAAATATCCCAATTTAAAAACTTTTCTGGCTACTATATTTGCGGCCCAAAACAATTCGTCTTCACTCAGTGTGGCCCAGGGAAGTCAAAAGGTTGGACACGCATGCTCTAATCTATGAAACTGCACATATTACAAGACAATTTTAAAACTTTGTGCTCAGTTTGTTTAAGATTTTCTAATATTTCAGATAAAGGTACAATCCCATTTATCCAAGATATTTTTTGATAGATGAGGAACTTAACATCTTCTAGAGACAAAGTGTGTCATCACCTGTTATCTATAATGTTTATATCCAATTTATAAAAGGAGAAATAGTAGAAGAGCAAATGTACAAGTCTGCTTATTGGAATGTTCAGAAGAATGCTGAATCTGCATATTCTGTAGAGTAGTTTTTGAATTTCATATGTTGAATTAATATACCGTAGGAATTTGGTAAATGACAAAAGGCATATAACAGATTAAGGGATGAGATTGTTAAAAAGTATTTTGCTGTCATTGTATAAATCCATTAATATATCTTCTACTTTCAAGCAATTAGTGCAGTTAAAAAAATACTTACATTTTGAAGGTACCTTGGGAATGACTTAAATATATCGGGTATTGCAGTATTCCTTAATCGAACACAGCACAGAGATGTTCTGTCAATTTAATCCTCTGTAAAATGTTCAGAACACAAGATACTACATTTTGATGGTTCCCAGTTTTCTCTTCTTACAGCTTACACCCATGCTTATCGTCTCTATTTATTTAATCGAAAGCTGAAATAAAAAATAATTTCTATGTATTGGTCATCAGCTGACAGTGCATTTTAGTTTACTGTGCAAAACATAAAGCATCTTTTCAAGAAATTTATTTTGAAAAAAAAAAACAGTATCGAACAGTAAACCATAGAATTAAGTTTGAAATAAATTTGTAAAATTTCTAACACACCTCTAAACTCATAAAAGGAAAAAAAATTCTCTGGTGTGAAAACTCCCATTTTTAGGGGTAACTACACCCCTGAATTTGTGCTTATTTATAAATATATTGCTGTTGCTAGTATAAGAAGTACATCTTGACATTTATCGCTGAATACAATCCTAAGAAAATAAAAAACATTTGGTGAAGAATCGAGGTTTGAACTCGGAATAAAACTGATTTCATAGCGGCGTAATTTCAACACAAAGTTGCTTGTATCATTATATAATTATTTAAACTTTTATAAAAATGACAAACTTACCGATGAAAGGTAATCCTGTTATCTTTTTTGAAGGGCGATTCGTGCAGCCGTAAGCTGAACAGGCTGACATAAAACAAATGTCGAAAAAAATTAAATTTTTATAGCGCAAGACTCGTTACTCGCCTATACTACTGATAAATGTTTTGAATAGAACAACATGGCTGCCGCGCAGTCGCCGTAGCATCATTTTCAAGTGCTTAGGGCGCCTCCTCTTTTCTTCTTACCTCCATGGTCAGTTTGTTCACCTGAAATAACTGATGTTGCCAACAAAACGTTACAAGTAAATGAATCAACTGTCGGTATTCTTCCGGGTGTCAAATGATATAATATCGCCATAACAAGTAACGCAGATTCGCACTGGAGTGAAAATATCGCCCACGTGTACACAAAACTACACAAGCAATCTGAAATGTAGCTCTTGAGTGAAAAATTATGTTTCATATGACAGAAAAAGGGAGCCACGCTTGCATTCCGAACACTATAATTGCGCTCTCTATCGGTGGAAAAGATTGCAAATTCCAAAATTTCAGACGAATATTGCAACGATGCATTAATGATAGAAATATGAAATTTTGGTGGTGGAATGTGAACGTCGTGCAGTTTCGATTGGAAACAATGAAAATTATAATTAGAAAACTCTTTTTTAGTTTGATTGGTACTAATGAAATACTATAATTCATATTTTTCAAACATCTAGTAGTTTTAATAGATATATATTATATACCTTTACAGATTACTAAATATGAAACGGCAGCGCTGTTATTGATAGATAGATATGATGTGATGGGAAGGTTTTTACACGCTGAGATTGTAGATCGTAGATCGTATAATCATATTCGATGTACCGGGTAATAATTTTACCCTTAACCATCTCCATCATAAAGATATGCCTATTTGGAATGAGTAAGAACAAAATATATGAGTAAACCACCCGTAGGTGGGCCCCTAAGGGCAAACGTAAGAAAAGCTAAAAATGGCAGTAAAATTGTATAAGAAACCTAAAACGGTAGGTCTCCTCAGAGAATGCTACCGTTTTAGGCCTCTTGTACTTGTTCAAAACAGTATGATCGTAAAGAATCAGAGAAGAAATAATCTCATTGGGATTATAAAAAAACTTTTTGAGGTGCGTTTTATATGTGTATATATATGGTCGATGCCCAGGTCTTTATGAAGTTGTCTGTTAGTGACAAAACAGGGGGCATCGACCGCAGTTCTCAAAATCTTGTTTTGTAAGACCTGAAATCTTACGAATATTGGTGGGTGTAGTATTCGCCCATATGGGTGAGGCATATAGAATCACCGTTCTGATGATCATTAAGCTGAGAATGAGATTTAAAAATAAAATGTATAAAATATATATTTCAAAAACTAGTGCTAGGTTTTGAGAGATATTCCACTGACAGCAATAATCTATATTTTTTTAGAGAGATGTGGGAAATGCAACTTTTTAGACTTAAGAATTAAAAGACGAATACTTTTATGTTGTATAATTACTAATAAAATACTATTTGCATTTTTACCATCATCCGCTAGCTCAAATTAAAACTTTTAAGGAATGGAACAGTAAAGTAAAGGAAAAACTTCATTCTCTTTGAAAAAGAGATTTTCATATGCGTCAGAGGCGATATGCGTTCTTCTAGTTATTACTAAAAAAGATAACTTCATTTTGTTGTTGTTTGAACATTGATATTGGCTTTTAATAGGATGGCTATTAAAGTTAACCTACCTAAGAGCTCCTTGACTTTGCAGTATGAGTTTGCCTATTTCCGTTTCTCTAATGATATGTGCTGAATATGATTGGCTACCTTTGCATTGTCTACTAGCAGCAGTTATGGCGCATTTTGTTATCATCAATAATTTCGATCGAGGGATATTTCTCCATCAATTTCCTTAATTTTGTCACATTAAAACTCATAATCTAGTGAATAATTTATGTAGTTTGCTTAAAAATTTATGTTTATTATGTTTTTATCTTATTTATGTTTATCTTAAAAATTAAAAAAATCGTTAAACCAGTTCCATAAAATAAAGTAAATAAAATGATAAGCCTTTTTTTAAATTAAGTATTCAACATACCGTTGGCTGCAGATTGCGTTTTCTATTTCCTGCTCATCTGTGTTATCTGGTTTCTTCTCAGCCATTACGCCTAAGGAGAAGATGAAAAAAAAAATCTCTTTTTTTCCTGTAGGTAGTGAATAGTTCATGTTAGGGTATTAGTTAGCTCGCGGACGTCTGTTCTAAAAGCAGACTCGTTAAGTGACGTCATAAGCTAAGTGAAGAAAAAGATGCGTTACGAAGAAATAGGAAAGAATGTTTGCATCTTCTTCCAACTTCAAGTTAACTGTAGAAAGTTGTGAAAGTAACTTTATAACTATTTGGGATCTCTAAATTTAGTTATTTGAAATTATAGTTTATATATTAATTATAATAGTTATTATTCGTAATTACAAAACTTATGATTTCTGTTCCCTTTAATTTAAACAAGAACTAAAGTGAAAGTTCATATATTTTTGGGATAATTAGGGTTAGAGATTTATGTTATTTTAACTAATTGGAAAATAATGTGAACTACGAGAATTTAATTAACTGCTGTTTTAACAATCAGTATTTAACGATTAACGAACTAGCATCATGAACTATTACCATTGTTGTGAATATAAATTTTTGTCAAAAAAAGTCTTAAAACATCAGTTAAATATAGAAATTTTTATTACCTGATTGTAGCCGTCCCGTGGCCGAGTGGTTAGCGCGCTTGGCTACTGATCTTAGGGACTTGGGTTCGAGCCACGGGTAAGACATGAATGTATGTGTCGTTTTTCTGCTGAGGTCCTGCCATCCTCTCAGAACTTCTACTTTGGCATATAAACTGACAGGCTCCTGTCAGACCTCTGTGGCAAGCAGCTGCTTGAGGGGGTATTTAAAAAACGTTATTGCTTAGTTTACATGCGTATTCATAAATTGTAGTTTTCGAAAATATCTAGACATCAACACAATTATTAAAGCAAAATTATTTCAATCTCTTTGTACCATCTTCATTATACACTGACAATCAAAATATCCGATAGAGAAAATATTATAAGCTACATACTATTTTATTGTTGTTACCAGAATCAAGGGATGTCTCTTTTAGGAGCCTGTAGTTGTGATATTAGTAAAATATATCTATGAATACATCAAACAGCAATTCAAGATATCATGCTTTCGTTTATTTCCAGTCACCCTTCTTGTTCCATTCCTATATACTAAACAAATGTCAGATATCACTATTATTTTATGCGAAATGTTAATTTTGTTTGTGAAATTATTTTATGCTTTTTCTTTTGTTGTTATTATTACCATTTTATTACTTTACTCTGCTGAGGAGTGGTCAACCACACAGTGTCCTGGTGCTGACCATATAAAGACATTGGACTGGACTGAATTATGGCTCTGAGCTTGATTACGGATCCTGAATTTGCTGCAACTGATGGGCTTCTGTGGAGGGAAAATCTTCAGCTGTGTTTTCTGTTTGTTTGTGGGTTGACAGCCCCAAGTGAATAGATTCACAGGATATGTTTATCAGCTGGTGGATAATCCTGAGCAGAGGTCATTGCAGGCACCTGAACTCTTTGCTTATATTGGCATCGTCAAATTCTACATTGGAGGAAGTCTTCCAGTGTAGATGGCTTCAGCCTTTAGTAGTGGGGGAACGGGTCTTTGCCCCATGTCTGCGATTAGGGGGCTGTTTGATATTGTCGGCATTCCCTTTCTCAATAAACATAGTTTCTTTAAATATCCTACTAACCATTTTCTCTCCATAGGTAGTTGGAATGTGAGGACTCTGCACAGAGCTTTTTCTCTTGATGTCCTCACACAAGAATTCCACCATTATAATTTAGATATTCTCGGCTTGCAAGAGACCAGATGGACAGATAAAGGTCAGATTCTAAAAAATAATTTTAAATTTCTCTTTTCAAGGAGGGACGACAATAAGCATCACCAAGGCGTGGGTCTGCTTCTCAGCAGACACACTATGATGCTCTTCTAGGATATGAGTGCATTAATGAAAGGTTTCTTACAGCAAAATTTCAGACAAGCGTTAAAGACATGAATGTTATATGCTGTTATGCCCCCACTGAGGATGCCGATGAGGATGAGAAGGATAGGTTCTATGAACAACTTCAGGATATTTTGAATTCTGTCAAGAAAGGAGATATTACCCTTGTTCTTGGTGACTTCAATGTCAAAGTTGGTACTGACTCTGACCTTTGGGCAGGAGTAATAGGCCCTTTTGGTATTGGTAGCTGCAATAGCAATGGGCAACGTCTCCTACAGGTAAGTAAACTCAATGGATTCAGAATAACTAACACATATTACAAACACCGCGACATACATAAATATACATGGGTTTCACCTGATGGGCTGCATAAGAGTATGATTGATTACATATTAATTAACAGCAAATGGGCTAGTTCTGTTAGGAATACCAGGGCATATAGGGGAGTTGAAATTCGATCTGACCATTATCTTGTTAAAAGTGTCTTGCAACTTAAATTTAAAAAGTGTTGTATTAGGCTTAAAAATTTTATCTTTAATACTGAAGCTCTGAGAGACCCAGTTATAGCTAGAGTTACCATGATAGGTTACTTAGTCATTATGACAGTTATGGTGTGCTTACTACTGAAGTTGAGGAAGAATTGGATCATTTTAAACAGGCTTTTTTAGAAACTAAGACCACTCTTTTAGGGACAAAGATGCAGAGGAGGCAGAATTACGTCAGTGATAAGGCACTTGAGCTTATTTCAGAAAGAAAGAACTGCAGGAATGTCCTTAATCAATACCCTACTAGTCCTAATAGAAAGCATTACAGGGAGCTTAATAAACGTGTAATCAGTTAGTTGCTGATAAGAATCTTTGGCTTGATGGCTTGGCTGACAAAGCCGAGAAAGCAGTTAGACAGCGCAACAGCAAAGATCTGTACCAGATAGTAAATGTTTTGTGTGGTAGAAAACGGACAGGTATGCATGGATTGAAGGATAAACAAGGTAAGGTTATAGAAGGTGAGGATTCTGTCATGGCTAGGTGGGCTCAGCATTTCAGTGATGTTCTAAACAATGTGGGTAGTTCTACTCCCATTGTTTGCAATGATGATAGATGCATTGGTCGCTTTAATGTTGGCCGTAAAACACAGTCTGTAGTTATTTTGGCAAATGATGTTGATGAGATGAACGCTTTCATTCGAGCTGTTGAGGAGACTGGTAGTAGAGTAGGTTTGGGTATAAATAGAGAGAAAACGAAAGTGATGAAAATTGGTCAGGCCGGCTGTGATTCATTAATATGAATGGTTATAATCTTGAACAGGTGTCAAAGTTTAATTATCTTGGGAGCTATGTAACAGATACTGGTGATGTGCGGCATGAGATTAACTGACGCACATCATGAGATTAACTGCCGGGACTTTTAAGAATCTATGGAGAGTGTGGAAAAATAGGCGTATACACCTAAAGACTAAAATTAGACTGTATAATAGTTTGGTTCTTTCTAGGGTTAGTTATGGCAGTGAAACTTGGACACTTTTTAAAAAGATAACAGGAAGAAGATGCCTTTGATTCTAGATGCTTACACAGTATTTTGGGCATTAGATGGTTCAGCTTTGTCACTAATGATGAGGTTAGGCAAAGGAGTCAGCAACCTCATTTAAGCAGCAATTTGTGCAGAGAGAGACTGCGTTGGTTTGGCCATGTTGCCCGTATGGATAATTATAGATTTGTGAATGGGGTTATGAACAGTGTACCTAAAGG
This sequence comes from Ryuthela nishihirai, assembly GCA_038380435.1. Classification (NCBI taxonomy): domain Eukaryota; kingdom Metazoa; phylum Arthropoda; class Arachnida; order Araneae; family Heptathelidae; genus Ryuthela; species Ryuthela nishihirai. Next base: position 65,765,835 of record JAWZYU010000011.1, on the reverse strand, counting down.
CTTCAGAACGAGGGGGAGACCAAGGATGCGGTGGGCAGACAATGTCTAACAGGACCTTATTAGAAATTATCAGTGGCCAGATGCAGCAGATGTACCTCAGGACAGACTCACTTGGAGAACTAAATTGCACGGTCTGGTTGGAATGATGATGATGATGAATGCTACTTCGAATAAATTAAATTCTATTCCTTCAGTAGACGTTTCGTTTATAATAATATCATTCATTCATCCCTTTGAATTTTTTCATGTCATCGATGGAAGTACAATATTTAAGTTTTGCGAAATCTTAAATATTCTGCACTGTGACTATTTTGGGGGGGACTTCACGAATACAATGTGTTATGTGAGTATTTTTGATTCCAAATTAATAACAAAATTGCCTCTGGAGATATGCTTTTCTTTTAGTTAAATCTTACAGTTTTTTCGCAAAAAGCAAAGCGAATGTGCATAACACAAAGTAGGTAATACAGAAGATCGACTAGTCGTTGTTGAGCAGAGCCAGTGTTTTTTTCTACAAGAAAAGTTTCAATGTCTATAATACAATCAGCATAAAATTTGTGGGGGTTTGGCATTTAAGCCGTTTCAGTGGTTGAGTCGCACGAATCGAGGTAGGTGTTCAAGAGAGTCAAAGGTTTCTTACATTAAATGCAGGTTATTTGTTAAATCGACTTTTTTTTTTCCTTTTTTTAGATCCTGGCCTGGATGTGCGGTAAAAATTCCCAACAAAGCGTGTTTATTTCGATCACAGTCCCAACAAATCGAGGTACGATAGTCAAAAGTTTCGTACATTAAATGCGGGTTATTAACCAAATCGAAACCCAATAAATACGGGAAAATAATGCATTGTTTACACTGAGTTCAAATGGAACCCGGAAACCAATTTACTATACACGAGAACACTAAATCAGGATTTCACTTTCACTGCTGTACTACACTATAAATTGTTGAACACAACTAAGTATATAAGCATAAATATTCGTTTCTTAAACGTTAATGTATAAAAACCTTTCAAGGCTTGAAAATTCGGTAGGGAAACTCTAGATTAGGGGTTCTCAACGTTGGTACAGTCGCTCAAAAAAGTATCCGAAAAGTATCCGAGTTTCGTGTCACGTGACACGAATGTTGCCAGATCACTAATTTCTAAAAATATCGTTGCCAGATATTTTTTCTGAATTCTGTAATCAACCGTAGTGTTCGGATACTTTTTTGAGGGACTGTACGCCGGAACAACCGGGGTACGCCGTGAGAACTCAAAAGTCGCTAGATCTAGTAACAAAGCCAGTGTTTTATTTTATTCCCATTGTTATACCACAACTATAGTTTTGTCTATCTATACAAGGGGTACGCCAGTTACATACACATTTCCAGGGGGTACGTGAAGCATAAAAGGTTGAGAACCACTGCCCTAGATGATTAAGTGTCCCACTGGTTAAATACAGATGTTCAGATAAGCATTTCATTTGTATAAGCGTGAGTGCTGAGAACTTAAGTCATAGTTCCTTAATATATCAAGATATAGTTCCTTAATTAAATATTTCTTTAAATCACTGCTTACTGAACAGCTTTCCAATTCATTTATATCTCAGCTTTATTTCTTCATGATCATTCAATTTCGAAGGTGTTACCAGAGCAACTACCAGATGGCTGCTCGACGTTATGGTTGTTTAATTGCAACTTAATTTTTGCTTAACAATGAATTTTTTATACATAATATTAAAACAATTATTCGTTAATAAATATGGTAATAATATTTTTTAATATAACATTTTTCGCACCTGCATAAATCTAATGAAGTTTTTTTTTACTTAAAAAGTATTTGGCAAATCTTTTATAATTCATCAATGATTATAAATGTTTTATCCGTTAAGAATAAGTTTTTTAACTAAGAGATATTCATTTGACACTTAAATGTTGCTTTGTTTCGTCAATTCGTAGTTATTACGAAACAAAGTTCAAAAATTTAAAATTTCATAAAAAACATCAATTTTTACTTTCTTAACATCAATTGTTACTCAAATCAAGTAACATCAATAAGTCATACTCAAATCAAGTAACATCAAGTAACATCAATTGTTACTTTCTCAAACACATTTTTAACATCTTTCGTATATAAAGCTTTCAGTACAATATTTATTTCCCCTCCTAACTAATAGGTATCCTACGTTATTTTTGCATCCTCTGCACATAAGTTTTGTAGTCTGTAATTAATTACTTTAAGAAAAAAAAAATAACTGAGCCGACATCAGAACACTAAAAATTTGAGCGATCATTTTAAGTAACGAAAGAGCAAAAAATGCAAAACAGAAAACACCGTGATCAATCAAGATAAAAAAAAACTAGTGCTTAACCATGAAAATAAGTTTTACAATTTATTTTTCTTCCAAGTTGTCAAATTGTTTCGTGAGCTTTATACTAGATTTTATAAACGATAACATACTTATTTAACTGAAATGCTTTTGATGTTAAACTTTATTACGTACTCTCTCTATGGTACGCTGGTTTGGTAGTGGAAACTTTCAAAATAATTCAGACACCTTCGCTTCGTATTAAGACTTCTAGTTAAAATTGAGCGGAACTAATAGCGCAGCCCGAAATTTTAACGAAAGAATTTTTCTTTTGTCAAAGCAAGATAATATTTCCTTTTATTGGACACTCTCTTTAGGGAATGGGTCTTTATCGCTCTAAAACAATCACATATTATGTGCAAAACTCAATCATCCTCTAGAACTTTTATTTTTGAATATATGATTTATTTTCCGTAAAAATACCGGTGATGCCAGTTAGAAACCGGTGAGGTGTATGATTTATTCAATTTGGATTTTCCTGTAGAGGAACTTTGAAACAGTGTCATTCTCTTATGTTTGGAAGAAAAGGATAATAAAATAAATGGTTATTACATTCAGTTTTTCAAGTCTGCGGATAATGAGAAATATAATATTTAAGCGTAAAGATATAAATATGAATTACCAATGAATACACAATTATTTTACTTACCGTTGAGATGTTTTGAATTATTTTACAATCAATATTTATATTTACCTAATGTTTTCAGGCGAGAGTGTTCAAAATGATTGTCAATACAGCCCTCTGGGATGAAGATGGCTCAGTCGCTAGCACGCCAGGCTCGTAATATGCAGTACCTAGTTGGAGTCCCAGCTGACCAGCTTTGACATTTATCTCCGCAAAATTCCCCGCCCTGCCCGAACTTTCGTCTCGTCGATAGGTTTGGAAAAGCCGCCATCCGTCGGATGGGATGTTAAGCCGTGTCCCCGTGCGTGAGAGAGAGCCATACCCTGTAAACGTTAAAGAACACGCTGAATAGCCTTGACGGAAGCTACCATCTGTTGACTACTAGTTTTTCAGTGGGCACCCTTCTCCCAACCTTCTCTGAACCCTTGGGGTGCTTGTGACCGTGCCATTTAGATGTTTGCTTGTAAACAAGTTCCTCTCAGAGGTAACCCAACCCAATACAGCCCTGTGCAGTGAGAATCGGGTGATTAATGTCTGTGTACCTGGAGGGGGGAGATTGCTGATAATTTAGGATGACACAAATACAGTATAAACATCAACATAACGCTAAAATACAAACTTTATTTTATTTTCCTTGGGATTTTTTGGGGAGATAGGGGGGGGGGGGGGGGCAAACCAATCACCACACACTTTACTCTCTACAAATACGCCCTGTAGCATTAATAATGCTTCTTATACTTTAACTTATTCCTAAACTTGAACCTATACTTTGAATAAAATAATATGCTCGAATCTAATTTTGGAAATAAATCTGGAATTGAATAATTAGTTTCAAGTTTTAAATGCACTTCGATACCTGCTACCTTAATAACACCCATTTTTTTTTTACCTTATCATTTCTTTCGATTATATTGACAGGAAGATGCAAGAGAAGGGTAGAAATGGAACAACGAATCCACCCTCAATGCAGATGGAGATGTGCTCCTGAAAAATAAAGCTAACGACATGTTTTTGTTCAAAGACAATGACTAAAACTTTAAAATGGGGAAAGGAAGTTAGGAATCGTTTCGTTTAAGAAGTTGCAATTTTTCATTCAAATATTTTCATGCCTGTCACAAGTTTACCATTAAGCTTTTTCAGAGAGTAACTAAATCATGCCTGATAAATTAAAATTTTATCAAATTAGTTTTAATTTATTTGATGATAATGTTGGGAATATGTGCAAAATTATCTGCAGAAAAACAAACAAACTTATAAGTATTTTCCAAACGTCTGAATGAAGTAACAAAGCATTTTATTGGGGAATCATAAATATTTCGATTTTCGTCAAATATCTACAGTAGAATATGACACTCATTTTTGAAAATTTAAGTACCAAATATCAAAAATAATTTTGGAAAATGTGTAACCTATTTTAAAAACGCTTTTGCATATAATTCGACACCAAGAAAAAAATACTAAGTTTCAACAATTTTTGCGCACTGAAAATAATTTAAGGGAGACAGAGCATAATACTGCAGTTATAGTTACAAACATATATGATTTTGTTCACGAAATAATTTGAAACGATAAAGTTTTTCAGATCTTAAGTATCGTTTTTAGCATAATTATGTCTGTGTATGATAAAAATTAAGTATCATTACATGTGTTTTCTTTTTGTATTCGTAAGCTATGTATAGAGATAATTTTTATATCGTTCTGTTTAGTTTTTGAAATTCTCTTTTAGTTAGTTATTTAGTTTTGTACTCGCTTTTTTTGAGAAAATAATTGATTCAAATAAATATTTAAACTGCTATATACCATTTCCTGCAGATACGTTATGCAGCTTTGTGGGAAAACAAAAATTTCCTTTGTATCAGAATATTTATTATTATATTAGAAAAAACATTCTAATATTTTTGACCATTGTATTAAAAAATAAAGTTTGAATTACTGTTTCCCAAACAATACAATGTTCTTGAGAATGACGAATTCTGTGTTGCATAAAATACACCTTAGCTTTTGCTAGTGTCACACCAGAGTTTTTCAACTTTTCTTCAATGGAGTAACGCTTAAAACGTTATAAAAATATGGCGGAACAGTGAGGCTAGCGTAATTGCCTATAACATAAACAAAGAAATTTTTAAGTTCAATTCTAGATTTTTTAATATTGTAAGAGTTATAAATTGTTTTAAGTAGCGTTTACTATTTTATTAAGCATTCGTAACATTTAAGCCTGTTTTAGATGGGAAAAACTTTTTTATCAAAATATCTGAGAATTTTCTACGGAACACAGGTCGATAAACATCGTATTAAATTTTAGATACAGTGAAATCAAAGAAAAAAATTCATCGCTGTTGTACTCATACGTACTCAATTGCATTATTTTCACTTTTTTTTAATTTCCTGTCCTTTTGTGGGCAAGAAGTAAGAGACCATACAGCAAAAATATAAATAAATAAATGAAATATTAAAATTAGTGAAATATGATTCATATTTTCACACGTATGCCCATTATTTTTTGCGTGACAGATTGTTTTTTAATTGCTTCATTTCCAATCAGACACAATATTTCTTTTCTTGGACGTCATTCTTGTAGACCTGATTAAAAATATTCAATTATGGATGTACAAGATTTGAGATTTGATTTTCTAATCAACTGTATCTGAGCAGAATCGAGATATTCGGAAATAGAGCACTATATATTTTGTACACCACCTGAGGAACAACTACATATTTAGAACTTAAAGTTTTTTGCTTTGTCCAATGTGAAGCAACTTTTCTGCAATGAAGATATCAAAAATATTTTTTAGGGTCCCGCTAAACCTTAAGGACTTCCAAATCTTTATTCTCTACTACATTTGTAATTTCGCCACTAAGCCTCTCATGAGAGCGGTAGTCAATAATAAGTAAGAGTACTTATTTGCATTAACTCCGCCATTGTCGGTCCCCAGCCCGGATGAGAAATTCAGTCATTACCGGTCCCAAGCCCAGAGGAGTTAGCGTTTCACTTCGCCTTTGCTGAACCGAACCCTGAATGAGAAAACAGGAGATTTAGCGTTTAACTCCATCGTTGTTGATCCCAACCGCGGATGCGAAAGGTGGAGAGCTGACGTTTAACTCCGCCATTGCCTGTCTCAAGCCGTATAAGAAAGGAGAAGGGTTGGCGTTTAACTACGCCGTTGCTGGTTTCAAGACCAGTTTTCCCTCCCCCAAGATTAGCTTTTAACCACATCTTTACCTGTTTCCAGCCTAGATGAGAAAAGAGAAGGGTTGGCGTTTAACTTTTTCGTTGCTAGTTTGAAGACCATGTGAAAAAGGAGAAGGGTTGGCGTTTAACTCGGTCGTTGCTAGCTTGAAGCCCATATGAGAAACGAGAAGGGTTAGTGTTTAACTACACCATTAAATATCCCAAGCCCGCATGAGAAAGGAGAAGGATTAGCCATTACCGATCCCAAGCATGTATGAGAAAGGAGAAGGGTTAGCCGTTCCTGATCCCAAGCCTGTATGAGAAAGGAGGGATAATTGAGGTTAACTGCACCGTTCCTAATCCCACATTCAGATGAAAAATAAGGATTTGACGGTTACAGGGGGATACAAAACTTAGAGGGGACGAAACGTTCGTAATGAGTTTTATGTTGAATAAAAGCTTCCGACCAGAGAAGTGCCATCAACTGTATATTATATACTTTAGAGAGTTTTAGACTTCCCCTAGAAGAATAAAATTTTTACCAAGAGGGATAGCGGGGGGAAGGGTCAAAACAATCATAATGAGTTTTGTGCAAAATGAAAGCTTGTGATGAGCGTAGTGTCATCTATTATATACTTTAGAGAGTTTCAGACCTCTCTCAGAAGAAAGGAATCAAGGTTTTACTGTGGGGGGTAGCGGGGGATTGGACGAAATGATCGTAATATGTTTTAAGCCAAATGAAAACTTGCTATTTGGGGAGTCCATATACTATACAATTTAAAGACTTTCAGACCACTTTTCGAAAATAAAGTTCTAAAGTTGTTTTTGTTTATTTTATTTACGGAAAAGAACAAACGGAAGCCTAAGGAAAAAGTGGATGGAAACAATAAGTAAAGATATGAAAGAATATGAAGTAACTGAAGGGAATAACAAAGATAGGAAATACTGGAAGGACAGAACTGAAAGACCTTAAAGTAATCAGAATATCAGAAAAATATTCCAATGACAACTCTTTATCTTTAAGCTATTAACAAAGGGGAAATATTTTCAATCCGGACTTCCAATATTTCCGGAATTTCAATCCGGAATTTCCAATATATTGACAAACAAGAAGGAGACTGATTTTGGTTGCAGAAATGTTATTTTTTACGTGTATCGCGAACTTTGAATGTGTAATTATATTTTTTATGACATTCGTAATGCACCTAAAATTTCAAATGGAAGACTAACTAAAAGGAAAAATATTCAGTAAGGCTTTTGGTTTGTAGGTAGTTTAACTTTATTTTTCACTTTTATATCTAATAATTTAACATATATTTTATTTTACTTACTAAATTTAAATTAAGACAGTTAAATTAATAATTAAAAAAATTAAATTAATTTTTTTAATTAAAATAGTAAGTTACTAATTTTAAATTAAAATTAAAAAAAAATTAGAAAAAACTGTTAGAAAGAAAAATGTCTCTTTTTTTTCTTCTTCTCCAAACACTCTTAATCCCCCTTCCCCTCGCTCTAAGTGGTTCCCTTTCTAGGCTTGAAAAATGTAGTGCATACAAAGGCTTTGGAAAAGCTGTGAAATGAATTTAACTTCTTCAGCTTTTTACTAGTATGCGTAATCTTAATTTCCTTAAAGTTATCCAAACAAAACAAAAAAAAAACTATTAAATACGTTGATCTTATTTTTACTTTCATCGAAGCCGGGCAACATGCCTGTATTTTTATATTTTTCTTGTCATTCCTGCCGGGCTGTAATGCCTGTTCATATCATTTCATTTTATTTTAACTGTCATCACAGAAGGGCAACATGCCTGCAATTTTAATTTTATTTTTACTTGTCATTCCTCTCGGGCAGATATGCCTGTTCATATCCTTTCATTTTATTTTTCCTTTCATCACAGCCGGGCAACATGGCTGTATTTTTTATTTTTTTATTTTTACTTGTCATTCCTGTCGGGCTCTAATGCCTGTTCACGTCATTTCATTTTATTTTTACTTTCATCAAAGCCGGGCAACGTGCCTGTATTTTTTTATTTTTGTTGTCATTCCTGTCAGGTTGAAATGTCTGTTCATGTTATTTCATTTTATTTTTACTTTCCCCACATCCGGGCAACACGTCTGTATTTTTAATATTATTTTTACTTGTCATTCCTGTCGGGCTCTAATGCCTGTTCATATCATTTCATTTTATTTTTACTTTCGTCAAAGCCGGGCAACATGCCTATATTTTTTTTTATTTTTACTTGTCATTCCTGCCGGGCTGTAATGCTTGTTCATGTCATTTCATTTTAATTTTACTTTCATCACAGCTGGGCGTCATTCCTGTATATTTAATTTTATTTTTACTTGTCATTCCTGTCGGGCTGAAATGCCTGTTCATGTCATTTTATTTCATTTTTACTTTCACCACATCCGGGCAACATGCCTGTATTTTTTATTTTATTTTTACTTGTCATTCCTGTCTGGCTGAAATGCCTGTTCATGTCATTTCATTTCATTTTTACTTTCACCACATCCGGGCAACATGCCTGTATTTTTTATTTTATTTTTACTTGTCATTCCTGTCTGGCTGAAATGCCTGTTCATGTCATTTTATTTCATTTTTACTTTCACCACATCCGGGCAACATGCCTGTATTTTTTATTTTATTTTTACTTGTCATTCCTGTCTGGCTGAAATGCCTGTTCCTGTCATTTCATTTCATTTTTACTTTCACCACATCCGGGCAACATGCCTGTATTTTTTATTTTATTTTTACTTGTCATTCCTGTCTGGCTGAAATGCCTGTTCATGTCATTTCATTTCATTTTTACTTTCACCACATCCGGGCAACATGCCTGTATTTTTTATTTTATTTTTACTTGTCATTCCTGTCTGGCTGAAATGCCTGTTCATGTCATTTCATTTCATTTTTACTTTCACCACATCCGGGCAACATGCCTGTATTTTTTATTTTATTTTTACTTGTCATTCCTGTCTGGCTGAAATGCCTGTTCATGTCATTTCATTTCATTTTTACTTTCACCACATCCGGGCAACATGCCTGTATTTTTTATTTTATTTTTACTTGTCATTCCTGTCTGGCTGAAATGCCTGTTCATGTCATTTCATTTCATTTTTACTTTCACCACATCCGGGCAACATGCCTGTATTTTTTATTTTATTTTTACTTGTCATTCCTGTCTGGCTGAAATGCCTGTTCATGTCATTTCATTTCATTTTTACTTTCACCACATCCGGGCAACATGCCTGTATTTTTTATTTTATTTTTACTTGTCATTCCTGTCTGGCTGAAATGCCTGTTCATGTCATTTCATTTCATTTTTACTTTCACCACATCCGGGCAACATGCCTGTATTTTTTATTTTATTTTTACTTGTCATTCCTGTCTGGCTGAAATGCCTGTTCATGTCATTTTATTTCATTTTTACTTTCACCACATCCGGGCAACATGCCTGTATTTTTTATTTTATTTTTACTTGTCATTCCTGTCTGGCTGAAATGCCTGTTCATGTCATTTCATTTCATTTTTACTTTCACCACATCCGGGCAACATGCCTGTATTTTTTATTTTATTTTTACTTGTCATTCCTGTCTGGCTGAAATGCCTGTTCATGTCATTTTATTTCATTTTTACTTTCACCACATCCGGGCAACATGCCTGTATTTTTTATTTTATTTTTACTTGTCATTCCTGTCTGGCTGAAATGCCTGTTCATGTCATTTCATTTCATTTTTACTTTCACCACATCCGGGCAACATGCCTGTATTTTTTATTTTATTTTTACTTGTCATTCCTGTCTGGCTGAAATGCCTGTTCATGTCATTTCATTTCATTTTTACTTTCACCACATCCGGGCAACATGCCTGTATTTTTTATTTTATTTTTACTTGTCATTCCTCCCAGTCTCTACGCCTGTTCATATTATTTCATTTTATTTTTACTTTCATCACAGGTGGGCAACATGCCTGTATTTTCCATTTTATTTTTACTTGTCATTCCTGCCGAGCTATAATGTCTGTTCATATCATTTCGTTTCATTTTTACTTTCATCATAGCCGGGCAATATGCCTGTATATTTTATTTTATTTTTACTTGTCATTCCGGCCGGGCTCTAATGCCTGTTCATGTCATTTCATTTTATTTTTACTTTCATCGCAGCCAGTAACATGTCAGTACTTTTTATTTTATTTTTACTTGTCATTCATGCCGGGCTCTAATGCCTGTTCATATTATATCATTTTATATTTACTTTTATCAGAGCCGGGCAACTTGCCTGTATTTTTTATTTTATTTTTACTTGTCATTCCTGCCGAACTCTAATGCCTGTTCATATTATTTTATTTTTATTTTCATCGCAGCCGGGCAACATACCTGTATTTTTAATTTTATTTTTACTTGCCGTTCCTGCCGGGCTCTAATGCCTGTTCATATTATATCATTATATATTTACTTTTATCACAGCCGGTCAACTTGCCTGTACTTTTTATTTTATTTTTACTTGTCATTCTTGCCGGTCTCTAATGCTTGTTCATATCATTTCATTTTATTTTTACTTTCACGACAGCCACGCAACATGCCTGTATTTTTTATTTTATTTTCACTTGCCAGGCTGTAATGCCTATTCATGTCATTTCATTTTATTTTTAGTTTCGTCACAGCCCGATAACATGCCTGTAATTTTTATTCATTCCTGCTGGGCTCTAATGCCTGTTCATATCATTTCATTTTATTTTTACTTTAATCACAACCGGTAACATGCCACTATTTTTCATTTTATTTTTACTTGTCATTCATGCCGGGCTCTAATGCCTGTTCATATTATATCATTTTATATTTACTTTTATCACAGCCGGGCAACTGGCCTATATTTTTTATTTTATTTTTACTTGTCGTTCCTGTCGGGCTCTAATGCCTGTTCATATTATATCATTTTATATTTACTTTTGTCAGAGCAGGGCAATTTGCCTGTATTTTTTATTTTATTTTTACTTGTCATTCTTGCCGGTCTCTAATGCTTGTTCATATCATTTCATTTTATTTTTACTTTCATCACAGCCAGACAACATGCCTGTATTTTTTATTTTATTTTCACTTGTCATTCTTGCCGGGCTGTAATACCTATTCATGTGATTTCATTTTCTTTTTTAGTTTCGTCACAGCCAGGCAACATGCCTGTATTTTTTAAATTTATTTTTGTTTTTATTTCTTCCATGCTCTAATGCCTGTCCATGTCATTGCATTTTATTAATATTTTTATCATAGCCGGACGACATTGCTATACATTTTATTTTTACTTGTTATATCAGCCAGGTTCCAATGCTGTGCATATTAATTCATTCCACTGTTTTTTTTTTCATCGGAGCGGGGCGACATGTGTGTGTTATTTTTATTTTTTACCTGTTATACCTGCCGGGCTCTAATGCCTGTTCATATCATTTTATTGTATTGTTGTTGCAAAACTGCATAATTATTACTAAATAAAAAAAAAATCCCCCTCAAGGAAATGGTTGTCACACAGGTTTGACAGGAGCCTGTCACTCTGATATGCCATAAAGAAGTTGTGTGAAAATTGTAAATTTTGGAAATTCAGTGATGGACAATTAATGAAATTTTTAATTTTGTGTATGAAAAAAAATTGACAGCTGTAATATTACTCTACAGTAATATATTGCATGCCATAGTATAGTGACGAAAATATACAGTAATTTGTGAGAAGTGCTTGAATATTATGATTATTTTGCATATGTTTCATAATAACCCTAGATCAACAGTGTGAGATCTTCACCTAATGCAAAGTAGTGCACCAAAATAATATTACTTTAAAGATGTACTCTGCTCTCTGCTCTCAGTTTTTTAGAATCTTCTTTTGTTGTTTACATGGTTAATGTGCTGTACTACTCTGTGTACAGGGTAAGTTAACTTGTGTACAAACCCATGCATTCTAAAATTTTATTTACTTATATTACTACAACAAACTAAGATCCAATAATAGTAATCATTGTGTTTATATCATACACATAGAAAATCCTCATGCAGCCATGGGCTATGGAGGTCCAACCAGACTGTGTAAGTTTCTTCTCCAGACGTTTTTTTCTGAGCTACTGCTGCTGTCTTTCGTCACTCTAGGCCAGTTCTAGCAAGGCCTTGTTTGACATGGTCTGCCCGTTGCTTTCTAGGTCTCCCCCTCTTTCTGAAACCCATCCCACTGTTCTTAATCCTGTTTGCTAATCTGCAGTATGCATACGGGCAACATGCCCAAACCGACGTAGTCCCTCTCTGCACAATATGCTGCTCAAAGGAGGTTGATGGCTCCTTCTTCTGACCTCATCATTACTTACAAAGAAAAACCACCTAAAGCTCGAGATACTAGAATCAAAGGCATCAAGATTACTGTTATCCTTCTTACAAAGAGTCAATGTTTTGTTATCATAACTAACATTAGAAAGAACCAAATTATTATACGACCTAATTTTAGTCTTTAGGTGTACATGCCTATTTCTCCACACTCTCCATATATTCTGAAAAGTCCCAGCAGCAATCCCTATTCATCTGTTAATACCATGCCGCACAATACCTGTATCGGATAAATAGCTCCCAAGAAAATTAAACTGAGACATTTGCTCAAGTGTGTTTTGTTTATCACCAAACCTACTCTATTACCATTCTCATGAACAGCCCTAATGAAAGAATTCATCTCATCAACATCATTAGCCAACAGGTCCAAATCATCTGCATAATCTAAATAAGAAATTTTGAAATCTCTAGACCATTTAAGCCCAAAAACTTTCCCTTGCAAAGAATTTCGCATATCGTAATCAATAACCAAACAAAACAGAAAAGGAGACAAAATGTTCACTTATGTAATTCCATTAGCAATGCTAAACCAATCGCTGCAAGACGTACGAACTCTCACATATGACTCAGTGTTATTATAGAGATAATAAAAACCTCATTTCACATTCCTAACAAACTCATCAGGCATTCCATATAATCTAAAATTCAACCACAAATCATGTCGATCAACAGAGTCAAAATCCTTTTCGAAATCTATAAAGTCAGCAACCACAGGTTTCTGAAAGTCTAAACATTTCTCAAGAATCTGACTGAGTGAAAATGTCTGATTTATAAAATTCCCTATCACTTCTGAATACACATTGCTTATCAGGCAATGTCAACCAGATTCTTAATTCTATTAAGTATAATCATGCAAATAACTTTAACTGAAACAGAAAGTAAACAAATTCCCCTATAATTATCCCATGAATTGCGATCTTCTTGTTTAAAAAATTGGGACAATAATAGTTCCAGGAAATTCCTTAGAAACAACACCTTTATCATAAAAAATGTTAAACGTTTCAGTCAGCCGTGTGACAACACAAATGTTCTCAGCTCTAGGTATTTCAGTGGTGATTTCATCCACCCCTGGGGATTTATGCAGTTTTAAATTATAGATAGCCGAAGTGACTTCGTAATGTGATATAGGGCCATCATTAAAACCCGTAATGCATCTATCCTTATTTCGAACAATGGGAGTAGAAATAATCACATTATTTAGAACTTCTCTGAAATGATCAGCCCACCTAGCCATCACAGAATCCTCACCTTCAACCATCTTGCTATGTTTATCCCTTAATCCCTGTGTACCTGTCTGTTTATTCCCGCATAAAACATTAATAATCTGGTACAACTAGATTATTAATGTTTATATGTTGTTGTGCTGTCTAACTACTTCCTCAGTTTTGTCAGCCAAGCTCTCAAGCCAAAGATTCTTATCAGCTATTAACTGATCCTTTACGCGTTTATTAAGCTCATGGTAATGCCTTCTGTTAGGAAGAGTATAGTGTTGATTCATATTAATCCTGCACTTCCTTCTTTCAGAAATAAGTTCCATGGCCTTATTACTCAAATAATTTTGTTTCTTCTGTTGCTTTTGAACCAAAGTTTGTCTCAAGAAAGATTTTTTAAACTGATCCCATTCTCTCTCTACTTCAGCAATAAAAGTTGTATACTTTAGTTTATATGGATTTATTTATATTTATTTATTATTTAGCTGTATCTGGATCTTTCAAATTCTCAGTTTGAAAAGTATTTCTCTTAACCTTAGGACAACGTTTCTTAAGCTTCAGTGCAAAACACTTTTGACCAAGTAATGGTCAGACCCAATTTCGGCTCTCCTGTATGATCTGGTATTTCTAATTGAACTAGCCCATTTGCTGGTAATTAAAGTATATCTAACATATTCCTCTGCAACCCATCAAGTGAAACCCATATCTATTTGCAAATGTCCCGGTGTTTGTAGTATGTATTAGTTATTCATAAACCATTAAGTTTACTAATCTGTAGGAGATGTTTCTCATTGCCATTGGAACAACCAATGCCAAAGGGACCTAAAACTCCTGCCCAAATATTAGAGTCAGTATCAAATTTAGCATTGAAGTCACCTAGCACAAGATAAATATCTCCTTTCTTCACAGAATTCAAAATATCCTGAAGCTGGCTGTAAAATGTTATCCTTCTCGTTCTCATCCGAGTCCTCTGTAGGGGCATAACAACAGATGATATATAAGTTTTTAATTTTGTTTTAAATTTTGATGTAAGAAATCTTTCATTAATGAAGTCATATCCTAGAAGAGCATGACTGGCGTGTCTGCTGAGAAGCAAACCATTGGAAATGCAAATCCATTGAGAAACAAACCACCTTGGAGATGCTTTCCATCCTTCCTGCCTGAAAAGAGAAATTTAAAGTTATTTTCAAGTATCTCACCTTTACCTGCCCATCTGGTTTCTTACAAGCCTCCCGCTAAAGTCTGAAGTCACCGATGCTGGTAGGAACTTCAGGCACCACCTTTTCAAGAGCTGTACGGCCTGACACATTCCAGACACATTCCTCCAGTTTAGGATTTACGGTGCCCAACTAGCTAAGTGAAGGTTCAGATATCTATGAGGGCCTCTGATCAGAATTATCCACTAGCTGATATAAGGTATCCCGGGCCTCTGTTCACTTAGGATTGGCAACCCACAAGCAAACAGAAAACACAGCGGCAGATTCTCCATCAACAGAGGCCCACTAATGCAGAAAGTCCAGGATCCATAATCAAGCTTAAATCCATAAACCAGTCAAGTCTAGTGGCTATAAATAAATATATAATGGTCAACTTCACAGGATCCTGGTGCTGACCACTAGATTGTTTATATCATTTCTAAAATATAAATTTCAAACTTAATTTTGATTTTCCAATAATATTTCCTTGGTTTAATATTTTAGATAGTAGAGTTTTAATTCAGAAATAGGCCAAGTTGTCACATAAACATGAGGACCACATATGATCCATCTTGTGATATAAATCCCATTATGATTCTAGTATTAAATATTTGGATAGTTAAGTAGGCTTTTTATAAAGTTAAATATACACCCAATTCTATTTTTATACCGTAGATAGGTTACCGAAAAACCGTGGAAAAAAAAAACGTGTAAAAAATAAATACAGTGCATATGGAAAAATAGAAGATTGGTTCCAGACGTGAAAACCCAGTACAAATAATACGTTGTTTTCAAACAAATCATATCAAAATCATTAATTAAATCTTTATTTGATTTTTGTTCATTTAAACACATTTTTTATTTTATAAACTTATAAAGATAATTAAACTAACACTCCTAACTTTAAACACGAAATGAGAGACTAAAACTAACGTATATATTGAAGATAAAATTAAGGGGAATTCCCGGAACTCAATGCTGCCACTTTATTCCGAATGAAGTAGGTTTTGTACAATTTTTCCATAAAATAGATAAAACTTGTGTAGTTTTTATTTTGAGGATTTTAGTGCACAAAATGTGTATCTTATAGTACATTTTCAAATTTAAATCTACTTCGAAAAATGTGACCCATAAATGCGGCATATTTGTTAGAAATATGAATTCTAGGAGTATTTTTCTCGAATAGGAATATTTTTTCAGAATGAATTCAAATGGAGGTTTTTTAAAAAGGCGTCGTTTGAACCGTAATTGATGAAAATAAATCGTGCAAAAAGAGAATTGGAATTTATTTCTAAACCGTGTTAAATCAAAATCGTGTAAAAAAATCCGTCTAAAAACAGAATTGGATGTATATATGCACAGTCGTATCAAAATAATATGACCACCACCATACATATACTATGGCAGATGGTCATATTATTCTGATACGACTGTGTATATATATATTTCTTTTAATAGTGCTCCTGTACTCTCTACAAAACCGTGACAAGTTTTCCTCAAAAAATAAAAAGTGAACTCTTCACAAACATCCCCTACTCCAAAAAATGCTGTTACAGTTTTTTCAATACCTAATACTGCACTCCACTTGTTACCCTATAAACATATTTGACATCGGTTAACATAAGACCTTTTGTTAGTGACTTTTTTAAACTTATGGGCACCTTATTTACCCAATAGAAAATACGAAATTCATTCCCACAAAACATAAATCCACCACACGCTACTCATAATTTTCATTTTAGTCAGTACTGATCAAAGGGACCTGGGTTCAAACCCCGGGTAAAGTTTGGTATGTTTGTATTTATCTTTCTGCTGAGGTCTCGCCTTCGTCACAGATCTCCTCCATCACATATTAAACTGGCAGACTCCTGTCATATTTCTGTGACAAGCAGCTATTGAGAGGGATATTTTTATTTTTATATTTATGCAAGGCCAATTAAGTAACAAGAACCCAGATCTCAAACTCCATTTCTCTTTTTGGGGGGGAGGGCTAAACCATTATCCCTGAGTTCAAAAATAGGGAAATATATGAATCTTCTCATAAATGATTTAAAATTATATTTTCATTAATTTCATTAAAAAATGTTTCAACCCTTTAACGCACATAATGTCCCAAAACGTCAGAAACGTTGAAATGGACTCGTCCAAATAGTGCTATTCCTTTGTCTTTAATACCCTCTACTCTTTTCTGAAATTTTCTGGACGTTAAAGGGTTAAGGTAAACAAATGAAAGATATTGTTTTAAAATTTGAGGTCTTGGATGCCTTGCATCTTTACATTCTACCTCTTGGCTGGACCTGTGTTATAGGACGTGGAAGAATATTGTATCTGATTAATGTTCTATGGTGGAATATCGTTCCATGCGAACCCATTTGGGTATCGAGCGGAACAGGTACCTCTTGGGTCGCATGGAAACCCTGTTAATAATTATGATAAGAAAAAATTATCTAAATGAAAATGATTATAGCAGTTTTATGGAGTATGCAAATTTTGGCTTTAAAATATGTTTCTTCAATTTCATGTCCTTTTCTTCTCGTATAGGTAATGCCTGGGGGAAGTTTAGAGCTACCCAATTTAAAATCCACAATTAGGAGTTTTTGTTTATTATTTTTATTTTATTTCCCATTTTGAATATTGGAACAATTTTCATTCCTCCCCCCTCATATCGCAGTTGAATATTTGTGAAACAGTAAATCCCTAAAAAGAAAAAGATCACAAAGGTATTAGGGTAGTCTGTTTTTAGAAAAAAATGGCTCTTACAACAACAATTATTACTGTTTCAGTAAATATTAAAAATATCTTGCTACCACAAAATAAACAATTTTTGGGGTTAAATGTTTATTACAGACCATAAACACTTTTTTTTAAATAATTTTTAGATGTTTCAATTAATATTCTCACTGTATTCTATTGAAGGTAACATTGCACGCGAAAGGATCTGAAAGAATAAACTTGCTTACCATTTGTAAACTATTTAATGTAAGTATAAGTGAGAAAAGCAAAATCTGATTAATTCTTTTAAGTTAAACTAGGCAAAATACTTTGTTTTAGTCCTTTTAATTACAAATCCATCATCGATAGCTTAAAAAATTGGTCATAATAACAGCAAGATCTATATTACAGTATAGATTAAGCAATACTTTTAATCCAGTTCGTAATCTACAGTTCCCAGGTTTGAGTCCCAGAGGACCAGCATTAAGATTTTTCTCTGTAAAACTCCCCACCCTGCCCTCCAGTCACTCAGGGGACACCAACAGGCTTGGAGTGGCTGCCGTCCATTGGATAAATCATTAAGTCATGGCTCTGTGTGAGGGAAAGAGCCATACCCTGTGCATGTCAAAGAGCACACTGGATGGCCTGGACAGGTGGCTACCGTCCAGAGAGGTGTCTACCATGTGTCAAGTGGCTCCTCCCAATCTTCTTGGTGTCCTTGTGACCTGGCTATTTAATCAATTGTCTACAAAAAAAAGTGCTTTCAAATGTAAAAAGAACTCTCTTTTAATCCAGTTTGCAAGGGGCATTGGTCCTGCTTTTAATACGGCTGCAGAAATGTACTATAAATAATAAAGGATACAAATACACAAATCTTTGCTTCAATCGAAAGATTTACTATCGATAGCAAGAAATAAACAGATGAGGTTTCATTCAAATGGACAGACATCTGAGGCATGTCAATGATAAGTTATATTGAAATAGATATACCGTAAATGGGCTGCAAATGAAAAGAGCAGGGCCGGATTTATAACAAGGCGCCCTAGGCGATGGCTAGGGGCCCACATCGAAAAGGGGCCTGAAAAGACATCAGTTACTTATTCATAAAGTTAATACTTTCCTTTAATTGCCCTTAATCACTAAAACTAAATTTAAAATTATGGATATATGATAAATAAAATTTGTTACTGTTAATACATGCAGTACTTTTCTTTTGCTGCTGTTATAACCTCAATCAACCTCAAGCGTTTGCCACTGTACTCCACCTCACTGTTTCCCGCCGTTTGTAGTGGTCAACTCGTTAGAGGGAATTAGGGTATGTCTAAGATACTTAAGGAGTGAAACTGAAGCAAAAAGTGTGGGGCAGCTAAAAGCAGTCATTCCCGAAAAATTTCACTAGAAGCATTTCATCAAGCCACCCTTCTCATAGACAATTAGATCTCTGTGATAGATATCGATAGCAATAGAAAAGAACTCTCAGTCATGATACGTTTAATAATGACAGTTGCCTAAAAGCCCTCAACGTAGTTCTCTTGAGGCATTGAGCGGCATTATTCCTGAACAGTAGGGTGAATTTATTTAGAATGGCCTCCTTTCATATTGCTAGAAATGGGTTTGATGAAAATTGCTACTCAGCAGCTACCAGAGCAAAAACTTTAGGGATGACTTTGGTGATTACTCATGATTCATTTGAGAGACGGTTAGAATAGAGAGAGGATGGAACATTAACCTTAAAGACAGTTGATATTTTCGGTTTCGACCTTTACACCAAATCCTTCTACTTTTGTCCATGTCGCCCTTCCCCCCATAGACATTTTCATTGGGTTTGTTGGCCAATAGGGGACATTGTGCTACTCTGAGACACTGCTTTTAAGCTGATAAATTTGTGCTTCGGACCAAAAGCAGCTTCTTTCAAGGTTCTCTCTGTCTTCGATGATAGTTACAGACAGCTATGGAGGGATGGGGGAGAGGATCCCCCCCCAAAGTAACTCGGAGTTGGCAAAATTCGAAGCGACTTCGTAAAATCTAGGTGAGTTGGAAAATCTGTAATCTTTTTTTTTGTAAAATTAAGGGGAGATGTTAAAATCGAGGCAACTTGGCAAATCTAGGGCAGTTTGGAAAATGGAGAGACGGCAAAATTTAGAGCAGTTGGCAAAATACGAAGCCACTTAGTAAAATACAGGTAAGTTGGTAAAATTGGGACAACTTGGCAAAATCTTGGGGAGTTGGCAAAATTCGGAGTGACTTGGCAAAATCGTGGTAGAGTTGACAAAATTCGGAGTGACTTGGCAAAAGCGTGGGGAGTTGGTAAAAATCTAGGGGCAGTTGGGAAAATTCGGAGTGACTTGGCAAAATCATGGGAAGTTGGCAAAATTCAAGTGAGATGTAAAAATCGGGATTTTTTTCTGTAAAAATATGACGAGTAGGCAGAATCTAGGTGTAGTTGGCAAAATTCGGAGTGACTTGGGAAAATCGTGGAGAGTTGACAAAATCCAGGTGAGATGTAAAAATTGCGACCTTTTTTCTGTAAAATTATGGAGTGTTGCCAAATTCGAGGCAACTTTGCAATATTTAGGAGAGTTGGCAAAATTCAGAGTGGCTTTGCAAAAATCAGGTGAGATGTAAAAATTGGGATTTTTTTCTGTAAAATTGTGGCGAGATGGAAAAATCGAAGAAACTTGGCAAAATCTACGGCAATTGGCAAAATTCGAATCCACTTGGTAAAATACGGGCGAGTTGTGAAAATTGGGACTGTTTTTGTAAAATTAAGGAGAATTGACAAAATCGAGAAAACTTGACAAAATCTTTGGGAGTTTGAAAATTTTGAAGTGACTTGGCAAATTTAGGAGAGATGTAAAGCGAAAATTTAGGGTAAAACACGTGACGGACATATTATTTGCTCAGTTGGCAAAATTTGATTTTCGAGTTGGAAAATTTTTGATTTCTCCCCCACCACCCAACCATAGTCCTTCACTATACCCCTGCTGATGAACCTCGTATATCCTTGTTATTATATAATATGCAAAGATATTTTAAGGGACACACGTCATTTCTTTGAAATGAAACATAGATATTCCTTTTAGCATATATGAGATAAACTTGGATGCGAAATAAAGGGGACTTGGTTTCAAAACCCAAATTTAAAACATGGATAATTTTACCTTTTTTATCTTGTTTTCAAACGAAACGAGATAATAGTTTTGCTTTGTTGTTTGTTTGTCTGTCCGTCTATAGACAACGAACTTTTTGTGTACAGAGAAAAATTAAAAGTTATTTATTTTTGTTGGATAGGTATTGACGAAATATTATATGCACTTTCCGAATTTCTCTAAAGCTATAATTACGCCATCTAACGGTGGGAAAGATGAAAAATTCCAAAATTTCAAGCGAATATTGCAAACGATGTATTTATGCTAGAAATTTGAACTTTTGGTGGTGAATGTAAACGACGTGAAATTTCCATTGGAAACAATGCAAGTGATAATTAGAAAACTCTATTTTAGTTCGATTGGTACTAATAATATATTTATAATTTGCATTTTTCAAATACTTAAGTAGTTTTAATATATATCTTTACAGATCACTAAATATGGAAACGGTGATTTGTAATCGAGTTTTCCAAATAATATGCATATAATAGACATTTGAAATTTTAGTGGTAAGTTTTCAAGAGATATTGCACTGACAAGAATAATCTACCCATTTTTCTCAGTGAGGTTTGGAAAATGCAACTCTTTAAATTTAAGAATTAAAAGACGAAACCTTTATGTTGTATAATCACTAATAATATACTATTTACATTTTCCCACATCATCCACTAGCTCAAATTAAAACTGTAAAGGAGTGAAAGAGTAGGTAAAGGGAAAACTTCATTCTCTTTTGAAAACGAGATTCTCACATGCGACAAAAGCGATATGCGTTCTTCTAGTTTTAGATTTTATTCACCGTGGAAAATAAATTTCTTGCGGATCAATTTATTTTTTATTATCCTTATAAGCGTAAGATACATCATCAATACATTAATTTCGCATATTATTGTGAGAAAGTTATTTTAGATTGCTTGCATTATAATAATACGACACTTAGAGAGATATATATGGTATATACTGATTACCACATACTTTTGATATATAATAAATACCATTTTAATATACAAATTACCTAATAGCATAAAAAATAAAATTACTACTAAATAGTTTTATACATAAACTGTTTAGTTCAAATATTTAAACTATTCTTAATTTTTTATTTATTGATGACTATTTACTTACCTTTATTGTTTACAAATGAAAATATTATATGTTATACAGTGTGGCTTCGGAATTAATGTTAAATTCTTAAATAATTGTATTTGAAACTTTACTAAACCTGTGATAAATTTAAGTTTATATTCTGTAACTGGCTGAAAACCTACAGTTTGATCAACTCAAGAAGTGGAACAAAGGAAATTTGTTACTGAAGAGTCCTTACTTAAAGGAAACCACTTTCATTCTTACACCAACACAGAAATTGACGACCTCGACAAATGTGTTAAAAAAGAGTACAATTAATGAATTTTACTTCATGTATCAGATATTTTTAAACTGCGGCCCCACCGAGACCCAAGGTTACGCCAATTCTCGCAGTATCTATGTTGGAATGCAAAAACGATACGCAGCCGACTAAACGTTAAAAACGCTACGATGCATGACAATTTCCCCATATATAACTGAAAGGGAGCATTTTTCGAGAGGAAGGATTATGCACAATCACCACCAAGTGTGACTTACATGGTATGAATAAATTTGCAACTTAGGACAATTCCGCTTATTTTAAAGAACTAGCTTAAACACTTGTGTCTTATGAAACGTAGTGCAAAATCTTTTTCCGAAAATCTTAACATTAATATTTAATTCCTTAAGAAATTCTTTAGACATGGTAAATAATTTAGGGTGATTTGCGATTAATTATGACACTGATGGTATAAAATTTATTTACGTTTTTCGGGTAAGATCATAATTTAGAAATTTAATGTCTGAGACAATGTGGAATGAAACCACATAATGATGACATTTGTCAAAATAATGTTTATCCATTTAGTAAACAATTTATCAGAAACAGAATATAGCGCATAAATCTTATAGTTCATATTCATTTAATAGCAAAAGGTCTTTAGGTTGAATTGGATTAGGGTTACCAGACACCATCGTTCTAAAAGGAGGACAAAAGAATAAGAAATGGAGTCAAAGGATGACATGTTTTAAATTACTAAAAACGTATTTCATCTCACGAAGTACCGACTACCAGTTCAGTCAGAAAAAGACAATACTTATTCAGTACACTTTAAAACCTATGATGACATATGGAAATTTTTATTCGTATTTAGAAAGCAATGAAGATTTATTTGACTTTAATTGACATAAGGGTTAGGGAGCAAGTTATTATTTAGCAAGTAAAGTTTATGTGTTTCTGTTAGCTCTAACTGAGGTAGTAGTGACCAGCAGTGACTTCGGTCATGAGTCATTCTAACACTGAAATGAATAATCCTTGAAACCTTGAAAGAGAAACCGATTTTTTATCGTAGTCCCAGGTCCCCTTGCTACAGCTGCGTCCCTAAAAAAAATGCCAGTTCTCCCCTGGTTGAGGCTCGAACGTAGAAACTGCAGATTATGAGCCTGGGGTATTTTGTGAACCTAAATTTAAAAGTTTACTTTTATTGGCATTTGCCCGGAGTAATACAAAGAAAAATAATTAATATTCAGCTAATGTCTTATTCATTCAGGTCGCTGCACGTTAGAGGTATACTAAAGATACATTTGAGGTCTATGTTTCGAGCCCAAACCCAAAGTAATTGAACCCTATATTCGAGAAGCAAAATTTTTGAAGTATCAAATGACAATATACAGAATTGCATGTCGATAATCATTTATTTTACCCTTATGTTATGAATCATTTTGTGATAAAATTGAAATATTGCTTATATTTGGAACGACAAATATTACAAATTTTAATAGAAACTGAAAATTCGGGTGTAGCATCATTATAAATGCAAAAAGCTATTCGTTTATTAATGACAGAAATGCGTAAAAAAGACGAAAGCAGCACGGCGCTTATTTTTAATTACCAAAACTGATTAAAAGGTTGATACTCTATTAAAACATTTTTATATTTTTACATACTTTTTTTCACAATTGCAAGAATTGTTTGAAATTTAAATTATTCTGACCCCCTGCCCTAAGTCGTCTATTCTATTTTGAACACGAGTAGTAGGTAACCAAGGCGACCTCTTAGAACTTAGCGTTTTACTTGCGATTAGAATATTTATAGATATATATGTAAGATTTTCTTAATAAATCAATACAACAGTTTTTTCAAAACGGTTTCTTTTCACCGATCGATTTTTTATTCAAACTTAAGAATTTCAACGTAATATAACCCTTCGTGAATTCGCTAAACACTCTCACACGCACACTTCATCTTGATGGTTATTAGTACGTTACATGCACTATTATCAATTAAGTCATTTTCATCGTTCATTTCACCCACTTAAAAATGAAAACATCTGCTTGATTCCATCACCAGAGGAAAGCACTGTCATTAACTACAGTGTTAACGCATTTTGATAGGAAAACATTTACCTTATTAGAATATTGATCACACATATTGAATAATCCAGAAATGACGCTCCCACAAACCACAATCATTTAATAACCTCAGAAAAACCAAATAATCTTTTAGAACCTCGCATATCTAAGGCGACTAGACCGTAACCATCAAGACTCAAGGTCTTTTCACTGGTGACATCATACATTCTGACGCCAGCATTCATGGATCTAGCATCTTGACACCCGTGCTGCTTGTGTGCTTGTTGGAGGAATTTTCTAATGTTGTGTTATCTTCGAAGTGGCGTTTGTATTTGTCTGTGATAAAGTTTTCCTTGTGAATCAGTTTTCCTTGTTCTGTTCCTGGCTGTAGAGGCAACTATAAAAATTCAAGAAAAGTATGCGTTTACAGTTTTCCCCAGGATGACGAGTTGTGCAAAAAACGACTTCTAGTAATAAGAGAAAACTTCACAGCAACAAAACTTAGCAAGGTATGTCAATTTTTGTCTTTTTATAATAGCAAGAATATTTGTGATAAAATTTGAGATTGCTGAAATCCTGGCAAAATTGCAATATTTGGCAAGAATATATAAAATGGTTTGAATGATAATTGTGAAGAGTATATTGCGCCATTACATTCATATAAGTTAACTGCTATACGTTTAGTCACAATTAGTTGTTTATTTATCCTTTCCTATTTGCATCGTGGTTGTTTTTGCTGAGGGAGGGTATTGAATGTGAGATTTTTATATTGTTATGTGAAATATAGGTTTAGGAAATAGTGATAATAAAACAACATGTATGTTATAGAGTACAGAGCATCAGTCACTCATTAATAGTTTGGAGATACATGTAAATTTAAGGTTTATTTTCATAATACCCTTGGGGAATATCAGGAATGAATTATGCATCTAGAAACCCACATCTCTTAACTTTTACTTGAAATTGCCTTAGGTTTCTGCAAATCTGATTTTCACAGTTTCCTCAGAGTTTTAATGTTTTAGTTTTAATCATTTTCAAGTTTTAATTAGTTCATTTTATATAACATTCATTAGTTAATGTTTGAATGCCATAGTCGTCAGGTAAAATTTGTGCATTATGAATAGATAATGAATGCCTGTGTAACATAAATTATGTACTGATTGATCATTTCATCTACAAATATACATAGCATAACAGAATTGTTTATATACAAAAATCTTATAGGTGAAAAAGGCAAATTATTATTGCCCAAGAAATATTTTACTTGATCATTATAATGTGTAAATATAATGTGTAAATATAATGTTTCATTATAATTATGTAATAACCATATATTTATGGTCTAGTACCCTGATATACCACATTTATCATTGTTTTCTTGCCCCTTGGGGCTCACCTTTTGGTAATTTTTGTGTTGTCCTTTGCGACTCATGCCATTTATTGGATATCCTCAGATGATGACGGTTATGGGATCTTTTATCCTGGTACTTCGAAAAATCATAATTATGCTACATGCTATGTCTTATATTTCTAATTCAAGATATATTTTAATGCATCCGATATCTTTTGCAATTATTCTACTCACTTGAACAATATACTTCAAGTTTGCATCTCTCGAAACACACAGAAACTTTATTTGTTGACATATTTAGACTTTTGACCATTTACAATAATATTTACTTTTCTTACTATTTTTATAAAGTATATATAATAGGAATAACACAACAGTGTTGTAAATTAAGTTTAATTGATCAGTAACAATCAGACGAAACAAAATTTTGACATATAAAGCACAACACACTTAATAGTGTTAATCTTTCTCTCTAGGTTTGTGAATTACATTTCAAAGAGAGTGATTTTCAAAGATGTTCAAGTGCATTCGATGAGAAAACTGGTAAGACGGTTACTGTGCAATTGAAAGTTCCCAGACTAATTCCTGGCAACATTCCGTCAAAACTGCCAAATTTACCATCATATCTCTGCTACTCCAACATCCAGCAGAGAAAGTCCTCAAAGCAAAAGAAAACAACGTGAAGATTCTTCACTCAAAAGAGCACTAGAATCTAGTGCAAGAGAAAAAGTCAAAAGAGCACTAGAATCTAGTGCAAGAGAAAAAGTCAAAAGAGCACTAGAATCTAGTGCAAGAGAAAAAGTCAAAAGAGCACTAGAATCTAGTGCAAGAGAAAAAGCTGAATATGACACGAAAAGGTCATTTTTATCAATTCATTATCTATTTTCCAAAGTGCACTTCATAGACGTTCACACATGGACTGTATTATGTAAAAATGATTTGCTTTTGATATTAAATATTGTAAGTGATTCAGCTCCTATAGTAAAAATTTCTGTTGTTAATTCTGAGCTTATGGTGAGAGCATATGAAAAAGATAATGAGCAATTCAAAGTTGGAAAATATACTTTTCCTCTAAAAATCAGTCATATTGATGTTTTAAATTATCTTCTAAATTGTTTAATAAGGGTTAAAATTCCTGAAAGTAATATTAGACATATTATTGATTTAATGCGTAATATTTTGAAAGCACTTCGCACATTTGATGAAAGTAACAACAATCGCTTAAAATTCATTGAGGAACAGTTGATACTATTTGGGTTAAATAAATATGGTTCATGGTATTCATCAGATATGATGATTTTTGCATCACCTTTTTTAGCATGTTTCCTCGTGCATATAATTTTATTAGAGAAAGTGGAACATTAGATTACCACATCCTAGTACAATTCGGCGCATTTGTATTCGGTTCAATGTCAATCCTGCTGTAGAAAAAGTAGATTCAAATTTTTTTGTCATATGTCAGGCAAAAATATTCTTTTTTGAATGATACAGATGAAAAAGTGATTTTAATGCTTGATGAAATTCATCTCAAACAGTATTTAGATTTCAAATGTGGTAACTTGTTGGTCTGTCATTTGATACACAAAACATGGCAACCAGTGCCCATGTATTTATGATAACTAGTTTGTTTTCCGGCTATAAAGATGTAGTTCATATATTACCTGCCAAAACAATAAATGCTAATATTCTTTACAGTATTATTAAAAAAATATTACTGGTTTGGAAGAAATTGGTTTTTTTGTGATATGTGTCGTAGCTGAAGCAATATTTCCTGTATAATTCTATCAATCGTAAGAGTATGTCATTATGTCTTTCTTCCCCTAAAGTTCAAATTGTACATCCTCATCCATCAGATAAATCAAGACCTTTATTTTTTCTTACTGACCCAGTTCATTTGTTGAAGTGTATCAGAAAAAACTGGCTAAATCGAAAAAATATTGATACATATATGTACTATTCAGATTTTGTAAATAATGGAAATATTATTTGATCCATCGTTCAAAATTGCATTCTTATCAACCCTTAAAGAACTGCATAAGATTGAAACAAACTCATTGTTAAAATATGGAGTTAATCTATCGTATAAAGCTTTGAACCCAAGTGACCTTGAGAGACAAAATGTTAAATTAGTCTTAAATATTTTTAATGACTTTGTAATAGATGGAATTTTAGAAATAAGAGAAAAGCACAAATTGTTACATTAGAAAGATACATCAGATTTCATAAAATTATTTTAACATGGTGGCATATTGTAAATGTAAAATCACCTTTTAAAGGTGAACGCTTGAATAACAAACACCAAATGCCATTAACGTGTTCAGAGTCAGATGAAAATGTCTCATTTCTGAATTCTTCCCTGAATTGGCTAGTTAAATGGGAGCAGATAAGTTGCACAACTGGTATGCTAACGAAAGAAACCCATTCTGCGTTAAGACTTAGTACATATTCATTGCTTGAAATTGCTTCCTATTGCACCTCTGAACTTAAAATATATATTTACGTGGTAAGTTTCAAACTGATAATTTAGAGAGTCGTTTCGGCCTCTACAGGCTGTTAGCTGGAAGCCAATATAAGTGTACGTCAATTATTTGAATGTGAAACAAAAGAGTGCAGTCACTGTTGAAACTTCCCACTAAGTCAATTGGCAAAATTAAAATCACCGATTTGGATTTTAAAGATGATTTTAAGGAAATGAATTTTAGGTCTATTTTCTTAAAGTTTAATATTACAGTGCCTCCTTCAGATTGTGATAACTCTCTTCCTGTAATTGAATATATAGCAGGTTATTGCGTATTTTCAGTTTTGAAGAGTTTGAAATGTGATCATTGTAAACATTTACTATTACTTGATAAAAAGGTAGAACCGGATGCAAAATTTAAGTATTTACAAAAACTTGATAGAGGCAGTCTTTTTTGCCCAAATGAGATAGTAATTAATGTTGTATTGCTAAATTATATTATTATGAAATAATTGTGTACTGAATTCGACCAAGAATTTATGGAAATGGCAAATCAAAGAAATGTTGTTACTTTAATCACAACTAGTCTTTTACATGATGCAGAATTACTTGATTATCATACAACTTGTGAATTTGGCAACTGTATTGAAAAAACTTTAGAAATGGTTATCTGGTGTTCAACAAATATATTTGTAAACAATTATTGTAAGATAAAAAAAATGATTGTTTGTTAGATAATTTGGGAAATAAGAAAAAATATGTTAGTGCCAAAAAAAAAGTTATCTACCCTCAATATATAGTATCCACAGAGTTAACTGTTGGCTTTGAAATTAATAGTTTTGTGACAAACAATTTTTATGGCATGTGAGATTTGAACCATATCTCTCCAGGTGTATGCCACAGTGTTCTAAGACCACTAAACTAATAAGATATATTAGCAGAAAAAAGGTAGAGCCGTGTTAGTTTAGTGGTCTTACAACAGTGGCTTATATCTGTAAAGACGTATGCCTAAATGATTTAATCTTTCTTTACCAGGCTGCATAAAATTATATTTTTAGCAATCGAAGATTGAGTAGAGGTTATTTTCTTTACATTTGGGAGGTTAGTTGAGCGATATATTGTCAAATCTTAAGTCATAGATTTACAGGTAGCTTTGTAAACCAAAATATATGTGTGTGTGTGTGCTTGCAGTAAATTGTAGTTTGTAAAATTTAGATGCATTTTTCCTGCTAGTTTTTGATAATGTATTCCATCGGAAGGTTTTATCCATGTCCAAATATTATTCAAATTTGATGAGAGTTCAGAAAAAAATACAGCTCAATATTCCTATAAATTCAGTCTAATCACTAAGAAAAAATATTTCAATTAAATCATAAATAACTGAAATTGTTACAGTTAAAGCTACTACAGTATATCATTAATTTTTAGTTCACATTTGTCAATAAAATTGTTGTGAAGAATTTTTATATGTGTTTTTATCTTTTTAATATAACACACTAATTTTCCATAGCAATTTATATGTCACGATTACATTATTAATGGTAGAAAAAATTTGATCAGTTATTGACAGCATTTATCACGAAAAATATGTGAAGGAAATGATTTAATTTTTGTTAATATATAACCAATAATTATTCGCATTTTACCTTATTTTTAAACATATTATGTCATTGTAATTATATGTAGAGCCGATTATGACACTCCTGGTAATTTATATATCGTTATACACGTTCAAAGGACGTTAAACGATGATTACTCTGCATTTTGAGTCATCAATTTAGCACAATTACAAATCAAGATCTATTTTAATTTAAGGTTTCCGATAGAAATATTACTCTAATTTACATGCATATAAATATATACCATATAATCATACTATGTCAATCACTTTTTCACCACAGTACCAAACAAAAATCCCCACCCAATCTTATAAAAAAAAGTAAATGCTCGATTTGCGACAGTAGTACTACGTGCGCAGGATGCACTGCAGATCCACATGATGTGACGTCGCTTTAGCTGCAATGGCCTTGTTTTCGAAGGTTACGATTAGACTTCCCTGTTTTCCGGGGAACAGTCACCTAGATGGAACGTTCTATCCCTGATGAATAAATGTCTCCAAACGTGTCCTCGGAATTTGCTTTTAGATATTTTTAAATTATTAAATTAACAGCATGAGCAGATTTTTTACTAAGAGAATTGTAGAGGCAACAGTGTTATAAAACATTTCGGTTGGCAATGCTGAAAAATTGATGCTGTAATTTTATATTGAAAGTCATCAACTGCGAGGGTCAATCCTTCAAATTCAATTTTTCGAAGTCTCCAGATCTTTTTCTTTAAATCGGGTCATCTTACACATATCTTAATCACTTTTCACATAACATATAATAGGATATGACACAATGAATCCACTCGTTTTTAGGCTTAGCGCAGTTATTAAGTTACACTTCCAAAACCGAAGGCTGTATTTTCTTATAGAGGTTTGTAAATCCACTCTAGTAATAACAGAAAAAGATTCGTTATTCTATGATTTTTTTCATTGTCATATTCATTCTTTGTGTGAACAACTAAATATTTTAAACTGTCTTTATTTTCCTACGAAGTTCATATATTCTTTTTTTAATTGTCTCGGCTTATTTAGGTAGAGTGAATTAAAATAAGATATCTGGAAAGTTTTTAAACAAATTTCACGTTACACTTAAGGACAGCGGAATTATACAATACCCTACCGAAATATTAGAGAATTTCTATGTTATGTTAATGGTAATCCAATTTCGATGCACTATAACTTCTAATATATGCATTTAATGTGAAATGTAGTCACATTTTCCCATTAAATGTATATATTAGAAGTTATAGTGCATCGACGTTGGATTACTATTGACATAACATATAAATTGAATAATAGACTAACCGATATGAATATCATAATCACGTGTACTTAATTTTCGATTTTCAACACTATTTGTTCAGTATTTAGTTATTGAATCTAGTTTATTTCACAACAGTAATTAGGAACGTCATAAGCATTTAATTCAGAAATAAATAGAAGCTTAAATAATAGGTATTGTTCAAACCATTTAATGAAATAAATATGCAATTTAGACGTTTGCCCAAAGGTTATTTAAGTATTAGACAATTTTGAATGATTTAAAAAAAAAAAGATAATTTAGTGTAAAATATTCCAACTTTAATAACTCTTTAAATATTTCACAAATATTGTTAAAGAAATAGGACAGCAAAACAGATTTGATAACGATATTCAATTTACCTTCAGTCCTATTTTTGTTTTAAATGCATATTTTAGATTTTATACAGATTCGAATTTATATTCGTATTTGACATAACATGGAAATTCTTTGATGTTTTGGTAAGGCTCTGACTATACCACTATTAATCCTTAGTAACGAGAACAAAATGTTTGCTTTTTCTGATTCAAGCAGTGATTTAATATAAATAAATGTATCTCCACAGATAACGTGCCGAAGAATCACCAAGTAGGATTTTACTCCCAAGAGAACAAACTCTCTCGTTTCAGGCGAAGCAGCTTCGATCAAATTTATTACGGATCGCAATTCGATAACCCGGAAAAACGGCTTCCTCCTTATTCGTTCAACGACAAAGCAACGGAAGAAACTTTCAAGTTTCCAAATAATAACGTGGAGCAGATTTTATTTGATGACGACGAGAATAACTCACCGTTATTTGGCCAACAGAATTGGAATGCCTACCAAGCTTAAAGGAAATGCCATAGAAAACATAGGTAACGTCCCGGAGGACGACGTGCCCATTGATCCATCACTTTTCTACCAAGAGAGTCAATCTTCATTGACAGATCCAAACCCAGCTTCTTTCAAACTCGGCCTATCTGACAGTCATCTCAAAGGTCATGGGTCATTATTTTCTGACTTATCTAGATCGTTCGGAAATGCGTTGGAGGCTCAAAGGCAAAAAGTTCCATTCCGCATGTTTCCCCAACAGAGGAAGAACGGTTATACTGCTACTGAGGAAGATCTACAAGTGCAGAATACATTCGGCGAGGAGGAAGCAAGGCTCATAAGTGCCTGCACTGAAAACTGTCAGTGTAATCATATAGGCCAGTGGTTCTGAAACTTTTATGCTTCACGTACCACCTGGAAATCTATATGTAAGTGGCATACTGTACCCCTTGTATTGATAGATAAAATCATCATCATCATCATCATCATCATCATCATCATCATCATCATCATCATCATCATCATCATCATCGGGGCGGGGGTCGGTAGCTCAGTCGGTAGCGCGCCAGGCTCTTAATCTGTAGTTCCCAGGTTCGAGTCCCAGCTGGGTCGGCGATGAGATTTATCTCCGAAAAATTCCTCGCTCTGCCCACGGTCAGTAGGGGACACCGATGGGCTTGGAAAGGCCGCCGTCCGTCGGATGGGACGTTAAGCCGTGGCCCCGTGTGCGGGAGAGCCATACCCTGTGCACGTTAAAGAACACGCTGGATGGCCTTGACGGGAGGCTACCATCTGTCTCCCAACAGCTGTTCCAGTGGGTCCCCTCCCCCAACCTTCTCTGAGCCTTCGGGGTCCATGTGACCTGGCCATTTATCCCATGGTATGCATAAAAGTGCTGATCAGAGGTAAAACAACCCAACCCAAATCATCATCATCATCATCAAGCAGCCAAGGGCTACGGAGGTCCAACCAGACCATGCAATTTAGTTCTCCAACCAAATCTATCCTGAGCTACATCTACTGCATCTGGCCACTGCACACCAATTCTAACAAGGTCCTGTTTGACATTGCCTACCCACCTCATCCTAGGTATCCCCCTCTTTCTGAGGCCTTTAGGCACACTGTTCATAACCCTATTCTCCAATCTATAATTATTCATACGGGCAACATAGCCAAACCAACGGAGTCTCTCTCTGCAAAATATGCTGCTTAAAGGAGATTGCAAACGCCTTTACCTAACCTCATCATTAGTTACAAAGTTGAACCACCTAATGCCCAAGATACTGCGTAAGCATCTGGAATCAAAAGCATCTAGTTCCAAGGTGGCCCACGTAAATAATCCCAAAATATTACGTCACTTCCACCTGCCTGTAACACCCTGACTTGACAGTTGGGGTCCTTGACCTAATGTGGTCTACGCCACATACTCAACCTCTCTCTTTGGCATGTGCAGTTGGAACATCAATTTGTCAGAACAAGTTACCTCTTTCCACGGTCCATTGGCGATGCTCCTTTGCACACTGAAGCTTCATAGCTCAGTGATGGGCTCTAAACAAGGGTACTGACAAGGGTGACTTGATGGTCTAGTCGTGACATCGATTGTCAAATGGTCTTTAGACAAACCTTCATAACTGCCCAATTGTGGAATTTTAACCTTATCATGTACACTATGATTCTCTATTCTGACATTACGATACCGGAGAGTCAACACTCATCTCAAACGTCAAAGGCCCAGTTATGGCCACATTTTTTCTAGTGGCTGCAGTTTTGGCGGTTTTGATGTAGAACTGGTACACAACTGCAATAATCACACAGGGAAATCTCAGAAGTTATGCAGTCGTAGATATGGAATACCCATCTTCCTCGCACCGACTATCTGCCCACGATCGAACTCAAACAGACCGCTGTGTTTCATCATCATCATCATCCTCATCCTCAAGCAGCCATGGGCTACGTAGGGCCAACCAGACCGTGCAATTTAGTTCTCCAAGCAAGTCTATCCTGAGCTACATCTACTGCATCTGGCCACTGCACACCAATTCTAACAAGGCACACTCAATTCTAACAATCTCTGAGGCCTTTAGGCACACTGTTCATAACCCTATTCGTCAATCTATAATTATTCATACGGGCAACATGGCCAAACCAACGGAGTCTCTCTCTGCACAATATGCTGCTTAAAGGAGGTTGCAAACTCCTTTGCCTAACCTCATTATTAGTTACAAAGTGAACCACCTAATGCCCAAGATACTGCGTAAGCATCTGGAATCAAAAGCATCTAGTTTCCTGTTATCTTGTTTACAAAGTGTCCATGTTTCGCTACCTTAACTAACCCTAGAAAGAACCAAACTATTATACAGTCTAATTTTAGTCTTTAGGTGTATACGCCTATTTCTCCACAATCTCCATAGATTCTTAAAAGTCCCGGCAGCAATCCCTATTCGTCTGTTAATCTCATGCCGCACATCACCATTATCTGTTACATAGCTCCCAAGATAATTAAACTGTGACACCTGCTCAAGACTGCAACCATTCAGATTAACTGAATCACAACCTGCCTGACCAATTTTCATCACTTTAGTTTTCTCTCTGTTTATAACCAAACCTACTCTACTACCAGTCTCATCAACAGCTCGAATGAAAGAGTTCATCTCATCAACATCATTTGCCAAAAGGGCTAAATCATCAGCATAATTTAAATCACAAATTTTCGTATCTCCAGTCCATTTAAGGCCAAAATCTTTCCCTTGAAGTGAATTTCGCATAACATAATCAATAACCAAACTAAAAAGATAAGAAGACAAAATGCACCATTGTCGAGCATCAGAAATAATGATAACCAATTGCTACAAGCCTTACCAACTCTCACACACGACTCAGTGTTATTATAGAGAGCTTTCGTTATGTTAACTAACTTGTCTGGTATACCATATGATATCACAATCAACCACAAATTATGACGATGAACAGAGTCGAAAGCCTTTTTGAAATCAACAAAGCTAGCAACCAAAGGTTTCTGAAACTCTAAACATTTCTCAAGAATCTGCGTAAGTGAAAATATCTGATCCACACATCCCCTACCACATCTGAATCCACATTGCTCATCACGCAATTGACTGTCAACCAGATTCTTAATTCTATTAAGCACAATCATAGAAAGAACTTTACCTGGAACAGAGAATAGGCTGATACCCCTATAGTTATCACAAGAACTGCGATCACCTTTTTTGAAAATAGGGATAACAATAGCTCTGGTAAAATCCTTAGGAACCTTACGTTATAGAGCCTTTATCATAAAAGATATTCAGAATTTCAGTCATCCAAGTGGTAAACGAAACATTCCCAGCTCTAAGCATTTCGGTAGTAATTTCATCTACCCCTGGGGATTTATGTAGTTTTAGTTTAGAAACAGCCAAAATAACTTCAGATTGTGTTATAGGGCCAACATTAAAGCCACCAATGCATCAGGTAGATATTATAACCTCTCAATTTGACTCAAACATGTCAAAATACATGCTATTTGAAATTTCTGGATGCACCAATGCTGCTTTATCTTATATGTAAAGAAGAGAGTTTCTGCGTTGTCTGTAGCTTAATGCAATCAGCGCACTAAAGCAGTGGTCTCCAAAGTGGGCTGCCGCAATCCAGATGGTGCGCAAAAAAAAATCATGATTCTAATTTATCCCATTTTTTTTAATTTTTAATTTCCAGAAAAAATATGAAAGGAAATAATATATACTGTATATATATATACACTCAGTGCTCACTGAATTATGGCCTCCATGTTTTATAAGTGGAAGCTAATTTTGAAATCTCTCTAATTTCTAAATTATGTGTTTTATAAGAAAATATAGCGGAAGGTAAATTAAAGATCTCAATCAAAATCTGACTATATCTCGATTTTAAATAATATTCGCTTAAAGAGTTTTGGACTTTGAATATTTAACAACAGCAATGCAAGTCTTAGGAACTTTGAAAAACTTTAATAAGTTAAAATACCGAAAACGTATTTGCGTTTAATTTTCAAATATACATTTGCTGTATTAAATGGTGTGAAATAATACTTGTTATTCTCATTATAATTAACGTTTCAGTTAAATTCTAACGTTAGGCATTGCTATTGTTAAATATTCAAACTTTCATAACTCTTTAAATACTAAGGGAATATAGTTGAAAATCGAAATTTAGATAGATTTGATTAAGATCTCTAATTTATCTTTAGTCCCATTCTGTCACCAAACTCTTTGGTAGAAGTTATAGAACTTTAAAGTTATCTTCCACTGAAATAAATGGAGGAAGGTGGTCATAATTCAGTAAGCACTGAGTGCATATGCTAATATATTTAAATTTCGCGGTCATTTTACATACTAAAATAATGAGAATGAATAAATAAGAATGAATGATTCAAATAATCTC
Organism: Ryuthela nishihirai; assembly: GCA_038380435.1. Classification (NCBI taxonomy): domain Eukaryota; kingdom Metazoa; phylum Arthropoda; class Arachnida; order Araneae; family Heptathelidae; genus Ryuthela; species Ryuthela nishihirai. The sequence goes on along the minus strand of JAWZYU010000011.1, from coordinate 65,729,718 downwards.
TTTCTGCTTTTGCTTGAAGAACGCCATTGTTTCAGAAATCGGTATTAACACGAGCCGGACACGAGCTTTTTTTTATGGAACTTGAAGTCGTTCAAAAGAACACGAAACGGATAGAAGATTCTTTGTTGAAATGAATGTTTTGAAAACTAAGAAATATTCATATTAAATATTAGGATAATTAACGCAATTTGAAATATAAATATTTTTATTATATATAGAAGCTTCTAACATCAGGAATATCATGCCTTACCTCAAATTATGCCCACTCTTTTCCACTCCTAAACGAGAGGGAACAAATTTCATCGAGGAAGGAGAAATGGATTGTAATGAATTATATGCAGAATGAACGGATGAGGAGTGACTTCTATTACCTACTTTAGAGAGTTTCAGACCCGAGGAATGCCGAGAAAATTTGCTAGTTATGAATACATTTATCTCCATAGATGACATGCCAGTCAGTCAGCAAAGAAACTCTTATACACAACGACAAAATTCAACACAAATCAGGAATTAAAAGGTTTTATAATCATTTGTATTGCATGCTAAAATACTTTGTATATGACTATTAAGATAGATTAAGGAAAATATTTTTTTTGTCCTAAGTATTTTGGTCGCACCCTACGCAAAAGTGTGCTTATAATAAAAACAAATGTTTTTAGTACATTTTAGTGTAAATTTTTACTCTCATTTTATAAACGTAGTCGAAATAATAGCTCGTTATTAAAGAAAGTTCTCTTGCTTTTATTAATCGTCTGTCTGTAGATATTACAATATTAATATATATATATATTACGTTTTAACCTTAAGATACACTGCATGGCCAAATTATTATGAACATCTACGAAATGCTTCGTCGTGTTTTCGCTGGCAGAGATAACGATTTTTAATTCTCTGCTCATAGTTCTCCTTGAAGTGGGTTTGAAGTAGTGCTCGAGGTAATCTCTCTCAGCTGAAGAACTGGAACAGCTGGTTTGCCGTATAGTTCATACCAACAAACGCCTGTCTCTGTCTATCAGAGCCTTTTTTCCTCTCGCATTTGCCGCGATTGGCAGACGTTTTTTGAGACCATTGCCATTCTCCATACACATCAGATATTGTGTCCCGTGATTTTGCGCTGAGTTCTATCAATTCTGTTACGGATGCCTATCGAGCTCCAATAATGAGTTCTCTTTCGAAGATCAAATTTTGCGGATCAATCTTTTTACCCCTGTTGTACTTTGCTTTCCACCAAGCCTTTACTGCTTTAATAAGGCCTCGTACTAACGTAGAATACAAATATCAGTAAGAGATTTTGTATACGTTGACATGTTTCATGGTACTTCGCGCATGATGCAGCATTCATAACAATTTGTTGTTTCAGATAGTGAAAAAGAAAAATGTGTTTCAGGGTTTGCTAGACGCTACTAAAGCATTAGGAATTGCATTTTACGAAAACATCCAATGCTTTTAATTTTTAACATTAAATGATGCTAAATGAAGAAAATTGGGAAACTGTAAACTATTAATGTAAAAGATCTATTCATGATTGAGTTGGATTGGGTTGTTTTACCGCTGAGAGGCGCTTTTCTTCACAAGATGGGCTAAATGACCAGGTCTCAAAGACCCCGAAGGCTCATAGAACATTGGGAGAAAGTGATCCACTAGACAGCTGTTAGGAGGCAGATGGTAGCCTCTCCTCAAGACCATCCAGTGTGTTCTTTAACATGCACACAGTATGGCTCTCTTCTGTGCACAGGTCACGACCTAACGTTTCATCAGATGGAAGGCGGCTTTTCCAAGCCCATCAGTGTCCCCTACTGACCGAGTGCAATATTCACGCTTGAAATTAGAAATTTGGTTCGTGGTTAAAGGGTGACAGCAGCAATTGCTGCTTCAACCGTGGGAGTGGAAAACACACTGTTTTTGTTTTAAGAAATAAAATTAAAGATCTTTTCATGATGAATAAGTACTAGCAAAATATTACTAGAAGTATTTTCGAAATCATATATTGGTTCGAATTTCTCTGCTGTTCACTATCTGTCAGGTAAAAAAATAAAAATATTTCAATAAAAAGATATGAAATCTATAAAAGATTAAGAGAGAACAGATGATCCATTCATTTTGATCTTGTGTAATTATTCTTCATTGTGCCAGTTTCTTTTCTGAAATCATTAGATGTTATCAATTTCGCTTCCATATATATCAAATCAGACTGTTACTTGTGCAAAATAAAAATAAATATATATTACTTCAAAAGTCCTGAACATGTAGGGTTCATATAAGGTGAAAACAATTTGGAGCATGGAGAAATTTAGCACACCATAGAGTGTCAGTTATGATTTATAGAAAACATCAAGTAAAGCGCTCTGAGTCGTGAACAAAACTAAATTTCAACAGAACTGACAAAAAGAACACTAAGAATAATTTGAGATGGAACAAAACTTCTAAGGAAAACAAATGATGTAGGAAAGCAAAAATCCACCTGAAAATAAATTAAAATTTTAGGATTGAATGTCTTTCTCGTCAAAAGAAATTAAGCGTCAATTGAAAAGTAAAATAGTTATAGGAAAGGAAAATAGAAAAGAAAATGGAAAGAAAAAGAATATTTGTTTATTGATTCACGATTTTTTTGTTTAAGGAATTACTATTAAAATGCTTACAGCTGAGAACGATTTTGTTACCATACAAAGTTTGCTTAATTAATTCAAACCTGTAGTTAATGGGCAACTTCAGGAGAGACTGTGGGTTGAGAGCTGCTATGATATGCATAGATTAAATTGTTTCCCTTATACTGATAAATCTTGAGAAATGCTAGGTGTAATAAAAACCTGTTGTTACTAGCTTTATCATCATCATCATCATCATCAAGCAGCCATGGGCTACGGAGGTCCAACCAGACCACGCAGTTTACTTCTCCAAGCATATCTGTCCTGAGCTACATCTGCTGCATCCGGCCACTGCACACCAATTCTAACAAGGTCCTGTTTGACATTGTCTGCCCACCGCATCCTAGGTCTCCCCCTCCTTCTGAAGCCTCTAGGCACACTGTTCATAACCCTATTCGCCAATCTATAATTATCCATACGGGCAACATGGCCAAACCAGCGGAGTCTCTCTCTGCACAATATGCTGCTTAAAGGAGGTTGCAGACTCCTTTGCCTAACCTCATCATTAGTTACAAAGTTAAACCACCTAATACCCAAGATACTGCGAAAGCATCTAGAATCAAAAGCATCTAGTTTCCTGTTATCTTGTTTACACAGCGTCCAAGTTTCACTACCATAACTAACCCTAGAAAGAACCAAACTATTATACAGTCTAATTTTAGTCTTTAGGTGTATACGCCTATTTCTCCACAATCTCCATAGATTCTTAAAAGTCCCGGCAGCAATACCTATTCGTCTGTTAATCTCATGCCGCACATCACCAGTATCAGTTACATAGCTCCCAGGATAATTAAACTGTGACACCTGCTCAATACTGCAACCATTCAGATTAACTGAATCACAACCTGCCTGACCAATTTTCATCACTTTAGTTTTCTCTCTGTTTATAACCAAACCTACTGTACTCCCAGTCTCATCAACAGTTCGAATGAAAGAGTTCATCTCATCAACATCATTTGCCAAAAGGGCTAAATCATCAGCATAATCTAAATCAGAAATTTTCGTATCTCCAGCCCATTTAAGGCCAAAAGCTTTCCCTTGAAGTGAATTTCGCATAACATAATCAACAACCAAACTAAAGAGAAAAGGAGACAAAATGCACCCTTGTCGAACACCAGAAGTAATGCTAAACCAATTGCTACAAGACTTACCAACTCTCACACATGACTCAGTGTTATTATAGAGAGCTTTCATTATGTTGATTTTTGTTCTGTTGACTGTCATAAATTGCGATTGATCGTGAGATCGTATAACATATCGGAAGAATTAGTTAATACAATAATGACTCTCTGTAATAAGGTTGAGTTATGTGTGAGAGTTGTTAAAGCTTTCAGTAACCGTTTTAGCATTACTGCTGGAGTTCAACAAGGCAGTGTTTTGTCGTTTCTTCCTAGTTTGGTTATTTACTATTCATGAGAATTTCATTGTATGGGAGAGATTGTTGCCTTAGATCCCTTTTGACAAATGATGCGGACGAAATCAGCTCTTTCATTAGAGCTTTTGATTCAACTGGTAATATGTTTGATGATAAATAGAGAGATTACTACAGTGACAAAACTGGCTAATGGGTGGTGCTTCAGCTCATTTGAATGGCTGAGATCTTATGCAAATATCTCGTTTTAATTTTCTATAGAATTGTGTTAGAAATACTGGTAATGTGCGATATGAAAAAAACAGAAAATACACATTGCCAACGTTTAAGAATATATTATATTATGAGAAAAGTAGACGTGTACATCTAAACCAGGCCATCCAACAGCTGACTCATTGCAAAAGAACTTGCTGCTCATAAAACATATTATCAATGTAATGAATCTGGCTCATTTCTTCCAGTTTTTTCACCAAACATTTCTAGATGTACAACTAAACGATTTTGTCAATTCATAGTACTCGTTAAGAAGGTATACTTTATTTTTTTAATCAAGATATTTTCTTGATTCCTTAAAAATATGTTTTTTTTTTCAATTGATTACTGATTAAAAATGCCTTTTTTCGATTTTAAGAAGAAACTTTTTACTGCGACTTTTTAAGAATATAGTATTTTCCTAGTGGTTCTCCTTAAGTTTGGGTTGGACGGGCCTGATCTAAATACTGAAATCAGAATATACATTAGTTTGGTATGTTAATGAACTTGGATTATTTCTAGGTAAAATGATTGGAAACTTGATCCTTTTGTAAACAGATGTTTGTAAACATATTTAGTACCTTAGAAATTAGGTTGTTTAAATAGATAAGTAAAGTTACTGTCATAAGACGAAGACAACCAACACCGTAGAACAGTACCATCTTTTGTAGAAAGAAATTGTTGGTTTGATCATATTGCTTGCATAGAAAATTTCAGATTAGGCAGGCATGGGCAAATAGCGGCCCGCCACTTCTATTTGTGCTGCCGCGAGCTACCGCAGAAAAATAAATTAAATTTGTAAAAAGAGAAAAAGAAACCTATATAGTATAAGAAGTCCAACTTCAGTAAGTGAATCTCATTAAAATATTGATTTTAATAAAATTATACTTTCACATTAGATTTTTTTATACAGAGTTGTCGATTATACATTTCTTTGACAGCCGTCCTTCAATTTCTGTTTTGCATGCGACCCTCTAGTTAAAAGATTTGCGCACTCCTGAATTTGGGAATAGAGTTATGAAAAATGAGTCTGAAGTCTTCAGAAAGAGATCCTAAAACTCTGTAGCAACCAATGAATCTCAAAGAGGTTAGAATCAGCCCCTAATGATCAAATGCAACAGATATAGTTCAGAATAAACGAGTATGGAGAGCTAAAGTGGTAAGTTTGGCTGGAACACTATAGCCCCCTAGTACTGAGTTTTTTTTTTTTTTTTTAAGGAATAGAAAAAGAATAGAAATATCCCTCCGGTTGGCAGCAATAATTGGCAGATTCTACTATAACTACTTTTTCATTTTTTCTACCATGCTGAGAAATGATCAATCACACAAGGGTCTTGGCACTGATTACTTATATTGATCAGCCTTGAGATTTAATTATGTCACTGAGCTTCATTGTGTATCCTGAACTTGCTGCATTGGTGGGCTTCTGCTGAGTGAAAATCTACAGCTGTGTTTTTTGTTTGTTTGTTTGTTTGTGGATTGGTAATAAAATCAATAATATACCTAAGTGAATAGATGCACAGGATACCTTATATCAGCTGGTAGATAATCCTGACCAGAGGCCACCGCTGGTACCTGAATTCTTTCTTCTACTGGCATCATCAAACCTACATGGCCCTAAGAGTCTGGGTGGCTTCAATATTTAGTTGTCGGGGAAGCAAGTCTTTGCTCCATGCCTCCGATTAAAAAGTTTGATATTTTCGGTATACCTCTCTCTATGAGCATGATTTCTTTAAAAATCGCGCTAATCATGCTCTTTTAACAGTACTTGGAATGCGAGTACTCTGCACAGAGATTGCTGTTTTGATATCTTCACATAGGACTTACAGCGGTATAACCTTGATATTCTTGGGCTTGCAAGAGACCAGATAGACAGGCAAATATCAGATAATTGAAAATGTTTTAAATTTCTCTTTTCAGGGAGTAGGGAGGATAGAAGCCTCTCCACAATGTACATGTGCTACTTATTTTTCTAAGATATGACTACATTAATGAAAGATATCTTACAGCTAAATTTAAAACTAAGAATAAAGATTTGAATATTATCCGTTGTTATGCCCCCACAGAAGCCTGTAATGAGACGAAAAAGACAACTTCAGGATACTTTATTTCTTAAGTCAAGAAAGGAGATATTACTCTTTGTCTAGATGACTTCAATACTAAAGTTACTACTAAACGAACTAAACTCTGACCTGTGGGCAGGGGTGATAGGTCCTTTTAGCATTGGGAGTTGCAGTGACAAGGGGAACGTCTCCTACAGGTAAGTAAATTTAACGGTCTGAGTGTAACTAATACATTCTACAAACACTAAGACCTTTATAAATACATGTGGGTTTCTCTTGATGGATTTCAGAGAAATATAATCGATTATATATTAATTTACAGCAAATAGGTTAGTTCTGTTAGGAATACCAGATCTTATGAGAGAACTGAAATTGGTTCGACCATTACCTTGTCAAAATTGTCTTGCAACTGAAGCTTAAGAAATGTTGTGATAAGGTTAAAAAAATTACCTTTAATACTGAAGCCCTGAAACACTCAGATATATAGCCAAAGTCTACCGTGACAGATTGCTTAGTCATTATGACCGTTGTGTGGTTTGCTTATTGCTGAATTATGGAAGAATGACACCATTTTAAATAGTCTTTTCGTGAAAATAATACTAATATTCTGGATAAAAGGGAGAGAGGAGACAATGTTATTTGAGTGATAAGCACTGGAGCTTATTTTGGAAGAAGGAATTGAGTAATAATTTGAATCAAATCCCTACTAGACCTAACAGATGGCATTACATAGAGCTTAATAGGTGTGTAAATGACTAGTTAAAGTCTGAAAAGAATATTTTTCTTCATAGCGTCGAAGACAAAGCAGATGAAGCACTTATACAGCACCAGATTGCACCAGATTGTTCTATTTTTGTGCGGGAAGAAACAGACAATTATACAGGGATTGAGAGATAAATATGGCAAGGTTATTGAAGGCGAGGATTCTGTCATGGGAAGGTGGGATGATGATATATTGCGATTAATAATTTTGCAATATGCGAAAAACATATCTTTTCTATATAATATGTTACAAAGAATTATTCGTTTACGAAGCTATGGTTATTATTAAAAGCATATAAAAATTCTCTTTATTTGGTTCAGAAGAGGAAGAAAAAAGATTTTTATTCGTAAAAGTAAAGAATATACTACATTTACCATTTGACCCCCAAAACTAAATAATTTATCTTCAGGAAAATCAATAAATTAAATTAAAAATAGGTCATTTAGTCACGAAAATGCAATACATCAAATAAATTCACAAAACACAACACATAATATTTCAGCTAATTTGAAATTCCCAAATTATTTTTAATTCGATTTTCAGTCTACTAAAAGAATTTATATCACTAGGCAACACACAAAATGGCTTTGAAATCAAAATAGCCAATCTTTACTAATTTCGAGGTGCTGAACACGAAAATGACAATAAAATTTGTCGATTGGCTCTTGTTCAGGAGAGACAGAGGTCATATTTAAACGACTCAGTTCGCATTGAGTACATAAGCAACCATTTCGCAACGCTCTATTTTAAACTCCAGATTGCAACGTAATTGCGTTGTATTGCATCAGCCCGCCATATACAATCCCCGGAGGTATTGTATCATTGTCTGATGCTATGTAGTTGACTCATGACATAGCAGCTTTAAAATCGCGGACAAAAGATGATGCTATCGTTAGTTGTAAGCGACATCTCGTAGAGTGAGAAAGTCGTTTGAGCGACTCCCATTTACCCCTGAGTCATAAGTACAACACAAGTGATCCTTTCACTTTTAATCCAGCAGTAGTGATGCCTCGTAACTGTGTTAATAGTGTAGATGCATTTTGTAACATTTACGGGGAAGTGACGTTTGCAAGCCAGAAAAAGGCCATTACTCCAATAGTGAAAGCGGCGTATGAATTTTATTTTGGATGCAAGATCGGAGAACAAGACAAGGCCTGGACCCCATACATATGCTGCACTACTGCAAGGGGGGCAAAACCTATTTTTCCCTTCTCTATTTATTTTTTCTTGTCTTAGTCGTTTTCTATACAAATAATGTCATCAGTGCAGTTTAGCAAAATAAGGCTGATCCTTTCTTATACTATAAACGAAATGATTTAATAATTAGAAATGATTGCAAACCTAGGAGAGGACATTGAAACAACGGATAAACTCTACTCTCCTGAGTTAGAGCTCATGCTGACTCTTACAATTTAACTAACTCTTTTGCAAAATTGATCAAAGTCTTTAAGGGCTTCTCTCTTGCCCATGACTGATTGTAGTTCTATCTATGTTTGCTGCTGCTGTCTCTTAATTTTACACATGGAGCTGATATAAATACTCATAACTTTCTTATTCATAGGAAAACAAGAGATAATTCCCTACCTCTTATTATCATCGTGTCCTTGGCGGTTGTTGGTCATCACAGGAGGACAAGAGAACATCAGTCCTTAATCGTGTTGCCAGTGTTGGCGAAGCTATCAAAGTTCAGTGCAACGGCGCTTGAAGGGGAGTGAGAGGACAAATCATCAGGCGAGGGTGCAGATCGCCTGCTGATTTGGAAGATGATGACCACTATAGCGAAGGATAGGAAGATGAAGACAGGAACAGATGATAACTATAGCGTTATGGCTGGACGACCGTTCAGTCTGTCAACATCTCCGAACATCAGATCATCAGGGCGAGAATCAGGTCCAGGTGTCGACTTTCCGACGTCTCATTATAGGGTGCACAATCACCATCTCTGAGCGACACGAACGTTTTTGGAGAAAGTCAGGCACGCTCTCTTCGGAGTGGAACAACACCACACACACTTCATTATCGTTCGCTTTTTTTCTCATCATCTCTTCTCTACAAACGTTTTCGGTGCAAAATTCTTTGTTAGTTCCTTTGTTTTTCCCACTTTCCTCATTGGTCGCCCCTCTTGCCCCATCGTCCTTAGCGCCATGCATTAAGACCAATGGAGGGTGTCTCAATGCAAGGTATGCCCACAAATATACATAGGCCCATGTGGTCTTGGATTTTGAGGATGATCGCATCTGTAGCTCCCAGTTATAAGTGTTTATGATTTTTGCTTCTGCAATTCGCCGCAATTGTGAAAGAAGCCATAAACGTCCCAATCACACCAGATGGAGCGTTGTATCTCTCTTGTCCACTAATTGGAGTTAATGCAGGTGCCGTTTAATAAGGAGGGCTTGTGTGTTGTGACTTATCTCTCGATGCGGTGGTGGCTCTGTTGAAGCAGGGTCCTGCCAATAGTTTTAGAGTTTCTTTTTTATTTGCTCCAACGAAAACGGGCGAAATGGTTCAACGGCGTGCGGGGTGAACGACGACCATTCCCGTGGTCATCTCCAGTTTCCTCTCGGGGAAATAAATCTTTCGCATTCCCACGGCCTCTCCTCCTTTGGAACGAAAGGCGGACCCACCAAAGAACACACAAAAGGACACACAAAGCGCTGAGGAGACTTATTGTTCGAAATATTTCCTTGAAGTTATGAAAGGATTGGAATCAGTTCATAACGGTACGTGTGCAAAAACCTTCCGAAGTGGCTGAAAAACGAAAAAGCGACGATGCCGTTGCTGTTTCTATGGTTTGGAGAGAGCCAAGCAATCATGCAAACGACTGCTACTATATATATACACAAGGAAAAAGAAGTGCACAATAGAATACCCGAATATACAATCTGCTCTCCGACTAGTTCCGCATGGCGAAGGCCTTTCCGTTCCCGAACCTCCAAAAGAATTTTCCATCGATTCAGACGATGAGGAGAGAGGAGAATCCGATGTCAGGTTCTCCGCAGCCTTCGGTGTCTAATGATGATCCATACGTCTGCCACGGTGCGTCATCTGCGCCACACATTCTCACCGAGGAAGATGAAATTAATTATCTTCTTCGCGAGCTGAAGCTGCCCAAGGCCAAAGCAGAGTTACTTGAATCAAGACTTAATGGAATCTTCTCAAGGAAAATATCTGAGTGACTTCCTTTCGAACTCGTCATGAGCGGTTTGCGCCTTACTTCAGAAAGGAACATGACTTTGAGTTCTGCTCCGAGGTAGATGGCCTGATGAATGCCCTCGGAATCAAACATGACCTTCAAGAATAGCGATTATTCATAGACTCCTCGAAATTGAGTCTCAAGGCAGTGTTGCTGCATAATGGAAATTGACTTCCATCCATTCCGGTCGGACATGCTGTCTACATGAAAGAAACCTACAACAACTTAAAACATATGTTGAACTGTCTTCAATACAGTAAGTATGGCTGGCATCTCTGTTGTGACTTGAAGGTAGTGGCTCTGTTGATGGGTCTGCAGCTGAGATATACGAAGTGCTGCTGTGTAGAACACCCAGCACAACTGAGATATACGAAGTGCTGCTGCGAAGTGCTGCGAAGTGTAGAACACCCAGCACTGGCAGAAACGCACAAAATCCTGCTACCGTCCCTACACATCAAACTCGGTGTGATGAAAAACTTGGTAAAAGCCATGGATCTGACTGCATCAGCTTTCCAGTACTTGGCTGACAAATTCCCTCGACTCAGCGATGCGATAATTAAAGAGGATATTTTTGTGGGTCCTCAGATCCGCGAGCTGTTCAGAGACCCGATGTTCGACAACCTACTTCAAGGTGACGAGTAAAACGCTTGGGACGCGTTTCTTCTGCTGTCAACTAAATTCTTAGGGAATGTCAGGGCAGACAACTAGAAGAATCTGCTCAGGCACGCTGGTTAAGAACATGTTGTCTCTATATCACAAAATTGGCTGCAATATGTCCTTAAAGATCCACTTTCTGCATTCTCACTTTGATTTCTTCCCCGACAACTGCTGCATGGTTAGTGATGAGCACGGTGAACGTTTTCACCAGGACCTTGCAACGATGGAGAAACGATAGCAGGGAAACTGGTCCACTTCAACGTTGGCTGAATATTGTTGGACGCTCGCCAGAGATGATCCTGAGCAGCTGTAAAAGCGACGGGCACAGCGACCTCGGAAGTAGAAGAGGAGTTTTACCGATACGTGACATACGTACATATTACTCTATTATATAAGAAACTATTGCGGATTTCTCAGAAATCGTAACCAATTTTTCAGTTTCATTGTCATATTCTGTTCAGCACCTTGAAATCTTTAAGAAATGGCTACTTTTATCTCAGAGGAATTATTTTATGAAAATATTTTGCTCCGTGCATTTTATATTTCCATTGGGATTGCATTAATGGTATTTCATATTCGGTTCGTCAAAAAAAATTAATTATTAAATTATATTGTACGATAAAAGTTTAAAATTTAACTGCTTCTGCTGTAACAGTTTTGTATTTTAATAATTGTGTGTTGTCTGACAGATAATTCCAAAACCAATCTAACATTATACCGCGAATACCTTAATTTTCCAATTTATTTAGTAAAAAGTTATGATCTATTGTATCGAAGGCTTTCTGTAAATTTAAGAACATAGTTACAATTTTTTCTCTATTATTCAATGATTTGTTAATATTTTTTGCAATTTTAGAATTTTTTTTTCTTTTTGAAAGCCAAATTGATTTCCATTAATTTTGTTGTGCTTAAGCAAAAATTGTATACAGTATTATAAATATATTTTTCCGTTTTTTTTTTAATATAGGTAGAATGATTATTGGTCTATAGTTAGAAAAGTCGTACTTAATACCTTCTTTAAAAATAGGTCTTAAAATACCTGTTTTAAGTTCAGTAGGTATGTTCCCAGTAATAATCTGATTTATGATTTTTGATATAATATTTAGAAGTATTTCTTTATTAAATTTTATACCTTTAATGTAAACATTATCGTAACCAGATGATTTATTGTTGCCTAATGTAATAATTATTTCATCAGTTTGTATTTGATTAATTTTAAGTATATAAATAGAGTCCAAGATTCGTTGTCTCCTAGTTGGAGCACAATTTACACCGTCTTGGTGATTTGTATTTCTTATTTGTAGAATTAGTGCATTAAAAATGTTACTTTAATTGTTTGCTATTTCTTCCACGGATAATTTCTTTTTGGACATTTTATAAATTATTACGTCGTTAGTTGACTTTATCTGTTTTCCTTCTAATATTTCGTATATTAATTTCCAGGTAGCCTTCATATCATTTTTCTTCATTATAAGTTTATTTCCATAAAATAATTGTTTCTGATTTCTAATCTAAATATTAACAGTAGTATATAATCACTTCTATCATTGTTTTTAAATTTAAATCAAGCTTTATCTCTTTTCTCATTTAACTCAATCAAATTCGGTGTTGTCCAGTTTTTTCTATGATTTATTTTTCTTTTTCCTACGCTCCTCATATACATTGTATTTTTTCCCTAAAATTTCATCACAGATGTCTTTAAATAATTTATATAGATTCAATTCTTCCATTGAGTTGTCTCCATAATTTTCTAAATTCCAATTCATTTCAGAGATAGCTTTGTTTATCATGTTATGGTTAAACAACTAATTGTTATTTTCTTGGTCTGTTTTAGTATAATTAGTTCTGTTCAAATTATTTTTGGTATTGCTAATCAATGTTAAAATCATTAGTGATCTGCTATTTTGCTTGTTTGAATTATTGAATTTGTTGATATATTCTTCATTTCTGTTATATTAATATGGTCTATACAGGTTTTTGGTAATTTTATTTTTTACTATTTCTTCTCTTGTAGCTTCTCTTATTAATCTTTCGAATTTCATTTCTGCCAGTAGTATGATATAATTTTCCGTTCCATGCTTTTTAGTGTTCATTGTACCCATATTGAAATCACCTATTGAAATTTGATTTTGATCTTTTTCTGTATTTTCCATCCAGTTTCGGAAATTCAACTGAAAAGAATTTACATCCGTACTTGGTGATCTGATTAGTGCTAATACATGATATATTATATTATTTTTTAACTTTTATATATATATAGTTTCCGCTGGAAGTATTTGTTGGGTTATAATTTCAATATCTAGATTTTAACTATAATATTATTAAAATTCTGCATTTAGCACTCCCTTGTTTTAGAAGTGCAGAAATATGTTATTATTACTTTAAGTGTGAGAAAGGGTATCTGACATAAAATAAATAACATTTCGAAAGATTTCAATGACAATAACTGATCATTTCTAAATGGGTTTATCTGTTATAAATCTCATATGACAGAAAATTCGTTTAGATAATAGATGTCCTGGAGGAAATCTCCTCAATTCTATTTTGACGAGTATTCTATCGATAGCACTCCCTGAGGAAATTGCTCTATTGGCCCCAATCACTATCCACTGCTTATGTCGTCCATATCGTTCTGTCTCCTTGTTCTCGAAAAGATGCATCTATAAGTCAGTGAAGCTGATAACATGATACAATTCTATTACGAATCGGCGATGTTTCCTCCTTACGACTCTAGTGATATCTACAAGTTTAAGAAATCATTGTTCCCACGTTGCATTTTATTGCTAAATGATACCGTATCGAAAATGAATATATCCGTCTACTACTTACTATAGTGATGGATGTATGATGCCTGCTGGAAATGTATAACATTGAGAATTTCCTTCCACAAATTTAATGTTGGCAGTTTACAGTTCAGTGTTATAAATCATTTTGACTTTTAATAAAATATTGTAATAAAATATTTTGACTTTTAATAAAACATCATTATTTACATATTTCTAATCATCGATTAGCTCGAATTTCCATTGCTATATTCATTCAGGAAACTGGAGATGATTCATCATTGTTATGATTAACATTATCACAGAGAATCAGTAACGTATTTTTAGTACGTTTTCAAAAATAGAAAAAAGAGATAATGTTTTTACTTTTTCGTCTTTTTATATGGACATTCAACATTTCGATAGAGATAAATATATATATATTGGTGGATACGTTTATGACTGGAAATATTGCGATTCGCCTTTATGGATCTCACGAGAGTTGAAATAGTGCCTTCTAAAGGAAGAATAAGATGGAAAATGGCAAAGTTTAAAACGGATCTTGCAACGATCTATTAATGCCAGAAATTTGAATATTTGCTGATAGAGCATCATGGTCAAGAGCTTTTCATTGACACCAATGATTTCCGCTTCCCCTGGGGGTGGAAAAATGCAACTTTTCAATTTTAAGAGAGAGATGAAAAACTATTTTCGACTTTTAATAAAACATTATTATTTGCACTTTTCTATTCATCGATTAGTTGGAAATTCTATTGCTATAGGTGGATAAAGGCAGAAAATAAAAATTTAAATCTCATTGAAAATTAGCATCCCATATTTCTTAAACCTTAATCACTACTTATTTCGTCCTAGAATTTCAGGAGTGGCATTAACACCCTGATCGCAGCGAGCTGCCCATGACTAAGGATGCCTCTAGGTACAGTACCTCTAAGAGATTGACTTAAATAAGGTCCGAATCAACCCACAGTTCATAGCAGTCCCTGAGGAAATTGTTCTAGTGGCCCCAATCACTATCCACTGCTTATGTCGTCCATATCGTTCTGTCTCCTTGTTCTCTAAAAGATGCATCTATATAGTCAGTGAAGCTGATAACATGATGCAATTCTATTACGAATCGGCGATGTTTCCTCCTTACGACTCTAGTGATATCTACAAGTTTAAGAAATCATTGTTCCCACGTTGCCTTCATTGCAAAAGAATTTGCTGCTCATAAAACAAAAAATAAATATTAAATCTTTCATTACTCAAATCTTTTGACCAAATATTTTTAGGTGCATAACTAAATGATTTTTCCAATTAATATTATTCATTAAAAATGTATATTTTTATTTTATAATGAATATATTTCCTTGATTTCTTGAAAATGCAGATTTTCTTTCCAATTCATTCCTCATTAAAAATGCAAGTTTTCGATTTTTAAGTAAAAAACTATTTGAGGCTCTTTAAAAAATATAATTGGTTTTCAATTTACACAATAAATTAATATGTTTTTGAAATAACCCGATCACTATATATTTGCATTTTTTTAATTTATGCAGATAATATATATATATAGTTTTTTTCGGACGGAATAATGTGATTTGATGTCAGAAATTCTAAAAGAAAAGAAAATGAAAGCTTTCCAAACTTCGTTTATTTTAATTTATGATATGACCCGTAAAGTTACTAGCTTTTCTACATGTTATGACAGAATAAAATACCATGCCAACTTGAAACTCGAACCCGGACCCCGACAGTTGCAGTGTTACCGAGAACCAATGCGATAACACTAAGTCACATAGACAGCAAGAGATTCTTAAGGTTTCCACAGAGGCGACCAAGAATGGGGAAGCATGAAACCTGAACTTCAACGTTCTACCTCGAACTAATAAGGGCCAATAGAAGAGGAGGCATCTATAACTTTCCTTGCTCAGTCACATGACCCAGATGAACCCCCTAATCCAGTGACAGTGGTGATGTGTGGCATTATGAGTAGGGGAAGCAATTAACAAAAGCACTACTTCAACTAAATCTAACACGGTTCCATTACTCTCTGCTTCCGAATCATTGAACCGGAACGTCGTTCCACTACACCATGTTTCCGAATCACTAAAACGGAACACTGTTCCGCTACTAGATATTTTCGAATCACTGAACTTGTACGGCGTTCGGTACTTGTTTCCGAATCGTTGAATGAAAATAGTTCTATACTTTTTTAAATTAAATGTTAGTAGTATATATAATCTAGTAGAGAAATAGCGGTGGGGGTTGAGAGTACAATCTCCCCGTCATTGAGAAAAGTTATTTTTAACTGATATTTTTCCGATTGCCGGGTGGTTAACGTGCTTGGTTATTAACCTTAGGAAACTGGGTTCAAGCCCCGGCTGTAATGCATGAATGTTCTCTTTCTGCTGAGGTATCGCCTTTCTCACAAACCTTCTCTAAGACGTACTAACAGACCCCTGTCAGATTTCTGGGAACAAGCAGCTGTTTGAAGGAAAATTTGTTTGTTCGTTAACTGGTATTAGTAAAACTGTTAACAAAAATTTTGAGAACCCCATATTTCCAAAAAGAACTGGAAGAAAATTAATTTGATTCTCATTTAATTTAGCCTAAATAAAATCTCATAAATTCAATACATTGAACTACTGTGCAAAAGCACTATTACGTCGATAATGTTGAATAAACTTGTATTATGCAAACAATGAAAAAGCCAAAGCTAAATTAAAAAAGCAAAAAAAAGGCATTAAATACATATATTCAAAAAAATATATATATTTAATGCTTTACAATTTTTACTCATTTGCACTTTTGCCCCGTACCCAGTGGTTAGCGTGCTTCGCTAACCACTGGTAACCACTTCGGTTGAAAGGGACCTGGGTTCGAGATCCGGTTAAGACCTGGATGTTTGTGTTGTTTATTTGCTGAGGTTACGGCATTCTTTTGTCTGTCCTCTGTTACAAGCGACTGCTTGAGGGGGATGAATTTATTTATTTTTTTAGACAGAGTCGAAGTTACACCTCATGCGTCTCTAGGCACAAGAAGTGGTACAGTCGCTCAAAAAAATATCCGAACACTATGGTTGATTACAGAATTCAGAAAAAATATCTGGCACGATTTTTTTAGAAATTAGTGATCTGGCAACCTTCGTGAACTGTACACCACGGAGGTATGAATGAGAGGAGACGCCCTAATGCGCTTTCCCTGTCGAAGGTTATGATGCTGACGCGCAGGGCGGTAGCCATGTTGTTGCTTCCAAAACAAATCATTTGCCGCTGCAATCAAGCCTACTTTTCACGTGCTATACTCAGTTTCACTATGCGTTATATACGGGAAGATTATTTTTTACGACTAAGAGAAAGCCCATTTAAGCTATTTGGAATTTATATATTTTTTTCAATGCAATGAATATTTCCATACAGAATTACTGTATAGCAGAACTATTTATGTATTTCGTTGAATACGACAATAACAAACAATTACGAGATTTTAAAAGTTTATTTATACTGCATTGATAACAGTAGGAAATATTTTATGGATAAAACATAAAAGTTATGTGCAATAGCAGCATTTAAACCGCAAAAAATCACATTTGTAAGATTCAGAAAATAGCTCTTTTATGTTTTAAAAAAAATTCTGATTCCACAAGAATAAAAAAAATTGCGTAACAAAACTAAATAAAGCCAGTAGTGTAGGAGCCAAAATGGTAGATTTTAAAAACACCTTGAACTGTGGTGCAGAAATCATGTATAACACACTTACATTGAAATGCTTTCTAGTGATTTTTCACAGTAGTAAAGATTCAACTCCAAAAATATGTTAATAAGTTATGACACCCACTATTAAGACAATTATGAGTGTACTGAATTTTCATTTTGACTTCAAAGTCAACAGGTAGCTCTGGATTTATTATTTATTGATAAAATAATTCTACTGTTTCATTTGGAGAATTTTTCTGATAACTGTTTTCTTCTCTGACAACAAAGTGCAGAAAGTGATGCAAATTAGCTTAAAATTATGATTTATAACATTTAGTTATAACTTTTTAAATTTTAACTGCTGGAAGTCTAGTTTGAATTACATCATTATTAAAAACCTTAAATTGCAGTTGTACTATTCATGTTCACTGTTCTGATTGTAGCAATATGTGTGTTGTTTTGATATGAAGCCCCAATATCTCAGGGCTTCATCTGTACCACATAAGTAACCTTTAAGTATTGATTAGACATTTTTAAAACTTTGTACTGACTTTGTTTAAAATTTTCTAATATTAAAGATAATGGATAAAGGTACAATCACATCTATCCAAGATATTTTTTGATAGATGAGGAGCTTAAGATCTTCTACAGACAAAGTGTGTCATCATCAAAATTCTTTGTTTTGTGATAAAGTCAAAAATTCATGAAACTAATCAAACAGAAATATCATCAAAACTGTTATCTATAATGCTTCTGGTCTCTCTTTATTTAATGAAAAACTGAAATAAAAGATAATTTCTATGTATTGGCCATAAGCTGACAGTGCATTTTAGTTTACAGTGCAAAAAATAAAACATCTTTTCAAGAAATTTAATTAAATAAAACAGTACCGAACAGTAAACCATAGAATTAAGTTTGAAATAAATATGTAAAATTTGTAACACACTTTTAAACTCGTAAAAGGAAAAAAAATCTCTGGTGTGATGACACTCCCGATTTTTAGAGGTAGCTACAGCCCTGAATTTTTACTTATTTATAAATATATTTCTGTTGCTAATATAAGAAGTAAAAAAGAAAGAACTAAAAATAAATATATACAAAATAAAACTAGCTAACAATCCAAAAAAAAAAAAAACCCAGATGGTGTTTCGAACCCACCAGCTCTGTGTCTATACCCACAGCTTCACATCTCTCCCCCATCTCATGCACATTTTCCTCCCTCAACCAGAGTTAAAAATTAAAACAAAATACACAATTATTACAATCTCTCAAAATAAAAAGAAAATCCCATAAGGATTGAAATACATCTTTCCTCAGCCACAAAGGAAAAATTCAAAATAATATCTGAAAAAACTATATAAAAAACAGCTAAAAATTATACTAAGCAAAAATAATAAAAATTTGAAAAGCATGAAAAAAAAACCAAAAAGGAAAAAATATATCCACAGGGTGAAGAGAATATAATATTATTTTAAAAAAATAAAATAAAAAAGGCAACGTTCCAGACAGTGCCTCGAACCCAACATCTCAGT
Organism: Ryuthela nishihirai; assembly: GCA_038380435.1. Classification (NCBI taxonomy): domain Eukaryota; kingdom Metazoa; phylum Arthropoda; class Arachnida; order Araneae; family Heptathelidae; genus Ryuthela; species Ryuthela nishihirai. The sequence continues at coordinate 65,710,781 of JAWZYU010000011.1, read as the reverse complement.
GCCTTACCCCTCAGTCTTTCATACCTCCCTTTATGTATGCCTAACCTAATCCTCAACAAAAGTAAAAATAAAATAACTACAACCAATACACTCGCTCTATTTAAAATCCATACAGAATTAAATAAATTCAGTATTCACCTTAAAAGGAAAAATTAGAACCCTATCAAAAGAATTAACGAAAAGGAGAAAAGCAATACACTCTCCTCTCCTCTTTTAACTAAAATTATTTAAACAATTTGAAAAGTTTTCACCCTAACTAATGATCGCTGTCACTCACCTATGACAATTTACACCAGACACATTAAGTTAATCAAAAAAGAAATTCAAAAAGGTAAGACTCCAATCCAAAAAAGGGGGGCATTTAAACAAAACCCTTAAATGCTACACAAATTAAAAAAAAGAAAGATTATATTTCTCACCTTATGAAAATACTTTATTGTAATTTACTTTTCCCTTTTTACACTGAACGTATTAAATCAGGAAGAGGAATTTAAACACGGAAACATTTAAAAATAATAATAATATCGAATACTTCCACCTAAAATAAAATAAAAAAACTCCCTGATATTTTAATCACCTCTATTTAAAAGTATGTAAATTCATCATCCATTAAATAGAATACACACTAATATTCAATTACAGCCAACAAAATTTTTTAACTGAGAAAGCCTGCAGAAGGAATTCTCAAATAAGTGTAACGTAAAATCATTCAATCAATCAATCAATATAAGAAGTACATCTTCACATTTATCACTGAGTACAATCCTAAGAAAATAAAAAAAATCTGTTGAAGAATCGAGGTTTGTAACTCGAAATAAAACTAGATTTTCATAGCAATTTATTATTTTTATCTATAAATCATAAAAACGTTTTATTTTTTAAAACAAAATGAAACTAAGTGCCTGCATACGAACAGACTAAAAAGGGAAAATAATAACTTTTTATATAAAACCATATATAGCAAATAACCATATTTTATAAGACATGAATTGTGTCCCTCGTTGTTAGCATTTGTCAGCGTCAAACAGTGGACGCGTCGTTTGCCATCAGCGCCAGTGATGGCAAACGACGCGTCCACTTAAATTTACAGTTTAATTAGCGAAATAGTAAAGAATCACAGGAACTTTTAGCAAAATTTAGGGGCCCCACTACTTTTCAGAAAATTGTCTCACCGGTTCCAAATTTTCCGTATAGAGTTTCCTTGGGTAATATTGCATTGTCTTCGAAAATCAAGTCTTTATCTTTAACAGAATCGAAGATAGAATTTTAGAGCACATTTTTTTTACCATTCTCCTGTCTAAAACTGTAATAGATAACCCGAGTTCGATTTTGAGTGTTGAGACTGCTGAATGACATATGCATTTCCATCCCCTCTAAACGTTGGCGAGCTATATTCTAATTAAATAAATAAAATAAACTCTTTTTAAGTGAATAAATAACCATTAACTTATTAGCTTCTGATTTTACTTCGCTTTCACTTGTTATGCGTATTAGAAGACGAACTCATAGGAACATTCTGATCGATGAGAAACATTAAATTATCATATTACCATAATTTATGTATGTAGACGTCATCTGTACCAGAATCAAACACCCTAGATTTCATAACTCTCTTCTGCTCTTTTCGGAAAGAGCCTCGTAGATTAAAAAAAGAACAGTAAATAACAATTGAACCAGATTACTGCCTATAGTACTTTGTTTTCAAATATTTTAATACTTATAACTTAACAATTTCAAATTTTCGTATATTTTTCTTACCTATTCAAACTTTTCTAATGCAAATTACATGGATATGAATGTAGTGCAATACAGTAGGTACCAGCTTAAGCTAGTTAATTTGTTCTTTGAAACAGGAAGTTAAGCGAAAAACATTAAACTTATCGATGCGAGCTAAATGTATTACAACATATATTTTTCATAGTATGCTGACGGAATGTAGCCTCGACGAATTGTAGTAATAGTACTCGTAGTTTATGTTAATCACAAAATATTTTGTATATTTTCTATTATACCTATAGTAGTAATAACATTATCTTTAGTTTTTTCGGTAATGAGAACAATAACACGTAGTTAAGAAGTTATAAATCACTTCAGCAAATGTGAATCGGAGGAATTAAGATGACAGACATCGGAACGCGATATAGGACACAGTTAACGTTTACTTTACATACGTTCAACGGTAGAGCAATACTATTAACACATATGAAATCTGTAAAATTTGAAATGAGAAAACCGGACATAGGACAATAAAGGAGAATTTCACCTCGTTTATTATAACGAATAATTTATTTAAAAAATTGAAATAACTCACCTTCGATTCCTCCTCCTGTGTCTGCAACATTGCTGATGACAGTCACAACGACTCTAGCGGCCTCTAGTGGTAAGAATAATGTGAAATATTATGTATGGTGCAAAGCAATGGGAAAAGTGCTTCCAACGAAAGAAATTTCTGCTCATTGAATATCGAAGATGTAACTGCTGCTGTGAGATACGATAACCAATGCAGTAGCGATGGAGCCATATTCTTCATACACTTCTAGCTCGACTAGATTGGCAAATTGGTGATTCTGTTAATTATAATTTATATTTATTTTTAATGAGATTTTTTAAAGGAATCATTGCTTCTCTTGCTTCCATGGACGCTTCACCATTACCCAGTGACTCCCACTTCCCTGCAATCCCACCACAACATGCACCAATAAGCCAATGGTGAAAGTATTCAGTGTATTTTAGAAAAAAAAAATCATAATCATTTATTATTTTTTTAATGTAATTAGTCTCTATTCTTTCGTTTTTAACCTTGTAGTTATGTATATATTTATTATTGCAATAAATAATAAGCTATAATATATTTATTATTGCAATAAATAAATACTGTATTCTGAAAAATAAAACAATAGGAAATAGATGTATGCATGTTTTGAGACATGCTTCTCTCTTATCCCTACTATTTGCTTTATTTCGCTTCTTATGGCAAAATTATTCTTGAATTACACGGCCACTTTTAAGATCCCAACCACCATGTAAATCTAGAGCCGATTGCAGAGTTCGTTTTTCCTAGTGGCTCTTCATTATGTTTGTTTTGGATGGGTCTGAGTTAAATGAAATATTTTACGTTAGTGAAAGGAGTTGGATTTAATGCTAACAGAAATTTAATGATACTTTCATCAGTTTATTCGAACATGGAAATTTAACTGTTTAGTAAAACAAGAATTACAATAAAATTTCTACAATTCAAAGGATGACTTTATTTTATAAATAGTTTTTGATAATTTATTCAACATCCTACACGACGGGGAAAACGTTTTATTTCTAATTCCCAAAAAAATAACACTTTTATTAAAATCAATGCGAAATAATATTACAGCTAAAAACAGGAAATTTCCCTCTTGCGACTTTATCAGAAGAAAAAAAAAATTGAAATTTTGATTTCTTTTTCTCTTGTCTGCTTTCCAATAAAGGGATTTTTTAATTTCATTACCGTTTTACTATTCCGATATAGAAAGAGGAATTTCTCTTCTGTAACTTTATCAACAGAAAAAAGAGTTTTGAAACTTTGATATCCTTTTGTGCTGTCTTCTTTCCAATGGATGGATTTTCGAATTTTGTTACCGTTTTTCATTTTTGTTCCCGTTAGAAATCTATTCTGATGTAGAAAGAGGAATTCTTGTTTTGTAACTTTATCAATAGAAACAAAGAATTAGAAATTTTAATTTTTTTTTGCCCTGTCTTCTCTTCAACAGATGCATTTTCAGAATTTTATTATTATTTTTCCTTGTTTTTCCCGTTATGGATCTATTCTGATGTAGAAAGAGGAATTTCTCTTTTGTAAATTTAGCAGTAGAAGCAAAGAATTTTTGAAACTTGATTTTTTTTCGTGCTATCTTTTTTCCAATTGATTACTTTTCAAATTTCGATTTCGATTTCTTTCTTGTTGTAATTTTAGATCGATTTTGATATATAAATAATAATATTTATATATCAAAATCGAACTCTCCTTTAACTTCATTAATAAAAATAAACTGTTTTGAAACTTTTCTGTTCCTTCCTTGTTTTAAATACAGATCGCTCTTGAAATTTTCGTTTCTTTCTCTTCTTGTTTTCAATTTAGCTCAATTTGGTGCAGCTTCATATTAGTAAATTCATTATGAAAACAAAATTATTTATAGGAAAAAACATCGCATTAATCATTCCAAACATCTACAGTTACAAGAGCAATTAGTTAAAACATTTGAAAACAATAAATACTTTTAAAAAGTTCCGTTCCAAAAAAAGCATTTGTTCAAATCACTCTAGTATACAAAAAAAAAAAGCAAACGATGCATGCCGTGTTTAATTACCCTCCGTTACAGTAACAGAACCAAAGTCTGCAAATTACAAGTCTTATAAGATGTATTATTCGAACGAAAACAGAAAATACGCCCACTTCATTATAAAGAGAGTAACTAATTAGACTATTACTACAACTATCCTGAAAGACAATTTACTGAATAAGAAAAATGAACACCTTGGTTTCCCAAATGTCATTGCTCACTTGGCGTTTTCATTCGCTAATAGCAAGGACGTTTTTTGCGAATGAAATATTATTTCTCACCGTTTATAAAGACCTAGTTCATGACTTACTAACTGATGAAATAAAAAATTTATTTTCCTTTTAGAAAAGAAAACGTGAGATTCCCTTGGGTGCATTAAAACGGACAAAGTCAGAATCTTTGTATTCACTAGGGAATTCTGAGTACGTTACTGGAAAAAGGTTTTGGCTGTTTGATTCTATTCGGATGTTTTCTGATTTCAGTCCGTCCATTATCCCCTTCAGTGTACTTTCTTTTAAATATAATTTATTATTCTTTGATCACGTTACAACCAAATTATATCCGTTACAAATCACTCGCAGAGTTTATAGCTTATTTAGAGAATATAGAGTAATTAAAATTAGCTTTCATTGTATCACGTGATCAGTCTTTTTCATTTGGCATTAAATTTGCCTTGACACTTGACCCTAATATTAATAAAATACTTAGAATACAGTCGGGTTGCTGGTAGAGTCGCTCAAAAAAGTATCCGAACATTACGGTTGATTACGGAATTCAGAAAAAATATCTGGCAGCAATTTTTTTAGAAATTAGTGATCTGGCAACCTTCGTGTCACGTGACACGAAGGTTGACAGATCACTAATTTCTAAAAAAATAGTAGATATTAGATATTAGAAAGATCGAGGGAATTCAGTCCTAAATTGGGGAGGGTGTTGACTCAGTCGATTGCGCCCCATTCTTGTAATCTGTAGTTCCCAGATTCGAGTACCACCTGGGTCACAGTTCAGATTCTCCACTAAACACCTACCCTGCGCTCGGTGAGAAAGGGGAACCGATGGACTTGGAAGCAGTGGACAGGTGTTAGCAGACATGGGAGCTCTCGTCAAGGCTATCTATTGCGTTCTTTAACGTGCACAGGGTATGATTCTCCTACGCCATTCCCTGTGCACCTGTGCATACTTGCCATGGCTTTACTTCCATCCCGACTGACGGCGGCCTTTCCAAGTCCATCGGTTCCCTTTTCTCACCGAGTGAAGGGTAGGTGTTTAGTGGAGAATTATGAACTGTGACCCAGGTGGTACTCGAATCTGGGAACTACAGATTACAAGAATTTGGGCGCAATCGACTGAGTCAACACCCACCCTAATTTAGGACTGAATTCCCTCGATCTTTCTAATATCTGCTACAGTCGTTGCTTCACAATTTGTTGCACTACAGTTATAATCAGTTCACAAATCGCTTTGTAAAACAATAAGCATATTTCAGATTTTAAAATACATGTATCATAATTTATGTAGTTTTGAAAACGGAAAGCTCGAAAAAAGTGATTTCACTCGTTTGTTCTGAAATGTAATAAAAATATGCATGCCTTGCATTCGAAACGTTTTAAGATTTCTCCCTTTCTCCTGAAGAATTTATCAAATCACGAGGAACAATTTGAGGAAATTCGTTTAACAAACATAACATCTTTACAAATGACAAATGCAAATTGCATAAGAATAGGCGTACACAATAAAAACTTTTGAGAACTTCTACTCTAACATACTTCTAGATCCGACAGATAATTATTATGCGTTAAAGGAGTTTTTGACTTATACACCTCGGTTAGAAAGGTATGCTCATTGCGAACTGTAATGTTTCGTTATTTTGCTTTTTATTTCTATACTCATTTACAAATTAATATATTTGAAAGCAAAACAAAACATCACTAATTTTTATACTCTGTTACACCTCAGTTGAGACCTAATATAAACAAATCGTACGACAGAAGGAAGCCTTTCCTAGTATCAATGGTCACAGAAATAACTGGTACTGATTATATTACGAGGTATCATTTTTAAGCACAAAAACGTGTGAATATAAACATGTTATAATCGTTAAATTTGTTAATATCAAAACACAGTACCAGAGATGTAAGACATCGTAACTGCAGTGCTAAATAAACACCAATGCCAATTTATGTAACTGCTTGTAGAAATATGAAATATTAAGCATATTATATTATCAATAGAAAAGTTAGAATGAATTTAAGTTTAAAATGAAAATGCCATGTCAGTCCGCACTTTTGTGAAAATCACTATTCTCTAATATTGCCTACGGTATCGTCCCTATTGCTAGTTTGTAAATCAACAAGCACATTTTTAAAAACTTGTAAACGTATTGCATCGACTGCCACACTTAAAAACTGTGCGACCTGAATTTTCCCGTTTCGTCTAAATAGCATTTTTCTTTCTTCCACGATATAATTATATTTGACGGCATGATTGTTTGCATTTAATTCTGCTGAGGTACTGCCATCCTCACATACCTTCTACATGGCGTATTAAACTGGCAGGCTCCTGTCAGACCTCTGTAACAAGTAGCTGCTTGAGGGGTACTTATTTCTTGGTTTATTTGAATAATTTCTTCTCTATGTTATTACATCATATTTTCCAATTAAAACAACTTCGTGTTTGCGACTCGATAGATATATATATAAGGTTAGACTGAAGTCAGATAAATTGAGATATGAGTTAATCGATATTAATATTTTGCTTAAATTCAAAATTTTATTTCTGATGAAGAATTCTTAAAACCTTTTCCTGATCGCTACCAAGGTAAATTGATCACAACTTCGTAGCAATTAATTACTTACCCTTATTTACCTGAAGTATGGAATATCCGACTAGAATCAGCACGTTTAGAGACACATATACTTCATTTTCAAATATCCCACTTTTAATTCCTTTTATTGCCTTTCCACACATTTAATCTTTAGATTTGAACTTTTACATATTAACAAATTTTAACAGCTTCCGTTGGTAATCCCATTTTCACTGCACACAAACACGCCAGCGAGACCATTTTTGTCCACCTTGATTTTTGTCTGCTTCTAGAGTTTCTGGTTTTAGTTTCGTATTCCAGATTCATATTCATAAATCTTCTGATTGTTAGTATTAAGTGCTAAATAACGTCTAAGTACATCATCTAGCAACCAAATATAAAGTAGATTAAATTTATTCTTTCCCCACCACTGCTTTGTTAAAACCAATACAAGAAAAATCCACACATTTTTTTTGTTCTGACAAATCGGTTATACATAGTTACGAGATCTTTAGCCAATAGGTGAAAGAGTTGTTTGTTTACATCACGTCTCAACTTAGATTACAGAGTGTAGAAACATTTTACAAATACAAATCGTTGCTAATACGGAGATATCTTTTCCATTTAATTTCGTTTCAATGGAATGTCAGGTTCTTTGTGTGAGGTGTGGTTCTCTGTATAAGATTAAATTGTATGCTCAAACTCTACTGAGCATGGGGCTGTTTCATTAGCATAAAAAGTTAGACATCTGGTTTACAGGTTCCTCCACACCCATCGTGTTGAAATTTTCTAATCACCATTTTTTTCTCAGTGACAAAAGATACCAAATGGACTTATAATATTCGTCTTCCAATCTTAGAAAAATATCTATCTTAAAAAATCTAACCAAGATTTAAAATTCATACACTTTTTATGTATATTATAAGAGACTCATGACGACATTATCAGTGGGCTTTGGTAAGCTCGTAAAATATTTCTAGTAGAACTCTTACTTTCTGAATCCTATGTTATCATGATATTAGCATACCTTCATAACTAATAATGCAGAAATATTCCTAATATAAGAAAACCGCTTAGCTTCTGCTAAGTCTAAAAGAAGCATAGAGCCCAGAAGTTTGTTTTTGAGTTCTATCATTTCTCCACTCTTGAACCATACATGGACTCCCCTATTTTCATACCGTTGGGGAGATAAAGTTTCCCTGAAAGCCCACATCCCAGTATGATGCCTAATATGGTTATCATCCTCTGAGCGTCCCTTCGCTAGCGAACCAATAGAGAACCAGAACGTAAGATTTGAGAGCTGTTTTTGTATCAGGTAGAAGAGATATTATCCTGAACCTCGTACGCTCTCGAGTTCTTTTCCTTTAGTCAGTTAGAGAGAGCGTCAGAAAATCTGAGCTAGATAGCGCCCACCCCAGCTGAACGCATAGCCTCTGGATTTCCCCATAGTGAGCACTTGAGCTGCATTAACTGAGCTGAGATCTTCAAGTAAAAGTCTGCCCTCATCTTACGTAAATTTTATCCGAGTGCCAATACATCAGACGAGGATTTGGCCTACCCAATTGACTGACTATCCAGCCTAGCTAACTAGGGATTTTAATTCTCCTCAGGTAAACTCCATAGTTATCGATTCAAAAGAACCTTCAGATATCAGTGAACTGAGAAGCTTTAGTGAACTTGTTAAAATTAGAATTTATCTGCTTCGACCTCCTTAAAGCAACCTAATGCAGCTTTTTATGTCAGCTTTATCTTTTGATTAAACTTTGTTTGTTATACAACTGCCGAGTTGAGTAAATCAATTAGAGTGAATTAACTGAGTACCTGCAAAACTGGAATTTAGAATCTCAATTAAAGTTAATCAAGCCACTATACGATCAACACCCTTCGAGGGACCAAGTGCGGTTTTCCCTCGTAACACCTAGTCAAGGAGCTTGCAAGGAAACATCCATCGAACCATGAGCTGTACTAGTAGATAACTACATGGAGTGCAATTTAAAGAACATCTGTAGATTTCTCTATCAGTATCTCTTCAGCGAAGGTGGGGAAATGGTGTAGCGTTGCTTTGGAGGGCGACATTGGTTTGCAATGACACTGCAATTCCTGGATCTGGGATGTCATAATCCCCTTTGTCTTTACTCACAGATATTACTAAGAATTTTAAATACCCGAAACATACTTTAGAGGACATTTAAATATGATTTTAAAAATTAAACATATTATCTCCTCTTTGTATTAAGTTTTTCTGGAACACTTATTTCTCATTCTGTTATCAAAGTTTAACTTGGGAGAAATGTAGCCAGTATATGAGAAAAGTAATTCCTCACGAAATAGAAAGAACGAAAGTGATACGGTGAACAAATTGTCTGATGACTTTGAAAATTGTAACTACACGAATAGAAGGATTAATAAACGTTAGAAACGTTAGAAACGTTTATTAATCCTTTCATTCATGTAGTTACAATTTTCAAATTTATCCTTCCAACGTTTAAACGTTGGAAGGATAAATTTGGTACAGTAATAATAACGGAAATTCAGGAAAAAATGTTAGCTACATCGATACAGTGGACACCCAAAGAAGTTCGTGTACCCGTACTTGAAATGTCCCAACAGTGGCTTACCCAAGCGGGGATTGAGCCCTGTTGAAGGAAACAATTGTGGTTATTTTCCGAAATTTTAGACAATCCTGGAAAATCGTGACGCTTAGCAATGTGTTTACCCAATTTTTCCCCAATTATACTTTTGTGACACACAATAGCATTTTCTACACAAAATCATAAACAGAAATGAGAGATATGCTATAAATACACAACATTCTTAAAGTCTAAACTTTCTTTTCTAACACCAGCCTTTTGATTGTAACTAGATTTTTCAAATATATCTGGATATCAGAATTATTTGTGAATCTGTGATCCTTGGTTCGTGAGTCAAAGATTGAAAATAACTTCTATAGGCTGACAAGGATGGATTGTTTCACTTCTGAGCACTTTTTGCACGCAATGATCTGGCCTTTTGCATAAAATGGACTAAATGAACAAATCACAAAATATCCAGTCCTGATCTGGCCATTTCCATTTTGAAAGAAGGGCTCATAAGACGAATAAGATAGAAGATCAACTGAAAAACTATTAGGAGACAGATGGAAGTATGGAGCCATGTCTTAATATAAATCCGATGGATAGCCTTTCAACCTTATCGATATCTGTTTGTCACCAATGATACAGTTGAGCCTAATGGAGAAAATCTCAACCTAAATGTAGTTGAGGACTCGGGAGGGGGCTAGGTTGGTAGAGCTCCCGGCTCGTAATCTGTAGTTCCAGGTTCGAGTCCTATCTGGGCAAGCATTGAGTTTTATCTCTACGAAATGACCACCCTGCTTTCAGTCAGGAAGTAGAGACCGATACTCTGGAAAAGCCACTCTCCGTCGAATGAGACGCATAGCCGTAACCCATGTACAGGAGAGTCATATCCTGTGCGCCTTAAATAACCCACTGCATGGCCTCACAGGAGGCTAACAGCTGTCCAACGGGTTCCTTTCCCCTAACCTTCCCTGAGCTTTTGAGATCCTCCTATCTGGTCATTTAGCTCATTGTTTGCAAACATTGCAGTTCAGAGGTAAAACAACCTAACCTTGAAGACTCATGAACATCAATTTATGAGCCTGAAGCATTTCCGACTGAGTCAATCAGCATCCCAGTCTGACTAAAAAGAAGCGTTTGCGAAATCATCCCGGTTAGGAACAGAAAGTGGTTTAACAATGAACGTCACTAAATCGTAAAATATTACGATTAAACATAAAACGTTTATGCCTGTCCTTAAAGTTCAGATTAAATAATTTAACTCAAGCTAATTATTCTAACTAAAATAAGAAAAATTTTCTTTGGAGTAAGAAATAAATTTCAATAGAAAATAACTTTGACATAAAAGAGAACACAAATTATATCAAAAAGTAATCAGACAACGCATAAATCTCGCAAACATAATGTCTAAGAAAATGTTTTATTAACAGTTTTATAAGCTCGTAAATTGTGTAAGTACTGTAATAACACGAGAGTTGAGACATTCATATGAATACAGAAAACTAACCATCATTACTGTCGAAACCTTAACAGTCCTGAAAACCTTGCTAGGGAATCAATTTTTTTTTTACTCTACAACAATCTTAGTTTTATGCTGTCAATACTTGGAACTCATACAGTAGTTGCTTGATAATATATTTTGCTTTCATATATAAATCTCAACTGAAATATTTCCCGTGTTCTTGATAAAATATTATTCGAAACGTCTAATATCTCTGTCAGATCTTCCCAAATCTTGATTTTATATGATATTTGGTCATTATTTAAATGATCAGAGTGGCGCTGCATAGGGACTGCAATGAAAAAAAAAAACAAAAAAAACATCTGTTTTGTGATAAAAATCATAAAATTTACTAATTTTGTAGAGTTGCGTTAGACAAATAACATGAACTAAAGAACCACATTGGAAGTTGGTCACCATTTTTAAAATGGCTGTTAATGTTAATTATAAGAACTTATGTTTTATGAAATTGCCACAGGCAACCCAGAAGTTGGGAACAGTGTGTGTTGTGATTATCGTATATGGCACTACAAGAATTTGTGGTTACCACATGGGAACAGCTGAAGATCAGGTAACTGTGCAGATTGTGGCTGAAGCTCCACTCTTCTTGCGCACATTTATATCCCACAACTTAGCCTGGGCGCCAATGATGAAATAAAATAACCTAATGATAAATGGTACTTAAGGTATTCTGAACTACAGTATATGCTAAAGCTGATAAGTGAAAATAAGAAGTTCCTGTTGAAGGACAGTCAGGTTTGCCACGAACACGTCAGTTGACTATGAAAGTTGCAAAATTAGGCTATTTGACTGTCTTTCGCCAATGAGATAGGGACACTTGCCTAATCCTTATTTTCCTTCAGGGAAAGACTTTTCCCTCAAACCACTCGTACTTCCGAAGCTCACAGGGTTACGTGGCAATGCAGCGACAGTCTAATGTCTTCTCCATCTCTTCTTTTTAGATTGCAGCCATTCAGCTGTGCAGATTTCTTTCACTGGACAAGTAAATAAGAATACACTTTTGAAGTATTATTCAAGTTTGGAATTTGCTTTAAAAATAACTCTGAATTTATTTAACACTCAAGTGAAAAACGTGGTTAACCCCCCTGAATACAGCTAATAATTCAGTGTAGTAGTAGTTTTTTTCAGTTGTCACCCGAGTTGGTGATTGATGATCCTTTGTTACAGCAGAAGAGAAAACATGGAAATACACTCCTACTTGTAAAGGCTATTCTAAATTTAAACCAGCTCTAAATATTGTCATTAAAGAATTCTGCTGGCAAAATACACATGAAACAACTCCTGATTTAAATGGAAATTTCCGTAACTAGGCTTAGAATTAATCTATGAAAAAAAAAACGTGTTGTTCTCGGTTGGAAAAAGAACTTTGATCTACTCTGAAAAGCCACCGTCTGCACCATGGGATGTAAAATCGTGGTTTTGTAAGCAGAAGAACCATACTCTGTGTACATTGAAGAACATGTTTGTTGCCTGTGAAGTGAGGTTCCTACCTGTCTTTTAATAGTTGTACAGTGGGTCTCTTGCCCAATTTTCTGTGAGCCCTTGGTCCTTGTGACCTGGTCATTTAGCCATTGTGTGCAAAAAAGTGCCACTCAGAGATAAAACAACTCAAAGTAACTTTAGTATAAAAATTCGCAGGTGTCTAAATTTTTTAAGGCTTCCTTTTGAGTCTGAGGCCACGCAAAATGATCCTTATGTTCCCTTTTCTTGAAAGGTCCTTACTCTCAGACGTGCCTGCAACTAATGTTAAGAAAAAATCTCTCATTCTTCCATACGTTTCTGATCAGATATTCGTAGCATTGAGCAATTTCCACCATACGTCTGATTCCTACCGTCGACACAAAATGGTTCAATTTTCAACTGATTTATTCAAAAGACAGGTGAAATTATGTAGTGTTTTGGAATCACAACTGACCTTTAGTTGTTAGCTAATTTTGGCAAACAAAAAATTTGAATTACAGTCCTGTTACTCTTCTGTGATATTTCGGGTTACTTTTAAACAATTGCACTTATCTATGTAAAAAAATTATATATTTTTGCATTAACAAATTCTTAGAGGGCCCAGCACATTGTGACGGTAGCTGCCTACGCCACTGGGAATTGCAGAGTGAATTTATAATATACAGAAAATCATGAACACCCTACATCAGGGCACAGTCACTCATAGATGCAATGCACTAAATGTCGATGTTCCATTACGGCTCAAAGGGAAACGATTAAAGCAAAGCCCTACAACCTGTATATGTCCTTTAGATGAATCGTAATTGTCTCTGTTTTTTTTTAAACTATAATCCAACCGCGCTGTGATTTAAAAAACAGTTGTAGTTTCAATAATTATAATTTCTATAATTAAATTTATTTGGGAATGAGACTGTGTATTCCATTATTTCCTATTTCTACTCAAATAAACACTATTATTAATTTTTTAATTATTTATGTTTTATTTATTTAGTTTCTAATATAAAATACTGGCATAAACTATCATGATGCGTCTTAGAGAAACATCAGCTACCAGGGCTTAATAGCAGCCATTCAGCTGTGCAGATTCCTTTCACTGGACAAGTAAATAAGAATACACTTTTGAAGTATTATTCAAGTTTGGAATTTGCTTTAAAAATAACTCTGAATTTATTTAACACTCAAGTGAAAAACGTGGTTAACCCCCCTGAATACAGCTAATAATTCAATGTAGTAGTAGTTTTTTCAGTTGTCACCCGAGTTAGTTCTCCGCAAAATTCCCCGCCCTGCCCACGGTCAGTAGGGGACACCGATGGGCTTGAAAAGGCCGCCGTCCGTCGGATGGGACGTTAAGCCGTGGCCCCGTGTGCGGGAGAGTCATACCCTGTGCACGTTAAAGAACACGCTGGATGGCCTTGACGGGAGGCTACCATCTGTCTCCCAACAGCTGTTCCAGTGGGTCCCCTCCCCCAACCTTCTCTGAGCCTTCGGGGACTATGTGACCTGGCCATTTAGCCCATGGTGTGCAAAAAAGTGCCGCTCAGAGGTAAAACAACCCAACCCAACCCGAGTTGGTGATTGATGATCCTTTGTTACAGCAGAAGAGAAAACATGGAAATACACTCCTACTTGTAAAGGCTATTCTAAATTTAAACCAGCTCTAAATATTGTCATTAAAGAATTCTGCTGGCAAAATACACATGAAACAACTCCTGATTTAAATGGAAATATCCGTAACTAGGCTTAGAATTAATCTATGACAAAAAAAAACATGTTGTTCTCGGTTGGAAAAAGAACTTTGATCTATTCTGAAAAGCCACCGTCTGCAGCATGGGATGTAAAATCGTGGTTTTGTAAGCAGAAGAACCATACTCTGTGTATATTGAAGAACATGTGCCGTAGAATATTAGTTTCTTCAAGTTAAAGAAAGACTGCCATTTCAACAATATATATCCTATAAACCCGATATATGTAATAAGGGTTGGGTTGTTTTACCTCTGAGCGACCCTTTCTTTGCACACAATGGGTTAAATGGCCAGGTCACAAGGACTCCGAAACTTCAGAGTAAGTTGGAGGAGGAGCCCCACTGGGCAACTGTTGGGAGACAGATGGCAACCTCCCATCAAGGCCATCCAGCGTGTTCTTTAACGTGCACAGGGTATGGCTCTCCCGCACACGAGACCACGGTTTTACATCCATCCACGGTTTTACATCCTCAGTGACAACAGAAGGCGGCCTTTCCAAACCATCGGTGTCTCCTACTGACAGTGGGCAGGGTGGGGAGGTTTGCGGATATAAATCTCAACGTTGACCCAGCTGGGACTCGCCTGGCAACTGCAGGTTACGAACCTGGCGCACTACAGACTGAGCCGTCCCACCACAAATTTGTGGTAAGGATATTTGGTGAATCAGTGACAGTTAGAAAAGTTAATCAGAAAGAGGAATTATTTTTCGCCCACAGTGTTCTTGAGCAATTATATGATTTATTTTGTGAACAAAGAGAAGAATTATTTGTTTCTATTCATTTTGTGATCAGACCGCAAAAGTACTACGGAAGGCGCCAAAATGTTCTTGACACATATCTGTAGATTCGCAGTCGTTCCTGTGAAATGAACGAGATACGATGTGTTTGAAAGCATGTCTAAATTAATCATTACGTAATAAAACAAAGACCATCACTTCTCTCTTCATTGGTGACGAGTAAAGTTCGGGGTTGCTCTATCCGGGTAATGTTGCCCGACTAAAGACGGATAAAGATTTTACATTTTCATAAGGATACAGTTTGGAAAGGATGCGAACAAAATTCATGCTGAATTATCACAAGTACATGGACATGTACTTGTGATATCACAAGTACCAGCTAACATGGAAATCATGCCTGTTCATATGGCACTATTTCGGGATGGATGAGCAAATTCATAGAATGGCAGCACAGCTTCAAAGACCTCCCCGTGCATGAAGACCGAAGTAGGCCTAGAACAAGAGAACCATCACTGCTGTTCGTGAACTCATTAAGGAAAACCCATACATCACCTTTCAGGAAATAAGTTTATATGCCAGTGTACCGATTGGCAATGTGCAATCGATTTTTCATCAACATTTAAAGTTTCGAAAGGTCTGTAATGCAGAATGTAAAAAACGAAATTAAACATAATTCTATTTATTCTTAACAGCCTTATATTGGACTGTATACGTGTAACGGAGAATGCTACTTGCGTTGTTTAACGTTTCTGTTATATATATATAGTTTCCATTCCCCCTCTTCAACTATGCTTGTTTTATGTAGCACAGCACCACGTTTTTGCAGTTTTGTAGAATTGATATAGTTCCATATACTTGTAATTATTTCTGGTTAATATTTATGTATAAATGCATAATTTATTAGGGAAACGTTAATTCATTTGCTTCCTGGGGTGTTTCGACATTGTTTGGAGGCGGGGGGGGGGACTTAGTCGGTAGCGCGCCAGGATCGTAATCAGCTTTTCCCTGGTTCAAGCCTCGAATTTGTGGTAAGGAGATTTGGTGAATCAGTGAGAGTTAGAAGAGTTATCCTTTTAATGGTATACCTTAGCAGAAGAGAAAACATGGAAATACACTCCTACATGTAAAGGATATTCTAAATTTAAACCAGCTCTAAATATTGTAATTAAAGATTTCTACTAGAAACTAAGATTTTTCTCCCCAAAATCCACACCTTGCCCTCGGTCAGGAGGGGACACCGATGGACTTGGAAAAGCGTCGTCCGTCGGATGAGACCTTAAATCGTGATTTTGTGTTCGGGAGAGCCATAGTCTGTGCACATTAAAAACAGGTCAAATGGCCTTGATGGGAAGCTATCATCTGTCTTTTAACAGCTATCCAGTGGGTCCTCTTCCCCAGCTTTCTCTGAGCCCTCGGGGTCCTTGTGACCTGACCCTTTAGCCCGCTGTGTGCAAAAGGTATCATTCAGAGGTAAAACAATCCAAACCAAAGTCACTAGAATTGAAAACGTTATATAGTATGTTAAGAGGAAAGGAAATTTTCATTCTCCTAAATGAAATGCTCTGTAGCAGAAATACAATTACAACTGTAATGCTTTAATAGTTGGATTTTATTTCAAAGAAGGTGAATTACGATCAAAAATTTCTAGGCGAACTCGGAAATTTCTTCTTTCATTTCCTGTTTACAGTTGCGTTGGTTTTAAGAGAACAGAAAGCAGCATCATTTTCTTACAAAAACAAAGACTTGGATGTCTTTTTTTAATTTTTTGGGACTAATATGGGTGTCAAAAAAAGTGGCACTTGCAAGATGTGAAATTTAACACTAGAAGCATTTTTTTTCTTTCTCCTGCTGATGTTAATTTCCTTTTGTATAACGCCAGATTTTAGTAGTATCAAATTAATCTACAAGCCAAACGCTGCAGCAATTTTTCATAACTTCCACAGCAAAAGTAATAAATCTTGAGTGCTGAAGTGGAAAAAGAAACATAATGAAATTTTGTAACATTTTCTATGCTGTAATTTTTTATTAATAAGAATGGAATGCAAATAATGGCAACAGAAGTCGCCTTAATTGAAGTTGATGAAAAACATCATATATTATTTTATCCTCTAAAATATGTTTTTTTTTTCTTTTCAATTACATTATAATAGCAACAGTTTTTTATTCTTGCTTTCACACTTGGGTTTCATTTCGTATCGTATTAAACAGCGTACAAAACCATGGAAGAAAACCTAAATTCCTTACATTTCCTGTAAATAAGTAGGATGAATATAATATAGCGCATTGACGGTAAAACATTGTTTTGGAACTATTCCTAATGCTGATCCGGTATAACACACCCTGATGCAGGCTGGGTTGTCTCTATCCCCGGAATATCTCCAGATGGCGACCACGGTTCTCAAACAGAAACGTGATTCATCAGTGAAGGAGATACGATTCCACTTATGTCCCCTCGTAGCTTTCACTTAACACCATTAGATGACATCAAAAGAACATTTTAAACTGTTATTTGAATTTGCTTATCTTTAAATACCTGTAGAGCAGTGGTAAACTTAGGGGTTGTAATATCATAGGATTAATTCGCTCTGTTTCTGGTGTCGGAAGTATTAGTCCGTGGTAGCATTTTAATCCATTGTGCTAGCCAATAAAATCATAAGCGGGAGGAAGTAATACTTCCAGCCTTAAATGACAAATACGAAAAATGATGTAGCATCCCTCCCCCTCCTTCGCCACGTGGATAATGATTTCTCGTTCAAATTTCGGCAAATCCTTCTCTTTACCAATTGCAGGGGCTACTTACTGACGACGTGATACGTCCTATCCATCATTCAATATGATAAGGAAAATTTGGGCCTGTGAAGGCCTCTATTCCCATATGAAAATAGGGGGGGGGGGGTGGAAGATGTTATGGAAAGGGAAAATTTGGAGAAAAGGGGAGGAGATTTTCATGTCTTCTAAAAATAATTTTAAAGAAAATTATTGGAAAGTGGTGGCGAAGTTCTGTCTGAGAATAATTTTCTTTTTGGAAGCTTCTTTTTTTGTTGCTGAATGATTTTTAAGTGCTTAAAATTTCTTCTTTTTTCTTGGGGAACTATGTATTCTTTCTGATGGGAGCGCTTTTCTCTTCTTCCCAAAATGATTTGATTTAGTGAGGTTTTCTAATTATTAATTTAGCTTGAGTCTACTTTGTTATGTGCTGTCTTTCTATGCTTCTGTCTTGAAAACGTACATTGTGAGACATATTTTTCTGCCATTTGTGTGCATTTATTTTCTTCACTCCAATTTTTGCATTACATTTTTAAATTGGATCTGTGGTGTTTACTTTTCTAGATTTTCTTTTAAAATTTTCATTAATTTTCTCTCTTCGGGAGACTTATTGAGTAAGAGGTGCAACAAGCCTTTTTCCAATTGTAATTTTTACTTTCATCTTATAGTACAACAAATTTGAAGTGCAGAGGGTCCCAATGTCCCTGTTGTTAATGTAGTTAAATAGGCTCTTCATTGTCTGAGATTGTCGTATATATCCCATAATGACATCTGTTGTTTCCTGATTTTAAGTTCCTTTGTGGGGCTGAGGCTATCTTATTTCTACTGTAGTCGGATATAGGCCAAAGTCTTTCTTCCTTCTAGAGTCCCATGTGTTCATAACCATTGCTGTAGTAGCTAGTTGCTAATTCCCTCTTTGTTTGGAGTTTTAATCCACATTCCTTACATTTCCGGTGTTGTCTTTGTGGCTGTACCTGGGCTGTTTAACTACTGTGTATACCATAGTAAGAACTATATGTGGAATTTAACGAGTTTGCCTTGAAATGGAACTAGCTGATTAGAAACACAAAAGTAAAATTTAAGGAAAAAATTCTTATCAACATCCGTGTTACTGATACGTCCTGCCCGTGCTGTCTATACATATATACTCCAAGCAAGTAGGGGACGTCACCTGCTAAGTGCTCTGGGACGTGTCCACTAATGGAGAAAGGGATGGTCATAATGATCTGGCCAAGGTCGTGAGACATAAAGCAATGGAACAGTATTTTCGGGAGAACCATACCCTCTGTATGTTAAAGAACACTCCGGATGGTTCTGACAGTAGGCTACCATCTGTCTCCTAACAGCTGTCCAGTGGGTCCCTTCCCCCCAACCTTATCTGAGCCCTCGGGGTGGTTCTAACCTGGCCATTTAGCCCATTTGTTAAAAAAATGCCGTTCAGAAATAAAACAACCCAGGACTGTTGACAGCCTAAAGATCCTTAGCAGAGAAGAATAAATAGAACTATTGTTATACCCCATCAAATCAATTAGCAATTGATCTGCAAAATCTGATGCTTTGCGTAGATTTCATAGTGAAGAAAGTTCGTATGCATTTTTATTTTTGTTGCAAAAATAAAGAATTATTTTACATTCATTATTGCTACATTTCCATCTAGAACTGCAGCTAAGTTTCAATGGAACGTAAATGGAAATTCATCAAAAATGAAAAAAAGTCGTTTCTTTCTTATTGCTTTGAAATTACCTACTCAAGTCTGAGGTCTAAGAGCATTTTGTAGACAGATTCCATTGCCCGTAGTAACCTTTACAGCATCGTGCTCGTGTACTCGAGCCATGCGGCCCTCCTTAGCCGTGTTGCCAGGAATGACATGACCTGTTCGTCCCGCTGAATAGTGCAGCTACTTTACACAAACATCTCTGCACATGGCTCAAGATAATTTCGGCTTCTGTTTGGTGATCTGTTTTTCTTCAGGAGTCAAGACCTTGAGTCTTTCGGATAGGAGAAATTGCTCTTAGTTTAAAAGTTGGAGAAGACGAATCATTTTATGATTGCAGGTCACGAGGTTGCAGTCACGAAACATTTTATTCAGATAATTCTCTTTGGTTTAATTTCGTATTTTAAATGTAGATATTCTTTAGTGAGTTTATTAACCATGTATAATAAATAATACACTTAATAAATGTAAGATACATAAATTGTATTTGTATGCATAAAATTATACATAAATAATAAGATAAAAAATATACAGGCAATTCAACATTAACACAAAACAGCATGTGAAAAAAATTACCCGTGAAATGAAATACATTTAAATACATTTAAACGTATCAAAATAGAAGCCATATAACAGCAACCAATAAGCTTTAAATTCTTACAGGTTGTCACATTACATTGTTATTTATTATTGATGTGCATTTTTATTTTAAACTATTGACATTGTTTCAAAAGTTTAGGAGTGGCAATATATTTCCAAAAATCAATAATTTCAGATTTGTCTATTAATTTATTTTTGAAAATATTTTTAAATAAATAAGACGAAAGAAGGTAACTTCCCTACACATAGAACAGGGATAACCCGAAAGCTCCATAGGTAAATTGTCCTAGTTTCTCATAAACCATACGAACACTTACATAAGGATATGCCCTCTGGTTTACTAGTGAGGTACGCTAACCACTATACCAAGTATGGGCTAGTGGTTGGCGTACCATTGTAATAAATGGGAAATGAGGTACTTCACCTAATAATGTGAACTGATGACTGAATATTGTTTATGTTAAGCAATCGTTGTCTTATTTCGATTTTAAATGCCTTTCTTGAAAATGTCACATGATAAAGTTTTCTCTTCCTTAGATTTATTGTTGTTGTTTTCCTTAGATTACATGTTGCAGTTTTATTATATCTGAATTTTTGAAGATAAACAAAAGGAGTTCATAAATATATATTGTCTTACATCAAAAATTTTATTTATATAACCTTATTTTTAATTTCGTAATATTATTCATAGTAACCTTCAGACTTCTGTTTGGTAACGTCATTAATTTATTTAAAGAGTTTAAATACGTTCCTCCCCAGCTAATTAAGCAATATTTTAAAGTTGATTGTATCCGTAAATAGCGTAGAGTTATGAGAAAGAAAGTGCTTGCAGATTTCTGTTTGTATGACTAAACCCATAAATAAATATAACGTAAAGCTACGACACACCCATAGGCTGCATGATGGCATTTCCTAGTGGTCTCAAATAGGGAGAGGTTGGCAAACGGCGTTCATTGGCGCCATGTTTAGTCTCTGCGAGTGCGTCAGTTAGTCTACAGCTGATTATCTAGCTTCGTCAACATACAAATGGGGACGGAGCAACTTTATGATAAGATCTTGTTATTTAAAAATCGAAGAAATGCTTTCTTTCTGGATGATCGTTTTCTGTTCTCAATATTTTATAATATATTTATTGATTGATTACATTACAATTCAGTCAATTGATTAATTTTCAAATTTATGCAATAACTGTTCCTTCGTACATTTATTTCCAGATATTAAACTTTTACTTAAAAAGTAAAAATGCTTAACATTCGTGAAAAGATATGGCAATATTTTTTATTTAGGCCCTGATTTATGATTTTAAAAAATTAATATTAAAATTATGTTCCAATAATAATAGTTGGACACTTGTAACGTAACAAAGCTTTAAAAATATTTTTCCATATTCTGAAATCTAACAAAATTATGTTATATATAAAAAAACTAGAACATTCTAAATCATTTTTTTCTTTTAATAAATATATCACTAGAAAGAAATACCACCTACCCAGTTTTTGCAATTAATTTACTTTTGCAATTATCAATCTCATTGTAACACTTTTACTTGACTTTCCATTTTGTTTTTGCCTTCTTAAAAACTGCTTCATTTCTACAGTCCAAATTATCATGCCAAACACGATAAAACAATATAACAGTTTCTGCTTAATATTATGACAGTTTGGAAGACTGCTTGGATGGTTTGCTTACTGCTGAACCTCAGGGCTATGATCAAATAACTGATATTTATTTCTGAAAGAAGGGAGTACATGGTTAATATGAATCAACACCCTACTATTCCTAAAAGACAGCATCACAACGAGCTTAATAAATGTGAAAAGCCGACAGTTAAAAGCCGACAAGAATCTTTGGCTTGATAGCTTGGCTTACAAAGCTGAGGAAGCAGTTAGACAGCACAATAGCAGGGGCTTCTACCAGATTGTAAATATTTCATGTGGAAAGAAACAGACAGGTACACAAGGATTGAGGGATAAACATGGCAAGGTAGTTGAAGGTGAGGATTCTGTGATGACTTGGTGGACTGAGCATTTTAGAGGTGTTCTAAATAATGTGATTATTTCTACTCCCATTGTTTGTAATGAGGATAGTTGCAATGCTGGCTTTTATGATGGCCCTATATCAAATTCCGAAGTCGAATTGGCTATCTCTAAATTGAAACTGGATAAATCCCCAGCGGTGGATGAAATCAACACTGGAATGCTTAGAGGGGGAAACATTTGTGTTGTCTCATGGCTGATTGAAATTTTGAATATTTTGTATGATAAAAGTGTTGTTCCTAAGGATTTTACTAGAACTATTATTTTTCCTATTTTAAAAAAAGTGATCGTAGTTCTTGTGATAATTCTAGGGGATTTAGTTTATTTTCTGTTCCAGGTAAAGTGCTCTGCATCATTAGAATTAAGAATTTGGTTGATTGACACATGCGTGATGAACAGTGTGGATTTAGAAGTAGTAGGGGATGTATTGATCAAATATTTTCACTTAGGCAGATTCTGGAGTAATGTTTAGAGTTTCAGAAACCTGTGATTACTAGCTTTGTAGATTTCAAAAGGGCTTTTGACTCTGTTGATCATCATAATTTGTGGTTGATCGTTAGATCGTATGGAATACCTGACAAGTTAGTTCGTGTAATGAAAGCTCTACATAATAACACTGAGTCGTGTGTGAGAGTTGGTAAGGCTTGTTAGCGATTGGTTTGGCATTGCTAGTGGAATTATACAAGGGTGCATTTTGTCCCCTTTTCTCTTTAGTTTGGTTATTGATTTTGTTATGCGAAATTCTTTGAAAGGGAAAGAGTTTGGCCTTAAATGATCTAGAGATTTCACGATTTCTGATTTAGATTATGGAGATGATTTGGTTCTGTTGGCTAATGATGTTGATCAGATGAATTCATTCATCAGAGCTGTTGATGAGACTGGTAATAGGGTGGATTTGGTGATGAATGGAGTAAAAACTAAAGTGATGAAAAATGGTCAGGTAGGTGATGCTTCAGTTGCTTTGAATGGCTGAACTCTTGAGCAAATGTCTTAGTTTACTTATCTTGTAAGCTATGTAACAGATACTGGTGATGTGCAGCATGAGATAAAAAAGAAGAAGAGGGATTGCAGCTGGGACATTTAACAATCTATGTAGAATTTGGAAAAATAGGTATATTTTGCATGTATGTATGTATGTTACTAATAATGCACACATTTTCAAACGAAATAAAAATGATGAAGTTTATACTATTAAAATTTTATTTCTATAAATTATATTAAGAAAAAGTATATCTGAATTCTTTTTAATTAAACTATGTTGTATTTTACATGGTTTCAGGCAACTATTTAATACGGTCTGGTGAAATAAAATCTTAATCTTTTAAAAGCATATTCGTGTAGGTATTCCATTTGAATCTGTAGTCTAATGTAGTCCAAGATATTTAATAGTATTAACGTTAAGTTGGGAGTGGGGATATCTGACTTTATTCAATATTTTAATGAGTATGCAAAATACGTTTCTAAGTGTTATGACTTTTTACAATAATATTAAACATAAAAAATTATTAATAATGAAATTACTGAGAAAGTTATATATATATCATATTATTTCTCACGTTTCTGAAAACCAACGATGTTGCAAAAAAAAAAAAGCCCCATTGGCAATTCTACCTGATACGGATTACAAATTTGTTGACTAAGAAGATTAAGAGTAGTAGCATAAATGAGAGTTCTGGCACAGTAAAAGGGACTCTCAAGCCCCTTTTACTGTGCCAGAACTCTCATTTATGCTACTACTACTAAGGAAAATTACGAACTTGTTGACAAAGAAGAACCCTTAACTTAAGAACTTAACATCCATCGACATCTTATGTTTTACGGCCGAAGAACATTTAACATACTGCCAATCAGTATTAAAAGAAAACACGTGAAAACGTTTTTAAAAAGCAGTTAAAAATCATTCTTGATAGATTTGCATTGCTCTGAAGATTTGTTAGAGTTGTTATTTTAAAAAACCCACTAAACTCATTAATTTTATGTGCATGAGTTTGTCACTTAAAGTTAATTTTTATATGCAATTTTATTCCATATTTTTTTGTTTCAGATAAGTTATAATTTTCATATTAGTGAGCATTAACAAGTTGGCAAGTGCTATGGCTCACAATACCTGTCAATACACGTTTTATTTCTGAGTTTCGGGTTATTTATTTTCATTTCTTTACATGTTTTGTTTTGACTTCTTTTTTTAACTTCACGTGTGATATATTGAATGCCTCTTCGGTTAATTTTAGAGAAGCAGAACTTGTATATTTAACCCTTTCACGACCAAGGGAAACATTTTTCCCATTTTAAAATTGGTGATTGTCGTATTTAATTATAACCTTATCTGCATTTTTTATACAGAATGTCAAAATAGAACGTATGCCGAACGCAATTACGTAAACGGGAACGTTTAGAAAAATAAAAAAGAACTGTCAGGACGCGTAATACATGTACCATCAGGACGCATAATACATCCATCTTTGCCTCACTACCGAAAGAAATTGCTTCGCCGAATATCATAATTAGCACATCATTTTGTATAGTAATTTTATTTCATAATTTTGTATTATTTTAGTTAACATTTTGTTCTAATAAACCAATAAATAAAAGACATTGCATAATAAGCCTAACTATAATTTGTGTTACCTTTATAGTCCATTGGAAAAAATATTTCCCATAAAATTCCCAAAAAACTACACATTGTTATGTATTTTTCTTATGATTTTTATTTATTTTACGTCTAAACAAACTAAAATAAACAGTTACATACTAATATTTACTCTTAGAAACCTTATGGTCCTGAAAGGGTTAATACATGTATTTGTTTATGATGTAAAAATGAGGATTAATATTGTGCATTTAATTTATATTTTATGCTGTTTGCGGTAGGATGAAGAAGTTCCTCATACATAGTGTATAGTAGTGTAATACTTGATTTGATTCGATTGAAAGTTGGTTTGATTCAATTAAAATTTGATTTGATTTGGATACAGCCTGTCTCATAAATGCACGATGTCGAAAGCGAGCTGGAGTGCTGTATAGGTTCTATGGCACCTTGCATTTAGGAGCAAGTAACTATCTCTCAATGTCGACGTTCAGGAATAGTCTTCTGCGTACCTTCAGGAACAGACTTCTTTGAAATCGATTCTAAAGGCAGATTACAAGGCTATGATTTACATTTAGCAATCTGGCTATCTCAGATTGACATTGTCTGGCTTCGAACTCTGATTACTCGCCACCAAATTTTTGCAGTCAAAAGATTTCTTCCAGGTCATTTTCTAACTGTTGGCCATCTCGGATGTCGTACTTCAAGATCATAGCACGAACTGACCTTCACGTACAAATCAGGTGCTTTTATACTGACCTGTTTCGCGTGCGCAAATGTGTTTAATTTAAATTTCGTGTGCATATATGGACTCGCATTGTTTTTTATGTAAAAATAATTACTTTGATTTTTCATTGTCAATTATCGCACAAGATATACCAATTTTTTGCATTTGTTGCTTAACGTTTGAGCACCAGTGTGTATCTAATATATATGTTACCGCTAAAGCTCGAAAACCGTTAATGTGCACATTACCTAGCTAATCTGCAGATTAACTGATTTGCTCCGTTAACGTGCGGAATCAAGAGTTTTCCGCATTTTACCTAGGTAATGTGCACATTAACGGCTTCCGTATCGTTAAAGTTTAAAAGTTTGTTTCTCTCATAGTGGTGAATCTCTTGAATATGAATCTTCGTGTCACGTGATTCACTCGTCCGCATTATAAAAAACGCCCCGGATGAGCGGAGGCCAAGTGAGAATGAATCGGTAAAGTGATTCATTCTTGATAACGAATCACTAAAATGACTCGTTCTCACTTGGCCTGCTCATTTTGGGGCGTTTTTTATAATTCGGACGACTGATTCATGTGGACAGAGGGATGACCCTGGTTTCAACTCTACTCTCGGACTATAGATAAATAACATTATGTTAATTTAAGCGTACAGAAACGTTCCTGTTGTTCCAGCAAAGATCTTATTTTCACTTTAACGAGTGCCTAGTAGGTAATGTGCAGATTATCCAGGTAATTTGCAGATTACCTAGGTAATTTGAGAAATGAAACAATTTTCCGCACTTTACCGGATCACCCTAGTTAATCTGCACAATACCTAGATAATCTGTAGAATAACTGATTTCTGCACTTTAGCGGTAACATATATAGTTGATTATGAATAATTGTCTGACTGACTGAGAGAGATGATGCCGTTAATTCTAACTAGGAAGCAGAAACGATACAGCGATAAAAAATTCCAACTAGGGGTAATCCGGTCGTAGATCTCGGGAAAAATTCGAAATTTGACCTCCGACGTGTTCTTTAAGGTCAAATAGAGTTCACATAGGGGTCAAATCATGATCTATGCATGTTAGAAACATGAAAATTGAGGTCTGGGGATGTTTCGCATTGTAGATGTCGGAAACGTTACGAAATGTTGTTTCCGGAGGATCCTTCATGGTCAACGTCAAATTTAGATCTATCAGTACTAGAGAGTCGTAGATTTTGAGTCGTAGATATCAGAAATTGTGCGAATTTGTGGATGCGACAGGTACTTCGATGTCAAAGGTCAACTATAGATCTGCCGGTGCTGAAGAGCTAAAAATTGGTGAATAGGGCTATTTCAGCTTGTAGAGTTCAGAAATAAGAAGTATTTTCAGATCCGGTGTCTCATTTAAGGTCAAATGGGGGTCGGAGTGACTGGTTAGAAATCCTGAAGTGGAGAAGGCACCGATTGACTTACTAGTTTATATATATATTGTTGCGGATTTCAAAAAAATGGATAGCCACTGAGCGTGAGTATTAAAAGCTATATTTCAAAACCAAATTCAATACAAGGTAAATTGTTACAAAGGAAATATGGATGAAGTATCTTATTAACAAATCAACTATTAACATGCACAAGTCATCAATCTTCCTGCATGAGCACACATCAGCTCTGTGTATTTTACTAAATACTACCTTTTACTTGATTTACCAGGTCACCCGAAGATCTTCACTCGTAAACCAATTCTCGTCCTGTGCTAATAACTTTTCACACACTAGCCGAACAAAAAGACAGTCCGTGTAGACATTCGAAGTTAGCCATAAAAGTTCCCACTTTTATACTTCCGCGTATACACAACACATCAAGTTACTTCTTGATACTTAACGATAAAAGATCCCACTTTTATCCTTCCGCGTATACACAACACATCAAGTTACTTCTTGATACTTAACGCGCACTGTCTCAGAACAGCCCACCGGCCATTTTCGAACTCTTCGACCGTTACAATACAACGACCGTTAACGCTCCACTCTCCTTCTCCAAATTCTCCCAAAGTTCTTATTCGTTGGCTGAAACTTTTTGCTTTCGGTTGCCAGATTCCTTCTGTCGTAACACTGCCCCCTTCCTAGGTCTTGTTCGCCCCGAACAATTCTGGATTCCAAAGTTTCTTCAGTTCTTCGATGAAACGGGGTCAAACGATCCACGTGAACCACCTTGCTCTTTGTAGCTGGACGTCGACGAATGCGATATTCCACGTCTGTGTCAAAATGAAAGCGAATCTCATTATGACTTAGATTTCTTTTCTGACTGAAGCCTCGTCCACAAATATAATACGTGTAAGGCCTATAGCCCTTGTGAACACGTTTATGTCTCCGCAGGGAGAAGAATCGACTAAGAGTTTTCGTGCAAAACCTGTAAAAAGTTTTCTTCTTTGTCGAAAGTTTTCTTCTTTGGATTTTTACTTCTATCAACAGTAACAAGGAATGAAAGTCATTAGTGACATAAAATCTAGGGAGGAGTTTCATCCTCCAGTCTGACCCTTTTGTCAGTTGACTTTCACTTAATTCAGAACTGTCGTGATGAACCTTCAGCCATATTTCACCTGATTCAATTTGATCCCCAAGGTGCTTCACAATTATATCAGCTCCATAATTCTTTTTAGCGCTTCGGTCCATCTCCTCCTTCCATACTCTTGCTAGGACTGCAGCTTCTAATCCGACAACCTTACCTGTTTCTCCTGTATAAGTGAAATCAGTGATGTGTCGGGCTGCTAGCAATATTTTTTCTGTTTTATCTTCACATAGCCAGCTTGCAACATCTTCAGATACTCCTTGTTCTATTAACATGTTACGAAACTTGTTCAAAGCATTGCCGTTATGCAGAACCTTGCGGACACGTGAGGCTTCATCTACCTTATTATCCACAATGTTCACCAAACGCAGAAGTTCTCCTCCTAACTCTTCGACGAGCTCTTGCAGTTCCAAGGATCCGTCACCAAGGAAACACTGAACAGCTTCCATCACTTCCAGAGAGTTGTCAACAGAGTTTTAAGAGGTGAATCCATGTTGCTGATAACAGCTGAACAACTCAAACTCTTCATTCCACGAGCTTGTGATGCTGCAACCATTTTCTTAACTAAATCAACAGCAACATCTTCTGTACTGATGAGATCAATAGCTCCTTTTCCGAATTCAACATCATAAACCAAAGCGCATACTCCTTCAGCCAGCTTTTTGGACACAATTGAGCATCTCCTTAGAGGAACGCTATCTACGGTAGCCGTCAGATCCTTGCAGCGGTAAATCTCCTTATCTGTTGGCACCAGCTCCTCTGTCTGTCCTACGATGCAGCATCCGACGTCTTCCATCATCTGCTCGATTTTATCTTTAGTGCAGTCGACTGTGAAGCCAGGGATGGATTCCAATTTGTCCAGAGTATCTCCCGTCAATTGGAGAGCACGACCGGAGATCATAGGGACCTTGAGACCTAAAGCAGCAAGTGCAGGAGCCAAGACAAGACTCACTTTGTTGCCGACACCTCCTGTGCTGTTTTTATCTACCATCCGATGGCGCCACTCGGGTCTCCAGCAAAACACATGACCCGAGGAGGTCATATTTGCTGTTTCTTCCGAATTCACTTTCTTGGAGCTCTCATTGTAATTAGCCAGGGAAATATCAGTCATGATTGCCAAATTGTTCATTCTGGAGATCAGCGACGAGTTCTGTAACATGATATTGTCCACTTTAGAGCTCTTGTAGTCGTGATAAAACTTTTCTATATCCTTATAATCTAAATGGTTATAATGTCCAAATCTGCACATTGACTGTTCAGAAAAGAAATTCAGCATGGTTTCGTTGAGATTGTCTGAGGGCTTTACTTCTCTCTGATCGTAACTCTGAGGCTTAGTTTCATCCAGAAAGTTAGTCTTTGAAGTACTGTCTCTGCCTGAAGCTCTTTTACTAGCATCACCTGTTATGCTTCTAAGCCATCCTTCGGAATTCCTCTTCCTTAAATCCCCACTTTCTATAAACGATTCGAGTGTGGCTATATGCTTCGGAAAAATCTCTCCGACTTCCGCGGTAAAGTCGAATGGCACTTTGTATCTATGATGAATGGACGCCTCTTCTTTACTCGGACCACTCTGCGAAACGTAAACTCTGTTTCGTTCCCCTTCATTACCACTCGTTACTCTGCCTTTGCGATAATTGTCCATGACGCATTTTGCTGAGAGCGAGGAATAGAATACCTTTCGTGTGGATCTCTCTTCAGATCGTGCCAGACTTGTATACCTAGGTATTTTGAAGTGCAAAGCGTACTGTATAGTCTCGCAGCTCTCTGATCTGTGTGATTGTTCTTCACAGTTCCTAGACATGTCACCAGCGACATAGACACTCTGCCATGCATTACCAGTAGTTGCGTGGTCAAAGGCATTATCTGCGCTATCTCTACGATTCTTGATTTCCAGTAGCAGATACACATTTTTATATGCGTTGCCTTTCTCTTTTTCTTTTCCATGTTTACAATCTAACTTAACACTATCAAGATCATCTTTTTCACTGACAAATTCAACATTTAAACTATTGCATTGTTTATTGAGTTCGGTTTTATGATCCTTGAAGTGATCAATAATCTTACCAACTTGAGAAGCCACTTCAGCTCTCATCTCAGTATTTTGTGCGGCCATTTCGGCTTTCAAATCATCTATTTGAGAAACTATCTCAGTTCTCAACTCATTATTTTGACTTTTAATGTCATTCATCTGTGTAGCCATATCGGCTTTCATATCTTTCATATCAGTCATCTGCGTAGCCATATCGGCTTTCATATCTTTCATATCAGTCATCTGCGTAGCCATATCGACTTTCAAGCTATTTATCAACTTTACTAATTCGTCCATACTTCTAGTTAACGGCATTCAATAAATAATCCCACTCCTGACACCAAATGTTGCGGATTTCAAAAAAATGGATAGCCACTGAGCGTGAGTATTAAAAGCTATATTTCAAAACCAAATTCAATACAAGGTAAATTGTTACAAAGGAAATATGGATGAAGTATCTTATTAACAAATCAACTATTAACATGCACAAGTCATCAATCTTCCTGCATGAGCACACATCAGCTCTGTGTATTTTACTAAATACTACCTTTTACTTGATTTACCAGGTCACCCGAAGATCTTCACTCGTAAACCAATTCTCGTCCTGTGCTAATAACTTTTCACACACTAGCCGAACAAAAAGACAGTCCGTGTAGACATTCGAAGTTAGCCATAAAAGTTCCCACTTTTATACTTCCGCGTATACACAACACATCAAGTTACTTCTTGATACTTAACGATAAAAGATCCCACTTTTATCCTTCCGCGTATACACAACACATCAAGTTACTTCTTGATACTTAACGCGCACTGTCTCAGAACAGCCCACCGGCCATTTTCGAACTCTTCGACCGTTACAATACAACGACCGTTAACGCTCCACTCTCCTTCTCCAAATTCTCCCAAAGTTCTTATTCGTTGGCTAAAACTTTTTGCTTTCGGTTGCCAGATTCCTTCTGTCGTAACAATATATTGTTGTAAAAGACATGAAACTGACAGCGAGAGAAATCAGATGAAATGCGCAAGCTCGTAAGGTTTATGCACTCCTAAACATTTGAAACTGTCTAAAATCTACGATCCCTTTAGGACTTATGAAAATAACATAAATTATCTCTTTCAAGGTCATTCATTGTTTTGAGTAGACACAAACAGGAACAATATGCCGAAATTTGGAATTAATGCCAAATGCATTTCATTAAAAACAATCATGGAATACCAGTTATCAGTTTCAAAGACAGAAAAGTGTGTCCCTGTCATGATATCGGTCAGATCTGAAGCAAACTCTACATTGCCCTACCAAAACATTAGAAAAATTCCGTGTTGAGCCAATGGGAACCTAATTTCGAAGCTCCATAACTTCTAAAATATTCGTTTAATGGGAAATGTGATTGTTGATAAATTAAAGAAATTAGAGAACTATCAAACTATGGTAGTTTAAGCCTTAATGTTCGTTTTGCATTTAGAGACGTAGGTGGCTCTGTCGATAGCGTGTTAGGCTCGTAATCTGTAATTCCCAGGTTCGAGTCCCAGCTGGGTCACCGTTGAGATTTATCTTCGTAAAACTCCCTGCCCTCGGTCAGTAGGGGACGCCAATGGCCTTGGAAAGCCCGCCGTCCGTCGGATGGGACACAACGCTGTGACCCCGTGTGCAGGAGATATATACCCTGTGCACGTTAAAGAACATACTGTATAACTTTGACAGGAGGCTACCATCTGTCTCGTAACAGCTGTCGAGTCGATTTCCTTCCCCATCCTTCTCTGAGCTCACGGGGTATTTGTGACCTGTCCATTTAGCGCATTATGCGCGAAAAAAGTGCCGCTCAGAGTAAAAACAACCCAACCCTTACATATTTAATTGTTCTGCAGACTAGAGCCAGTGGTAAGGTTTGTTTCTGCGGCATCTATTAACTGAAGCAGAGGAGCAATGGATATTTGTTTGTCCATGTGCTGTTATCTCTAACTGAGGCAGTGGTCAGCAGTGACTTCGGCCTTAGTCGGGCAAATGAGCGTCAGCAGAAATTTTTTCAGAAGAGAGCAATTTTTTTTAGTTAAGGGGGAGAATATTTCGAATTATTCATTAATGAGTTCAGTTACAAATAAGGAATAATCCATAGATCATACCATAATAAAATTTAGGATGCCCTGAAACAAAACGAAGAATAAAAAGAACTTATTATTGAAAACATACGTTAAAATGTATTTTCATAATAATAAAAAAAAATAAGTAAAATATTTCCAACAGCCAAAGAAAGCGTAAAAAACACAAACATTTATATTTCTTTAAAGAAAAATAAATTAATTTTTGGTAAACCAGATTATTTAACATAAATTAATTTTTCGATAAATTTTTCCAAGGGGCTAATTACCCCTTCTCCCTTGCCGGCTCTCATGGTGGGCTATGTCCTTGTATGAGAACGCCTGTACAAACTAAGAGTACTTTCTAGGAACCTTCTCCGTCCGATGTGTTTCATATCAAAAATCAAAAAATAAAGATTTAACCTTGGATAATGATGCAGCATAAGATACTGGGATGTCTGGCAATCTAGGGTGAAGATTAATTATTCATCGCATTAACCATACTCTACTAGCTCGTAGTGGACACGGTATATATTACGCATAAGCGCAAATTTCCCCCTTTCAATTTCTAAGGTGTAGGGAGAGAGAAATCCACAGTGAGTCCCTCGCACTAACCTCGAACTCAAAACTTTAAACTCTCACCATTGCTCTCAAACAAGAGACGACTTCACTCTTCCATTCCCAGCTCCGTTCTCTCGTTCGGTCTCTCCTTTCTGCACCAGTACTCGCTCATATCCCCTGGGATCCAATGCATTAACCTAACGACTATCTTAAAGTTTCATCTCTTTGATTGCCCCAGTCAGCCCCACTCATTAAGCTGACCCCCATTTTGAACATTAGTGCTTTGCAAGCAGGATGTCTATTGGGTTCGTTCCAATCTTTTGGGATGTCTGGCGCCAACTGTCTCGTCAAGGAATTGTGTGTGTTCATGTCTTCCTTTCACAAATGCAAAAATCATGCAAAATATAAAACATTACATATATACGCGAATGAGGAAGAAGGAAATGCTAGGCGACAGCTACAACTAATGGGAGTGTTCAACTGAACGGGGGAACTTGGCTTTCACTTGGTGACTGACTTCTTTCGATACAGACACAACAAAATGCTGTATTGATGCAATGCCAACTTTCTTTGCTGTTGTGATATGAATTTCAACAGATCACCACGAAAGGAGAACACTTTGCCAATTATTGGAGCTTTTCTTTCATTTCAAAATGGCGTGCGCACAAAAGTTTCGGTTTGGAATCTGACGTGGCTACGTTGACGGTTTGCTACGTTGCAATCATTAGGCTATAAGTCGTCTCATTTTGCCTTTTGCTCATGCATAACTTTCATTTGAAATTGATAGTTTGGAAAAGCCAAAAGGAATTAGGAAATATTTTATGCAATTTTTATATTCTTCTGTTCTTCTTGCTGACCTACTAAGACAGAGGAAAAAATAAATGGCTCTTAGTAATATTTAGCAGAAAGATCAATGATAAAAAGGCTTTGTTAATGAAATTGCTTTTAATGCACCAGTTCGCAGTTTAATTAGATATCGATCTAGAAATAAATTTATTTGCAAGAGATTCAACACGAAAGACCAGAAAGCACTTTCAGGTTTATTTACTCTATTTCATCAGAAATTAATCCCTCATAAGAGTTTTTTCCTCAGTTATCTAGAATTCTTCAAGAAGGAGCATGCACCTAGCTCCCCATCTCTTAGATCCGGTATTGGGTCCAAAGCTAGAAGAATCGTCGGATTATCGTGAAGTAGCGCTGATCTTAGATCGCCAGTGGTTCCCAAATGATCGTCCCCAATCCCCTAGACGCCCGATGGACAGGGAAAGGGGATCCGTGTGCTATTTTCAATATCATGGAAAACTGAAGAAGACTCGTACGTTTACCGCGATTGTATAACGGCGTTAACTTTAATTACTTTGTCTGGAATTATGTCAATTCAGTATGATAGTATTGGCTATCATGATGATGATTAGAAAATGCAGTTGGCTCTTTATGATACAATATTTTCTGGAGAATCAAATTTCCCAACTTCAAAGTTTAGTTAGTCGATTGTTTTTTTTTATGGCGTTTTATGGCGCATTAGCAATTAAGGCTACAAAGCGTCAAAAGAGATAAAAAAAAAGAGGCTAAAAGACAGAGAACTCATAACCAAAGTAAAAACGCTAGCAAGAAAGGCGTAAGAGACCAAAACAACACAACAAAATAAGAATAATCACAAAAAAATCCATCGAACAATAAATAGATATGTGCAAAAAGCGATAAAACTTACCCAGGTGTAAAAGGCCCCAGGTCAGACAGAATGTAAATAACAAAGCCATAAAATTATAATCGGTTAAAATACAGAGTATATCGTAAAACAGGAGATGAAAGTGAATGATCCGATGAAAGATGATGTCCTGGTGTAAGAAGCTCGGACGTAAAATCACGAAAGTTAAAATGAAAATGACATTTTAAGTTAAAAGCAATACAGTCGATTTAAATATGTTTTACGACCATGTAATTTAAAATATTAGATTTTTGTTATATTAGATTTAAATATGTTTTACGACCTTTCTTGCTAGCGTTTTTACTTTGGTTATGGATTTTCTGTCTTTTACCCTCTTTTTTTTTATCTCTTTTGACGCTTTGTAGCCTTAATTGCTAATGCGATATAAAACGCCAAAAAAAAACAATCGACTAACTAAACTTTGAAGTTGGGAAATTTGATTCTCCAGAAAATATTGTATCATAAACATATTTAAATCGAAATATTTAAATCGATATTTTAAAATAGTGTCGCAAAACATAGATTCAGCGTCTGCTCATACCGAAATATTTAGATTGAAGAAATATTTCTAGTGAAAAAAAAACGTTCTTCTCCGTGAGTGGGAGTCGGATCCATGGGGTCATGTTGTGATATGACCCCATGGCAATACACTTCAGGTGTTCGTTCGGATTTCTCTCTTCAGTTTTCAAGGAAAGAAATCCAGCGGCAACTTGTGACTAAAATGTTTGGTGGGGCACTTTGACTATTACAGGCAGAGCCCAGATGCAAGAAAAATATTGGGAAGATGTCTGATATTCAATTGAACCGGGTAGGACTAAAAAGATGTTTCGGAATGCATCATTGTTTTTTTTTACATCTATTCCCAAGACGATTTATTTAACAAAACAGTTCGTGAAAAGAAAAAAATAAAACTCGAAAAAGTGTTTTTGGCTTTTTTACTTCAAATTAGTATTTTTCCCCCTCCATTGTAATAATTGCCTATATACGTATTTTTCCACTCCGCTCTAGTAGTATTTAAATATGTCTGTTATATAGGTTTACTATATATATATATATATTGATTTCTATTTATTATTTTAAACTCAATTACTCATTGTAAAGTTTCACTTAATTGGCTATTTTTGTTATATTAAATTTAAAATATTGATTTATTATCTGTGCATTTTATTACATATAATATTTTCTAAAGAATTATAAAATAACTGATATGGTTATAAAATGAATTATAAACAATAGACTGAAAAAAACAACATAATAATGACAACTGCTGGGATCGAAGTCTCATTATCATGTATCGTCAGAAATTGACCGATATTTTTATCCTTGTTGATTAGTGTTTTATTTCATGTTCATTCTTCCGTGGTTGCAGATTAAAATTAAGGAGAAGACCTTGCCCATTTGTTATATACTGATGAGTTCTTTTAAGTCGCAAGCCCAAAAGACAACAATTATGTACAACTCACCGATTTACGTAATTCCGATGCAATGGTGTTAAAATATCTTTTTAGTATATTTTCTCGTGGACCAAATTGCTCAACACACTTTATACTTTCGTATCTAATGTTGTTCTTAAATTCTTCATACTTAAGTATCCTTAATTGGATATTTTAGTTATTTCTTGGACGTTTAGTTCCCTGCAAAAAGAGTAGACTTGCTAAGTGTCAGCAAAAAACTGAGTATTTGTAAGGAGTCTAAGACGCCAAAGGGATTGGGATCACTGTTCTAATCTCTGGCATTTGTGCGTTATTGCTAGTAATAGTATGCATTATCTGTCAGTCAATCATTCACTGACTCCTTCACCCATAATGAACTATATAGATACTGTATATGATAAATAACACTGCTATGTTACAGAGTTGTAAAGAGAGTCCCCACCAATAAAACGTCTCACGAATATGTAAGGCTACACGAATAATAGTAATGTGAGTACAAGATTGCCATCCTCTGAGAAACTCAGTTTATTTATGGATTTTTGTTTATACATTGTTAAGGGGAAAAATGATTTAGAGGAAAACCTAAAGAAAACATAATTACCGCGTACAATGAAGGATGTTTTTATAAAATTATCCGAATAAATTAATCGGAATAAAACTGTTTATTATCTTTCATAGGTTTTTCTCGCTAACGGAACATTTGATATTAATTTTAGACAAGTGCCCTATTCTTAGGTCTTTATTAATTCCTGCTTTCACTAAAATACATCCTCTGTCTTCGAATTAAAACCGTCTTCAGTAACTTAGAACAGGAATATTGAAATGTTTTGATATAAGATTTTACTGATATACACTCCTTTCATTGAAAATTTCCTACCTAGAAATAATTAACGGATTGACCTTAAGCTCTGGATGCAGAATGTTGCGTATATGGATGTAAATTATTTGCACATCAAGTCGATCGGCGCAACATAACTACAGAAGTGTGCGTACCGCACTGACGTAGGAATCTTAAGAGGACACATAAGAAGTTAAATGTCATCATGCAAACGAATTGGTGAGAGATCGACCTGAGAAGAGTGGGCAATGCTTTTACTGTGCATAAATCGACGTTATTTACAACTGACGAAATTTAAAAGGAGTCGGAGCATTGGGTTGCCAAGTTAGATGATCAATGTCAAATCGCCGTTTGAGTGGGTTTTGAGTCCGAACGGTTAGACGCTGTTGGAACTCATGAGTACAAGAATGTTCCAGGACACGTCGACATGATTCTGGTGGCATCAAAAGAACGTCGGAACTGCAGGATCGACGGATCCGCAGATTAGCCACACTAAATAAATCTGTCACGAGCTGTCAAATCCAACAGAGATTCCAAACAGGAATAACTACATTCTTGTCTGCATCTGTGTCGGGAAGTACGATTTAAAGACGACTATTAGAATCAGGGCTGCATTCGCTCCTCCTGTTGGCTCATCTACCTCTAACGATATCCTGTCGCCATCTGTAGCTCTAATGGTGTAGGGAGAGAGCTGCTTATGGGCAAGGCTGGCATTTTATTCCCTTCAGTGACGAATCACGTTTCTGTTTGTGATCCAGTGACAGCCCTATGTGCATATGCAGTCATGCCGGGGACAGAATTAATCCAGCCTACATCATGGAGCATCAATATTCGGAATCGTGGTATGGGGATCCATCAGTTCACCTCTAAAGACAATAGCCGTCATCATCGTTATTTATGGCACGTTGACAACAAAAGTATATTTTGAAACCATTCTCACCTCAGCGCTTATGCCCTTTCTACGCTCCATCCCAAACGCTATATTTCAGCATCACAATGCTCGTTCACAAATGGCTTTCATATTCCGACAGTGTCTACGTGATGTGGATATGCTTCCTTGACCTGTACGTCTCCCATATCCATGTGCGTATCCAGGATTTTTTTTAGAGGGGTACTGAACCGAAGATTTTTCTTTCAATAGACTTGAAGAAAAATCTTGCAACGCCATATACAAAATCGTGGTCAAGACATTTGTGCTGGCGGGTAGGGGGGTGGAGGGGGGGTTGTATTATATATATATATATATATATGAATGCCAAACACTCTATGTAAAATATACTTTTTATCTTTCAACCACAATAGGATGTTTGCCTTGTTGTAAACAATAATATATATATGTGTGGGGTGCCGGAATTTTTTCGAGGCTGTTAAGAAATGTCTTAGGTTCAGCACTCCCTAAACAATCCTGGATATTCGACTGATTTTATCGTATTTTTCCAATCTTAACTTCAGCATATAAGACCCCATACACCATTTCAATAGTATAGCTCGGAATTATTTAGGTAGCTCAGAACACGAAAAACAGACTGACCTTAAATTGAAACATTTCGTCAGTTGCTGATTAGTATCTTGTTTGATGTTATTCTTTTATGGTTACCAATTAAAAATAAAAGGAAGACCATGCCCCATTCTTCTATACCCTGAGAGGCTGCAACTCTTTTAATATTTTTTTAGCCAATTTCATTTGATACGCGTTTTCGCTCGGACTTCGACTCGACTCGGAATAGTTTTATAATTTTTCAATTTTGAGCTTTCCAAGATTGAAGTTGCACCACCCTAAGCACTCCCTCTGAATACTCGCCTGTGCGCCTAGCTTTCAATACGTTTATATTATCTTTTAATTATAGATCATTTGATACATTATAAAATTTCGAAACAGAAACAAAATGATTAAAAGTGTACGTCCTTACTATAAAGTTACGAGAGCTATTAGAAAAGTCATACTTTTCGGGAGGATATAAATTTACTGAATGAAAAATCATCAGCTAAAATTCCTCCGGGGGGGGGGGGGGCGAAATCTTTCAAACAGCAGAATTGCTACTTTATTAAAAGAATGGTCTTCGTTTTTTAGAATAAGTTTAATCACACCTACTGTCGCTTTTGTTAACTGTTACGAAAAAAAAATCAATTATTTACGGATAGCAAAATATAGCTTTAAAACTCTCATTTCCAGGTAGCAGTGTCCCCCAACCCCCGAAGACGCCCATGTTGAATATGAGTTTTATAAGAAATTCGAAACTGAAAACTGTTTAAAAATTGCATGATTAATTCGGAAGACAAAAAATTAAATACCAGAATAATTGAAAAACAGCTCAATATTATTCAAGATAGCTGTAATGTGCAAAGGTTCGGTTTGAATTCAACATTAAACATTCATTGAGAATGCATTTACATGATGTTGTACACAGGTGGCGTGTGAAGGTGGGATGGGGGGTATAGCCTCTCACCCTGAAAATTCAGGGAATGGAAAAAAAGAGTATATTTTTCCCACCCACATATTTTAGATTTGTTTTAAACCCTGCAAATAAAACCTACAGAGAAACGGTATATCCATTCTATTTTAGCTCCAGTTGCGGATCACAAGTGATTCCGAGCTGCATTATTGAAATGGCATATGGAGTCACATATGATGATGTTAAGATTGTTAAATATGATAAGATAAGGCGAATATCTAGGATTTTCTATATGGGGTGCTGAAGCTAAGAATTTTTTTAATAACTTGGAAAAACATCTGGCACACGACATAGAGTAGCATGATCAAAACATTTACGTTGGTATGCTGGGGATTGGGACTCTTTTTTTCCATATATGCATGAGAAGCAGTTTATATAAAAGAAACTTGTTCTCTTCTTTAACTACAAGAAATAATTTGTTGTTGCTGGAAACAATGTAATCTTTTCCGGTGGCTTAGAAAATGCAAACTTTCGGAAATAGACCGATATTTTTATAGCTTGCTGATTAGTATTTTATTTCATGTTCATTCTTCCGTGGTTGCATATTAAAATTAAGGAGAAAATCTTGCCCATTTGTTATATACTGATGAGTACTAAACATAACATTTTTAGTATCTTCTTTTACTCATTTTCAGTTAACACTGAGTTTTCTCCAAACCAGTGAACTGTGCCTCTAAATAGTTTTATAGTTTTTTTTTTATTTCGAGCTTTTGAAGACTTAATGGGGATACTTTAACACCCAAAGTCCCCCCCCCCTCCCACACACACATACATACCGAATACATCCCTGTTCGGATCTGTCGCTCATCGAATTCGTTAGAGTTATGATGGGAAATTAACTGAACACTGTCGCCTCATCTCCCTACTACTATTGCCCAGTCAACTTCGGGGATGAATGGAGCATGGCTCAGTGTTCACCCGGATGACATATCACTGCTGTAATATTTGCCATCCGCCTGTAGCACAGTTCATAGAGGCCATACGTCTTATACATTTGCACCGCATTTTCATAAGTAAATACTGCTGATTTGATGCCAAACTTAATCATTTCTTGCCTACGTTGTTATTTATCACTCTACCTATTTTGAGCTAAAACAGAGCACTCCTTGTAGGTAGGCCAATTTAAATGAAGAACATTGTGTATTAAAATGAATTAGCCTTCAAAAAAACTGCTTGCAACAAACGTTTTTTAGCAGAATACGCCATAGAAAAGGTCTCTGAAGAAGATGAGAGATACCTCAGCAGAAAGACCTTCACAATCCACCACCAAGATTTCAAATTTCTAGCAAAAAATATCGTTTGCAATATTTGTTAGAAATTTTGGAAATTTTAACTTTTTCCACCGTTAGAGGCTTATTATAATACTGCAATTTATAGCTTTTGAGAAATTTGGAAAATGTAAATCGTAATATTTCTTTAATACCTATCCAATGCAAAAATATTTTTTAATTTATATCTTTTAATAAAAAAAAGTTTGATATCTACAGACAGATAGATGGCAAAGCGAAACTATTATCTCATTTTCTTTTAAACGAGATAGAAACAGTCAGCAATGAGTTTACTAAATTCCCCCTCCGTCATTAAGAAATTGTGTCAAGATGACCATACCCTTTTGGTTCACAAAGTTTCAATTATAAGATTACCAATTACCAATTCCTTATCTTCAATAACTTACACTTTTCCAAGAAATTCCGAATGGGTAGAATTCTTCCCTATTAAAGATTTGATAGATGTCGAGAAGATAAATATTTCCCCCGAAACAGCAAATAAATAAATTCCTTTGCAAAGAAAGATCTCGTAGATAGACTATTAAGCTATGGGTCTGTGTATAAAGCAATCACTACTTGCGTAAGTTAAGAACAGTAATGGATAGATTTGACGAATCTCATATATTCCTCGACAACTTTCAAGTGAATCTCGCTAAAATTAATTAGCACATTCAGCATAGATGATTTTCTGGCATGCCAGGTTCAAATAATTGTACTCATTACACATATCGATGGCTCGTTATTGCTTTCTATGAGATTTACAGAATTTATTCCATATTTATTTGTAGAATCCAGGAATTTATCAATTAACGAATATGCCACAGAGAAGTTTCATGGGTTAACAAGGAATGTAATTGGTATTTGGCTGTCTTAGACTATGTGGTTTGAAACATTTGTCAATAAATTCTTTACTCTTTCCACTCGAATGTCGAGTCCAATCCGATATTTCAGTTTTCTTCGTATTTCCTGTTGGAATCAACATTCCCATTACAAAAGTCAATGGAATCAACCGTTGCCGAAGAAGTAACTGAAGACTGCGTTGGATTGTTTTATTTCTGAGCGGCACTTTTTTGGCACAATGGGCAAAATGGTCAGGGTTACAAGGACTCCAAGGGCTTAGAAAAGGTTGGGGAAGAGGATTCACTGGATAGCTATTTGAAGACGAAATCCTCTCGTCAAGGCCATCCAGAGTGTTCTTTAACGTTCAGAGGATATGGTTCTCCTCTCACATATGAGGCAGCCTATCTATGCCCCATTCGACGAACGGCAGTCTTTACAAAAGCTATTTGTTTCCCTTTTCTCAATGAGCGCAGGTTTAGCATATATAAATCTTAACACTGGCCCAGCTGGGACTCGAACCTAGAACTACAGGTTATGAGCTAATCCTCGCCCCACTGTTAGACTGATTATAATAAGCAAAAGAATAGTGGATTCCCTCTCCCATAAGTGAAAAGATAATGGTTTCCATCTCCAACGAAACACGTAAAAGAAGGTTTATTCCCAAGTACATACTTCAATTCCATTGTACAATGGAAACCAATACGTCTCTAAAATAAAGGGTTTAAGATGAGATATTTGACAGATCAAACTAGTGAGTACCAAAACGGGAGTCGTAACACTTTTGCCGATGAATCGACTCAAACTTTTATCTTAATTTAGGTTTACACTTTAAACAGGACTCTTGGGGAAGAACATGCAATCGTATTATTTGAAAAATGCTAAATAAACAATTGAGTCATTTCAGAGAGTTAGGGAACCTGTTTTTTATTCGTATATCTAGAAACTAATAGAGTGAAAAACATTGAGGATCACTGGTTTAGCAATTCTGCAGCAAAAAAAAATCACTACTTAACAACAACCAGCAAAATTCAAGCGTGGTGAGATAACTAAATGTGCTCTATAAATTTCATGATTTAAATATTTAGGACATGATGTTTACAACATTGTAAAACGATATTTTCATCTAATTGATGTTGCAAAAAAAAAGTAAATCGGACTTATTTTTTGGCTCTTTTTTTTTAATTCCATTTTATATGTGTATTTGCTACCCCAAAAAGTGATCAAGTATTACAACAACAACAGTGTTAATAAATGAATAGTGGTACACGCTTTTGTTTTCTAGAAAATTAAGCACATTTATGCGATATTAATTCAAATATTAGGAACCTGCAATATTTTTCAAATACCTTAGGTGCAGGAAATAAGTAAGGGGGAGCGGGGTAGAGAGACTGGATTTTCATTGCACTATAATGTTTTCCCCCCTCCTTTTTATATATATCGTTAAAACATTTCTTAAAAAATGCATGAAAAATTCATTTCTTGAAAAATGTATGAAAAATTCATTTCTTGAAAAATGCATGAAAAATATGTATGCATTTTTCAAGGAGGATGTAATATTTTTTCACTCTATTACCCTTACCAGCTGCCTCAAAGGGCAATGACCCATTGCTTCCCCCCTATATTCGGCCCTGACCCTGAGCGCACTTTTACAATACTAAATTTCAAGGTCACAAAGATCCCAAAGGTTCAAAAG
This sequence comes from Ryuthela nishihirai, assembly GCA_038380435.1. Classification (NCBI taxonomy): domain Eukaryota; kingdom Metazoa; phylum Arthropoda; class Arachnida; order Araneae; family Heptathelidae; genus Ryuthela; species Ryuthela nishihirai. The sequence goes on along the minus strand of JAWZYU010000011.1, from coordinate 65,667,757 downwards.
TTGAGGATAAGAATTCTCTAGACAGCTATTAAGAGACAGTGGTAGCCTGCCCTCAATACCATCCAGCGTGTTGTTTAATGTCCATAGTGTATGACTCCTGTGCAGAAAAGATAATGGCTTAAACTATCATGCGACGTCCTTTTCAATCCTATTGATTTTCCCTTTTTTACAGAGTGGCGATTAGCGGAGATAAATCTCAATGCTGACAAAAGTTAAGACTCGAACCTGGTAACTGCAGATTACGACCATGGTGCTCTATCGAATAACTAACCCCCACCTCCGAAATTGGGGGAAGAAGAGACGAAAGTAACTCAATTCAAACTTAGTTCTCCGGAATTTCTTTTAGCATTTTTACAAAATTTCCTTCTTTTTTTTTCAGATAATATTCTTATTAAATGGTGTAATATGCGAGGAGCCAAAAGTAAAAAATAGGATGATGTTTATGAACGCTGATGCCAATTATTGTTGTTCACAAAGCCAAGTTGAGTAGCGATATATGTTATGTAAAATATAAAAACATGCCGCTACTATGCCAGACTCATAATATGCAGTTCCCAGGTTCGAGTTCCATCTGGCCCAGCATTGAGATTTATCTCCGCTAACGCCCGTTCTTCTCTCGGTGAGAAAGGGAATACCGATGGGTTTGGAAAGGCCGTTGGATGGGATGTTAAGCCGCGTCTATTGTGCCGCGTCTCTTGTGCACGTTAAAGAACACGCATGATGGACTTGCCGGGAGGCTTTCATATGTCTCTTAACAGCTGCACAATATTCCTCTTCCCTCAGACGTCTCTGATCCATTGTGGTCCTTATGACCTGGCCATTTCGCTCAGTGTGTGCAAAAAAGTGCCGATCAGAGATAAAAACAACCCAATAACAAATTGTTTTTGAACGAGTAAAAAAAATCACATTTCGACTCTCGTGTTCTCCGACTATTGAAAGGCCATTTGAGATTATTATTCAACTTGACCTAACTGGGAAATTGTTTCTCACTCTCTCCCAATACAAAGTTTGCAAAATGCAAAAGGAGAAGGTAAGTTTACAATAAAATGAAAAGACAAGTATTACAAAAATATCTCAATTGGAAAAGTATCTTTTTAGATTAAAAGATAATGATAATGTGATAATAGTAGAAGGAGCAATTACAAAATAGCATAAAGACATAATAGCATATTACAATGTAACATGATGTAACATAATAGATTACGTTTTGAATTTAAGCAATAAATCTGTATGCCGTTCCAAGTTCGGTAAAATATAAAAAAGGTTCCAAGAATTTTAAAAATTTCAAATCTAACATGTAAATTTGAATGATTTAATAAGATTTCAATAGAAAAATATTTAATATTGATATTTTTTTAGAGACTGAATTAATTGGTCTCGTTCTTTTTGAACTTTTGGACAATTTAGAAGTACATGATGAATCGATTCCCAGGTGTGACAAAAATTACAGTTGGGAGAAGAATTTCTTTTCATTTAAAAAAAAGTTAAGGATTAATCTTGTTCGAACAGTTCTAAAACGGTTAATTTTAGTTAAAAGAGTACGAGGGAGAGGAAATTATTGATAGCGATTAATCTCGTTACATAAATAAAATCGAAAGTTGTTATAAATTGGGCCATATAGTTCGAAGTATTTATTAGTAAATTGAAATTCATATTTTGTGAGAATTTTTTTATAATTAGAATAAAAGGTAGGAGTATCAGAAATGTTTGATAAATTTGATGCATTTTTGACATGTAGATCGACTTGTTCGTTTTCGAATATTCCTATGTGGTTAGGTGTCCATTGGATAAATAAAGTGTTTTTGTTTTTCAATAAATTTTTTATAGTTAGAATCAAGAATAAGAGAGGTAATTTCGATAAGAGAGATAATAAGAGAGGTAATTTTAAGTTCGATCGCAATTTTTCGGGAATTTAAGTTGAATGAAATCCATTTAATAGTTTCTAATATCGCAATAATTTCAGCTTCAAGAATTGTGGTAGATTCAAGAAATTTGAAAGATTTGTAAAAATTTTGAGTTGGAAAGTAAAAAAACTGCAGAAGAGCTTTTGATTCGGTTTGAACCCACCCGTCGGTGTAAAAAGCCAAATAATCTTTATATTTTTCATTGCAATGAATTTTAGTTAATTTTTTCCAAAACTTCTGGGGAAAGATGTGATTTCGAGACGATTAAAGGAATAGAAGTAAAGATAAATGATCTCGAATGAAGGTCCAGTCCGGTATATTTTCTACAAGTTCACCAAACATTTTGATTGAAGAAAATGAATTGATTACACTGGCAGCATACAAAAAGGCTATGAAATGAAAATAGCCAATCTTTACTAATTTCGAGGTACTGAACATGAAAATAGCAATAAAATTTGTCGATTGGCTCCTTTTTAGGAGAGATGGAGATGGTCATGTATAAACGACTCAGTCAGCATTGATTACATAGGTAACGATTTCTCAACACTGTATTTTAAACTCCAAATTGCAACATGTTGCATTGTATTGCATCAGCCCACCATACACATAACCCCCGGAGGTATTCCATCATTGTCTGATGAAATGTAGTTGAGTCATGACATCGCGGACAAAAGATGATGCAATCGTTAGTTGTAGGCGACGTCTCGTAGGGTGAGCAAGTCTTTTGAGCGACCCCCATTTGTCCCTGAGTCATAAGTACAACACGAGTGATCCTTGCAGTTTTAATCCAGCAGTAGTGATGCCTGGTAACTGTGTTAATAGTGAAGATACATTTTGTTACATTTGCGGAGAAGTAATGTTTGCAAGCCAGAAAAGAACCGTCACTCTAATAGTGGACAAGGATAAGGCTGGGCCCCTCACACATGCTGCAGTACGTGTGCAAGAAATCTTCCAAAGTGGCTGAAAGACAAAAAGTGGTGATGCCTTTGCTGTTCCTATGGTTTGGAGAGAACCAAGCAATCATGAAAACGACCTCTACTTCTGCATGGTTCTAACTGTTTCTGAAGACATCACAAGGAAAAAGAAGTGAACAATGGCGCACCCGAATATACAATCTGCTCTCTTACCAGTTCCCCACGGCGAAGGCCTTCCCGTTCCCGAACCTCCAAAAGGAATTTCCCAGCGATTCAGACGATGAGGAGGGAGGCGAATCGACGTCAGGTTCTCCGCAGCCTTCGATGTCTAAGGATGATCCATATATCTGCCACGGTGCGTCATCTGCGCCACACATTCTCACCGAAGAAGGAATAAACGATCTCGTTCGCGATCTGGAGCTGTCCAAGGCCAAAGCAGAGTTACTTGGATCAAGACTTGAACAATGGAATCTTCTTAAGGAAAATGTTCGAGTGACTTCGTTTCGAACTCGTCATGAGCAGTTTCCACCTTACTTCAAAAAGAAAGATGGCCTTGTGTTCTTCTCCGATGCAGATGACCTGATGAATGCTCTCGGAATCAAACATGACCTTCAAGAATGGTGACTATTCATAGACCCCTCGAAATTGAGTCTCAAAGCAGTGTTGCTGCATAATGGAAATCGACTTCCATACACTCCGGTCGGACACGCTGTCTAAATTAAAGAAACCTACAACAATCTAAAACAGCTGTTGAACTGTCTTCAATACAGCAAGAATGGCTGGCAACTCTGTTGTGACTTGAAGGTAGTGGCTCTGTTGATGGGTCTGCAGCTGGGATATACGAAGTACTGCTGTTTCTTATGTGAATGGGACAGCTGAGCGAAGACTTTGCACTACGTGAAGAGAAATTGGCCTTAGAGAGGAAATCTCTGAAGATCGGAGAAAGAATGTGGAACACTCAGCACTGTCAGAAACGCACAAAATCCTTCTACCCTCCCTATATATCAAACTCGGTGTGATGAAAAACTTGGTAAAAGCCATGGACCGGACTACATCAGCTTTCAAAAGTACTTGGCTGACAAATTCCCTCGACTCAAGGAAGCGAAAATTAAAGAGGGAATTTTAGTGGGTCCTCAAATGCGCGAGCTGTTCAAAAACCAGATGTTCGACAACCTGCTTTAGTGTGACGAGAAAAAGGCTTGGGACGCGTTTCGTCTGGTGGCAACTAAATTCCTCGGGAATGTCAGGGCAGACAACTACAGGAAACTACTAGTTAAGGACTTGTTGTCTCTGTATCATAAACTTGGCTGCAATATGTCCTTAAGGATCCCCATTCTCCATTCCCCCTTAGATTTCTTACCCGACAACTACGGCATGGTTAGTGATGAGCACGGTGAATGTTTTCACCAGGACATTACAACGAAGGAAAAATGATACCAAGGAAACTGGTCCATTTCAATGTTGGCTGACTACTGTTGGACGCTCGCCAGAGATGGTCCTAAGCAGCTGTACAAGCGACGAGCAAAGTGACGTCGGAAGCAGAAGCAAAGTTTAACCAATACATGTCATATGTAAGTATTACTCTATTATATAAGAAACTATTATGGATTTCTCAGAAATCGTAGCCAATTCTGCATTTTCATTGTCATATTCATGTTCAGCATCTTGAAATTTTTAAGAAATGGCTACTTTTATCTCAGAGGCATGGCTTTTATGAAACTTTTTTGCCCAGTGTTATAGGATCTGATGTTAATTGAATATTTTATTTTGAGGAAAAATTAACATTGAAAACGGTTTTTATAAATTGATGATCAGGTGTGTTAAGGTGCAATTTTTGAAAGATATTTAATAGGTGAGCATTTTGGTAACGAAGAATCAGTCCAAAAGTCTGTTAGAACGAACTTTCACTGCGGCTAACAGATTTGACTTTTTTTAATGATTCAAAACAACTTTAGCATTTCAGAATTCTTGTATAAGTTTAAATTTAATACGTTAGCAGAAATTACTAATGACTAGATATAATAATTAACTTTTGGATTGAACGATGGGATGATGTTTTTATTTTCTCTTGAAAGAAAACGTTTTTCGGTGTTTCATTTTTATTTTTAATGAAACTGCAAATTTAAACATTACTCAATTGATTAATCAGTCAAACATTATTTACAGTATATCGCGAGATAATTATTTAATGGTTGGGTTTCGATAGAGGTACAGATCTACTTCTAACGATATGTGACTCGCTATTAGAATTGTTTGTCATTTGTGTTGGTTTGGTTTTCAGATCACGTTGTTCTTTTCTTAACCAATTATGATTATAACAGAAAAAGGCATGACGGTTTGAAATCGTTAAATAAATCTTAGTGGTTAGTGCACAACAAAATTTAAAAGCACTACAGATTAATGATCTTTTCATTTTTGTAAAAACTCTAAATGTAAAAAATCACAAAAAGGTCTGTTTTTGATTTTTTTGCTCATCTTCAATGAAAAAAAAACGTTGTCTTTATTTTGTCATTTGTTTTTTCACATTCAGCTTTTGAAGAGCTATTTGTAAAATTATTTTTGAGTTGAATAGGTATTGAAGAAATACTGAGATTCTCTTTTTTCGAATCTCCCAATGGCTTTAGTAGCTCCCTTTTACGTTTGAAAAACTGAAAAATTGTAAGCGATCTGCATCTTGAAATAAGAGGTTGGTGATTGAGATCTGTGATCAAGGTACGCGAGATCGGTGGTCAAGGTGCTCACATTGACAGCAGCAGTTTGAACTTAGATAACAGTTAATTTTAAAATTCAACTGAATATTCATTTTGTGTTGGGTCTAAAATAGCATGTGTAGTAGTGCTATTTGAATTTTCTCAATCATCCATTTCTTCTAATTTCCACTGTTAGACGATGTTAAGTTGGGTTATAAAAGACTTCATTCTATTTGAAAATAAGCATCCTTTACTCGCGAGACGCCATAGGTTATTCCTCTAAATTTCATTATAGAGTCAGATTGATGAAATATTTCAAGCGAAACGATCAGAGCCCTAAAAATTAGGGATGCATTAAGACTTTTTTCTAGCCCCCCCCCCCGCCACAAATCCAAAAATGTCTGCCCCTCTTTATCGATCAGTGCCAAGTTATCTAATAGACAGGACAAATTTGATGCATTAGCATTTACCCGCAAAAATATTAAAAATTAGATTTCTTTTTTGTTAGCAGAAGTAGAAAAGATTTGAGCGATTTAATAAATGTAATAGTTTTCTATTCATTATTTACTTTTATTTCTTTAAATTACATATAAAATTTCACTCAAGAATTACAAAATCAATTCAATATTTTTACATGGTTAAAAATTATAAGGAGTGGCAGATGTTTCGTAGCTAGTATTATCTACTGTCGCGCGAATAGAACAATAATACACGTGTTCAAAATTAAGCAACAAATGCAAAAACCAATATATTCTATGCGATAATTGATAATAAATGACAAAAGTCAGATATTTTACATAAAAAATAACGCTTAGTTCAAATATGCACACGAAATTTGAATAAAATAGAGTCGCGCATGTTAAACAGGTCAGTATAAAAAGCTCTCATTTATCAGGGGCGGACTGGCAATCAAAATAGGCCCGAGAAATTGCAAAACAGGCCCGGGAAAGTACTTGAAAACGGCTCACGAACCCAATTTTTCAGCCTGATTAGCCCATTCGGAAAGACGGCCAACCGGGAAATTTCTGGTAGCCAGCCGAACCAATCGTCGCTATCATTTATACGTGCGCTCAGTTTGTATTAAAGTCTTGACATACGACATTCGAGATAGTAATCCGTTAGATAATGGCTGGAAGAAATCTTTTTAAATAATGAAATGAGGTTGGGAGCAATCAAGACGCTCGAGGCCGGACAATCTCAGTCTGAGGTAGCCAGTTGGCTAAATGTGATCATAGCATTGTAAGCCACCTTTGGAATCGATTTCAAACAAACCAAACCATCGCTAGAAGACCGTTAACTGCTCCTAAATGCAAAGCGCCATAGCATACAGCACTCCAGCTGGCTTTCGACTTAGCTGCTTCCATAGGACGGACTGTATCCCGACACACTCTGTCCAGAAAGCTTCATGCAGATCATCTTTATGCAAGGCGGCCAGTTCCCTTTGAAGTCTAGCCAGCTCAGAGTCAGACTGAATTGGTTTAGATAACATCGCATTTGGATGCAACGTTAATGGAGTATTGTTCTATTCACCGATGAATCGCGATTTAGTCTGCAAACTGATTCCCGACGACTATTGGTCTGAGCACAGCCTGAAACCAGCTGTCATCCCATTAACATCCGGGAAAGAGACAGTTTTGGAGCTGGGATGTATTGGTGTGAGCAGGTATCACTCTCAACGGCTGCATAGACCTTCACGACTTCTCAGGAGGGACTATAACATCTATAAGGTATACCAATGAGATCCTCGAACCATAAGTTTGTCCGTTTTTCGGAGCAATGGGCACTGATTCCGTGTTAAAAATGACGATAATGCTCACTCTCACAGAGCTCGTTTTGTAACTATCAATACCTTGAGAGTGAAAGCATAAGCTGTATTGACTGGCTTCCCGATCACCTAACATAAATACAATAGAACACGCTTGGGATTTTCTAGGATGATGCGTTTGTCGGTTTCAATCCACTTCCCAGGACTCTACAGGAAGTCTGACCTTTATTCACGCATGAATGTCTATTACTTACTCAAACTTCATTAACACCCTGATTTGCAGCTTGATGAATCGTTGTGCAAATGTAACGCTGTCCGAGGTGATCACACACCATATTTAAGGTATGCTATCACTGAAATTAGGTATGTTATCATTGAAATTTTACATGGCATTTTCAGATAATAATTGTTAATTTTAATATCTCATTTAATATATACAGGAATTTGTTTGTTTTCAGGTATTAGTGGGATATATAATCATGGACTTCACCTGTAGGTTTCATTGTAAGTCAACGACGGACTTGTTGGTATTTCATGGTTTTATGGATGTTGCTTAACTTTTGAGCACCAGTGTATTAGGTATGTTATGGACATAAGAGAGATTAATGCAAGGTGGGAGGAGGCGATCTAAGCTTTCATTACCTTCAAATTCGTCATTCTTTCCTCTCTCTGCCACTTTCTCCCTTTTATTGGAATCTTCCTAAAAAAAGTTAACTATTTCCTTCCTTAAAAACGAGGCCCTCTTCCAGCGTGTGACCCACCCTGCCATGACCTGTTAGCCATTATGTTACATTATGTTAATCCGCCCCTGAAAAGGGTTTCATATATGCATACTCCTTAGTATTCCCTTGGTAGTTAAACAGATCATATATAATGTAAAAATGTTTAGCAAGAAAACACACACACACTTTAGTAAGTGAAACTGTTTATTGCAGCCAAGAAATAAACAAATATCCCGATTCGTATTGAATCGTAAATGTCAAAAGTCAGTCTTGTTCTTCGGACGTCTGTGTCATCATACAATTTGATTATCCCTCAATCAAATGTAAAATCATAAATATCATGAAAATTGAGAAAATATATTTACAAAGGCATCTAAATGTGCAAGAAGGACTTCCAGTATTATAGTATATGTATATTACTGGTCTATTAGATATATATATATACAATATGTATATGAATGTATACTTTGCATATAAGGTGCAAACTACGATGCATAGAGTGAAGGCTTATCAAATACATTGGTTCAAAATTAGTATGACTAATCATATATTTATGGATATGTGTGAGTATCACTAAGCTTAAGTGGTGCTGTGTTTAAAAACTACCAAGTGCACCAAAAGTAGATAACAGAAAGCTCTCATTCAAGTTGAAGAGTAAATATGTAATAAAATATTACAATCTGGCGAGGTATTCTTGCAATATAATTGTTAGCTGTACTACAAAACCAGAATCTCATATTTACAATATGGACAACGCGCTCATCAATGGAATACTGATTAAGTGTGAAGTACTCTAATTATTTCACATCATTTCTTTTCTCTCTGGAAGTAGTCTGTGGAAATTAATTTTTATACTTTCAGGAGCTGTTCATTCTTACCATAGCTGTTCATATTTACATATGAACGCCAATTTACCACATCATGCACCAATTTTCAAAGACAGAACATGAATATTAAAATATAATGATTCGGATGTCAATGATCATCATCTTTACTGGACAGTAAAGAAATCAAGAATACTTTAAGATAGATGAGATAATTCTTTCATAGAATATACTTTTTTAAAACTGTACTAATGATGACTCTACAATATGTTTTAACACTTCAGTAATGGATATATTGTATTTCAATATGTTCTAATACTTCAATAATACATATACTGTATTTTTCACATTTTTTTATTATTACTGATATATTTTTTGAATAAAGAAAATTGAAAGAATATATACATGTCTAACTCTAGTACCGTTCAGATAAAGTAACTACTTTAGTTTATCGCTTTGATTTTTCTCTATTGATGTGCTACTGGCAATATTTTTCTAATCATACATTTGCTTCCAAATGCATGAAGTAGCATCTAATCTCATAATAAGTTTTATTAGAAGTATAAAAATGCATATTCTAAGAGGATAAGTTGTTATAGCGTTTATTGTAGCATCGTAAGTGGCAAGTATATCTAGTGGCACAATATCTCCATCATGTGGTGCATTAGTATAAATATTAATGCTTTTTATCTACAACTACAAAGTACTTATTATTTAATTACGCTAATACTTATTCTTGGTAAAACTCTACTAGTACTAAACCATTTTGATTTTTAACGTGTTCTATTGGTATTTATTAATACAATAAACGTTTTTTTTATTTCCATTTGCCTCAAAACCTTTATGCATATTACAGAATACAACTAAAATTTTCATTCTCTAATTATTCAAGTCCATGTACCTTTTATTGGGGCCTAACTTGATCATTTTTTATTTGGGCACTAAGTTCTTCACTCGTTCATCATTCTTTTATTAACAAAGCACCAAACAAAGCCTTTGTACAACGCATTCATTCATTTATTCAGATTACTACAAGTATGTAAATCATGCATGTTGATTATTACATTACTTTTAAAATCTTGAAATATTATTAAATACTAATCCATCCTTCATGGGTAAATCTGAAGCCTCTGAAATCAGACAGTGATCTTCTTAAATTTACGGAATCCATCAGTCAAAAGTTGTCTACAATTTTGAGATTTTACTGTATTGCAATCGATTTATGAACAACGACTCATTAAATTTCTAAAGGACTATTTTCTGAGAATTTCTAAGTCATAGGTTATACGTTATCCAGTGCAAACACTATTTCTGATTTTATATTGTTCTCCGTTGGTGATTCTCGTTTCTGCACAATATTTGTATACAAGTGTGGACTATCACTCTTTTTTTCAGAGACACACATTTAGCAGGGGGGCCGAGCTGCGATAAAAAATTG